>JAJHPF010000010.1:8550883-9883900 GCA_024447775.1 Carex cristatella | reverse complement strand
TCAACTACTCCCCTCTTAGATGCATTAACCCTCAACTTTCGTAATTTTGGACTAAGTTATCCAAGTCACTTGTTGGTTTACTAAAGATATCCAAGGACTTTCGCCTCGAGGAAAGCTTCCCTTTCAGTACTCCTTGATCCGTAGATCTACCTCATATACTTGGTTCAGTTGGATTAAGTATCATAGACTTGGCTCCTAACAATTAGACGTACGCATTCATCTAACGAGATGACTAATCAAACTCAAGCAAGTAAAAACCAAGCAATTAAAATACTACACAACAAGATGAAAACTAAGCATTCAACACATAATCAAGTAGCATACAAGTAAAACCAAACGTCAACTACATCTTAACCCTAGAAATAGTAAAATTAGCTACTCATGTTCTCAAAAGAAAGCACAGTAAAAATTATGAAAGAGTTCATAGAAAAACTATAGAAAATTCGAAGATCCGTTGCCAAACTTCTTCTTCTTCTTCTCCAAGTTGTTCCTTCTCTCCCAAGCACCCGGAATCAATGAAAGATCCTCTTCTGATCTCGAATCATCTGCCTTAATGCCCCCAAATCGCGTATTGAAAGCCTTCCTTTTCAGTCCCCAGCTGTCTCTGTTTCCAATTCCAGCCTGGGTTTCCGAAATAGCTTGTACGGTCCGTATGAAAATCCTATACGGACTGTATACTTGTGCTTTGCCTTGGAGAATTGTTGCCTCTAATATGGAACCTTCTGTGGTTTTGGGCTAATCTTGTACGGGCCGTATGGACACCTATACGGGCCGTATGGAGAGGTGTCAGACCTAGAATTTCGCCTGTTTCCTGCAAAACGACAAACAAAACACAGCAATACCACATTCTAATGATAATTAAGTAAAAAGGTCCATATTTGTAGGCTTTAAAGCACAGGTTTTGGTACAAATCAGGGTCGTAATCTAGGCAAAATAAGGAGGTATCAACTCATCAGTAAGTCGTCCGAATTTAAGAAGATACTGGAGTCAAAGATAGATTCCGACTCACCGGTTGTAAAGATCACCAACCCTAGGGGAGCTGTTGGTTCATGGCAAGATCTGAGATAACAGCCGACGAAAGGATTCGACTGCCTGAAGAATTGCGGCCCTTGGCTCAGAAAATGGTACTTAATTCTTGTTTTAACAGTTGGAGGTGGAGGAGGAGGTCAATTCGGGTGCCCGTACAGTCTCGAGGCAGCATGACGCATTGTCTCAAACGCTGGAGAATCTGAAGCACCCGGGTCGGGTTAGGGGTGTGGGGGTCCACGTGGGCTTCAAGGATGTCTTCGGTGGATCAAAATCTCGAAGAAAGCGTGAAAAGAAGGATGTCAAGATGGAGCGACTCCGTCAGCAAATGCAATAGGAGCATGACGCAAAGATGGTGGAGATGGAATCAAGAATGTTCGAACGCTTATCCTCTCAGTTTAGGCAGCAATCCGAGCACCCACCTCCCATTTCGCCGGGATTTCGGCACAGCAGTCAAGCTTCCGGGACCCGGGGAGACGTGTTCGATAATCTAAAGGTAATACTAGTTCATAATCACAATTAATTAATTACTACTTTTTTATTTGTTGTTAGGTAACATTTCTTCTTAAAATGACTACATGATAATTGCAGAGCGCTAAGAAATGCGAGCTGGTGATTTGGGTCGGTACGTGCCCGTTACTATTGGTAAGGGCCTCGTACAGCCAAGACCGACAAATGTGGACCATGATTAGCTCGGTCCCGATAATGCTTTGGTGCATGCCGACTTAGTTATAAAGGAATGGACGCACATACCTCTTCATGTCCCAAACGAGCGGATGTACACTCTGGATGATGCCCGGATGTCCACTATCCCATGGTCCAAGAATCAGATCATTTTGGATCAGGTAATATCTAAACAATCAATATCTTTTGTTACATTCAAATCCGCTCTTTTGAAATGCTGAAATTGATTTAAAATTTGATACAGGCTGATCAGGAGAGCCATTTGTCACCGGTACACACGGAGAGAGAGATGGGCGTCGCGACTGATGCGATCATCGCGATTGATGCACCAGGATCATCACATCGCTCTCTGATCACCGCACAAGAGTACAGCCTTTTGCCCAGGGATTGTCGTCGCCTCCATGACAAATTGATCACGGCACCCGACGGCATGGTGGAAATCATGATCATCATCCCACCGGAGATGTTTCTGTACGATTCATCTACTGTGATGATATCTTTGAAAGACTTTCAGGATATTTTTCATGCCTCGGGTAGCGATAAATGGCTCGATGTGTCTCACACCACCATTTTCGCCATGTAAGTGACCAAAATTTATTTATATCAGATGTGTAGCACTGAAATATATGTTCTAATTTAATATGATGATTTTAGGAAGCTGAACTGAACTGTTGAATCATGGCCGGTTGAACATAAAAAGAACTGGAGTATATTTCTGGATCCCGGCAAACTCAATGCCACGATGGTGGAATTATATTCCAAGGAAACAGTCGACTACCTGCACCAAGCAATGCACCATTGCGTCGCGGTTGGAATGAAATTCATTATCGTGCCATACCACCAGTGGTTAATTAATTCTAACCTTCAATTTTCAAATTATGTATTATTTATATTTTAATTTAAATAATTACAAAAATGAATTAAATGTGATTATAATTGTGTTTATATTTCTCATGCCACAGCAAATACTGGTGTTTGCTCATCATCGTCCCGACTGTAAATAGGTGCTATTGCATGGATTCTTCAAAGCCCGTAGAAAAAATCCAACTACAAACGACTAAAAAGATCGTCAAACTTATTAAACAGTAAGGAATAATTTTCCCACTTGTTTGATTTTTTTTCAATTCTAATTAAATTGTGTATCAAAATTGCTAATTACAATCACTTAATTTTGTAAGGGCTTTTAACAAATATGTTAAAGAGGGAGGACAACGAACCCAAGAGCCAGATAAAAAGAATAAGATGATTTCGAGTGGTTAATAGTGAGCCCTCTATAATTCTTTTATTTTATGTCATGTTCAAAAAATTATTGCCATTCTAACATATATAGGCCGATCAATGTAAATTTTCAGTGCCCGCGACAGAAGGAGACATGGGAGTGCGGTTATTACACGATACTTTGCATGTTAAACTGAATCGAAAAAATACAATTCACATTTCCAAAAGAGGTATGTAATTCATATTAATTTTTCATTTTATAATATCAATAATAAATCTTGCATCTACATTTTCTAGTTACTAATCACCAATTTATAATTGTAGTTTGAATGGACAGAGGACCCTTACTCCAGGAGGAAATCGATGAAGTTAGAGATATGTGGGCAAGGTTTTCTCATGCAGAATTTTGTAATAAACAATATGGATTTGTATAAATTAATTAGTGTATAAATAGTTTAATTAGTGCAATTTATAAATTACATTTTGGGAATCTGCTTTTTTTTTTTTTAAAAGCTGCATATTTTAATGGCTAGCCAAAAACCAAAAAAATCAAAAAAAAAAATTATTATAAAATCCTACACGGATTTTTAATTGGAAATCCGTGTAGGTCTCCTGAAGAAATTTTTAAATAAATAAACGTACAATCCTACACAGTTTGTTAATTAAAAATCCTTTGGATTTGTACACGGATAAACCAGAATAGCCGTGTACAAATCTAACTGGAGCTACACGGATTACTAATTAAAAAACCGTGTAGGAATGTTGATTCCTTCACGGTTTTTTTATTTAGAAATCTGTGTAGGAATGGATATACCTACACGGTTTGTTAATTAAAAATCCGTGTAGCTCCAGTCGGATTTGTACACGGATAAACCAGAATGGCCGTGTACAAATCCTACTGGAGCTACACGGATTTATAATGAAAACACCGTGTAGGAATGTGGATTCCTTCACGGTTTTTTATTTAGAAATCCGTATAGGAATGGATGTTCCTACACGGTTTGTTAATTAAAAATCCGTGTAGCTCGAGTTAGATTTGTACACGGCTATTATAGTTTATCCGTGTCGGTTTTATGATAATTGCACACGGATAAATATCCGTTTGTAAAAGATGGCCCTTTCTTACACCCTAAGATCCTACACTATTGGAAATCCGTGTAGCTCTTCATGATTTATCCGTGTACGATCATGATATTCTGTAGTAGTGAATGTTGAAATGAGAATTTTTTTATTTCTAATGAAATCGGTGGACAAAACTGTTGAAAACGAAAATATTGATCCGTATTACGAATTAAATTGTGATATGCATAGTACCATAGACTCACTCTTATCTAATTATAATGATGAATAACATAATATTTTCAAAATATATATTAAATTTACGATATATATATTTATTATTCATATACGGATAATTAAAATAAAACCATATCATATTAGCATTTATACCCACACGGATATTCGAATTGAATATCTACATCTAATTTTTCGAATACAGTCGAATACGGATCAGATATTATCAATGTAAGTTTGCATTCGATCAAGTTTCTAAGACAGTAATTTTTCTCTCTCACTGTTGTTTAATGATTGATATAATTGAGCCATGAGGTGCTCACTGATGTAACCCACTAGGGAACCAATTTTATTTAATGTAACTGGCAGCCTCTGCCATGCTATTTCAAAAAAAACAGACAAAAATTTTAAGAACTCCGCTACAATTTCTAGAGTTCTGAATTTTGCTATAATTTCTAATATGAAAAATGTTTTTTTTTTCTTAGTAATTGCGACAAAAAATTTGTACAAGTAAACATTTAAAAATGAAAATTAAATTTATGCATCCAACCATTTGCCTGCACGGTGAATAATACTTGTTACTATAATTGCAAAAAAATAAAATAATTTCTAGGAGTTGTATTCCCTGTTAGTATTATTTTTTCCTTTCATTTTTTTTTCCAAAAAGTTCATAACAACGTTATTATTATTGTCGACTATGTATATAAATATTTTGATTCCAACTCTTGAGTGAAAAACTCGATTGTACTCGAAAAATACTAGTATTAGGTGTTCTTATACTTTCATAACTGTGTCACAAATCTAGCTAGCACTCATAAATTAATTAACAACTCATTATTATACTGAAAGAACTGCACTAAATTTGATAAAGTGTATATTGAAAATTCTTCAAAAGAGTTCTAATATTCAATGTTCTAAATAGCGCATTATAGTATTTTTGGACCTGAAACGCTAAGCTATAATATCAAAATACGCTAATGAGCTATGGCCACTGTAACGGTAATAGCGGTCCGCTACAGCGCATTGCGTGTTGCGCAAATAGCGTGCGCTATGAAATATGGGTTTTTTTTTAACATTTTTATACGGATTTTAAATAAAAGACTCAATTGGGCTTTAACCATAAGTTTTAACGTACTATACTCATTGGTAAATTAATGTACTATGAAGACATTGAATTGATTGTTGATATTGACTCAGACAATGATGTGGTTGACGAAGCTATAGAATAATTGATTTGAATATGGAGTAATAAAATGATACTTACTATATGGCGGTAGGAATATTTTGAATAAGATAGAGATAGATAGTTTATGCCATGATGTCTAAATTATTTTGGAATTTGAATAGAAAAAAAATAGATTATGTCATGAATCATGATGCTTAAGATATTTTGTAGAAAAAAAATCGATAGTTTATAATATTACTATAGATATTTTGAATCATAATTTAGACTTTGTACTAGTTGAATATGAATATTATAATTTTTTAATCAATTTGGTGTTATTTATTGTTATATGAGACTTTAGTGCAAATATAAAATATATTTTTTGTAAAACAAAAATGATATGTGACATAGCTTCCGCTATTTGCTATAGCTTTTTTTTGTAGCCTTCCTGCGATGAATGAGATAAATGCTAGTTAGGACCTTGAATATTTGCAAAACGATATGATAAAGTGTATATTGAAAATTCTTCAAATGAGTTTTAATATTTGCAAAACGATATTATACAAATCATACAGTTTAGTTCATAAAAACAATGATAATAAAAGAAAGTGTACTGCGAAATAAATTTAGTTTCTACTTGAAAACATTTTATTTCGTTTTGCATACAATTTAGAATAATAACAGTATTAGTAACAAATATTATAATTTGGTCTCATTAAAAAAATAATTCGAGGAATGATAGTCTTTACAAATAATAATTGCATTAATACAAATAATTTGAGGGTGCACTTTTAAAAAAAAAAATCTACATATTTTACTCATACGGCCGCCACCAACTCACCAAGAAAGGCTGGCTACGAAGCACACCTGCCATAAAAATATCGAGAATGTTGAAATGATAGCTATTCGGCTATTCTACCTTTCACTTTCCAGATTTTCACCTTAAGAAATTTACTAATTCAGCCCTGAATGAATGAAGTGAATGCTCAAAATTACAGGTGCAGATAACGGAAAATCTTTTATCACCTGAGCTTGGACATTTCATGAAAATTAAGGTGTAGTGAGATCCAGCAAATATATAAATTTCAAATTAACCTGTATAGAGTGACTGACGGATCATAACTGGGAATTAATATTTGAATCTGATTACTATATAATAACACAGGATTGCAATTACTTCATCAAATAAGAATAACTTAATAGCTATTTTGGATTTTCTTGAAATGAAAGTTGACATATTATATTATTTCAAAGAAATCAAACCTAAAAAGAAGATACAGATGAAAAACTAAATTTTACAAAGATGGAATTCCACAATTATTGGTTCTTGAGAGTCATTGTTCTTGCTCTTAGATTTAGAAATATTCCCCTGCAATAAGAAATTAAAACAAAAAAAAAAAAAAACGCGTTAATTCATAGATAAAGGTTTAATTAAATTAAAGTTTCCAGATTAATATGTGAAGAGCAAAGGTATATATGTACCAGCAGCACGCAACAAAACTTTGAAAGATGACCCGTAGCTGGAGAGGCATGTATAAATGGTTTATCCATCCCACTATAGGCCAAAACTGCATAAAAATATTACGAAATAAAAACCAGGGAGTTTATCTTTGGTAGCCACTACCAAGAGTATAAACCTTCATGAGAATCAACTACATCTAATAGATTTACGAAACTAAAGCTAAAGAAGGAAAGGGTACATGTGCAATTATAAAATTTTGAAGAGTTGGTAATGCATACCATCCATGCAGCAAGCTGAACAGAGGGATATTGTTTCTTGACTCTAATTTTCACCTCCGACCAAGGTCTCCCTGTAAAATGGTAGGCTATTTATTTGGGAACTTCCACTCATAAAAAGTATATCTTGTTTGTTCCTTTCTTGACTTGTTGACAATGTTTTACAAAAATTTTGAATAATTGGTTTGGATTGATTGAGCCATAATTGGTAGGTACCATGCTAATAGAGAAAACAAATGCAAGGAAGACTAAATTATTTGATACCTAACAATTCAGTTTTGATGAGCTTTAAATGCTAGTACAGTGTGACACTTCAAGGGCTGTTGATTAAACTTACTCTCTACAACCAATCCATAGTAAAACAAGAATACCAGGTTGTTCCAAGGAGATAAGGTCACTTGTTCAAGCAACACCTGGAAAAAAAAAATATATATAAACTCTAGTAAATGAATTTAATTTACTATTAAATAATAATAATACTGTGCTCATACTATTGTTATTAGTATTGCTATTTGTACTAGTAATATTAGTTTTATCAGCATCATTATTGTGTTCTTATTGTATAGTATTATTAGCATTACTATTATTAGTTGTACAATTTCAATATTGCTTCAATCGTCATTGCCGGCATTATCATTATCATTACTACTACCACCATCATTACAGTGATAGTAGTATGACGGCTAATAGTACTCTTAGTACCATTACTAGTATTACTGTTATTAATACTATTACTTTTTATTATTATTACTACTACTATAACTGTTATTATTATTACTATTGATAATAGTTATCACAAACATCATTATATATTATTTCTTTCTATTAATTATTGATAACAATAATAATTTTTTATTATTGCAAGATTGCCCAAAAAAGGCGCCTTATATTTCTTCATCTGTACCTTCTTAGCAACAGTTTTTTTGTCTCTCTTTCCTTTGAAAATCGAATCCAGCACCTTGTGTACTACATGACCAAAAGGCCCTCCATATGCAAATCCAAAAAGCTGTTTATGTGAAAAGAAAAGATTAAGAAAAAATGAAACTAAGCAACTTGTATATTTGTAAGGACATAAAAAGTTGCAAGTATACTAGGATTGGTAACCAAAAGGAACCCCAAAAGATAAAAATCACAACATACATAGCGGCCTTACATCAAAATTGCCTTTATATTTGGTCAGTGATATATAAGAAGCACTTCACAGTTCACACTGGAAACTTGATGGAATGGCCAATTAGCCGAAGAAACTAATTCATATTTAAATTGGAAAATTGAGGCATAGTATGTGAGCATTACTTACTTTATTTTAACTTGTAGTTGTTTGTTTAAAACTAGATATCAAATGCAATTAATCATGCCTGTGGCCAAAAATTGTTACTTACTAAGCCACCATAAACATAAACTGATCCTAATTCACAGCGATGGATATTTTGTGGCAATTTGTTGTTTACAACTGCATGCATAGTAAAAAGAAAAACGAAAAGGGATAATTATACCATTTTGAGGAGAAGGCGCCTGAATTGAATCTTGTTTATACCAGAGAGTTTCTGCGCAGTTGAGTCGCTGATCCCAGCTAATACCCCCGCCGTAATCATCTATTCAATTTCAATTTCAATTTCAATTCTCCCCCAAATCAGGAAAATTAATTAAATTAGTACAATGAAACAAACATCAAATCTTTGTTACCTTTGTTCTTAATGGATGGAGCTGAAGTTGGAGCATGTAGTGGCTCCATCCCTTCTTTACTATCTCTCCCATCAGACTCAGAGGCTCTCTCTTCTCTCTTCTCTCTTCTTCTCTCTCCTCTCTCCTCTCTTCTCTCTTCTCTCGCTCTCTCTAGCAGAAACAACACAGCTAAATGCTTAACAGGTGGGTGGGTCCCATCATTAATCATTATGAGATTTCCTGAGTCGGTCAATAAACCAATCAAACCGTGTCGTTAGCCTGATCCAACAACTTAGAAGCTTATAGTTCCACGTGGGTCCTCTAGTCAGTAGACTTCTCTAATATTATCGCGTTTTCATTTACACAAAGAATCCGAAACCTCATGTAGTTGAGAAAGAATTCACATCCTCTGAGATATCTCAAACTTTGCATGCGTGACTTTTTGGAATACCTTAATTGTTCAAATACGTTTCTGCACGAGTCTCAAAGCTCAAAAAATACTGGCCCCTACTTTTCCCCGAATAGGCACCGGACACGTCGGTCACTCAAAAAAATGAGATATCTCATAGCATACGCACCCCAATATGACAAGCATTTCCATAATTCCATGGACTATTGGATCCGTATCATTTCTATTGCTACAGAGGATGCTACAGAGGATGCTATCACTTTACAGTTTTAGATTAAATTTCAGTCAGTTTGAGATTTGAGAGAAAATATAGAGCATTATTATTAGACTTTGAGATTCATGCCAAATTAAAAGAACGGTTCATATCCATTTAAAAAGAATCATTCTAAAAGATTCTCTTATGCAGTACTACACTGGATACGAATTCGGGCTATTAGGCTATGGCAAAACTAAATAAATAAAATATCGCAACGACGAGATCCTCCAGCAATATTTTTTTTTTCTAGTTGGCCTCCAATTTCTCTCCTCAGCTGCCTCGGGAGATGTTTTATTAATAATTTAATGGTCTAACAATATTAATATTAACTAGTATGGTGCCCGTACGTTGCAACGGAAACATATTATAAAATTGAATATAATATGAAGATATTTTTTTGTTTGACATTCACAAAAAATTAAGAAAAAAATATTAAATTAAAATAAAAGGCACACACGAAAAAAACAAAAATTCAAATAATAAATAACAATAAAAAACAATAAATGAAAAAAAATGGATCAAATATAACATGAAAATGAATCAATTTATTTCATAAGATATGATATAAATGCATGAATAAGAGAAAATGAAGAAATAAGAAAATAATTTAATTACATGAATCAAAATAGATTTAAGGAGGAATAAGGAAACAAATTGCTAGAAATTCATTCTTAATTGTGACAAACTATATAACATTATGTGTGGCGAGTATATTTTCAACTAAATTTAGACTTCTACACATAAAATAGATGTATTTAATCAAAAGAAGACAAATTATGTGATTGGAGGGATGATATTAAATCTGAAAATTCATCTTTCAATCTTAAGTGTTAGCGTATCAGGATAACTACATGCACTATATAAGAATGAAGATAGAGAAATTTTTCTTTATCTTTAACAAAACATAAAAAAAATATAACAAAATACTATTGTAGACTCCACTTGTTCCCTCTCTTTTCCTCTCTCACTCCTTCCTATTTACTCTCGTTTATTATTTCCTTAAGTAAAATAAACAATTGTGATTTCATTTCTGTTTTGAATAATTTTGAAAAATGGATAGTGTAATTTTGTATCACCAAAAAATAGTATAAGTGGATCTCTCCTCTTATTAAAATCAGAAAGTATAATATTAGCGTATATGTAGAATATTTTCAATATGTGGATCTTTTAAAAAATTATTATAAGACATGGTATTAACTTATTTCATAAAAAAAAAATGTATCTAACCTATAAATGTTTGTAACAAACTCATTTTATATAGTTTATTCGGTATAAAATTTAATATTCTTAGTTTTCATAACTATAAGAATTTTATCACGTCACATGTTAAGAACAATTTAGTGAGGTACTTATACTTCAATAAAAATATACTAATTATGTATTTGATATAATCTTAAGAAATTAAGAAATAAACAACTAGATGCATAAAATATTGAGTTCGAATAATATAGCATTGAGTGGTATAGATTATTTGGGATACATTTCTTAAACCTTCAAAGTGCATATCTGGTTCAATTAATCATCAGATTTAGCAAAATTTAGTTTTAATTTTTTTTACCATAATGTATTTACTGGCAAGTCATATTACTTGTGTTGTGGACCCCACTTGTTTTCTCTCTTTCACTATAAACAACTCATTCATTATCAACTCGCTCATTATCGCTCATTAACTTAATGAGCCGAGCATGAGCGAACTACCACATCTAATCCTACCACATTTAATCTCAATTTCTTGAATTAAAATTAAAATTGAATAAATAAAAAAATTGTTGGGTTATGGCGGGTCCAAACCCATTGATTAGCTTAAAATGCGGAAAAAACGTAAAACAAAAAATTTTACTTCTAATTTAAGCCAATGATTAAACGAGGTATGTTACAATATTTTCCAAGGCGGACACCTTCAGTATTCCTTCGGCATCAAAACCCAATTTAATCCTTTTACAAATCTATTCCATAATTGATTTCTAAATGTTTAATCTATTTACAAATTAAATAGATTAATATAACATATTTATACCTTGATCCAAATTCGAATTGGATTGCAGTCTGACTCACAACGGGAGCACCAGATGTCTGATGCCACTATCGGTCGTCGACCAGGAACCACCAGAGCGCTGGCTTTCTACTGCCAATAATACTAACCAGCGGAATTCGCAAAAACACTATTCACCGAGAAAAGGACAAATAAAATATATTTACGACCCGTAGTTATTCAAATAGAAATACTGCGACTTTCGCAAATATATTATTTCTGAATCCCGTAAACACTATTCACCGAGAAAAGGACAAAATAAATATATTTACGACGCGCAATTATTCAAATAGAAATACCGCGACTTTCAAAAATATATTATTTCTGAATCCCGTAAACACTATTCACAGGAGGCGTGAAAACACTATTCACGATGATCGTAAAAACTTAATTGCGTCTCGTGCAAAAATCAGATTCACGAAACATCGCAAAAACACTATTCACAACAACTGTAAAAACACTATTCACAACTCGTAAGATTATAGGTGGATTACGTATATCTTTCTTTTCTAGCCGAATACTATTTGGGAGAGAAACACAAAAGTTATAAAAGACTGATTATCATAACAGTCAGATTTCGATCAGATTTTGAAATAAATTTATCTCTACCCCTACCCCTCTACTTATAGGCTTTTGAAATGGCCTAAATGACCAATATGCCCCTAGGGCAACATGGTATTTACCAAAATGCCATCGAGCCCATTAATCAATTGATTAGTTTGGACTTTGACTTTTGGACTTTCTAATTAAAATCTATTTTTAACTTAGATCCAAAATTCAAATAGGCTTTGAGCCCAAAATATTAATTCATAATTAATATTTGTAATCCACTTTATAATCAATCTGATCAGTTATAACTTTTTGCGACTGTTGTTGCGATAGCTTTTACACAACGTGTCGTACACGCTTGTAAATTGAATATGTTTAAGTTTGTCATATTTATGACATTTATATTAATTATACCTTTTCTAATTAATATAAATATATTTTTTATTAATTTAACTATCTATAATTAATTATAAGATTCTCTGATAAGTCTCATTTACGGTGTGACCAATAGGATCTATGTTATGCTAGTAAATAGAATTAAAACCATTTTAACTTCTATAATCATATGAGGCATCTGACATCTACACTATGACCATCCAATTACACAGATAATGTTGTACTATGCAATACCACGATCCAGTAAACTATTTTATTCGTGTTAATTCTTATTGTTCGCACAAAAGTGTACTACAAAGTTTCAGTACAGCAAGCTGTACTTTTTAAACCTCGATTCTACTTCTGATTCAGACTGCAAGTGTACAGTCCTATCGTTGGTAATATCGGGTGTCGATCCACAGGACGGTTCAATAACTTAACTATATTTTTACCCAATTTATCTTCAAACTATAAGTGTTGAAAAGGTTTGAGTTGGTTGAAATTTTGGTTAACAATATTATAAGGTTGCAAATAAACTAGACTGGAGTTCAAAACTAATTTAAAACAAGCGTTTCCTGGGTTTCGATTTCATCCGCAACTCGCCTCTTGCTCGACACGACCCGTGTACTCTCGTACACGGCCCATGTCACACGGCCCGTGTAGTATCCTACACGGTCCGTGTCGACTTCGAGTGAAACTGCAGGTTGTCCGGTTTTCGCGCCGATTAATTACGTGTAGGATGAACCGACCATACCGATGTTTCTAAACCTCAACTCTCGTTTGTTGGCTAAATAAACTCGATAATGGAAATACAATTCAATCCTCTTAGGGTTCTAACCTAAACTCTCGTTCATTGGTTTGAATGGCCTAAGTTACTTGTTTGGTTTACTAAAGGTATTCAACATCTCTCGATTGCTTTGAAAAGTTCACCTCTCGGCTACTAATTAGTCTTCCCTCTCGGTTCATCGACTTACCTCAAATACTTTGGTCTGGTTGAAAGATGAAATTGGACGCGTGATACCTTGTTAGACGTGGCCAAGCCTAATGGTAAGAACCAAATAATAATCGAACAACACGAAAAGCAATTAAAATCATACACAGACAAGCAAACACGAAATATCACGCATAATCAAACAACTAGCAAGTAAACAAAGTATTCGACTACATCATGTTCCCAAGAAACTAAATAAATTACTCAAGCATGGTTTCTAAAATAGAATAACAAAAGTAAGATAAACAATTCATTGCAAAAACCGAAAATACGAAGAAGAATCGTCGGAATTCTCTCGATTTCCTCCTCTCTACTTCGTCTCCAAGTTGGTTGTTGTCGAACTCCCTTAGAATCGGTCTCTGTATGAATTGATTCCCCTCTGGCCTTCAGGGGTCGTTCTTTTATTCTCCATAACCGTCCATCTTTAATTAGGCAATAATCTGTAAATTTAGATTAACTGCCTGGGATTTGTCGACACGGTCCGTGTGAGATTCTGTACGGGACCGTGTGCCGTGTCTTCGTCCAGGGTCGTGCGGCGCTTGTGTAGGGGGTCGAGTAGGGTATGACACGGTCCGTGTGGATTGTGACTCGGCCCGTGTAGGAAGTCCAGTTGTTGGATTTCACCCTTTCTTCGCCCGTTTCCTACAATAAACAAACAAAAGCGCAGCAGTACCATATTCTATAGATAATCAATGTAATAAACATGATTTTACTGTTTTGGACACAGGTTTTGGTACAAGATTTGGTCGGAAATATAGCTAAAATAACGAGATATCACTTATGTCTCACAGTATCATATCAGTTTCAAGGTATGTGTGTGTCATCCTTGCAAACTTATTTTTTTCTTGATCTTGAGCATATTATCAAATATAATTACTCTTGTAATTATACTGCTAGCAGATAATCTTACTCTATCAAGGGGCCCAGTGATACTATAACTCGTATAGAGATATGAGAGACAACAGTACTTTTGGTAAATCATCACTACCTCAGCTAAGCTGTGTATACCGAAAAGCTACCGTTATGACTACGTTTTACTGACAACGTTAAATAACAATCACACATACACATCTCTTAGTAGGAAAGATGAATACCTCATACTTTAGAACTTAACACTGAATGAAAACATTAATGACACGTACACAATTCTATTTAATGTTTCATTCGGGGTCTGTCTAATACCATGTTCATAGAACATGTATCTATGTGATTAAAATGACATCTCATATCAGTTATCTGTAAAACTTGACCATCTTTTAATCCACATACTAACCTTTTAACGGTAAATTAGTGTTCCTGCTAATTACCTCGGTTAGAGACTTTTAAGAGTATATATCATTTATATTATGAAGTTTCACAATTCTAGTTATTGACTCTAGTCAGATAAAGGAATGATTCATAAATTCAACAATACTCAAGGCAACAAAATGATATTTTATTAATCACTCAATTCATGAACAAAGTTTTATGATAATTTATCGTATTATTGACTTCTCGATTATTACAAACTAACAAAAATCTCCAAACCTAAACTTACGCTCCAGACTCAGTCCAAAAATTAAAATTGATAAATGACACTCCAGTGCTCCACTACTCCCGCCTAAAGAGCTCAAGCCTAAATTAAAATTGATAAATTTATTTATGGACATTTTTATGTTAATTATGCAATGTTTAATTATATTGGATTATGATAATTTGTTCAATTCTATAAAGAAAAATTAGTTATTTTTTATTTCTTAGCTTGCTCTTAATTCGTGACTCGCTCAGTTGCTAATAACTCGCTCATTATCAACTCACTCATTACCAATTCGTTAATTATCGCTCATTAACTAAATGAGCCGAGCATGAGTATACTCCAACTCGCTCATGCTCGCTCATTAATCAGCCCTAACTATGGGCAACTATTAAAACATTAACTGAACAATAGTATTTAAAATGTAACATTGATGTATTTATATTGGGTATCATAAGTATTAATATCTATGAAGAGAATTGTATTTATGTACGTAAAAAATGTTCAAATTGTGTCTCCACACTAATGTTCTTAATTTCTCTGTTCCGTTCCTGCACTATGGGGGACCACTAATCGAGGTCAAACTTTCTGGCCAGCCTTCCAAATTTTTTTTATTTTTTTTATAAATATTATGCCAAACTTCATGAGCCGAATATTTAATAAAAGAAATATCCTTCAGTTCAAGTATCAATCAAGTATTTTTCCATTGGACATAGTAGTGTTTATCCATAATATATATAGTATTTATCCTTAGACAATTAAGTATTTATCTTATGCATAGTATGAATTTATCCATAAAAACTGGAGTATTTATCTTTGATATTGGAGTAGTTATTCTTTGATATTGAAGTATTTATCCTTACACATTACATTAGTTATCACTAAGATAAATATTCTACTTGAAGTATCAATGAAGTATTTATTCAGACTAAAGCAAGACTGATGCGAGGATGATGCGGGAATCGGACTAATTAAATTAAATTTAATTTAAGTTAGTTAATTAATATGGGAGGATGCTAATTAAGATAGTTAATTAATATGAAAAGGGTGTGAAGATGAAAATGGGAGGACTAATATAATTATTCTAAATTCTATATTTAAACCAAGATCAATTTGCCAGATATATCATACTATTTCACCAGAATATGTAATCTCTCTCTCCTCTTTTATAAAGGAGAAGGGGTGTCTGATACCCATCGGACCAATCTTGGTGCGATGGGTGGTTTCCACCGTTTGATTTTAGTTTTCAATAGTTCACTTGATTAACTGATTGATTTCTAAAATTCTAATTAGATCCGCTTCATAACTTCTGTCCCTCCGTCTCCCAAGATTTTTTTCTCCTGTTCGGCTACAGAAGGAAAGGAGAAGGATGAATGTCGTCGCCTCCCTCGAACCCACCGGTCCCGCTCTCATCGTTCTTCCATTTTTTATCTCTACTCTCTAATCATAGCCGCAACCACAACTGCAACGACATCCACACCCGCTAACCCTACACTTCTTCTGTCACTTCTACGAATTCTGGCTTCAATTGTTGTTCCGATTAAAATTGCAGTTGTGGCTGGAGAAGTGGGATTTAAATGGCTACTGCTGCGGCTGGTGGGGTCGAGAAAGGAGAGCATGAAAAGAGCGCGGGTGTCGGAGTGAAGCCGGTGAACATTCAAAATTGGGATCAAAGAGGGTGAGCACGAAAATGGCGTTAACCAGTGGGATCGAGGAGAAAGATAGCACAGAGAGTGCTCGACCGGTTTGATCGAGAAGAGAGGGCACGAAGAGGAGGGGGCGGCCAGTAGAATCGAGGAGGACGGTGGTGGAGTTGACTTTGAGCTTCTCCTTTGCTTTTGGCGTGAGAAAGAAAATTCGAACATTGAATTAATGTACAAATATGGATATAGATCCATTAATTAAAAGAACCTTTAAAAAACTAAAATCGTATGGTGTAGACTACCCATCGAACCGAGTTTAGTCTGATGGGCATCAGACACCCCCCGCTCCCCTTTTCTAATTCTTTGTTTGGTGGATTTGCTGGTGCAAGCTGCACTATTTTTTCCTTGATAATTTTAACAAGGTCTCAAGTTGTTTCATAGAAGTTTTTATCAAACAACATTCTCTTATTTATATATATATAATAAGAGGAGGAGGGTTCAAATACACAATTATTTTGTGCTCTAATATGCTCTACATTTTTTTTTCTGTTTTTAAAATCCAAACCATGCATGATCTTCATAATAAAATATGTTTGGAGACTAAATTTTATATTTTTATAATTTTTTACTATTTTTTTAACATAGATACAATATCACTTTATTGGATGGTTCAGAATCTCCCTAAAATAATGATTTTGTACCTATCAAAAAATATAAAATTTGGTCTCTAAGTATATTTTATTATGAAGATCACGTTGAGTGGTTCGAATCGATTATTTGGACTTTAAAAATGGAGAAAAAAAATATGAAACATATTAGAGCACAAAAATGATAGTGTATTTAAACCCTCCTCATAAAAATAAATATTATCTTTTTACCTTTAATTAATTTCATATCTGAGCAACTCACATTCAATTCAAACAAGTTGTAACCATAGAAACCTAAATATACATATTTCAATTGTATTTTCATAATTTTCAACTCTCAAATAATGTCTTACATATCTGACCTCGCCATTTTTATTTATATCTACCATTAAATATAAATTTCCAACTATGCCCAGCAAATCTGAAAATCTTATTTCTACCCAAACCGGCTATTATACAGCTGTTTTCTAATAAAAATTAGGGACCGGCTATTAAACCGCCGGTTTCCATGTTTATATATATGGGTGCACTGTTTCAAAATTTTCTCACAATTTATTTCATCAAATTTCACATTATCTCTCCTCACTTCCTCTCTTTCTTCCAGATTTCTCCTGCTCTTCCTATTTTTGCAAGTAAGTCCCTATATTTTATTTTATATTATGAAATAGGCCAAAATAGTTATAAATTGCGAGTAGAACTAAGGTGCTCCTAAGTTCACCCAAGCTCTTGTGAACTTGATTCTAAAATATATCGAATCGACTTTAAACGATGAATCCAAACCGTTGAAATCCTTCTACCTAATGATTAATGCGTCTACATGTGAAAATTTTAAAGTTTCAAATTAATTTAATATAGAGTCAAGTGGTCAAAGGAGTCCAAAAAATGAATGCATTAAAATTAATTTATAAACCTTAAACTTTTGACCACTTGACTCTATATTAAATTAATTCAAAACTTTAAAATTTTCACATGTAGACACATCACTCATTAGGTAGAAGGATTTCAACGGTTTGGATTCATTGTTTAAAGTCGATTCGATATATTTTAGAGTCAAGTTCACAAGAGGTTTGGTGAACTTAGGAGCACCCTAGTTCTACTCATAAATTGCTACCGTTTGTTAGAAATGGTTAAAAAAAATTAATGTAGTCTAGCAATATGTAATTGTGATTAGTGTTAAGTAATCATAATTAATTGTGATTAGGCCAAAATGGTTATAAAATTGATCTGATTCGTTAGAAATGTTCCAAAAAAAATTAATTTAGTTTACCAATATGTAACTGTGTTTCGTGTTAATTAATTGTGATGAGTGTTAAGTGATCATAATTAATTGCGATTAGGCCAAAATAGTTATAAAGTTACTACGGTTTGTTATAAATTAGGGTATAATTTAGTATAGTTATCTAACTTGGTAAAAAAAATATAATTTAGTATAGTTATATAACTTAGCATAATTTGAAAATAATTTGTATAAAATAGTACCGAGCACATCAGCCCTCTCCTATGGATACCCCACCATGAGCACCGGGTATCCCTGGCTTCCCATGAGGTATGCTACTTTTTGTCCATCTTCGAAGTTTAAATTTTGTTGTATACATTATGTAATACATTGTTTTGCTATTTTTCAACGCAGGATGAGACACTCATGGACGTCAATCGGAGCAGTATGCTGCAGTGTAATACACCCGTACGACCGAAAACAATTCTTCGCCATGCTCACCAAGCTGTGTGCAACTCCTCGGATCCCCGTCATTATCTATGCACAACATTCAGGAACAGAGTTATACGGAAAAAAATAATGTTACAAATAATCTTTAATACACACCGAGCGAGTATTGATCAGGCCCAACGGTAAATGGGTCCTATTCGGTGTTGGGTTACGGACAGTTCAAACTGTTGATTAGCTTAAGTTGCAAGAAAGAACGTAAAACAAAAATTTTACTTCTAACTTAAGCCAAGGATTAAACGAGGTATGTCTGAATACTTTCCAAGGCGATACACCTTCAGTATTCTTTGGCATCAAAACCCGATTTAATCATTTTACAAATCTACTCCATAATTGATTTCTAAAGCTCTAATCTATTTACAAATTAAATAGATTAATATAACATATTTATACCTTGATCCAAATTCGAATTGGATTGCAATCTGACTCACAACAGGAGCACCAGACGTCTGATGCCTCTATCGGTCATCCACTAGGACCCACCAGAGCAATGGCTTTCTACTGCCAGTAATACCGACCAGTGGGATTCGCAAAAACACTATCAACCGAGAAAAGTACAAAATAAATATACCGTGACTTTCGCAAATATATTATCTCCGAATCCCGTAAACACTATTCACGACAACCGTAAAAGCACTATTCACGGGAGGCATGAAAACACTATTCACAAGGATCGTAAAAACTGTTTGCGTCTCGCGCAAAATCAGATTCACGAAACTTCGAGAAAACACTATTCACGACACCCGTAAAAACACTATGCACGACTCGCAAGATTATACGTGGATTACGTATATCTTTCTTTTCTAGCCCAACACTATTTGGGAGAGAAAAACCGAAAGTTCTAAAAGACTGACTTTCAGATCGATCAGACTTCGATCGAATTTTTGGAATGATTTTTCTCTACCCCTACCCCTCTATTTATAGACTTTTGAAATGGTGGAAATGACCAATATGCCCCTAGGGCAACATGGTATTTACCAAAATGCCATCGAGCTCATTAATCAATTGATTAGTTTGAGCTTTGACTTTTGGGCTTTCTACTTAAAATCTATTTTTAACTTAAGCCCAAAATTCAAATGGGCTTTGAGCCCAAAATATTAATTCATAATTAATATTTGTAATCCACTTTAGAATCGATCTGATCAGTTATAACTCCTTGCGACTGTTGTTGCAATAGTTTTTACAGATCGTGTCGTACACGCTTGTAAATTGAATATGTTTAAGCTTGTCATCTTTATGAAATTTATATCAATTATACCTTTTATAATTAATATAAATATCTTATTATTAATTATAAATATCTATAATTAATTATAAGATTTTCTGATAAGTCTCCTTTACGGTGTGACCCAATAGGATCTGTGTTATGTTGGTAAATAGAATTAAAACCATTTAAATTTCTATAATCATAGGAGACATCTGACATCTACACTATGACCATCCAATTACACAGATGATGATGTACTATACAATACTACGATCCAGTAAACTATTTTATTCGTGTTAATTTTTATGTCTCACAGTATCAGATCAGTTTCAAGGTAGGCGTGTGTCATCCTTGCAAACTTAATCTTTTCTTGATGTTCAGCAGATTATCAAATATAATTACTCAATTAGTGTTCCTTGCTAATTACCTCGGTTAGAGACTCTTAAGAGTATTTATCATCTATATTATGAAGCTCTACAATTTCAAGTCATGAACTCGAAATGATTCATAAATTCAATAATACTTAAGGAACAAAATGACAGTTTATTAATCACTCAATTTATGAACAAAACTTTATGATAATTTATCGTATTATTGACTTCTAAATTATTACCATCCATGTCTATTTTCTTTTGAAACTCCACTTGTTAGCTATGGGTTTCACCCCATCAAGTGATACAACTAGGTTCCAAACCGTGTTGTCATACATGGATTGTATTTCGGATCTCATGGCCTCCATCTATTTATCAGAGTCAGGCCTATCCATTGCTTCCGCAAAGGTCAAAGGATCTTTAGTATCAAATACTGAGACCTCGTGTAGTCCCAAGTACCTCTCGAGTGCATGGACTATCCTTGTTGACCTACGTAGCACTTGACCTTCAGGTTGTAGAACTTGATCCACAACTATCTGCGGAACCAGTTCTACTTTAACATGTCTCGAAGTACTTAAGCTTAGGACTAGAACCTCCTCCACAACTACTTGTGGATTTCGTTCTTCCAGATGCTCTTCAGCCAAAGTATCAAGTGGTGGGTTTATATGATCTAGTTCAGATATTATATTGTGTGATGTATCTTGAATTTCTTCAAGTATTACATTACTCCCACTACTTCCTTTTGCGAGAAACTGGTTCTCCAAAAGTATACCAAAATGAGCAACAACCATTTTGTTCTCGGACTGGTGATAGAAGTAATATCCTTTCGTTTTCTTAGGATGCCCTATGAAAAAACATTTGTCAAATTTGGAATCAAGTTTGCCAGACGTCGGACGTTCGACAAATACTTCGCAACCCCATATTCAAGATAAGACATATTTGGGGTTTTCCCAAACCATAACTCATATGGAGTCTTTTCTACTGACTTAGACGGAACTGTATTTATTTTTTTTGTGACAGTTTCTAGTGCGTGTCTCCAAAATAATTTTGGAAGAGTCGCGTTACTTTTCATGGAACGAACCATGTCCAACAGAATTCGATTCCTTCTCTCAGAAACACCTCCATTGTGGTGTCCCAAAGGCGTGAGTTGTGAGACTATCCCACATTCTTTTAAGTACATTATAAACTCAAAACTCAAGTAATCACCTCCATGGTCAGACCGTAAGGCCTTAATACTTTTGTTCAATTGATTTTCTACTTCAGCTTTGAATTCCTTGAACTCATCAAAGGATTCAGACTTATGTCTCATCAAGTAGACATAACTATATCTACTGTAATCATCAGTAAACGTGATAAAGTAAGAACAACCATTTCTTGTACAAGTACTCAGAGGTCCACATACATCAGTATGTACAAGACCTAGTAAGTCACTTGTTCTTTCACCCTTTTTGGAGAAAGACGCTTTGGTCATTTTTTCACGTAAGCAAAATTCGCATGTGTTAATTGATTCAAAATCAATTTTACCAAGAAGTCTATTTTCATGCAACTTCTTGATGCATTTCTTGCTTATATGACCAAGGCGACAATGCCACATGTAAGTCGTACTTTCATGAGACGTTTTGAGTCATTTGTTAGTTATGTTGAACACAGGTTTTTCCATTTCCAGTATATATATAGATCATTCATCATACAAGAGGATCCATAATATACCTCATCTTTATATATAGAACATCTATTGTCCTTTATAACAAGAGAGAAACCGTTCGTCTCTAAACATGAGACCGAAATAATGTTCTCGGAAATGCTAGGAACAAAATATACATTTTCAAGTTCCATTATAAGCCCGCTAGGCAAGTACAACTCTACACTTCCAGTTCTTACGGCTGCAACTAATGCTACGTTTCCAACTTGGAGTTGTACTTCCTTGTTACGTAGCTTCGTTCTATTCTTTAGTGCCTGCATATTCGAACAGATATGAGCACATGATCCAGTATCTATTACCGAATCATTAATAGAGGTAGCAACATTAACTTCAACAACAAATGTACTTGAGACTGAAGCTTTTGAGACATTCTCAATTTTCAGATCTTCAAGATACTTCGGGCAGTTTCTCTTCTAGTGTCCTTTGCCATTACAATAATAGCCGTCAGTGTCAGCAGAAACATTTATCATGGGAGTGTTCGTTATCTGAACCAACTTCCCTTTGCCTTTGTACTTGGGAGCCCTTTTCGTTTTCGTTATTTGTTTCTCGAGTAGGGAGCGTAAAGAGAAAGACGATTCTTTAACTATATTTCTACAACGTTAAAAGTAAAGATTTTAGCTTTGTTCATGTAATGTTTTATTCAAATAATAAAACTCCCACTGCAAATTTGTTCTATTCCCTTTTGCAGTAGGTTCAAGATCTCTATTTTCACTAATGTACAAGCCAGTTGTTACGTATGACTCGGCCATCAGTTTTTAGGTAAGCAACCTTCCTAATCACACCTTGCTTTGTGATTCTTGGTTTCGTTAAAACATCACATGTTTTTAACGAAGACTTTGCCCCAAGCCCAAAACATTTTTGAAAATCATTGGTAAATAACCTCACTCCATTTGGTTTGATGTGTCTTACATAACCCTTGACCACCACAGGTAAAAGGCGACGCCTACTGAGTAGAGAACCGTCAACCAATGATCAATAGTGTGAGAAGGATAAAGTAGGAAGGGCATATTACTTAATTCGTATGGGTTTGTGTTTATGCTTAACAGTGCAAGTAGACTTTAAAAGATGTATGTCAGATAAACAACCGAGGGTGTCCACCTCCAGTCTATCTTTGGCATCAGAACCTCTTTCATATGCTTGCGTTTGTTAAGCAGTCAGTTCTTTAAACTAACTATAAGACATTCTTACGGATACATGAAAGTCGTCTACCAGAAAGATTGACGTGAGTTCCTTCACAAATCTTTCTTTGACATCACGTTCTTTCACAGTTCCTTAAAAGCGATAAATCCAATTTATACTTTTTCATGCTTAGGCTTGTTTTTATGCTTAACAGTGTAAGCAATCTTTAAAAGAGGTATGTCAGATAGACAACCGAGGATGTCCACCTCCAATCTATCTTTGGCATCAGAACCCCTTTCACATGCTTATGTTTGTTAAGCAGTCAGTTCTTTAAACTGACTGTAAGACATTCTTACAGATACGTAAAAGTCGTATGCCAGAAAGATTAACGTGAGTTCCTTCACAAATCTATCTTTGATTATACATTTCATATCAAATCAGTAAATCTAATTTTACTTATATACGGAACCTAGTCAGGTATATGGTTTATCAGTTTCTAATTCTTTATTCTGCAGCAATGCTCAGTTCTTGTTTATACCGTTTAAAAGCACATAAACAATTTATATATTTTTCAAAACATATATTTTTTTCGGTCCATAAAGCAATTTGGTAATGTGACAAAGTTCCCGTTTGGGCCTACTTGATCAGGACACGTAAAAAAGTTTAGTCGAAAGAGTCATAAGGCACCTTTCTTGACATAACATTTACGGATGGAGATTAACAGCTCTTACTTTAGGTACTTTATTGCTTCATCACATTCTTCGATGAACTTTACTTATCCGAAGGTTTTCGAAAAGGCGAAAGAGTTACATTTTGCCATTTCAAAAGTGCAAGAGTAAATTGGTAACGTGACAAAGTCCCCGTTTGGGCCTGCTGATCAGGACACGTAAAAGAGATTAGTCGAAAGAGTCCTAAGACACCTTTCTTAACATAACATTTATCTTTTACGGGTGGAGACTAACAGCTCTTACTTTAGGTACTTTATTGGTTCATCACATTCTTAGATATACTCAAACGAAGTTGAAAGTTTTTGAAGACGAAAACATAAATAAAGCATAAAATCCTATTTTATCTTTCTCAGTCGAAAAACCGATCCAAGAAATGTAAAAATTTTCATTTCACAAGAAAGCATAAAGAAAGCTTAAATCTAATTTAAATTTCTCTGTCGGTAAAACCGAACCAAGAAAATCTCATTTCTAATTGGTTTTGGACTTAAGCTGCAAATCTAAGAATTAAGCAGATCTGCGGTATATGCACCTTATTTGCATAAGTTATAACTTTTAGAAAATCAATCAGCAGGAGAGCCTGGTGCACTGATACCACTGTTGGGTGACGGACAGTCCAAACTGTTGATTAGCTTAAGTTACGGAAAGAACGTAAAACAAAAATTTTACTTCTAACTTCAACAAAGGATTAAACAAGGTATGTCAGAATACTTTCCAAGGCGATCCACCTTCAGTATTCTTTGGCATCAAAACCCGATTTAATCATTTTCCAGATCTACTCCATAATTGATTTCTAAAGCTCTAATCTATTTACAAATTAAATAGATAAATATAACATATTTATACCTTGATCCACATTCGAATTGGATAGCAATCTGACTCACAACGGGAGCACCAGACGTCTGATGCCTCTATCGGTCGTCCACCAGGAACCACCAGAGCGCTGACTATCTACTGCCAGTAATACTGACCAGCGGGATTCGCAAAAACACTATTCACCGAGAAAAGGACAGTAATATAATATTGCCAGTAATATATTATTTCCGAATCCCGTAAACACTATTCACGGAAGGCGTTAAAATACTATTCACCTTGAAAAGGACAAAATAAATATACCGCGACTTTCGCAAATATATTATTTCTGATTCCCGTAAACACTATTCACGACAACCGTAAAAGCACTATTCACGGGAGGCGTGAAAACACTACTCACAAGGATCGTAAAAACTGATTGCGTCTCGCACAAAATCAGATTCACGAAACTACACAAAAACACTATTCACGACTGCCGTAAAAACACTATGCACGACTCGCAAGATTATACATGGATTACTTATATCTTTCTTTTCTAGCCCAACACTATTTGGGAGAGAAAAACAGAAAGTTCTAAAATACTGACTTTCAAATCGATTAGACTTCGATCGGATTTTTGGAATGGATTTTTCACTACCCCTACCCCTCTATTTATAGACTTTTGAAATGGTCTAAGTGACCAATATGTTTCTACGGCGACATGGTATTTACCAAAATGCCATCGAACCCATTAATCAATTGATTAGTTTGGGCTATGACTTTTGGGCTTTCTAATTGAAATCTATTTTTAACTTAGGCCCAAAATTCAAATGGGCTTTGAGCCCAAAATATTAATTCATAATTAATATTTGTAATTCACTTTATAATCGATCTGATCAGTTATAACTCCTTGCGACTGTTGTTGCGATAGCTTTTACACAACGTGACGTACACGCTTGTAAATTGAATATGTTTAAGCTTGTAATCTTTATGACATTTATATTAATTATACCTTTTATAATTAATATAAATATCTTATTATTAATTATAACTATCCATAATTAATAATAAGATTCTTTGATAAGTCTCATTTACGGTGTGACCCAATAGGATCTGTGTTATGTTGGTAAATAACATTAAAACCATTTTAACTTCTATAATCATAGGAGGCATCTGACATCTACACTATGACCATCCAATTACACAGATGATGATGTACTATACAATACCACGATCCAGTAAACTATTTTGTTCGTGTTAATTCTTATGTCTCATAGTATCAGATGAGTTTCAAGGTGGGCGTGTGTCATATTTGCAAACTTAATCTTTTCTTGATCTTGAGCAGATTATCAAATATAATTACTCTTGTAATTATACTACTAGCAGATAATCTTACTCTATCAAGGGGCCCATTGATACTATAAATCGTATAGAGATACGAGGGACAATAGTACTTTTGGTAAACCATCACTACCTTAGCTAAGGTATGTATACCGAAAAGATGACTGCGTTTTACCGATAGTGTTAGATAACAATCACACATACACATCTCTTAGTAGGAAAGCTGAATACCTCATACTTTAGAACTTAACACTGAATGAAAACATTAATGAGACATACACAATTCCATTTAATGTTTCATTCGGGGTCTGTCTAATATCATGTTCCTAGAAAATGTATCTATGTGATTAAAATGACATCTCATGTCAGTGGTCTGTAAAACTTGATCATCTTTTAATCCACATACTAACCTTGTAACGGTAAATTAGTGTTCCTGCTAATTACCTCGGTTAGAGACTCTTAAGAGTATTTATCATCTATATTATGAAGCTCTACAATTTCAAGTCATGAACTCGAAATGATTCATAAATTCATTAATACTTAAGGAACAAAATGACAGTTTATTAATCACTCAATTCATGAACAAAACTTTATGATAATTTATCGTATTATTGACTTCTAGATTATTACTAACTAACATTCGGATCACCAATCATTCTCCGCTGAAAAGCATCATCGTAGTCGCCCAGCAAGTAGACTGAAGTCATGCACCACCTCTGGTACCAGATAATATATCACAATGCCCAGGGTCCCGCTCCCAAACCGACATTTGTATGGTCAAGCGAGGCCCACAATTGATCCGCAGGCACGTTGGCAAGCTTGTACGAGGTGAAATGGTGGGTGCGCCAATCAACTAATATTAAGTTAGTTAGATACAATTTGTGAAATAATATTAATATTAAGTGGGTATTACTTACTTGTGCAACTTCTCTGTGTCATCCTCACCGAGTATTAGGTCCTCCGAGATGAAGGCATTAAAGGCGAACTGATGAGGCATCAGATCAGGATAATGATACTCAACTATCCAGCAACAAATGATCGGACCCTAGAACAAACTGAGATCCCTCTAGTCTATCGTCAATTGGAAGAAAATGCAAGCCCGGTACCACGCCCGATACGGGAACCAGTTGACGTTCGCCTGATACAACATTTGGAGCTGATCCCGGACATTGGAGATACCTGCTGTCACCCTCGATGTATTCCCGTAGCGGTTGTGGTTACCCCCATATGGCACTGTATGGCATCTATCATTGTCTCTCATATCCCAGAGCACATTTGCCAGAATAATGGGTCTGCAGACCGGTATGTGTGACCAAGACCACTACTAGACTAGAAGATATTGCCCGTTGAACTGCTGGCTATCTCTCTGCAATTTGAGATATGTATACAATGTTATTAAATTAAAAACAAGCTTAAGAACATTAATTGATCGAGACTTATCAGACAAGTGTGACACAGTCCTCTATACAAAGTGGCAAGCATGGCTCCACCCCAATTCCACCGTGACGGCTGATCGGGATGCTCCAGCTACTGGAGGAACATGACTGGGACCGAGTCGCCACTGGAATCCAGAAATATTGTAGTACCACATAAGTCAAATACGAACGCCCTAACGTACCTACAATTTAAAGAGACAACGTAAATAACTGCTTTTTTTTGTTTGGTCAAAACTAATTTTAATGTAATGAATTTTGAAATTAGCTCTTGATATGGTCCTTGTCATCCATCTCTGGGGTAATGGTAGTCTCGACGGCAAATCAGCAGAGCGCCTTAAGACTGATGTAGTACTGGTAGTACCGCTCCTCTCTGTTCTCACCCTTATTCGCCAATTTCTTCGCCACCGCCTCTAGATGCACCCACAACAGCTCTGGGATCAACATCTGGAGCTGAGGATGATCCGAGACACCCCTACCGGGTCTCCATCAATCCGCAGACCCCATAAGGCGCTCAAGACCTGGAGGGTCACTATCATCTCCCCCACCGGAAGATGCAATGAATGAATCTCTAATCACCATCTCTCCACGATACCACACATGAGCGCTTGGTCGATCCACTTTGGTTGTTTCATCATGGCTAGCTGGTACAACCCGAGGTTGATGAGATACCGCTCCATCAGTGGATTTGCGACGTACTGTTCGCACAAAAGTGTACTACAAAGTTTCAGTACAGCAAGCTGTACTTTTTAAACCTCGATTCTACTTCTGATTCAGACTGCAAGTGTACAGTCCTATTGTTGGTAATATCGGGTGTCGATCCACAGGACGGTTCAATAACTTAACTAGATTTCTACTCATATTATTTTAAGACTAGAAGTGTTCAAAAAGGGTTTGAGTTGGTTGAAATTTTGGTTAACAATATTATAAGGTTGCAAATAAACTAAACTGGAATTCAAAACTAATTTAAAACAAGCGTTTCCTGGGTTTCGATTTCATCTCGCAACTCTCGCCTCTTGCTCGACACGACCCGTGTACTCTCGTACACGGCCTATGTCACACCGGTCCGTGTCGGACTCGAGTGAAACTGCAGGTTGTCCGGTTTCGCGCCGATTAATTTCGTGTATGATGAACCGACCATACCCGATGTTTCTAAACCTCAACTCTCGTTTGTTGGCTAAATAAACTCGATAATGGAAATACAATTCAATCCTCTTAGGGTTCTAACCTAAACTCTCGTTCATTGGTTTGAATGGCCTAAGTTACTTGTTTGGTTTACTAAAGGTATTCAACATCTCTCGATTGCTTTGAAAAGTTCACCTCTCGGCTACTAATTAGTCTTCCCTCTCGGTTCATCGACTTACCTCAAATACTTTGGTCTGGTTGAAAGATGAAATTGGACGCAGTACCTTGTTAGACGTGGCCAAGCCTAATGGTAAGAACCAAATAATAATCGAACAACACAGAAAAGTAATTAAAATCATACACAAACAAGCAAACACGAAATATCACGCATAATCAAACAACTAGCAAGTAAACAAAGTATTCGACTACATCATGTTCCCAAGAAACTAAATAAATTACTCAAGCATGGTTTCTAAAACAGAATAACAAAAGTAAGATAAACAATTCATTGCAAAAACCGAAAATACGAAGAAGAATCGTCGGAATTCTCTCGATTTCCTCCTCTCTACTTCGTCTCCAAGTTGGTTGTTGTCGAACTCCCTTAGAATCGGTCTCTGTATGAATTCATTGCCTTTCTGGCCCCAGGGGTCGTCCTTTTATTCTCCATAACCGTCCATCTTTAATTAGGCAATAATCTGTAAATTTAAATTAACTGCCGAATTTGTTTGACACGGTCCGTGTGAGATTCTGTACGGACCGTGTGCCTGTGTCTTCTGTCCGGGTCGTGCAGCGCCTGTGTAGGGGGTCGAGTAGGGTATGACACGGTCCGTGTGGATTGTGACTCGGCCCGTGTAGGAAGTCCAGATTGTTGGATTTCACCCTTTCTTCGCCCGTTTCCTACAATAAACAAACAAAAGCGCAGCAGTACCATATTCTACAGATAATCAATGTAATAAACATGATTTTACAGTTTTGGACACAGGTTTTGGTACAAGATTAGGTCGGAAATGTAGCTAAAATAACGAGATATCACGTACCGTACCTCCAACGAGCGGTGCCGCACCGTCAACATGGTCTCGTCCTATATTTTTCAATGTTTCAAATCAGTGTGACTGAATAACTATATGTTTTTTAAACGTAATATTTACATGTTCGTCAAATACACACAACGTACCTCTATCGATACAAGTGAGACACGGTGATGCTTATTAGAAACCCACGGGGAGAGGACCGAAGATATCTCGCACTATTCGATGTGGAAGCCCCCGCATCGGAACCCTCCACAGTGGGGCTCTCAGCACTAGAACTAGGATAGACGTGAGCTTGCGAACACTCGTTGGTCTCCGACGTGTCTCGTGATCGTCCACATCAAGGTCTAGCCATGCTGCATTTAAAAAAATAAAGTTACCTAAATTAATAAACAAATGTTTTCTACGATTACTCTAACAATTTCTAATAATTCTAATCAATTTATAAAACCTAATTTAAATCACACGAATTTCTAAATATCCTAATCAAATTATAAGACCTAATTTCTTTCAAACACCAATTTCAAACAATTCCAATCAAATTATAGAACCTAATTTCAATCACACCAATTTTTAAAAATTCCAATAAACTTATAAAACCTAATTTCACTTAATTAACTTTCAACCCCGCTATTTTTTCACATTTTCATCTAAATTTTAAAACCTAATTTCAATCACATCAATTCACAATCAATCCACAAAATTCCCAATCAATTCATAACCTAGTTCCAATCAATTCATACAAACAATTTCTACCTAATTTATAACAATTTCTAACAACTCCAAACAATTTCTCCCCCACCGGAAGATGCAATGAATGAATCTCTAATCACCATCTCTCCACGATACCACACATGAGCGCTTGGTCGATCCACTTTGGTTGTTTCATCATGGCTAGCTGGTACAACCCGAGGTTGATGAGATACCGCTCCATCAGTGGATTTGCGACGTACTGTTCGCACAAAAGTGTACTACAAAGTTTCAGTACAGCAAGCTGTACTTTTTAAACCTCGATTCTACTTCTGATTCAGACTGCAAGTGTACAGTCCTATTGTTGGTAATATCGGGTGTCGATCCACAGGACGGTTCAATAACTTAACTAGATTTCTACTCATATTATTTTAAGACTAGAAGTGTTCAAAAAGGGTTTGAGTTGGTTGAAATTTTGGTTAACAATATTATAAGGTTGCAAATAAACTAAACTGGAATTCAAAACTAATTTAAAACAAGCGTTTCCTGGGTTTCGATTTCATCTCGCAACTCGCCTCTTGCTCGACACGACCCGTGTACTCTCGCACACACGGCCTATGTCACACCGGTCCGTGTCGGACTCGAGTGAAACTGCAGGTTGTCCGGTTTTCGCGCCGATTAATTCGTGTATGATGAACTGACCATACCTGATGTTTCTAAACCTCAACTCTCGTTTGTTGGCTAAATAAACTCGATAATGGAAATACAATTCAATCCTCTTAGGGTTCTAACCTAAACTCTCGTTCATTGGTTTGAATGGCCTAAGTTACTTGTTTGGTTTACTAAAGGTATTCAACATCTCTCGATTGCTGAAAAGTTCACCTCTCGGCTACTAATTAGTCTTCCCTCTCGGTTCATCGACTTACCTCAAATACTTTGGTCCGGTTGAAAGATGAAATTGGACGCTGATACCTTGTTAGACGTGGCCAAGCCTAATGGTAAGAACCAAATAATAATCGAACAACACAGAAAAGTAATTAAAATCATACACAAACAAGCAAACACGAAATATCACGCATAATCAAACAACTAGCAAGTAAACAAAGTATTCGACTACATCATGTTCCCAAGAAACTAAATAAATTACTCAAGCATGGTTTCTAAAACAGAATAACAAAAGTAAGATAAACAATTCATTGCAAAAACCGAAAATACGAAGAAGAATCGTCGGAATTCTCTCGATTTCCTCCTCTCTACTTCGTCTCCAAGTTGGTTGTTGTCGAACTCCCTTAGAATCGGTCTCTGTATGAATTCATTGCCTTTCTGGCCCCAGGGGTCGTCCTTTTATTCTCCATAACCGTCCATCTTTAATTAGGCAATAATCTGTAAATTTAAATTAACTGCCGAATTTGTTTGACACGGTCCGTGTGAGATTCTGTACGGACCGTGTGCCTGTGTCTTCTGTCCGGGTCGTGCAGCGCCTGTGTAGGGGGTCGAGTAGGGTATGACACGGTCCGTGTGGATTGTGACTCGGCCCGTGTAGGAAGTCCAGATTGTTGGATTTCACCCTTTCTTCGCCCGTTTCCTACAATAAACAAACAAAAGCGCAGCAGTACCATATTCTACAGATAATCAATGTAATAAACATGATTTTACAGTTTTGGACACAGGTTTTGGTACAAGATTAGGTCGGAAATGTAGCTAAAATAACGAGATATCACGTACCGTACCTCCAACGAGCGGTGCCGCACCGTCAACATGGTCTCGTCCTATATTTTTCAATGTTTCAAATCAGTGTGACTGAATAACTATATGTTTTTTAAACGTAATATTTACATGTTCGTCAAATACACACAACGTACCTCTATCGATACAAGTGAGACACGGTGATGCTTATTAGAAACCCACAGGAGAGGACTGAAGATATCTGCACTATCTGATGTGGAAGCCCCTGCATCGGAACCCTCCACAGTGGGGCTCTCAGCACTAGAACTAGGATAGACGTGAGCTTGCGAACACTCGTTGGTCTCCGACGTGTCTCGTGATCGTCCACATCAAGGTCTAGCCATGCTGCATTTAAAAAAATAAAGTTACCTAAATTAATAAACAAATGTTTTCTACGATTACTCTAACAATTTCTAATAATTCTAATCAATTTATAAAACCTAATTTAAATCACACGAATTTCTAAATATCCTAATCAAATTATAAGACCTAATTTCTTTCAAACACCAATTTCAAACAATTCCAATCAAATTATAGAACCTAATTTCAATCACACCAATTTTTAAAAATTCCAATAAACTTATAAAACCTAATTTCACTTAATTAACTTTCAACCCCGCTATTTTTTCACATTTTCATCTAAATTTTAAAACCTAATTTCAATCACATCAATTCACAATCAATCCACAAAATTCCCAATCAATTCATAACCTAGTTCCAATCAATTCATACAAACAATTTCTACCTAATTTATAACAATTTCTAACAACTCCAAACAATTTCTCCCCCACCGGAAGATGCAATGAATGAATCTCTAATCACCATCTCTCCACGATACCACACATGAGCGCTTGGTCGATCCACTTTGGTTGTTTCATCATGGCTAGCTGGTACAACCCGAGGTTGATGAGATACCGCTCCATCAGTGGATTTGCGACGTACTGTTCGCACAAAAGTGTACTACAAAGTTTCGACAGCAAGCTGTACTTTTTAAACCTCGATTCTACTTCTGATTCAGACTGCAAGTGTACAGTCCTATTGTTGGTAATATCGGGTGTCGATCCACAGGACGGTTCAATAACTTAACTAGATTTCTACTCATATTATTTTAAGACTAGAAGTGTTCAAAAAGGGTTTGAGTTGGTTGAAATTTTGGTTAACAATATTATAAGGTTGCAAATAAACTAAACTGGAATTCAAAACTAATTTAAAACAAGCGTTTCTCGGGTTTCGATTTCATCCGCAACTCGCCTCTTGCTCGACACGACCCGTGTACTCTCGTACACGGCCTATGTCCACACGGTCCGTGTCGGACTCGAGTGAAACCGCAGCGGTTGTCCGGTTTTCGCGCCGATTAATTACGTGTATGATGAACCGACCATACCCGATGTTTCTAAACCTCAACTCTCGTTTGTTGGCTAAATAAACTCGATAATGGAAATACAATTCAATCCTCTTAGGGTTCTAACCTAAACTCTCGTTCATTGGTTTGAATGGCCTAAGTTACTTGTTTGGTTTACTAAAGGTATTCAACATCTCTCGATTGCTGAAAAGTTCACCTCTCGGCTACTAATTAGTCTTCCCTCTCGGTTCATCGACTTACCTCAAATACTTTGGTCCGGTTGAAAGATGAAATTGGACGCGATACCTTGTTAGACGTGGCCAAGCCTAATGGTAAGAACCAAATAATAATCGAACAACACGAAAAGTAATTAAAATCATACACAAACAAGCAAACACGAAATATCACGCATAATCAAACAACTAGCAAGTAAACAAAGTATTCGACTACATCATGTTCCCAAGAAACTAAATAAATTACTCAAGCATGGTTTCTAAAACAGAATAACAAAAGTAAGATAAACAATTCATTGCAAAAACCGAAAATACGAAGAAGAATCGTCGGAATTCTCTCGATTTCCTCCTCTCTACTTCGTCTCCAAGTTGGTTGTTGTCGAACTCCCTTAGAATCGGTCTCGTATGAATTCATTGCCTTTTCGGCCCCGGGGGGTCGTCCTTTTATTCTCCATAACCGTCCATCTTTAATTAGGCAATAATCACGTAAATTTAAATTAACTCGCCGAATTTGTTTGACACGGTCCGTGTGAGATTCTCGTACGGGACCGTGTGCTCGTGTCTCTCGTCCGGGTCGTGCGGCGCCTTGTGTAGGGGGTCGAGTAGGGTATGACACGGTCCGTGTGGATTGTGACTCGGCCCGTGTAGGAAGTCCAGATTGTTGGATTTCACCCTTTCTTCGCCCGTTTCCTACAATAAACAAACAAAAGCGCAGCGAGTACCATATTCTACGGATAATCAATGTAATAAACATGATTTTACAGTTTTGGACACGAGGTTTTGGTACAAGATTAGGTCGGAAATGTAGCTAAAATAACGAGATATCACGTACCGTACCTCCAACGAGCGGTGCCGCACCGTCAACATGGTCTCGTCCTATATTTTTCAATGTTTCAAATCGGTGTGACTGAATAACTATATGTTTTTTAAACGTAATATTTACATGTTCGTCAAATACACACAACGTACCTCTATCGATACAAGTGAGACACGGTGATGCTTATTAGAAACCCACGGGGAGAGGACTCGAAGATATCTCGCACTATTCGATGTGGAAGCCCCTGCATCGGAACCCTCCACAGTGGGGCTCTCAGCACTAGAACTAGGATAGACGTGAGCTTGCGAACACTCGTTGGTCTCCGACGTGTCTCGTGATCGTCCACATCAAGGTCTAGCCATGCTGCATTTAAAAAAATAAAGTTACCTAAATTAATAAACAAATGTTTTCTACGATTACTCTAACAATTTCTAATAATTCTAATCAATTTATAAAACCTAATTTAAATCACACGAATTTCTAAATATCCTACTCAAATTATAAGACCTAATTTCTTTCAAACACCAATTTCAAACAATTCCAATCAAATTATAGAACCTAATTTCAATCACACCAATTTTTAAAAATTCCAATAAACTTATAAAACCTAATTTCACTTAATTAACTTTCAACCCCGCTATTTTTTCACATTTTCATCTAAATTTTAAAACCTAATTTCAATCACATCAATTCACAATCAATCCACAAAATTCCCAATCAATTCATAACCTAGTTCCAATCAATTCATACAAACAATTTCTACCTAATTTATAACAATTTCTAACAACTCCAAACAATTTTAAAAATTCCAATCAAATAATTTCTAATAATTTCTAATAACTTCGGAAAAATAATTTCAATCCCGCTATTTTCTCATATTTTCATCTAATTTTTAAAACTTAATTTCAATCGCATCAATTCACAATCAATTTATAAAATTCGCAATCAATTCATAACCTAGTTCCAATCAATAAAATTCTCAATCAATTCATACAAACAATTTCTACCTAATTTATAATAATTTCTAATAATTTCAAACAATTCTAACAATTCCAATCAAACAATTTCCAACAATTTTAAACAATTTCTAACAATTCCAATCAAATAATTTTTACCTAATTTTTAACAATTCCAAATAATTTGTAAATAATTTAAACTAATAATTTTATACCCGAAAACGAAAGCGGAGCGACGACGGTGCGTCGGCAAGACAACGATGGCGGCTGCGGGGGGTGGAGCTCGAGTAGAGAGAGAGGAAGGTCGAGAGAGAGATTGGGAGGCCGAGAAAGAGAGAGGGAGGCCGATAGAGAGAAAGAGAGGGTTTCGCGATGGCCAGAATGACCAGAAATGGGGTTTTTCGACGGCATAGGCAGGAGACAGCGAGGGTTAGTGTATTGGGCAAGTTGGGTAGAGAGAGGGGGGGGAGGCTGGTTTTATAAAAAAAAAAAATAGTAAACCGCCCCATGGGGCGGTTTGCCCTGGACAGAAGGTCGTCCCACGGGGGGGGGGCGGTTTTTTCTCAACACAAGGCCGCCTCACGTGGGGCCATTTTGGGTATATTTCAAATTAACTTGATATTGGGTATTTTTAAAGAAATCGCATCATCTGCGGAGTTTTTACCTGCAGAGTTGTGCGGTTCTTTAAATCAGGTCCGTTTGTTTTTTATCGGACGGACCAAATAAGATTTTGGCACGAATATTAAAGCAAAATTAATACTGCTCCCTCTATCATCCGAGCATTCACCGGCTGAGATTAAATCTGGGTCGTCCGATCAGCTCCGCAGGAAAACTCCAGAGAGGATACTGGTCCATTTTTAAAAAGAAAATTTGGGTATGAAAAAAAAAAAGGCCTAAAGTCCAATATAAATAAGACATATTCCAATACCGTTTGTGTTAGTGGTGATATTGAGGCCTAAATTTTAGCGGGTTTCAATAAATTTGGGCTGAACTGCCATTGTGGGCTCTTTTTAACAGTAACTTTTTAGCTCCAAATGATTTAGATATGGTAATTTTCGGCCTTTGTGATGTATTAAATGGTGCCATGCCACTTTTCTCTTTTACTGAATTGAGTAGAGGGTGAGGCTGTGCTTCATGTAGAGGGAGGGATTGTTATACTTATGTCAGATTCAGAATTCCAGGAAAATGAAATGAATTGATTTAAATATAATTAGCAGTTCATTGTCTCCGCCTGGCCTCTGCTTTTCTTTTTATTTTCACTAACAAATAAATCAAAGATGCTTAACATTTCGCTGATTAAAATCTTGATGAACACTAAATATACATGGAGGATCTATATATAAAGATTAATTCATCAGTTAATCAAAAGAAAATTTGTTGTTTACTTAGTTAGCCAAGGGATTAGGGACTGCCCTGCCCATCATACCTGCTGCATGATTTTTTTATTATGACAAATTAACTATTTTCTTCTCTTCTCTTGTTCCATTCAAATTCTAATTAAATTTTATGAAATTTTCAACATTATTTAGTGAATTCTAATTTGTTTGAAACACAACCGGACCCGACCCGCCGGCCTTCTCCTGTTTAATGAATCCACACACATTAATTTTATGTATGAACAGAATTAACGAATGTTTCTACAGAGTTGTATGAGTGTAATTCTTACGTCTTTATCTGGAACAATTAATTAATATTCGCACAGAATAAGAGAGAGCTAGCGTTAGCTTATGAACCAGATTCCTGTACAATACAATATATGCTTGATTATTATAGAATGGAACAAACTGAATAGATTGACATACTATTCCCAATTATATATGCGATCTTAACCTTACACCTTGTTTGGATGGAGAGTAGACAAAGGAAGGGGATGGTAAGAATAAAAAGAAATGGAATGGAATAGAAAGGGAGATTAACATATTTAACTTTTTTATGTTTGGATGGTTAACGAGGGAAAATAAATTTACTTTATTTTTCATCTTATTTCTTGTTTGGTTGATTAAAATTTAGAAGATTAATAAGAAATTCGGCAGCTGTTGTAAATTTATGACAAAAAAACTTATATAAGAATTATATAGGTAAGATATAAATGTGGGTATTTGTGTTATTTTTTCTAACAATATTTGCAACAAAATTTATTTCCATCCGTTACACCCCAAATCGGGAGGGAAACCAATTCTATTAATTTTAATGATATAAGGTTAAACCTTTCACCTTCTGTACCCTTCACCTCCGACATAATTTTGTCAACCAAACACGATTCGATGGAAAGTTTTATTTTTTTTTTCCATTCCCTCCCTTCCTCTACTCTCCATCCAAACAAGGTGTTAGTCACTAGATTTATTCCTTCGTTTGTATTGGACACTGCCAGGGGTGTTCATTGGGTCCGGCTTAATCAGTTTTGGACCGAACCGAATTAGATCAGTTCAAACGGTTTGGTTTTTTTGGTTTAATGATTCGGTTCGATTTGGTTTGGAAATTTCCAAAACCGAAATAACCAAACTGACCGAACTTTTATATATTATGAATTTGGTCCGGACCAAGATTCAGTTTATTTCTTAATACTCCGATTTATTTCTTAATGAATTGTTTTAAATACTTCAGTTTATTTCTTAATACCCCAATTTATTTTATAATATACTTCAATTTATTACAAAACAATTACTTTAAAAAAATTAATATATTTCGGTTTGAACCGAACAAACCAAAGTAAAACTTTAGTTTGGTTCGGTTCTATTTTTAAAACCGAATTGTAACTTTAGTTTTTCTAATTCGGTTCGGTTTCAATCAAACCGAACCGATGAACACCTCTAGACACCGGGGCTGCTTCTTTTTTTGTTATGTCATCCATCATTTAGAAAAGAAAAGAAAAGAAAAGATAGTAATGTAACATGGATTGTTAGATGCATTAACTCCAGTGTTCTAAATAGCTAGTTGTGGCTACGCTATAGCTTTTTCAGACCATAAAAGCTAGGCTATGAGATAAAAGTGCGTTATTTCAGCTACGGCTACTATAGCTATAATAGTTGACTGCTTTTACCGCTATGCTACCTGAACTTTTTATAATTTACAAGGGTTTTTGTACTTTTGTTCATATTTTGATACTACATGGTCTGCTGTAATAAGTATGCTAAACTGAACTATATGTTTTTGTTCATATTTGTGATTTTGTCTCTCATTCTTTATTGGAAAATATTCAAATATCAATTCTTTCTTTTGTTTCTCTCCGTCTAGTATTTACCTGTAAATTATCGCCGTTCGTTTCATTGAAACCTGATTTTGATTATTATAATATATAAAGTATTCAAATAAGTATACTAACTTTATTTCATTTATAAAATTAATTACTCTTCGTCTATTATAATATGTAATACTATGAAATATGAACTGTTAAATAATTTTACCAAGTATATTCTTTTATTTTCCTTCTTATTTGCATGATTGAAAAAAAAATATATAGACTTAAATCAGTTATCATTTAGTTATTACTCCAATTCTCCAATATTGATTATGTTTTTGAGTAAAGGTTGGAGGTCAAGCCACCCAACTATTTAATACTTTTGTTATTATAACAAATGATTTTTCACATCTGGATTTTGAACCCATGACCTCTCACACAGAGACCATGTGCCTCAGCCACTAGACCAAATGCTAGTTCTCAATATTGATCATGTTGATAATTAGTAGAATATAAATTATAAATTTTGAAAATTAAAAAAATGTCATGTATGAAAGCTTCTGTTATAGCTGCGCTATTCGCTATAGGTTTTTTTTTTCTCTCCCCGCTATGCCACTATAATCGCTATTTAGAATCTTGAATATAGACTATAAATTTTGAAAATTAAAAAAACACTAGGTATGAAAGCTTCTGTTATAGCTGCACTATTTATTATATTTTTTTTTTTTGTCTCCTCACTATGTCACTATAATTGCTATTTAAAAATCTTGATATTAGGGCATGTTCGGCAGACCATTAGAAATAGACATGGACACAGAAATTGAATTAAAAATTACTGTTCACATGAGAGAAAAAAATGAGTTTAACGGCTGAACAAAACCTTACAGTAATCAAAGCACTCCTCTATGAATAAAGTAACAAGCAGACAAGCAGAAAAGAGCCTCAAGTGCTCTCCATTTCTTCTCAATTAAAGGAGACGGTTTTAATTCAAACTAGAAAGAAATTAATTAAGGATAAATTTGATATAGAAATAATAACAAATTGCATGATCATTCAACTTACAAAATAGCATTGTGACAAAAAAAAAATGAAACGACAATAAGCCAAAAATCATTATTTCATTCTCTTTCGAATATAATTTAATAATTTTCTTTTTATATATTTGATAGAAACTTAAGAAAATTCTTATCGTAATTAAAAGTTTAAAAAGGAATAAATTGAATATAAGAAGAGAAAAAAAAATTATGAGTTCAATTTGTAATTATTGCTCTCAAAATAACATCTTTTTTTATGAGTAGAACTAGGATGTTCCTATGTTCACCAATCTCCTTTGTGAACTAACTCTAAAATCTATCGGATTAGTTTCAAACAACGAATTCAAACTGTTGAAATCTGTCTACCTTACGAGTGATTCATTTACATGCAAACATTTTAAAAATTGATTAATTTTAAAAGTTAATTGATTTTTTATAGAGTCAAGTGATCAATGAATGTATTAAAATTAATTTATAAATCTTATAATTTTATTTACTTGACTTTATACTAAATTAATTTGAAAGTTTAAATTCTTCACATGTATATGCATCACTCGTAAGGTGGAATAATTTCAAAGATTTTGGATTGATCATTTGAAGTCAATCTGATAAATTTTCAAGTTGAATTTATAAAGAAATTTGATGAACTTAATAGAAACACCCTAATTGAGTAATTGCACTCCCATTTTGTATAATGGAGAGGAATAGAGAATCCGTTAAAATGAAAACCAACCGGCAACCAGGCCTGCGCCGAATCGCCACTTTAAACCCGCCTAAAAAGCAGTGAAATATAAAATGAACAAACACAAGTCGAATCTTTTCCCACAAAGGAACGAAAGAAAAAGCGAGAATTGTCTCAACTCAAGTCACGCGCACCGGATCTTAATCTCTCTCTCTCTCTCTGTTAAGTGTTAACCGCTTAATTAAAATGAACAAACAACGAATATTCCAAGCACCAATTCCCTGATTTATTAATAATTAATAATAATGTACAATTCAATTTGAATTCAAATCCCATAACAATGGGGGCTTGAGCTGCATACATCTCCACCATATATGATATATCATTATATCCTTCTCCTTCCTACCTATTATCTGTGACAAATATGGAGCCTGAACGGTGTGGCGAGTCACTGACCCGCTATATATACTCCTTGCAGACCTGTCCATATATTATAATTATATCCACCACACCACAGAAAACCTAAGCCTCTCTTAAATTAATTTTATTCGAATGAGATGCCAATTAACGCCATCACCATGGTTGGATCATTGGATATTTGGATGTGATAGATGTGGGCGGTGGGCCTTCCTTAAATACCCTTGGTACCGCCTCATTGTTTTAGGAAGCTTTCTTCCTTGGAAACTCTGATAAATCCATCCTACATAATTAATTAACGCAAAAATGCAAGGAACAATGATCATCGTGTTCGACTTTGACAAAACCATTATAGATTGCGACAGCGATAATTGGGTGATTGATCATTTTGGTGCTACCGACCGGTTTGATGAGCTCCTGCTAACCTTGCCATGGAATACCGCTATGGTATGACACTTAATTTCGTTATTCATGATCAATTGATTTTTCACAATCAAAGTAAGCTGTCAATGTATAATCTTTTCTGTATAATTATCTTTAATTAATTCGGATATATTAATTATTAGCTAGTTTTGTCCTTGGGTAATTATTCTTTGGTATATAATATCATATGCATGTGGTTATATATTAATTGATGTTTGCATTATATATATGTTTATGTTTCTAGGATAAGATAATGGGGGAGTTCCATGAACAGGGGAAATCCATTGAAGAGATTAAAGAGATCCTGATCAAAGCTCCTTTGTCCCCTCACACCATTTCCGCCATTAAATCAGCTTATTCTCTTGGGTATATATTATAATTTCTTTTTCTTTATACAATTAATTATCTGCATTTGTTTTTTTCCTGATAGGACCAACTTTCCTTTATTTGTTTAGATTTTGGGCTATATCATATCATATCATATCAGGTTGATTATTAAAGTTATTTTGATTGGCCCGTTTATATTTTTCCTGAAAATATGAACACAGGAATAGACTCAGGCCCAGTTTTAAAACCCCGAAGCAAATTGGAACTATATATTTTGTTCTTTCATTATTGAGTTCCACTTGCAAACTTTTTTGTATAATAATAATAATAATAATAATAATAATAATATTAATAATAATAATTTACTCAGGTGTGAACTTGGAATAGTGAGCGATGCAAACACATTCTTAATTGAAACCATACTAAAGCACCATGGTTTGATGAATTATTTTTCTGAGATAAACACAAACCCAAGCTATGTGGACAATGAGGGGAGGCTAACGATTTCTCCTTACCATGACTTCACTATTTCATCTCATGGCTGTAGTCTTGCCACTTGTCCTCCTAACATGTGCAAGGTACGTACGTATAGTATACACATCTCTAGCTAGCTAATATTCTTTTCTTATCTCATTCTCATCGATCTAGCTAGCATTTGTTAATCTGTTGCCTTTAATAAGTTTAATTAACAGGGCTCAATAATTGAAAGGATAAAGAAATCAATGTACAAAGAAGGAAATGTAGAAAGGATAATTTACTTGGGAGATGGCAAGGGAGACTATTGCCCTTTATTGAAGCTAAGTGAGAGAGACCAAATGATGCCTAGAAGAAATTATCCCGTGTGGGACCTCATTTGTAATTGTAGCAAGCAAAATGACATAAATGCCCAAATGTATGACTGGGCTGATGCTGAGGAGCTTGAGAGAGTTCTTCTCAGGCTTATCAATGGCAATTCTATATCTACGTCTGTTCAGTTCATTTCAGCCGATGCCACATGTCATGCGGCCGTGCCGGTCACTTCGATCTCATGATCAGGCTCTTCCAAAAGTACTTAATGTTAGCAATTAATTTGTACTGAATCGCATTGTGTGTATTGGAATGAAGCATTTTGCTATTAATTATGCATGAAAATTTATATATTAAGCTACTTGTAAAATCATCTAAATTGTTATGTCATAAAAGATGCGTAAAGTCAGAGAATTTGAATTGGTCTATTCGTGCCCGATTAGCAAGTATGGTAGGACTTCCGATTTTCTTTTCTGGAAATGTAGACACAACCAGGGGTGGATCCAACATACTGCTGAAATTTCAAAATTAGTTTCCAAGTACTAGGATTTTGGATCTTGCCCCACCCTAAAAAAAACAAATGCCCTACCCTGTTGAGTTTATATTTCTAGTTCTTTATATACAAAAAAAAAATTGTTTTGGCAATCAATTTTGCCATCTCCTCTTTCTCCTCTGCAAATTTTCTTTTATTGCAATTTTATGTTGATTTTCGAATGATTTTTTTGGAGAAGAAGAGATCCTCCATCTGCATAGACATGGAGCTCATAAGTCAATATATTAACACTACTTGGTTTTCATAAACCACATGTAGCAAAAAAGAAAATTTAATGAATGGTGTTGGTTGGCTTGGATTAGCGGGCCCCACTAGTAAAATTAAATGAGAGATAACAAATGATGCACATTACCCAACATAATATTTTGAATGATATGAGTGGAAACCAACCAACGCCTCCCACTTCTTTTTCTCTTTTCATTTGCTATTTCTCTTTCACCATTCCCTAGTTATTGGATGCCTCCATTTTCTTTGATATTCTGAGTTTGTTAGTGATTTTTCATTTCTTCTCTCACTTTTTCCATTTTATGTATTATATATATATTTATATTACTAGAAAATCAGTCAAAAGTTCTCTTTATTGATTGACCCCTTGGGGTATATATAGACCTTACATCATTCATTATAATCCCTACATTTACTCTATATTCCTATTTCACAAATAGGTCCCTAAACTTATAACAAATACCAACACTCCCCCTCAAGATGAGACTATGGACGAAAGATATCCATTAGGCCCATCTTGTCACAAAACCTCGACAAATCTAACGAACTAAACCCTTTAGTGAGACAGTCAGCTACTTGCTCACTAGTAGCTACATATCCCAACTCAAGTAGTCTGCTGTCCAATTTCTCCTTCATGAAGAACCTGTCGATCTCCACGTGCTTGGTTCGATCATGCTGCATAGGGTTATTCGCAATGCTAATGGCCGACTTGTTGTCGCACCACTGCTTCATTTTTCCCCCTTGGTCCATCTTGAGCTCCACCAGCAAAGCTCTCAACCACACCAATTCCGTTACACCCAATGCCATGGCCATGTACTCTGCCTCGTCTGTGGACCTAGCAACCACCGACTGCTTCTTACTCTTCCAGGAAACCAAATTTACTCCCACAAACATGCAATATCCAGATGTGGATTTTCTATCATCGGCGCAACTAGCCCAATCTGAATCACAGTAACCCTCAATCTTCAAATGCCCATTCTTCCGGAAGATCAACCCCTTCCCTGGTGCACTCTTCAAGTACCTCAAGATCTGGTACACGGCATCTAAGTGACCCTTCCTAAGGCTATGCATGTAGCGACTCACCACACTCACTACAAAAGAGATGTCCGGGCAAGTGTGACTCAAGTAGATCAAGCGACCCACTAACCTCTGGTACCTCTCCTTGTCAACTGGCTCTCCCGCCTTGGCACTCAGCTTTGCCTTTTGATCAATGGGAGCAACCGCAGGCCTGCACCCTAGCATACCTGTCTCTGTAAGCAAATCTAGCGCATACTTCATTTGAGATAGAACTATCCCCTCTGCACCACGAGCTATCTCAATCCTAAGAAAGTATCTAAGCTGCCCCAAGTCCTTCACCTCAAACTCTTTACCCAATCTCTTCTTTAGCCGAGCAATCTCACCCTCATCGTCGCCGATGATAATCATGTCGTCCACATACACCGCCAGCATCGTAATATGAACTCCATGTCACCTAAAGAACACTGTATGGTCCGCATTGGTCTGCTGATACCCCATGCCTACCATAGCCCTCCTAAACCTGTCAAACCAGGCTCGAGGGGATTGTTTTAGCCAATAAAGAGATTTCATGAGTTTGCACACCTTACCCTCGGTATGTTTTGTACCAAAACCTGATGGTACCTCCATATACACCTCCTCCAACAAATCACCATTGAGGAAGGCATTATTTACATCGAGCTGGTGCAACTTCCAACCCCTATTCGCTGCTGTAGGGCGCAAAGAAGTCGCAAGGTTAGGTTAGCTAACGATGCTGATATATTTGTGGGGGAATGCTCCCGCATGGGTTCAATGCTTCATTTCTTAGATAGACATGAGCGGGGTACCGAACTCGAGACATTGCTGAACATCTTTTCGTATACCTTCCTGTTCACCCTTAGCTAGACCTACGTTCATGATCAGCAACCAGGGTTTTATTATTTGATTGTGGAGACGTTTAACTCCCGACGAGCGCAAGCCCCCGACGGGCCAAGCCCCCGCCGTTAATTACATCAAAAAGACTTATCAGGTCTAACTGAACACCTCGTTCATTCCAGGATTTGTGCCCATTGGTTGTGCACTGAGTAATGGGGCTAAAAGGGCTCATGTTTTGTCATGTCATTTGTGTATTCAGGGTTCTCGGCTGCTTTAAACATTCATACAATCATATACATATGTATGTTTAATCATAACATCTGCATAGACATTGGTCAAGTTAGTCATAACATCTGTATGGACATTGGTCAAGACATCTTGGGTCATGAAAGACATGTGTGCATATTCATAATTTTAACTATTTTAAAGAATCATATGTTATGTTTAATGAAATTTATGTTTTATTTATAAGACATAATATTTGGTTTAAGAGAAAGGCATTTTGGTCATGTCAGGTTATGGCCTGAAGTTTAAACATATTTAATTTTGACTTAGAATTGTAGAGAATTGAATTTGAGTTCATTTGGTTTTGGTTTGAGTCAATTTGGTCTTGAAATAAAGAAGTTATAATCAAAAGGACTGATTTGTAAATATTTTTATGCTCCAAGGACATGTTTATAAATTCTGGAAGGACTTGGGAATGTAATTTGGGCTTTTTATGAGGTTTGGAATGAAATTTGGGCTTCCAGGGACCTATTTGAAAGGATTTTATACAGACAGGGACCTATTTGTAAATTTTCAGGGACTGCGCTGTGAATAAAACTTGTCAGCAGGACCTATTTGTAAAAGAGTTTTATTTATTTGATTTTATTTAATTTAAGATTGAATCTGGGCCTTTGGATTTGAGATATGGGCCTTGAGATGTGTATCTGGACTTTGAGATGTGCATAGAGGCAGATTTGAGGCTTATGGGCCTTGGAGATTTAGACTTGGGCTTTGAGATTCGGGCTCTCTAATGTGTCTCATTAAACATGACAATTGGGTCCCATCTGTCAAAATTCATTTAATTTAACAGAGGGGAAATATGGGCCTTTGGATTGGGCTTTTGTATCAATATGTGTGCTTATTTCAAATGGGTTATTTGGCGCTCTCATCACACGGCGCAGTATACATCAAGATTCATGTAGCTCCACAGTGTTTCTTCTCAGTCGGGAAGACTGGACATCTCCAGTCCCGAGAGGGTTTGGCTCTCCGGTGCTACTCCGGCCATGGCAAGCTCTGAATCGGTGCAGTCTGAGTCGCCTTAACTCTCTTAGTTCATTGGTGGCATTGTCGGCCGCCGGAAGTCATTGGAACGGTGGTTCTCGGCCGAGGTTTGGCATATCGGTACTGGTTTGGATTTTGAATCTGATTATTCATGAATTTTATTCAATTGGATTGTTATTTGATATCGTTTGGGTGCATAATCACTCATAGAAGCATCAATTTGAAGTTTGTGTATTGTTTGTGCATGGTTTGAGTTTGAAGCTTTCAGATTGGAGCAAAATTGGTACCAACACATGGTACAGAAGGCATAGGTCAAGATTAGATGTTCATTTCATTATTTGGGATCATGTTTGAGCATGTCAGAAAGTTTAGAAAACACTGGATTGGGTGTTTGGAGTTTGGTTACACATAAGTTCATATAATACATACAATTTGATATTTTTAAATTTCATAAATTATATTTCTATTCAGATTTTCTTGAAGAAATGAGTTGGATAAGATCAAAGACATGTAATGTAATGTGGTAAGAGTATCTAGGAAGAGATTTACCATTTTTAAGATTTTATTTGCATTTTTAAAGATTTTATTAAAACTGGCAGGGGCAGTTGTGTCCATTTGTGACAAAAAAATTGTATTTTATTCATGATTTTATTCTGAGATCTATACAACTTGAATTTGAGCAAACTTTGAGTCTAAACTAATTGGCATAGAGTGTAGATCATGAATATATTTTTTTTTAATATTTACAGATCATTTGATGCATGAAAATGATGAAACAGTGAATTGGTATCAAAATTCTAGTATATTGCTGTGCAGTTTTGTAATTTTTAGAAATATGAACTTTGGAAAATCATTAAAAATAGCTGAAAAATCCAATAAATGGAAATTTTGTGGTGAATGTGTATGTTTTTGAGTCCTTTATTGAACTGTATTTGTGGATTTTCAATTTGGTCCCTGTACTGGTCAAAATTGAGAGATTTATGCACAGGGGTCTGTTTGGTGCATTTCAATGCATTGCACTATACCAGTGGGTATTAAACCATGCTTGGCTGCTGAGTTCAGATATGGTCATGTACCAGGAGCTATTTAGGAGGGTTTAAAACATAGCATGACGTCTAGTTCAAGGTTTCAACATGTTTGAAGGCATGAAAGCCACTGATTTTGGTACCAGTTGAGATCAAACAAGATCAAACAAAGCTCCAAGCATTCAAATCATCAAATTAACATGCATGAAGACTGTCAGGGTACTGGACATTTGCAGAAAAGTCCCTGAGGTCTTGAAAATCACATTTTATATGATCTTTTTACTTGAACATTGGACAAATCATTGAGATATCATTATATTGAGTTCATGAATGGCTTGACACAGCATATACTGATGCCTATTCAGATCCCAGTGCTCATTCTCTCACTATATGCATATTGATACATGTTTCTTCTCTTTGCATTGTATAATCTAGTACACATGGCTTGTCCTTAGCCTTGCATTGAGATTCAAATGTACTAATATGCATATAGGTCCATTTAGGTGAGGAAACAAAAAAGAAATCATCAGACTTGACCTCAATGCCCCTGATTTTATTTGACATTTTGAGTTGATTTTCTTTAATTCCTTATATTAAATAATTTCTATAATTTGGATATTAGGGGAAATCATCAGACTTGACTCTCATATCTATTGGTTTTGTGTTCTTAAAGTTATCTTTTGTTGATCACTTTTACATGTTGAGTTTATGAATTGGATGTTATATATATTTTTTGTTCCTTGAGTTTGATGCTTGACTTTAGAAGTGTTCAAGAAGATGCTCTTGGTCTTAAACCATAGAACTCTAAATCATAATAAACATAAACTCTAAAATGTTCGCAATCTTGATAATTAGCATGGAACACTAATATATCGCAAAATGATTGTCGTGTTAATTAAAGTACATTGTAGTTCTATAAATGCTGATAAAAGATTATCATTTAACAACACGGATGTATGGAAGGTTTCATACATTGAACAAGACCTTACAAATGAAACATTATATTGATTGTGTTTGTGTCATTAATGTTTTCATTGTGTCTACGAATTCTAAGATATGAGACTATATCTTTTTCACATGAGAAATGTATAATGTGATTACTATTAAAAGTTGCTTATTGCAAGTGATAATAAAAATAGTAGTTCTTTGTATATGGCTTGTGCGAGAGAAAGTTATATGTCAATAGTATCATTATCCCTCATTTATAATGAGTTATGATATTACTGGACCCCTTGGTAGAGTAGAATTATAAATGCATGCAGTATAGTTGAAGCGTTGTCAACTATATATTTATAATTTACTCGAGAGATCAGGAAACGAATATATTACAAAGATGACACCACCCTACTTTGTATATTATTCATAATATCATGAGGCAAGGAATAGACACAAGTAACATTGCTATAGGATCGTGTTTTGTAAAAATGGTTACATTACATCTATGTTAATTGGGTGATTATAATGTGTAGCTAGAATACCGCTTATAGTTTGTGGTGATGAAATGATTTATACCACTACCAATTTAATATAGATCCTCAATAAAGGTCACACCAACTGAACAAGAAACAAGAAAGTTATTTATATTTTATATGATGTGTGATATTTTATATGATATGAGATAAAACACATGTGATAAAATATTAAAATAAAATGTTACATGTCGTAACAGTTTAGTGTAATTAAATTAGATATGTGAATAATATTATTTGGTAAAATGTGATGGATATTACATAGTGTTCGCACCAGAAATGCACTCCCAAGTTTCAGTACAGCAGACTGTACCTTTTAAAACTCGAGTTCTACCTCTGGTTAAGACTGCAAGTGCACAGCCCTACCGTTGGTATAATCGGGTATCGTATCCACAGGGACGGAATAAAACGACCGGACTCTACTCAAATCTACTAAAATTCTAGAAGTGAAGAGAAGTTGGTTTGTTGGTTTGTAACAGTTCTACTGATTGAAATGATGATTAAAAAACAATTAAAACAAGATTAAAAGTTTGTTTTCAGATTATAAAAAGGGTTTCCAGGGTTTCAGATTTCGTATCTGTCTGGCCCCAGGGTATACGGCCCGTATAGAATCCTATACGGTCCGTATAGGCCTCCAGGTGAATACTGCAGCTACTGTTTCTGTGTTGGTGCTTTTGCCTAGGGTTTCCATCGACCAGGTCTAAGTTCCTCACCTCAGCTGTCGCAATTTTGGCTTAGAACCCGATTTACCGGACTCAACTACTCCCCTCTTAGATGCGTTAACCCTCAACTTTCGTAATTTTGGACTAAGTTATCTAAGTCACTTGTTGGTTTACTAAAGATATCCAAGGACTTTCGCCTCGAGGAAAGTTTCCCTTTCAGTACTCCTTGATCCGTAGATCTACCTCATATACTTGGTTCAGTTGGATTAAGTGTCATAGACTTGATTCCTAGCAATTAGACGTGCACATTCATCTAACGGGATGACTAATCAAACTCAAGCAAGCAAAAACCGAGCAATTAAAATACTACACAACAAGATGAAAACTAAGCATTCAACACATAATCAAGTAGCATACAAGTAAAACCAAACGTCAACTACATCTTAACCCTAGAAACAGTAAAATTAGCTACTCATGTTCTCAAAAGAAAGCACAATAAAAGTTATGAAAGAGTTCATAGAAAAACTATAGAAAATTCGAAGATCCGTTGCAAAACTTCCTCTTCTTCTTCTTCCCGTTGTTTCTTCTCTTCCAAGCCACAAGAATGAGTCAAAAGATGCCTTCTGATCTCGGATCCTCTGCCTTCCTGCCCGAAATCGCGTATTGAAAGCCTTCCTTTTCGGCCTCCCCAGCTGTCTCTGTTTCCAATTCCAGCCTGGGTTTCCGAAATAACTTGTACGGTCCGTATGAAAAGTCTATACGGACCGTATACTTGACCTTGCCTTGGAGAATTCATGCCTCTTGCTGTGGAACCTTCTGTGTGGTTGGGCTGATCGTGTACGGACCGTATGGAAACCTATACGGACCGTATGGAGAGTTGTCAGATCCAGAATTTCGCCCTTTTCCTGTAAAACAAGAAACAAAACATAGCAGTACCACATTCTAATGATGTTTAGACGAAAAGTCCACATTTTTAGGCTTTAAGGCACAAGTTCTGATGTAAATTTGGGTCGCAAACTAGGCAAAATAAGGAGACATCACATAGCATAATATTGTGTCACATAAATATAATAATGTATATTACATTATTATTGTAACCCGAGCATTAATTAATTTAGAATTAAATATGTAATTGAGAGGCACACCATGAGGCATGATTAGCCATGGTGTGGTTGGCCACACAAAGATGATATATGATTACATGTGACAAATGAGGGTAATTTGGTCTTATTCACTCCAAAGTTACCCTAACTTTTCTCTATATATAGAGCACTCCACATGAGACTCTCATCCATCTTCTCTCTCCTCACTTTGTGGTGGCTACACAGAAAAGAGCAAAAGTTCTCCCTCCTCTCTTGCATTAATTATAGATCTATTAATTAGGTTAGTCATTTAATTAAGAAATTAATTTTGGAGGCTAACAAGGGGTTACTAACTTTACACTAAGCATAGATTAGTAGATCTCTAGCAAGATCTAGAACTAATCCTTGTTTAGTTCAAGGTGAACACTTAGAGGCGACAGTGAGAAGGTTTCCAAGAGACCTAGAGAAAATCGACTTTCTCTAACCGTCAAATTGACATTTGACGTATGAGATCTAAATCTTTTTCTTGATTTAGATGTATTTGCATAAATATAGATTAATGTAGTTAGTCTTGTATGCAAAATATTTGATTAGATGCTTGAGTAGAGTTAGCATAAAAGAGACGATCCGTTTTAGACGATTAAAAGGGATATAAAATTTTTGTTTTCACCCCTCTAAGCGTCATGAAATCCCTACAGTGGTATCAGAGCTTTGGACCCTCTATTATGCTAATTTTAACTCTTTTAATTATGTGTTTTGATGCATAAGTGCTTAGTTAATCTATCTTGTGACATGTGGTTCAACTTTTGCGTGCTTTGAGACCCTTGTCGGTTTTAAAATTGCTATGGACTTTGGATGAGTTGTTTTTGTATTTTATAAAATTCTACCATCAATTTATGATGTATAGAAGGCTATAAAAAGTATAGATCAGATTTTTACACATACCTATAATGTTGTACAAAAAATAACAAAACCGGGACGTTGCTGAAATTCCAGTGAGCAGTCTCAGTTTTTGGCTGGATTAAAAGTTCGATTTAGAGAAAACGGCTACATGAAATTTTGTATTCTTTATACCAAATTAAAGATATAAAAGTCTAGTTTCCAGAGAAACTATTTTATTTTGAGTTGATTTTTTCAAATCTACTTTTCTAAATCATGTATATCACAGCAAAGATAATAGCAAATTAAAATTTTAATATTTTGGGTAATTAAGATTTTAATTAGTTTAAATGACCGATTAAGGAGGCATTGTCAACTAATAAATTCTAAAGGTTTTATATGACTTTTAAATGTTTAAAATGGTTCATATAAATGCTAGAAAATATTTAGTTCTATATCTAAATATATTATAATATCATTTAAGTGATAAATGATTTTTCTATTGGATTGACTAAACAAGGCATGCATAATGGTTTGTATTTCTTTATGTGCATGAAATGATTTGAAAATGATGATGCAAGTTAATTAATAATTTGTAACATTGAATTATAAATCATTTTGAAGGGATTTAAATGATTTAGTGAACCACATGTGCTTAAGATAAGGGAATTAACTAAAATGTATAAAAGGGTGCATATGTATATGTATGCAATTCTACTCTAACTTTGTTTTGTAGGAACAAAGTGGGTTTGTATGTCTCATTTCAATGCCTTGTGTGTTGTAAGTGTATATGAATGAATGAATGAATGTATGTGTAAATTAATGAGTTATTAATTAGGCATAAGGCGATTTTTGTATAGGATGCCTTCATTTATTTTTCATTTATTTTGTATCATATGCATTGTAAGAATGAGAGGGATTAATACTTGCACTAGCCAATTTTATAATTTTGAAATAGGATTCAAATAAATAAATTGGGAGGTTGCATATTTATTTTGTGACCAAGATTTCATTCAAAGATGCAAGTATGTGCAAATGGAGAATGAAACAAGTGGCGCACAGGACATACAAACTCACGACATGTGTTGTGATTTTATATTGTGTGCTTAAATGTTATGTAAGATGACATGTTTAGGATAGGTATGGGTGTATGAATACATGACCTACCAAAATTAATTATGTCATAAATAAGTCCCATTAAAAATTAAGCGTTTTTTCCTTCTCGTTTTATTCCACTTTAAGCTACAAATGAATTTTGGCATGATTGTCTTTTTACATTTGTAGAAATTGTTGAATATGTTAGGATGCATCATCTAGCCATTGATAAATGGGTCATGTGTGTGGCACTTGACTCGTTTATTTTGTGGTGATGTGACCGACCATATTGCCCCAATAAAATGAGTTTGCTTAAAAGAAATTCGGATGAGTTCGTATATCTTGGAAACGTAGTTTGTTATGAAAATAATTTCTTAATAAACAACAAGAGTCATAAAGTTTGAAGAATGCAAATGTTTGCAATATTTTCTTAAAAGGTTATGACTAGTAACGGATTACTTACCTTGAGTATATAATTCGGATGAGTTCGTTTTATATGCAATGGGATCTTGAATTACTACATTAAGGGACAACTTTTAAAATGTAGTATGAAGTTTTTTTAGAAACTTAATTTTTACATAAACATTGACATAAAAACCTTTAAATATTTTGTAGAATGACAACCAATCTTTTGATCCGATCTATTATCGAAAAACACCCTCTTGAGAATGACGATTCCAATTTTTTAGATTGGGACCTCAAGCTCAATTTGATATTGAGACAAGAGGACATCTCATACGTGTTGGAGAAGGATTTGCCAACACTAGGAGATACACCCACTTCGGAAGAGATAGCCAACAAGGAGAAATTCCGCAAGAATGAACTTGCTGTGCAAGGAATCATGCTTGGAAGTATGGCGAGTGAACTTCAAAGGAAGTATCTCGAGTACACTCCCAAGAACATGATCGCACAACTCTCTAAGGCATTTCTTGATAGCGCTCGCAAAGAGCGTTATAGGACCACCCTAGCCTTCATCGGGTGTAAGATGGCGGAAGGCACGTCCGTCAACTTACACATGCTTAAAATGATGGGCTACCTCGAAAAATTGGAGAAGCTTAAGGCACCAATTCCAGGAGATATTGCCAAGGATATTATTCTTGGGTCATTGCCATCCTCTTACAAGGATTTCATCTTGCATCTTCATATGCGAGAAAAGGCACCAACCCTAGATGAGATCCATCAAAGTCTCAAACAAGCCGAGGTAGACCTTAACAAAGGAAAGGGAGAAAGAAATGTTTTGGCGATCTCACAATGGAGTAAAAAGATCTCCAAGAACAAAGGAAAAAAGGTAGCCAAGGTGCCAATCAAAGGAAAGGGGAAGGGAGTTGCTCAAGCGAGCACCTCTAAGAGTAGAAAGCCTACTCCCCAAACCGAATGCTTCTATTGTCATGAGATGGGGCACTTCAAGGCGAATTGCCCCAAATACAAGGCTGACTTAGATTGTGGCAAAGTGGAACGCAAGCCCCAAGGCTCCTAAAGGTATACTTGTTATTGAAGTAAACTTAACCACATCTATCCATGATTGGGTAATTGATACCGGATCATGTGCTCATATTTGTTCAAATATGTAGGCACTAAGGGATAGAAGGACTCTCGCGAAGGGAGAAGTGGTATTGAAGGATGGAAATGGTGCAAGCGTCTCAACAATTGCAATTGGTTCTATATCCCTTCATTTACCTAGTGGTTTAGTCTTAGTTTTAAGTAACGTTTACTTTGTTCCATCAATATGTAAGAACATTATATCTGTGTCATGTTTAGACATGGATGGTTTTGATATTTCTATTTCTAATGCATGTTGTAATGTTTCGAAAGATGGTTTATTCTATGCAAATGCTTGTATTCGTAATGGATTATATTTGCTTGAATTAAGTGGTAAACAAGTTCTAAACATCAATAGCAAGAGACTCAAGATGTCTCATGAGCATGAGACTCTCTTATGGCACTATCGTCTTGGTTACATAAATGAGAAACGCATTAAGAAATTACAAGAAGCTAACCTTCTTGGTCTCCTTGATTGCAAAGCAATAGAGACATGTGAACCTTGTTTAATTGGTAAGATGACCAAGAAACCTTTCAAGAAGAAAGGTTCAAGGGCGAAAGATTTATTGGAATTGATACATTCCGATGTATGTGGTCCAATGAGCACAAGTGCAAGAGATGGTTATAGGCACTTCATTACTTTTATAGATGACTATAGTCGCTATGGCTATATATATCTAATGAAGAATAAAAGTGAATCTTTTGACAAATTCAAAGAATTCAAGAATGAAGTAGAGAACCAACTCAATAAGAGAATTAAAGCTCTACGAACCGATCATGGAGGAGAATACTTGAGTAATGAATTCGGCGCATACTTAAAAGAGTGTGGTATCATACCACAACTCACTCCACCCGGAACACCACAATGGAATGGTGTATCCGAAAGGAGAAATAGAACATTACTTGATATGGTTCGATCAATGATGTGCCAAGCCGAATTGCCTCTTTACTTTTGGGGATATGCACTCCAAACAGCGGCTTACACACTAAATATAGTTTCATCTAAATCTGTTGAAAAGACTCCATATGAGTTATGGTTAGGAAAAACTCCTAACTTGTCTTTTCTCAAGACTTGGGGATGTGAGGCCTACGTCAAACGGTTGATGTCGACCAAACTTGAACCAAGAGCGGATAAGTGCTTCTTCATTGGTTATCCTAAAGAAACAAAAGGATATTACTTTTGGCATAAGTCAACAAATAGAATTCTTGTTGATAAGGGTGCAACATTCTTAGAAAAGGAATTTCTCGAAAGAATGAAAAGTAGTGAGAGTAGTGTTGTGCTTGAAGAGACACTACAAGATGTCGATCAAAGCATGAATGAGGACATTTATGAGGATCGAACTAACCCAACCATAGATTCTATGACTAGTGGGAGCATGAGTGAACAAGTTCCTCAAACAATTGATGAAGAGGTTCACACATCGCCACCAAGTGTTCAATCAAGAATTGAACCAATCCCACAAGGACTTGTGAATGAAAGTCAAGAGATTCGAGGAGAACCTCAAGAATCACAAGAGCCACAAGAAGTAAGAAGGTCAACGAGGGTTAGAAAGAAACCTGATTTCTATCTTGGCCTTCATGAGATCTTGGTGATTGACACTGAAGATCCAACGACCTTTCAAGAAGCAATGACTAGAGATGACTCTCATTCATGGCATGAAGCCATGAAATCCGAAATACAATCCATGTATGACAACCAAGTATGGAACTTGGTAGATCTTCCTCAAGGAAAGAAAGCCATTCATAACAAATGGGTCTTCAAGAGGAAGATGGACATGGATGGTAACATGACAACATACAAGGCAAGACTTGTTGCGATAGGTTTTAGTCAAGTTCATGGAATTGATTATGACGAAACTTTCTCGCCCGTTGCTATGTTCAAGTCTATTCGGATTTTACTAGCCATCGCCGCATTTCATGATTATGAAATTTGACAAATGGATGTCAAAACAGCGTTCCTAAATGGGAACCTGGAAGAGGATGTGTATATGATACAACCTCAAGGTTTTGAAGATCCAAAGAATGAAAGCAAAGTATGCAAGCTTCAAAGATCCATTTATGGATTGAAGCAAGTATCAAGGAGTTGGAACAAGCGTTTTGATGATAAGGTTAAACACCTCGGATTCACCCAGAGCGAAGAGGAACCTTGTGTATACAAGAAGGTTAGTGGGAGCCACATGATGTTTTTGGTGTTGTATGTCGATGACATACTCCTAATTGGAAACTTTATACCCTTGTTAGAGCGAACAAAATCTTCATTGAAAGATATTTTCTCAATGAAAGATTTGGGTGAGGCTCAATATATCTTAGGCATAAAAATATGTAGAGATAGGCCTCGAAGACTCATTGGCTTAAGTCAATATGTTTACATTGACAAAGTATTGAAAAGATTCAATATGCAAAATTCCAAGAAAGGAAATGTGCCAATGACTCTCAAGGTATAACACTTAGCAAGTCTCAATGTGCTACGACACGAGGAGACATCGAAATGATGAAGGATATACCATATGCTTCCACCATCGGTTCCATCATGTATGCTACGGTGTGTACACGTCCCAATGTTCCATATGCTCTAAGTGTGACAAGTCGTCACCAAGCTCATGCAGGTCCAGCACATTGGACCGCAGTCAAGAACATTCTTAAGTACCTTAATAGGACTAAGAATAAATTTCTTGTGTATGGAGGGAAAAGGGAGCTCGTCGTAGAAGGCTACGTTGATGCAAGTTTTCAAAATGATTATGATGATAGAAGATCACAGTCAGGGTATGTCTTCACTCTGAAATGGTGGTGCAGTTAGTTGGAGAAGTTTTAAACAATCAACTACTGCTGACTCAACCACCGAATCCGAAGTGATGGCTGCCGCTGAAGCAAGCAAAGAAGGTGTTTGGATCAAGAAGTTCATTGAAGAGCTGGGTATGGTTCCTTCCATCGAAAGGCCCTTGGAACTATTTTGCGACAATAGTGGAGCTATTGCGCAAATCAAGGAGCCGAAATCACACCACAAAGTCAAACACATGGATCGAAAATATTTTGTCATTCGAGACTTCATAAGAGAAGGCAAAATAAATGTATTAAAGGTGGACACGGATAGCAACACAACATATCCGCTAACAAAGCCCTTATCTCAAGCCAAAGGTGAAATCCACTTTGATGCCATGGGTTTAAAAGAACATGGAGAGTGGATAGAGATATTAGAGTGAGTCGAGAGGGCAACTTTAGTCTTAAAGTTTTATACATGAGTGATGTAACTTTGAGAACAAGTGGGAGATTGTTGGTTTTGCGTTCTAAAAGTTATCTTTTGTTGATCACTTTTACATGTTGAGTTTATGAATTGGATGTTATATATATATTTTGTTCCTTGAGTTTGATGTTTGACTTTAGAAGTGTTCAAGAAGATGCTCTTGGTCTTGAACCATAGAACTCTAAATCATAATAAACATAAACTCTTAAATGTTCGCAATTTTGATAATTAGCATGGAACACTAATATATCGCAAAAGGATTGTCGTGTTAATTAAAGTACATTGTAGTTCTATAAATGTTGATAAAAGATTATCATTTAATAACACGAATGTATGGAAGGTTTCATACATTGAACAAGACCTAACAAATGAAACATTATATGGATTGTGTTTGTGTCATGAATGTTTTCATTGTGTCTACGAATTCTAAGATATGAGACTATATCTTTTTCACATGAGAAATATATAATGTGATTACTATTAAAAGTTGCTCATTGCAAGTGATAATAAAAATAGTAGTTCTTTGTATATGGCTTGTGTAGGAGAAAGTTATATGTCAATAGTATCATTGTCCCTCATTTATAATGAGTGATAATATTACTGGACCCCTTGGTAGAGTAGAATTATAAATGCATGCAGTATAGTTGAAGCGTTGCCAACTATATATTTATAATTTACTCGAGAGATCAGGAAACGATTATATTATAAAGATGACACCGCCCTACTTTGTATATTATTCATAATATCATGAGGCAAGGAATAGACACAAGTAATGTTATTCATAACATTACTATAGGATCGTGTTTTGTAAAAATGGTTACATTACATCTATGTTAATTGGGTGATTATAATGTGTAGCTAGAATACCGCTTATAGTTTGTGGTGATGAAATGATTTATACCACTACCAATTTAATATAGATCCTCAATAAAGGTCACACCAACTGAACAAGAAACAAGAAAGTTATTTATATTTTATATGATGTGTGATATTTCATATGATATGAGATAAAACACATGTGATAAAATATTAAAATAAAATGTTACATGTCATAACAGTTTAGTGTAAATTAAATTAGATATGTGAATAATATTATTTGGTAAAATGTGATGTATATTACATAGCATAATATTGTGTCACATAAATATAATAATGTATATTACATTATTATTGCAACCCGAGCATTAATTAATTTAGAATTAAATATGTAATTGAGAGGCACACCATGAGGCATGATTAGCCATGGTGTGGTTGGCCACACAAAGATGATATATGATTGCATGTGACAAATGAGGGTAATTTGGTCTTATTCACTCCAAAGTTACCCTAGCTTTTCTCTATATATAGAGCACTCCACATGAGACTCTCATCCATCTTCTCTCTCCTCACTTTGTGGTGGCTACACACAAAAGAGCAAAAGTTCTCCCTCTTCTTTTGCATTAATTCTAGATCTATTAATTAGGTTAGCCATTTAATTAAGAAATTAATTTTGGAGGCTAACAAGGGGTTACTAACTTTACACTAAGCATAGATTAGTAGATCTCTAGCAAGATCTAGAACTAATCCTTGTTTAGTTCAAGGTGAACACTTAGAGGCGACGGTGAGAAGGTTTCCAAGAGATCTAGAGAAAATCAACTTTCTCTAACCGTCAAATTGACATTTGACGAAAGGTACGAGATCTAAATCTTTTTCTTGATTTAGATGTATTTGCATAAATATATATTAATGTAGTTAGTCTTGTGTGCAAAATATATGATTAGATGCTTGAGTAGAGTTAGCATAAAAGAGACGATCCGTTTTAGACGATTAAAAGGGATATAAAATTTTTGTTTTCACCCCTCTAAGCATCATGAAATCCCTACAATATCTGCCTCATATCCATTATTTAATCAAGAATCAAAGAAATTGATTAAACAAAAGGGAAAGAAGAGGAGACAGAAAAGGAAAAGGAGAAGAGAAAGGAAAGAAAAGAAGGAAGAAAGAAAAGAGAAGAAATGCATCAAGAACATTGTTTTATTTCCATTTTTATAGATCTAAACTAAGTGTTAATCCATTTTTATCTTTTCACATTATATTTTCCTTTATTCGTTGAAAATAGTGTAAAAAAGGAAAAGAGAAGAGCTTTGATCATCAAGCTCTGTGCAAATGCACAGAGCTCTCCCTTATACACCTCAAAACATCAGTGTTAGAGGTCAAACCAAGAAAGAAGAAGAATCAAGAGAAAGAAGCTCCAAAATAATAGTAAAATTGACAAAAATGTAGAACTTTCAAAGGAATTGCATTCACCAATGGAATTATTACATCATACAACTCAAAGAGCACCTTCTAACTATGCTATACCTATCAATTTGCAGGGAGGAGAAGAAAGCTCAGAGCTTGCTATGATCTTGAGGAAGAAAGAAAGAGAGAATAAAGTGCAAGTGCTTTCTCAGTGTAATTGAGAGGTGTATTGTATGTCTACTGTATATTTCTGTCTATATGACATCTAATATGGGTGCCTTTATATAGGCCAAGGAGCATAGGGTAGGGTCCCTCATCATTTGACATATGTCCATAGGTGTTTGATCAAAGGCCGAGATTGGCTCAAGCATATTCATGCGTTTCCAGAAGCTTCTACTGCCTAGGATCACGTGTTCATGCATGTATATCATTTCTGGATCATTCATAGCCCTTGGATTGGCTTTAAACATTGAACAATGCATCTGGGCCTTCAATCAGCCGGCTGTGCATGGGATAGCGCGATTTGCGTGATTCTAGCATTTAAAAGAGAATATTCTCATTCTTTGGCATTATCCAGGGATCACAAGACACTTGTCCTTGGGGACCAGGCAGCTGGCAACGGCCTCAACAGGCCGGTAGGCTGTGCTCGAGCCCGGCAGCGCTTAAACTGAGCCGGCTCTAACCAATGCATCCCAGAGCATGAGGGATCAACACATAGCATCACAAACATCACTTAATCATGTGCCTAAACACAATTTACACCCCCAGGAGTCGGGCATGCATCCTTTCCTCCCTCTCGGATCCTTTGTGAACCCAGTTCATGGTGCCGATAAAATTGGGCACTCTTGCTTCAAATTGACACTTCAGAGATCATCGTGTGATTACATAGTTCACGTTTGCTGAGTCTCATAGCTTAATTCGAGCTCCATTATCAATTTCCACCTCTAAGCTGGTTCCTTCTTCGGCCAGCATCACGGCTTGTAAAGAAGGCAACTTCTGAAGGGATTCTAATAAAGGGAAGAGTTCATAATCCCCTAACAACCTTTGGTATTAGCTCAGGTATAGCTCAGTCTATTCCTTTGAATTTCATTTTTTGGTTTGAGCTACGCAGCGGAGAAGGGAAGAAGAAGAAGGGGAGGGGAGAGAACTGACAGGCAGGACCCCACTGTCGGTCTCTCAAAATCCCGACCAATCGGGTTATTTCATTCACCCATTATTTGATCTAAACCCGGTGTTAGATGAACCGTGTATTATGCATAGAAGGGCTCACGAGATCCGGGCGCACGGGCGCTGAAGGGGTCATTGCATCGGATTTTAAATCCCAGCGACTTAAGTCGCGTTTTGGATAGGTCTCGTGCACCATGAACCAAATCACTGACAGTCCGGTGTATACCTTTATAACCTCATGGCTAAGTCTATCCATCTTCTAAACTCAGCAAAATATGATATGAGTCACTGACAGGTGGGCCCAGGAATGGAGATTGCTATGTTGCTCCCCAAAATGCACCCCTGTGACTTCAGATGAGTTTTCAAACTCTCTGTGCATACATGGCACCAATCAGAGGCTGCCACCTCAGCAATTTTCATAAAAAATCATAACTCCTCAACCATTTTGAGTTATAAATTGCATAATACATCAAAATTCATGGTATTTCATGAGGAATCATTATTTGAACTCCATTGCATTGCTCTTGACCCAATTTAAAGAGCTTTCAAGTACCCTTGGTATTTTCCAATCATTGAAACATTGCATATTCAATTTTAGAAACATTTTAGGGTACAACAGCTGCCAAGGAAACAAGTGTTCGCACTGTGCTCATCTTCGCCACGGGTGCAAAGGTCTCATCATAGTCGATGCCATAAGTCTGACTATACTCCTTCGCTACCAATCGGGCCTTGTAGCGCTCAACCCGACCCTCTGGGTTTTGCTTCACAGTAAAGACCCACTTGCACCCAACCGCCTTCTTGCCTGGTGGTAGTGACACAAGCTTCCAAGTTTTGTTCTTATCAAGAGCCTCAAGTTCCTCTAGCATTGCAGCTTTCCACTTTGGATCCTCCTTAGCAACCTACCAACACTTAGGAATAGACACAATGTCCAAAGATACAATGAATGCTCCATGTGCAGGTGATATCTGAGAATAAGAGACAAAGTGGGCAATATCATGCGGAAAACCATATCGATTAGGGGGAACTCCCGCATTGCTACGAGCAGTCCTCCTTATCGATAGGGGTGTGGGACTAGAGAGAGGAATCATATCACTGTGTATTCTGAGTCTGTGGTGGATGTAGGTTTTTCAGGAGTCCGGGTAGGCAGGGACAAGGGACTTGGCACAATCGATGGCACTGTAGACACTGTAGGCACGGTCCCCTCATTCAGCTTCCTTCTCCTCGTGTATACTCTCAGCTCCCCCTGAGCCTGAGTTCCACCAATCTCGAGACCATTCCCCTCATATTTCTTCTCCAGCACAACGGCCGACTCCTTCTCCACAAACGAAGAAGGGACATCCTCCACACTCACCATCGGACAAGGGACATTCCCCACACTCACTATCGGACAAGAGATCCTCAGTGGAGGGACATCCCCCACACTCACCATCTTCTCACTACCATGCTACTCTCCCTCTCTCGCCTCGTACCTTCTGTATCGAGCGAGTCTCCAAAGGGTGATGTAACCTGGGAGGAGTAGTATGGCTCATGCTCTCGAAATGTGACATCCATACTAACGAACAACCTCCTCTCCACAGGGCTCCAACACACATAGCCCTTTTGGGTGGCCGAGTATCCCACAAAGATACATTTGACCGCCCTCGGATCCAATTTTCCCACATTTGGTCGATAAACCTGCACAAAGCACACACAACCAAATATCGTCAAAGGAAGAATATCACCATTCTCCCATTTCAATACCTCAAATGGAGACTTCCACTCTAGCACCCGTAAGGGCATCCTATTGATCAATCTCGCAGCTGTCAGGACCGCTTGTCCCAACAAGTACTTTGGTACATTCATCGAAATCATCATACTTCTTGCTACCTCAAGGAGATGTCTGTTCTTCCTTTCCACAACACCATTCTGCTCTGGTATGTATGGACACGTGGTTTGATGCTAGATTCCCTGAGATGACAAGTACTCTCTGAACATCGTGTTCGTGTACTCTGTCCCATTATCAGAGCTCAAAACCTTTACTACTGCCCCGTATTGAGTCTGAACCCTTTTGTGGAAATCTTTAAAACAAGCAAACACATCATTCTTGTTTTTCATCAAATAGATCCAAGTCACACGAGAGAAGCAATCAATGAAAGACACAAAATATCTAAACCCATTCACCGAAGTTGTGGAGCAGGGTTTGTGTTTGCCAAACTCACAAGCATCACAAACAAGTCTTTCTTTATCAGTCTTTTCCACCAAAGAGGGATACAATCGACCCAAGAGACTAAAGGAAGGATGGCCCATACGCCTGTGGTGAAGCAGCAACAAGTTCTTCACACTACTCCCAACTCCTCCAGATCTCTCTACTACGGATGAAAGGGCCAAGTCCAACCTCTCTCTATCCAGGTACCATAAGCCGTTATGCCATGTACCAGTCCCAAGCCTCTGCCCGTCCCCTTCTCTTGGAAGATCACCTTGGGAATATCAAAGGAAACAACACATTTTAGTTGGAGAATGATAGCACTTATGGATAAGAGATTCACAGGAAAAAAAGGAGCATGCAAAACATTGGACAACGTCAAAGAGTTCGTACATCGCACAGTACCCTTACCCACCACAGGTTGGGCCGTACCATCGGCTGTCTGAATACTCTCAGGATTTGCCAGGTGAGTATAAGAAGAGAACTCCCCAGCAGTACCCGTCACATGTCTAGAAGCACCAGAATCAACAATCCATGGTGATCTAGTGGTGGGTATAGAAGCAAGAGCGTGAGTGTCACCAATACCTGTGGCTGAATGAGCATAAGAAGCAATGTTACCAAAAGTGGATACATCCTCTACTGCGCCTCTCTGCATTCTCCCAGGCACCTGCGAGTAGGATCCTAGGAGCTCCTGATCCTCTACAGAAAGGTCCTCATCTCGCTCACCCTCTTCTTCCTCTTCCTCTGCCACTATCAGGTTTGCCCGCGGTAGCCCCCTCTTCCACTTCCTCTGCGACCACGACTGCGACCGCGATATCCAGACTGACCACGTATTCCTGATTTCTTCACCTTCGGTGGCTTAGTGCAAGCCGATTTCAAGTGACCTATCTCTCCACAATTGTAGCACTCCCGGGTCTCAACCCTAGACCTGGAGTTGTCCGAGTTTGAGAGAGCTAGGGTTGACTCCACCCCTGGAAGTCCCCCTACCCCAGTCTGTAGCTTGATCCGGGTCTTCTCCTGTATCATGGCTGACACATCAATCGGTGCCTCGGTGGAAGCTCCACCCTCGGTACCGGTGTCGGCTTCAGCACATTCTCACTCGAGGCGAAGCTGAATGCACGCATCAAAGCTGCGATCTCATCACCACTCAACTTCCCAAAGGCCTCCTTTATAAGAATCGGATCCTTATCCTTGCTCAAATCCCCTCCTTCCATTTGATCCGACTCCAATCTACACAAATCCGAGTCAAATCCTTTCCAAGACCTGATCTTGCACTCTCAAGATCAAGCCCTCATCACCTCTCACCTTTTCCCTTTTTTTACAAACCCGATCTTGATCTTATCTCATCAAGATTCGAGCTCCAATCACTCGATCAAGAACCCGATCCACCCGATCGAGAATCCGATCAACTCGATCTCACCCCGCTTCTTAGGTATCGTGGGGTATTGATTGGCCCCCCACGCCGGCCAAATCACATCAAAACCCGAACCCAAGGTGGTGGTCGGCCCTAGAAGAGAGAGAACCGACCTAGGGAGAGAAGAGAGAGAGAGAGAGAGCTCGGGTACTGTAGCAATGGCGGCTACTGTAGCAACAGAGGGGAGTTACTGTAGCAGCGGCAGAAACACTGTAGCGGCTGAGCGGTTATTGTAGCGCGCTGAAAACACTGTAGCGCCTATGCGGTTTTCGATGCAGCCTTAGATGACTCTGATACCGACTAGAAAATCAGTCAAAAGTTCTCTTTATTGATTGACCCCTTGGGGTATATATAGACCTTACATCATTCATTATAATCCCTACATTTAGTCTATATTCCTATTTCACAAATAGGTCCATAAACTTATAACAAATACCAACAATATTTTATATTAGGGGTTAAAACACGGTTACACATATACTATTACCGAACTTCTTATTTATATGTTATATTTAGATTTGAAATTTTTTTGGCATGTTAATTATTTTTTATTTAGTACCTGATTAGTTAATAAGTTTATACCCGATTATACATTGGACCCGCATAGATACTATCTTGCCCTACCCTGACAAAATCCTAGATCCGCCCCTGAACACAACAGTAACTTTTCGAGTTGCATGACTAGTAGACTATGCCATATCAAATCCTTCCTTGAGAACGAAACGTCTTCTTCTTTTCAAAATCAACACCGTTCAGAGGAATGCACAATTGATGTGTATTTTGGGTATATAATTAATTGGTCTATTTCGTACACTTTTTGCTTTAAATTTATAAAACTCTAAATACGCAAAGTAGATTGAATTGCAAGTGCACAATCTATCATTGTAGTAATTATAGGTATCGATCCAAAGACTAAGGCAGTTATAATTTTTTTTACTAAATTAATTAATCTCAAATAAGATGCAATCAGTAAATTGGGGGGGGGGTTTGTTGCTAAACTAACGATTGTTGGGTTCAATACCCGAGAAGAGTTTGTTTGTAACAAGAATTAAAATAAGAAAATGGGGTTGTGATCAAATTAACAAAGTCTAGGGGCATTTGGTCTACAATCCCTTGGTTAACTCAATACTTGGTTTATTCTCTTGATTCATGCTCTGTTTTGATGGGAGTTCCAACTAGGTTGGCCTATTTCATTTAGGATCAATATTTTTCATGTTTCAAGCCTATCATATTAATGTACCTCGTCTTAGGGCTGTCACTACCTAATAGGGTTATTTAATTGAAGGCTAAATACTCCACTAATTCATATCGATCACTAAGTTTACTCTAACTATCCCGATTGCGAAGTACTCGTAAATTGGTTTCCCACAACTTTCCATGTCCAATCTTTAGTTCTCATGATCAGGGGTAGACTCGATTTGGGCCATCTAATCTATTATCCCTAAGGTAATTTGTGTACAAGACTCAGTTTTATCAATGGCTTAAACACCCTTGAATACAAGAGGGCTGTCACCACCTCCGCAAGGTGTGGTTTCAAAAACACAAGTAATGCATAACTCACAAATTTATAAAATAAGAACTAAACATCAATTCAAAACAATCCTCATTCAAGAAAATATTCCAAGCAATTAAATTAACACAAGTTCATGATTCGCGACCTAAGCCCCTAGAAGAGGGATTAGCCGCTCATGTTTGCAACAACAGAAGCATTCATGATTAACAATTCAATTAACTAAGCAATTAAACTAAGAAAATAACAAGGAAATAGAATACACCAATTCCCAAGCTATGCTTCCGTTCTCTCTTGCTAAGCGTCCTTGAACAGTCGTCTGATCCCCTTTCTTTGCCCTTGAACACCTCAGAGATTAATGGAGAGATTAGGTTTTGAATGGAAGGTGGATTTCGAGCTGTCGTGAGATACCTCTCCTGGTGTTCCTTGCCTCTTTTATAACCCATTTCGTGACTTGGGAAACAATCAGGCAGGATCTGGAAGAAAATATGGTGAAGATCGTATCCCAAAATCATTTTTCTTTCCATTTCAGGGCATTGGTGCGGCCAGACGTGCAGCCAGGAGTGGAGGCACAAAAGTTGCAGCGGTGAGGAATTATTTTGTGTAGCCTAGGGAGGCCGCACCTTGGGCCGCATTGTCCCCCTGACTCATCCAAAGTTCTTCTTCATTTTATGCGGCTGGCTGTGCGTGCTAAGAGGGCTGCACCAGTCTTCTTGAGAATTCATTACCAGGTTGTGCGGCCAGGGGTGGCTGCATGTATGCCCGCATTTCTGCACTGAGTTGGCCTTTTCCTTTTTGTTGGTTTGTGCGGCGAGGAGGGGCCGCACATATGGCCGTATTTTTGCTCTGAGTTGGGAATTCTTTGATGGGATTGGTATTGCGACTTCAAAGATAGTTGTACGGCCGCACATAGTGCCCCAGAGACCGTACATGATGTTGAAAAGCTCCAAACTGAAATCAAAATAGAATAGAAGCAGTAACTTGGTTCTTGGGTGTAATTCTAATTAAATTAATCTAAAATGCATGGGAATTGGTTACAAAATCAGAGTAAAACTCGTGTTAAAAGTGTATATAATTTAGACTCGTCAACAATCGAAGAGGAACTGAATCAAACCAAATCAGAAATTGAATCAACCGGACTAGGACAGTCATTACTCAGCCGAAATAGCACTAAATCAAACCAGATCGGAAACTGAATCAACCAGACTATGATAGTTACCTGACAAAAACCAAAATTCTGACTTGGATTCAAACCCGGACTCGAATTCAAACTCGGATTCGTACGGGTTAATTGTTCTTTAATCTTCTTGAATGACTAGGCACAAGTCTCAAGAAAGAGTCCCACTTGTTCATCATTTTCTATGATGAATAATTACAATATTAAATTATATTATGTTTTCTATGAGACTTTATTATGTTGTATTTTTTTTATGTTTTTACTATTTCTATTTTTTATGTCATTTTAATTATGTTAAGAGTTTCCAAGAGTTGGTTAGTACTTCTAAGTTCATTATGAAGTGTTAGTTTCTAAGTTGGACTTTTAGTTTTTCTAAGTTAATTAATATGTGATGGATGTATTATAAGAAGAGATGGCATGTCATCTTTTTCGGAAGACTTTGATTAATATAGGAAATGTTTCTTCTTCTCTCTTCTTGTCTTGATTCCCTTCTTAAATGGTTCAATATCTCACAAAACCAAACAAAATCTGTACAAGCGGAGTAGAGTTTGGAACGTGCTGTCATCAAGTGGTATCAGAGCAACCTATCCCTCCTCTTACAACATTGTTTCTAATTCCACTAAACCATTTCAAAACCCGTCACTAGCGGAGTTGAGATTTGAGACCGAGTTTGGTGTCATTACCACTTAGAGAGGAGGATCGAGAAAGAATGAAAAGAAAAGGAAGAAAGAGAGGAGGAAGGAGACAACTCTTTGCAATCTCGTCATCAGCAACAACCAAAGTAACACGTACCTTGTTCTAGTTATAGTAGATACTACGGGAGTGAAACAAATTCACAACACCCTCAGTTGAACCTGGAGAATCGAGATAGACAGACAGAACGACAGAGTCATCCACTCGACTGAGGGCGAAACAAAGTGAACCAGAAGGATGAAAAAGGTGGAGAGGGCGGGGCGAGCAGCCAGACTGAGCAGACGACTCTCAAACCGTTGTTGATCTTCAGAATTGCGTAGGCGAAGTTTCGTGGTACTTTTATTTTTTATTTTTAAAAAAAAATATGGGTCATGCATGCTCACATTGAATTTCATTGATAATAAAGTTAAAGAAGTTACGTACATGTGGTTTGTAAGTAGAATTAATATTTTGAAAAGAAAGAAACGCTGAGAACAGTTGATCGAGCTTACTGGCAATATACTTACTGGCAAGTGTTTCAGTGATATACTTACTGGCAAATCGCTCCAGCCACTATTATTATGAGGACTGTCTTAATTATATTATTATATGGCAATTAAGTTATTTCCTCCACCAAGTCATGAGTCATCCACCCCTTTAATTTGTCTGTGTCTGGGAAGATTCTGGAGCAACCTACGTACGTTCTCTCCACAGTACGAATCACCCAATGAGTAAACTAAAACTAAATATATAGTAATAGCGCCCTTTGTTCTTTAGCCATTGCACATTTGCACTATCCAGTTCCAGTATCGTGTTCAGTACTGTTTGTTAATGGTGTTGTATGCGTACGCAATTCAGTACTGTTTGTTAATCACCCAATGAGTATCTCTTACTGTTTGTTAATCGTGTTGTATGCAAACGAACAATCAATCAGGATCATTGTGCCGATTGATTCGCTTTCTATTCTGCACATGACACACCCAAAATTGGGTCGGTACTTTTTATTTTTTTTATTAATACAAGTGGAATATTATATAGTTGCGTGCTGCGTTTTTGTTTGTTTGTTAAGCCTAAAAGAATATAATATATACAGGACAGGAGTATCTATAATGTCCGACAAGAAAAATTGTATGTATGACAATTGACAAATTGCAGGTTACAAAATTGAATAATGACTTATCACGTGCTCAATCAAAATAACAATTCTCATTAGGGGTAAAGAACTAAAGATAAAGGTTAAGGTACATACATACCTTATTGAATGAGCACTGGTGGGCTGGTGGCCCAAGCCCAGGAAACGGGATCCGATGCTAACCCGGTTCCGCATAATACACCGAACACAGTAGACCAACAACAACAAGGCTTAGGCCTTCGGCCTTTGGCAACAATAAATAATTAATTAATTCGTCGAATGGAATCAAAGTAAAAGTATCAACCAAACCAAACCAAACCAACCATGACAGTATGAGTATGACACCATCATCCTACTTTTCCGAAACTACCCCTCTCCTTCTTCGACCCGTCTCTCTACTTGTTCTCTGTTATGCTGTCTCCTTTACCTTTACCTGCTCCTGCTCCTGCTCTTCTCATTTACGAGCTCTACACTAGCCATGCTCCGGAATGAAGGGAAGGATCGACGTGCGTGGCTCGATATTCCCCTTCCCGTAAAGGAGCTCATCGCAGGAGGGATCGCCGGCGGCGTCGCCAAGACCTCCGTCGCTCCGCTTGAACGCGTCAAAATTCTTTTCCAGGTCGGTTGTTTTTTTTATCTTTCGTTTGTATTATCTTACTCATTTTCTCATTGTTCCATGGCCACTATTGATCAAGCTTTTCTACTGAATTCAATTACTGAGGCCTTTAACACTAGTGGTACTCAATTTGGTATTAGCCAATGGAAATTTTCCTTAATTTCAAAAAAATAATAATAATAAACGCATATAGCAGGTCAAGTAGCTAAATAAGCTCCAATTTATTACTCCGCTAGTTAATTTGTTATATTACGTCTATATAAAATTGCAAATGGTGGAACAGTAATAACATTACATGTAAGTGATTGCTCCTAAAATATAATTGCATGCAATACCACTTATTGGTATCTGGCAATCTATCTCTTCTGCAAATCCATTTGCCAGTAAAATATTCAATGGAAATTCACAAATGTTAGCCTCAACCTCCATCACCAAGGCTTTACTTAATCTTAGGGCACAATGGTGCACACAAAATTAATTAATTTTGAGATGAGCTGGGACCAGATTGTTGTGAAAGTAGAGATATTAGCGGTACAAGTATCATAGCGTACTAATCAGACTTGGTACAGACTGTTACTGCTTTGTCGGCAGCTTTAAGAGTTGAGATTTTTTGTTATCAGTTTACCTTATGTTATTGCCTACCAATTACCTTTTCCTGATTTAGTTTCCTTCATTTGGAAACACAAATATGACCAACAATTTGTACATATATGCTGTACCAGACTAGAAGAGCAGAATTCCAAGGTTCTGGGTTAGCTGGATCGTTTAGGAAGATTTTTCAAACTGAGGGTCTTTTAGGGTTTTACAGGTACATTTTCTATTTCATCTTGTAAGGTTCTTCAAGGGACAGATCCTGTGTTTGGTTAAAAGTTTCAAATGCATTCTATTTAGTATGGAGGATCACTTCATAATTATTTATTTTGACAATTTTGATAATCATAAAAAATAATGTTTTAAATTTGAAATCCAATGTTATAAGCATGATCTATATAGTGCATAAAATTGTATTACTGTTTCATCAAGTGATTTAAGTTTTTCAATGGTTTCAAATTAATGGCTCTTGATGCATCATAAAATGATGCTCAAGTTGCGTGAATTTTGATTGGCAGTCTATCTATATATCCAACAAAATACCTATAACTCTATTTTTTAATTTTTTAACCTTATTCGAATTGTTTTGAGAACATATTGTCAACACAAGTCATTGTCAAGTGAGATCCCTCAAGAAATAATGATGTCCTTCACATTTCCTTCTATTTTAGTAGTGAAACCGGGCTTCTTCATTGCACTGTTTATGCAAAAAAGTGAAGGGTAGTATGGTGATCTCTGTAACAGTTATGAACGACAGGGTTGTTTCACTTTTTTTTGTTTTGCTACACTGCTTATTTTGTAAATGAGTGGGGTTAAAATGCACCATTGGTTTTGTACTCCAACCATACCTCATGTCTTAATCTTTGTTCTCGAAGTTCAAACAGCCGATCCGAACCGCTCAACATGATATCCATATTAAAATGTGTTTATAGACCAAATTTCATATTTTTTGGAATTTTCTTACTATTTTTTTAAATAAGTACAAAATCACTGTTTTTGGATGGTCCAGAATCAGTGATTTTGTAACTATCTAAAATAATAGTAAAAAATTTTCAAAAAAATGTAAAATTTGGTATCTAAGCATATTTCAATATGGAGATCATGTTGAGCGGTTCGGATCGACTGTTTGAACTTCGAGAACAAAGATAAAGACATGGGGTATGGTTGGGGCACAAAACCAATGGTGCATTTTAATCCCACTCTTTGTAAATATACTGAGTAAATAAGGACTTCCTGTTTTATTAAGTTGAAAAAGTTGATCTTCTTCCTGTAATCTGTGCAATTTTTGGAAAATTTGTACATGCCTGTAAATTTCAATACATCCAACATGCTCCTGATGATTTAAGGAAAATATTACATATTTTTTCTTAAAGAAGTTCTAAAACTGGCCCTCCTATTTGCATTCCCTCTAGACAAATGGGCAAAGAATAAAAGGCAGTTTGGTTTTATTAAAAAGGCACACTATTTTGGATATTTCATTATTTCTCAGTATACAGAGTGAAAGTTTTATTTTCTTTTATCGACATTGTCTTCTGATTGAAGGTTAGATACATTGTTTACTTTTCTATTTAAAGGTCATTGCCAATTAATCTTTTACATTTCTTTTGTTTACTATATTTCTTTCTTTCTTTAATATTTTCTTAGAGGAAATGGGGCTAGTGTGGCACGTATTATACCATATGCAGCATTACATTATATGGCATACGAACAGTATAGAAGATGGATTATACATGCATACCCTGCTATCAATCAGGGCCCAGTACTTGACTTAATGGCTGGTTCCATTTCTGGGGCTACAGCAGTAATTTTCACTTATCCTCTTGACTTGGTCCGTACCAAATTAGCTTATCAGGTAACATTTTATCTCTTCTTTCTCTCAATTTGAATCAAGGCTCAAATCTTTCTTAAAAATCAATTGAATGATTCTGTTATCCTTCTCTTTTACTTTTTAGTATTTATATTTGTCTTTGTTTATTTCCATTCGACGATGACAGGTGAGAACATCATCTAAGCTTGTACCAGTTAATGCGGATATATATAAAGGAATTCTTGATTGTATAGAAAAAGTATTCAGGAAAAATGGCATAAGAGGACTCTACCATGGCATTGGTACGTCTTTCCCTTTTTCTCTAGTTTACTTGTTGTCAAATCATATTTTTTCCAGTTTTGAAATTCTAGTAGCTGAACAATCTAGTTGCAGAAGTCCGAGTCAGATCATGCTGGTAATGACCTTACCTATAGAAACAATCACTCTCTAGGGTTATCTGCTCGATTGAAGCTTGCTTAGTGCTTAATCACAATCAGTTGTATAACTAAGATTATTTCAGTCCAACTGAAGGTTAATGGGCTCCAAAACGCTGAAATTTTGATACGCAGTAGTGTGTCCCTGTAGTGGAGTTTAATCTTATAGTCTATAATCATTCACAGTGCATGTTTCTTTTTATCTAACAGCGCCCTCGTTATATGGTATATTCCCTTATGCCGGATTGAAGTTCTACTTCTATGAAGAGATGAAGAGACATGTACCAGTAGAACACAAGAAAAATGTGTTTGTGAACCTGGCATGTGGGTCCATTGCAGGCCTATTGAGCCAGACCATAACTTATCCTCTTGATGTAGTCAGACGACAAATGCAGGTATTACAGGCTTTTTTTTAAAATTAAATCAACTATTTTACTGTTTCCAAAAAATACAAATTAACAGTCTGTTATTTTAAGGAGCTGAATACTTTTGGGTTTCGCAAATCGCACTGAACTAATTCACTGGTTGCGGGACAAGGCATATTCCATTAGAAATTGATAATTTTGCTTTGACTTTTGTTAAAGCCAGCTTCCTTTGCTGCAAATTGAAGTAATATTAAGCCAATGCTGTTGACCCTTGACTTTGAGGAATCAACATTGAGCATTTCTGTTGAGTTAATACCGAAACAAGAAACAATAAATGCTGGCAGTTCATCAGTCTATTTTACACTTTGTCCTCAGTTCTGACAGCTGTGTCATTTGCATGCAATACAAGAATATTTATGTTAGTATTTAGTATGTTTACCAAACCATTTGGTGCTAATTTTTGGTAATATAGTATGATTTTGCGTCAACTTTTCTAGGTAATAAAGCTAGAAGTATGGTAGGCGGCCAATTGTAATGCTGACCAGTATGGATTCAATCACGAGCATTCAGAATTTAAATCCTTAGTTTTTTATTATTTGTTTTGTGCCTCGCAAGATCCTAAAAGAATTTGCTTTGTTCATTGTACAGGTTCAGGCTCTTGCAGTACCAGATCAGATAAAGATGAGAGGTACACTAGCAATCCTTATTACAATAGCAAGAACTCAAGGCTGGAGGCAGCTTTTCTCCGGTCTAAGCATTAACTATTTGAAGGTATGAGAAAAGCTAATTAATCAATCATTAACAATACCAGTTAGATGCATTATTAATGAAATGCTTCCTAGAGTTGAATATCGGCCATTATTTGAAGCCTTGTTCAAGACTTTATATCTTAAGTGGAGCCCATCCTAAATAGAAACACACAGGCATATGATATTTTGTTGGCAGGTGGTATTGCTGTGTACCACTATTTTCAGAAAAAAGTTCTTCCAACTAACTTTTGAAAAATGTCTGTTGACTGTAAAAATCTGTTTGTTTGATTTATGAAACAGGTGGTACCCATGTATACCACTGTTTTCAGAAAAAAAGAATGTTGAAAGGCACACTACATAGCAAATTAATTAACAGCATATTCTTCATAACGCAGCACTCGTGCAAAATTTCCACAAATAAAATAGCTCTCCAGAAACTTTTGGTTCAGTATGGTTAGCTTGTACTAGCATTTCCACGTGATGATTGGTACAAGCTGTATGCTTGTGACATTGCTTTTACAATACTTGACTATACTTGTAAGTTGTAACAATATTTATTTGTTCTTTGGTGACTTCATCTGTGGTAAATTTAATTACCAGGTAGTTCCATCCGTAGCGATAGGGTTTACAATGTATGATCTGATGAAACTTTGGCTTGAAGTTCCTTCTCGGGACAATGCGGCTGTTGCTGTTGCTGTTGCAAGGGAGAGATGAAGAATGGAGTAGCCATTCTCCTTCGTTTCATTCTGGCCAGATTAATTAATTGGTAAATTCAGCAGGTTGTCATTGGGATGATGGTTTGAAATCGATTTTTTGCATTAGGGTTCATCTAGTGCAGAAATTGTTGTGCAAGGTGCACCTGATTTGATTATTGCTATTATTATTATATGTTGCATATATGTAAATAATGGAATACGTACTGTAATAAGGTTGACGGACGGTTGTTGTATGTGCTCAAATTGCCAATTTTTTAAAGAAGAGCTCCTTGTATTTTTGTTTTCGTAATGATACATGAGAAAAAAAATGAAGCATTTTATGTTGGTATAAATTTTCAGAATATTCGGATAGTTATAAATTAATTAAAATAAATCATATTGAAATAGAGTTATCCGGATTGTGCGAAGCACTGTCCTTAAGCGTATTCCGTCTCATCGTGCAAGATGGAAGCGCAACCAAGATAATCCGGGATTGTTACTCCTTAGGCATGCCATGGAAGCAACTGACGATTATTCCGCAATATCCAGTATAGATCAAAATTTGATTAATTGGTATAAAATACAAATGGAGAATAAATCAAAGAGGAGCTAATCAAAGAAACATATATTTATTTCTCGCATACCCTTGACAGAGATATGGTTCTTCTTCTATTTTCTCTCTGTATATTCCCACTGAGAAAGGGATTGAGTTCCATAGATATATTGTCAGGAGGTGAGAATTCAAAGTAAATGATAATTGAATTAAGAAAGAAAACGGATCCAATTAATAAGAATATTAATGGATAATCAATCAAAGACTAAACTGTGCTCAAACGTCCTTTGGGCTAATTATTATTCTTGGTATTATGAATCAATTCAGAGAGTAATTAACGGAATTGAAAATGAATGCACATGAGATTTACAATTTAATCCTCAAGTATGTAAATATTACAAATGAATATTTTAAACAAATTTATTGAAGAGAGAACTTTGAGTTTTTAGAACTCAAGTTCCAACAATCCCCCATAAAACTCAAAATTTAAAAATATCAAACGGTAAACTTTATAGAAACAAATTGCTGGATATTATTATTGTGCATCAATGAAGTAGTTTAGAAACTTTGAACTCCATCTAGTATTGATAGCTTTAATTTGGAGGAAACAGAGTGAATTATGTCTTGAACTCGTTCCTTTGATCCAAATTCATCCATCGCACACACAATATAAAGATTCTCGTCACAGTACGCGCATTAATGGCCTTACGCAAATCTTGGATTTTTCATGAGTCTTAAAAGCTTGCCCATGCCTCGCACTGCGGCCGTATACAGACACTCTCATATAGGTGAGTTACCTACCAAGGATATGTGTAGATTCATATCCTGCGGAAATTACCGCCTCGGTTCTCATCAAGAGCTAATATGCTCATTCTATCATCTACATAGACACACTCACCATAGGGATGGGGTTGGAGTCAATGCTCCTAAAAGCGTGCGCTCTTTTGATCTACTTATCGGCTTGTTATTACCCATTGAATTTCTATTAAGGGATCGCCTATCAGAGATTAGGTTGCCACCACAAGAAGACCCATTAGGGCTAAAACCCATCCCCCTCGATGAAATTTATATATGGACTTTAATTTAGTCCGTCACCAACATTTTCATATCAATGAATAATTATTTGTTACTCGAGTTTGTAAGTAAATGTTTTTTTTCTTCATTTATCAGTGATTAATAATAATCTTCATAATCATAGTGATAATTTCATGAATTAATTGTTTAAAACATCATAGCATCATGCTACATAAAATTAATCACCTATATCATTATTCATACATAGTAGCATGTCAAGCTTATTGTAAGATGAATTAAATATTTTAATAAGTATTTAATAAACTCCCACATTTTCTGTTTTCATGAGATAATTAGAATTATATTTTCTAATACTTACTTTTTTTAAATGAATGTCAAGGATTGTGCATATTTTAATGCATCCGAATTAATATTAACTGCCATTGCCAATTTAGTACGACAATTAATTGGTCAGTAACTATTTGCATGACTTTTTATTTAATTTACACCCCCACATTTTATTCATGCACTTAATTCAGTGCAATAAAATTTATCGTAGTCATTTTTTTATTGTTTTATTTTTTCCCCACATTTTTGTTATCTTATCAAACTTCTCATTATGCTTCAAAAATTAAGGATATATATTGAATATTCACATATATTTTATGTCATACATACCGCAAGGTTAATTTAATATTTCTACAAATATTTTAACCCCTACAATTTTAATATATATAAGATAACAATAATATCATTCTATGCAATGCTTATATTGTTAATTATTTAACTTTCAATCATGTTTGAATTTTTCTTTAACATCACATTAATTATCTTAGCAATATAATTTCAGTAAAGAAATTATTTTACTGTCGCCTATTCATTTTTTCCATTCGTTTTTATTATTTTTATATTCACCAAATAATTCAAATCACATAATTAGAATCGGTGCATATATAAATTAATTCCGAATTAATGAGGGTATCTCTGGAATAAAACTATATATTCGAATATTTAACGAATCGATTATAACATATGATTCCATTTATTTTTCTCTGAATCATCAATTACATTCTTCGGTTATAAATAGAAGAGTAACGAGGGTCAAAATTAATGGTTTTTTTTCATTGTTATTATTTTATTTAATGACAATTAAAAAATTTCACCGATACAAGAAGTTTGCCGATGGCCTTAAATTTATTTTATTACATATAAGTCCACTGTTAAATATTTACCAGAAATTGTATTCTTTTTTTTTCAGAAAAATAATTTCTAAATCCAATTACTTGATTTATGAATAACAAAATCAGAAGAACTGTCAGTTTCTTTATTTCATTATTATATTTCTTATTAAATTTCAACAACATTTCTTTATTATTATCGTTGAGATCTAATTTGTTTTACTTAACAGTAGGGATCCAAATTATACTAGAATCAATAAAATAAAATCATTTTTTTAATACCGGATCATATTTTCAATACTTCCGATTATATTACTAAGTATAATATATTCACACCCTTTTACATATGATCTGGTAGCTAGTATGATTTATATTGATCAATACCTCTGATTAGATTTTTATAGTACATTTCTGAAATACTAAACACGAAGAAAGATATCAAAATTATTTAGCCCGATAGAACTCGAATTGTCAGATTTTTCAATTAATAATACAACAACATCTAATATATATAATTTGACCGAAACTGTCAGATCATGATTCTTGATAGATCGTCTAAATACATAATTAAATCTTTTTTTTTTTAAATTACTATATATCTATCAATAGTAAGTTCGATTTACTGTAGATTTTATAAGATCACAACCCCTTTGATTAGCAATAAATATTGTAGGCCAAATCTACTTTAATTGAAAATTATATCTTTGTATATACACTGGATATTGAATATTGCTCTGATTATAACGACAAAATATATTCCAAAAAATCACAATCATAGTTAGAAATTAAATTAACTAATTTAATTCATAATGCATTTAATCACTATCCGAATCCGGAACTACACTTAAGAATGTTGGTATAAATTTTCAGAATATTCGGATAGTTATAAATTAATTAAATAAATCAAATTGAAATAGAGTTACCCGGATCGTGCGAAGCACTGTCCTTAAGCGTATTCCGTCTCATCGTGCAAGATGGAACTGCAACCAAGATAATCCGGAATTGTTGCTCCTTAGGCACGCCATGGAAACAACTGACGATAACTCCGCAATATCCAGCATAGATCATAATTTGATTAATTGGTATAAAATACAAATGAAGAATAAATCAAAGGGAGCTAATCAAAGAAACATATATTTATTTCTCGGATACCCTTGACAGAGATATGGATACCCTTGACAGAGATATGGTTCTTCTTCTATTTTCTCTCTGTATATTCCCACTGAGAAAGGGATTGAGTTCCATAGATATATTGTCATGATGTGAGAATTCAAAGTAAATGAGAATTGAATTAAGAAAGAAAACGGATCCAATTAATAAGAATATTAATGGATAATCAATCAAAGACTAAACGGTGCTCAAACGTCCTTTGGGCTAATTATTATTCTTGGTATTATGAATCAATTCAGAGAGTAATTAACGGAGTTGAAAATGAATGCACATGAGATTTACAATTTAATCCTCAAGTATGTAAATATTACAAATGAATATTTTAAACAAATTTATTGAAGAGAGAATTTTGAGTTTTTAGAACTCAAGTTCCAACATTTTAAACGACCTGTGTTAACACCCAATTCAGCCTAACCATGAATGGATTTGATCACTTAATGATAGTAAAAGAAACTTTTTAATTAATACCAAGTTTTCAATCAAACTTTATGACTGACAAGGGAAGTATGTGGAGGGAGAGTTGGATGAGGGTAAGAGGTTGGAGTGGAGTAACGGCCAAACCTACTTACTATACTACCCATCATCCTATTACCTATACTAGTCTAGTCTAGTCTGGCACAATGAATGAATGAATTAATTAATTAATAGGTGGATAGGCCGGACTGGTATATAAAGAAGCGGTATGGGAAGCAAGGTGCAAAAGCATGTGCTTCTCACAGTCACTCACAGTCACAGATGCATGCATACATGATAGTATGATACATTCATTCGCCTACTAGGCAAAACTAGAGCTCCTCTGGACCTCTTTATCTTTCTTACAGTGCCTGCCTGGTACACGCCAGATATCAGTCAGCTAGCTACATGCTACATGCTTCTCGTTTTCCCAGACCACAGACCACCTCCTATCTATGTCAGGATTCTTTTTCTCTGCACCTCTATCACTGCAATTAATGTGCACGACCAAATTCTCATTACAAATTATTTTTGGGACTCACAAAATTGTTGTCTTGTTTGTGTACTTGTGTATCTAAATATACCAGCAAACTCTTGTACTTGTGTGTAGTTAGTACTTAGTAGTGACCACTGATGACTGAGATGAGTCGTGAAAAATAGCTTTCCAATTTTTGCAACATAGATTTTGCTATATAGATTTTGAAAGCTGGTCCCACGTGTTATCTCTTTTTATTTTGTTTAACATTCCTTGCCATATAGATTTTGCATGGTAATAATGTTGTAAGAAATTTAACTCTTTATCTTTATTTTTTATTTTTACTGCTCAAAAAATTGTTTTAAATTAAAAATCATCTATTAACAGTTTCCTATAAAAACATCACTCCCGCACAAGACTTGTGCACACCCGAAAAATGAGCACGCACAAGGGTTTGGCGCACCTGAAGTCGGATTCACGGAAGAATTCGCGCACCGAATCCGCGCAACAATTTGGCGCACCAATTGGATCCGCACAAGGGTTGTGCACACCCCCCCTTGGCGCTATAAAGCTCCTTGCGCACAAGGGCAGACTTGCAAAGAATTTGTTTGGTGAGATACAAGAGAAGGCTCCATAGGCGTCACAGCCCTCCCAATCCTACATGCCGAGGTTTCAAGACGTACATGAGGAGATACAGGAGGAGGGACGCGGCAAGAGGCAGAAGTTTAAGAAGTTTCCCTACAAACCACCTTCCCGTTGATATTTCGATCTTAGTTGTTATTTTGTTATTTTGTGTGATAACTTTTATTTAGATTTTATGTTTGAGACTGTTATGCATATTTTATGTTGTCTAATCTCATTCAACTAATAACTAATACAACATACGGTGCAAGTAGTTTTTAGTTTCCGTGCGCACAAATCTCAATGATAATCGTACGATGTTAGAGCTAATTGAACCTAAGAGTAGATCCGATGTCCATCGGACCTACTCCTCTCGTTGTTATCTTGTGTCTCTCATGTCCTTTTCTATTTGTTTCTTATTCATTTTTTTGTCTCTCAATAGGTATTCATTTCTTATTTCTTTAATTGCTTAGTGGCTTCTCATTATCAGTCTCTGTGTTTTTTTTTTTTTTTATCTTTTCTTTTCTTACTAGGCAATCAAATGGATAAATTAATATTGTATCTCTATCTGCACCTTAGAAGTTTTCATACTTAATGGTTAAGCACAAGCACTGTGCGGATCCGAATCGAGTGCGCATAACGGTTGCGCAGATCCAATTTTGGCAGGATCGGGTGCGCACAAGGGTTGTGCGGATCCAGTCTTGTCGAGAGTGGGTGCGCACAAGGCTTTGCGGATTCAGTTCGGTCGGGTGCGCACAAGGGTTGTGCGGATCCATATTTTCAGGTGCGCACAAGAGTTGTGCGGGAGTGGTAATTTTGTAGAAAAGTGGCAATAAGTGGTTTTTAATTTAAAACAAATTTTTTGAGTGGTAAAAAAAAAAAATCCGGTTTACCGCGCGACTAATTAAATTGTCTGTCATCATACACACCTTTAGTAAAAAAAAATTATTTCCAAAAATATTGTCGGATATAATACTTTAATTAAGATCTTCGTTTAAAAACGTAGTAGTTTTATTACTTGATGTGGCCATCCAATTCCATGATAAACTTGCTTAATAGTTCGTATTGCCAATATTAAATCAGTTTTAGATAAGCTTCTCTCCTTTCCTCTGTACCTGTCCCAGTCTCTTTCGGAACAGTGGGAGATAATGATTATATTTATAGTCTTATAGAGCTACAAAAGTAACGTTTTCTGCTCGGGTTCTTTTGTGAAAACAAATCAAAGATGTGTCCCTCTCCCTTCCCCAAAGCAGTCCAGCTTTTTCTGAAAAGTAACATGATTTAATAAAATTAAAAATATCGTTTAAGATTTACTGCAAATTGAAAATTTTATAGATCTAGTTTTTTTAACTTTTTATTAAATGTTCATAAAAGATCTTCATTTAAATTTTGAACTCACAACTTCATGCACGGAGCTAAAATTTGTTCTTAATTTTATATTTAACTTCAATGGTGTATATAAGTTTTATATAAATTCAAATTAGTAAAAAGTTGTCATTCATAAATAAGCACAATATGTTAGTGTTGTGATTTACAAGTCAATCATAAAATAATTATTTTCTAAGTTTTGTTTATGTAATTGAATGATTATGTTTATTATTTTGTTCCTTGAGTGTTTTATTACTTATAGATCATTCAGGTTGAGAACTTGAAATTATGAAACTTTATACATGTGTTAGTAAACTCTAAAGTGTCCCTAGTTTTGATAATTAACAATTAACATTAATTACCGGTATAATATTAACATTTGGATTAGATGATTATCATGTTCTGCAAATCATATAACAAGGAGTTGTCAATCTAATCAAATGGAAATCTGATGAAAATTAGGGGATTGGACGTGGACAAAAGAAAACATTTAATATGAATTGTATTTGTGTCATTAATGTTTTATTTGTATCTGAAATTCTAAGGTATGAGATGATTGTTTTTTTCACATGAGAATATGTATTTATGGGTATTATCCAACATTGCCTGTAACCGGCAACCATACAGATTCTACCTTAGTAAGTATCTCTTATGTAGAGAGATAGTGATTATCAAGAATACTAATGTCCCTTGTTGGATTTTATTGGTACTTAAGGCAGCGGAATTTCAAATTTTTTGACAAGAAAAGTATCAAAAGGAGCATCATATATGACTGAAATCAAAACCAAAATCAATTTCCAATTCAATAAGCATCATACCTTTAGTTTCTTGTCTCTAAACAAGAAATGAAGGTCCTTGATATGTAGAGTTGTAGCCTCCACCTCCTTGTGATGCTAATGGTGGTTGATGCATTGCAGCGTCTTGGTGGTTGATGTATGCATGACCTAGAACGCTTTGCATTAAGATGAGACTCCAAAGTAGAAGTCTTCCACGGTATCTACTATAAAATTAATTAGAAACTAAAGTTTTCTCTTGCTAGAAAGTATTAATTTAGTTGCTCATTAATCCCTATCCTCCGAGAGAACTAGATCTTAAGTTTTAGGGTTTGTGGGTTCTCAACACATGAGTGATAAAACAAGAAAGAGAGAAAATTTGGTAGAACTTCAACTCTCAAAAATGAAATTGCTCTCAAAAGAAATGAGAGAGAGTATATATAGAAAACAAGGAATGTGAATTCTATTTCCAAAATTAACTCCACGTTCTACCATATTTTTTACCATGATCTAATTCGAATTAGATTCTACTCCATAAATAAAAGTTATAGATTTTTCTTTTAGCTTTCTATTCATATATAGTATGCCCAAAACAAACATCGTATGAGGGTGCAATTGTCAAAATACGAAACATGCGCAACAGTTTTCAGAACATGGTAGTCTAAATTAAGTACCACGTTCTACCATATTTTTTACCATGATTTAATTAATTTCTTATTGGTGTGACCCTATGAAATCTATGTCATTCGGCAATAGAATCTGAAACTTTTTTTGATTTCATAAATTACAAGCAGCACCTAGCAATATGCATTGTAATTACCCAAATGACACAGATGATAAGTACCATACTGTATCACGATCTCTAAGCAACAATTGCCTCGTGTCAATTTCATGTCTCATGATATCACGAATAGATCCAAGATAGGAATGTGTCATCCTTGTAAATCTACTCGTTTCTTGATTCTGAAATTATTTAGTAATTATGATTAACTCCTTAATCATATATGCATATACTTGTATTATTTCATAAAGAGGCCCAGTGATATCATCACTTATTATATGAGGGACATTGATATTCTTGATAATTAATATCCCTCCACATAAGAGATACATGCTGAGATATAATCTGTATGATTGCCAGTTTCGGACAATGTTAGATTATATCCACGAATATGTATTACCATGTGAGAGAAACAATCATCTCATGCCTTAGAATTTCATACACAAATAAAACATTCATGACACAAACACAATCCATATTAAATGTTTTATTTTGGTCACGTCCAATCCTCTAATCTCCATCAGGTATCAATTTGATTAGATTGACAACTCCTTCTCATATGATCTGCAGAACATGATCATCATCTAATTCAAATGTTAATATTTCATTCATAATTAATGTTCCTTGTTAATTACCAAGACTAGGGATATTTTAGAGTATTTATTAACTCTTTTATAGAGTTCCACAATTCCAAATCCTCAGCTTGAATGACCTATAAGTAATAAAATACTCAAGGAACAAGATGATAAATAAATCATCCAATTACATAAACAAAACTTATAAAACAATCATCCTATGATTGGCTTCTACAACACAACACTAACAATTTTCCACTTGAGTTAGAGCCAATCCCATACACATGTCCCTCATATAATGAGTGATGATATCACTGGGCCCCTTGATGAAATAATACAAGTGTGTGCACATATAATTAAGAAGTTAACCATAATCACTAAATTATTTTAGAACAAAAAACAAGTAGATTTGCAAGGATAACACATTCCTAATTTGGATCTATTCATGATATAATGAGACATGAAATTGACACGAGGCAATTGTTGCCTTAGGGGTCGTGATATAGCTGGTACTTATTATATGTGTCTTTTGGGTAATTACAATGCATATTACTAGGTGCCGCTTACAATTTATGAAATTGAAAGGAGTTTCAGATTCCATTGCCAAATGACATAGATCCCACAGAGTCACACCAATAAGAAAATAATTAGAAAGACTCCATGATTTCTTTGACATATGTAACTGTTGGTTTTGTGTACTAAAAGTTATCTTTTGTTGATTACTTTTACATGTTAAGTTTATGAATTGGATGTTATATACATTTTGTTCCTTGAGTTTGATATTTGACTTTAGAAGTGTTCAAGAAGACGCTCTTGGTCTTGAACCATAGAACTCTAAATCATAATAAACATAAATTCTAAAATGTTCGCAATCTTGATAATTAGTATGGAACACTAATATATCGCAAAAGGATTGTCGTGTTAATTAAAGTACATTGTAGTTCTATAAATGTTGATAAAATATTATCATTTAATAACACGAATGTATGGAAGGTTTCATACATTGAACAAGACCTAACAAATGAAACATTATATGGATTGTGTTTGTGTCATGAATGTTTTCATTGTGTCTACGAATTCTAAGATATGAGACTGTATCTTTTTCACATGAGAAATATATAATGTGATTACTATTAAAAGTTGCTTATTGCAAGTGATAATAAAAATAGTAGTTCTTTGTATATGGCTTGTGCGGGAGAAAGTTATATGTCAATAGTATCATTGTCCCTCATTTATAATGAGTGATGATATTACTGGGCCCCTTGGTAGAGTAGAATTATAAATGCATGCAATATAGTTGAAGCGTTGCCAACTATATATTTATAATTTACTCGAGAGATCAGGAAACGAATATATTACAAAGATGACACCGCCCTACTTTGTATATTATTCATAATATCATGAGGCAAGGAATAGACACAAGTAATGTTATTCATAACATTGCTATAGGATCGTATTTTGTAAAAATGGTTACATTACATCTATGTTAATTGGGTGACTATAATGTGTAGCTAGATTACCGCTTATAGTTTGTGGTGATGAAATGATTTATACCACTACCAATTTAATATAGATCCTCAATAAAGGTCACACCAACTGAACAAGAAACAAGAAAGTTATTTATATTTTATATGGTGTGTGATATTTCATATGATATGAGATAAAACACATGTGATAAAATATTAAAATAAAATGTTACATGTCGTAACAGTTTAGTGTAAATTAAATTAGATGTGTGAATAATATTATTTGGTAAAATGTGTTGTATATTACATAGCATAATATTGTGTCACATAAATATAATAATGTATGTTACATTATTATTGTAACCCGAACATTAATTAATTTAGAATTAAATATGTAATTGAGAGGCACACCATGAGACATGATTAGCCATGGTGTGGTTGGCCACACAAAGATGATACATGATTGCATGTGACATAAGAGGGTAATTTGGTCTTATTCACTCCAAATTTGCCCTAGCTTTTCTCTATATATAGAGCACTCCACATGAGACTCTCATCCATCTTCTCTCTCCTCAATTTGTGGTGGCTACACACAAAAGAGCAAAAGTTCTCCCTCCTCTCTTGCATTAATTCTAGATCTATTAATTAGGTTAGCCATTTAATTAAGAAATTAATTTTGGAGGCTAACAAGGAGTTACTAACTTTACACTAAGTATAGATTAGTAGATCTCTAGCAATATCTAGAACTAATCCTTGTTTAGTTCAAGGTGAACACTTAAAGGCGACGGTGAGAAGGTTTCCAAGAGACCTAGAGAGAATCGACTTTCTCTAACCGTCAAATTGACATTTGACGAAAATTATGAGATCTAAATCTTTTTCTTGATTTAGATGTATTTGCATAAATATAGATTAATTTAGTTAGTCTTGTATGCAAAATATTTGATTAGATGCTTGAGTAGAGTTAGCATAAAAGAGACGATCCGTTTTAGACGATTAAAAGGGATATAAAATTTTTGTTTTTACCCCTCTAAGCGTCATGAAATCCGTACAGTAACATGACTGATAAATTGAGTTTTCTAACCAAACACGAGATAAATAATTACGTGAATAACTATATGATGTTATGGATTTAATTAAAAAGTTTAATAAAATTCAAATATTAGAAAAGATCAAAATAGAAGTAGTTATGTGAGCTACGAAAGGAGTTTTGTGAGCAGCAAAGAATTATGTATTTTCATCACGATTTCTGCACTTAAAACGGGAATATCTCATCAACCGTAGCTCTGTTTTCAGTATTATATGGCTTTTCACAAAGCTTGCGAGAAGATCTACAGTTTGATATAAAGTATGCATGCGACATCATGCAATGCACTGTTGGGCCAGAATTGGCTATTTTTGGCCCAGATTAATTATGGAAGTCTTGAAGAACGTGGGTAGAACGTGTCTACTCTTCTAAACAACAATAAAGCTATTTAAAGAGGTTCCTACCACCTAGAGTTTCATCCCAATCGATTATCATCTTCCTTAGAGAGCCAAAATTCTGTCTATCTCTCATTTTGATCTCTCATGTGTTGAGAACCCGCAAACTCTAGAATCAAAATCTTATTCTTTTGGAGGATAAGGATTAAGAAGCGACCAAATTACTACTTTCTAGCAAGAGAAAACTTTGGTTTCTAATTAATTTCTCGGTGGATATACCGTGGAGGACTTCTACGTACTCTGGTGTCTGAACTTGGAGCAGGGCGCTGCAAGTAGGGGTGCAAACGGGTCGGATATTACCCGTCCGAATCCGGATCCGTATCCGAATTTTTGCGGATTCGGATATTCGGATACGGATAGTTACGGATTCGGATACGGATAGTTGCGGATTCGGATACGGATTTGGATCATTATCTGTATTCGTATATTTTAGTATTTCGTATCTGTATATTTTAGTATTTCGGATATCCGGTACTGTGCTGTTGCAGCTTTTTCTGTTTTTTTTATCTCTTACATGTTAATAGATACTGGTACTGTGCTGTGGCAGCCACGCGTTGCGCCAAGAGAGAGAAATAAAGGGTGCGGCTCCCAGCAGACAGAGAAAGAAATATTTTAAATAAGATTAGTTATATGTCAGGTTTAAACAAGATTAGTTATACTTATATGTCAGATTTAATTAATAAATAAGATTAGTTAATTATATATATACAGGAATGGACTATGGTGAGTTGCGAAGTAAAACAATGTTTTACTTCACACTCGTATTTCAATTTGAAAATCTAAACAACCGATCCGAACCGCTCAATATTTTCTCCATATTGAAATGTGCTTGGAGACCAAATTTTATATTTTTTTGAATATTTTCACTATTTATTAAGCCACTTTGAAAATCGCAGATCTAGGTGAACAGTAAAAAACAGTAAAATTTTCTGGACCATTGGATCAGCGATTTTCAAAGTGGCTTAATAAATAGTAAAAAAATTCAAAAAAATGTAAAATTTGGTCTCCAAGTACATTTCAATATGAAGAACATGTTGAGCGTTCGGATCAGTTGTTTGAATTTTCAAAATAAAAATATGAGCGGAAAGTAAAAATGATCTCTTACTTCGCAACTCACCATAGCCCATCCCACACACACACACACACACACAGACAGAGGGAGAGATAGAGAGAGATTGACTAGGGTAAGCCATGGTGTAAAACGTGTTTGTACTCCACGCCATATCTTCATTTCCAAAGTTCAAATGGCCGATCCGAACTGCTCAAAATGTCCTCCATATTGAAATGTGCTTGGAGACCAAATTTTACATTTTTTTGCATTTTTTTACTATTTATTAATCCACTTTGAAATCGCTGATCCAACATGAACAGTAAAAATTTCTGGACCATCGGATCAGTGATTTTCAAAGTGGCTTAATAAATAGTAAAAAAATTCTAAAAAATGTAAAATTTGGTCTCCAAGCACATTTCAATATGGAGAACATTTTAAGCGATTCGGATCGGCCATTTGAACTTTGAAAATGAAGATATTGTGCCATGGCTCACCAAATGCATTTACACCATAGCTCACCCTAGTCAATATATATATATATATCCGTATCTGTATCCGAAATATCTGATCCGTATCTGTATCCCTATAATATCTGATCCGTATCCGTATCCGATTAGTATCCGATCCGTATATATATCTAAAAAAAATACGGATACGAATATGGGTTGAGCATTATCTGATCTATTTGCACCCCTAGCTGCAAGGCATCAACCGCCATTAGCATCGACAAAGAGGTGAAGGATCTTCAACCCTATATCTTAAGGACTTTTCTTTCTTGTTTGGAGATAAGAAACAAAAGGTATGATGTTTATTGATTTGGAAATTTTATTTTGATTTGATTTCAGTCACACATGATGATCTTTTAGAACTTTTCTTGTCAAAAATTTTAAAATTCCGCTGCCTTAAGTACCATGAACACCCAACACAAATACACTGTAGTATAATTTAGTTGGTGAAATTTTAACACTTGTAAAATTATATTGTGTTTATGTTGTTGTATGCAATTTCCAATTACCATGTTTGATAAATTTGTAAAACATACAATAATTAAATTTAACGATTTCATTTCATTTCATGAGTTTGCAGATTCAAGAACAATATAATTAAAAATTAAAGTTGAAAAACTAATGGAATCAACAAGATTTTACAAAGATCAAAGAGATATAGATTTTGTAATATCAAATAGATAAGTAAAGTAAATTTGAGATTGTTGATTCCTTGTACCTATCTATTTGGTACGAAAGCAAACCATTTGATAAGGAATGTATTGAAACGATACCGAATGGATACGGATATAGGGCGTACGGTACGGAAGAAAATTATTTCGTATGACTTTCGTTCGGAAAGGAATATTCCGTAAAAAGTTAGAGGACCCCCTATGGTGTTCCGTTCTGAACGATACGTATGTGTTCTGTACGTTAATTGAAGAACACAAAATTAGGAGAAATACACTATCCACTCTATACGGAACTAAGCGTATTGAACGGAAAGTGTAAAGTCCAAAGGCTAAGCCAAAACTGTGATCTGGAGCTCTTTCTATAAATAGAATGAATACCCCCTTCGCCAGTTTTAAGAAAGCCGCCTCTAATTTCAAAAAGTATAATTTTTGTATTTTGAAGAGCTTCCTTCTTCGAGAGAGCAAAAACTTCAATATTTCATTAATAATTTCAAATCCGCTTAACTAATATTCTCAAAGGTTTAGTTAGGGTGTTTGTTCTAGTTTGATAGAGTGGAGATCTACTTTAGTGCTCCTTTTCTGTAGTTGAGCAAATTCCCCACATGTAGGGCATTTAAGGGACTCGCCGGCTCGAGCGTTTCCGCTCACATATAAATATAGCCGTGTAACAATCCTCTACGTAAGACTCTCCAGCTCAAGCTTCTAGGCTCAACTTTGTACACGAGTTAGGCCGTGACTTCCCACCTTCGTTGGGCTTACACGTCACGAGTTGTATCCTTTTTTAGATAATAGGAAAGGAGCGCCGACAAGAGAGCGCCGACGAGGTTGCTCTACATCAGAAACGTAGGCATTTTACGCCGAACTCGGTTATCATCCCGCGAGTCAAATTTTTCTAAATTCTACTATATTTACTTTATTTACACACGTTTACTTGTTCATTAATTGATTAATTGATTGATTTAGAGGATTAAACCGTAAAACAACTAAAAGTTTTTAAGACTACCTATTCACCTCCTCTAGGTGTCGTTGGGGACAACAGTTTCATCCACCTTCTTTTGTCAATTTACCGTATAAATATTTTAGAATGTAATGCATTTGTAGCTGGAGATGCATGTAAGTATGTATGCACTGAAAATAAAATATAGTGCATGTGTATATTGGTTTGATTACAATATCAGATATGCATTTGCATTTAATGTGTGCGTGTGTTATAGAAATTCATGTTTAGGGAAGGAAAAAAAATAGAATCAGCCGATTCAATTGGCGATCCTCCTAGACAGAAATTGGTGGACGTGGTACATATGAAATTCTTCAGAAATAATAGAAAAATAGTTTATTTTTTTTAGTATGGTATAAATAAAAATTTAGGCAAAAAGTATATACTAGGAAGTTTTTTGGCCTAGAGAATAATTCATATATATTTCGTTAATTTTGTGAATAATTGAGCCATGCATGCTGAATAATAGGCGGATTAATGTTCAAATGTGATAAGTCGCAAATTGTTGGCTAATTTTGTTACTATTATGAATCAATTGTCGCATGCCACAGGGACTAAAATGCGGCTGATGTGACAGAAGATCAGCGTGTAAGCATAGAAAGTTAGAATAAAAATGAAAGCGAAATTAGATTGAATAATAGGCTAGTCTAGTGCAGGGTCGAACATAGTACTCAGCCTCAGGACTCAGGAGTCAGGACACTCAAAATGAGTACAGACTTTTTAATATCTTAGAACCGTATTTGTACACGATCGCAATTCGCAAGTGGTATGCAATAGTGTTTGGTAAATGCCCCCGAGGATCCAACCCGGACCGGTCCGTCCGTGTCCGTGCCACGGGTATGCACGGGTATCCGGGTACACGGGCACGAGTATTAAACGGGCCGGATCTGTTTTTTGAAAATATACCCGTGAGAACCCGGACCCCCGCACTCGTGACGCCCATGCCCGTGAGCCCGTGCCCGTGACCGTGTCCCTGCCCGTGAGCCCGTGGCAGATTTTTTTTTTTTTTTACTTTTGGTCTAAAATTCAAAATTTAAACTCAAATCTCCCCCCTATGCCCCACAACCCCACTTTCTACCCGGACCCCTACCCATTTTTTTCAGTTTTTTTTTTTTAAATTCAAATTTTAATCCCTCCAAACAAAATTCTATAAATATACACCCATTTCTTACAAATTTTCACATCTCTCTCAATATTTTCATCTCTCATTCTCTCAATCTCAATATTTTTATTATTCTCCAATTTTAATTTTATTGTTAAAAAAAATTGTTGTTAATTTAACAAATACGCAAACGCAAACACGCAAACAGAATTACGAAGGTATTCTCGAAGATTTTCCCGCAAAATTAAAAAGGTAACATTAATTTTTGTTAGATTACATTTTGTTAGATTAAATTTTGCTAGATTAAATTTTGTTTGATTGAAATATTGAATGTTAGATTTATTTTTGTAGAGTAATTTAAAAATTAAATTTGATGTTAGATTTATTTTTGTAAAGAAATTTAGAATTTAAATTGAATGTTAGATTTAGTTTATGTTAGATTTATTGAATGTTAAGTAATTAGATTTGTTATATTTATTGAATGTTAGATTTATTAAATTTGTTAAGTAATTAGATTTGTAATATTTATTTTATGTTAGATTTGTTAGATTTATTTTGTTTATGTTAGATTTGTTAGATGTATAGTAATTAGATTTGTTTTGAATATGTTAGATTTTATTTTTAAAATTCGGATTTGTTTTTAATAGGTTAATGAAAGATGTTAGATTTATTTTTTTGAATATGTGAAGTAATTAGATTTGTTTTGAATAGGTTAGATTTTATTTTTGAAATTCGGATTTATTTTTAATAGGTTAATGAAAGATGTTAGATTTATTTTTTTGAATATGTGAAGTAATTAGATTTGTTTTGAATAGGTTAGATTTTATTTTTGAAATTCGGATTTATTTTTAATAGGTTAATAAAAGATGTTAGATTTTTTTTTTTGAATATGTGAAGTAATTTGATTTGTTTTGAATAGGTTATATTTTATTTTTGAAATTCGAATTTATTTTTAATAAGTTAATAAAAGATGTTAGATTTATTTTTTGGAATATGTGAAGTAATTAGATTTGTTTGAATAGGTTAGATTTTATTTTTGAAATTCGAATTTATTTTTAATAGGTTAATAAAAGATATTAGATTTTTTTTTTTGAATATGTGAAGTAATTAGATTTGTTTTGAATAGGTTAGATTTTATTTTTGAAATTCGGATTTATTTTTAATAGGTTAATAAAAGATGTTAGATTTATTTTTATGAATATGTGAAGTAATTAGATTTGTTTTGAATAGGTTAGATTTTATTTTTGAAATTCGGATTTATTTTTAGTAGGTTAATAAAAGATCTTAGATTTATTTTTTTAAATATGTGAAGTAATTAGATTTGTTTTGAATAGGTTAGATTTTATTTTTGAAATTCGGATTTATTTTTAATAGGTTAATAAAAGATGTTAGATATATTTTTTTTGAATATGTGAAGTAATTAGATTTGTTTTGAATATGTTAGATTTTATTTTTGAAATTCGAATTTATTTTTAATAGGTTAATAAAAGATGTTAGATTTCTGTTTTTGAATATGTGAAATAATTAGATTTGTTTTTGAATATATTAGATTTTATTTTTGAAATTCAAATTTATTTTTTTAAATAGGTTAAAAAAATGACAACTCCTAATTGGTTGCCCTCTTGGTATGAAGTGACCTGCCCACCGAACGGTACTATGCATACTTTACGATGTAAGGTAAGATATTGCAAGAAAGGGTATTTTGAGTATGCAAAATCAAATTGTATGTCTAGCTTTCAGAAACATGTCAAAACTCATCAAACAAGAAATGAGGTTCCAAAACCTTGTGAACCCGAATAGTACCAGAACCCACCAATAATCTCTTTTAATCTTTATGGTTATTTTTTAAATTATAAATTTCTAAACATTTCAATTAGTTTTTAAATTATTCATTTTAACAAAAAATTACTAATAAAAAAAAAGTTAGAACTCTGTCTATGTTATTTTATATAGCTGGTCTCAAGCCCGGAATAAAAGAGGAGAGTAACTTTTATTTTTTAATCTATTGTTTTAAAATAAGAGCTTAATTGTTTTTAAAGTAATTAATTTAAGAAATTTTTTATTTACATTTTATTATAACAAAAATTATTGAGTTCAAATATACAACCATGTGAAATAAATTTAGATTTATAATTTATTGGTTTTCAAAGAAAAAAAAACAAAAAAAACAAAACAAAAGCAAAACAAAAAAACCGAAAAAAAAGAACCGGTCCGGACCCGAACCGGACCGGACCGTCTTGTCTCCGAACCTGTGACGGACACAGGCATTAAACGGCAGGGGAGGATTTTGAAAGCAAAAAAACCCGTGATACCCGGTCCGTTGTGCCCGTGACCGTGGCTATCTGTGCCCGTGCCCGAATTTTGCCCGGACCGTCCGGCCCGGCCGTTTACCAATCACTAGACTTGAGAGAGAGATTTATGTAATGTAATTTGGGAGCGCTCTCATCTCGATCTCATCATCTGATTTCTCGAAGTAATAACCAACCCCAAGCCCACGTAGTCGAGGGGACCCCATAAAGATACATCATGTCAGGATATCATTTTCCCACTAGATTTTGCTTACATCATCTATCTCATATTCTCATCTCTCTCTTTCTCCATCCAATCCAACTAGTACTTTTGTTAATAAGCCCCCAAACTGCATTCTGTTTCTGTACCGCCGGCCTGATCATCATTTATTTATTTATTTGTTGGAGATCCAAATCAGTTCCACGTCTTCCTTCAAATTCAATCGTCCATTTATTTTATTTTGAGTAATTAATATTCCTTGAACTTGAGAGGAGGAGGAATGAGGATGGGACCCACAAAAGAAAAGAAAAGAAAACGAGAAGTGTAATTGTAACTGTAGCCTACGGACTTGTCTAAAAGTAAATCAAATAATAATAAAGTGTAAGTCTGTAACTGTGGGTAGGTACTCTTAAATCAAATGAGACCATAATTCTATTCTATCATCCAAAAGGAATTACTTGTTTCAGTGGAGAAAAATGGGGGCCCCGGGCCTGAGGAGTGAGGCCTCCCTCCCTCCTCATAAATGTTACTAGTACTCTTGTTCACTCTTTGGATTCAAGCTCCCAACTTTAGGTAACTTTTAACTCACCAAGTTAAGTAGGTAATTTATTGGAATTCAGATTGAGATTTACATTTACTGCTTATATGGTCTCGGCTGCATAATATTGAGATTTTACGAATTATTTGTTTTTAGCATATCTAGGAATAAATAAATAAATAAATTACATAAATTTCTGATTTTTTTTTTCTATCCTATGGTTTTTTCATACCATAAAAGCTACGCTATGAGATAAAAATGCGTTATTTCAGCTACGGCTGCTATAGCTATAATAGCTGGCCGCTTTTACCGCTACGCGCTATTGCTACCGCTATGCTACATGGGCTTTTTGCAATTTACATGGACTTTTATACTTCTGTTCATATTTCTGATACTACATGGTCTTCCTATTTGTGATTTTGTTTTTCATTCTATATTCGAAAATATTCAAATATTAATTCTTCTTTTTGTTTTCTCTTCGTCTAGTATTCACCTATAAAATTATCGCCGTTCGTTTCATTTGAAGTTTATTTGATTATTATAATATATAAAATATTCAAATAGATATACTAACTTTATTTCACTTATAAAATTAATTACTCTTCATCTATTATAATATGTAATACTATGAATTATGAGCTATTAAATAATGTTATCTTGTATATCTTTTTTTTTCCTTCTTATTTGCATGATTGAAAAAAAAATATAGACTTAGATAAGTTATCATTTAGTTATTACCTCAATTATCCAATATTTATCATGTTGATAATTAGTAGAAATGTAGACTATAAATTTTGAAAATTAAAAAAACGCTATGTAGGAAAGCTTCCGCTATAGTTTTTTTTTTCGTCTCCCCACTACGCCGCTATAATCGCCATTTAGAACATTGCTTTGGAATAAAACAAAACATTCCAAATTATCTCTATTCTTATATTATGCACGTAATTGTCCTGATCCGCCAACGACTGAGATTGAAGATGAATTTTCAGATTTAATATCAGTCTTCCAATCACATAATATGTCATCTTTTAATTAAATACATCTGTTTTTATGTGTAGAAATCTAAATTTATTTAAAAACATATTCGTCGCACATACTGCTATATAGCTTGTCACAATTAAAATTGAATGAATCCCTAGCGATCTGTTTCCTTATTTCTCCTTAAAATTATCTCTGATTCTTGCAATTAAATTATTTCCTTGTTTCTTTGTTTCCTCTATTTCATTCTCCTCTTCCTCTATTTTTCGACAATGAAAATGTAAATTATTCAATCTTTCTTAATATGTAGAGAAAATTATTATTTTTCTGATATACTATATTCATTGTGTCAGAAGGAGAAAAAAAATCTTTATTAGGGCTACTTATCTTTGTGAATAGATGAAAAATAAATTTTGTGCAGATCAAAACAATTATATCTTTCTGATCTCGAGAAAAAATGAAGAATATATAAAACTTTCGCGTAATTTGAATAGGCGGGTAGTTGGATGATTTTCTGCTTTTAACTTTATTTATGACTTTACATTATAAGTTAGCAGCAATTTTTTTGTTTGCTTATAATACGTCCCTATTGCAACGCATGGGCGTAATACTAGTATCCTTATTATACACGAATTATGAATCATACATCTTGTTAAATTATTTTTGAATTCGGCTTTGTTGACTGGGTGCCTTTTCAGCCTTAAATTTACCATTGTGTTTCTACGTTTGAGCGACTTAAGTAGGGAGGACGATCAATTGATCCTATTTTTTTTTAAATTATTGTATTTATATATGATTCTTTTTATATAATTTAGAGTAAAATATAATGATACTATAAAATTAGTCCTCATTTTTCATAGAATTTTTTTATATGAGTGACTCCCATATTTCGAAATTTCTGGCTTTATCTACTTTTAAACCTTAATATATTACAGTTACACCTGCGCATTTTTAGAATATGCCATGGCCATAGACCAATCAGGTTCATTTGATACTGCAGATTTTTTTTTTTTTTTTGGCTACCAAGAAGATACTGCCGAATTATTGGCGCTAATGTTCTTTTTTTTTTAAATAGAAAAGTACATCTAAATATGATTTCCTAAAACTTGATAGCACCAATATAATTAGATCATATAAAGTAGTTTGATACCTTTTGAGAGTCACATTTGCTCCTCTTTTCTCCTAGGTCTTATTATTTGCGAGGGGGTTAAATTTGTTTTATATCGTGAGAACAAAATTTATTACTAGCTGTTTTATTGATAATTAATTAATTATTCATCTCAGCTCACTAATATTATAAATATTATCACTTAAGTTTTTACACAATAAAATTTTACATCCCGAATGACGCATTAATGTCCAAATTTTATTTAACCATACTGACAATATACATAATTATTTTACATATAAGTTGAGCCCGTACATAATTATGTTCATCAACTTATATTTTACATATAATTATGTTTTTAAATTGTCATTCAAAATATTGAGCCTGTACATAATTAAGTTGATGAACAGTATTAAGACTGGTAATGATCGTGGTTTGTTTAGTTCTTTTATGGTATTTATTATTCTAATTCTTCTCTGTTATTATTTTCATGGATCCGACTAATTGTACCCAAGGTTATATACCCACTTTTTACCCAAACTGACTATCATTTGACTATCGCGAATATAGTAAAATTCAATATCCTATATTGTAAAAAACAATAGCAAATCGTATATAATATATAATCAAAATTTCTAACAACAACAACTCTTGTAACTTCTCAACTTTTTGTACTTGCTGTTCTTTGTACTTTCACGGCTGTTGTATTTTGACAGTTAACTGTACTTGTTATACTTTAAAACCTGTTAAGTTGCGTACTTTTATTCTTCTAAAAGTTTTGTGAACAGAAACACTTAAAAAAATGCAAAATTATTTTTTTTCAAAAAGATTTTTTTCCGAATTTTTATTTTAATTTTAATTATTAATATATGCATTTACATCATATAAAATAACACTGCGTATAATATAAAACAAAGCTATGTGTATAGTAAAGTTACATATGAATACTGTAAAACTTGAATTCTGTAAAAATAACAGATCCAGACTATAAAAGATTAATATTGTAAAATTTAAAGATGTAAACTATAAAAATAATAGATGAAAACTACAAAACATGAATACTATTAAATAGATTATCACAAACATAACTATTTCAAAACATACTGTTCAACTAAATACATACACTTTGTTCAACAAAATACAAACATATTGTTCTAAAAACACAAACACAAACACAAATATTCTAAAAACACGAACAAATTGTTCCAACACATTTTTATTTTATAACTCTTTGGTGCACATTATTTGGATGGATAAGAAGTTTCGTAACCAGAATGAGACATTCCTTCGAAATATCATCTTGCAAAAAAATAAAATAAACAAGAGTTACTGGGCTGTATAACACAAATACTGTAAAAAATAAAGATGTAGACTACAAAACTTACACACGAAAACTATTAAATATGAATACTGTAAAAATTAAAGGGATTGTTGTAAAAATTGAAGATGTAAACTGTAAAACATGAATACTATAAAAATTAAGGGAATACTGTAATAATTGAAGATGTAAACGGTAAAATATGAATATTGTAAAACTTGAAGGGAATACTATAAAAAAATGAAGATGTAAATTGTAAAAAATAGAGATGTAAACTACATGACATACATATGCTGACAATAAAAATATGAATACTGTAAAAATTGAAGATGTAAACTACACACTTACAAATGAAAACTATAAAACATATAATACTGTAAAATTTCTAGATGTAAACTACAAGACTTAAATATGCAAACTTTAAAACTATAAAATTACCTGTGTGAAAGTGTGAAGTGTCTCAGTGATCAGATTATAAATAAAGCGCAAAACAAAAATGGCGATGTCCATTGAATTTGGTCCCTGATTATGGCACTCCTTACACTGAGCATCCACCTCCTTACACTCAACAATTAAAAAAAATTCACGTCTTAATCCTGTAAAACATTGGCATAATTCCACAGCAATCATGTAAAATAACTTATACATCTTATAAAACTTTTGCACGAAACATGTAAAATAACTGACACATTATGTAAAACTATAGCATAAAACTTGTAAAATAACTGATATATTCTATAAAACTATTGCATGAAACCTGAAAAACTATTGATCGAAATATGTAAAATAACTTATAGATCCTATAAAATTATTGCATAAAACATGTAAAATAATTAATATATCTTATAAAATTGTTAAGTAGATTAATAGTTTAATATTTGAAGAGAGAAGAGTTGAGAGATCGGGAGGAGGGGCGGAGCAGACCCTTGGCCGCAAGGGAAAAGAGCAGAGTTGAGAGGAGGAGAGGAGATGAGAGAGCAAAGCGTAGAGAGTAGAGACCCAAAATTTTCATTTTTGTAGAGAAAGAAGATAGGGAAAATTCATTAAAAAGGAAGATCGTTGGAAGACATTGGAGCTTTATCCAACTAAGATGAGCAAAAAGTGGGTACAGAAGGTTGGGTATAGAAATTTTTTCTCCATTTTTTCATTATCACAAAAAGTTTCAGTCGCACACCTGTATATCAATTAGGGGTGAAAATGATATGAATAATATCTTATCCGTATTCGAAAAACTAAATGTAGATATCTAATATCTGAATATTTGTGTGGATATTAATACATATATGATTTTACGTTTCAATTATCCGTATCTAAAGAGTAGATATGTACCGTATAGTTTAATATATCTCCATTCTTATATTATGCACGTAGTTGTCCTGATCCGCCAACAGCTGAGATTGAAAGATAAAATTTCGGATTTAAGATTAGCCCTCCAATCACATAATATGTTTTCTTTTGATTAAATACATCTGTTTTATGTGTAGAAGTCTAAATTTAGTTAAAAACATTCTAACCACACATACTGCTATATAGTTTGTCACAATTGAAATTGAATAAATCCCTAGCGATATGTTTATTTATTTCTCCTTAAAGCTATCTCTAATTCCTGCAATTAAATTATTTCCTTATTTATTTCTTAGTTTTCTCTATTTCATTTCTCCTCTTCCTTTTTATTTTCGACAATGAAAATGAAAATTATTCAATCTTTCTGAATCTATAGAGAAATCATTATTTATGATATGCTATATTCATTGTGTAAAGAAGAAAAATAATCTTTATTAGAGCTACCGTATCTTTGTGAATAGATGAAGAACTGATTTTGCACTGATGAAAACAATTATATTTTTCCGATCTGGAGAAAATGAAGAATATCTAAAACTTTTGAAATATTTTTTTAAAAATTTGTTTGAAAGTCAAACAAAAAGGTCTTTTCATATTCTGTTCAATCCTATAATATGTTCATGTTGCAACGCACAGATACAATACTAGTATTATAAAAAAAAAATGTTATTTACTATTATAATTAAATAAATATTATGAATTTTAATATTTTTAATAAATATTTAATTCAATCCGTATCCGTATTTGTATCCATTTGATATCTATCTGGCCGCATCTGAATTCGAAAAATTGAAAGGAATATAAGCATGATTTTAGCAGTATTGACTCCGTTTTCACCATTTATTAAGGGTGGACACTGAGAGAACAACTTTTTTTTGAGTAAAGGTTGTACCACTGAGAGAACAACTTACCTTGTAAATAAAATGTATATTTAAAGAAAGTGTGGGTATGGGCGTTAAGCTTAACAATATACTTATTATTTACTAAGTTTTTGGTGGATAGTCAAAGATTGATTGTAATATTGTATTGATTTTGTTGGTTTTTGTTTGTTAATGTCTGGCAAGTCTGAAAAAGACTGGTGTTGCTGTGTAAGGTGACGCATGAAGGAGTGAGTCTAGATCTGTTGGGGGCCCTGCTGGCCAGAAGGAATTCAGATCCTCGAGAGAAACTATTTTTTTTTCTTCCAAATTCCAATAATATATTATTATTATTATTGCAGAAATACAGTGTCCAGTTGCAAATAATTACTGCTAATAAATCCAAACTGCAATTACAATTTAGTAATTTACACACCCTGACTCTGCTGCTCTGGGCTCTGGGCTCTGGGCTCTGGCCTCTGGGCTCTGAGCTCTGGCCTCTGGCTGCATTGAATTGATTCATTATACATACATACATACATACATACATCATACATGTCCAACACCAGCAGTGTTTCATCCTTCATTATCTTAATTTAATGATATCGTCTATGCAAACTAAGCAGCAAACAAAACAAAGGTACCTGTTTTCTTTCACCTGGTCAGGGACTAAGGATACAATATTTTAGTACTAATAATAAATTATGATTTTCTTTGGGACTAACGAAGGAAGATTTGTGGTTGCCTTTTGTTCTCAGTTTTCAGTTTTCACCCCTCCTAAGTCCTAAGTCCTAAGTCCTAACTAGGAGGGAGCCTCCACCTCCAGTGAGCATTGCAATCATGAGGTGATAAAACCGATAAATATTTTAAAGAGGCTTGAAATCCTTTGGCATTGTCTTTTCTTTTACTTGGCACCAAGACTGTCTGTCACTAGTTCACTAGTCAGTACTCAGTCGTCACTGTGAGTGCAAGCCCCACTGCAATTATTCAATCCGATCCGATAGAAATAGAATCCCTCATCCCTCATCCCTCCCCACTTGGGAGTTGGAGTGTTGGACTGTATCTATTTATATCTATCTATATGATCATGTTCATGCATGTACCATAACAGAGAAAAGAGCAATCGCCATTCGCCAATAGGATAGTTTATTTCTTTTTTCATTTTGGCCATCAACCATCTCTATCTGGTTAGATATTAATTTGTTAATTTGTTTGTTTCCTAATCGATCCTAAATAAAGGAAGGATAACAGTAACACCTTAACACCTGCCTTCCTGCCTGCAGATATTATAAACCAATAACTATTTCCTCGATGGACATTTGCCAATCATTTTGTTTTTTCTTAGCGCAATCATTTACGAAAAGCTTTTTTAATTTACTGATTTGGGACAAAGCAGGCGCTACTTGTGCAACATTTTCAGAGGAAACTTAATTATTTTAAGAGAGCGATTAGTCCCTTTCAATTATCATGCATTCATATTTCTAGTACTGTGCATCATATTATACTAGTACTGTGCATAACGAGCTGATTAGTCCCTATCAATTATCATGCATTCATATTTCTCTTTTTAAAACACAAACAACCAATTTAATTAATTATAAAAAATCACTATTTTTTTTAATTTTTTGGGAATCATTAGATCAACCGTATCTATGATTCATATAAATAAAATAATATATTTTAAATAAAATTCTGACTTATAAGTATATTTTCATATATAATGATCATGTTAAACGGTTTAGATTGGCTACTATTTAAACTGTAAAAGAGAGAGATTAATTTATACTAGGGACCAATTAAATTAGTGTGATGCATAGTAGCAAAGCCTCAAAATAAGACGCGGGGATCTAAATTTTTATGGTGGCGACGACCAACGACAGGATTATTCTACGTTACACATACATATATTATATATATATATAGTGTTGTCTGTTGACATGAACATAAATCTCTACCCCTGCAAATTCGCTGATCATTTAATATGAGTTGGTGATATAAATATAAATATAAATATAAATATAAATATAATATTTGCTCATGAGAGGTTAAAACTTAAAAGGGGAATGGGGGAAGGAGTATGTAACTATGTAATATGTATAGTGCACATTTACAATTGGGTCCCATAATGTTTGTTTTTTTTGTGCTGTATGAAAACCCAAGTCTCTGATCGCTTGAGAACAAGCGGTTTCTTCTATTTGGCCACATGTCTGTACGTATTTATTTTAAAAGCATGGCCTTGCCCTTACCTCAGGGCTCAGAGTAAGGGACTCTGAATTCATTGTCTCTCTCAACTCTCAAGCCTCAGCACACCTTCTCTCTCTCTCTCATTACTGGGTAAGTATTTAGAGAACTCTCTCCCCTGTCTGTACCCTTTCTATATGTATGGAAATGGCCTCTTTTCCTTTTTGGGATGGTTCAGTTCAAAAGGACTTTTAATTTTTAATTAATTGTAAGAGCATGTTTAACTTTTAGATTTTTACTCTTTTTCTGAAGAGATCACGTCAGTCAGGGTACTTTGTCTAACATCACAAGGTTTGTTTATCTCATCTTACCTTACCTCTTTTCTCTTCTGCTCTTCGATCTCTAGGCTCTAGGCTCTAGCTTTTACCATTTCATCTCACCGATCGATCACTGATTATTAGCTCAAATGTTTTCATTAATTATTCTGTGTGTTCTACTTATTATAATTCTAGCTCATTTCAGATTGTTTTGGTTGCACTAGGATTCCTTTTGGATAAATTAAATATTTAGTTCGGTAACTGAAATGCTTTTTAATATACTTGCATGAGATGAGACTGGTACCAAACTATTCTCATTTTAACTGTATTTTTCCTTTTCTTTTAATTGTTTGTTACTTTAACTGTTTAGTTAATTTATCATTAAAAATATATAAGAAAGAAGTGCTTTTCTTACTTTGAGAACGTTGGCAACAAGACGTTCTACAAGTTAAAAAAAAAAATAATAAATAACATTATAAGGGGCTTATTCTATATGCATTTTTTGAAATTTCAGGTCTATCATATGATTCCAAATAGCTTCTCTCAGAATATTTAAAAATGAACAATTTTCATCTACCCAACACCGACTTCTTCTGTGAACCAGCTCTGCCATTTCCTTCAAATTGCATGCCTCATGGTACCGACTCCAGCTACAGTACCGATTTCATACAAAACAACATTCTCTTAGGTCCCCCTCATTTTCAAGAAACAATTACTTACATGGAAGAAACCTCAATCAACCCAAGTGATAGCTGTATTACTGCTAATTCTTCTTCCAATTTTGCAATTCAACCCTCCTTTGCCGGCTCATTCTTATTCGCTCCCAAAAAGGATTTGAACTTGTACTATGAAAATTTGAACCACCAAGAGCCTACGTTTGCCATCCCTCCATCTTACTATATTGCAAATAACGAGTTATCCCTGACTCTTGGATCCCAGTTGTCAGAGCCAAGCTGCTCAAATCTGAGTCATGTTACTGGGTTTGAATCAGGTCAGCTCCCTTTTCATAGACCTGATAGCTGTTCTCATGTCAAGTCAAAGTACCTACAAGTGGTACAACAAATTCTTTCTGAGGTTACGAGTTACGTGTTAGCCGACACGGCATGTGCTTTTAATTCTCCTAGTACCCAACCAGTACGCTCTAGTAGAGGTGCCGTTTCAGGGGTTGACTCAAGTGAGATGTTGGGTATAGAAGAAGAGGCTGGTAGTGTTACATGTGCTGATGTGGATATGGAGGTCAATTTTGTGCAACGAGATATTAATGCATCCAGAGCAGAACTGCTACGCATGCTTCAATTGGTATGTGGGCTTACTTCGTTATCAACTACCAAGGATCACAACACTGGTATCTGTCAAGTCCAGTGACTCCAGTCCTGTGTACCGTACCAATGTAAATTTTGGAAGAATACTGGTGCAGTATCACCTCAAAGATGCCGTGGATTAGCATTATTTCCTATATGTACTGATTATACCAGGTGTATGGCTACCAGTATTGTATCTGTTTGATTATAGTAATAATAATAATTCCATGTAGAAAAGTAGTATGCAGTACGGGTACCTGGGCATACATTTAGCGGCACCTGTATTGGTACTGGTGCCAGTTAAGGAACCACTTCTGCTGATGATACGGACATGATGCATCAATTGTAATCCGTTGTCAGTTGAGTAATGTTTTTTTTTTTTTTTTGCCTCTTCTTAATTTCAGGTTGATAACCAATATAACAAGTGCTTGGATGAGATTCAAAATATAATCTCCAAATTCAATGCCTTAACTGACTTGCACAACAGCGGGAACATTGTTGCCCCATTTGCGCACCTGACAATCTCTTTTCTCTACAAACAATTAAGGAAAAGAATCACACGAGAGATAGGTTCCCTTCCAAAATATCACACTAGTAAAGATACGACCTTTGAATCTTCCTTCATCAAGAACTGGGCATCACAGAAAGATAAGCAATTGAAGAGGACTGAATTGCAAATCTGGAGGCCTCAGAGGGGCCTTCCTGAAAAATCTGTTTCAGTTTTGAAGGCTTGGATGTTCCAGAACTTTCTGCGCCCGTAAGTTGTTTATAATATCTTTTGTATTTATCTTCTCTTATTCTCTTTTTTTTTTATAAATTACACTCTTGTAGTGTATGTAAGCAGAAGAAGTCAGGGAGTGGTTTCGTATTTTTTTGATATACTTTTAGTTTTTATTAGGTATCCTAGTGATAATGAGAAGGATGTGCTTGCTGTAAAAAGCGGTTTAACCAGGAGCCAGGTATGTAACAATTTTCTCATGCTCCCATAGAATTAAGTGTATGGTCGTTTTAGGATTTGGCGTTTTACTGTTATGTTATATCTTCTTTAAATTGTGATAGTATGATTATCTCATTAATTACTGTGACATATTAGGTATCGAATTGGTTTATCAATGCACGGGTTAGGCTATGGAAGCCTATGATAGAGGAGATGTATGCTGAGGTTTATAAAACAAAAGAAAATGAAGAGGGAAACTCAGCAGCAGCAGCAGCAGCAGCTGGATTGTTTGTTTAAATAAAATTTATTTATTTTGTTATGTGGGTTCTGTAAGCTAGGCATGGGTGCTTAATCTAATCACTTTAAGACCATTAGTAAAAAAAAATTATTTCCCATGCCATGCCTTGTATTTATTTCCTTCCTTCCCAATTTCCCATTGAATGAAATGCTGCCTGGCCCTGCATCCATCCAAGTATTATTAAGTGGGTTTGGATGGATTTGGTGGGTTTCAATGGGCCGTCCGTTGGTTAAAATTCCTCTCCCTCTCCCTCTCCATATTTTTTATCGTCTTAAGCGGATTTTGAATTATCTATTAGTCATCAAGTTTACTAAATCGGCCTGTTAAAATTTGGTTCTGTAATATTTTAATTTTGGGCTTAGTAAAGCCTTGCAACCTAATAAGATAATGTATGTATGTATCTTTCGAACGTTGCCGAATAAGAAATAAGCAGATAATAACACAGTGAGGCTGAGGCAGGGGTAACTACTAACTAATTAATAATACCCGTACTAGGGTAGGGTCTATGGACCTATATATATTTTTATTTCTCTCAAACTATTCATCTGAACCGTCAAATTACAGCTCGCAAGATTTCATCCACCCCACCGTACTTTTTGTAATGTAATTGTAAGGTAAGGGAAGAATGAATAAATGAATAATCTCACCCAGTGGCCAGTACCACTAGTCTAGTAGTATTTTTTATTTGACTCCCTTCGCCAATTAATGAAGCATCGATATATCTATTTACATATATGCGAATGAACCGGACAGGTCCGTGTATTTTCTGAACAAGCTTCATGTTAAAAGTTTTAATTGTCATTTGTTAATCTGTTAAAAAAATCATTTTAATATTATGCTATTATTATATGAGTGATTTTACGATGGATGTTTTGAGAAGTAAAGAGGGTGCCGTTCATATCACATCTCTATTTTAAAATTCAAATATTCAGTCCGAACTTTTCAACGTGATCTTTATATTCAAATGTGCTTGGAGATTAAATTTTTTTATATTTTTGAAAATCACAATTTTTCATTAAAAAAAAAAAACACTGACTTTAAAGAATTATGAAAAAATAGTATAAAGTTTTAAAAAAAAAATATAAAATTTGATCTCCAAATATATATCAATATAAAGATCAGATTGATCGTTCAACTATTTTTAAAAATAAAAATAGGAATAGAAAGTAAAATACCATTTTACCTCCCAAAACATTACATTGTTTTGGGCGCTACTGTACTCATACTGTAATTAATTATATATGTTGGTCATCATTATTTATATATAAAAAACCCGACATCCGACATGTTTTTTTGTTGGCAACTTTTAGAATCTACTTGGGGGAATCTTTTGTCGTCATTGGAACTTGAAATTGTACGTCATCTCTGTACAAGTTCCATTTCAATTGTCACAAGTCATAACAATTAATCCAAAAAAAAAAAAGTTGCATTTGAATTAAGTAACTATTTTGTTTCATTTTAAAGTGGATGATGAGCTAGAGTTTGTTTGAGTAATGAATCCAGTAAGTAAAGTGGCAAAGTGGCGTACTAACTGTAGTTGTCAATGTCATGTCATGTGTGATGTGTGCAGTGTGCTCCTTAAAAAGGCGATGAGCAACCAAATCACAATTAATTAAAGAAAGGCAGAAAGTATATATAGAAATAATATTTAATGATGGAGGGAACAGGGAAGCAAGAAGCAAGACTCTCGTGCACAGTAAATATAGCCTCACAGCTCACAGAGAGACATCCATATCGAACTAATTTATTAATGTTATATTATTGTATATAAACAAATATTTAAGCAAGTCGATCAGTTGGATCCAGAAGCAGCTACATACTTTAATTGTGAGGTTAGTGGCTAATATATATACTATAACTATATAGAGAGAGTTGGGGAGTTGGGATTTGCGTGCTTCAATTAATGCAGGGCAGGCACTTTTCTTTAGAAAAAGACAAGGTGGAAATTAATTAAGATAAACAAATTATGTATGACAATTGACAAGAGGGGAATTCCCTTGAGCTCAGCGCACAGCACCTCACAGCTGGTATTAGGTAATATTCATGTTTCTTACTTTCTTTCATCCATACACAACAATTACGTACACATACCACTTATATAATTCTATTTAATTTCTTCTCACTCTTTTTATTATATATTCTAATAGCGATCGAGATATAAATACATAATATTCTGAAATAGATCATTTATATATCTTGATAAATAGACATTAATTAATTAATATACATCCGAAATCACAGCTGTCAAGTAAGTAGGATCCAGGAGGTGTTTATTTTTCTTTTCCTTGTTAAAACTTATCGCATACAAAATTAAAGTACAATTAAGTTACTCGAACTAAATTAAGGACAGATTTGGAAATTAAGTTGTTCAGCTTATTAATTTCAATGATAGAAAGAAAAAAAAATATATATATAGGTCATATATCGATCGTAAGCAAATCTCATAACCGAACTGACAATGACACATATTAATTAATTATTTTCTTAATTGAAGTAGACCTAAAGGATCAACAAAAAGTAAAATTTTCTCCTCAGTAGATCGATTAAAATATTATAAGGTATTAAAAACAATCAAAGTCAAAACAAAAGATTCTTTTCGACCTCCCCTATTTCATTATAAATTAAAATACTTGTTATCGGATTTAATTAAGAATAATATACATATAATTTATATCACTATTTATTTCGGGAGTCATCTTTAAAGTTCAACTTAATTGCATCGATCCGTCTTAATTTAATTTGTTACTATATATTTTTGTTAGAAGAAAAGAGAATTTTTTTATTTTTGAAGAATATTTGTTAGCATTAGAAATTAAGGGGAGAATTATCGAAATTTGTATAGATGGATTATAATGTGTAGCTTGTACTCTTAGAAGAGTGCAAACGGCCATAAATGATGGTCGCCGGACTCGCCGCTGTAGATATTAATTGCAGATAGAGGTGTTGTTTTTCCGTGACAAGGATCAAGGATTGTATTTGTATTTGTACCCGGCCCTCCCTCCATAAATTATAAATTAATGTTTAAAATGAATTAATTGATCTTCATCTAGAGGAAATAGGAATAGAGGCATGTCATTGTCATGTGAATATGGGATATATATATGAGTAAGTATAACAAATTAAGGAAAAGATATACAGGCATTAGTGCATTACGACTTACGAGAGAACGAAGCGATTTCAGCCCAATCATTCATGCGCTATCTTCAATCTTCAATCTTGATAGTTATATATTTATTATAAATCACCTCCACCTCCAAGGCTCCACTTGTTCAGGTTTTATTTAATTATATACGTGGCAAGAGCAGACACGAACACTATTAATTTAATTAGTTACATCCATACGTACGATACCCAATTCTAATATATAATTAAAGTATATATAATTGGAAATGGGCAAATGGTGAACTTAGTTAATTATTGTGATGGCGACCTGGTGACTGGTGAGTGGTAAGCCGGGAGTCCGGAGAGGCTCAGAATCTCAGATAGATAGCGCTCAGCCGCTCACTGCTCAGAGTCTCAGACGCTGCAAAATTGAAATGGGTCACATCTCACATCACATGCTTTTCAGTTTTCATTACCATTTACCACAAACCACTTCACGTGCACGGTGCACCACTGCACCCACTCTAATCTCTATTTCTATTTCTGTGGCCAATTTTTTTTCATCTCAATATTTGTGTGGCCATTTCACATCCCAACTCCCAACTATATACATATGAACACTAGAGATTCCTCTTCAAAAAGTACATAGTTTAGGGGCTCAAAAAGTCTCAACAACTAAATTTTAGTGTAGTAACATATCATATGATGCTTTGGCTCATTTAATTTACATACTACCTTTTGAGGTAGAGGACCTACAGGGAGGTTCGCCTACCATTACAATGGGGGCTACATTCCATATGCATGGGATCGGAATTGGTTTCTGATGACTCATGTTCAACTTAATTGCATCGATCCAAAATAGTCACTACATTCCATATGTAGTGACTGATGAAAAACTTGCAGATTGAAGAAGTCATCTTCTGCTATTCTGTAGTTGTAGGAATTTTTATGAATACTTCTTTTTAGTTACTATTTTGGATCTGTTTAGGTACATACATGTATGTTTAGGTATTTGGATGTAATACCTATGTAGGTGATTTTTTGTATGTGCATGTGTGGTACAAGAATAGTGGTACCTAAACTGAATGCTTTGTATGTTTTCTTGTTAAATAGAAATCGGTGAGTTTCATCCACTTCTTTCAAAAATAAAGTTGTAAACATTTATATACGTAACAAAGAGAACCTCAGGCTTAATGCAGTAGCACAAGTCCTGTCTCTCTATGAAGAGGTCGCATGTTCAATTTTTGAGGATATCATCTAAAAAATGCTGGAGTATATTGAGGTTCTTCAATAACAAAAAATGTATGTCGGTATGAAATATATCTAACGGTTTATTTTTTTTATTTGAAGTTACAACACAAGTTTAGGAACTTAATTAACAATGTTTGCAACTCAATTCACAACTAATTATTAGATAACAAAATCAAATAACAATAATGCATATTTCTAAGTGACTCAACATTCTTTTAACCTCTTGAAAATATCATGGATCATTTTTAAAATTTAAGTCGATCAAAATAGCAATTTATTATATAAGATTTTTATTTTCATTATAGACCCTTGAACGCTCATCATTACTGTGATTGCAACAAACATGAGTTTAAGCGAGCCCCTTTTATACTTACTAATTGTGCAATATATTGTATAATTTCTTAATATTCGTTTACCTTAATTTCCTCATTTTATTCTCATTAAAGGATCATCTATCTGGGACAAATGCATAGTATTTCTTGATTTATTTCAATTGCCTTTAGGTAGTGCTCGGTAACATAGTAACAGGATTCTTCATTTATTGGTAGCATAATTTCTGAACTTTCCCCGAACCAATTAATTTTCGGAATTTTTTTTTTTTTTACAAAATATGTTTTCTATCTTAAATTTCCGATTTTTTCATATGTGTGTATATTGTAACAAAACAAAATATTTCCAAATTATACATGTATTATCCCGAAGCACAAAACTAATTAGATCTAGCTAAATTACCGATTTTAAATTTGACTTGATAACAATCTTTTTCCGCTCCTCCGTCCCTTCCTTCCAATTTTATTTGAGAAGAAAATATATATATCAAGTATAAGGCAAAATAAATGTATAATAAGGAGTGATGTCTAGTAAATTTTTGAAGCTGTCATCTCTTTATATCAGAAGAAGGTCGAAGTTCTTAAAACTTAATTAGATACAACAATCCTAGATTTTTCTTGTAAATAATTTTCTTGCCCATACAAATTATTGTTGACGGCTGTTTTTTCGTTGACCCTAAAAGGAAATAATCCTCTATTTTTATTCTTCTGGTGTTTAGTTTCTATGTATTTTTTTATCCTAATGTGTCATGAACTCAATTTCTCGATCAATCTCAGTTCAATACAAAGATAAACAACTAACAATCTCAGAGAAACGAACTCTAATTTGTATTAATTTCCAGAAAAGATACAACAAGGTTGTTCATGTCATGAAATTGAAATGCTAGATACCACCTTTATATATAGGCGATGCAGTATAAAAACGAATTATTTTATTTAGTAAAGTAAAATATGCTAATACTCTTGTGAATGCCACGTTAGACGGGAACTTCGCGTGTGACCTGCGATGCAACAAACTATTCAACCACCTGGGTTGCGTCCCCTCTACTTAGCTCTTGCCCAATCTTCTCTAGTTTGGTGTTAATGGGACCCTCTTCACAGATAAGTGTTGTCTCAACAGGAGCTGACCCCAATATTGGAGTAGGGCCCTGATTCAGTGTCTCTCCTTCTTTTAAACTGCTGTTCTTTTCCCTGCCCTTACTGCCCAACAACCCCTCCTCTTTTATTTGGTGGTTGACCGGGTCAAAATTGAATTCACTCCCCACCAGCACAAGCTCCGCTCTTGACATTCCCCCCTTCTTCAAATTATTCTCGACCTCGAGAAGAAATTCAGGAAAGTTTTGTTCAATTAACTTGTAATCCTCCCAAGTTGCATCTTCTTCAGTCTGATCTGTCCATTGTATCAGCAGTTCTGTCTCTGCCGCATTCTTCTTTTTCACAATTCGCCTTGCCAGAACAGTTACTGGTTGAGCTTGCAATTGTCCTGTAGGTCCTATGAGCGGTAACCTTGGAGACACAGCTTAAGTATCGCTAACTCTCGCTTTAAGTTGGGAAACATGAAACACCGGGTGAATCATTGATCCTTCTAGGAGATTTAGTCGGTACGCACATGACCCAATTTTCTGAAGCACCTCATACGGTCCACAATAGCGAGGAGCTAACTTCTGATTCTTCATCCCAGGCACTGTAATTTGCATATATGGTTGCAGTTTTAGGTACACCCAATCACCTCTTTCAAATTTTCTCTCACTTCTCTTCTTATCTGCAAAGTGCTTGCTTTGCTCTTGAGCTTTACTCAGATTTTTCTTTAATTGCCTGAGTGTTGCTTGTCTATCTTTCAACATTACATCTACTGCTTCAACTGAACTCTTGGGTAGGCTTCCTAATCCCAACTGTGGAGGAGAATACCTATACATTGCTTCAAAAGGCGACATCTTTATTGCTTGGTGATAAGAAGTGTTGTACCACCATTCCGCCAATGCCAAGTACTGACAACCGACCCAGAACCAGTATGGACATTACCGGTTTGGCAGTGCTCACCTATCTCAGGTCTGGTATGCGCAAACTGATGACGAAGCATCAGTTTGATCTCCTCTAGTTGCATATTGATGGTTGTAATCGACTGCCCATGGTGAATTGCTTGGTTGCATATCACATCCACCTTTTGAGCGGTGTTAGCTTGCTCTTGAGCTAAAACCCCCATCTGATTCTCTATGAGGTTCACCTTACTGCCTATTTCGAGCTGTGATGACTCAGATCGGAGGAAACGATCATTCATTGCTGCTAGATCGAGAGTTGAAGACTCAGGTTGTGTGTTCTGTCTAGTCTTCATCGCCATCTCAACCTCCCAGATGCAATCGGGAGGCTCTGATACCAATTGTCACGAACTCAATCTCTCGATCAATCTCAGTTCAATACAAAGATAAACAACTAACAATCTCAGAGAAACGAACTCTAATTTGTATTAATTTCTAGGAAAGATACAACAGCGAAGCTGTATGGTTAAAAGAGAAATTGGAAAACAAGGTTGTTCATGTCATGAAATTGAAATGCTAGATACCACCTTTATATATAGGCGATGCAGTATAAAAACGAATTATTCTATTTAGTAAAGTAAAATATGCTAATACTCATGTGAATGCCACGTCAGACGGGAACTTCGCGTGTGACCTGCGATGCAACAAACTATTCAACCACCTGGGTTGCGTCCCCTCCAGTTAGCTCTTGCCCAATCTTCTCTGGTTTGGTGTTAATGGGGCCCTCTTCAGAGATAAGTGCTGCCTCAACAGGAGCTAACCCCAATATTGGAGTAGGGCCCTGATTCAGTGTCTCTCCTTTTAAACTGCTGTTCTTTTCCCTGCCCTTACTGCCCAACAACCCCTCCTCTTTTATTTGGTGGTTGACCGGGTCAAAATTGAATTCACTCCCCACCAGCACAAGCAACGCTCTTGACATAATGATTTATTGCGTTTAAATGTTCGAGCTAATACAATTATAAAACATGAGCGGATCTAACATATAATACTGACAAGATTACAAATTTTGTCCAAAATAATTAAAGTTGTCATAAATAGTATTCTTTTACATATAACAACAAATATAGTATTGCCTAGTTGGTCAAGTCAAATCGATAAGGGTAAACCGAGACCGCTTTTACTGATTTTCATATTTTAAAAGCTTTCCTGATCAATACAATTGAACAAATCCTTCTCAATCTAAGTAATCAAACAATCATTCAACCATTAATCTCCCATGTTATTTCTTGATTTCATTTCACCACATTCGTTGTCAAAAATATGTTTTCAACACTAGTGTCTAGTGGTAGCCACCACAATATCAGTGCCAATTTAACTCATTTATAAATCAAGAGATAAACAATGTGACTTTTCTTTTCCACAAGTTTTTGAGAAAATTCAACTAATCCCCTTACATCTTAAAATGTAGAATTTAAGGTCAAGATCAAATACCAAATTATCTAATTAAAAGATTACCAAATTACCAAATTACCAAATTACCAAATTAAAGTCATTGACAAAATTAACATATTACCGAAGTATCTTATTAAAGTCATTAAGGTCCTTGGTTAATTATCAAATTAATCCTCATTCACATATCATAGAAAAGTAACAATAATTAGAGTTTGATCACTTACCAGAGATTTGGAGAAGGAAAAGAACCGAGGTCGGATAAGGAAAGTAGAAGAGTCAAAGGCCATCTTGGGTGAAATGAGTGGGCACGCAAATTATTTGTTTTTTCTCCTCGGACAAATGAGGATGCAACAAATAAATATATATTTTTTCTTTACGGCGATACAAATTATTTTTTTCTCCTGACGAATCAGAACGGAGTAGCGGACCTTCTTTTTCTCCTAGCAAATCAGTAATTTTTCTGAACGGAGTAGTGAATTAGACCGCGTCTTTTTCTTTCTGAACGGAGGGGCGGAGTAGCGGACCTCCTTTTTCTCCTGGCAAATCAACAATTTTTCTGAACGGAATAGCGGATCAGACCGCGTCTTTTTCTTTCTTTATTTTCCACGAATCAGTCTGGACCACGAATTAAATCCAGAAACAAACCTCATTACCATTATGAAATAAACACAAGTATATAATACCATTGATACTAAAAAAAAAAAATCAGAATTTAAAAAGAAGCACTTGCGTATCACTGAACCTAGTTAGATCGGTCACTGTTACAAAAGTATTGAAATAAGGTACAAGAATATATGTTCGGAAAATAATCATTTTCCACTCTATTTATTGAAGAAACACATGATGCCAAATGAAGTCTTCGTCCTTACATAATCTTTCTCTGTTTTTCTTTTCCCATCGAGCTCTAACATGAATTTGATTTTTTAAAATGTAGGGGAACGCGATTTGTTTTTTTTTTGTTATAAATGGAGAGGTTATATTAATATTTTGTAGCAGATTAAAGGAGAGACATGAAATCAATTTTGTGGAACAGATTTTTAATTTGAGAGAGCAAATAAAATGACAATTATAGGGGATCTGAATTTCCCTCTCCTCTGATCTCAACAGATTATAATTATAGCAGTTAAAAATGTAGAGTTGAAGAGAGATGGGAATTAAGTTGGAGATGTGAGAGAGAGCAGCAGCAGCAGCAGCTACATCATGTGATGTATCTGCAGCTGAAAATCTGAAACAGGTAATCGATCAGTATTCATTTCTGACAAGTGTTGACCTATCCGAGGCAAGTGGAAGTGGTAGTGTGGTACCAACAAAACAAAACAAATACAAATACAAATACAAATACAAATACAGGAGAGGCAAGAGGAGGCCTACTCTTTTGCTTTGGGTTGAACCGCATGCATGCAGAAGCAGAATTGCAGCTGCAGCCCCCTCCATCTCCATCTCCATATCTTTCAAACTTACTTTAACCACCTAATAAATGGGTTGACTATTTCTATTTTCTAAGGCATCGACATCGTTGGCATCTTCCAAAAAAATATTAGATTGATATGATCAGTCATCAGAATTCACAACAGAACCTTTTTCCTGCTGTTCACAACTCACAGCTCAAAATACAAAAAGTGGATCTATAAAAAAATTCAAAAGAGAGAAAATGATGTGCACATTCATTTAAAGATAATAATCAATGAATTTATTGAATTCAGAAAAAAAAAAAAGATTATATGATAAAGACCCCCCAAGCTAAAAATATAAAAAAAAAAAAAAAAAAGATAAAATCTTCCCACTTGCATGCCTCTTCACAAACGACATCGATCGATCCACATGAATCCTCAAGAAAGCAAAGAAAAAGCATACAATAAGACACCTCTCTCATGTCTCAAGTCTCGACCATTGAAAAATTTCTACATTAATTTTTGTCATGATGAGTGATGATGAGGATGTTGCAATATTTTTTTTATAAAAAAATTAATATGTTTTGTTGATTATGATGATGTTTAGGAGGCGGCGGTTGTTGCAATAGCAGAGAGTTTCTGTAAATTGAGCTTGACAACGGTGTCCGTAAACATCCTGGTGTCTTCTTCGGTGTTACCCTCCGGTATATCCACCACATACGACTCCAGCACAATGCAGTAAGGCCGCCCATCCCCTTTTCTGAACTCATTTACCGTTGTCACCGACCTGTAATTCCTCAACCGATGCTCACCTACGTACGTACAATAATCATTAATTAATCAATAATACATACTATATATACTGCATTCTGATTTTCATACTTCATTTCTGGTAGAAACTGAAAATTAAATTAAATTAAATTTTGCACGACCCTAGCTTTTTTAATATATATAATTATATGTATGTACATGCATCGCTTCGCTTCGCTGGAATTGATGTTGTTGTATTCAATATTCATTGATTGAAAAGTGACCCAACAATTTAATCAGGCCACTTAATATGTATATATATATATATATATATATATATAATAGTAGGTATTTCCCAAGGACGGACATTGGAGAAAGACAAATTAAAGTTGGAGTTTAATTAATCTAGCTACAACTCTTATCTTATCTTATCACATGATCGATCATGATATTAATTACCAACCAATTAATTCAAAAGGCGCTGAAGCATTAACCTTAATCGTCTCATGAAATGAAATTAATTATATATATGAACTGAACAACTAACTAACTAACTAATTAACTAACCTTAATTTGAAATTAATTAATTAACTAACCTCCAACGACGCTGAAGCTGAGGATATGATTTTGATGATCCAATATCTCCAACCTCTCGGTACTAGTGGAAGCGGGGAGGCCTGAGATAACGGTGACTTCACGGACGCTGCCTACCTGGCCATCGCCGTGTGTGAGCGTGCAGCTCTTGATGAAGTGCTTGTATCGTTGGGGATTGGCGAAGTTGCTGACAATCGGCCACACGGCACTGAGCGGAGCTTCAATCCTCTGTGTAACAAGAGACGTGGCTGATTGAGGTCCCCGGCCGGGGTAGGAGTGGTGGGATTGAACCAGTGAGCTGAGCTCAGCGAGTTCATCCTGAGTTAGGGTTTGTAGAGCTGTATGGTGCGGATCCATTTGTGTCTCTTCTCACTTTGTCTCTCCTCTCTCTCTCCGCGGGCGGGCCAAAATTAATATTAATTTGAAAGGAGAAAGAGGAAGAGGAAGAGGAAGAGGAAGAGGAGAAATTAAGAAGAGGGAGTGCGAGTTGCAAGTTGGCTTATTATTCATTCATGAGGGTGGGGTCCCCTCATCCATCCCATGGGCCCATGGTTTGGCCCTTTCTTTTCTTTTCTTTTCCTTTTCTTTTCTGCCTAGAACTGCGTATAATATTAATTAATATTTCCTTTCCTCTGCTCGGAGTCTCGGACGGACATGCCCCTCCCTCGTTTTTAGTATACTCTACTCTACTCTACTCTACTGCCAGACAGCCAGAGAGAGGGCCGGGCCGCATCAAATCAAATAATTAAAATTTGCTTAATTTGGTCTTAATTTCCCAACAAAATCCTCATCATTTTTATAATTAATTATTCCTCGTTTTATGGATGAATTGAGCGTGGGTGCATACACTTGCGATGAATAAATGTAAATAAAATGTGCATTGCATAGATTTTAAACATACATGTGATGTGACACCAATGATTCCATCATAACCAACCAAAAGTCATAGTCAGTCATACTTTGGATTTGGACATTTGGTTTAGGTAGCACATACTTGGATTTGGTTGCATGTGTTGCTCCAAATACCAAATCCAATGGTGGGCTTGGCTTATCTTTTGCGCAAAGAAAAGAAAAAAAAAGGCAAGATTAGGCCTAGGCTTTCTAAACTTGGCATTATAATTTTATAAAAATGCATATAGGTTCTATAAAAAGTAATTAGACTAGACTAGGCCACTAGGATGTGCTACCTAGCTCATGTGGCGATTGGTCCTTGAGAGTTGAGACCTTGACTCCTTAGTTGGGACTTGGGGTGCTAGCTGCTTCATTAATTTTATTAACCAATAATATAACATTATTAGGAATTGTAATGCTCATTTTAGTTTTAAACCGATTTAGACTGTCATTGTGTCCAGATTAGCTTCGCTTGTAAATTGACAATTATATCCTTTACTTTTGATAGTCTGGAAAATTAGTTCCTATTCAACCGATTCAAACTGTTACTGTGCCGAGATTAGTTTTGTTCATAAATTGACAATTATATCATTTACTTTTCAAAGTCTGAGAGATTAACGTACTCTTATTGAATCAATTTACAATGTTATTGTGCCGAGATGAGATTAGTTTCGCTTGCAAAATTGACAATTATACCCTTTACTTAGTTTAGCTCTTATTGAATCGATTTACACTGTTACTGTGCCGAGATTAGCTATCTTTGATGTCTGTCAATGTAAACTTAGCAGACTAATTTTGATAGCCCGAGAGAGAAGTTCGCATATTATTTTATTTTATTTTCTATGTTTAAGAACAAAATTGATTCTTTTAAAAGCTTAAGAATCAAATTACGCAAATAGTTCTTTTTCTCAGTGTTATAAATAACGGTATGCGGTCGTTGGACGGACGGAGTGCCATCAAGCGATTAATCGGTATACGGCCGATTAATCGGAAGTATGCGGACAATTTAACGTTTTTATTAAATTTATGTATATATATCATAATTTATTAAAAATAATTTATTTAACTCATTAAACTCATCAAATAAACTTAATTTAAGTTAGTTTTATTATTATAACATGACACTATGCTTATTTCTTTGTAACACATAAGCATTTTGCATGTGTAAGTAACACATTTATTTAATGAAAAATAAATTTGAGAATTAAGCTTTTTCAAATACTAATAACATATTATTTGAAAGAAAGAAAACATTCCAACATAAAATCACTAAATTTAATTTATGATAATAACATAATTTCATAAATAAACATGTCGTACTAATTGAAAAAAATTAAATCAGTAAGCAAAAAAAAATATAGTATATAAATAATAGAAGAATTAATCAATTTCAAAGTAAGTATATATAAAAAAATATTGGATGTATATCAAAGTACAAATAAAACTACAATACATGATTTATAAACCTTACTATCACACACTATTATAAAAAAAAACAATGTGAAAAATAAATTTTCACTGGAATAAATGAAAAAAAATGGGAATAAACGGAAATAAACGGCCGATTAAATGTTCGAAACCGTAAACAGGCGTCCATTAACAATGTGCGTAACGGTGTGGCCACCGTTTCCGTTTAAACAGCCGTTAACAGCGTTTTTTACAACACTGCCTTTTCTATTATCAAAACTTGAAATATTTTTACTAAAAACGATAAGCACACATGAAATTTTGCAAACATTATCTTGTAGTTAACTTGTTGATTAAAAAATAATAAAATAAGAAGATAATATACATCATCATCTCAAACTAGGGGTGAAAACGGTATGGATAATATCTCATCCGTATTCGAAAACTTAAATGTGGATATCCGATATCCAAATATCTATGTGGATAAGGATACTGATATGATTTTACGTAGATATATATCATATACTTTAATATATATTATGAAAAATTTAAGTTATTGACCATTATAATTAGATAAATATTATGAACTTTAATATTTTTATATTATTTTAATAAATATCCGATCTGATCCAGACTCATATCTGTATCCGTCTGATATCCGCTCCGCTTCGTATCCGTATTCAGAAAATAAAAATAAAATAGATATGGATATCGTTTTACCACTATCTCATCCATTTTCGCCCCTATCTCAAACCTTATGAAAAATGATTACCAATTTTAATTCAAGTACAGTAGAATAAGGGGCAGTCATAACACACGGTTTGCACGGTTGGGGTAATATCAGATTCAAAGTTTAGAAATTATTTGCGAAAAAAAAAAAGAATTCTGAAAGTAATTCCGTAGATTCAAAAGTATTGTAATTGAAAGGGGGAATCAATGGAATTTTTTTAAATTAGAATTAAACAACAACAAAAAAAAATCAAATGAAAGGAGTACTGTTTGGATGTTTTTTAAAAGAACAGCTTCATCGAATTTTTGATTCAGTGGAGGCAGAAAATAATTTTATCCACCGAACCGTTAATTGGGTGGATCACTTTTTTGACTCGCAACAAAAGGATTAGTACGCAAAAAAGAAGTGGAATTTTTTGGAGAAAATTATTTTTTTGCTTCCATCAAATTAACGGTTCGGTGGAACTGGTTTTTAAGAAAAAAAAAAAAAAAAACTCATGGAGTGTTCCTTTCATTTGATTTTTTTTTATAAATTATAAGTTAAAAGAAAAATCGAATTAATGTATAAAAAAACAGGTAAGTGACAAATCTAAAAAGTTGCGAAAAAAAGAGGTAAGCAATTTTGTTGTTAAATTTGTGGTTTGGTGGCAGGAAAAATAGGGCGGTATGATGCCAAATTGGGGCACGTTGCAAAGATTCTATCACAAGAGGAAAAGAAGATGTCTTTTGTTGCACTATTTCTGTCACCAAGTGTGTAGTCATGAGATGGTAAATTGTAAGATGCCTTCCTTAATGGCATCTCTATTCTCTATGATAACGAAGAACATCATAGGATTAGGGAATTAGGGAATTAGGGTTTCTTTCTTTCTAATAGTAAGTATTAATAATAAAGAGAGAGAGATTAAGATTAGACATTAGAACCTAAATCTGGGCATACATGTGTTGTCGCTTTCAGTAAAAAGGTATCCCCGTACCCCGTGCCCCCACCCCTAGTGACCTAGTCGGCTAGTCCCCGTCCCCTCACTGGCTCACTGCAGTGCTATCGGACTGAAACGTATAATAGAGTAGATCAGTAGAAGACAGCAAATGTATCTGCATAGGATGCAGAAGGGAGCGGCATAGAAAATCAATGTTAGGTTAACCGTCCTATACGGCTAGGGCGCTAGGCTATACTCCCATCATCCCATGCAACTATGCAAGAATCAAGATGCAACGCAGGTTTAGATTTAGAGTTGAGATTCTGAAAGAAATCATGTCATGTGAAAGGGACTATGCAAGCTAAGGACTCATAAGTGACTAACCAACTCTATTCGCTATTTGGCTTTACTCCTCTCCACTGATCCACTCCACTAAAATACACTCATGTAATCTACGCTATTTTATCTACATGCACATAAAAAAAAAAAAAATATCACTTTCAATTTTGATTTCAATGTTCAATGTACACAATTTATCTACATCAGTGTATTTTTATAAGCTTTTGATAATAATCAAAATAAAATCAAAATGTCATGATATTTTTCGTGTGCATATAGAAAATAATATAGATCGTCTCTAACGGTTTTATTTTGATATTTAAATTTTAAATTTTATGTATTGTAGTTTTAAAAATAAAGATATGATGAATGAACAAAAAAATAAAAGTATTTGAATCTCCACTTTATGATATATACAAGAAAGAAAGAAAAAGTTAAACTTTCAATAAGGTTGTAGGTTGATTGTTCGGTTCTAAGAAGTAAGAAGGGTCCGAAATTTAAATTCCCAGCCTAAAGTTGCATTTTTATTTTTTAATATAGAAAAGGACCGGAATTTAAATTAATAATTATGCAATAATTATAGAAGCACTAAATCCATCAATGTGGCTTCATAGAAAAACTAAGTTTCTTTTACTTATATCTAGAAGGTGCTTAACATATATGTTTAAAATATGCTAGTTTAATATAAAAAAAATTGAAATGAACGGTCTATTCTATTGTGATATTTGAAAAAGCTTACGTACGAGGGGGAGGGGGAGGGGGAGGGGGAATGAATTTGTCTATTCTTAATTAAATGCAGGAGGCAAGTATACATTTGAAAATTTGAAGATGGAATTTAATTAATAAGTAAGGTTAGTGTAAATTGTACAAGGAAGGAAGGAAGGGTTTAGAAACTTAATTTGAAGATGAAATTGAATATCTGGTAGTGGGAATTAATTAATAAATAGGGAAAATTTGTTATGTGCCACTCAAAAACTTCAAATTTGTCAAAATGCCACTCAAAAATCAATATTTGTCAAAATGCCACCAAATTTCAAACTCTATTTTAATTTTGCCATTATCCATATTTAATCTCAATTTTTAAATTCTAATATTTCAAAATGACCAAACTGCTCCTGTCAGAATTTTTTTTTTTTTTTCCAGATAGAGCCAATTTATCAAAATAAACCGATTTTTTTTCTCAGGACCAGTTCTACCGTCTCTTTGGAAGAGACGCCAGGACTCGTGTAGGCACCTTCTCTTTGGAAGACACTGCGCTGACCTTCGCTTTGGAAGAGACGCCACCTTCGCTTGCAAACGAAAATAGAAGGATTCCAGTGGAATCGCTACTTGGAAATAAAATCTAACCTGGTGGTGCATCTTTAGATTTTTATTTCAATGGAATCGCTGTCACTTCTATTTCCTTTTATTTCCAGGTTAGATTTTTAGATTTTTAGATTTTTAGATGTGATCCTTTAGTGGAATTGCTACTTCAATTTTTAGCAATTTTGCATTCCAGTGATTGATCAATTTGATTAAAAATAGTACCAGACCAATTTGATGCAATCATACTTAGTGCATAATTAGATGCCAAAACTTTATCAATTTTGCATTCCAGTGATTTTTAGCGACAAATTTCAAGTTTTTTTGTGATCGCTACATCACTATTACATTTCTATTTTTAGCGACAAATTTCAATTTTACATCACTTAGTGCATAATCCTCTTGTAATAACATATTATCTTTTTCTTCTTTGAGCCGTTTTGTTTTCTTAAACCTCTTGTAATTTTACATCACCATAATCCTGTTGTAATTTATCTTTCTTTTTTAGGTCTAGAAATAAACTAAAACCAAGCATACAGTAAATGTAATTGTTAAGGCTAGAAATAAACTAAAACCAAGCATACAGTTTTGTTTTCCTGAGTGCATAATTATTTTTGTTGTTGTAACAGATATTGAACGAGCCAATTTATTATGGCTAGGATTGATCCGAAATATAGTGGCACAGATGCGGCGGTACCATGCACTCCAATCCAACCAACTCCGGCTATTGAAATTGGAAGTCAAAGCCAAGCGGGAAGCACTCATGAAGGATTCTTCGAGGTGGATGATGTGGAACCTGATGGTTATGTGGCTTTACACGATGAGTTCATGTATTTTTCGGATGTTGATGATGAGGTTAATGTCGCACAGGAGGTTAATGTTGATTCTGATCGTATTGAGCCAAGTAGTATGCACGACGAACCAACTGTAGAGGGTGTGGCTGAGTGTGACAAGGAATTTAGTCTTGATCCTGAAAATCCCAAGATAGAGGCTGGTGCGTTATTTCCCGATGTTTATGCCTTTAGGAAGGCATTACGGCATTTTGCTATAAAGAACGAGTTCGAAGTTGTTACTCTTAAGACCGATAAGACGAGGTTCATAGGAAAATGCAGAAATCCTAGCTGTCCCTGGAGAGTTCATGCCTCTGTTATCCGTGAAAGCAATGTTTTCAAGGTAAGCCTGTATACTTAGCTACTCATGTAAATTTATGTAGTTATGTATTATCCTATAACCTAATATGAACTAACGAAACTTATGTAATTATAGGTGAAGGTGCTATCACATGAACACACTTGTCCATCAACTACTATGGTCGACGGCAAGATGGCTTGTAAGTCTTGGGTTTCAGATAGGGTGACTGATTGGATGAAAAAGAATCCATCGGTTGGAGCCAAAGACGTCAAAAACAAGTTAGAAGATGAGTTTCATGTGAAGGTGAGCTACAACAAAGCTTGGTCTGGTAGAGAAGCTGCTCTTAATCAAATTCATGGGTCATGGGAGGGGAGCTTTGAAATCTTATATCGTTATAAGCGAGAATTGGAGAAGAGATGTTCTGGAAGCATTGTTGAGGTCGATATTGAGAGAGTTGGCAACAAGATATGTTTCAAGAGGGTATTTGTGGCGCTTAAGCCATGCATAGATGGATTTTTACATGGTTGCAGACCATATCTAGGCGTTGACTCGACTCATTTGACAGGTATGAGTATCAAGTCTATTTTGCCCAAATATTATCCTAAATTGGTAAATAATTTTCAATCTGAATAATTTGGCAGGAAAGTACAAAGGTCAGTTTGCAGCTGCTGTTGGGATCGATGGGCACAATTGGTTGTACCCTGTTGCATATGGAGCGTTCGACTTGGAGACCACTGATAATTGGGTGTGGTTTCTAACTCAACTTAGACGAGCTATAGGGTGCCCTTTGGGATTGACAATATCTTCAGATGCGGGGAAAGGATTAGAGGTCGCTATCCCAAGTGTTTTTCCAGAAGCCGAGCATAGAGAATGCATGAGGCATTTGATGAAAAACTTCAAAAAGAAATTTCATGGTAAACCTTTAATTTTGTTACATGTAACATGTGAGAAACAGTGCTATATGGTAAACTTTTAATTTTGATAGCACCTAATTTGATGTATCTCTATGCAAGTGATGTTTACAATTCAGACATGTATTCCACTTCGAAGGCATATTCAGTGGAGACGTGTCAGAGCCATCTGGAGAAGTTACCACCCAATGTAATTGACTTCTTGAAGACGAACCACAAGGCTATATGGTGTAGGAGTCAATTTTATGAGATTAGCAAAGTCGACTACGTGAATAACAACATATCCGAGTGTTTTAACGCTTGGATAAAAGGATTTAAAGGTTTGCACTTGGTTGATCTCCTTGATCAGATTAGGCAGCTGTTGTTGGAGAAATTTAATGTAAGGAGGTCAATTGTGAGTAAATTTAATGGAAAAATTGTTCCAGGTGTGATCAAAGAGCTGAATGAATCAAGCAGGAACGGTGGTAGGCCCAAAATTGTTAGAGGGGGGAATGATTATGGAGAAGTCAGTGGCGTAGACACGGGGGGTAATATTTGGAGACATGTAGTGGAGTTAGATAGTAAGCAATGTAGTTGTAGAGAGTGGCAGATTACCGGCAAACCTTGCATGCATGCTGTTTCATTCATTTGCTCAATCCGAGGCGCAAAAATAGAAGATTACGTGCACGAGTACTATTCTGTTGATAGGTTCAAAATGGCTTATGCGGGTAGAATTCCAGCAATGCCTGACAAATCACAGTGGGAAAAAGTTAGTCTTCAAGCACAAGTACTCCCACCCGTGGCTAAGAGACCTCCAGGTAGGCCCAGAAAAGAGAGAATTCCTGGGTGTCTAGAGCCGGGTACGAGAAGGCAGCAATGTAAGAGATGCAAACAATTCGGACATCAACAAAGAACTTGCAAAGTTGGTGAATCGGGTAATCCAAGGGTTCCAAAAGGCAACAAGAAAAGGTTAATTATGCACTTGGAAATAAGTGACATGCTTTTATTTGATATTGGAATGCATTTTATGTATTACTTATCCATTTTATACACAAGAAATAGAAGTCCGCAAGATGGTGCATCGGGTACGCAAGATCAGTGAAGCAAGGGAAGGAGTTAATTGAAGTCGATATTTTGTGCATTCTAAATGAAATTATGCAATTATTTTGTTGTAAGCTATGTTTTGTGCATGCTATTTTCCCTAAATGAAAGGGAATTATGCAATTATTTTGTGCATGCTAAATGAAATTATGCAATTATATTGTGCATGCTAAATGAACTATGTAAGCTATGTTTCTATTTAAAGTGATAGATTAAAGTTGATCATTCTGTGATGTATCAAATGCACTTGATTTCAATCCATCTTGGTCACAATGTATCAAATAATATAGCAATTGATAGCACCACAAGAAAAAACTACAATAAAAAGAAATTTAACAAACATCAATCCATAAATCAATCCACATAAACATTACATGCCTAAACAGAAATATAATAACAGAGCATTCCACATAAACATTACATGCCTACCATCAATCCATAAATCATCACAAAAATTACAATTACAATAAGAAGAAATTTTATCGTCTCCGATATTGCGATCCGCTTATAGTTCTCCTTCTTGATATCACCAATCTCTTCTTCCATATCACCGATCTTATTATTGAGTGATTCCATTTCATTCTTGAGAAATGCAACCATCCGTGAGTGCTCGTTCTTCATTTGTACGATCTCATGTTCTAATAGATCATTTACCGCATTGCTTTGCATTCCAAATATACCGATGTTGCAAAGATATACCTCGTAATCTTTCTCCCACTTCCAAAATCGACAATTATTCTGCAATTTTATATACCTCGTAATCTTTCTCCCACTTTCAAAATAGATCATTTTGAATCTGTGAGCTTAACTGATTTAAAAAAAAAATCACTTACAATTTTGTGTTTGTCGCATTTGTAGAAAGGTTTTCCCGGGTTCGCATCCGTAGTGCTCACAAACCACTTCACATAAATTCCACAGTACGGACATTCCACGAGCGGCAACTTCCTAACTTTCGACGGCGACCCACTTGAAGACATCGATTGCGAACTGCTGCTGTGCTTCGGACCAAGGTAAGGTTGATGCATGCTTCCAGACGAGAATAGTGAATTAGTTAATTTAGTTCATTTGTTTCTTCTTTTATTCTTTGTCAGAAACCTATTTGAACTTTAGAGATAAACAGGTACAAAAGGGAAGCAAATGAACAAATATGACCTGAAATTAGGCCAAAATGGTTCTTAAATCGGTTCCACTGTTCTGATTCAAATCTTTTACTTCATTCAAGGAGCTAGTGGTACGTAGTTGACTTACTGCATTTAGTACAACGAATAAACAAAAGAGAATTACAGGTTCAGAAAATACTGACCAAATATGCAGGGCAGCGACGGCCTACAAGGAAGCGAGTGCTGAGGCGACTGCTGAGGGTGGCAATGGCAGTTTCTCAGACGAACTCACGGAGCGACGGCCTAGGTTTGGCGAGTAGTAGATGGGCACCGACTGCTCAGGTCAGCGACGGCCTAGGGTGGCGATGGCAGTGTCTCAGACGAACTATCGAACTAGGGTAACGACAGCCTAGGGTGGGTGATGGCGATGTAGCGATCACAAAAAAACTTGAAATTTGTCGCTAAAAATCACTGGAATGCAAAATTGATAAAGTTTTGGCATCTAATTATGCACTAAGTATGATTGCATCAAATTGGTCTGGTACTATTTTTAATCAAATTGATCAATCACTGGAATGCAAAATTGCTAAAAATTGAAGTAGCAATTCCACTAAAGGATCACATCTAAAAATCTAACCTGGAAATAAAAGGAAATAGAAGTGACAGCGATTCCATTGAAATAAAAATCTAAAGATGCACCACCAGGTTAGATTTTATTTCCAAGTAGCGATTCCACTGGAATCCTTCTATTTTCGTCTGCAAGCGAAGGTGGCGTCTCTTCCAAAGCGAAGGTCAGCGCAGTGTCTTCCAAAGAGAAGGTGCCTACACGAGTCCTGGTGTCTCTTCCAAAGAGACGGTAGAACTGGTCCTCAGAAAAAAAATCGGTTTATTTTGATAAATTGGCTCTATCTGGAAAAAAAAAAAAAAAATTCTGACAAGGGACAGTTTGGTCATTTTGAAATATTAGAATTTAAAAATTGAGATTAAATATGGATAATGGCAAAATTAAAATAGAGTTTGAATTTTGGTGGCATTTTGACAAATATTGGTTTTTGAGTGGCATTTTGACAAATTTGAAGTTTTTGAGTGGCACATAACAAATTTTCCCTAATAAATAAGACTAGCATGCATCTACTACTACTACTATTACTACTGGTAATCTAGGATTAATTAATTAGAGGTCCGGATCCCCTAAACTAAAGTAACCCAATTTAATTTTGCATCTTATTCTTTTAATATGGCACAAATCTTAAAGAAAACTTTTGTGTGAATTGAAACAGCATGCACAGAAGTACATAAAACAAACAAATCAGATTCATGCACCTGTGTTTGAACTTTGAAGTGGTGAACTGTTTGCCTCTTTTGGTTGTGGTGGTATTAGAATTAGAATTAGAATTAGATGGATGAGGTGAACCGTGTTTATCCAAATAATTAGGGAGGCCCGTGAGGCCGGGACTGTAGTCTGTATGTATCTCTGTTGAAGCCACCTGGCCGCACGCACAGCAACAGAAAAAACCCATGCTCCTCTATTAAATACATCTCTCGTCCTTTTTCAACCCCATCTGGTCTGGCCATCTCATTCTCATCACAAGAAATCACATGTATCATGTATCATGTACTCCTCCTCAAAAATACCTTAATAAGAGCATTCCCAATTCATCCTCCTCAATTTTGAATACCAATTCTTGTTCGATTTTAAAACTTGATGTACTATTTGCATTCTAAGTATTATTTTTCTTTTCTCATAAGCTATCGCTAAGCAAGAACACCTTTTTCATCGAGGGAGCGACTGAGCGACAAATGATATAATATTTATATTGCACATACACACTCATTATTCAATGCAAATCTGTGTAAAGTTGGGTACCTTTAACTGGGTATTTAATTTATAGAAAATAAAATATATCTATTATTTTTCTTTTATTTTTGACCGTTTACCAGCTTCTCTCTGACTCTCTCTGTTGCTGTTGCTGTTGCCGTGCTATCTGACAGGTACAGGTTCAGTAATATAATATATACCAACCGTTATAATATATATATTACACTGGAATCTCGCACTATATAGTATATAGTATATAGTATATACGCCGAATTCAACTTTTCCCAGAAAAAGAATACACGCGCGGTGCTCGAATTTAAGTTGACAATTAATATATTTTATTTCTCTACTCTTTTCTCATAAGAATTGGAACTTGAACCAATAATATTGATAAAATTAGTAGCCGGCCAAGATATAATTAAGTTTTCCTCTTTAGAAGATATACATAAATATTCACACCCTTACTTTACTCGGAGTCGGAGGTCGATCGGAGCTCTAAAACTTAATTCCTTCATATATTTATATGTACTTATAAATTTATAATTGAATGAAAGATCTCGATCCCACTCATAAAAATTAGACAATAATTAATTAATTAATTGGGTCAAATTGATTTGAAAATCCCTTGAGAGTCAGACAGAGAGGGACTCAGGGAGAGAGAGATGTATGCATGCGGCCCATACTGCCAGGCAATTAAGCTTAAAATATATATAAGAACAAAAAAATGTAAATAGCAAGTAGCAGTTGCAGTGTCACTTTCAGTTTATCGATATATATTTGGTTCATAAACGAGTACTAATATATATATATATTTGTGTGTGTGTGTGTGTCCTATTGGCTATTGCTATTGCTATTGCCAGGAAGGATAGATATATTATTTATAAATGCTTCTCAAAGTCAACTAACAAACAATTAATAAAACTACCATTGCGGTAAAACCGTTAACCTTCAAAAAAATAAAACTACCATTGGCATTCGGCATTCGGCATTCGGATGGATAGGTTAATTGTTATATATGTCATATATATTTGGTATCCAATGATTCTCATTTCACTATCCCATCCCCACGTATTTTATGCAATTTAGGTGATGGATTTCATTAATTATCACATTTTTTTATATTACGAGGCGGAGGAGCTCGTTTTCTTAGGATAATATATTAAACCTTTTTCACAAGTCAAAAGGAAGGAGAGGAGACATTTCTAAATTTCTAAATTTATATAAGACATCCATTTGAGAGATATGTGGCCATACTTGTTACACATTAAAAGTCTCCATCAGGTCTTATATAACCTTACTTGTGCTTGAACTATACTAGCTTCTCAATTCATGCTTCTCAAATGACTAACTATATATTCTTTTTATTTTTATTTAAAACTAGATTAAATTATATTGATTACATTCTTCAATTGATCGATGAGCTTCTCATACAATTAGACCAGTATTCTTGCACGAGTTTTGAGAATGCAGAGCTCTGGTTCTCCATTAGTTTAGATGGCTTGTCATACTCCTCAACTTTACCTACACCAAAACACATCAAAATATAAAGAAATGCATGAGTAGAGGAGTGAGTCCAGAAAGGCCCAAACCATGCATTCTCACCCAAGCCCCAAGGGATGGAGCACTGCCATCTATAATCTATTATATCCTTATAGTAAATAGTCAATGAGCTCAATCAAATTCAAAGCCCAACCGGGCCACATTTTTTTTCTTTCAAACCCATCAAAGTGGTTGTTACTGGCAACTGCTAACGCACCAATAACTTAACCTTACTTACTGGTACCAAACGTACTAGATAGATAACCACCCAAAAGCAAGATTGATTACTCATCAATTTCTACTACGAGATCAAGATCCCTAGCTGTGAAACATAACATACCATATGAGAGAACCAGGACCTTATCACTATCAGTGACAGTTGGGACCCGGTGAGCGATGGTGATGACAGTGCAGCTGGTGAACTCGCGCTTGATGACTTGCTGCAGCACGGCATCGGTGGCAGAGTCGATGGAGGCAGTGGCCTCATCCAGGACCAGGATTTTGTTCTTCCTTAGGAGGACCCGACCCAGACAGAACAGCTGCCGCTGGCCCGCACTCCAGTTCTCACCATCATCACTCACTGCCATGTAAAATTCAGTTTCGTCATTCTCTTTATTTTGGGCTCAAGTTCATGTTTTCTCTACTTGTAATTGGATTATAATTAACTTGACTGGTTTTGTTTCCTACGATTATTAATAAATGACTCTCTGAATGCAACTATGCAAGTCCTCCGCAAAACAGCAGTCTGTAAAATGTTTCAAGTCAACTTGGGCATTTCAATATTAAAAGCTAACTTCTTTGCAAAACAAAAGACTTACCTGATGTATCAAGAAGAGTAGGTAGGCTACTAATGGTGCTCTTTAGTTGGCATTTCTCCAAAACCTCAAATTGGTGAAACAAATACTATTAGCAACTGAGATAAAAAAATGAGTTCCATCCCTGTATGTAAATTTTTTTATTTTTATCAGTCTGTCTTCTGATATATTTTCAAATTGAGCTTCCAATAATATTTTCTTTTTCAATCTTCCATTTTCCTGTCCTGTACCAGTACCAGTACGTACATCAACTAGGTTTTAATTTTGAACCAACTTGTACTGATACAGGTGTACATTGGATACTTTTTTAGTATAAAATTTGTGTAATTCAAACTCTCTAATTGATTATCCAAGCAAAATTGATGTAACCAACCTCCCAAATCTCATGATCTGAGTGCAAACCGAGGGGGTCCAAGTTGGTACGGACAGTGCCTCTGAAAAGGGTTGGCTCTTGTGGGATTATACTCAATTTAGTCCTTAAATCTTTCAATCCGATTGAACAAATATCAAGGCTATCTATCAGAATTCTGCCTTCAGCAGGATCGACAAGGCGGAAAATAGAACTTATCAGGGTAGACTTGCCACTGCCTGTTCGTCCCACAACCCCAACCTTTTCTCCTGCTTTGAAGGTGCAAGTGATCCCTTTGAGCACAAAAGGAGCATTCGGTCGGTATTTGACCTGGTCATTTGATGAATACACTAATGATTAATTTTGTAAACATTGCAACTTTGGTTGTCTCTGTATATGCTCTGATAATTAATTTGACCAATGTAGAGGATTTACCAATTGAAGATCAATATTCCACTTTTCTGTTACCTAATAAAATCTCAATTATGCACAGCAATGCTTAGAAATCAATTTGTAAATCATGCTGATACTCAAGTTGAATATATTTGGAACAGTAGAAAGACCAATGATTGAACTAAAATTCACTGTGTTGCTCCAAATAGATGGTGGACATGCCAATTCCAAATTGATGATGAGCATATGAGAAAAGCACAAAAAGAAAAAAAAAAGAAATTTTTTTTATTGAATTTATCATTACCATCAGATTTTGCAATTCTATGTTTCCTTGAGATGGCCAAGAAGGAGAAGGCCTACATTCTTGAATCACAGCTGGAGGCTCTGGTGGGATGTGGATGTACTGTTTGATTCTCTCCACAGAGATAATATACTGCTCCACGCTTGAGTAGTACCTTGTCAGAAAAACTTGTGATGCTGTCAGGGTCAATGAATATGAGAGGCACAAACCCATGAACCCTACAACACAACAAGTCAACAATCGATGTCATGTATAAAGGAAAAATGAACAGTAAGATTTATAATAAACCTTCACATAGGTACGGATTTCCTTAACATTTTCAATACTGACAGAGGCTAGAATGGGTACTCCTTAAGATAGTTAGAAGCGAGGTATTAATTGGGATTTCTGCTAGAAAACATTATTTAACCTATACCTAATTCTAAAAATCATATCTGTAAGTACCTGGTGCAATGATGCCGTGAGGAAGAAAAATCAGAAACAAAGCTGAGACGGTAATGGTGATATTTTGGAGCACCTCTACTCTGAGTAGAACCCACTCAAGAGTGGCAATGGTGTGAAAGAAGAGAGATGCATCTTGATCAATCAAGCTGAAACTTTTTCTGACAAATCTCTCAGTGGCTGCATATGCGCGGATGGTTACAACCCCAAGCATAGATTCTGATGCATAGTTCATTACTGGTGCTTTGGTTGTACCATTGATTCGTACCAGCTCCCTTGCCGATGCCACATAGTACCTCTTTACAAATAGTAATGTGGCTGTGCTTGTTAGTAATTAATTCAATAGAACAACATTTGGTTATGAGAAAATGTTCTAGTATCTAAATTAAATAAAAAAATTGAAACCGACCTGGACACGTATCATAATGATTATAACTGTAATTGCGATAATCAAGACTTGCCAAGTTACAGTAGACATGATAATAATAGTCATGGCTGTCTCAGTAGATGCAGCCACAACAAAGGATATGCTATATGGTATGTCAAAATCCAATATACTCATATCTGAAGATGCCTGATCATACAAAGAAAAAAAAGTAAAAAAGATGTGGCATAATCACCTCAAAGTTTACAATAAAAGCTCTATTCCAATTTTATTTAGGCACAAACAACACATTGAAATAGAATATAAACCAAAAATATGAAACAAACGTACCCTAGTTAAAATCCTGCCAACAGGAGTTGAATCGAAGAACACCATCGGAGCTTTGAAAACAGAATCCATAAAACCATCAAAGAAAGCTTTTGATGCCTTCAACCCAAGCCGTGCTGCATAATAGCTCCTGAAATATGCAACCACGCAACTCCCCATAGAGAACACTGCATATACACTAACGAGAACTCCGCTTTCAATGTGACTCAACTGGACTCCAATTGCAAGCCAAAATGTTGACAGGCTTTGCAATGTCACGAACAAAACTTGTGCGCAAATTAAAAATCCTAAAAGAGAGTTTCCTTTTGAAAACGATAAGTAGTTTTTGTAGGGTTTCCAACCGAGGTCACCGACCTCTTTCTCTTCATCTTCTGTGAGTTGTGTTGATACATTTTTTGTTTTGGCTGATTCTGCTCCTATCATAATCTCTTCTTCACCACTTTGTTCTGTAGTTGGTTGATGTTTGGGCCCAACATGGATATCAGATTCTTGTTGTGTACTGACAAAATTGAACTGATTGCTACTTTCCAATATTGTGATTGAAGAACGATGTGCATTTACGAGCTTTTCAAATGGCGTCCCATCTCTGAGGAGCTCATTGTAGGTTCCTTGCTGTGTTATTCGGCTATCTTCCATGACCTATGGAAGGTAAATAAACGTAAAATGTTTATTAGACATGAATGAACTTGTAAGCCAATATACTACTTAAGTCAGAGGCGGATTTAATAATAGATAATGGGAGTCAAATGACTCCCATTAATTTTTAATTTTTTGTGTAATTATACATGATTTTCTATATAGTTTAGAGTAAAATGTTATAGGTACTGAAAATTGACTCCCATACTTAGCATGAATATTTTATATTATTGACCTCTTTTCATGTTTGACCCTATAGCTTGAAAGTCTGACTCTGCTTCTGGAATAAGTCATTAGGTGTTGTTCTTTATTCTAAATCCTTGAGATTTTAAATAATTTTCCTAGTTGTTAGAAAACAATAGGACCTGAGCGGAAAATCTAGGGACCTAAATGCAAATCCAAGAGCAAGCAATGGTTCACAAGGAAAAGGTCTTGTTTTATAAAATTATATTATCATTATCAAGATTTTTCTTAGAAGATAACTACTTACTAAGATGGTATCAACTTCGGCCAAGAACTCCACTTGATGTGTAACAAGGATTACAGTTTTTTTTCCCAAAGCACCCATCACACAGTCCTGCATTACATCAGAGCTTTACTCAATTATTATTAACCAACAATTGAGAATTAGATAAAACTTATAAGCTAATTCATACTGGAATTGTTTCCGTTAATGTTTTTTTTTTCCCAAATGGAGTTCTGATAAGAATTCGATAATTTTATTGCCCTCTTGGTTAATTGACTGGCATGCGTTAAGCACTGAAAAAACTAAGGCAATAAGGTTCAAACGATTTCCATATCATGTATAGCAGTACTGTAACAGTGGATCTATAGTGTGTATTGAACTGTTGTGGTACTACTATCCAGTGATCCTGTTTGCTCTGACTATTGATATACACAAAATTGAAATTGTGAAAATGGTAAACAATATAGCTAATTCTACAACAGTTATCTATGATTGGTCTTTTCTTTCAATGAATATAATATCATGTTATGAACCAAATGGTGCAAATCCAATATTGCATCCCTAAAACAGGAATATAAAAACTTCAAGATCATGTAACTTACTAAGCAGAAAGTCGGCATTTCCAATTAATAACATGTACTGGTATTGCCAATTCCCCGAGTTCTAATTAACTTACATAGAAGAGAGTGGCAGCCGTGTGTGCATCCACTGCACTAAAAGGATCGTCTAAAAGATAAACATCTGCATCACTGTATACGGCTCGTGCGAGTTGTATCCTCTGCTTCTGGCCCCCACTCATGTTCAGCCCTCTCTGGCCTATCTCAGTGGCATCACCATTGTCAAAATTCTCTAAGTCTTTATCCAATGCACAAGCCTTCACTGTCTTCTTGTACCGTTCCTTGTCAAAAGGCTTCCCAAAAAGAATGTTTTCACGTATAGTGCCACTTTGTATCCATGCGTTTTGCGAAACGTACGCGACTGAGCCGTACACCTCAACCTGGTCAGAAAAGTGTATCATGTCAAGGACACGCATAAAATATATTTCTTTTCAAAGGATCTGAATGAAATGGAAGTACTTATTATTAATTAATTAGATCGGTTCAATAGAGAACATGATTTGCAAAAAGGACTATTATTTAATTCCTAGCTTTTGGATGTATATGCAGGAAGAATCTTACCACTACAATACAAATGGACCATATTAAATTGAGAGGAGTGAAACACTAAGAGAATAAAGTAACCTTGAAATGTCATGGTTAAGTTCGATTCTGGTATTCTGCCACCCTGTTACAATAAAGGCTACTGCAACTGGTACTCCATGGTTGCTGGTACGATTTATTTATTTATGTTTGTATTATTCATATGAGATTTTCAGAAAATCTACAGCAAGATAATTTAAAAATGAAATGAAATAAACTTACTGAACCGTTAAGTTTTGGTATCTCTCCAAGCAAAGCATATAACAGGGAAGATTTACCCGCACCAACGGGCCCGCAAACTGCCACCTTCTCCCCTCTTCTCACTTCCAAGCCAACATCCCTCACTGCTAAAGCTCCCCCATTTGGGTCCCAACTGAACACACCACCCTCCACTTTCACGGCCCAAGCCGAGTCTTTCTTGCAATCTCGCTTCACATCATCTTCTTTAATCTCATCCTCCAGTAAAAATACCTGAATTCGGTCTAATGAAACCTTGACCTGAATCATAATTGTAAGGATCTCTGGTAACATCCTTACTGGTTCGGACATGACACGCAAGGCCGCAAGTACTGTGAAAATGGTACTTGCATTCAGTGGAGCACTTCCTGTAAGTGCAGCTCCAGCAAACATCACAGCTGATACAACAGTTGGGGACATCCAATACAATGATGTACCGTAGGCCTTTTTCAGTTGGGTCTCACTCAACCATATAAATTCAATCTCTCTTAAAGAACCAACAATTTTTCTAAACCTCTCCTCCCATGATTGCAATTTTATGATCTTCATGTTATTCAAGGCCTCAGAAGTAGCTCTTAATCTCTTATCTTGTGCCACCATAAATTTGGACTGGTATCCTTGTAAGAGTTTAGCAAATGGTAGGTTTAAAACACCAAATATGATAAGAGGGACCAGACCGGGAATAGCACCAATTCCAAGGGTCCAAAAGAGAATTATTAAGGAAAATAAAAGTTGAAGGGAAAAACTCCAAGCCATATGGAACCACCAAGGAAAATCTCCTAGCCTATATGCATCAACCCCTATATAGTTCACAATCTCTCCTGTTGCATGTTTTTGTCTTCCAGTACTTGAAACTTTTAGTTGCTTTTGAAATATACATGCCATTAGAGCTGACCGCATTCTCATACCGCATCGTCTTGATTCAAAATACCCATGCCTCTGTGACAGCGACTCGAAAACTTTCATACAAATCAAACAAACAACAAGTGATATCCCAATGCCAGTTTTTCTCTCTTCCAAGTTAGAATAGTCTATGAATGCAAAGAGGAGAAGAGGAGATGCAGCAACCAACGAAGCTCTTGAAAATGCATAAAATCCGGTAAGTAGGAGGTCCCATTTGTAGCATTTGAACAATGTTGAAATTATGAAGTTTTTGTTATTGGCTTTGGGTTTATCTTTCATATAGGCCCTCCAAATAGCTAGGAATTTTTCTGATGCTTGCAGTGATGCATCTTCTGATTCTATTGAAGGGATGTCATCTAGGTTCAATGGTTTTGTTCGACCAAGTTTAAGCAAATGGTTAAGCCATGAAAATGTCAATCGACTAAATATTCCGGCTCGGTACAGGTTTGAATTTTTCGGAACGTATTCTACTAAAAGGGGTTCTGTTAAGGTATTGGCTAATGGATATTGATGGAAGTTGGTAATTTTGTGAAACAGGAGGATTAGAGAGCAAAAGAGAAGGAGAAAGTTTATAGGCCATGAAACTAACTCGAATATTTCTGGTTTGTGATTAGTGACTAGAACCACAACACTGTGTGCTGAAATGAGCAGTGAAAATGATATCCACCAAAATACAGAAATGGTTTTTGTCCAATTGTTTTTGTGAAAATTCAAGGAAATTGCTAAGAAAACCCAAATTACTCCTCTAAGAAACCATATAACCAACTCCAATTGGGCTTTCGTTCCTTGTGATAAACTAAATAAAGCAGAGAAGACATATGCAACTCCGGTTGCAGCACAACAGAGTGAAACGAAAATAAAGAACCAACGTTTGTTGTTTGTTTGATTTGCAATTAGGCTGCCTTTCGAAAAAGATAGTAGCAAACTGAAGGTATAGGCAACAAGGAAGAATGCATTGTGGATATCTATCAGACTCCTTTGAACGCAGGGAGAGGTAATAATGAATTCTCCTTCACAAAGTTGAGATACCCAATTACCTAAAATGAACAAGAAATTTGATGCAAAGGTATCAAATCAAATTTTTTTTAAAAAAATGACATTCCAAGATATATTATTTCAAGCACCCAAGAAAAATAAAATAAATAAACAGTATGAAATAGTTGGGAAATTAATTAATTAATTTATATTTTTGAAATTTACAGTGGCAGGGGATGGTGAAGCAGTGAGTACCTAGAGAATCCATGTGGACGTAGGTAGTTGCGCCGTGTCTTAGAAGGTAGAACATAGAAAGAGAACAGAGCTCTCTGCTTCTCTGCCTCTCCCTCTCCCTCCCTCAGATGTTTGATGTTTGATGTTTCAGCCTCTCCAGGGGAAAATAAATGAGGCTATGGATTCCATATATCATATGGCACGCCCGTGGGGCCCTGTACCAGGACTCCAGGGACAAGGGGCCCCACCGGCCCCACCGGCCCCGCCCTCTGCATCATACAAAAGCTAATTTAATTTCCATTTACACTTTTCATTCATTTTAAAATGGAAAATTTTATACATGCAGATGCAGCTCCTCCATTAGATCATTTTAAGGAGCAGATAATATCCTATGATCCTATCCCTATTCAATACGTATTTAAAAATTACATATGAATATTCGTCTTATTCTTTCAATGTACATTTATTATTCATTAATAATAAATGTACAGCTCTTGAATATTTGTCTTATTCTTTCAAATTCATTGCAAAATTGCGATGGACGATCGTCCTATTCTTATTCTGGTTGGTCGTTTTGCAAGACTTACAGAAAAGAAAAGAAAAGAGGATATTTTTATTTTATTTTATTGACCATGGCATCTGATTCTGATTTCTGAGCGGCGTCTTTGATGCTAAGATCCAAGAATTGGCATCCTCTGATGAGATATTTCTGATTTCATATTCAAGTAATATTTCTCAATGAATGCAATTTCAGACAGAATTTTGCGGCACTTTTAAAGATAATTAATGATATATTGATTGTTGTTATTCTTCATAAAATGCGGTTAGAGAATTTAAATATCCCCTTTAATTCCGTTAACTTGGGATATTGAATTTTCTCTTGTTGTTGTTTTTTTTTCATCTCTATTTGTCACCTTGTGGGTGCGTATTAATTTGGTAATGATGATAACGACGACAAAATTAATTAAGAGCGCAAAATTTGGGAGTCTTAGCCTCTCAGGTGATGTGTGGTAAACAGAGAATGATATATAGGTGCCACATATATATATATATATGAGAGTGTCTTGTATGGACATAAGGACCTATTTGTAAAATGAACATATTTTTATTTTCAAAGTTCAAACAGTTGATCCGAACCGTTCATCTTGTTCTTCATATTAATATGTGCTTGGAGACCAAATTTTACATTTTTCTGAATTTTTTTACTATTTATTAAGATGGGTACAAAAAATATCAAATTCAGACCATTGAATTTTGTACCCATCTTAATAAATAGTAAAAAAATTCAGAAAAATATAAAATTTGGTCTCCAAGCACAAATTAATATGAAGAACAAGATGAACGGTTCGGATCGACTTTTTGAAATTTGAAAATAAAAATATGTTCACTTTACAAATAGGTCCTTATGTCCATAGAAGACTTTGTCATATATATATATGAGATTTTGCAATCCTCCCATGAGGTCCTTGAGAAAAGCATAAATCACTAGATAGTTACCGTACGTGCATAATTAGCCGTCTTATTGGAACTATTAATTGTTAAATTGCGTATGAAATTGACCCCTATTTTTCCTCAAAAATAATTTGCGTATGAAATTGACCCCTATTTTTCCTCAAAAATAATTTGCGTATGAAATTGGGAACTTGGGTCTAAGTCTAACCAATCACTGGTTTGTCTTCTGATAAGATACATGATCGAGGTAAAGGATCAAGAATATATATGTATGAGCCACAGTGGCGGAGCCATATATTATTAATCATTATTGTCCAGTTCCTTTGTTTTATTATCGAATTATTCCGAATTAGAATAGTACGATCATACTTTTTTTAATTAAAAGATAGTAGATACTGACTCATAATAGTTTAGGAGTGAGGATATGTTAATATGTATATTACAGATTTATAGATCCGTTTCGTTAATTTTAAAGTTTAAATGGTCGATCTAAATCATTAAACGTGATGTTCATATGAAATTGTAGTTGCAGATCAAATTGGATATTTTAGAATGATTTATTTAGCAACATAATTATTCAATGCTTCAATTTAAATTTAATATCTAACAAATTGTAATTCTTGGAGGCCTTACAGAGATTGGTACCAGGATAACAGCGCGTACACGGTTTTTTCAGGAGGGGTGTATCGCCGTCACCCCTGATGAGATACCAAGGCCGAGGGATCGGTGGGGCCGGATCCATGGTATTATTCCAGCCGGCACACCTTTCGCATCAGTGGTACATTTATTTTCTAATTTCTACAACAAGTTTCCAATATTTATATTTGTCTGTTGTTTTATTGATTTTTTTTACAGGCTTTATATCTGGTCAAGAGTGCGTCATAGTAGCAACAATGGCCACGATGAAAGAATAGAAGAGGCTAGGCAAGTTGAATCTCAAGCACAATGTACCCCTAGTATGCTCATGTGGGTACAAGGGGCGTCTCAACTCTCTACTTAGATGCGCTAGCTTATGCGGAGTTGATCACATATATGACATATCAAATTTCTTGTGGAAACTCATCTTTTAAAATGCAGGGCCGAGATGAGGAGATGGAGAACATCAACATCGACTATAATGTGCCTGGAGATGGATTGTACTCGCAGGACTACTGTTGAGTATTTTATATATAGGGTCTTGGCTATAACTTTACTCTTTGAACTTTTAAATTTATAAACCTAAATACTCAAGAGATCGGTTAGTTGCAAGCGCACAACTTATCCTTGTAGAATAAAATGTGTTGTTATCCTTGTAGAATAAAATGTGTTGATTCTTGGGATAAGGGGAGATTTTAGTTTAAACTCTATTGATTAAATTCAGAATTGGTTGTTTCAAAGTTCATTTTAATGTTTATTTTCTAACGATCCTAGATTGGTGGGTTATACCCGAAGAGTTTGAAGATTTAAACAATTAAAATAAAGAAGAGTTAAAATAAAATTTGGGTTTTCACAAATATTGGAGAGATCTAGAGGCTTTCGGTCTACAATATCTTGTTTAATCATATCTATTAGTACTTAATGGTTTAGCCGGTTAGACAACTCATAGCAATTTTTAATTCGATTCAAGATGTCCTGACTTAGAATTTGACCCCAACCGTTAAGTTCCTCACCAAACCCTAACCTAAATCCTAATGGCCTTGTGACATAATTGGTACTATCATATATATAATTTTAAGCTACTTTGAAGTCTAAAAGACAGAAAACGGAATAACTACAATTCAAGTACAAATTATGAATAGATACAAAAATAAATTACATAAATTAATAATCAAATCAAACAATTATTATAAAACTAAGATCCGAGTAAAATAGAATTAAATAAGTTCATGTTATTGATCTGAATCTCTAGAGAGAAAATTAGTCTCTCATAGATATGCAAAACTTACACAGAAAATTCATTACAAATTAGCTAAAACAAAGAAAAATGATTACAACCCTTACAACAATGAAGAACTCTTGTCTTGCCTCCTTTGCTCTGAGAATTATGTTTTTCTTCTCCAAATCTATGCTCTTAATTTCATATTAATCTTCAATGGAAGAGCTAGAGCTAGAGAATGAATTGAGAATGAATGAATAATGAATGAAGATGAGCAGAATTCTCCCTCTTTTATAGGTTATTCTACACTCTAGAGAAGTAGGGAGCAGTTAAACACTTGTCCCACACGTTTTCTGAAAGTTGTAGATCACTTTGTCTTGGTTCCGTCAAGTTTTGATTCACCCAAATCGGAGTTCGTATGACAAAGTTATGGCTAAAATACGAAATATATGTCGGTAGCATATATATTCACATGAAAGTCCAGCATAAACAGTATAATAAGTAAATGTCCAACAGGAGTAACTGGTATATTTATTCTTCTTTAGTCCCAACTCTTAAAAATAAAAGAACGAAGTTTTTTGAAAGTCTATAAAAAAAGCCGCATGGACTATGAGAAGCTTGACTTAACTGGATTTGTGCTCAGTTGAGTATAAAGAATTGGATCCGGATTTTACTGCACATCTGATCCTTTTTTTTATTAATAATAATTATTTTTTTAATTAATTAAAATAAACGTTTGTATGGACTACATGGTATAATGTGGTCTACTGGTCTGTATGGCAATATGTAGTTGCTTATGTGGACTACTGTATATGTAGAACTGTATATATAGGACTACATGAAAATTTTCATGCGGTTTTCGACTGCAAACGCATATGTGGCCGCATTTAACAACACTGTGTCACGGTATGAAACATAGAATATCTAATTTTTTTCTTTGTACGTATAGAGTATTCATATTTCTCTTTTAGTGTAGGTCCAACGATATTGGTACTCATACAGTAATGATTTTTATTATCTCTAGTTTAGTCTAATGAATATTTGTAATTAAATTTTTTAAAGCAATATCAGATGTTCAACAACTTTTTCTAAAAAAAAAAGACTGCAACATTATTTATTTCTTTTAGAACTTTTATAATTTTTATATTTTTTTCTATATTTTCAACAATTTAAATTAAAATATTAAAAAAATAATTTACGTCACGTGTGGTCATGTTATGTCTAGTCACGGAGTGACTACACGTGACATGACCATCTGTTATTATTTTGGTCATGTTCTGTAAAAAAAAAAGTTAGTCACGTTATGTGATTAAATCATGACGTGTTTAAATCACGACATGTTTGTTACGTGACATTACGATGTGTCACATATTTTATTTTTTTTAGGTTGAATCGAGAGCTATTAAAGAACCTGAAAGCACTTTGAGCACATTGGAAGATTGGCACTCAAAGAACCGCACAAGTTGGCTGATTCGGCAAGAACAACGTAAGAGGCAAGGATCTAGAGGTGGACTCAGAAGTCAGAACAGCCATGAGCCTGAGTTTGCAAATCGACAACACTCTTTCATCCACGATAATCTGCACGTGCCAGAATCTCAATAGTTGTTGTTTTTAGTATTTATTTCTTTTTCTTTTTTCAAGTTAGCTGTTAGTTGTACTGTCGTAGTCTGCTTTGCCAGGCCAGTTATAATTTTCAATTTTTCTATTGTATTCTGGAACAATTTGAATTTAAATATATGCCCACAGGCTTCTCAACATAAAAAAATAAATTAATTTAATGTAAAGAGGAAGTGTATGAAAGGATTGTTTTTTTTTTATTAATTTTCTTATATATTTAACATTTACATGGAAGGCTTTATATAACCTTATTAGATATGTCTAACATATGACCAATTCACACTTACATGACGAGATATAAATATTTTTAAATATCATCCAATGTCGCAAGAAAAATAAAATTGTAGCTGTTAGATACAAATATTTAATACATGAACTATTTCGACACTTTTTCTTGTATTAATGATTGAGGCTTCTCAGAAAGTTAGTGGTTCCTCATGTAGTTAATGATTGAAGTCAGAATAGGAAATTGTTACAAGAAAACAACTAGACTAGGAGTGTCAATGGGTACGATACGGATAGGGTTGAAGTATTTTCATACCCATACCCATTAAGAGTTGATCTTACCCATACTATCCTTACCCGTTAAGAATTTGCCTTACCATATCGTGCCCGTACCCGCTAAAATTAGTGAGTAATGAAACTGTAGCAGGTGAATAACAAAATAGCCTTTACCCGTACTCATACTTGTTTAGCTAATGAAAAAAAAATTCTTACTCATACCTATATCCATATCTAATAAGCTAACAAAAAAAATATCTTATTACTCATACCCATATTATCGAATACTATACGGATAGGATAAATGACTAAATTGTTTTCATTGACTCCCCTAAGCTAGACACTCCCTTTAAATAATATGAGGACATAAAAATGAAAAGCTACAGTGAGTTCTACCAATATTTTGCACAAAATAACTACTCAAAATCATATCACGTCTGTCTTCCATTAATTTGGATGTCGAGTTGTCGACAAACGGAAATACAATAAAATCTAAAGTTGAACTAATTATTCGAATAATCAACGATGACTTGAAGTAATTCTACAATGGAAATATTTTTTTAATTATCATGTAATAAATGACGAAATTGATGGCTATAAATATATAATAAGAAGTGAGGATACCATATATAATATGTATACTCTGGATTGACTTGGACTATGCACTTATATTTTTATTTACAAATTTCAAACTATTATGTCGTATGAAGCCAAAACTGATTTGGGTCCGGCCATATTGTTTTAACAGAAATGAATTTCCAATCGAAAAGAAACATAAAGAGAGAAATAACGATTGAGCTTCAAGCCATGATCATGAGATTTTTTTTTTTTTTTTTTTTCTGCTTGGAGAGTTTTTCTCTGCTTCTATCTCCAAGCTATTTTAGAATTTTGCTTTCTTGATTCAATCCATCTTAATACACTAAAAAATCTTAAATTAGTGTATGAAATTAAAAAAGAGTTTAAAGTGAATATTGTCCAAACAATTTAGAAAATTCTAAAATAATTTAGAATAATTAAGAAAATTCCCAAATAGATTAGAATAATTTATAAAAATTTAAATGGATTAGAATAATTTAGAAAATTCCAAAATAGTTTAGAATATTGTTGGAATAATTTAGAAAATTTCAAAAAAAAATTAAAATTAAATAATTTGAAAAATTGTCTGGATAACAAACTACAAATAAAAAAAACAATAATCCTATAAGTATAGCATAAATTGAAAAATTAAATAATTTGAAAATAATAAAATAAAAAACTTACAGAAATTCGGTTTCGAAATCCGATTTATTCTATTTTTTGTCTTCTTCACCTCTTTTTTTTCTCTTTTCTCTTCTTTTTTATTTCTTTTCTCCTCTTCTCTTATTCACCACAGTATAGTATGTAGGCAGTGTGGAAAATGTGTGAGAGAGAAAGGAGGCAGCAGTGTATTTTTATAGAACAAATGGTCCGAAAACCACAAAACAAATTTTCGGACCTGAAACTACAAAAAGAAATTCATGGTTTCAGCTAAAACAGCAAATTTTTATTTATGATTCTAAAACCGCAAAAAAAAATTGCAGTTTTGAGCTGAAACCGTGATTTTTTGTTTGCGGTTTACCATCTCCATATTTACTCGGGCTGCAACGTGAAATGGTGAAATGGTAGCTCCAAAATATATTAGAAAGAACGTTTAATTTAATAGAATTGTTTAATAATTTTTAAAAATAGAAATAGCAATTAATAATTTGAATATATTAGAAAGAATATCAAACAAAATAGATAAAACATCTTGTAACTTAGATGTACTAGAATGACTCCAAAATATTTTTCAGCCATGATTTTTTCTGGTTGTAAAAAAATTAAACTATTTCTTGGTGTGTTACAAAAAAAATGCTTTGGATATGAATTATTGATCACGGTTCAAAAGTCACTTGTAGGTAAATAAAGAAATTTTCATTATCCTTTTAGTACATTCAAATTGTAAGATGCTCTATTTATTTTCGAAAAAAATTTATTTGACATTTCGCAATGTTGGCAAATTATTTTTTCAAATAGATGAAGAAACTTAGAATTTGAATGTACTAGAAGGACCACAATAATTTTTTTATTACTAGAAGTGACTTTTGATTTGGGGTCAATAATTCAGATCCAAATTATTTAATTTTGTTTCCAGCAACATACAATAAATAGTTTAATGTTTTTTACAGCCGGCAAAAATACTGCCTAAAAAATGTTTCGGAGTCCTTTTGGTACATCTAAATTACAAGATATTTTGTATATTTTGTTTGATATTATTTGTAACATATTCAAATTATTAGTTGTTATTTCTATTTTTTTAATTATTAAACAAATCAATAAGAATTAACTGTAACGGTTGAATTTTTTTGGTTTCTGTACGGCTGCAACAACAAATGGCAGCCCCAAAGAATGACTCTTGCCATTTGTCGTTGCGGCCCGAATAATATGAAATTCTCCCAAATTCGTAGTCTTTTGGTTTTATTATTTTTTGATTGAGAGTATTTTTAAAATTTTGGCGAGTTTTTGTCTATGAAATTAGTACAGCTTGTACTATTTTTTAAGCAAAAAATTATGGTAAGGGTAGATAAAAATAAGTCATTAATATTGTTTAGTTCACAAAATTCCAAAGTAAACGAATCAATATTGAAAACTACCAAATGAGTTTAATATATTAGAAAAATAATTTATTTAAGTTTAATCTAATTTAGGCCTTTACTACTTTTAACATACTAAAAAAACATTGTTTATCTTACTCTTATATACTATCTTATATACTAGTTTGACTATCTGGTCAAAGAGGATTAAAATGTATTATTGGTTTTGTATCTTAATTGTACTCCACATCTTTATCTCTGTTTACAAAGTTCAAACAGTCAATTTGAATTTTGAAATATGTAGATCATGCTGAACGGTTCAGATTGACAATTTGAAGTTTGAAATAAAAATAGAGATATGAAGTATGGTTGGGTGCAAAACAAATAGTCCATTTTAACCGTACTCTTGGTCAAAGATGTGTTTCTTACCAAGTTTAAATTCGTTATTATTCGTATTGGCGAACTAAAATATTAAGATTTTATATGCGAAATTAACTTTAAAATCAAATAAAAAAATAAACTTACCTAAAATAAGAACATAATACCAAAAAAAAATAGTTGGTTTAAGCAACGTCAAGTATGTCTGTATGTGTCCAATTAACTTGTCAAAAATATAGACCAAATCACCCTTAAGTTTCTTTGAGCAATTAATTCGTGATTAAAAATCAATAATCAGAAACAAAGTACGTAAAAGCGTGGGGACCAAACTTGTTTATGTAATACAATATGATATTGATATGATGATAATATGGAATCTAAGAAACGCCAAAAAATCTGAGTTGATGTACTGATCTCAGAAAACAACAAAAAAAACAACAATCATATCTTAAAGAAAAGAAAAGAATCAGTTTTGTTTTCTTGATGACCAAGCGTTCTAAATAAATAAATTGAGGCGGCTATGTTTTGGCTTTGACCAACCTTACTCGTAAGTCGTAATAGTTATTCCTGACCAAGCCGCCATTTATATATATATATTCAAAAATAAATATAAATTATCAAATATACCTAAGTTTGATTATCAAATCTATCCAAACTAGTTCTTAATTTTTAATAAAAACCGCCTATTTAATAGGTGGTCCTTAACTTTTTTTTTTTAAGTTATAATTTATTTATTTCTTATTAAAATATTAGAAATATTCTTTTTATTTTTTTGAAATTGAATATAATAATATATAATTTGATTTATTAGAAACACTGAAACAAATAATCAAATAGGATCATGTTACTAAGGCTCTAATTTCTACCTGGGTTTGAAAAAAACCGGAACTTGGACCTTGTTTTTAAGGCCAACCCGGAATATAAAAGAAAAACCCAACAAACACTAAAGCCGAAGTCCATATTTGATGAGCCCGGCATGCAAGCAGTTGAACCGACATGAGGCGTGCTCAGCCACATGCAGGATAACCGCTCCCACGATCTCATAACTACACCCACAATCTCATAGCTGCACCCACATCTCCCAGTTGATCCGCGAGAGAACGATTAGAGATCTGGGTATAAAACGACTCAGATTTCCAGAGAAAAGGGATCGAATTTTCAGCAACTAACCCATACTAAGAGAGATATCGATAGAGAAGAGTCCGAATATTTCACCTCCTCTTCCTAACCCCTTGATCGGCTTACTATCCCGTTGTAAGTCGTTCCTTCAACCCCATCTCGACTATTGACCGATATAAGGCGAGATCTAGCAAAATCGTTTGCACTTCCGACATACGGGCTATTCACTCGAGATAGCATGTATCATAACCCGGATCAATATTTTTCAGATCGGGTGTTTTCACTGCTGTAAGAAAAATTAAAATATTTATTTGTGTGTTATTGAAAAAAAATAAAAATGCTTTGAATCTGAGTTATTGATCCCGGTTCAAAAGTCACTGATAGGTAAATACAAAAAACATTTGAATTCTTTCATTTTTGAAAAAAAAAAAAAAAAATTCGTAATTGTGTCAGATTCATAACAAAATTAAAAAAAAGTCTAACACAATTGCAATTTTTTTTATTTTTTTCAAAAATGAAAGAATTCAAATGTATTTTGCATTTACCTAGAAACAATTTTTGAACCGGGATCAATAACTCAGATTCAAAGCATTTTAATTTTTTTTCCAATAACACACAAAGAAATATTAATTTTTCTTACATCCACGAAAACCCAATTTGAAAAATATTGATCTGAATTATTTGTTTGTCTTTCTAATAAATTAAATTATATATTATTCTATCCAATTTGAAAGAAACATATAAAAAATTATAATATTTTAATAAAAAGTAAAAAATCTCAATTTCCAAAAAAAAAACCATAGTTTTAAAGTTATGAATTTGACACAATTGGGATAAAAAATTATTTTTTCAAAAAATGGAAGAATTAAAATATTTTTTGCATTTACTTAGAAGTGATTTTTGAACTGGGATCAATAACTCAGATTCAAATCATTTTTTTTTTCCAATAACACAAATAAATATTTTAATTTTTATCACTAATATTGATCCGGATTATTTATTTGTCTTTTGAATAAATAAAATTATATATTATTCCATCCAATTTCAAAAAAAAAAAAAAATTCTAATATTTTAGTAAAAAAATAAAAAATTATAACTTTTAAAAAAAAAAATTAAGGACCGCCTATTAAATAGGCGGTTCCTATTAAAAATTAAGAACCGCCTATTTAATCGACAGTTTGGGTAAATTGGATAAAACTTAACTTTGGTGGGTATAGTTTGCAATTTATATTTATTTTTGAATATAAATAAAAATAGCGGCTGACCAAGTGACCAATTTGTTATCACTTTTTTTATGAGTTTAATTAATGAAATTAAAAGTTGCAAATGGAAGAGAGAGAGAGAGAGCATCTTTGAGCAGCAGGCAGCAGAGCTTCGGTTCGTCCATTGGAGGACCAGCCACGTGCTAATTAATACTGTACATACGTCACTTTTTTTACCCCCGTACTAATTTTCAGTCACTTTTGAAATTTGAAGTGCCAAAGTCCAAAGACAAACACTTGTTTACGGAAGTGGTCAGGACTCACCGACTCAGGATCAGTTTCTTCTTTTCTTTTTCTTTTTCTTTTACGAGATTGTTTCTGTTCATGAATCCACTTTACCCTCCTATCAAATGAGCTATAAGTAACCTATATCATTCATGTATACTCCAAATGAAGGTCCAAAATAATTTGTTAACGGGCCGAGGCCCGCGATACCCGATTTAATATTCTCCACAGATTCTCTTATATTATATCTTAGCCCATAATTAATTATATATGATATATGTGGGATTTGGCCTGAAAGTAGTACAACAAAAAGATTCTAGTAGCAAATTCAAATTCAAAATATCGCTCTAAAAGGGTAATAATAATGAATAGTAATTCCGATGCATCATATTCAGGCATTGGCAATTAGCCATCAAACTGTTTTTTAGAGTTAAGTTTGGGCACATCAAACTGTTAGTTTAAATTTCTTTTTCTTGTTTAATGAAAACCAACAGTAGACATTTTTTTATTCCCATTAGATCAGATCGCCATGCTTTGCTTGGGTTTTGCATGCTCGAGAGTTCTCAGTTCAATTAACCACAAGCACAAGCGTTGGGAAATGACTGGGAGGGATCATTGTTTAAAGGCACCTCTCATCAGAACTAGCAGGCCGACCAATGAAATGGCCTCATAGTTTGTCCACCCTGACCACTGTGGCTGCCACGTGCACGGCCACGCCAACCCGATCTGTTCTAGTCCTGACCTTCCGCCAGCCTCAAAAACTCATTCACGTTCAATGAATGAAACAAGAAAGATTCGTAATGACAACTTACAGTATTATCTTTTCTGAAAAATAGCACAAAGCATGAAAGGGGAGTTAAAATAGCACAATATTTTCTTGCCTCTCTCTGTGTCTTTCTTTTTCGCACCGTCCTTGTTAGAACCCTGTTATGATTGTACTTTTATTATAAGCTTAAAACACTTCAATAATTTAAACTATGTTTACAAAACAAAATACAAAATCGGATAAGAACATACAAGTTGAATGAAAACTTCATTGTTTTCCTTCTTGACAAATAGTTGCTTCATGCATTCAAAGCCTTGTAGTTCTCTCTTCAGTCTTCGTTGAGACCAAAGCCTTTCTCCTTTCCTCCATTAATTTTTTGTACTCCTCCAATGTCATCTCGTAAAATTAAATTTCATTTGAGCATCCTCAGAGACTAGGATCACCTTTTTAAGCTATAAGTAAAAATACGTGAATATATAAATGTGTAATGTCTCTTTGCAAAGCACTGCAATATTTGATAGATGCTTCAAAATTGAGGCCATTATAGAATTAATATACGCCTGCAACGGAACTAAGAATGGCATGTAAAATAAGCCATTAAGTTCTCTCAAGGCGTCATGTACCGAATACCGACCTCACCTAAAGCTAGACTAACATAGAAAACCCTTCTATATGTAAAAATAGGACCACCTTTTTAAGCTATAAGTAAAAATATGCGAAAATATGAATGTGTAATGTCTCTTTGCAAAGCACCGCGATATTTGATAGATACTTCAAAATTGAGGCCATTATACAATTAATATACGCTTGCAACGGAACTAAGAATGGCATGTAAAATAAGCCATTAAGTTCTCTCAAGGCGTCATGTACCGAAAACCAACCTCACCTACAGCTAGACTAACATAGAAAACCCTTCTATATGTAAAAATAGGACCACCTTTTTAAGCTATAAGTAAAAATATGCGAAAATATGAATGTGTAATGTCTCTTTGCAAAGCACCGCAATATTTGACAGATGCTTCAAAATTGAGGCCATTATAGAATTAATATACGCCTGCAACGGAACTAAGAATGGCATGTAAAATAAGCCATTAAGTTCTCTCAAGGCGACATGTAGCGACCTACAGCTAGACAAACATAGAAAACTAAACTCTTTTAAGTTTATAATTGAAGGAAAAAGAAAGAAAGATATCGAAAGAAAGGCCTTGAGGCAAGCAATTGTGAGAATGCTTAGTAGTATGAAGGGGGAAAGGTAATTGTGAGAATATACGCCTGCAACGGAACAAGGATGGCACATCATATTCATATTCATAGACATATAGTTCTCTCAGGAGGAAACTGCAATACAATACAATACAATACAATACAGCAAGGTGAGGAGGAAGAGGTAAGAGGTATTCTTCTTACATGGATTCTCTTACCAGCCTGGTGAGGAGGAAGAGGTGAGACGGGTGTTCGTGATCGGCATCCCTTAACAGATGGATGGAAGAGATTGCCGCGTTGTGTCTCCATTTCGATTTCGCTACCTTGCCTTGTCGTGAATTTCAAGGGTTTGTAAACAAAACCCTAGTGGCTAGTGACTAGTGGCGGCGATGCCCCAATGACTCCATGCCCATGGGGGTGAGTACTGGGTACTGGGTAATCGACGGGGTTATATATATATATAATATGTTGGGATGCAATACAAACCAATATCATACTATCATATCATCAAAACTGATCATTAATAATTAACATATAATGCTATCCAACCAAATATATCAACTAATCGGGAGTGGTCGCTCCTCTTCCACACAATGGAAAACAAAACTACAATGTTGAGAAAATTTGACAACGCTAATCAAACTAACAAACTTCATAGCATGTAATAGCCCCTTTTGTTTCAATTGATTTACCAAATTCGAACAATTCAAATGTCCACATTCATTATTATTATTATTCAAATTTTTTTTTATAAATTATCGGTATTACCATCATCAAACTTTCGAATAAAAATAATTTTAATGATATGAATATTATATTTACGACTAATTATGTGGCCGCTGGATACAAACGACGAATTGTCCAGTCCATTTGCACTTAACCCCACTGGTCCTTATTCAGCATTAATTCGTTAAAGTTGGTTAATAACTAATTAATAATAAATAACTATATATCCTAAATTAACAACAAATATGTACTGCAAAATTTGACTGTTACCATATTATTGTATATTTATTGGTCTTATATTTTTTTTAAACAATCGCTAATCAAACTAACAAACAATACTATATGAAATGTTGCACAAACCAATTTTACGGTCATTACAAACACTAATATATGATTGAATAAATACTTAAAAATCATAATATGAGATTCTGTATTTAGCAAATACCATCTAGGACTAGTATAAATTAGCTCCTACCTATGTCCATACCAAGCTGGATGACTTCTTAGGGAGGGGAGAAACTAGAAAATTTGAATAAGGAATGCTAAACTACAAAATACATATATGTGAAAAAACAAAAACAAAAAAGGTTATCATGAGAATTAAACTCCAGATCACATACATAAAGGGCCTAAACTATATAAAAACTTTAAACAAACAAAATTTAATTAAAATTCACATATTTAAAAATTTTAAATCATAAGAGTGGTTATAACTAAAATTTAAAATACCAAATTAATCTCTGAAGTAATTGAGGCTCACAAGTATGGTTCTAACTAAAATGCTATCAAACTAAAGAAACGTTTTGGTAAAACAAATTTCCTATATTTAGTCGGTGAGGAAAAAAAAAGGCTTGAAATAAACAAAACATACATATTTAACTGAAGAAACAGAAAATAACAAAATTTACCCCTTCTAGTTGTCCAATGATCTGATCTACATGATAAGAGGGAGTTAATCTACACTTGAGAAAATGGTTACAATAGCAATTAGCCAACTGTGACAGTCCCAGCAGTAAATCAATCAATCAATTGAGAAATACATTTATTTTACAGAAGGAACCCTCACAAGGGGATACTGTTCCATTTCGACCCACTTCTCCAATTTCTCACCTAGCCATTCCAATCTTTTCACCAACTTCATTTCAAGCCACCGCAAGAGAGAAATGTGATGCTGCTTTTCTTCTCCCCACTAGAGATAAAAAATCCTCTATTTCTATACGTGTATGCAAAAAAACCATTATGCTACAAAGCCCACTAAACTATGATCTATCATGAATCATGACCACCTTGTACTAGGAGAGTAATGCGTTTTACACTGTCCACCCGATCAGCTTTGTACCCAATCTATCAATTTCGTAAAGTGCAATTTTAGCAAAACCAAAATTAATTATTTAATGTATTAATAACCAACGAGATCATTGCTTGGCATAAGAAAAGATCCAAGTATAACTGAGGTTCATATATTTACTTGATGCTTAGGGGCAGAGCTAGACTTTCAGGCTATGGGGTCAATCAGACCCCCATATAAAATTTTCATGTTGCGTATGGGGGTCAATTTTATAGTATTCATAGATTTTTACTCTAAATCATATAGATAATCATGTATAAATAAATAAATAATTGCAAATGAATGGGGGTCAATTGACCCCAATTGAATGAATGTTCATCCGCCATTGCTCAGAAGGTCCAAAAAGCTGGTATTCTATCCAATCAAATGCCACAGAAAAGACTGTAATCCAGGTAAACATAATTGCCTCAAGAGAAATTGTGGGTCAAGGCTAAGAATCAATTTCCAGCCCAGATCTCATAAGCAATCCCAAAAGTAGTTGGGTAAACAGGTTTCAAGTTATACAGTTGTAGTAATACCAGCATATACTAAACTAAAAGATGCTACCTCAAGGTTGGTATCAGGGGAGAACCACCGTAAGAGCACACCAAGGTGTATCACTGCTGGTATTAGTTTGAACAGCAATGGTGTTGTCACCTACAACATACAGAAGTAAATTTCGATCAATCAGTCATGCCAAGGATAATATTCAGATACGGTTCTCTTCTTCTTACTTTGGTTCTTTTTTTTGTGAATAAGCAATGCCACCAGATGATAATCAAACAATTGCTCAAAAGTAGGGGTGTCAATGGGTACGGTACGGGTCGGGTGGAGGCATTTTCATATCCATACCCATTAAAATTGACCTTACCCATACCCTACCCTTACCCATTAAAAATTGACCGTACCCTACCCTTACCCGTTGATATTATTGGGTAACGAAATGGTAGTGGGTGAATAACGGATATACTAATATAATAATTAATTTTATTATATTTTACAAATAGAACATTAAAAACTAATTCATTTCACACATATGTAATTGCATTACTAATAAAAATAAAAATAAATATATATGCAATCAATTCTAACTAAATTATTTTTTATAAAGCAAGAAAAATCAAAAGCATTAATATCTATTCGAAAAAATTCAATTATTTAACTAAATAACAAACCATGCAAATAAAATAATATGTTTAACATTTTTCTAATAACAAAAGACATACACTACTAAATAACAAAAACACATCACTAATTATTACTAAAACTTTATTATAGAGGCACCAAAATGGAATTATGGAAGAGTAAATAAATATTGAATTTGAATATATATAATTTTAGATTTTATAATTACCCTATAGGATAACGGGTACGAAATAGTCATTACCCATACCCATACCCATTTAGCTATCGAAAAAAAAAACCTTACCCATACCCAATAAACTAACGGAAAAAAAATCTTACCCATACCCACACCCAATAAACTAACGGAAAAAAAATCTTACCCATACCCGCCTTATCGAATACGATACGGGTAGGGTAAACGGCTAAAAAGGTTCCATTGACACCCCTACTCAAAAGGCTAAGGCCGGCAAATTAAGCAGTCATTTAGTATTTTTAATTCATATTACTCCCCCTCAACTGCAGCAGGCTTCTCAAAGAAACAAGTTTACAGACAAAATTAATCAGTAAGAGCGTTGTTTGGTTCCATATCTGGAATGCTAATTCTGATACCATGGTAATCAATTAATTGCTCCTAAAAGCTATAAGCTGGTAAATTAGGCAGTAATTTTGTACTTTACATTCTTGTACTGGATGCTAACACCAAACTAGTCAGGTTCACTACCAGTAAATTGCTGGTATCGGACTCACTTCTAAATAGGTATGACAGATTTAATTACTGCATTTTTCCTTTTTTCTATTTCAGTTATTATTTTATTTAATCTATCTTCCTTTATGTTATTTTAGAATTTTCATTTGAGGGGTGACAACCAGTACTCGGCAATAAATATGCCAGTACCAGGTAGTATAGAAATTTTAAAAGGGACAAATTACAAAGCCAAAAGAAGTACCAAACTGAGAGCAGTTGTTCCAAGTAGAAGCAAATACAACTTCCCCTGCAAATCACAAAGAAACAAAACAAGTTTGAAGTCCACATGTTATGGATACAAAAATGTATTACTAGCAGATGTGGAGATTGCTTACCTGCACTAGTTTCAGATTTGAAGCACGGCTGAGAAGAACAAATGCAAATTCCCCAATCTGTGCCAGAGACATCCCAACCTATAAAAAGGGATTGAATGTAAAGAGAATCAAGTCTGAATAGATAACATAAAAAGTAACATGAAAAAGAGCAGTTTCCACATAATTATGCAGAGCAGTGAACATGGTAACAAATGTAGAACTCATAAATTGTCATGAATCTATAGAGTAGATCATGGCAATTTGAGGAGAGTTCGGGAAATTTTAGTAAATTGTGGAATTTTTGGGATTTTGGTGGAAATTTGATACAAGAGAGTACCTAGATGAGAGGCAGTGGCGAGGAGAAGAGAGGACATAAAGATAAAGAGTTCAAGACTTGATTCTTGTTGATTACAAAAGTTACATGGGTATCCATAGCTAACTCCGCCCACTTGTCACTCTTAATTATCCTAAACACCACTCATTAACTGCCTACAATTTAACTCCCGTGAACTCTAATTACTACTAAAACTATAAGGCATTAAAAATAATCCAGCGAGGTTTAAAATTCGTGATCAGTATAATAAAGGTATAATATGTGAAAAGTTGTTTTTTTGTAATGAAAATGATATACCACAATACTGATATTTTAAAAGGCAAGTCAAATATGGTCGTGATTCCACAAATAATAGGGGGTATAAATCACTTATAATTCGTAAAATTAGTGAATACGAGTATGAGACACTCTTCACAAACAGCCATTTAATTTTTCTATTTGTTTAAGAAGGTACTGAAAAATTAATGATGCATTTATAATATGGGTATTATACGGGAACCTTGTTATAGTGGTAGTGAGGAATGAGGGAAATGTCTGGCACATTTTTCAATGGTTTGGGAGAAGGGACATAGAAGACATTTCTAGTGCTTCACATGCTTTACCGGACGTGTGTGAGATTTCTTGTTTTAAGGCTCACACCTACAAAACATTGAAAACACTAAAAGTTCCAAAAACACAACCAGAAACTGAACAAGCTCAAGGAAGTAGTTTATTGGATAAAAAAAGGTATAGTACAAAAAGATAATAAACAAATGCAGCCATGCCCAAAAAAAAAAGGAATCAAGAATACTGAAAAAGATACTGGGAGTGGTTTTCGTAACATTTTTTAGCGGAAAAAAAAGCATTTCCTTGTTTAAGAGAAGTGTCGGTAATAATTTGAAAGTGGAATACAATACTTACAAGAAGGGAGGTCTTGTTGTTGTAGCCGAATCCCTTGACGACTAAGGCAACAATGACAGTTTTAATAACTATCACCAAGATAACAGCTGCAAGCAAGATATCCACATGGCTCCAAAGAAAATGCATATGAATAAGCATGCCTATACTTGCCAAAAACAGTGCTGCGAAGAAGTTGCGGATAGGTTCAATCTGCAGAAATATAACAAACCTGAAACTTAAGACAGCATTATATTCCCCATTACTTATATATCAATTGACAATTCCCGAATTTTGGTGGCACATCTGACAAGGAAATAAACTTAAGATTTTGATCTGCTGAAGAAGACATGACATTCATTCAGTAAGGTATTGCTTCTTTCTTATGCTTTTGTTGGTTGATCAGAACATTCTTTTACATTTTTATGTGTGTGCTTGTGGCATTGTTTTCCCCTCTTTTTTCCAAGGGTCAGACTATAATTTTAGCTTTTGAGAGAACAGTGCAGTTTTTTCAAATTATATTTAAACATTCTTCACCATAGAACTTACGAAGTTAGACTTTTCAATTTTCCTAAAAATTTAAAAAACCAGACAAAAGGGATGAACCAAAACCATTAAGCTAGTAAAGCAAGAATGCATACTTGTTCGAGGGTGTGCTGTGCAAGGTCAGTTGTTGATATCATAACTCCGGCTGCAAATGAGCCCAGCTCCAAGCTAAGTCCCAACTTGTCACTACACTGAGTTGGCATAAGCAGTGTATAAAGAATACAGCATGTCAAAAAATAATTTCAAAAAGAAACATCCACTGGTGAAATCAAACAGCAAGCATGCAAAAGACAACAAAGTAAGAATAATGATCAAGACGAGATAAATATTTCCTGTCAGCACTGAACAATTGGAGACCAATTAAAACGATTAGAAATTTACCCAAGCAACTAACAAGCAGAATGCAACAGAAGCAAGCTGGTAGAGTTCATTTGTCTGCATTTAAAATCACAACATTGATAATGTCTACATAAGACGAGCATTGAAGAACAATTTTTTTGAAAAATAAAACAGGAGTAAATTAACGAAAATAACATTCTTCAAATTTTCGGGATATAAAGTCCTAAAAAGATGAAATAACCTGAGATGAAAGGCTTATCATGAGCTTTAGAAACCAAGGCACGCATGTGCGGGATAGTATAGAGAGAATAGCGAGGAACGTGCACAGCACTACCAACCTGGTTCAACAATAGTTCAGTCGTTGAAAAATATAAAAAAATAATAATTTTCTTTTAAAAACTGATGCCAGGCAATGCTTTTGTTGACAAAACAGTGATGTTTTCAAACAGAAGAGGATTAATAAAATGAGCTTTGAAAGAGATCTTACGATTTGGTCATAGATATGACACCCTGAAGGACACCTGAGGATCCACCTAATATAGGTAGCAGTGCAAAAAGGAGGCCAACAGCACAATCCTACACATATGATTTTTTTATGAAACTAACGTATCCAATTAAAGGATTGGATACTAATCAGACTTGGAACCAGAGAACAAGTCATTATTTCACATCAGCGGTTGTTTGCGTTTGTATTTTATTTTATTTATGGAATTGGGCAGGCCTAGATTTTGTTCACTTCATTAAAAAAATATAAAAAAAAATAGATATCACATTCTTGTGTCATGGAGAATATTTAAAAGATTAAACAGAATACCTGAAGTATAAGAGTGCCAACTGTGACCTGGCCATGAAGTGCGTTTATGCCATTTCTTTCCATCAGAAACTTCAAAACCTACGCACAAGTAATACAGGTCATATGACAAGTACCAGTTAGGTAATTACCAGTCCCAGAAACACAATTTGCAAATTACATTTTGGACTTTCACCTCCTACCAAATTGCACGCTCATGTGAACATGTATTAGAAAGCAGGATCATAAGGTTGTTTTACAGCCTTGCAAAAGTAGGCAAACACTAACACTATACAAGAACACTGAAGCAGCTACATATAACACTACCCTAAATTCCAAAAAAAGTATTTCTGACAATTTAAGAGCTTTCCTCTGTAACAATTGTGTGATAATATACATTATAAAGTCCCAATGTAAGATATCATGTTGCAAGTATTCTAATATTCTTAAAAATCTGTTCCAATATTAAATTTATTAATTATACAAATTCTTAGCCCATTTTTTCCAGGTGTTTTTAGATATACTGAACTCTTTCAGAATTTCAAAGTTTTCAACCTAATGTACTGTACTTTTCATGGATTTTTACATATCAACATTGTCAACCTTCTCACAAACTACAACCTAATTATGCTATCAATATAAGACAGTACAGTAATTTGGCTGTTACAAATTCTCAGATGGAACTTGAAACAATATTGACAGTGCAAACATTAACCTACCACAGCTGTTGATGACATAGACAGAAAGGCACCCACAAAGATTCCCTCTGAAATTTTGCCTCTGGCTAGCTGCAATTTTTACAATTGTCAATTTCAGATCTACAAAATGAGCTTATCAGATTAATCTGTAGGAATGACAAAATCACAGTCCAAAACTTATAAGCAAAACAGTACAACGAAAGATAAATTTCAAAGTTAGAACAATTACCGATGCTGTTATACCACACAAGCACATGAATAAAATAATTTGGAGTAGCCCTCCTAGCACAGCAACAGCACGGACTACTTTAAGCTGTCAAATAACAAAACAAAATGCATAATAAAATAAGTATAAAGTTAATGATCATCACTGACGATGGATATAGAAGTTCAGGAAACGCTCTTCCCTGCATAACAAAAAAGACTTTTAAAAGAAGTACCTTGGCAGCTGAGAACTCCAGACCTAACGCAAAAAGGAGAAAGATGACTCCAAATTGTGCCACTGTTTCAACCTATTAGAGGACGAAACAAATTCTTCATTAAAAAAAAAAAAAACCAGCCCGTGGATATACTGTACATCAGAGCAATCACTCTATGAATGCAACCTTTTGGAGAAGCAAATATACACACAGACAATAGATAATATGGTGATTGTAATTACTAAGTATGGCACCATGGCAAGAACTACTCCTAATATGGGTGAATGTTACCGAAAAAAGAGGATGGTGGAAAATGTAAGTTCAAGAACGAAACTGCCTTTGTCAAAAATGTTTCAGGACTAACTAAGATGTCTCATACACTATAAACCAAGCAGATCATAAGGAGAAGTTTCAGTAGTGGGAGAGAGTACCAAAAATTAAAATTTAATTTCAAAAAAGCACCTTACTTGCACCATTTCACTGACAAAATTAAAACCACCTGGCCCAATTATTGAACCCGCTAGCAAGTAGCCTGTTATCACCTGCCACATATTTTAATGAAAAGTCTTTTTCAATATTGGGTAGCATAACATTTACATAGAACAATAATTCGAAGAGATGATAAAAACACATCTTAAGGATCCGTGCCAAATAATTAGCATTAAGGATTAAGAAAGCATATTTAAATGCTACGAACAGCCGTATTCTGCACTGACAAAACCTGATCTTGTACGTACTGCCGGTCTTTTGTTTCTCATTGCTTTTTTTAGTTGATTTTTATAATATTTTCTTCTTATCTGTTGAACCAAGGCGTAAACTTATTGTCACCATATGGCTAAATTCAATTACAAAAAAAGAACATGAAACTGACTGGTTGTCCAGCACATGCAAAGGCAATACCACCACATGTAGCTGACACAATGACTACCACAAGATCTGATATCAACCTACAATATTTCGTCATTCATAATTAGTGATTCATGGAAAGTTAAGTTAATATTCACACAAAGGGATTTACACAAAAGAAAAGGCAAACCTTTGATCTAACTGTAGCACAGGATACTTTGATTTTGGATTGGATATGATGAAAACATTATCCTGTGTCATTCATACCTCCGTTCAGTCTCAAAATAAAAGATAAATTAAAAATAGAAGTGTTGTATCAATTAATAAATAATACAAAATTTTATAAAGTACCTTTCGATCAATCAAGGTATCTGCTCGATTTTCATTATCTAAATTAAACACATTATGAAGCTGGAAAGACCTGGCATTAAATTAGACAATATAAATAATAAAAAAAAAACAATACAGGAAAAGGGGAAAAGGCTGAAATGTAAATCAAGACATTAAGTTAGAAGCATACTGCTCATCCTTGGTTTCATTTTTCTTTGTTGTGACTCGAGCTACTGTTTCTAGAACAGCCTGTAAGGAAAAATTAAGGCAGAAAACAAATTTATAGGATTTAAAACCCAAATTTATTCAAAAACTCCTAGTGAAAACAAAAACTCCAAAGAGCCTAGAAACAAAATTGGGGTTGCTAATAATCATATCCCACTCTCCCACCAATGGGTGTGTGCCATGTCGCCCACAAGTGCCATCCCTAGGTTGGCACCTGCGGGTGACATAGCATATGTTCATTGGTGGATGAGCCCAGGAAAGCAAAGCATTCCTCAAACAATGAAAACAATGTGACCCGGAGAAAAGGAATTAAAGTCAGTATGAACCAGTGCACCTAATTAACACAATAGTCAAACTAGCTTTCTATCAAAAAAGTAATTGACAGAGAGAGAGAGAGACTGCAACTGACTTCAAATTCTTCCAATCCAAGCAATAATTGGGACTCAATCCTACTATCAACTATCCATCGAAATTAGGAAGTCCATGTATTTCTTTTAATTTAAGACCTGGATTCCTATTTGGTTACTCCTAAGACACCAATAAAATAGAAAATAGAGCATTTACCTCATTTTCGGCAACACTATTATTAAAACTTCCTGGATCTGTTTCTGTAAATTGGTTGAAATGACAGATCAGTTAGAATTCAGAAGGGTGCTTATTAAAGATATATTAAAAAGTAAACAATTTATGCAAGCTGGTTGACAAAAAAACTGTATACAAGGTAAGTATATTTAGTTATTTACTATATAATTGCAAGACCATACTTTACTGAGATCTAAAGAATCTACCATATATTCATATCTTGTTACTAACTAATGGAAGAAACAAATTAATAATGAATGTACACTAAATTTGACAAGTAATCCAACAGACAGTTTTATAATGATTTTTCTTTTGGAATGTAACAGTTTTCTAATAATTAAAGGCCCAGATACAATTTTGGGAGGGATCATAGCATCAGCTAGTTATTGTTAGCCGAACTAAAAGCCAACTTTGATCCCAGGAGCAAAATTGTGTTAAAATCGAGTGGCTTTGTATCAAGCCACAAACCTGATAATGCGGTTTTCAATGTACAAACCCTGAAAATGAAACCCTAGCTCTAGTCACTAGCTGACAAAGTAACAAGGGATCCAAACAGAGATCTACATTGCTACAAAGAATTAAAAGAAGACATCAGTAGTTACAAGATACTCCTGACGTAACAGTGCAGAAGAAGGGAGCTCCGGTAATTAGTTTGTCGCAAAAGGGAAAGTAGGATTAGAAGTTGTACCAATACAATGACGAAATCCTTTTTGGCAAGCAAATACTAAAAATATGAGGGATAGCTCAGAATTTCATCAAAGAGGCAAAATTAAGACAAAAACAATGAAGGAGTGGGGTGAAAGAAAGTAGAGGAGATGGATCTACAACAATGCAATGAGCCAATGAGAATGAAGATGGAGGGATGGATATGTAAAGCAAAGGAAAGCAAGAATTAGATCTATATATATGTGGCGTACGCACCAGCTCCAGTCTGTTCGGTCTCAGTGAACTCTTTCTGAAGAGCTCGATCAATCATATCGGCGAAGGTGTTCTCTCCCTTGGCCTCCGTGGAGTTCCCAGTCTCCGCCTGGCCTTCTGTAGTTATCTCCGCCGCCACCGCTTCTGCCAGCGTGTCAGAGTCGGGTTCTTCGGCGATCGCCGGAGGAAGGGTGATTAAGAGGAGGATGAGGAGTGGGGCCAGGAGGAAGCGCCACATCATCGCCAGCTTGGCGCGTCGGTGCGTGCGCTTTGTTTTGTTTCCTTTTCTTTTCTTGAAGAAAGTCGGAGAGCTTTTGCTTTTGTGAAGCAGAGACTGGAGAAAATGACAAAACATTCAATTAATGATGGAATTTTTGCAAAGAGTCCCTAAGTTTCGTTATATTTTATTATTTCCCTGTCCTGGGGCCTGGGCTCATGGGCTGGATACTTTTCTTCATTTTGCATTCCCCAAACTCTGAGGACTAAGGAGCTGTCTGGATCCCTCCCTTAGATTCCTTCTCACAGAGATCATGTTATTGTTAGGTCTCATTTATTCTGCTAAATGGAGTTTAATTGAGTTGGATTCAGATCAAATAAGTAAGCTGATTTTTAAGCTTTTAGGCCAATCTAAATTAGTTTTAACTAACTCATCTCTTCAAGTGATTTAGTTTTATTTAAATATGAGACATAACTTTACATTGTTTTATTATTTTCAATCACTTTTTAAGAAATGTAAAATAAGCAATTAATTTTATTTTCATTTATGCATAAAATAACTTATAACTATATCAATTATAAAATAGATTTTTTTTCAAATGACATAACTTTCTAAATTAACAAAATATTCAATCTAGAATATAATTAAATACAATATTTTTTCAAATTATACTACAAATAATTTTTTTTTTGTTCAACAATCCAATATAATTCAGACAAAATAAATTAGTATACATATAAGTTTAATCTAATAAGATTCACTAAATACAATGTGCATCACTAAGATATAGAATTAATTTGTACATAACTTATTTTCTTGTACAATTTATAATATCAAATCACGTCTTAAGCCACCAAATTCTTACCAAACAAGAAATAACTTAGACATCAGCCAAACATGAATAATTTAAATTGGTCTAAATTGGAATGATCAAGTTAGACTTTATTAGCTTTAGTAATTATTGCACATAATTTGAGTTAGACTAGCGGTCGCTAGGTTTACTGCGAGGACTCGGTAAGATTAACTTTAAAATTTATGTATTGACTTAAAATGATAAAATGATGAATTCAAACAGATTGAAATTAACCTAAGTGATGTATATACATGTAAATTTTTGAAAATTTTGAATCAATTTAGTACAAAGTCAAGCAGTTAAAAAATAATAAAAATAAATACATTAAAATAACTAATAAACTTTTATTTTTTTACTGCTTGATATTTTGAAAAAGTTACCACTTGATTTTAAATTTAATAAATTATAAAATTATAAAATTTTGCATGTAAATAGAACACTCGTAAAGTACATCTATTTCAACAATGTGAAACCGTAATTTGAAATTAGTATGATATATTTTAGAGTTGAACGTATGAAAGGTCCTCTTGATAAAGCCTAGCAAACCCTAAAATGCATACTTGCACGCCTCATTGTTTTGAGCTTTGACGGTGATGTGGGAATTTCTCAACTGAGCACCAACACTCGCTAATTTGAGTACCAACTCAGATTAATATATTAAGCATCAACTTTTTTAGTTTTTTTTTTTTTTTTCAGTATAAACCTAGCTATGAAACATAAATAATTGTATTACCATTTCAACCAAATTTGTGTAACTTTATTATATAACAAAGTTCAAAATTTAGATTACCGAGTTCAAATATATAGTACGTGCAAAATAACAACATATCAAAAAAGTGTATCATCTAATCTAAACCTCCGAATTAAACTCTGATGCAATTAACTTCTTTCATGCACGTACCAGAATAAATATTTTTTTAAACATATGGAACTTGAACTTGAACTAGTAGTTAATTAATAATTATAGCAAGGCAGCTAGATTAATTGTGGGGAGCGGGGAAAATAATGCAAAGCAAGAGAAACAGCGACACTGACACCTTATCTTTTCATGAATATGATAGTTTTCCTACCCAATGAAGATGAATATGAATATGATGAAAATTAAACAGTGACACCTTCTCTGATTCTCTTCATGAGGGATCGAGTTATAAATGAGCGGGGAAAATATATGTACAGTGCGTATTACAACAACACCCGAATTCATCAAAATTAAATATTAAAATTCATAATAAAATTTGTAAATTCTTTTTGTGGGACTCTCACTTCCTCCTCTCTCCTCCTCTCTCTATCTCTACCTCATATTTACATATTATTTAAAAAATATATGCACTCGCACTCAAAGATAATGTTGTATTGTGTTTGGAGTAAATCTAGAGTGTGACGTGTTCACCAAGAGGATTTGGCGAACACAACTCCAAAAATACATCAGATGGTCTTCAAATGACGAATCCAAACCGTTGAAATCCATGTACTTCGTGAGCGATGCATGTACATGCAAAATTTTGAAATTTCGAATTCATTTGCTACAAGGTCAAGCGGTCAAAGAAATGATAAAAAGTGAATATATAAAATAACTTATAAAATAATTTATTAAAAGATTCATTGTTTTGACCGCTTGACCTTGTAGCAAATGAATTCGAAACTTTCAAAATTTTGCATGTACATGCATCACTCACAAAGTACATGAATTTTAACGGTTTGGATTCGTCATTTGAAACCGATCCGATATATTTTTGGAGTTGTGCTCACCAAACCCTCTTGATGAGCACGTCACATCCTAGATTTACTCTTGTGTTTGTATCAAACACAACATGACTATATATCATACGATCGATCCGTGTCGGTACATCATGCGTCTTGCCAAAACATTTTGTTTTCATGTCAAGTAAACAAAGCATACAGAGCAGAGTCGGAATAATTGCAAGTCTAAATAAACAAGTTTCTTCTGATTTCATTTGCGAGACAAATATAATTTAAATCTTGTAAATTTTAAAAAATTTAAAGGAGAAGTACAATTTTTCTATCTGTAGGAGGTGCTTAATTAACCTTTTTTTTTCTACTACTTCCATGCGTAAATTTAAAATGAGTTTTAATATAAAAGATATTAAAATAGATAAATTTGATTTTTTTTTAATTTAGAAGAATAAATATGATATTAAGAATTTTAGAGGAGGGAATACATAATTTCTATGTTTTTGAGAGGTATACATAAAATTCCTCCTATCTTAACTCACAATCTTAGGGCATGTTCGGTGGGCCATTGGGAATGGGTATGGGCACGGGAATTGAACTAAAAATTACTATTCACGTGAGAGAAAAAAATTCAATTGAACTGAATTTTTTTTCCTGCGGAAACAGTGGAGTGGCCGAACACGCCTCAAATGTGAGCCGTCCAACCATAATTCAGAGCAGATCAATTTAGATTCTCATTGGATGGTGCGAATCTTAACAGAAACATATTTTTATATTTCAAACCCGTAGACAACAAAAACCTCCACACCACAGCGCACAAATAAAAGAATTAACAAAACTCAAGTATTACAAACGAATAAATATTTTTTTTTAATTTTTTTTATCCAAAAATGATATTATTACTGATAGAGTTGTGTGCCAAAGGCCCCATAAGCTTCTCCCAGGTCAAACATTGGACTCGATATTCAAAGTCTTCCAGAGCCCATGTACAACCTCGGAATTGGAAAATCCTATGGCGGCCCAACAAGATCCGTTCTGTTGACTTCCCAGTGCAAGTCATGTGGAAGCACAGGATGACTCCCCCGAATATGCGGACAATACTGCGTCTACTTGGTTGCTATGCGACAACTTGTTAGACCACGTAGATGCAGTCTCGTCACCGCTCTTGCGTTACAATTACCGAATGACATATAACACTCCAAACTCAACTGAGCAAGGGTACATACTTTTACTTAAGGGAGATAGATATTAATACAGGTAAAAGTTTGAATACCTCAATTTCTTCTAATTCCGGGAACTCCAAATCTAGACTGTTTATTCTCAGCTTGTATCCTTGAAACATAATGGCCTAAGAATCTGAAGTTCACATACGGCCTACTCTCTTCAAGATAGGACGTATCAAATTATGGTTAATCGTGTTTTTATCTTTGAAAGGCTTCAATATTTTCAAATTAATATATATTAATGAGTAAAATTTTCAAAATGTAAAATAATTTTCTATACAATGTGTTTTATTTTAACATTTGTAACTTTTTATAGATATTTTTCCCGAAGCGAAGTTCAGAAAATAAGACTACTGCTTTGTAGTGCTGAGTGCCCACTTTAATTATAAATTTATCCTCATTAGATATGTTCTCCATCGGGTGTTAAAATTGTGAAACTTTTAATAAGTAGGAAAATATCTTTTAAGTGTGTTACGCGACCTTGTGTATCGTAAGTGGGATTTTATTAATATTTATATTATATTATATTTAATATTTAAACTAATATTATATTACATTTAACATTTAAACTAATATTATATTGCATTTAATATTAAAACTAATATAGCCTTTCTTATGATGGAAACTTCTGATACCGTCCAAAATTAGAGTTTTCATGTGGCTAATGAGTAAAAACAGAATCCTCATCAAACTCAAATTACATGAAAAAGGATGACAGGGAAATCTCACTTGCCAATTTTACTCTAGTCATGAAGATTCTGCTCATTTATTTTTTAAATGTCACTTTGCTCAAACTATTTGGTTTTATATGGGTCAATGTCAGAATTTTAGACATCTCTAGTCTAGTATGAATGATGTGATACAGTTTGCCCTCAATTTAGATAAAAAAAAAAAAAAAAAAAAACAAAGAACTGCTTTTTTTTATTTATTATTGTTGTTAGTACTGTGATATGGTGCATTTGGAAACAACGCAACAATTTATGTTTCCAAAATTCCATTGTTCATTCCTGTCCCAATATCATTCTAACTATTGTTTCTATTGTCATTTATTGGACAGGTCCATTGCAGGAAGAGCTGCAGGCTGCGGTTAATGAATGAGTGCCAAAAGACTTAGATGATGTACCCTTACAAGTGGTCCATGATGATGTGTGCATGCTGGAGTGGCTCTCTGAGGAGTCGGATTGAAGATGCAGTTTATCTGGCATTTTGTTACACCTTAGCCCTGTGTGAGGCTTAGTATTAATTAGGGAAAAAACTTTGCTACTACTGTCTATTTTTGGGGCATGTGTGCCAATTTACTTTAGCAGTTGTGTGTGTTTGTCTGATGCTACTATTAGCTTTTGGTATGTTAGTTTGTATGACTTGTAAAGTTTCATGGCAATGAAACGGGCCTATGGTCTTTTTAAATAAAATAATTAAACTAATATTATATTATATTTAAGCTGATATTTTATTTAATACTGATTTAATATTTAAAATAATATTATATGAATATTATATTATATTTAATATAATATTTTATTTAATACTAATCTAATATTTAAAATAACATTATATTAAATTTTAATATTTAAACTAATATTATATTACATTTGATACGTGTTATCTCAGGGAGATAGCATGTATGCAGAATAGAAGGATTTCTAGAGGAGCTCATCCTATCTTGAGGCGATAGGCCGAGATGCAAGGGATGACTGTGATGGATTGACTTATCTTGGGTTGACAAGTTGGGATGGAAAGAAATGAGAGTTTGAGATATCTTGACTCTTCTTTATGCGATATCTCTGTTTATGTGTCTAAGGCTCAGAAAACTTTGATCCATTTTTCTAGGATTTTTCTGCCTTTTATAGGCTGTACTTTAATAGCCATCCCGTGCTGGTTGAGAGAACGTGGGGGTTGTTATGGAAATCGTGGAAATGGTAGTCCCCCATAAGACGATGCAAGCCTATATCAGTTTAATCGTTCTTGATATAAATATGGCTGTGGGCCTATGTTAACGGGCTTCGATTTTCAATGTATGTTGGAATTTTGTTATTGGTCCCGGGCTAATTTCTTAAAGAGAGATCTGAGTCCCAGTTTTTATTAGCCTAAGAATTAAATTTAGGAACTAGATAACATGATCTTATCAATATTTAACATTTAAACTAATATTATATTATATTTAATATTTAAACTAGTATTATATTATACTTTATCTAATGTTTTGTTTAATACTAATCTAATATGATATTATATTTATTTAATACTAATTTAATATTTAAACTAATACTATATTACATTTAATATTTAAATGACTACAATATGATATTTAATATAATATTTTATTAATATTAATCTAATTAGATATTATATTTTTTTAATACTAATATAATCTAATATTATATTTATTTAATACTAATTTAATATTTAAACTAACTCTAATTGAGAGGAATCAAATATTTTAGCAATATCACTAACCCCATTAGCTCTATTCTTGCTAGCCCACTATTTTCATGAGTTAGTAGAATAGAACTATTATTGAGCTAACCTAATTTACTAATATGTGTTGGATCAGCAAGATTTAAGATTTGCGTAGCTAATCTAAGAATAGCTTTATTTTTGGATAATCTAAACGCACCCATAAAGAAACGTAAAAGGATACTTTATTTTAAAGGTAATTAAAATTTATTCCTCATAGTATAAAATATTTTGAAAAATATTCTTCTAGAACCGAATTAGTTCATAAAAATTATACAAATATACTTAATTTAAAAAATGATTATAAAATCATGTCCCCATCGTGTCATGCTCTTGCCACTACCCATGTTTTTTCCTCAGTCAAATTTCATCGCTCTATCTGAAAATCAAAATCTGATGAATGAATCATCTCGGTCGATATTGTGAGTTAGTTTTGGTCCTTCCTTTATACGCTTTTCAATTCTGGCCAATTTAATTAATTAAATCGATCGATTTATTTCGATCGTATGATGAGTTGCAATCGTTGACAAATTTATTTGAGCAGTACGTTTTCGTTGTATTCCAGTTGAATTGAATGGTGATTACTATTCCTTGGTGCATATATATGTTTTATCTTATGGCCTGGCCACCACCCACATAATTAATCCAGCTATTTGTTTGCAATTGTACCCCTGATTAGTTATTAGTGATATTAAAATTTAATTAAAGAGCGAGGTTGGTTGACCCAATTTGAATATTAATCGTACGTAGAATTGATTGTTTATTATCTCTATGCACAGGCAATGGCATCTATCTGATGGTGATGGACCTTCTAATGGTCTGATCATAATTTATTTAATAAATTAAGCTGCACCTAATTAATCGTTTGATTTTCGAACCGTGTTGTTTTATTAACGAATTCAGTACGTATAAGATTAGATTCCACCTGGAGAGTGGAGATGCAGAAAGGAATTAATTAATTAATTATCGTAAATACGTACAACATCTCATCTCATCTTTTTTATTAAGAGAAATTTAGTTATATCTCCATCAAAACTTGTCTTTTTAGATATTTCCCCATCACAATTCTAAATTTAGTTATATCCCCATCAAAACTCCACTGTTTTATTTATATTCCCATTTCTTCATTTAACCATTTAAAATTCAGAATTAATATTATTAAAAACTTAAAAGACAGTTTTGCCCCTAATCAATTACTGTGCTAATCCCTTCCTTTTTCTCATCATCGTTATTTTCCTTCCCGCTAAACCTACTTTTTTTTTTTTTTCCTTTTTCAAGCTTTTCTTTCCTTGGTGTGACGCTTCCCCTCCCCTCATTTTTTCTCTGCCTATTCCCATTCGGTATGAAATTTTTCACTATTTTTATAATTCAACAACAAAATTGTTCTATTCCAACGTTATGTATGAACTTTTTTGTTTTTTAAATCCATTTGTTTCTTTCTTAATGCAGCTCTGAGTTTTTTTTTCTTGCCATCGTGCATCTTGACCATCTGTTCTCCTCTCAATCCTTTTCTTTCTTCTTCCTCTCACAAAAATTGCATATGATGGATGAAGATTCAAACAATATTGATCCGTTTTCTTCATTGATGATCAGTTCTAACCATAATCAGGATGACAATTTCTTGCATAACAAAGACGAAATAACCCGTAAGAAGTTGAAGGTAGTGAGAAAGAGAAAAGATGTGATAATCGATGGTTCAAGGTACATGTTGACAGATCAAAATTCTGATATTTTCACCTTCGCTAATGTAATCTCTTTTTTTTTTCCTGAATAGTTTTAGTTTACATATATGGTCAGGATTTCATGCTCAAAACAGTGACATCATTTTATAAGAAGTTATAAAATTTATAAAAAGGTTTAATTTTGTTTCTTACATAAAAATAGACATTTATAGGGTCTTGTTTGTAAATTTCACATATCATCGTTGTCAGTCCTTGTCCAGCTCATTCATCTCCAACAAGTCAAGTTAAAAGAGCAATTTATTCCAAGTATTTAATGTGCATACAAGTATCAGGTACAGAAAATTTCAAGTCTACTGTGTTGAACCAGTAAATCTTTTCAGTCATACCAGTAAATTTTGAGTGATTGGCACATACTGGTAAATGGAGAGAGATCTGTCAGAGGCATGGAAGGAATGTTACTATTTGACTCGCTGTCTTTTCGATATTCAAATTATAAAGAGCGGGCTCCAAGGAAAGCATTAGCACAGTACTTGATGAAGGGCAGAAACGCAGCAAAAAGAAACAAAAGGATCGGCAGGAAGGGAAATAACGGTGATGAGAAAAAGGAAGGGATTAGCACAGTAATTGATTAGGGGCAAAACTGTCTTTTAAGTTTTTAATAATATTAATCCTGAATTTTAAATGGTTAAATGAAGAAATGGGGATATAAATAAAACAGTGGAGTTTTGATGGAGATATAACTAAATTTAGAATTGTGATGGAAAAATATCTAAAAAGACAAGTTTTGATGGGATATAACTAAATTTCTCTTTTATTGATTATCTATCCACAACGGACACAGACACAGACACAGATCTACTTTTTCATTGACAGCGCGCCACAGGTGTTGCCGTGCTGGAGCTGGACTACCGGTTCACCAACAACAGGACCACACACGCTTTCTTTGAACCGACCATGTCATTGTAAAGCAATTTTGGATGTCACTTGATCACAAAAAATATACAAGCAATCAGTATATATTTTCTAAACAAAAATGACAGCTACTCAAGTCAAATATAGATACGGTCCGTTAGTTATCATCAATTTATACATTTTTATAAATTCAGGGCTCTTATATTCAAAGCCCATTTTTATTATGTATTCAGCCTCTTTCAAGAAACCATCCCAATTGTTTATTTTTCACACATAATCTGAACCGTCGTCTGGTACTTTTTCTTTACCAAAAACAAACAACATTTTATTTAAATACAACTCATTCTAAACAAATTAACCAAAGCAGCACCGCAGATTGAAAGTTACAAAAATAACCTCCACTGATCTCCCAATAATCTCAGCACATGAGCGAAGGAGGAGGAGGTGAGTGGCGGCAGAAGTGGAGGCAATTACACAACGACGAGGAGGCGAAGGAGAAGGAGGAGGAGAGGAGGCGAAGGAGGAGGGGTGATCTAAAGGGTAGAGGAGGCGGAGGAGGAGGTAACGGAGGCTGTTTGAGCTGGTTGCGTATCCTACAGCACAATTGAGAGGAAGGAGGAGGGCTGGAGTGGAGGGGGCTTGTTTTAGGGAGGAGGATCTGCTGGAGGGGGGGTTATAATTATTTGGTATACTAAAGGGTATAATTGGAAATACGTAAATACATATCTTAAAAAGTATTTTTTTGTTAACTTTTAATACAAATAATCTGAAAACTGTGTATTAATGGCAAACTTAAGAATTAATCAAGTTTACAATGACATTTGTATGATTTAGAATTTTGGAATGACAATTTTCAGATTTCAAAAATTTGGAGTGGCATATAACACAATTATCCCTTTTTATTAATGATTATACATATACAAATATGCATGTCGATCTATAGCATTGATACATATACAAATAGATGGGCTTGAGCTATGCAAGCCTTCAAACTTCTTTTATGTGGGTCTGAATCTCTCGGCCCAAATTAACTGGACTCCAAATAGAAATTTTTTAATTGTAATTGAAACTATTTTTCAGAAAAAAAAAAAAAAAAAACACGTGCAAGTGCAAATCTCACCGTATAGTAGAGTACAAAACATGTTTCATTTGAACTAAAATGATTTTAGCCCACATGAATCATGATGCAAAATGCATTATCTTTCTTTCATCACACTCGATCCCCACTAATATTTGTAACTTCATATAACGACATGAACTCTCTCTCTCCAGTCTCCACCTGAACATGGAGACACACACACATCAAAGTCTATTTCCCTCTTCCCCTTTGTAACATCTTCCTATTTTTTTCATGCAGATTTTGTATTATTATTAAACTTGGTATCAAATAATGATTTATATAGGAAAATACATCAGATATATAATTAATATGGGTTCACACACGATGGACGAAAGAGCTCTCAAGGAGAAAAACAGGGCGATTAGGGAAGGAAAGGAACCAATTCGTCTTCTCACCAGAAACAACTCAGCTCAACTGGACGCAACTACAGAAGGGCAACGACTCAACCAAGTACCACCTGAGGCGACAGGAACCCACCGAACTAGACCAAAGACGCAGCCATTAACCATCGCCATTAATGAAGAAGATGGTTGGTGCACTGTTATTAATAAAAAGAAGCAAGCAAGGACGCAGCAGAGCTTGCCCCAACACAAACCCAATTACAGCATTAAAGAGGGGAGATCAGTTGCCCCAAATATGATCAACAGAAGATTTTTCTCAGCAGAAGTGCAGAGGGCTTACCAGATAGCATTCAAGGAGCGCCGTTGCCTCAGATGCTTGTCCAAGGGACACAAAAAGGTTCAATGCAGAGAGCCTATCCGTTGCTTTAAATGCAAACAATTAGGACATCAATCAGGCAGGTGCAGGAAGAACGATGGATCTGGTAAAGGTATAAAAGGACTTGCCAGAGCACCTTATGTTCGCACAAACCCAAGGCCACAAACAAGAACATATGCTGATGTTCTAAGAACAAAACAAGGAGAACAACCAAACCGAGCAGTGCAGTCACAGTCCAAAATGAATCACGAAGAAGAACCGCTCCTGGCTGAAAGGCCTTTTCAAACACACGTCTACACCCCGGCCAGACAAGTGCTGCGCCCTCAGAATGAATACCTGGACAGCACGGCCATGGTTCTCATGATGGAAGGCGCTCAAACGCCTGAACTGCCGCACCAGATCGCAACAGTGCTGGCAAGAAGATTTGGATGGCTTTGGCAAGATTACATGGTCATGCCGGCAGAGGAAGCCCCCTATCTCCTCATCTGCCCGGGTCCAAACATCAAAAACAACATACTCAACTCAGGGCAAGGACAAGGTATTTATCGCATCGCAAGAGGTGTAACGGTACGGATTATTGATTGGGGGGTAGACTTGAGCATGGGGTATAATCCTCCGCCGACTGAGGCATGGGTGAGGATCACGGGTTTACCTTATCAGGCTTGGAATAACATAGACATTAAGAAATTTTCCACACAGTTGGGTCATATTACAGGAATTATGCCTTATGGTCCAGCGGCGGGCCACTTTAGACACATCACCCTTAGGGTGGCTTGCGAAGACCCAGAGGAAATACCTCAAAATGCAATGTACCACGAGGGGGACCTGTCAAAGCAGGTAAACATCAGGTTGCTCAGATGGAGGGAGTATGAGGATGCTCCATTTCCTCTCAACCCAGAACCAAGGGGGAGGCATGACAACCCGCATGGACAGCAAGCTCCACCGCAGCAGCCTCAACAATCACCGCAGCAACCGCCCCCACCATCGCCAGACTCGGGCACGACAACCCAGGGGCCAATATCGGGTACAACCAGCAGTGGAGGATCCAATAGCGTGCAAGGAAAACAAAACAGAGCATTTTCCTTAGAAAGGGGAAAAGTCAAACTTGCATGGTTAGTGAAGAAGAAGGTCAAAAATTATGGCAGTACACCCAGCACACCAAAGATAATACCAACTTTCACACTAAATCAAAACTGCCGTCTAGTGGCAACTAGAGTGCTAGAAAATTCCTATCAGATAGCAGTGGGGACTACTGTGCTATGCAACCTAGTTTTGCAAAATGAGGTACCAACACCTCAACGGTACAAAAGGTACACAGCAGGGGTAGGACAGCAGGCTACACTCAGTAGTCAGAGAATTATCAAACCTACCACCATCATCTCTGAGGTCGAAGTGACAGCCAATAGAAAAGAAGGACAGTTCATTAAATGCGGCTCTAATGACCCATTTAATGAAAGTACCCTGAAGTCAGCAAACCTGGAAGCGCAAAACCCAGGTGACGCTTTTCAAACGGTAAGTTTTAAAGAACAGGGGGCTGGAAACAATAAAGTGGGCTTACATTTGGGAAATGGAGAGTCCCTTGAGAAAGATAATAACTGGCCGCTGCTTCACGAAAATTCTGTGGGGCAAAAACTTAATGGGACGAATGAGGAGCTAAGTGGGCCTACAAGTGAATTACTAGATGGGCCACAAATGCAAGAGATAGTGCAAGAGGAGCTCATGACCCACCCGCCAGGCTTCCCGTTCCCAATTTACAGCCCAGCCTCCAAGGGGACGCACACCACGGTAAGGAGAAGTGCACGGATAGAAGAGGAAAGAAAAAGAAAAAACAAGATCACCTCAAACATGGAAGATATCGCCAACACACCAAAGGAGAAGCTCAAGATAGATTTTGCGGACAAAAAAGATGACATCCACCACAGCCAGGCTCTCTCTATTCTTGCAACCACGGGATTAAAAATTACAAGCACGGTCAGGAAGGCTTTTCAGGTGGCAGCCATTGAGGATTTAGTAAGAGCACCGGAAGACCCCATTCAGGAGGGGGCGGCTTTTAATGATTAGTAGACCCAGCTTTACAAGGGTGCAGAGGGAGGAACAAGGCACTGACAGTGCCAATTTTGGATTAAGCTATACCAGAATATATAGGCTATTAGTAATTCTCAGTTTTTTGCATATCTTTACTTTGCTTTTTAGTGACTCTGACAGTCAAGTGGGTAGTTTGTATCATTTTGGGAACATGCCTTGCATTCAGCAGGTGAATTGCAAAGGGGAATGTACAGGGGAATGTGGGAGTTTTTGCGATATTGATAGGGGAATGAACTTACCTCTATTATTGGATAACCATGTAATGGGTAGTGGATGTAGGAAGGAGCAAGTAATGTATGGAATGGAAGATGAAGTGTACCAGTGTTTTATTAATGGAAAAACTTAAACAATTAAAGATTCTAACTTGGAATGTTAGGGGTTTGAATGAGAAAAGCAAAAGAACCACAATAAAGAGAACGATACTTGATGAGAAACCTCACATTGTTTGTTTGCAAGAAACCAAGTGGGCTGTACACAATGCCACCAATGTTTTGCAAACAATAGGGGCCCGATTAGACCAGTACCTGCACATACCAGCGCAAGGCACTGCAGGAGGGCTGTTGTTGGCATGGAATTCAAACATTTTCACTAAGTTAGGACAGCAGCTGGATGCATATTGCTTATCGGTAGATTTGGCAATGAACATGGACAACACGATTTTTAGAATCACGGGTATCTATGGTCCTTCGACACAAAGAGAAAAACCGGTATTTTTTAGAGAACTAAGAGCAGCGCAGCCGCCTAATAATTTGCCGTGGATGCTATGCGGGGACTTTAATGTTACACTACAACTATCGGACAGATCCAATAACCAAAACCACCACAACCACACATCAAGCTTCAGAGCGGTGACGGACAACCTTCGTTTGATAGACCTGAGACTACAAGGGAGAATGTATACATGGTCCAATGAGCGCGAAAATCCAGTTTTCGCAAGACTTGACAGATTCTTGATTTCTACGTCATGGTCCAACATGTTCCCCAACACCATACAGAGAGCAATAGCAAACACAGCCTCGGATCACTGCCCGCTTGTATGCCAAGGGCAGACAAAATTTCCAAGCTCAAACACTTTTCGAATAGAGAACTCTTGGCTAAAAAATGAGGAATTCAAAACATTAGTAAGGGACACCTTGGCAGCGCTGCCAGTAGCAGCCACACCACAACAGCTGAGTCAAAAAATATTAGCCCTGAGGAGGAAAATCATATCTTGGAAGAAGGAATTCGGGAATAAATACAAAGAGCATTCCCAACTATGCAAGGAGTGCATACAGTGGCTAGAACAACAAGCTGAGAGAAGAAGTTTGAGTGCAGTGGAGCAATTGCTCAAACAAATGCTGATACAAAGATATTCTGAGTTGTGCATAAATGAGGAGGAAAGATGGAGACAGAGAGCCAAGCGGGCATGGGTTAGAGAAGGCGATAACAACACAAGGTATTTCCACCAAGTGGCAAATAAAAGGAAAAGGGCAAACTGGATAGATGTCATAGAAGAGGGTGGGGTACAGAACTGCGAGCACAGACACAAGGCAGCAGCCTTGCGAAATTATTACTTGGGCCTTATGGGCAGCCAACAAAGTACAACCATGGATTTTGATATGTCAACTCTCTTCCAGCCACAACACGACAAGTTACGGCATCTATCAGATCAGATAGAGTCTGATGAAATCAAAAAAGTCATATCGTCCTGGCCGACCAACAAGTCACCGGGACCGGACGGCTTAACAGGAGAATTTTACAAACTGTTCCAAGATACACTGATACCGGACCTACACACCACATACAACAACACCATGACAGACAGCAATGCGACACTTTGGCCACTCAACGACTCATACATTATACTGGTACCCAAGAAAGAAGGAGCAACCAAGCCGCAGGACTTTAGGCCGATTAGCCTCATCAATTCGGTTCAAAAAATTCTCTCTAAAATCATGTCAAATAGGTTACAACAGTTCATGAGTGAACTTGTTCTGGAGGGGCAGACCGGATTTTTAAAAGGAAGACACATTAACGAGGGATTCTTATATGTTCAGGAAATAGTGACAATGGCTACAAGGCAAAAGCAACAACTAGGTCTATTTAAAGCTGATGTCTTTAAGGCATTCGACACGTTATCTTGGGAATTCCTGACTAAAGTCCTTCAGGCAAAGGGTTTTCCACTGCAATGGATATCAATAGTGGAAAGAACAGTATTACAAGGTACTGCAAAGATACTGCTCAACTCTGTCACAGGCAGAAACATACAACTATGCCGCGGTGTCAGACAGGGGGACCCACTAGCCCCATATCTCTTCATACTTGCCATGGACTTTCTTGCAGCATGGTTCCAATTACTGACTCAAAGAGGGATGTTTAAACCTCCCTTCAGTGAATGCAAGCAATGCCTACTCTATGCGGATGATACCTTGTTCGTAATACAACCTCAACCGCAGCAACTGACATTCCTAAAGGCGGTGCTCCACATTTTTGGGGACCTATCGGGTCTCCAAATTAACATTGAAAAATCCGAATTCCTTATGACAGCGGCAACTTGGCAACAGACGCAAGATAAGGCGGCCATACTGGGTTGCAAAACTTCGACATTTCCCCTCAAGTATCTGGGCATGCCCCTGTCTGACAAGAGGTTAGCAAAGGCCCAATACAATCCACTCATCACCAAAATTGAGAAGAGGCTGCAAACATGGAAAGCAGAAACATTATCGATCGGAGGAAGGATTACGCTTATTAATGCTGTACTCACTGCCATGCCAATATACTTTATGTCAACTTTCATATTGCCAAAATGGGTCATCAAGAAAATAGACAAGATCCGAAGAAAATTCCTGTGGCATGGGCACAAAGTCCAACAGCAAGACAAGAGGTACATGAGTTTGGTGGCATGGGAAACGGTTATCATGCCGAAAGAGCAAGGGGGTTTAGGAATCAAAAACTTGGAGATAATGAATCATGCATTGATGGGGAAAATAATGTGGAATTGGTTTCAGGTCATTAAGCCATGGTGGATGCGAATAGTACAGACTGACAACAGGCCCTGGGAATTGAACGCAGCAACAACACTATGGAAATCGCTACAGGGGCTCAAAGATCTTATTGTATACTCAGTGTCATATGTGACAGGGACTGGGGAAGGAATCAGATTCTGGAAAGACGCATGGTGTGGTCGCCCGCTCATGCTTCAGTACCCCGACCTCTACCAGCAGGCAATGGCAAGAAACATGACCATTAGCGAATCCAGACAGCAAGGGCACTGGGAACTAAGACTACAACAATACGTCAGCACACACATGCAAGATCAAATGTTCGAACTGTTGCAATTATTGAATGCCACCATTTGGAACCAGCATCAGGCTGATATGGCGGTATGGAAGTGGACTGCAAATGGGAGGTACTCAGTTAGATCATATTATCATACGATCACACAATACCCAACAATCTTAGATAGTAGAGCAAGTATATGGGGCATAAAGGCACCGCATAGGGTTATGGTGTTCGTGTGGCTCATGCTCAGAAGAAGAATTTTGACAGTGGATAACCTCGTAAGGAGAGGATGGAACTTGCCCAACAGATGCTGCCTGTGCAAAATAGCGGAGGAGACAGTGGATCACTTGTTCAGAGACTGCAATTACACGCTGGCACTGAGAGCAATCATCACCTCAGTCACAAGGACAGCCGGCTGCATTCATTTCCACAACAATAACTACCGGCAAGCCATCTTGAATTCGCATTACAAGGAAATCAAGAGATTGCAGACTGTAATTTGTTTTGTAACATGGAAAGAGAGATGCCGGAGAATTTTTTCTGACAAGCAAAAAACACCGACTATTCTGGCAATGGAGATCACATCGGAGTACAAGGCATGGTTTCCAGGAATGGGACATTGAATAGCAGTCAAGCTTTCCAAATTTAGGGTTTTTAATCTTCGTTCTATTTTCACTAGTGTTTTTTTTTTTTTTTTTTTTTTTTTTTTTTACTTATTAAATTCGGATTATGTATCACCCTGACACTTCTGGTGTCCAGTTTAATGGAACTTGGAGGCTAGACTTCCATTTTTCTTTCAAAAAAAAATAATGATTTATATACAATTAAGAATTATTTCAGTTGTAAGTTGTCAATCAACGGGTAGCGTAGCTTGTCAGCTTGTGCTTAATTTATATAGTCGTCATAGTCTGTTATAATCACAGCCAAAATTACTTTAATCTCAAATGAATCACATACTGGCATACTGCCCACTATTTAAATCACTGGATTTCAAGAAAAAAGACAAAATGTTTTCAAGCCTTACAAATAGCTTTTGTATTGTTTTATTTTTTAGTAAAGGTTGGAGCTCAAGTCATCCAATTATTTAGAATTTAGCTAGTGTGATATTAATTAGTGTCATTTCTGTCTATATAACACCAATTCCAAAACCTATCGAATCAACTTCAAACGACGAATCCAAACCATTTAAACCGATCTACTTCATTAGTTGTGCATTTACACTCAAAATTTATAATTTTTTGAATTTATTTAATATCAAGTCAAGTAGTCAAATGTAGGAGTTTTTAAGTTAATTGTAATACATATATTTTTCAATATTTTTTACTGCTTGATTTGATACTAAAACAACTCGAAAAAACATAAAATTTCACATATAAACACATCACTGTACAATAAATAAGTTTGAACGGATTGAATTTGTCATTTGAAATCTATCTAATCAGTTTTGGAGTTAGTGTCATATGACACTGATGTCATACTAACCGGACTCAACTATTTAATATCTATAAAAGATTATTTCTTTCGGATACAACTTGCGGCCTTCTACACGGAGAGTATTGTCTGTGCTACTAAATCAAATGTTGGTTCTTTTTTGCATTGTTTTATTAATCTTATACTTTTATGTGAAAAAATCTGATGGAGAGAGGGAGATAAATATGCAATTTATTACTAATGCGATATGATATGTCTTACACTTGCACTGCACAAAAAATACATACAATAGTAAACAAGCTCATGTGAAACGAAAGAATCGCATTATGCAAAAAAAAAAAAAAAAAAAAAAAAAAATGTAACAAAGATAAACAAACTAATTTGTCGAGTGAGTAATTTCCAATGACTAGATATGTGCACCATCTTTTTCACCATTTTAATTTCGCCGGAAAGTACTGCGTGAAACAAATTAAATATAGCCTCGATCAATTAGCACTGTATTACACAGTGAAACATCACAAGGGAATACCGTACATGAAAGAACAAACAAAGCTAGAGAAAGTATAACAACACCAAATTTAGTAAAATCTTCCGGTCAGAATCGTGTAAAATTTTCATTTTTTTAATTATAAGCATAAATATTTCAGAGTACGCTTCCAACAAGCACCTTTTCTAAATGAAATTGATTATCATGCCAAAAGAATACTTAATTTGACCCTACAAAACAGCCTGGTAGCTTAATTACTGGTATTTTAATCAAGTTGGAAGAACATATATTAATCCTAATAATTTCGTTACATATAATTAGTTATAACAGAGAGGATATATTATACCTTCTTAATTAGTGAAAGGTAACATGGCTTCACTTCCTCCACATCAATTCTGATGTTGCTCTTGCTATATAGGTCATATTTGCTGAGATGAGAAAAAAAATAAAAAAAAATAAGAACAAATTATCTCTCATGCGCCATTAAATAAGTGGGTTAAAAAATGATTCTCACTTGAAAACATGTAGCCATTTGAGATTCTCTTTGTCCTCATTCATCAAGTATTTGTAAGCTCCGTGCTTGTGAAGAGCTAGAATAAACAATGAAATGATAATATAAATAATAGTTTACATGTGTTCAATTATAGTATCACTGAAATGTATTTTTAAAACACATTCTGACAATGAAATGATAATATAAATAATAGTTTACATGGTTAACAATGGGTAGGATTTTTGCTCACACGTTCTGACATTCGAATCGCTGAAACGCGGAGCGATGCGATGAGAGAAGCCACAAATGCGACGGAGAGGGCGGCCGCAGAGGTAAAGTTTGAAGAGGGCGTGGCGGAGGAGGAGGGCGGTTTTAGCAAGAGAGAGACAGGACAGACCGACAGAGAGTGAAATAGAGATTTTTAAAAAGAGTACGGAGAGACAGGAAGATCACAGAAACTTTTTTCGCTTATTGCTCTGTTAATTTTATATCATCAAGTGCGAATCTAAACCGAATCGAATGGTTCACAGATCTGACAGCAGTTTGCTGAAATGCTGCTAGCAACAAATTAGCTAGACTCTCTCTCTCTCTCTCTCTCTATATACTATGTCACAAGGGTGATCTCTGAATTCAGGATAGCGGGGGCTTTACATGCATGTTACCAAATTCATCTATGTTTATTGTTTAACCTGTTGTGATGTTAATTGTTTATGATCTTTTCATAATCGTTCAAAATATTTTTGTTTTGAAAATCTCGGGAGAGAAATAAACAGAACCGAAACTAAAAGAAAAAATGTCTACTTTAAGCGTAGGTCAAAATAATCAACACCATTATGATGTATTTTAGTAAGTTCTAAATTCTCGTTACATAAATGTGTTTTATCGTATTTAATCGAACTTTCTTTTAAAAATTATAGTAATTGTGTGTTTTATAATAATTATTTTTAAACCCTCACAAAGACTGTCAAGTATAATTTCTCATTAAATAAAAATAAAATTACATGCATCATTTCACATCAGAACATCATTCAAATAAAAAAAATAATAGCTATAAAAATTGGGTTTAACCTGAGCTTCAAACATTCCCACGTCACTTGTAACATGAGGTCCAAATATGACCATATATATATAAAATAAAAAAATTCTGTAGATACGATGGCAGCACGTTGTAAGCGTTTCGTTTTTATTGCGCCTTTTGGGCTGTTGCTTTACATATTAATGTTGGTCCCATGCCAATTAATTGTTAATATTTTTTACATACTCATGAATCATGATTCATGACAGTGAAATTAGCGGTCAGCAAGAGAGGTGGGTGAAGTGTCATTTTTTGTGTTGTTCAGGTTGAATTACTTGTTATGTTTTCCAGTAACAGAATCTTTTCTGATTAATAATCGTTTGTTCAACATCTATTTGATGATATAAAAAAATGATAAAGTGCAGTTCTTTATTTGAATGTTGATTGTTGATGCTTTACAAACTGATGGGACCAGCCCATCGGACAAGCATTTAACAATATTTGCTTTCTAGGCCCAAATATAAAATGTTACTGTCTTTATTAGTTAATATATAAACATTTGTGTATTGGGTTGGAACATTAGGCCTGGATTAGCACTTCAAAGAAAGCCCAATTAATTGTTATTCGCTGCTAGGCTCGACTAGGGCTCCATTGTTTCGGAAGAGAGCAGTTTGGGTCCGATGTCCATCCGACTCAAACTGAGTTCAATGGATTCCATAACCGTCCGATTCGCTTTAAGATCTGTGCACATTGTTTTAATATCCATGCGCATTCGCTTTAATATCCGTGAGTACACCTTTTAAAGCAAATCAGACGGTTATGGAACTCATCGGACGCAAATTTAAGTCCGATAGATATCGGACCCAAACTACTCGCGTTTAGGAGATGCTCAAACATTCGTGACTTGTGAGAATTTTTTTTTTTAAGGGTTAGATGGCTTAAGCCACTAACAGGGGTCAAATCACATAATTTCTTTTCTAAGTTACAAGAGTCAAATCTCAAAAGCGAGATCAACTATATAATTTTTGTTATAAAATAATGGGAGTCAATATTATTGTATTATTCACAGTATTTACTTTAAATCATATAACAAAATCAGATCAAAGTACATAGATTTTGAAAATGAATGACGGTCAATTAATCCACATTCACTGTGCAGCTCCCTCTCTTGCCACTAACAAATTTTATAATGATAAAAAAATTATTTAAAAAAAATTCGACACACCCCACTTTATTATATATTAGAAACACCTCTCATCTCAAATTGAAAATTGAAAATATTGCTACTATAAAGGTATTATATGCACTCGCGTGCCTCTCATCGATCAAACCCTGTAAGCATTACATATACATTAATGTATATTTCCAAGAGTGTATCATTAATTAACAATGTCACCGGCTTAGATGTTCCAACTGGTAATTGTTGGATTTTAATCCAACGTTGAGCATATATATAATATAATTATGAATTGTTTACTGTCAAATATGATTGTCACGATTAAAGTAATCTAATATGGAATTAAGATATTTGACAATCTATGTATTCAATAGGATGTGATCCATAAGTGTGTAGAACAATTTGGGCAAAGATCAAATCATTGATGGACTGATTTTGAAATTTGCAATTGAGAAAATTGCCTTTTGGACGCCCAGTGCGGGTGGTCCACCCACACTGGATTGAGTGCGGACGCACTCAGTACTTAGCCAAAATCTGGAACATTTTGGGACGTCCAGTGCGATTGGTTCACCCACACTGGATCTAAGTGCGGATGCACTCAGTACTTAGCCAAATTTTTAGAACTTCGGACAGCCCAGGAAAAGTCCGAGCGTAATGCGGACGCACTGGAACCCCAGTGCGGACACATTCGGTATATAGTCAAATTATGGAAGCTTCTGGGGTGCCCAGTGCGGGTGGTTCACCCGCACTGGATCTGAGTGCGGACGCACTCAGTACTTAGCCAAATTCTGGGAGTTTTCAGGGAGCCCAGTGTGGGTGGTCCACCCGCATTGGATCTGAGTGCGGACGCATTCAGGAAATTCAAAAAAGTCCGAGCGTAATGCGAACGCACTGAGAACCAGTGCGGGTGAACCACCTGCACTAAAGACTTAGTGAAAATTTGGGGCTGAGTTTTAAAGCAGTTATTTGGACACGAATCATCTCAGTGCGGACGCAGTGAGATCCAGTGCGGGTGGACCACTTGCAGTCGCGCTGCCAGAATGTGTAAACTATATATAGATAGGTCCCCAAGGCACAAGATAACCAACTCTTTTTAGAAGTTATTCTTTTACAGAAATTGAGTGTCTTCTCCTTTCTTCCACCATCAAATAATAGAGAGAAGAATTCCATTTAGAAAATTGGAGAGGAATTCTCAAGGGGCGATCTTGTTGTCTTGGAAGACCTAGTCTACGACCATACAACCAAAAGGCGAGAAGAGAAGGGCTTCTTGCCGTAGAAGATGAGTCTCGTGCTCACGGAGACGATTCTTCGCAGTTGAGAATTCCATGGCCAACGTTATGGAATCAGGTATTGTATTCCGCACTTATGATTATGCTTATATGAGTCGGCTTTGGCATGGAGCGGTCCTTAAGTTAAGGTGAAAATTGTTTCTTCTTCCCCCGGGGTGTAAGTGTTTGATCCCTAGATGAGATGCTCTAGATAAGACGTAATTGTTTGACCTTCATGATTCCCCAACAGCAATGTTACGTCCCACGTCATTCTTAATTTCTTACCACGTCTGTCATGGTCCTCCTAGTGACTAGTGACAGACCAAACATCGCCTAAACATCGCCTATGTCATTCCCAATAGCTACCCAAAAGAACCTTGCAAATGCGCATTCCCTTAACATGTGGGTAGGGGTGTAAACGGTCGGATACGGATCGGATAGTAGTCAAACCGTATCCTTATCCGTTATAATTTTTCGGATACGGATATGGATCGGATATTAAACGGATACGGATACAGATACAGATATCACTATAATTCGGATAATTAAAAATAAATACTAATGTACATTCTAACAAAAAAATAACATCTAAATATATTTTTTTTTATTTATATATTATTCGAGCAAAGGGATTAAGAAAGCATTCTGAGAGAATTGGAATATGAGATTTCATTTGTGTATGCAACTTGAACAGGAGCAAATGAAAACATCGTTGAAGCTTGTAGAAGAAGCAAAAGTAAAACAGTAAAAGGAGAAGTAAGAGGAGCAAATCAGGTGAACTGATATCCGAAATAGGAAAGGCTATAGTCTATAAGGAAATTAATATACTTAGAGTCACGGTAAAAGGGAAGTAGGAAAGGCTATAGCCTATAGGGAAATAAATATTATATTATTTGTAGACCAAAGGCAGTAAGTTGTCCTAGAGTCGCTGGGCCTAGTTGACCATTTATCAATATTCGGATATCCGAAATAAAAAAATATCGGATACTATCCGTATCCGATTTTATATTCGAAGCCGTATCTGTATCCGTATCCGTTAAAAAATTATTCGAATTCGGATCCGTATCCGAATATCCGAATATCCGAATTCACCATTTTCGGATTCGGATCCGGATAAATCCGGATAATATCCGATCCGTTTACACCCCTACATGTGGGTGCTACTGCTACCCACAAGAGGAAACAAATCAAACTATTCATTTATTTTGAGATTCATACATAAAATCAACTGCTTTGAGATTCGTGCATTTCAAAAAATAAATGGTTTGATCTGGAAAAGCAGGGACTGCGATTTCAAAGAATCACAGCAGGTTTATTTCCCCAGAAGTACCTCGTGAGACTTATTGGGTGCTATAAATAACAGTATACGCTTATCACACGTACGAAATATCATTAAGTAATTAATCGTTATGCAGTCGATTAATCAGAATTCTGCAAATAACTTTGTGTTTTCAATTAATTTATGTGCATATACTTTTCAATTATTAAATATAATTAATTTAACTCATCAAATTTATCAAATAAACTTATTTAACTTAATTACATTGTTAATTAATAAAATTTTATGGAGAAGACTCAGATAAGACAAGGCAAAATATAATACATATAATAGATAAATACAGAATAGAATGACCAACTAATTGAAAGTATAATCAGAAAATAGAAAATTTGTAATGATTTGATCATTGAGTAATTGCCAATTAGTCGAGTTAGACGCCCGTTTTTTGCACCACTGGATTTATTAGGTACGATTACTTCTGAAGCATGAAATTAAGTACCCATGTCTCTGTTATATAAAAAAAGAAGAAGAAGGAAGGATTGCTAACTGCTTTTCTTAAAAAAAAAAATATCAATATCTCATCCAGTATAATTTTTTTCACTTTAAAATTTGTGCAAGATTTATTCATCAGATGTACACAGTTCACCTATTTTTCGTGCCTCAAAATTGATATCAATGACCAAGACAAAACATAAACAATTTGTTTCGGACAAATCAAAATAATAATTCTCAAAGAAAATTTGCAATTTCATCTGTCTTACTAAGTTAAGTGCAGTCATCATGTGAATTAATAAAGTAATTTTAACCACCTAATAGGATTTCTGGAGTGCCGAGAATTAAAGTACTTGAACAAAATAGTTTTATATTAATAATTTTTTTTTTGACAATAATGATATATTATTGGTGGATGTGATTTTTGGTATGTTTGAATGCCGTTGGATTAATAAAAGTTTTTAGTTAGTGTCTTAGCGAAAAAGTAACTCGTTATTCCGTATTTAAAAAAAAAAAAAAAAATAGTTGTTCCGAACTCTTGCCTCTTGGTATCTTACTATTTGGATATTTTATAAAAATATTGAGTTAGCATCTATTCCAAACTCTTTGATTAACTGCTAACCTTACTATTCTCACGTATGATTCATTCAAATGGACCGCAATAGTCAAGAAAGTCTGAGCAGAAATTGAGCTGGGCTGTTTCCAGCTTTCTCCATTTCCTGAGCCAGAGAATATTCGACCGTGTTTCATGAACTAATTACATTTCTAATATGAAAAATGTTTGGACAGTTTTCTTACTCTTTCTATGCAAAAAAATTATGACATCTTTCACCAGTCGGTTTATCATTCTCTTGTTACTGCTGAATTCGAAAATTGATCTCTATAATGATCCTGATATTTATATATATATCAACTCTCTCCGTGGAAGAGTACATGAATCACTAACCACTTATGGTACTATAAAAATTATTTTAAATAATGTGTGTACAATAACTATAGGAGCAGCTGCATCAGTAGCATCTTTGATCCTGACTGGAGAAACAATTACCCAAATAGATAGCATTGTCTCACGCTAGAATTTGTATTACCGAACCTAGAAGTACTACTACTAGTACAAATACAAATATAGATTCCTAGAATATAGGCTTAAACTTTGTAACACAATTGCGAATAGGTTTAACTCTACGTGGGCCGCAAAGGATCCTGGGCACATTAGGCAGCATATTAACCCGCCGTACGTAAGTAATCAGATTCAAAACGACTCCTTGCGGCACATGCAAACCTAACGGACCAAAACACCTTTTTTTTTGATAATTTCATTTAATATAAAATGCAAAAACATATATATGAGATCTCTTGCCTCTTGGGTTAATTAGGAAGGGAACTCTCGTGGTTGCTTAAGCCAGAAAGAATGAGATGAACTCCACGGTTAGTTATATATAGTAAAATATTTGTGAACCTTTTGCTACCGATCGATCGGAATTGGGAAAAATTGTTCTATTGAAATTCTCATAGGCAACATTAAACAATTTTTGTATGAAATGTTTCAATACAAAGTACAAACTAATAACTGATCCGAATATCCGATCCGACAAGCGCTCCTCTCGACTCTAATTCAAATCATGTCAAGCTAACTAGCTAAGCGTACGCAAACTTCAACCCAGAATAATCGCAATAGAAACCCAAGACCAGTAGGGGGAGATATTCGGGTACGTATAATTACCATAACTCCGGCTCCTCTTACGAAGAAATTTTATCTTTGCGTGGTCCTGGCTCAGCCGCATATGAATAATACCAACTTACCAAGGTCCAGCATAACCTTACATCCTTGTACTCCAGGTATAGCCTATAATTTGAATTGCTGTCGAGGCTTTCGGGTCCACATGGCACAGGAATCCGACCGTTACTCGCAAAATTTTAAAAGGTCCAAAATTTCTTCAATTTTACTTTACAGGATACCGACGACTTCTTTGAGTTCCTTCTCTCTCTCTCTCTCTCTCTTTCTCTCATGGCGATCGCCACGGAAATCCATCAAGAAGAGAAGGTGCGCTAAAGAAACTAATTTAATTGATCCATCTCCATTTCGTTTCTTTGATTTGATCTTTGTCCACGGTCTTTTTTACTTTTGTGATTTCCCCTAATCACCTACCTAGTCTTGGACTCTTGCCATTTTTGTCATCAATTTGGTTCGGTAATTTATAAACCTAGGGTTTTGCGTCACCATAAACCTCAAATTTCCCCCAAATAGGCGAACCTAGGGTTTTTGCTGGCATTTTACAGAATGTCAATCCGTAGCAACTTATATTAGTCAATTTCCCTTTCTGGCTGAAGGATTAAAGATCACTATTTCTTGTAGAGATCCAGTAACATACGATATCTTTGGATACTGGCCAGCTTCAGTGCTATTTGGGACCAACGAAGATTTAGCTTTCTGGGTTTATGCCAAATCGTCAATTCTAGGGTTTCTTCCGTTAGAAGACCTAAGCTCTGCCGTAGTTTTAGTTTGTTAATTAAATGTATTATGTTTTGAGGAAATGAATCCATTGTGTGAATTATCTTTTTTACAGTCACCCTCAAAGGCATGTGATGCAGAAAAGAGATGGGCTTTGAGTGATTTTGACATTGGGAAACCGCTCGGGAGAGGCAAGTTTGGCCATGTATATTTGGCCAGAGAAAAAAGGGTATTTTTTATTTTGTCTAGTTTTATGCCTCCAACTTCATGATTACCTAGTTTACCTTTGTGTAATGCAGATTACCAGATAAAAGTTTACCTTTAATATTCCACCAATTTTAGGATAGATTTGTCTAATGCAGATTGGCCTGAGAAAGGGTGTCCATTTTTACCCTTCTTTTATTACCGACTTGGTGGTGGTCCAGTCTACCTTTATCTAATGTAGATTGGCAAGGGGAGGAGGAAGTTCTCTGCTTTTGCATTTTTAGGGACACTTTTCAGTTGTTCTATATGTACTAGTTTCCCATAAGCTGTTCAGACATAAAGAGGGACATAATCCTTTATGACCTGAGGTTGATTTATGTTCTTTCACTGTACTAATTCTGGAGGTATATTACAGTTTGTCATGCAAATTGACTGATAACTGCTTGCATAATCTCAGACTTAAAAAGTAAATTCTGCAGCTTCAGAGGTGGTTTAATTAATTGAATTTAATTAATTTATATATAGAGCAATCACATAGTGGCCTTGAAGGTTTTATTCAAGACCCAATTAAAACAATCTCAAGTGGAGCATCAATTGAGGCGTGAGGTAGAGATACAGAGCCACCTACGCCACTCCAATATACTCCGCCTATATGGTTATTTCTATGATCAGGTATCTATCACTTCTCTCTCTCTCTCAAGAAGCATTTGGCCAGGACTTGGGGAAAGTGCTACTAAGTGAATGCTGATAAATGGGATCCATAATTCAGATCTCTTTCTTTGCCAATGTTTGAGACAAAAGTGACTTCAGGTGTACCTTCACTCTCCAGAAAATTGCTACTGAGTTGGTGTGAGAATTTCTGGTAGTCATTAATTTACCTTTTCTCCCAACTCGGGCCTATTTTGGGAAATGAATACAGTTTCTCTGCCTAGATTAAGCTTTTATTAACATTTTTCCCTAGATGGTCTCTTCTAAAGAGTCTTAGCATAGTTTTGGGCATAATAGTACCTTTTTGCTTCTAACCCATGGTTCAATAGTAATAAAACCAAATGTCACTTTTACATTAATTTTACAGTTTCCATCTATTGTAACTATATGTTTATTTATTTTTCTTTTCTTGCACAGAGTCGGGTTTATCTGATACTGGAGTATGCTGCAAAAGGTGAGCTTTATAAAGAGCTGCAAAAGTGCAAGTACTTCAATGAAAGAAGAGCTGCAACAGTAAGTTCTTCTTAGAGAGAAACATTAAATACATATATAACTTATGTCATTGTTTCTTCATGCCCATTACCCGATATTAATGAATCAGGTTTTAATGAGGCACTTGCTGACTTTGGTTTCTGTTTAAAGCAATTGCAAATAGTTCTGAAATTTTCATTAAGTTATCATGAAATTGCAGAAGAATTCCCTTAATTGAGAAACAGAATTAGTTTTTCATTTCATAGTAATATAGTAATGCACTTGCTGACTTTGGTTTCTGTTTAAAGCAATTGCAAATAGTTCTGAAATTTTCATTAAGTTATCATGAAATTGCAGAAGAATTCCCTTAATTGAGAAACGGAATTAGTTTTTCATTTCATAGTAATATAGTAATGCACATTTGAATTTAATATTAGCAGGGACTTCCTTTTTTCCCCAGAAATTAAGCTTGTTGTAGTTATTATATTTCACAGCTGATCATAGTTATTCTTTTGTATCCTTCCTATATATTTCATGGAATTAAGCTTGTTGTAGTTATTATATTTCACAGCTGATCATGGTTATTCTTTTGTATCCTTCCAATAAATTTCAGTACATTGCATCCTTGGCGCGTGCATTAGTATACCTCCATTCAAAGCATGTCATACACAGAGACATCAAACCAGAAAATCTCCTAATGGGCCTTGAGGTACTGATTTGAATTCCATCTTGTATTGAACAAGGAACAAAAATGAACCTGACATATTTATGCAAGAACTCTGCATTAAAATTTACTTCTTTGATACAAGGGTGAGGTGAAGATTGCTGATTTTGGGTGGTCAGTACACACATTTAACCGGAGACGTACCATGTGCGGAACGCTGGACTACCTCCCTCCTGAAATGGGTAAGTATATGTGGCACATGCGATATCTTTCAGTTTTTACTATACTGAGAATGCAACACAGGTTTCCTGGTCTATTTTCAGTGACCGATAAAATTTGGCTTTCTCTATATTGAAACAGCAAAAATAACATGAGCCAATTGTGCCATTTTAGTCGTATGTATGTACAGTTACCTGAAATTATTTACTTCTATTTTTGTAGTTGAAAGTTCAGAGCATGATGCAAATGTAGACATATGGAGTTTGGGTGTACTGTGCTACGAGTTCCTCTATGGTGTGCCTCCATTTGAAGCAAAGGAACACTCTGATACCTACAGGAGGTGAAGTTACAATCATGAATAATTTTTTAATTAAAGTATCTCAAAATTAGTTCCCAAATATAATGGGATTTACATATTAAGTTTTGTATTTTAAACAAACTTTCACTACTACTGTAGAATTACTTTTACTATTTTTGTAAAATGACCCTATTTGTTATGCAAGCATAAGTTTTTTTTTTTTTTTGGTATTTTAGTTCTATTTTAATATTTTTTTGGAAATATAGTAAAAAGAATTTGACTATTTGGATGTGAAAATTCAAGATTTGCTATTTAGTTCCAATTTGGTAATATCACTCGGAATAAAATATGCTACTGAAAAAGAATGCAAATGGGTTATATTTAAGGTTCGTTTGCTTGTGTTTTTCAGGATTTTAAAAGTTGATCTTAGATTTCCTCTCAAGCCAGTGGTTTCTTCAACTGCGAAAGATCTCATTAGTCAGGTTTAGTGTCTTTTTGTACTTTCATAACCATATTCATCAAGCATGGAATGCCAAATTACTTTCATAACCAAAACACAAATGGTAAATAAAAAAAAATGGTAGAGCCATCTTGATAAAGGCAAATAGAATAACTTGGTCTTTTATGAAGTTTCTTTGTGATGTGTAAAATTTCAATTCTGAGAACTAACCTTTGGTCCAGTGGCTAGGGCACATGACCTCTATGTGAGAGGTCATGAGTTCGAAACCCAGATGGGAGAATCCTTTGTTGTAATAACAAAAGGTATTAAATAGTTGGGTGACTTGACCTCCAACTTTTACTCAAAAAAAAATTTCAATTCTCTGTTTTTTTTACTCTCTATGCACAGATGCTGGTAAAAGATGCTTCTCAAAGGCTACCTCTTTTGAAGGTGCTTGAACACCCTTGGATAGTGCAAAATGCTGACCCCACTGGCATCTACAGGCCGTAATTGGGAAAATATGTTGACCAATTATGGAATTCTTATTGCATTAATTTAGAAAAATCAAGTTCCTGTGATTTACCGTTGAACTTTCAGGAGATGCTGTTCAGAGATGGTAACCAGATTGTGTATTCCCTAATCAATTTAATTTCTCCATGCTATGCTCATTGGGTTCTGGTGATTTTCGATTTAAAAGAAGGCTTTGTATGGAAAATATATTTTAGAAACAATAACATGTAGTACCGTGAAAGTTTCAAATGCTGAGATTAAACTATCTGTTGCCTGGAGTCTATCTGCTATTTTAACTCACATTATTGCATGATCCGTCTAATTCGGATCAGATGTGTATGATGTAATACAAGTTTAATACGTAATGTGACAACTATGATAAGATAAATTTAAAATAGCTCAACTCATATTTGATATATTAAAATAATATTACTTAGTAAATTTAATTTCAGATTTGAATTGTTCAAAATTTTAAATAAGATAAATTCTATTTCGAAATTTATATAGAAATCCAAGAAACTATGTAACATTTTTTAAAATTCTTTTACATCATTCAGATACATCTGCGAATTCTGATCGGATTACAAACATTCCAAACATCAGCGAATTAGCATGTTTAAAAGCCTTCGTTTAGTTCCCTTTCTCTCTGCAACACCGTAGTCTGTACCACTCGGGCCCCAACTACGTTTTGTTGTCAGGATGTGGGTCCCATCACTTGTGTTTTAGAAGAGAAAGATTCTGTGAGGGCGAGACAAAAACGGAACACGCCAACTTTCAGATCCAATCCTAGGCGTCAGATGATGATCGAACGAAAGGATATGTGGTACATACAGAGTTTTGACTGTTTTGATATTGCTAATCAATGGTTAAAATTTTCTATGGCAAGCATAGCAGATAGACATTCGTTGTTTTGTGTTTCAGAATTCGGCTTTTAATATCGTTTTAATCGCAGGCAGCTTTCACTTTCAGTAAGTGATCTTTTTGTTTTTCCTTCTTATAATTATTGTCAATTTCGGTCCAACGAAATGTTATTTTGAAAATGTTCTGTGATATACCACCAACTTTAAAATCCACTATTGGTTCCTTTTTATTTGTTAGTTGGAAAGAAGTATTTTTCTGTTTCATACGCTTTCCCTTTTTCTTTTTGTGGTGCAGTTATGTTTAGTTTAAATTTTTTATTTTTATTTTTTTATCAGTGTATACTAGACTCCCTTAATTATGAAAAGCTGTTGCAGTCTATTTAGCACCGATTATAAAACAGACGATAGTAGGCCCAGATCCAGATAGCCCATCCGTGGGATGTAATAGGCCTATTTATTGTTTTTCCATGCATTTATTTATGCATGGGCCCACTCCAAGTCACATTGGAGAATGGAGATGCACATATGCAGTGTTGTAAAATGCGGTTCATGCGGCTGCATATGCGAATGCAGTCCGATTCAGCATAAAAATTTTCATGCGGTCTCAAATATGCGGTTTTGCATATGCGGCCGCATATTGGGCCGCATATTTTCGTATATTGGTCTGCATATGTGCGATTGAGCCGCATAAGTCCACATATTGGTCTGCATATGTGCAAATTTATTGTTTGAATGATTTTAATGGGAATATATTACATGTTTTGAATGGAAATAAATTAATATATAATTTAAAATCCGCATATATGAGTCCGCATGAAATTCCGCATATGCGGTATGCAATGGCCTTCCGCATGTATGAACAAAATCGCATTTTACAACATTGCACATACGTTGCAATAATTGCTATTTGACATATTGGATCTCTCTCTTCTTGTATTGTCCACTAATAATTTTAATTAAAATTTCAAATTGAATATCAGCTCTCTAATCAATATTCTTATTATATGCTTCTTTTTTATATTTTCTCACGTATAAAAGTATAAATTTATTTAGACACGTACTCACCACACACTCTTATGTCATACAAATTGTATTATATTTATGATACTAGTTTCATTATAACTACAACGTTATTATACATTTATTGTTTGAGAAACTTCTCAGGCATGCAATAAATTTAAAGATTTGCTAAGTGTATAAAAAAAGATTTACTGAGTAAATTATTATTATTATTATTATTATTATTATTATTATTATTATTATTATTATTTTTTCTGTTTCAGTGATGTATTTTGTGTCTATCAGTAGTTGTGGAGGTGTTTGTATATCAAATAATTTAAATTGGAAGTATTAATTGTTTTCAGATAAATATAAGATTAAGGTTTTTAATTTTAAAAATTAACGTGCATGTTTGTTTTCTCATACACAAAAGGCACGGTCTGGGTCACTAGAATAAAAATTGATTTGAAATAGGATTGAAGACTAGTGTTTTTTTTTGGTCTATATTTTTCAACCACATTCATAGTTATTTAGGTAATGCACTTTCAATCCTGATAAGAAGGTGATTAATTATGCAATAATTAATCACCTTCATATATATTCTTGATAAGATTCTAAAAATAACAATATTTATTAATAACATTCAATAAGAAGGTGATTAATTATTTAATAATAGACTTTCAAAAAAATATCCAATAATAAATAAAAACATAATTCATTTACAAAAGTATTTTCATTCAAAAATAATTTAGAGTTGTTAAAAAAAGAGAGAAGACGCAATTAAAATAAATTATATTATGCAGTCGGATTGTATTTTAACTTGATATATATTTTTAAAATTTATAGATAATATATACTTAGCAGGTTGAATAAATTTCAATCCGTACCAAATCAAATACTTAAATCATTATTTTTTAAAACGGGTTAAGTCAGATTAAACGGATCGATCGGCTAAGCAGGTTATTTGTCCGTTACAATTAAGAAGCTTTTTTAATTTTAATTATTAGGCTCCCACTTATTCTTAGTCCGGTCGTCGGTCTGTTTATTTATAATTTCACAGAACGAATGGACCCTCAAATCTCTTGAATTTGTATCAGCACCTGAGCAGGAGCAGGGGAATGGAGACATCAGACAGACAGGAGAATAAAGAGGACAAGACTTGCAGTGCCAGGAACAGGAACCAACAACCCAATTTAATTGCATGGTCAAGCTCATAAGTTTTTTTTGACTTGACCAATAGATTAATATTTTCTTTAGCAGTTGGGTACTTTGCTTGAATTCCAGAATCAGCTCCTGTAGAATGTAGATGGGTCATTTCTTTCTGGTAGCATACAAATTCCAATCCCATGGCCTTCTTCTTCCCCCTATCTGCTAGTACTTCTTCAATCATTTGACCTCTAGCTTATTTTCCACTTAGAAATTCAAAATTCTAGACATATTTTTTTTATTGGGATTTCGAGCTCTAATCTGAACCAATTGAAGGAAAATTCATTTTCCTCTAGAAGAAACAATTTTCCAACTTGACAGCATCTGTCAAGATTTTCAAAAATAAACAAGAAGAAACAATTTTCATCAACTTTACTTATATTAGTTTCACTGACCAGATATTTGAATCTAGATCCAGTAACCCAATTTTTGGGTTTTAAATCGGGATCGTCCAATTCGAGATGTGTAACACCATGTATTTTGAGTATCCTCAAAATTATTTTTTTTAGAATAGAAGAATGTAACGTCATGTATTTTGAACTATGGTCTAATTGAAAATCTTATTAAAAAAATAAAATAAGTATACAATCTAATTGGTTATATAACGTCATGTACTTGAAATACTAAATTAAAGTATAATATATATAGTTTATATATTTTTTCTTATTCTTCTTTCGTTAAATATGTTACTTTAATAAGTAATTCGAAACTAACCTCCTAGAATAGAAACTATGTGGCCCGATTTACATCCGTGTATATATATATATTAGTATGTATATATGTATAAACTGACCGATTGATTGATTGATATCCATATAATATAACATATATAAGTTAGTATGTATTTATAAATTGATTGATTAAGCATATGTTTCGGCAGTTAAAAATCATATTCATGATAATTACTAAAAATTGAAATAGTAACTTTCAAATTAACCACCGCAATTAGCGACTCCCCAAATTAAAAATAAAATGAAACCGTCCTTTGATTATAACTGCGCACATTAACACCTCTTCCCATGCATATTATTTTAAAAATATGAACCCCTGATAACCGCCTCCCCTCTATTTAAACATGACCCATTTCTTATGTTTGCATCAAATCCAAATCTCTTGTTTATGATTTAGCCCCTTTAATAATATCAAAAATCCTGCCACATCTTCCTCTCTCTGATCCTTTCCTTACGGCCAATTAAGAATACCCAAAAATAAAGTTACTCCATAGCCAATCGGTTATCCCTTCTATGGTCTGAAAATGTCTGCTTTAAGGTACTCTAAACTATGATATTTTGTTTGTAAATTTATGTATGAATTTCATTGATTAGGATATGATAATTAGATTTATTTGATTATAATAAATTATTGCTTTTAGATCGCAGATATTTATGCATAAGTGCTCCTTAATTTAAAATCTAAAACTTTATTTCTTTAATGATATTATAATCTGAAATTTTTGCTTATCAATATTAATTTCCTACCTCATTCAGATATTAAATAGTTTAAGATATTCTCAGGTACCTTTCATAGTTTCATATCTACGAGTATTAATTATACTAATTGGAATTTTTATTTTCAAAGATAACTTATGATACCCACTAGAAATATTTATCACTAGGTACTCACTGACGAGATTAGTGATTTTATTTTATTTAACATTAAATAAATAATTCTTGACACATATGAAAAAAATATTATGTTCAGACAAATATTTCTTACTAATAATATTTTATTTTGACTATTCTTATTATACATAATCTTAAAACTAATTTGAGTAATGATTTACTCGCTCAAATACAGTTACAGAATTACTATTGAAAAATAATCATTATAAATACACAACTAAATAAATGAAGGAACGTGATTTCAAAATTTAATTAATTGATAATTTCGAAGTGTGTTATTACTGCTTATATTGATTCGAAATCTATTTGTACATGGTCTAGGTTCACGTGGAAAGGAAGGGATCCGCATCTGCTGTGATTCTTCGCTAATCAACGGTGTCCTGAGATCTCTGCTTTTCCAAATCCAACTGTTCAATTGTTTCGAGATCCGTGCAAGAAAAAATCAGCTGCTTTGAGATACATGCACGAAATTATTGGACGGTCAGATTTGGAAAAGCAGAGATTTTAGAGTTACTGTTCACCCTTTTAGGATTGCAGCAGATGTGAATCCGGAAAGGAAGTAGCATACTCAGAAATGATTGTTAATCACCCTATGACAATAGGTGCAGGTTTTCTAGACCTTATAAAAGTATTTTACTTGTCCCTTGGCATTTAACTGTTTATTACTATGGCATTAGTTGAATTTATATATGTTGTTTCGAATCATTCGTATGACCAAGTAGACCATAAATAAATTGTATAAAATGATAGGATTCATATTTTGACCAAAGGACTTGCATGAATTGCATATGTTGAGCATGGCATGAATTTTTGTGATTGAATGAATGTACGTGAAATGAATGAATATTGGAACTGAACAGGGGCCAATATGCTTGCATAGTGGGATGTATACATTGGGTCCGGTGTTCGACTAGACCCCTCGTTAATGTGACTGTAGGCGAAAGCGGTCCTGTCACGGATGTGATTGTAGGCTGACGCGGTCCTGTCACGTGCGTGACTGTAGGCGAAAGCGGTCATGTCTCGTATGTGATTGTAGGCGGAAGCAGTCCTATCACCGCCAAGACCTAGCGGCATATGAATTCACCGTCTAGTGAGTCACACGAAATGGATTAACGGAATTTTGAAAATAAATGAAAATCACAAGCAAAGATAGGTTATGCATTGCATTCCGGTATTTTTTTCCATAACCAAAAAATTAAATAATATAATATTAATAACCAAATTTTAAAATTTAGTTTATCCATAACCAGACCGCCCAAACGTGGGGCGGTCCCATTTGTCGAACCAAACCGCCCCCGTGGGGCGGTCTGAGTTAATTTTTTTTTTTTTTTTTTTAGGATTTGAATTTTCAATCTAAATAATGAATGTATTTTGTTTGAAATTATAGATATGAAATAAATGGGTAACTTGACTAATCTAGGCTGTCGGCAAAATGATTTTCATGCATAATTGACTTCTTAGAAATAATTTTCTCCGGACTGAACTGAGCGATGCTTCGAAAACTCAGAAATAATTTTAATGCGATGATGGATACATAACAATATATGCCCAAGTCCGCAATTTCTAAGGAAAATGGTTCACAACATAAGTTAATTAAATAACTTACAAATATAAATATAATATTTATTGAATTAACTCTTCCTGCGTCCGAACAGACCAAGTCTACTTCTTAGGGTTCTGGAAGTGGATGATGGCGCGACACTAGCAGTTGTAGAGCCCTGACTACTCCCTGAGTGGCTTCCCTGACTGGGTCGCCTGCTTCCAGAAGGTCCCGCATCGGCAACCACTCTAGCATTTTCTCTTTCGTTGGCTTCGTTTATTGCCTCTGCAATGCATTTCATTGAACATTAAGTATCAATATTTAAATTTAATTTCAAATCATTTTTAAGTTGTGTACGATCATCTACATACCTCTAATCTGCCTGTCAGTAGTCGAACGGCGAGTCTCATGTCCCACTCGCCGACCTTGCATCCTGTCCATTTTCATTACGCGCCGCTTGCATCCTGTCCATTTTTAAGCTGTGAAATGATGCTCTCCAGGTGTTCAGAAGGCAATTGGTACGGTAATAGTTGTCAACAGAGACGTCTTCAAGGAAATTCCGTTTTCGACAAACCACCATAACATGAGAACACGGAATGCGAACTAACTGGGGGCCTTGGCACTCGCACGTTACTTGATTGTTCGCGCCTAAAACGACTCTGTACTTGCATGCGCGTTCATGAGTTTGTATAATGCCACTTTGTCCCACCACCGGTGGAATGATTTCACTTGGAACCTGCACTTCATATTCCGTACCTGTGCTGCCATATGCTACAACGTGCATGACAAAACCTTTTTCTCTGTGTTTTCTTAATTTCTCCTCTACTCTATCTGAGAACAGTTGGTCCCTACTCGCTAATACAGTGGCTTTAGCATGCCTCTCAACAAACCAAGCATTTAACTTGTAAAATATATCCTCCACCAGTGAAACCACGGGTAACATACGGCTCTGTTTGAAGACATTGTTTAACGACTCTGACCCATTAGTGGTCATAATTCCCCATCTCCAACCTCCATCACATGATTGAAATATCTTCTTATATGCTGATGGCTCCATCGGATCGCGCGGACGTCTCTTGCCCGCCTTCGCTAAGTAGGCATTTGCCTCTGGAAATGTCTACAAAAAATAGAAATATACCTCAGTGATACAAGTCGTGCAAATGTAAAAAAAAAAAAATAATAATGCATACATACTCTGGCAAAATCTCTGAACATCTCTTCCATTCGTCGTGGTTTTTTCCTCTTGCAGCCAATTTTGAACCTGTCAGCAACCCATTCTCCGCTGCCGGTATTTTTGCACAGGTTCTCTGAAATGTGTTGCATGCAGTACCTGTGCACAGACTCTCCCGTATTCGTGTTCCACCCATAGTTGAGGCTATCAAATACATTCTTGATGCCCTTGTCCTGGTCTGATATCATGCAGACGAACCTGTTCCCTATCACCTCTCTTCTCAGAAATGACATGAAAAAACCCCAATTTGGACCATCCTCCCTGTTGAACAATGGCAAAAACTATGGGTAACAGTGGTTTTCAGCATCATATGCACATGCTATAAGCGAGCCCCACCATACCGGCCGGACATGAAGCATGCATCGATGCCGATCACGGAGTCTAACATATTGAAATGCTTCAATACATGGACCGAAAGCCCATGCTATGCCCTTGAATTGTACCTCACCGGGTGTATCGGTTGGTACATGCCACTTTGCTCGAACCCGGTTCCCGATTTGTACTTGTTATGGCCATCAGCAATGGTGCGAGGAGATTGTACGACCCCTTCCAGGTTCCGAAGCATCTGCATACTGCAAGTTCCCGATCCCTCCACAACCTATTGTAATGTGGGACTACATGTTCATAGACTCGTCTCACCGCACGAGCGACCTCCTTAATGCTCATCGCAGGGTCCTCCTTAATGTCTGTCATAATTACATCGGCAATAAGTGTTGCCGTCAGCGCACTATGATCTGATCTTCTTGACGCACTCTTGCAAGTGTGTGGTCCTTCGACCTTCTTAATTATCCATGCCTCTTCCTTGCCTTTAGGCGCGGTAGACATTTTCCATTTGCACTTTGTATCCTTGCAAATTACAACATACCGGTTCCTCTCCCGCCTGGCCATTTTAAACTCCCAATTACCCTTCAAATGGAACTGCTTAACTTTGGTCGACAATTCTTCTATGTTGGTGTAAAGCTGCTGGCCCGGGCTAATCTCTTCGTTGTATACAACGCGTCACCCAAAAAAAGAAATGTCTGCTTCTTCAAAAGAAGTAGTGTCATTGAATGTCCTTACCGTGTGCTTGTCTCCTCGTCCCCTGATCGGAAATCTGTCTTCAATTGGAGGAGGCATAATCTCCTAATCGTCGCCCTCTGATAATCTGTCTGAACCCCAATCCCCATCCCAATCATCACCAGTATCAATTTCCTTTGTCGGTATCTCATCAATATCATCAAAATCAATGCCTCTATCATTTCGATCGACTGTGGACTGTCTTCTAGGTTCAGGGGGGCTGTAGTTAGGTAATGGATCAGGTACTGATTGGTATCCAACCCGACCAACACATGACCGTCTTCTAGTTTCAGCCCGGGGTGCAACACTATACTCAGGTACTTGCAAATACCTATCTCGTCTCATAGGCTCACGAGGGAGTGAGTTCACATCCTGGTTGTGATCATAATCCAGGTTGTTTTGGGTAGAAGGTCCAGCCCCAGTATCCAGGTTGTTCTTGGGTAGAAGGTTCTCTCGGGACACCAACTGGTTGAATCGAAAATTTTTTGCAAAATAGGTCCATTACCGGGATTAAATTGGACTAAAAAAATCCGTACATAGCTTTCCATATATCCTGCTCTTCTATAGGATATTTTATATAGTAAGGTTTGGCACCGGGGGGTTGATTGTTAATTCGGGTACTGATTTGTACGATAAATTGGACACGGTCCCAACCGGTTTGTTGCATTATTATTTCCTTTACTTCATAAATTGAAGTATTGGCATTCACCTGGAAGTCGTAAGTCGCATCTTTCGAGTATTGGCATCCGAACTCTCCTTTCGTGATTTTTCCACCCAAGTACAATGCAATGAACATTTTTGAGTTTTTTCTGACATTAGAAAAGAAATTTGTCGTTCAATATTAGTTATTTTGTTTATTTATGAAATTTTTAACATTTAAAAAAAAATTAAAAAAACCTCGGTCACTGTTGAGCGCACTATTGATCGCAATCGCCTAAAAAATCACCTCGCAGCACTGTTTGAGAGCAGAAGTCAGTTTGGAAGAAGAGTGAGTGGATTATTGTGACTCTGGAGAGAGAAAATAATCATTTTATACACAAAATACAAAAAAAAAAAATTATTCAGACCGCCCCACGGGGGGGCGGTTTGGTCTGCACAGTGGACCGCCCCACGTTTGGGCGGTCTGGTTATGGATAAAATAAATTTTAAAATTTGGTTATTAATATTATATTATTTAATTTTTTGGTTATGGAAAAAAATGCCGGCATTGCATTGGAAGAAGCATAGGCATTTTAATTGTATATGTTCATATTTGTGAGAATATGTAAAGATTTTATAAGCTCTAGGCTGGAACTAAATCCTGCACTGAGAGAAGGTTCGATCTCTCACCCGTTCCACTTTTATGTGGGTTCCAGGTAACGAAAAAGAAGGATTCAAGGAAGGAAAAAAAAGTAAGACCAAGCGGGAAGACATATGATTAATTAATTGCCACATGTTGTTTAGTATTTATTTCTATGATTCAATGAGTGACACATTGAGCAGACATGGCAGTGTCTTGTATTACTAGCCATGTCTGCCGTGATCGTTTGTTAAAACTCTTTTGCTTATGAAATAAAATGTGACTTTATTATGTTTTTATTGATAATGTATGTGATGTGATTTCGTCTTACATAGAAATACGTGGCGGGTTGTCTCGGGGTGTGACAAGATGAGTGTGCGAGATGGAGTGCATATCCCGAGGTGAATCGTGTAAGATGGAACGTCGAATTCGAATCGGACGGTCTTGATCTAAAACCCAAAAAATTGGGTTACTTTAGGGGATCCGGACCCCAGATATTCTGGGTCATATAGGATAAGTTGCAGATGGAATTTCGATCCTCAAGGCACAAAATAAACATGTTGCTTTCACAAAAGAATTTCCCACGGTACGATAACGATAATACAACCTCTTTATCTTTGCTATAATTAATTGAAGCTTTTTACAGTGTAAAAAAATTATACCTTGATGAGAACAAACAAAAAAACCAACTATCGCTAAAAATCACTACGCATAATTCCCTCAAAATTTAGCACACAATGCATCATCGATCGCCCTTACATGTTTTTTATTGCATCAGTAAGAGAACCGTTACACAGTGTATATTCATCGTCTAAATGATAATGCTCCTCCAGGTCAGTTTCTTCACCTTTGATAAATTCGTGGCTCAGAAAGCTCGGTTGATTGGTTGAAGATAGCAGTCTTGCCCACATACGATCTGTTATGACTACTTTCTTTTGCTTCTCAGTGATCCTCTGAAAATATATAAAAAAATATATATATATATATAATTAACAAAGTTAAAAATTGTGTCGGGAACAATTTTATCAAAATCTCCTCTGTATGGGTTTCTAAGTCGAAGCTTATCATAAGTTAAACACATTCCACTATTCCCCCTTCTTCCATTCTTAATCCTCATTTTACTGAATTAATGGACTGACAAATATGCAAATAAAAGAGAAAAAATATATATTAACAGAACTTACATGATATGGAATATATGCGTGCCTTCCGTTGACTGATCCCACAGTGAAACCTGTGTATCCGGCCATGGCACCATGAACAGCGCTCTGTGCCAATAAGGTACTATAGATATTGTCTGATGCATTGCTAGGAACTGCGCGTATCATGTAAGTAGGATCTAGAAAGAAATGAAAAAAAAAAAAAAAAAAAAAACAATTTGTCAATCATTTAAAATAATTCAAGACTTGTCATAGGAAGTCAAAAGTAAAGTTAATTACCTATGTACTTGAGATTTACACGCATTCTCTTCTTTCCTGAGAAGTGTTCCTACATGAGACAATATAATGGTTACATTAGCCTCAGAACATAATTTACTCTATACATCTATCTTGAATGGCTTTAATTTTAAGTCTTGTGTAAAAAAAATTATAGGGCTTTACGTATTATCCGCAAAAAAAATCTCCTTAGATTATTCATATATACAACATAATAAATATCCTTAAGCAATTATTTGTTATAATCAAATCATTAACATGAAAAAGATTTACCTAACCAGAAAGATGTCAATCAGGAAAATTACTCATGATTTAAAACTTTAGCCATACAATAAATAAAATTATATTATACTAACCACTATAGCATAAACATTACACAAAACAGTAATAAACAAACCTTTATCTTCTGAGAGAGCCACAAACCAACATCAAGCAATAGTTTGTTTCCTGATGCATCATGATCCGTGTTGCGCAAACTATCTGCTATCAAATCCTGGCCAGCTCCTTCAGCAGCAACAATTACCATATGCCCATTCTCTTTTAGCCGTTTCTCAATGAATTCTAATAGGCCTCCCTCTCCTTCTAGATAGAAGGGCGATTCAGGAATTAAGCAACAATCCTAAAGAAAGAGGAGAATATTGAATTGAATAAATTTCTTGCTTTAGGGATTTGCAATTACATTGTGAAACACTTGGAAAGGTAATCCACTGAATATGAAAGAAATGCAATCAAAATTTCAAGCAAACTAACTTACCACGTCTCGGCTTGCAAGAGTAGCATACATTGCTATGAAACCTGCAATGGTGAAAGGTACAGTGCTATTAAGATAAGATAGTAAAGTAGTGCACAGCTCAGATCACCTCAAGCAAACCATAAAAAGAAATATTCCTTAGAATTACTAATAAAAAGCACTAAGAAAATATAACAGAGAAAATTATTAACACCAATGTACTAAATCTTTTTATTTTTATTTTATTTTATCAAACCAACTATACATACCACTGTTGCGGCCCATTAATTTGACAAGGCCAATGCCATTTTCGTGGCTTTCGGCCTCCACATGTGCAGCATAGATTGCTTTTTGAGCCTCCTCCACCGCAGTATCAAAACCAAATGACTTGTCTATAACCTAGATTTCCAACAAAAGAAACTGTTAAATAACTCTGAACTACCAAGGTGGATGGATCTCTTAAAAGAGAGTATATCGCAAGTACAAACTACAATTACCTCTATGTCATTGTCTATGGTTTTGGGAATTCCAACAACTGCTACTTTGAGGCCCCTCCTTTGAATTTCCTACAAATTCCAAATTTTAGAAATAAAAAATGATATAGACTGTCATCTGTTAACAGTTTAATAGAAGTCAGGAACTTTTTTTTGTTACTAATTAAATTGCATTAAATTGTCATAAAATGTACCTCATATATGATGGAGGCCCCTTTCTGAGTTCCGTCACCTCCGATGATGTACACCTGTAAATTAATTTAAAATAGAATCAATGAGTAATTGGCTATGATCTTTGATGTCATGTTGGATATACAGGCCAAAATTCTTCTTTGATATTTTATAAGATTCATACTTGATTAATCCCCCGATCCTGAATCGCATCAACTATTTTGACAGTGTCATGGCCTCCACGAGATGTACCGAGAATGGTGCCTCCTCTTTTATGAATATCATTGACCAGTTTAGGTGTCAACTCAATGGTATTGCAAGAGTAGAAGCCTTTATAACCACCCTAAAGAAAAAATATATACATATATATATTAGCAGTAAGCACATAACTGCCATCTATTAAAGTACCAGTTAAAAACTGTTCCTGCCTAGAATTTACTGGTACAAGGCACAGACTAGTTATAGCAATAATACTTTTATGTAATACATATATCAAATTTACAATTGGGTTGGTACGGTAATATTTCTCAGTGCTCAAAAGATAAACGTTACCTTTATGCCGAGGATTTTGGTGACACCATAGATACTGTACAAGGTACATACAAGCTCTCTCACCACTGTGTTAAGTCCCGGGCAGAGGCCACCACAAGTCACAATGCAAGCTTTTACTTCATCAGACTCAAAATATACCTAACAATATATTATAAATAAATAAAATAACTGTCATGATTTTAGTTGAGATTTCAGTAAGGACGGAAAGGATGATTATGAAAAAAGAAGAAGTGCAATAACCTTTTGACGAGGGCCGGCACGCCTGAAATGTGTGCCCTTTTTACTGTTCTTTTGAACCACAATCTGAAGAAAATAAAAGGAAAATTTTATATATTTCCAGAAAAAAAGTTGTGTTATGTAGAAGTAGAAAATCTTCTAGAATTACATACTGTTATTAGAAAAAATGTTGTGAAAATTTTGTACCTTTTGAGCAACGGTATCATCGACATTAACAAAGTATTGCCTGAAAGTGAAAGTCATGATATAATATTAATTAGCAAAGTGTAATAAATAATAATTACAATGAAAAGCTTTAACAAGAAAAATTAAATTAGTACTTGACTACGGAGTATGCAGGATTGTCTTGCAATGGGTTCGGGTGACTCTGCATAAATATCATGAAACAAAACACAGTAAGATACATACAATTAAGTACGTTAATTAAATTAGTCAAGTTTGGAGTATGCTAATATAATAAAATTTTAAGAGAAACTTGTTCGTCAAATTAAGAAAGCACGCGGGTCAAAAGTTGGCAAGTTTTCCGAAATTCCTTTTCTTAATTATTATAAAAAAAAAGGAATAAAGTTAGAACAATTAAAAGAAGTATATTCCTATTTTCTATAGGAGAAATGGTACAAAAATGGAACTTTGTTCGTCCTTCCTTAAAGGTTGCTGATTAATTCATTTGATATCTATTTATAACATTACGAAATATATATATTTCCTCGCCTGCATTAATTAATACATGGCAGAGCAGGAACAACAACTACTACTATTTGATCTTTTTGAAACTATATTTTTATCTTGTACAAAATTTTAATATTACGGCTAACTATATCTATTTAACTAATTAAGGTCCCTTTACTTTATAAAGTAAATTTTAAGCAAGAAAGTCACTCAGATAAAGAACCAAATTTACTAATCCAGTGTGTGTGTGTGTGTGTGTGTGATAGAGGGGGAGAGAGAGAGAGAGACTAATTAAGTAATTAATGAAGGTATATACATACATGAAGGTCGGGTATGTAATCAGAGAAATGAGGCACATCCTCTAAGACATAGCCACCATCGCCAATTACAATTTTGGGTTTGATTTTGTCTTTGTTCTTGATCTTCCTCATGGCGCTTTCTGACCTTGACATGCCACCACTAATTTTCTCGGCCAGTAAATTTCTCAAAACCTTTGAAGGAGAAGCCTCGAGCTCAGATGCATGGCCGAGAGAACCCATTTGTGATTTGATTTCTTGGTTTTTGTTTCGAGAATTTGCGTTAGCTTTTCAGTTTATTGATGAGAGAGAGGTTTATGTTTATGTTTATGTTTCATGGAGGAGATGAAATTGGAAATAGAGATTATTTATAGGAAAGGAAAGAGGGGGTGCGCCAGCCAAAACAGGATTATTTGCCACAGAGCATCACCTCAAAATTAATTTTTTTTTTTTTTTTTGGTGGTCAAATACTCAAATAAAGTATGCCGGGATTTCAAATTTAACCCTGATCAATTTCAAAATTATAATTTCTTATATCTGTAAAATTATCAAGTTTTTGACACCTGTTTTACTCGGCAATTATTTTTTTTAAATATTATCAGACTACATACAAAAAGATCATACTTTTAAGCAATTATTATGATATTTATTTAATTTTTATGGGATCACTAGTCAGCAATTATTATGATACTTATTTAATGAGCACTTTTTCTAATTAATTAGTTAGATACATTTATTCTGATAATGTGTGGCACATTGTAACTTCCGAGTAACATTGTAAGTTTTTTTATTTTTATTTTTTTTATGTCAATCTAGATAATGGGCATTAATTTTGACGTTCTTAGAGGATATATATGCAAAAGCCCATAACAGTTACCATATATAGCTCCCATTTAAGCGCTCCGACTTATAGACCAAGAAATGCTTTAATTAGGAAATATTTGGTAAAGGGGAAATAAGATTTATGGCTTAATTGGACAATATATGGACATTTACTTAATTACTTTCCAAAATCTGATTCGGTGATCGCTTCTCCTTAAAAATCCAACCAAAACATGGATTCCATATATTAATAATTTAATATAGTGCCAATATATGATTAAATTCAAAATTTAGGTCACCTAAATTCCATGATATTCCACCTCTTAATTTTTTTTTTATTTTTAAGATTGATAGTTGGTAGGTATATTTTAATATGTAATAATTTGATTATGTACTCTGAGATTTAGCCCTTCGATTGAGTATTTCAAGGGTGTTGACATACAATTTCAAATTTCCAAGTTAATTAAAATTATTAACTTGTTTAATAGGTACATAATCTAAATATGAGAGGGCTAACACTCAGCATGTTCTATTAAAATCTTTATTTCAGAGCATGAGCAATTCCTATAGTTGTTTTTTTTTTTCCTTAACGAAAGATGGAGGTGAAATTTTGAAATTTCATATCCATGTTATTATAACAAAGAATCTATTTTATTCAGGTTTCGAACTCATAACCTCTCACATAAAAAGGTGGTTCTTCCAAATCACTGTTTTTAATGTTTACTTGGGCTAATTTTCAAAATATCTTAATGTAATACCGGTTGTGTTCTAGGTACCTATTTTATGTATCTGAACATGATCAAACTGATTTCAATAGAAATTGGTGGATTTATCCACTGCTTTAAACAAAAAATTTAACCACACATATTTATATATTTGTGAGAATAATAAACACAAGCACTAATAGTTAGTTAATTTATGATGACTACCGTCTTAATAATGTGTGGAAAAATTCTACCACAGTGTTGTTTTTAAATAAATAAGATTCACACATCTCTGTTCATATTTTTTGCCAATTTAAATTTACCCACATAATATTTGGAAAATCATTTTACATATCACTACTAAACTTATTAGACAATTTGTTGCATATTTTATCACCAAATTAATTCGTAATAAAATTTAACATCTTGTAAACTTGCCATGTGGTAGAAATTAAAAAAAAAAAAAAAAAAAAAACCCGCAAAACTGCATAAGATATGTATTTTTTTTTTTCAGAAAGTATAAAACTTAAATTAGAAGCATACACTTGTTAGTAATAACTTCATTAAGTTTTGTAATATTTTAGTAATATATTATTTGTATTGAGTCGACATCTCATATATCCAACTCAGCTGGATACTGTCTAAATAAAATTGTAAGTTGTTTATTAATTTTGCCTATCGGGTTTGACTACACCGAAGACCGAACCGAATGGGTTAATCACTTAATTGTAACATAGAAAAAAACTGCTGCGGTGCTTTGCCAACAAACAATTGCGACGGAATTTGCCAGGAGCTTTCTACGTGACATATCACCACCCAAATACAGATAATTTACAGTCATGCCACTAACAGTAACAGCATCCTTTGTTTTGTTTCTCTTCTTCTTCTTCTTTTTAATTGCAAATGACATCAGGATCAGACTATCAGAGCCTCGCCAAATTGTATCCACATCAACTTATCAACTTAATTGAATATATATACAAATTCATGGCAAACCAGATTAGCCAACCTTTTTAATAATTCTAATATTTAGTTTGACAATTACATATTTAAATTTTTAAAAGTAAAATTTTCAAAAATAAGAAGGACAATGTTCCATCTCAGCTATTTTTTTTTTTCTTTGAAAATGTTCACAGAATCTGTGAAATTATGAGGGAGAATCGAACTCTCAACAGTCTTAGAATTTTTTTCTACCCAACTGTACTATCCCCTTTCTCATCCCAGCTATGACTAGTTTTCTTTAGAATTGTTTGGGAAATTAAGATACAATTAATACTAAAATAATAATATTTGGAAGCGTATTGCAAGGTAATTAATTTATAAAGAATGCTACACGAATAATATTTCAAATACCGTTTCAAAATTTACATTTTATTAGAATGTTTTACTATTTTTTAGATAGGTAGAAAATCACTTGATTTAATAAAAAAAATAACAAAATGTAAAATTTAGTCAATGAATAAATTTCATATGAAAATTATATTGAGCAGTTCAAAGATATTGATCCAAAGTACATACCAATGTGCGCTATGAATTACTGTAGCCTCAATAACTATGATGATGATGATGATCATAATAATAATACAAGATTAACGAAGAGACTAATTTTATTTTTAGTTGTAATTAGATGGGAGTAACTTTTACGTAAAGTAATAGATAAAGTGAAATGGTTGAAATAAAGTGAGCATTTAATCCAGTTATTTCACTTTTATCTACTCTAAATTGGAAACTTTAGAGTGCACGACTTTAGATCTCCACATTCACTTATCAAACAAAAGTATGGATGCTTATTGATATATTATCGGAATTTTTAAAATACATTAAACGACAAAGAACAATTATATATGGAGGAGAAGTATTGAAAAGTTTTAATTCACAATCATTTTTGTGTTCTAAATTGTTTGACAAATTTTAATTGCAAAATACTGATTTCCCTACTTTTATATCCAAATGTCACGTGCTGATTCTATGCACTGTTTGCTTTCACCTGGGGTTGAAAAAAAAAAAAAAAAACAATATCAACTAAATAAAAACACCACAATTAAAAAAGAATATATACAACTGCCTTAAAAGATATAAGATTGCTGGGCAAATTACGGTACATTACTAGGATAAAATTATCTTTTAAATAACAATTATTACGTCATTACGAAAAGGTTAAATAAAAAGCTATCGCGAATAACGCAGCTATAGCGAAAGCTATACTACATAACGTTTTATATTTGTACTAATTATCAACATTATCTAAAGTCTCATATAGCAATAAGTAACGCAAAATTGATTAAGTAATTAGAATATTCATAATGAACCAATACAAAATTACAAAGTCCAAATTGTTATTCAAAATATCTCTAATAATATCATAAATTATTTATTTTTTCTCATTAAAAATAACCTAAGTATCATGACATAAACTATTTATCTTTTTTTTATTTAAAAAAACCCAAGTATTATGGCATAAACTATATATTTTTTTCTATTTAAAATCAAAAGCAATCCAGAACCTTGAAAAAAAATTGATCTTTAAAAAAAATTAGTTTTGACATTTAAATAAAAACTTATATAGTATAGCGTGCGTTTATAACATGTAACGTGTAGTGTAAATAACGGACTGCTATTACCGCTATAATGATCTGGCTAAAATAACGTATTTTTATCTCATAATTTGACGTTTAAAATCTAAAAATACTGTAGGGTGGCTATTGCGAAGCTGCAGCGTAACATCACCTAAAAGGCAAAGGCAATATGAAAGAGTACGTATTAGAATGAATATTCCGATTTTGTGGGAAGAAATTAGACAGCACACAGCACTACAGCAGTAGCCAGTAGGACTAGGAGCCGTAGTCGTTGCGCCAACGTGCCACAAAAGAATAATAAAATATTACGAAACAAAATGCCAACGGTCAAAAGTGGGACATGATATTTTTTTTTTTTGTCAAATTTCAAAAACAATGGACATTGCTTTCGCAATCTGAGTCTAACACTAACAAGACCAATGAAATTCTATTGAAAAACAAAAACATTTGGATCTTATGTGACCATCACAATTTTATACAATTGTAGCCATTATGCAAAGAAATTCACCTTGACCTGGTTGTTCTTGGTGACACCTGTCATGTCAATTATATTATAGTACGGAATGGAATTGGGAGATATATGAAATTTGAGCAAGGCTATATATGTTAATATGCATATTACACAAATAGACATATATCTCCAGTTTTAATGTTCAGATAGTCGATCTGAACTATTTAACATAATTTTTATATAAAATTGTATTTGTAAACCAAACTTCACTTGATTTGAAAATCATAAAATATCCAAAATAAATAGTTGTCTATCTATCTTAAAAAAAACAATACAAAAATTATAAAAAAGATAATATAAAGTTGGCTTGCAAGTATATTTTATATGGAGATCATGTTTAACCATTCATATCAACTGTTTAACTTTGAAAGAGAGATATAAATTCATAGTATGAGATGATCCGTAATATGCATATTATCGTAGCCTCTATTATCAAACAACGAGTTGTATTTTCTAGCTTACAAAAAAAAAATGTTAGTTAATTGAGTTATCAATTTTAAAAATCCAATGAATACAATTCTTCTGTATAAGGTTGTGTTTTGACAGATTTTCAGAATATTTGTTTGTACATGTGAAATTTACATATACGGTCATGCTAGAAAGAAATTATTTATGCGACTAATTAATTACTTGTGGAAAGAATAGCTGTTTATATGGTGGCATTGATAAAACATTTTGGTTTACCATATATTGGCGATATGTTGACCATTTAACAATTAAGGAGGTTGGTTAGGTATCTATAATGAATAATCTATTTTTTGATTCAAAAGTCAAAACCTACCACAGTCAACATTTCCTTTTTTCCTTTTCCCCTCTTTTTCAGTTTTTCTTTTCCTCAGAATATCAATAAAAAACTTGCAACCGCCGCCACTTCTCACGCCCATGTTTTTTTAATAGGCCTTAATTAGCCCCATCTAATTAATTTTATTTAATTTTATTTAATTTTATTTATGGATGAACACATCCTAGTTGTTATTATAAAATAGTATTTGCCAATTAACAATTTCAATTGCCCTTTTAATTCTAATTAATTACTACAATTAACAATGTTAGGTGTTCATCTATCACAATCCTTCAAAACAGCAGGCCAATCCCCCCCCCCTTCCCCTTCAACATAATAAAATAAAATAAGATGAGGAAATTGCTTTCGTCTGCAAAAAAATTAATAACAAAATAAATCATTGCAATCCAGCGTTCGTCATTTTATTAAAAAAATAAATACAAATTTCAAATCAGCCTTCTAAGTTGCAATGTCAGCAAACAAAAAAAAAAGATGGATTTTTCTAGCTTTCCAACATGTCAGCCTTACCCTTATGCGTGCAATTACTCTTTCTTGCTACATAAATTAGACGGTCTTAATTTGGATTCTAATTTAAAATATATATATATAAGATATATCTAGCGCAAGTAAATAATGATTGTCTTTCAAACCAATATTTTATGTTCAAATTTTGACAACTTAATTTTCATCTTAATTACACTAAGGGACTAGGTTTTAGTTTAGTGGTCTCCGAGTATATATTTATCTGTTCAAATATAATAAAATATTGTGTATTTTTTGGAGTGTCCACTATTTTTGCCAATTTCGAAATCACGTATATATTAATATTTTAACACGTCCAACAAGTTAGTATTGTTTTAGTATTCCAATTACTGTTTATATTCTTCAATCCCGAGTTATTGAATGCAAAAGAACAAAAATGAAGCATGTAAAACTTTTTAACTTCATCATATTATATAGAGTAGGACTAGGGTCTTCTTAAGCTCATCAATTTTCTTGCTAAACTTCAAAACCTATCGAATTGACTTCAAACGGCAAATTCAAATTGTTGAAACTGATCTATTCCAGGAGTTATGTGTTTACATGCAAAATTTATAAAGTTTCAAATTGTTTTATTATAAAGTAGGTAAAAAAAAAAGTTATACTAGTTTTTATATAAGAAAAAATTCATTTAAGATCCTTAACAGAAAATTTAAATCCCTTGTTTAAGGCTTTCATTCCCATTAGTTGATGATTTCAGTCAGGAGAGAGAGAAATAAGGCCTCGGCCCAACAAAGACCTATATTCTGGGCCTATTTACCATTGATCAATGACAGATACAAGAGAGGAAAAAAAAAATCCAAACTTAACAAGATATTAACAAAAGGCTAATAAGTTCGGGCAATGATAGGATAAGCAATTAGCCCATTAGGGATGGTTTCAAGGATGGACAGATCTCAGTGTATTTCAAAGAGTTGCAGTACCTCTCTTTGATTACAATTTTTTTAATTATGTATATTAAAATTTAGAAAAAAAATTCTGGTGTACCCACTAAACTTCTAAAATAGTCAATATTCCTATGAAAACATCATAATATCCTATATTAATTCCCATAAAAACTTGAAAAAAATTCTTCCATTCCCTTTTATTAATTTAACTTTTTTATTTAGTTATTTTACAACTTGAATGGACAAATATACCCTTATCTCTCCCAAATGACTTGTGTTATTTTAATAATCTCAAAATTTTGATTTTACTGAAGAACTTTTATTACGTACAATAAGAGTATATTATATATGTGTAATACAACAATTAATATTAGGCTTCCATATATGTTGCAGGTTCAAATTAGACACTCTTAATTTGCATCCTAAATAATAACATAATGATTTTCAAATAAGACAAAGGGGATCGAGGAAAATAATATGTAATTTTTTTTGTTGAAGATCAGAAAACGTGGGTCTGGTGTTGATTTCATATAAACGGTAAACAAAATCTCATGAGCTAGCAGATCTCCATTTCGACACCTAATTAGTCAAATTCAAATGCCCAAAGCTTGGGCAATTAGGACTAGCGATGTGCTCATGTATCTCCTATTCTCCTAGTCCCAAATCCTAATTGCCCAAGCTTCTCCTGCTGGGCCCGCCACTTCTAACTTCTAAGAAGGAAAGCAGGGTTCCATTGTCTACTGGATAATAATTAAAACATAGAACAATAAAAATAAAAATAAAAAACGACTCAACAATCACTGCTCAGTCCATTCAATTAAAAAAAAAAACTAAATAAAAGATTCAATGAATAAAAAGGATGGAAGAATTTTTTTTGCAGTTTTTATGGGCATATAGGATATTATAATGTTTTCATGGAGATATTGACTATTTTAGAAGTTTAGATGGGTACCGTAAGCTAGAAATTTTTTCTAATATTTAATTGAATTTTTTTTTCTTTAAGTTTTTATATAGTTTAGTCTATCTTATAAATAACAAATGTTGACTATGAGAGAATTTGAGTTCAAATCTCATCTACCACATTTTAAATTTTACATTTTATTTTCCAGCCCCCTATCTAAATTTTCTAGCTGTCTTTGGTTTAAAACCAATTTAGAGTCTTTTCGGCAATGATACTTATTTTAGCATTGTTAATTAGGGCCTTTTCGGCAATGAGAAATTTTATGGGAATGTGAATTTTTAAATATGAAAATAAAAATGAAAATATCAATTTGCTTATTATCAAGTTAAAGAAATCTGTAGGAAAATTTAGAATATAGGTGTTTGAAAAATATGTGAAAGATTTTTTTTTTTTCCTTTATAACACTTGAATTTTACACTTTTTAGAATATTTAACTTGATTACGGTCTCCATATGTAACATGTGTATCTCTGTTTTCAGGACACAACAGCAGACCCCAGTAAAATATAAATAGATAAACTAACGAAATGTTAAAGAAAACAAACAATGCCACAATTAATAATTAATTTAATTACCATAACACTCAAATGAATTATAAAATACCAACATAAGAACACTAATAAATTTAATATTCCATCACCTCCTCATTGCACAATGCCATTTGCAAATGACAATAAAATTGAGCGGGATAGTACATTGAGGTCATTATTTCTAAATCGAGAAATCAAACAAATCCAATGTTTTCTAAAAGATAAAAAGATGAAATTAATTAGCCAACACTAAAAGGAAACCAAATATGCCCTTCATTATTGCTGGATAGATAATGGATTAAAAAAAATCTGTGCTAAAACTTCAAAACTAAAGTATATGTTTTATTTTATTTTGTTTCAAGCCCTAATCAATGATATGTCCCTAGCTGATAAGATGAGTCTTAACATCCTCAGTTGGCATGCTGAACGGATTAACACCATCTTCAAAAGATTGCTATTGAAAAATAAAATAAAAACTATCATAAATAATGAACTATTTTTTAAACTGTTTAATTAAATTCATTAGATGATGTTTTGTACCTGAAACATAGCAACAAACTGTGAGTCGAAAGATGGGGTCAAAGTAGTGGTGCTAGCTTTCCATGCATGCTCCCATAAATTGATTTGAGTGCTCTGATCATAAGTAGGTTCCGTTGGATTGTTTGTTATTTCTTCTACAGTTCTATTATTGAAGAACGAAGCTTCACTAGCAAATTAAATTGAATACAACAATTATTACGTACATTAAGCAAGATTTGTATTAGTAAAACTAGCTTTTACCAATTTGAGATCGATCGAGGTTCTAGCTAGAATCTTAATTAAGAGAAAAAAAAAATTAATCATATATATATGCAGTACAAATGCATCATATTCAACTTTATATTACATATGACAAGAATGGCGATGAAACATAACATACTTGCAATATTTCGGGTGATTCCAATTGAATTCCATCACTTCCTCCTTCATACCAAAAGTTTCTTCAAATGGTGGCTGCGTTAAGATTTTTTCTTTGCTTTCTTTTGCTTGTTGGAGAAATAGAGATTCATGTTGCACCAGCGAAGAAGTTCCTTCTTGGTGTGGCTGTATTTGCACCATCCCTTGCGTTGTTTGTAGCAGTGTACTGTGTTGAGGTAGCATCTACACATGCATGCACCATTTTAATTAGGATATATATATATATATATATATATATATATATATATTACATAATAATATTTTGAGTAAAAATCGTTACACTTCTTAATTATGAGAAGAGAGAAGAAAAGAAAAAAGGTATTTTTATTTGGTGTCTTTCTATTCTAATTAAGTTTGTCCAAAATCATGCAGGTTTGTAGTCCTACATGCATGCATGTATAATTCCTGTCAATATTCTTTTATGAGGTATATAATTCACATGCATGCAATAATAACGTACATCATATTTTGTTTCGAAATTCATATCATTTAGAAATGTAATGTGTGCCAACTTAATTTATACAATATAAATAACGTACGTACCGATTGCAGAGCCATAGATGCAGCCGTTGTTGATGAATTTCTGAGCAAGTAATTCTGTCATACAAAAAGTAATGTCATCGTATTAGATTGATTTGGCAAAATTTCAATACAATTATATATTGAAATCCATTGGCTATTTTATAAGAATATAGTGGAGTATATATACAATTCGGCCTGACATTATTTTTTAGTGTTCCACTGTAAATATTGTATTATAGACACAAGATTATTTGTACTAGCTAGTATAGATAATTCAGGTCTAACAAATATAAAATCTCAGCCCAATTCAAATAGTTGAAACGTGACTAGAAAGAACAATGAAATATATATAGATGTCTAACATTTTATTTTAGGTTTGTAAGAATAACTGTCAGCTAGCACAATATATATGACATGTTCAAATGAAACTCTGACAAATACAATACCAAAAAAAAAAAGACCTTTTGCAATGAAACATCAACTCTGTTGGGCTTAATAAGAAAAAAAACAACACAACAACATTAATTCATTAATTCATTAATTATTTACCTTCCTCTCAGAAATCCGACTGAGAATTTCCATCAACCTCGTCTCACGTTCATCAAACTCATTTTGATGAGTGTGGTGCAAGTTTTGTATGTCACCATATAAGAACCTTATAGAAAATGATTGTAATCATTTCATATGATGTTTTTTCTGCAAGCTTAAATATTTATAACTCAAAACTGCACCTCCAACTAAAAAGCATGCATAAATTAATAAAATTCTAAGATCAATATGCTAGAGATGCATCTTAATTATTTCTGAAATTTTTTATGTAAATTGAAAGATAATATTTTTAACACTAAAGATCAATGTTCTTTGTTGAATCACTATGGAGATTCCATTATTTCAAACTCAAGAATTAATTAGTGTCCTCTAAGGTATCATCTTAAAATTCTGTTATCCAGTTGTATTTAAATATATAAGCTAGCTAGCTATGTATGTTTAGACAATTACAAAATTAATTTATTATATATGTGATAATTAAGAATGTTTCGATGGCTTAGGGGATTGATATAATTACTTATGTTCTTCAGAAGTTATATATTGAACAGGATAAGGGTAATGTCCACTGTGCTGAAAAATCATTTCGACTTCCATAATGAGAGCATTTAAACTAAACGAATTAAGATGTCAAGCAATGCATGCTTATGGTTCACATGTCATTATTATTAAAAAATCAAATATTTATATCACTAATAAATAACTATTAATGGATGACATTATTATTATAAAGAATTTATGTCGTCCATTGTCATACACGATTGAAGTCTATTCAATTATAAAGCTTTGATGTTAATACCAAATAACTTAGTGCAGTTGACGTCGACTTGATCGCACGAAGTTCTTTTGCAAGGTTAAAAGTTGGTATTTTGAATCGTTATATTTTATTGCAGATTTTGTGACAAGTGAAATTAATTTATTTCACACTAATTAATTAGTTAGCAACTAACATTATAGTTTCTTTCAATTTCTCTAATCTGGCTTGAGATTTCATCATCTCTTGATTAAGATCCTGCAAATAGTAATTCATGTCATAAAAATAAATATTAGTTTGTTACATGACAATTAAAAGAGAATGTATTTCGATCATTTCTCATTTAATGTTGCATGGTAAAAGAAATAGCATTTTGATGTAAACATGTGCAATAGAATAAATACCTTTATCATCGAATCACCATTGATTTCAGACAAATTGGAAGTTGAACTTGCTTGATTATTACTGAATTTTCAAGAAAATAATACTTTAATATAAAGTTGAAAATAAATAATTGAGTGCAATTCAAATCATATATAATTGAAATGTTACAATAAATCATAAAAAAAAGACAAAATAGGTTGAAGAGAAAAATCATGCAAAATGTATTAAGCAATACAACAAAAAGATGTTCAGAAAATTCATTATTCACTAACATTAACATTTTCCATTGGAAGTGCCTTATAATAATTGAACAATCTGGTAAATTATTTTAATTATGGTACTTAAATTACTAGTAGTTCAGTATGTGATTTTTTTTTCAAAATGCATGTTGTAAATATACCTGGATGCTTGTGTAATTACTAGGTCTGCTTGAGCTTTGAGATCCTCAAGTTTTGAAATGAGAGACTGCATTGAATGAATTGAAATACTTTTTATTAGAGAAAAATTGTGTATTTATGTGCAGATTTTAATTTTTTTTTGTTAAATATCAGGACAGTAATTATTTCTTTTGCAACCATATATATATATATAGAGAGAGAGAGAGAGAGAGAGAGAATGGCTAATATACAATCGATTGTTCCTGAGCTCCCGTGCAACCAAGTTTTTTCCGATTTTCAAAGTCCAAACGGTCGATCTAAACCGTTAGATATGATCTCTATATTAAAATATACTTGGAGACCAAATTTTACATTTTTTGGAATTTTTTTACTATTTATTAAGCCACTTTGAAAATCGCTGATCCAATGGTCCAGTAAAAACAGAAGTCACCGTTGGATCAGCGATTTTCAAAGTGGCTTAATAAATAGTAAAAAAATTTCAAAAAATGTAAAATTTGGTCTCCAAGTATATTTTAATATAGATATCACATCTAACGTTTAGATCGACTGTTTGGACTTTGAAAATCGGAAAACGACTTGGTTGCACGGGAGCTCAGGAACAATCGATTGTATATTAGTCATTCTCTCTCTCTCTCTCTCTCTCTCTGTATATATATATATATATATATATATATATATATATTGTCTCACAACATATGGGTTACACCACAATGATCTTAAAACGATACTCATGCATGTGTTATCATGAAAACAAATTTTAGAAGGTTACAAATAAATATATTTCTTAAAACATAAGAAAAATGCATTCAAGTACTAGCTACTAATTAATTTTACATAACAATTATTCCATTATGTTTTAATTAAATTAAATATCAAGATGTATGGAATACAAAGTAAACAAATATTACGTACCTCTTTATTAGGGATGACCACATTATGATTTCCGTCTCTAAATATCATCCAAAATCCAAATTAAGATAAAAAAAAAATGAAATGTTTAATAACAAAATCTAAAAGAATTTTTTAGAGAATAACAATAAAATAATGTAATAAATTGTTGAAATTATACTTTTTTTCCTGATCCGAAGGTGTATCTGGTAGTCTAAGATATCTCGTGAGCACATCCTCAATCCTAGCATATATAATGAAATTAACTTAAAACAGCTTCTCTTGAGAGATTACTGAAACCTCGATCGAAACCTTAATTATTATGTAAGTAATGCAACCTAATATAGACAATAAACATGAATGCTAGAAATACTAGCAAGTATAAAAGGAAAACAAATTACTTAACAAAATCCCATCATATAAAAATTAAGTACTCTACCGACTACCAAACCAATTGCAATACTTAATTCAATATCATCGGAAACAAAAGTATAAACACTTTAAAAAAAAACTGCAATATGGAATATGCCTTGAAAAAAAAAGGAAAAATAATTTAGTTAGTGCTTAAGATTGCACAACACAACGGAATTCATGCATGTAGTGACACATTGACTAAGAAGGAATTGACCCTCATTAATTTATTTTCAAAATTTATGTATTTATACATAGATTTCTATATAGTTTAGAAAAATGTTATGAGCATTATAAAATTGACCTCTATACTCGTTTGAAAATTTTATATGTTTGGCTCCCAATGTGTGTTTGAACCTAGCTCCATAATTAAAAGTCTAGTTTCGTCCATGAATGCATGTGAAGATGATGAATCATGTTTTCAAGAAATAGTCAATTTATAATTAAGTACCTACGGTGTCCCGAGAAGTGGCTTAACTTGCCAGAAGGAGAAAACATGATGAGTGCAACATCAATGTCACATAGAACTGAGAGCTCATATGCCTTCTTAATGAGACCGCTGCGTCGCTTGGAGAAGGTCACCTGACGTGTGGTTGTATTCTGTATCTTTGCTATGGGAACCTTAACCCTGCCCATTCCTCTCTTGGAGTGGTGGAATAAGAACTATAGGGTTTAGACAAGCATAGAAAAAGAAAGATATATATGATGTTAAAGAGAGAGGTAATTAAGAGAGATCTAAAGAGAGAGAGAGAGAGGAAATTAAGCGATTGGGTTGCATGCTTTATAGTTTATAGGAGGATTGAGAGGGGAATGAGAGGAGGCGAGGGTTTCTCGCTGGTGGGGCCCAGGGGTAGGCTTTGGGTCGGGTGAGATATAATGCAATTAAGTTGGATCAATGTTTTCTTCAATTATTACCTGATACCTCAGTCTCAGTATATATAAATCGAAATTAGATTAATGATTGGAATACGTCTAATCGATCCAATAGTAAATTAAATTAGTTTTATATTTAAAAAATTAAGTTACAAAGATTGAGAGATGATATATATTATCGGGTAATCGGGTTGGGCCATGATATGCTTAAATAGGTCAAAACGGATCTTCTCTTCTCTTCTCTTCTCATCTCATGTCAATAATTAAATACAATTAATTCATTAATTATACGCGGTAGCTGGACTGGACGCTGGAAGAAAGAACCGTAGAACAAGATAGAAGAGAAGCCACTTCTCTCGATAGTCGATAGTCGATAGTCGATAGTCGATAGCAGGGAATTAATTAATTAATTATTGGCTTAATTTCTTTGGTGCAATCATTTCATTACAATTGTGTGGCAATCTGTGTGGAATTAATTAATGCGTGTTATTTGAACTTTAATTTGGTCTCTTTATTAATTATTCGGTACACAGAGGATGACACAGATTAATTAAGATGGATGGCGTATGTAGGCTTGTGGCCCGGTGAATCTATCTGCTAATTAATTCTCTCTGCTATTCTATCAGCTCCAACAAAGTAGCTAGTCGTCTCGTCTATTCATTCATTTGCTTTAATTTCCTACTTTTTCTCCCGCTTTTATCTCCAAATCACACTTGACAGATAATAATATGTGCTACTCCCTACTTACCATCTATCTTAGACGCGATATTTCAGCAATTCTTTCGCCCCAATAAAGCAAACAAAAATATTGTGCTTATCCTTATTATAAAGATTTTTTTTTTTTTTTTGCATTGCATTAAGAGGTTTTATGTATGCTTAATTTGTAGCCTAGCTACATTTTGGTATTTGGGTAAATAATTTAACGAATGAGAGAGTGAGTGAGATTATAAGTGAACAAGAAGCCAAGTATTAGGGTGTCAATTGGTTTGGTACGGGTACGGTACGAATCCGATAGATATATTTTTATATCTTTACTCATATAAATTAGTTTTACACGTATTGTACAACTATTTATTAAAATAATATATAATGAAATGAATAACAATAATTATCAAATAAATTGATAACAATACATAGGTTGACTAAAATGCTTTCAGTAGCATTCTGGCCGAAACGTCATATAACTAAATTTTAAAATTTTATATTCGAAACGTCAACCTAAGTAGTTCAATAAATTGGTTATATATTGCACTTGTAGAATACTATTTTTTACAATTTTTTAAAACTTTTTTACTTTTTTTAATGAATTATAAAAGATGGCAAAAAATCACTTAAAAAAAATAAAAGAAACTGCCAATATTTTAAACCATTTTTTTTGCCATATTTCATAAATCATAAAAAATAGTAAAAAAAATTCAAAAATAGTAAAAATTGGTATTCTACAAGTTTATTATATAACTAATTTACTGAGCTACTTAGGTCGAAATCTCAATACATCATACCTGATATCGCAATAAAAAATTATATTTTTAAAAAAAATTATCACATTATTTTGAAAGATATAAATTATTAATCAAATAATATAATATAAAATGCTCAATAAATCAATTTACTATTAATTACTAAATACAAAAATTATGTAAAATGTAATATAAATAAATCTAATTATAATAATAAAATTATATAGTTATATCTACAGATAAAAAGAATTATTATATATAATATTATATTTTACAGGATAACGTAACTCTTAACCATACTTTTAGCTGATAATCTAACAAATTTTTTTCTTACTGATATCCATATCCATAATCATATACATAACAAGTTAAAAAAAAAATTACACATACCCGCCTTATCGAATACAATATGAGTGGTATAAACAAATAAAACGGTAACATTGACACCAAGGGGTTATAGCAATTAATTAAGGAGTATTCTTCCAGCTTCGTATAATTGTACCATAGTTAAATGAAATTATAAAGACTCACTTTAGAAGTGTCTCTTCAAAACTGATAATATGGATATTAATTATGGTCCATATACTAAATGAAACCTATTGTCGGGTAGTTTCAATGCTTTCACCTTAAAAATGAATATGATCAGTTCGTTGAATGTCGTTATTGATTTGTGTCGTGTTGGTCCCTAACCGGTTCTGTACTTGTACTAGTCACTTCACTTGTGAAAACATACGGCGACGGCATCACTTATGTAAATAAGCTGAAAACGTTCATCGTCCGCTTCGACCCTTATTTAATATTAATTATTGTTGGTTAATGGCAGGATGCCAAATAATCGGAAGTGAAGTAGACTTCTTTCAATTTCAGGGGAGAAACAGAACAAAGCAGAGCTTTGCAGGGGAAGAAACAGAGCAGAGCAGAGGAGAGGGGTTAGACATACAGAGCAGGAAACATCTGTTTTGGGTCAAAGTATCTTTTTTTTTTGTACAATATTATATATCACAATTGATATTAATAAAGATATGCATTTATAAGGTATTTCTATTTGGTTATTTAACTTGCAATTTTATCGGTTAAACACAAGAACTATGTAAATAAATACAACATTTTGTAAACAAAACAGTATAAAGAATCATAAAAACAGAACTACAACTAAGGTGCTCCTAAGTTCACCCAACTTCTTGTGAACTTGACTCTAAAATGTATCAAATCGACTTTAAACAATGAATCCAAACCGTTGAAATCTTTCTACCTTATGATTGATGCATCTACATGTGAAAATTTTAAAGTTTCGAATTAATTTAATATAGAGTCAAGTGGTCAAAGGAGTTCAAAAAATGAATGCATTAAAATTAATTTATAAACCTTAAACTTTTGACCACTTGAATTGGGATGAAGACATGCATGGCGGTTGAAGCCAATATAACGTAAATGTCAAAATAATCTTATCATATCTTATGAAACCAAATAAATTGTGAGTCTTATAATTGGTAATTGGGTATAAAACTCCTTCTTTCTAACTTTTCACTGTTGCAAACTCAACCTTAAATTTATCTATCTGTATTTAAGCAACTGTATTGTGATACAAAACTCACTATGCCTAGTGAATGCAATACCTGAATAATATAATCAAAATATAAGTTTGAATCTTCCATCTAATCTGTGGGTCAAACTAATTGCCTAGTGAATGCAATACATGAATAATATAATCAAAATATATAAGTTATAGTTTGAATCTTCTATCTAATTTGTGGGTCAAACTGGGCCTAATGAGACCAATGCAGAAGATGCCATTTGATTTAACTCGAGCTGCGAGAAGGTTTGGCCCGAATCCCAGAAAACAAAATAACAGAAAAAAAAAATAAAAAAAAAATATGACGTACTGTGTTAGACTTAGATGGCATATTGAAAAGGCCACAAAAAAAAACTACAGAAGAAGCCATTGGTTTAATTGGAGCTACCGAAGGATTACAATTTTGTAAGTGATTTAATTATTGTGTTTCGTAGTGTCGTTTATAACAAACGTATTAGATGGAAGTCGTAGACTAACTTTTTCCTTTTAAGTTTAGATGGGCTACATTACATGTCATATTCAAAATTTAATATAATTATTATAATTATAATAGAAGGCTTGTATCCATGGATAACTCTTTTATCTTACCATCTTGACCCATCAATTACAAATTCAGAATGATCCAACATTTTAGATTCGCCAATGTAATGTAGTCTGTAATCTCGGCCAATTCATTCAGGTCAATATCGAATGATTTGTGGAGTTAAACATGGCATGACATGATATGACATGACTACCTAATTAATATATAATTAATTATATGCTTTGCTTTGAGTTAATTCGCAACATATATAGTTCCCAACCTTGGTCAAGTCGGATCAGACTCAGATGGAATTCAGCTGATTTTTTATTTTTGCCCCCATTAATCGGAACTTGGATAAATTTTTAAAATTTTCTCTGTTTTTAAATATACAAGCCATCCAATTCCAATCCACAATCTCCTTAATTTCAGTACATTGATTATAGCATTTCAGTTTTGTCATGACGCGCGTGTTAACTAAAAAAATTTTACTGGGGCAAAATCACAGTTTTTTTCATGCTTTTGGTGGGGTTCTGCCGTTCTGGCATGCATAGATCTGTTTTTCGCATTCCAGCATTCAAACAAAGCATTTTCTTATAATATACTTCTCCTTCTTCTGATATAGTTTTAAATACAGAAATTCTCACTCAAATTCTATTACACGTGCTACATACCAAGAAAAACATTAATTTGTTTCTTATACAAGAACATTTTTCAACTAAATTTATTTAACTATTTGTTTTCCATTGCAGAATTAACTTAATGGATTTCTAGGGATTATTCCTTCAGAGATGTCTCGAAATCCAAACAGTAGAGGTGCGAGATTCTGTCATCAAATTTTGACATCAGTTGTTCAACCTTGAATCCTTGGCGGTCATTTTCACACGTCTTCACACAAATATTGATTATTTTTTTCATCAGCTTATCTTCTCTGTGGACTTGTTGGTTCAAGAATTCGTCTAATGGCATCCACTGCACAACAAACAAAAGAATTGTCATTTGTACTTTAACCAAAACATACAACTGGTATAGTTCAAAGTTGACCCCTCAATCTTTAACACATTAACAGGCTTCTCATGTGGGCTGATGGAAAACTAAAAAGGTATTGCTTAAAAATGGGAATACAGCAAGATGTACCCAAAAAAAAAAAAATTTGCAGTGAATTTAGTTTGTCTATCAATCTTAAGCAAACAACAGATCTAATGATCAGTCATTTATAATTTGTCAGATATATATATGACTATTGTGTCAATCTTCTATTGAGGGAGAGTAAAATTTTACCATTGCATCATCAATCTCAGTGGTATCAATGGAGATATCAAATGTAAGTGGCTTCAACAAACAAATGAAGAGAATATCTGACTTGTCAAATATGACTTGATGCGCATGCCTACCACATTACAATTGAATCATGTACAAACCATTAGCATAAATTTTTCAAGCATATTCAGAAATCTGAAGTTTATCTTAACAGACAACATCAGGGTAATTTTGAAGTTTCTTTTATTAAGATTACTTGCATTTTATTCTGAAAAAAGTTTCATACTCCGCATATATATATAGTCGCATACCTGAAAGCAACAACCTCCAGGAAAGATGTTTCTATCTGAACATTATAAAAGAAAATGATTGTTAGGATAAGCACGACAACAGATTAAATTCAGTTCGAAACATCATGAACAAAAGGCATACCCCCGTTTCTTCTTTTATTTCTCTTATTGCTCCAGAAAAAATATCTTCAGACTGCACTATCAACACCAATAACCATTGAGTATTATATTTACATTTATTTTGTTTTCTCATGAAATTCTGCTAATAGTTAATCTAATTTGTTGTAAACAATCTTTAAGTGATTCTTTTGCATTATTTTCCTGTTATTAATAATAAATTAACCTTGTTGATAAAACCGGTTGGAATTTTCCAAATGCCAGAACACCAGGAAGGGCCTTTCTTCTCTTTCACCACAAGCACCTGAACAAATTGGTAACGGATGAAAAAGTTACCTATTTTATCCAAAAAGAAAGTATTGTTTTGTTAAGTTTTAGATTGAAACAATTTTCAATTGCACTAATTCAGAATTTCTGTAGATCTCTCTTTCTTTCTCCCTCTGGGTAATCACAAGTCATTGTAATAATAAAGAAAATTTATCACTGTTTTAAATTTATTAAAATATTGAAAAGCATTCTGAAAAATTGTCCCAGAAGTCGGACACTATGCAGGAAACATAAAACAAACCGTTAAATAAAACAAGAAGCAGAACACTACTTGCATATATTTTTCCTATATTTATGAGAAACCAAACGTGCACTGCATATTATAAACTGCCCATAAAAAATAATATTTAGACAGAACCTAGTACAAGTTAATCCAGTTTGCTTATTGACAAAAATAACTCTTAAATAGCTCCACAATATGATAGAGTATCTCTTTCCAGGTTGCCATGATTAATTTCTCTTATTTTGCATGCAGGGTATTTGTCACCGTCTGACTAAAAGCACAAATTAAATTTGTAAAGGTAACAAATAACAAATTAATATATGAGATAAAGTTCAACCTCCCTCTCTTGATTAATTACAAAAGCTCCAACACCTATTTGGTGGGTCCCAGTAGAAGGAAGCAAACAAGGCCCATCAGGAATCCAATATGTCAGCATAACATACCCGGGCTCAGCATGATGGTAGTGAAACCCCGACTGAAAGACAAGCAAGCAGCAATGTCAAGGTTGAAGTGAACTCATCTATATATGTAGCGAAAAATATAAAAGAGAAGAAAATATATAAGAAGCATCAGCAGCAGCAGCATGGAAATGAACAACTATAATAACAAATACTGGCCTTAAGTGCAACTGGGACAAGATCAGCTTGTTCTTCCAAAATCCTCAGCCAAACTCCTTTCTTCCCCTACAAAACAACCAAATACATCCAATTATTTCTTAAGGAAGAAAAGGAATACTCCTTAACCAAAATTAATCGGATTAATCTTCAATTTTTCACACAGCTGGTACGACAACCAGTTTCATCCGTTTATACCATCCCTTCTTGGACAGCAAAGAGTGCACTGAAGCTAACTTGGATCAAGTTAAAGCATTAAGGTAAAGTTGATCATTACTTCCAGTCAACTTTGGGGTTTAATCTGAGATAATTGCATTATAGACATTTAAATGAGATGAATTTGGTGTTACATTACCATGAAAATGGTACCCAGTAACATATAAAAATTAACAGTAATGAATCCTTGGATGAAAACCAATGAACCCACCTCACACGTCCAATAAGAAAGAGAAGACTGCAGGGCAGCGGCAAATGAGTTTGATGCATCAGGAAGAGAATCGGGATTTATAATAACCCCTCCATAGTCATCTTCTATAAAATCAAGTATATCTATTGTTCCACTAAGTTGTTTGTCAGATATTGTGACATTAATATTCTTGTCTTTTATCTTCTTCAGCAAAGAGACCCTATTATTAGCAACTGAAGTATTGACACACAGTAATTTGATGATTGAATTTGAAGCTGCATGTATACATATATTAACAAACCAACATTATTATTCAAATAACTAGCCACTTCACAAGGAAAATTAGTGCAAGTTTCGAAATAAAAGAAAGAAAAAAAAACGGACCCTCAAGCTGTGGATGCACATACATACAACCAACGTACCAAAAAGACTAAACTAGCCTCAAAAAATGAAACAGTCAATAGAATGCAGAACAATTAAGCATAATTCATGTGTAGATCATATAAAAATAGACTATCTGAGTGAATAATGATGTTTTCCTGCATAACCATTGCAATTCAGTAGGAGCAAATTTTTAAAAAGAAAATAAAAAAACTAAAAGAAGTCAAATTAATAATGGTCCCTCTTTAAATTTCAAATTCTAATGCTGGTGAAAGAAATATGACGCATTATAATGAGAAATTAAAAAAAAGTACTAAAAGATTACCGTGTTTATCTGTCCTTAAACCAAAATGTGCTTTGATTGGAACTCTCAATTGAGATAGATTATTCACTTTAAGACTTGAAAAGTTGGACCAGATATTCATGGCCATTGCTTATAACTTAACCAATCAAAGACTGAACAGTATTAAGTGAAATGCGATCTTATTCAAAGTAGTCATATATAGCTTCCAAAAGGATGAACATATAATTGCCCAAATGGAGCTAGCATATTCGAAATAAAGCACCTTTTAAGTACAATTGGTCTCTTTCTTGTTGGGGGTTTATGCCAAATTGAGCAATGCAAGATGACAACGGGTATCAATTGAAATTAGTTTAATTTTTATATACAAGATAAATTAACAGTACAAGATTAACAAAACTTAAATTTTTTTTTTTTGCGACACATGGTAAAAGCATAGTGTACATCCAGATTACAGACTAATGCGGATCCACCTAACTAAACTAGTACAATCCAATATTGAACCTCAAGGCAACATACAAACAGGGCATGACATATTTTGAATCAGTAAATGTATAGTGAAGCTTGGTTAATAATAATATATAACACAATATATTCAAGAATCCTATCCAGTGTGAGAGAACCATATTCCCGTCATCTTCATGGGTAACTGAGAATATGTGATATGTAAGAATTTTAATTGTTCCAAAAAATTCCATTGTTCCACTGTCTATTTTCTATAAAAAAAAATATATACAATTATCTAGAGTGGTATCTTGCAAGGAATCAGAACAACCAAGGACCACTTTTCAAAGTATGGAATTATAAATTTAACATCTAACAATGCCCACATAATACATAAAAAAAAAGGGTCAATTGAAATATGATGAAAGTCACTTACCCGGCCATAGTATATACTACATACACAAGACACTTGAAGTAACAAAAATAAACTCACTCCAATGACATAAACAGATAGACTTTTCCAGTTATATCCCCTTCACAATAAAATCTTTAATAACTACAAGGTCAAAATGGCAGCTACGTAAATACATCTCAAGCATACATTTTGAAGCATATGTTCCATTTTCCCAAGGAATTAAGAACTTTAATCCACTAGGAACTAATATTCTAGTGGCAAAAGAAACTACAATTTTCAAGGAAAAAGAATATTATCCAACAGAAGACAGATGGAACAAAGAATCTCTTTCAATATTTTCATTAGTATAAATTTTTTCCTACAAACCCATCTCTCTTCAGGCATTTTAACAAACAGCTTATCAATCTTAATATTTTAAAAGTAAGATCATGCTTAAACATAACTTGCGTTTATGTCATCTAAGTGGGCTTACGACCCAGCCCGTGGTGCGGCCTGACTTTCTCTCTCTGTAATTTATTTCTCTAGATACCCTAGGGGACCGAGCCTCCAGCCTCTCTACAATCGAGTAAGTTATCAAATCAGGACAAAGCCCCTGCTCCTTCAACCTCTCATACATCTCATATGCCTCGCGTACATTCCCTCTCCTCTCCAAACAATCCATCAAAATGTTATAAGTCACAAGATTAGGCACACACCCCTCCCTAAGCATTTCATCAAACAGGTTACATGCCATCTCAACCTTGCTCCCTTTCCCAAAACACTCAATCAGTGTACTATATGTGAATACATCTGGGTTTAAACCTTTCTCTTGCATCTCTTTGAATCTCATGTGTGCCTCATCTAATTCACCATTTTTACCTAGACAGTTTATGAGAGAATTGTATGTGACAACATCAGGCATGCAACTTGACCTCTCCATTTCTTCAAACAATTCCATTGCTCTGTCAATCATGCCAACCTTGCCTAGGCTTGATATGATGACATTGTATGTGAATATATCAGGTGAAATGCCTTCAATTTTCATCTTTTCGAAAAGTTCAAACATGTGAGAAACTTGTTTTTGCTTCCCAAGGGATGAAATTACCAAATTGTACATGATCAAATCTGGAAATATTGCTCTCTCTCTCATCATCTGAAGTAAATCCATGGCCTCTATGGTTTTATTAGCATTGCATAGTACTTCTAACATAGACATGAACGCATCTCTATCACCTGTCTTACATGAACTCCACATTCGGCAAAACAAACCATGAGCCTCGCTTGCATAACCCAACTTACATAATTGTTTTACCAAATAAGCATAGTTTGAACGGGTCACATACTGTTTAGATATATCTAATACCTCACTTAGCCGATAAATCTGTCCAGCAGTTACCAAGGCATCTAATACCAGAGTATATGTGAATTCATTTGGTATGCACTCCCTTTCAACCATCTTGGAGAAGAGAAAAATTACTTTTTCAACTTTTCCATTTTTGGAAAGCACTTGAAGTATGGTGTTGAAGCAGATGAGGTTTGGCTGGTGGCCTCTCAATACCATTTCGTCGAAGTAAGAGAGAGCCTCCTCTACTGTACTGGCAATTCCTGCCATTCGTATTAGGGTGGTGTAAGTGTACAAGTCGGGGTCACAGTTGTTTCTTTTCATATCCTCAAACACCTTACGAGCATGGTCAACCTGCATAAACAAGACTAGAATATCAGTATCAATACAGTACAAGTCAGAATCATTAGAGATAGAGACATATGTAGTGTGCAGAAGGAACTTGTTCGGTTCTTTTTCCTGAACTAATTATGTTGCGCCGGTAATGATACAGCATAAAAGATTACCAGGTTATACATTACTTGTAACTTTTTTTTTTCTCTATTCAGGGAAATTATTTTTGTTGGTTTTAAATCTCATATGCACTCCTCAGCTTTCCTACCATGACTAATTGCTACTGGTACACAAGCCGGTACAGCTTATGGTAAAAGGGAAAACTAAAAGAAAGGAAACATACCATGCCTGCTTGTGCCAATGCATGTAAAAGCATATTATATGCAAAAATGTCGAGCTTATACCCCTTCCTCCTCATCTCATCATAAACCCTAAACCCTTGTTTCACATCTCTGCCCCTTATATATGCTTGTACTATACACTTGTAAGTATAGCCATTGAGCATCAGTCCCCATTTTTTGACCAATTCCATGCATCTATTAACCCCATTTGCACCTACCATACCAATTAACAAATTTATGGTCGATATATTCCCAGTAACACCATCTCTTTCCATTTGATTAATCAAATCCCAGGCCACAGTGGCATCTTGAGTGCCATGTCGAGAAAGTATGTGCAACATTCGATTGTAGGTGCAAGAATCGTGCATGAATGGAGGTAGTGTGGTGAGAAATGTGAAGAATTGAAGGGATTTAGAAAGAGAATTGAGTGATTTGAGGACTAAGCTGATTTCGTATGAAGTGGGAGGTGAGGGGAGAGAAGAGAAGAAGTCGGGGAGAGAGAGGTAGGGATCGGGTGAGGAGCGTAGCAAAAGGTTTACTAGATGGCAGATAAGGTTATGGCGTGGTAGGGGAATGCCACGAGGACCGCGGGGTAGGGACAGGGAGTGGGAGGGCGACTCGATGGCAACGGAGAGCGAGGTACCGGTTCGGTCGGACCCAACGACCCGACCGGTGTAGGTGTGAGTTTGTGTTTGTGTTGTGGAGAGAGTCCGGCATGGGAGGAAACGGAGACGGTGCCGGGGAAGGAACCGCCGAGTCATGGGCCTCATGCTCATGGTGAGTCGAGTCTCCGCTTTGGTCGGCTCGGGCTGGAGAACGGAGTGTGGTCTAATTAGCTTTGTTGGTTCGGTTGAGTTTTCCCCTCCCAGTACTCCTTCACCAAAATTTTTTTTTTTTTTTTTGACACCCGCATAAATCCGAATTAAATAAATAACACTCCCGCACAAGAATTTGGCACACCAACCAATCCAGGCTCTCACAAGAGTTTGGCGCACCTCTTGGTTCGCACAACCCTTTGGCACACCAAGCTGGTTCGCACATCTCTTTCGCGCACCAATATTAATTTCATATTTGGGTCACATATCTCAGGAGCAATCTTTCACTTAAATTTATCACTAGTAAGGATCATTCGATTGCATCAAGATCTGTGCTAAGTACAATAAAAACCGTACAAGTATGTCAATTTCCGTGTGCACCTATTGGTCAGCCGCACACTTTGACTTTACGCATTCCAATGAAAATATATATATATATGCGCTCACAATTCAGCACTTGCAAGACCATTCGATTGTATCAAGATCCATGCTAAGTACAATAAAATCCGTACAAGTATGTCATTTTTCGTGTGCACATATTGGTCAGCCGCACTCTTTGACTTTACGCATTCCAATTAAAATATATATATATATATATATATGCTCACAATTCAGTACTTGTAAGGACCATTCGATTGCATCAAGATATGTGCTAAGTACAATAAAATCCGTGCACCTATTTGGTGTGCCAAATGATTCCCCTCATCCACCTTCGCATTCTTCGCAACCCCTCCTAGCACCATCAAACCCTCCTCTACGACCCCCCTCCGCCGCACTCAACCGCCATTCGGAACAGGAAAAGAAGAGAAGGCAGGAGAAAGAAGAGGAGAAGAAGGGTATTTTAGTCATTAATTATTTGGAGTGGCATTTTACAAATTAATGAAATTTGGAGTGGCATTTTCACAATTTGAAGGTTTTGAAGTGGCATTTTCACAATTGCCCCTTATATAAAATATACTTAGAGATCAAAATATTTCTGTATTTATCTAAAAGTGACTTTTGAACTGGAATCAATTACTGAGATTGAAAGTATTTTTATTTATTTTTTCCAATAACACACAAAGAAATATTTTAATTTTTCTTACAGTTGTGGAAATCCGGCCTGAAAAATGTTGATCCGAGTTATTTGTTGCAATCTTTCTAATAAATCAAATTATATAGTATTTTATCTATTTTAAAAAAAAATAAAAAATATTTCCAATATAAAATATATAATATAATATAAATAAATCATAATATTTTCTAAAAAAAGTCTCAACTAGCCAAAAGATGACCAGTTTTGAAAATAAATTGGTAACCGGTCATTTTTATAAATAGTCAACTTTGATAGGCATATTTTGGGATTTTTTTTTTTATTTACTGAAGGGTTACTATAAAAAAAAAATCGGCTTTGTAAGTTTGAATTACTAATCAAAGTATAACGTTGAACACGAATGTACAAAGTGGAGGAAGACACAACCAGGTTGGTAATTTGTCATTTATTATTAGGGAGAATTTCATGTATCCCCCTCAAAAACTTCAATATTGCGTATTTCCCTCTCAAAAGTTCATAATAACGTATTTATCCTTGAAAATGATAGAAACTCACATATTTGTCCAAAAATAATTAAATAATAAAATTTAACACTAATAATATACTAAACAATATCAATTAAAAAAACAGGACCATTTTACCCCTCTCTCTTTCTCTCCTTCTCTCTCTGCGCTTGCCCACTTCCAGATGCTGGCAAACACAAAAACTTGAGCCAAATCTAAATTATAGCAGCTAACCTTTGTCTTTTTTTATCAATTCTATATTGTTGTTTGGAGTATGAAACATAGACCGTGAAGTTATTAAATGCCACTTCCAAATGAAATATTTGATGTAACAACATCATTCAACATCACTGATAATGCTTTAAATTCAATGTATGTCGTTTTAAGAACAACAAATCAAATATAAATCATAGTTGAATTTTAATTTTATTTTTAGCAGAGCTACTGGACTTGATAATATAAATCACAAATTTTTCTTTGTTTGTCCCACATTTCATTTCTTTCAATTTCAACTCTTCAATTTTATCATCAGAGTTTGTTTTTTTTTTTCTTTTTGCCAGTATAGCCCATAGGCATAAATTAATCATTAAAGTTTGATTACATCACATAGCACTTGAAAATGGAAAATGTGAAACCCTGGTATACCACTGGTGACCACTTTTTTAGGTTGATCTCAGATCAATAGTTGCTGCTCAAATCCTAGGATATATAATTCAAAAGATTAGCAGCATTGGCTTCAACAAAATAGAATAAAGGAATTAAAACTAAAATATAAAATAATTGAAAAGAAAAGCAAAGAAGCACCTTGTCTTTGAGGTGATTTTCCTTTTTTTGATGTAAAAATAGGGTCAAGCCCATATTTAATTATCAAGCACGGTTATAGGGTGTATCCATAAGGTTCAAAATTAAACAGAAAGTAGTAAAAAGTAAAAAAAATGCAATGCTCAAAACATTTGAGCCTGGTAGTAAAGGAAAGCATATAAAATTTCTAAAACTGTTAAATTCAATTGCTTGTAGACTCCATATAGTGATCTGGGTGTATATCCGCCAGTGCCATTCTCCATTTTCCTTTGTCAGTATCAGTACCTATCGTTGTACCAGTACCAGTTGCCTTGTGCTTTGCTTGATTTCCATCTCTCCCATGTTATTGGAAGAATCTTAGCTGCCTCCTTATGTCGTCTACCAAAATCTCTGGTTCTTTCATTTCCTCACCGAATTTTTGGCCTGCGACCGTATACTTGAGGTGATTTTCCCATGCAATGCTAGTCCCTTTAGGTCTCTTTATTACTACAATTTCTACTGGACTTTTTCACAAACACCTTAAGTGCGATCCAAATTTTATGTTTTCTTGTTTTTCTCAGTTTTTATTTTTAGTTATGAAAAAAGTAATGTGCATTGGTTCCAATACATGACTGGAATCATAAAAAAGTCAGATTTGGCGCATGCTTTTGTGGGGGAATTTGTTTGGTGCCAGAATTTGGGAGAAAGGAGAGAAAGAGAGATGGGTAAAATGGTCTTGTTTTTTTAATTGATATTGTTTAGTATATTATTAGTGATAAATTTTACTATTTAATTATTTTTGGGTAAATATGTGAGTTTCTATTATTTTGAAGGATAAATACGTTATTATGAATTTTTGAGAAGGAAATACGTAATATTGAAATTTTTGAGAGGATACATGAAATTCCCCCTTATTATTATATTATTATATGACATAATGACAACCATTTTGCCAATTCCGAACGTGTACTTGAGGGGACAAATTTGGGTCGGACCCAAGTTTGTCTCGTACTGGAGAACCCACGATCGGTTTCCTCTGCAATTGATGGATTTTATTGAAAATTTCTACACATTCAATATCATCTATTTCAGATTAATACAATAGTACAAATCATATACCATACGGCCGTTTGGTTACCCGTTCTGATTGATTTCATTACTACAAGTTAGAATTAATCTGAACCGTTAGTTATATCAAAAATAAAAATAAAGGGCTCATATTAAGTAAAATTTGGATGAAATCTAGTTGGAAGAGAGCAGAAAGAAACCCCACGGCCCACTGCCCACGGGCAGCAGCGGCAGCAGCCTGACTGCCTGACGGGTATGTATCCTCTGAGATATCTCAATTTTTGCATGACCGACGTGTCCGGTGCCTACTCGGGGAAACGTAGGGGGCCAGTATTATTTTAGCTTTGAGATTCGTGCAGAACGTATTTGAACCATTAAGATATTCCAAAAGGTCACGCAAAGTTTGAGATATCTCAGAGGATGTGAATTCAAGCCTGACTGCGTGGGTGTTCTTGTCGACATAATGCGGTCTGCTACATGAACTTGGTCTTTCTTCAGAAAACTATGGTAACTCTCTGAAACCGACATGTGGGCCCCAAAAGTAAGCTGCAATCTTATAGTTTGTTACTTTGTTTACAGAATAAGATCTCTCAGTCTCAGAGAGATGCTTCTTTCTTGCTTATCGTGTACCTGTCCCGTCTTCACCGAATCGTAGGGCCCACGGGCCATGTAAAGTTGTAAACTAAGCTGGATAGCTAGCTAGCTAGCTCTCCAATCCTCTCCTCTTATCGTGGTCAATCAAATCAATCCCTCCCTACCTCGGTCCTTCCTCTCCCTCTCCAACTCCGCAGCCCATTATTACCTGTGGCCTGTGGACGGTAGGTAGCGAGCGGTGCTCCCTCTCCTCTTCTCACCTCTCTCTCTCTCTCGAGACTCCAGAGCTCTTCGCTCGCTCGCACGGGAGGCTAGGGCTTTGGAGCAGCCTCTTAAATGGGGTCTGTTTTCTCCGCGAGGTCGGATTCGTCGGAGGGGGTTCCAGTGGTGCTCAATGTGTACGATCTAACCCCGATCAATAACTACTTGATCTGGTGTGGCGTTGGCATCTTCCATTCTGGCATCGAAGGTAACATACTTTCATTTATTTATTTTTTACTGAATTTGGTGTCCCCCTTTGAAATTCCCAGGTTTTTAGATACTTGGCGATATAGCTGATTGTGGTGAACACTCCATCTTTTTTTTGCATCCGGTGGTTCTTGACTTGTTGTTTCACTTTTAACCAATGCTCAGTTTATCAGATTCGGTGGTGCAGTTAATGTTATCTTTTATTGGGGCGGGGCTTCTGGTGTAAACAGTATTATCTGAGTGAATGTTTGTTGTCCTTGTCATCCTCATGACAAAAGAAAGCTAAAGAAGCACACTGGATGGGGAAATTAATTTAATTTAATACTCAAAAGTAATTCTTGACTAAGTAGGCAATTGTGCTAACTCAAAAGGGAAGTAGGCTTCTTTTCAATTGAAAAAGTTCATTTACCTGCTTTTAAATTAACATAATCTGCTTTGTTTATGTTGTTCAATTTATTTTTTTCATGAAGTGGTTTGCCCTGTTCCACTTCTTCTCTTGCATAATTAAATTTGGATGCTAAGATTCTGTTGGACTGGGATTAGACAGGAATATTAGTGATGATTGAACTTATTCCTAAACCAAGGCAACACAAATGAGGGAATTAGTACTTACTGTCTTCAATTGTTAGATTTCTTTGTATGCATTTTTATTCAAAACTGGAGATTAATAACAGCCTTAAACTTCTCCAAATTCTATTAAGTAATCAACATGCTTTATTCTGACCATGTATTGATTTAGAGTAGTACTTGTAAAGCCTCCATTCCTCATCTGCCTATTCCAATCAGAAACAACGAAACAAAGCTAAATCTCATTGCAAAATTTCAGGACTAATGAAAAATTAAGGTGTATCCCACATCTTTTGCAGTTATATCCACCCATTCTGTACCTGTTGAGTCTCAGCTTGAAATAATATAATCCATTTTAGCATTATACAGTGTCCCCCCATCCAAAAAAGATGTGTAAGAGGTGCTGTACCATAACAATACCACAATCTTACTATACGTAAGTAGTACTGAAACTTTGTATTCTGATTTAATTATTTAATACAACATAGGTTTTGAACCTGCTCTTAACAGTGGGTATCTAAGGCATTGAATTCCTTCTTTTTTAATTGTTTAATTTTTTTTAAAATTGCAACAGTACATGGAATGGAATATGGTTTTGGGGCCCACGACTACCCATCAAGTGGCGTATTTGAAGTGGAGCCTAAAAAATGTCCTGGCTTCATATACAGGTGCTCCATCCAGCTGGGGCGCATCAACATTGCACCGGACCAATTTCGGGAGTTCGTCGAGGGCCTCGCTTGTGACTACCATGGGGACACTTATCACCTTATCTCTAAAAACTGCAATCACTTCACTGATGATGTCAGCTCTAAGTTGGTTGGTAGACGCATTCCTGGGTGGGTCAACCGCCTTGCTAAGCTAGGTGCGTGTGTTGATATGTATTTTTGTTTCTTTTTCCATAAGTTTGTTCATATAAGGATGATTGTACCAGCATGAATGTACTTGTACAGGTACTGGTTAAATTTGGTCGTACATCTATTATAGGGCGATGTTGTTAACACTTACCAGTAGTTTGGTTAAGTTAAAATTTAGCCCACCTAAGCGTCCATTGAATCCTCATAAATGCACTTTATGCTCAATTTAAGCCTGTTCACCCTTCTAAATTATAAATGGTTCAGCTGTGCCTGAATATGATTATTGTGACTTCATTGAACAAATGGGCCTTGAATTCCCTGTTTGTGTAGCAATCATTAAGCAATAAAATTTTCAAACTAGGTGACAGTTTAATTTTGTTAACAAATTCCAAGGAAAATACCAAACCAGATGACCATTTTATTTTCTTTTTAATTATGTTTCACAATTTTAATAAATTTAACATGTGCTATTAATAGATAATCTTTGTTGGCATTCATTAAAAAAGATTTTCAGTAGAAGTTACTATTCAATTTATTTCAGGCGCACTGTGTAATTGTCTTCTACCAGAAAGCATGCGTGTGCCGGTAGCTGTTAAACAAATCGCTGATTACCCCGGCTTCTCAGGTTTTCTTTATACATTACAAACGAAAGCTTTTGCTGTTTCTCTGCTTTTATATGCATAGCTGTGCATGTTGCCCACAACATACAAATTGCACTTAGCATTCACTGTAATTGGAGTTCTGGAAGCTCAAAATGTTTTGCCATATTTGCAAGGAGAAAATGAAACTGTTAAAACCACCGTTAAATCGGTAAAAATTTTACTAATTTCCTCTGCCTTTTTTTGCAACCCTTTTACAAAATTGACTCTAAAATCACTCAGCTTAGCATTGTGCAAAATTCAGACAAAATTCATGAATGGAGGGACAAAATCGCTAAACTAAGATGAATGTATGTTTAGGCTATGTTTGGTAGAGGAATAGAGTTGAGGGATAAAACATAACTCTTGTCCCACATGAAAGTCGTGAGAAGAGTCATTCGCTTGTTATCAGACATGGCCCGAAGCCCACAAATATTCAATAAAATCTAGATGATTATTCTGTCTGTAGTTTAACTTTGTTATTTTCTTTTATTCTTTCTAAATTATAGAAGATGGATCTGAGTCATGTTCTATGCTCACAACCACCACCACCACAGCAACACATGAGCAGTTCCAATTTGAAAGTGATGATACAGACCAAGACAAACACCTTCTCTCTCAATCCTCTGCTGCTGAGGTTACTCTCGTGAAAGAAAGTCACAGGTGAAATCAATAATTAGTTTCATTGGTATGTATATTTTAATTTCTGTACCAAACCAGTTTTTTTTTTTTTTTTGTTTCTAGTTTATTAATATTCCTTTGTGCTAGTAATTGCATTATTTGTACTGTTTTTAGTATCATCCAAGAAACTGATTCTTTGTCAAAATTGAGAAATTTAAATCAGTTGTGCATGTTATCTTCTTTAAATTTCAATGAGACGTCTCAAATTGGGTGTGAATTCCTGCCTCGTTTTTTTTTTTTTTTTTTTTTTTTTCAAATTTGTGCTCTCTCTCTCTCTTGGGGTTGTCTGCTAATGGAGGTACATTGAAGACTGAAGAGTGAAATTGCGATAGAATAGTTATTGAGTGGGAGAGTGTAATGAAATGTGTGGAAAAAATGAAATTTGAATGGAAATTTGTAGTTAGGTTTTTTTTTATTTTATTTTTGTATTTTAGTCCCTCCCCATTTAATCTGGATAGAATAAAAATGTGAAATAGTAAAAGTAGTTTTTCTATTGATTCGGCGGAAACAAGCTTAATTATATATTTTAATTATTTCATACTTAACAAACATCAATGGTTGAGTCTTATTCCATTATTCCATGTGTTTGTCGAATCTCTTAATTATTAAAGAAATGTATTACTTTGTATTTAATTCTCAAAGCAATTTAAACAAAGTTTAAGATAAAAAAATAAATAAAACTATTGTAAATATATTTTCTGAAATAGAAAATAGCTTACCAATCAAGGTTCCTATAGATAGAGTGTCGTTAGATCAACATTATTCATAATTATAAATTGTTGAAATACTAAATTTATTAAAAGCGATAATATATATAGAGAGAGAGGAGTTGGCTAATATCAAATCAGTTGTACCTGAAGTCTAGTGTAACCAAGTTGTTTTTTTTTTATTTTTGAAATCTAAAATGTCGATCCAAATCGTTAGATATGATCTCTATATTAAAATGTACTTGGAGACTATCGGATTAGTGATTTTCAAAGTGGCTTAATAAATAGTAAAAAAAATTCTAAAAAATGTAAAATTTGGTCTCCAAGCACATTTCAATATGGAGAACATGTTGAGCGACTCAGATTGGCTATTTGATTTTTGAAAATAAAGATATAGCGTGAAGTACAATTTTGTTTTACTTCACGTCTCACCCTAGTCAACCTATATATATACACGCGCGCGCGCACGTACTAAAATATTATCATGGGCATGATAGATAATTTATAAAGACTACTTTATATTTCTATATTTCAAAGTTGAAATTGTATTTATGATTACGCTTAACAAAATATGTTTAACGAACTTAGTTATGAAAACCAATGAATAAATTTAAGACTTTTTGGTGGAATATGACTAAGAGAAGAATATCAAAGGTTGACAAGAAGTGAGAATTAGCTCTAATTCTGTTTAATGGAAAGGATATGTAAGCCATTGGGTATAGGGACATTTATAAACTTAAAAGATCATATTACAAAAAAAAAAAATTCGTTAAAGCTGTTTGACACAGCTAGACAAGTTGTCGTGCACCAGCTATGCGGGGAATGGTTGAATTCATATCACTAGAGTTAACTCAAATTTTTTGTTTATATCTGGACCGTCCGATGTGCTTTAGCACGATTATTAAAAAGCCATGTCCATTTCATCTCAAGTCTAACTCTGATCGGACAGTCCAAATCTAAACTCAAAATTTGAGTTATTTCAGAGGATCTCTTCCTGCGTTGGTGCATTCCCTAGCTGTCCAAAGTCACCATTTTTGTTTAGGTTTAATTTTATAAAGTATGAGTCTTATGACTTATTGTAGTCTTGCAGAACATCATTTTTGGCCTATGATTCTATGAATCATATTTTAATCAGAGAAAGGTTTAAATGTCTCCGGTTGTTGTGTCTCACGTCTTTTAATATTTTAATAACAAATTTTAAAAAAAAATTATGTTAAAAACTTAATATAAAATCAAATGAGATCATATCATTTTCTCTATATGTATATAAAAATTATTACTGTTAGGTTTCGATTTTATATGAATCAATAAGTTAAAATCAACATTCATAATTTATCTACATCAGTATATTTTTGTAAGTTCTTGATTCTTGATACTAATTAAAACAAAATCAAAATGTTGAGGTATTTTATGTATACATAGAGAAAATGATATAGATGATATCTAACAGATGTATCACTTTTTTATTTAAGTTTTTTATGAATCAATAAGTTAAAATAAACATCCATGATTTATCTTGATCGGTACATTTTTACAAGCTCTTGATACTAACTAAAACAAACTTGAAATGTTGTGATATTTTATGTGTGCATAGAGAAAATGATATAAATCACCTAACATATATATTATATTTTGATGTTTATGTTATTGCAGTTTAAAAATAAAGACATTTGAATCCTCCTGTATTCTTTCATTATTCCTTGATTATTTTAGATTTTGTCAAGCATACTCAACGACTCGACTTAATTAGGACTGTCGATTGTGCAGCGTAATCTTGAATATTAAATCTTATATATTGCTGAACATAATTTGACTTATCTAATTACATCATTATGTCGGTAAATTTGCATAATATTTAGAATTATCTCATATGACGTTCTTCTAATGGGCTGAATTAGAAAAATTAATGGGGGAGTTGAAACTTAAAATGTGAACTCAAAACCTTTCAAGTACAAAATAAAATCTTAACCACTAAAATACAAGCATACATATAATATTTTTTTTTATGGAAGCTGAATTATACAACAACTTTAAAAAAAAATTAATTAAATTTCAACCTACGTAATTAAAAATTTAAAAATCATGAAATAGCTTAACACTTTCTGGACTAGGTGTAAATCCGTCCTGGTTCTTTCTCTAACTTAACCCATGATGAAAAGTACGTTCAGGAATTTTCTTTTTGTGAAGTTTGAATATATTCTTGTAATTGCCCATCTCAAACAAAAGACACAGCATAATATCATCTGGAATTTAATCGACCCAGGTTTTGGATCATTCATGGTAGTTCTAGTGTCAGAATTCTGATGATTTACCGGGTTTGGTTCTATATAGATTTCGGATCATTTTAGATTGGGTCGGGTTCAAATCAGTTTAGTTCAACAACATGACTCAAGCAAATTACAAAAAGACGGCTTAGATTAGTTCTTTTAAATTGACACAAATTTCAAAACAGACTCCTATAGTTTTTATGTGCACCAAATTAGTTTTATGGGAACCGACTCTGCTTCTTTTATTGAGAAAATGATGATTCTCATTTTCTTCCATCTGGATCGTTCAAAATCTAATATCGTACGGTCTCAATTATTTTATATTTTCAAATCAATTTAATCTATTAAAATGATTCAGATTTAATTGAACCCATGTGATGAATTTTGAACGATCCAGATGAAAGAAAAGGAGCAGATTTTGATCCGGTTTTATGTACACCAAATTGATTTTGACCCAGTTAAAGTTAATCTGGGCCATCCGTTTGTAATTGGCTTGAGTAAGGTACCTGGCAGGATACAGATTCATCATGGGCACTGACCAAATAAATCTTGTGGTGAAATTGTGAAGTAGGAGCGCGCCAAGAAGAATTAATGAAATCATAGAGATATACAAAATTAGAATTGAGATGAAATTTTCTATCAACCTTTTTTTTTTTTTTTTTTACACTTCAATCTCTCTTTATTCCATGAACTAAGTTTTTCTCGGGGATCAATAAAGGAAAAAATAACTTTTATTATCAACTGAAATAGATCCACTATCATCCTTATAATATATGTATATTGTCGAATATAATTAAAGGTGGAGATCTATTAACAATAAATCAGTTTGACAATATTGAGACTATTGAGACTATTATTTGAAAATATTGACACTTTCATCTCAGTATTGTTTTTCAAATATTTATATAGGTATCGAGTCGGATTTACATATCAAATAGGTAAACTAAAATCATATATCTATCCGTTATAATGTTGGATATGTCAGATTCACATTAGAATGTAAAATATTAGTATATCTGTATCTCGATATACTTCCAAGAAGATGGATACACGAGCATAATTATCATTCATATTTGTTTTTTTTTTTTTCGTAATAGGAACAAAAGGTTGTACATAATAAATATGTCATGTATTAACATTTATTGGTTCATAAAAAAATATTAAAATTATTCGGATATTTATATAGACATCAAGTCAGATTCACATTTGAATCGGATAGGTAAATTAAAATCACATCCTATCCATTATGGTGTTGGGTTCGGATAAAATTCAAGTCGAATATAATTAAAGATACTAATTATATAACTGTATGTATAATGTAATGAGTTATATTTTTTTAACCATAGAATTTGACCGGTTTGAGGTGAGTTTGGGTTCGGATCTGATTCGAACCATAGCAACTCTAATACCACCGATAATTAAATTAGGCCCTGTTCAGCTCCTCTTTGGGTTAGGGAATGGGTCTGGAAAGGGATTTTTTTTTAACTGGTTTTTACTGTTCACGTGGGAAAAAAAACTTCAGTGTGAGTGAATTTTTTTTTTCTTACGTGAACAGTAAAAACTGGAGACCTTAGTGTATAATTAACTCAACTTGGAGAGTCATTGTGTTTTTTATTCTTCCTTAATTTGGTCTATCATGGTGTGCCAAACGAGTTTATATTTAAAAATCAAATGAGATCTTGGTTGTCGAGATATACGTATATACTGACTCCCTGAATTACACTACACTACACTTGATTGTAAGGTAGGGAGTAGGGACTAGTTGGTGACCATTTGGTCCTACTATTAAGAAATAGACCAGGTGCACGCACATTTTCCATCTAAATTAATTCAGTACCTAATTATAAAAAGCTACCCCCTAATTGACTAATTCCTTCCCCTTGCCCCCACAGAAATCAGGACGTCCCTTTCAACAAGTTACAAAAAGTGTTAAGGTTTGCTTACAAAATTTGCACTCTCCTCACTGCCTTCAGTTAAAGACTGAATTCCGGTCACTTTTATTTGCATCTTTTCTTCTTCTTTTTTTATGTTTTAGATAGATTATGCATAGATTCAGGCACACTCAACTCTCTCTCTCTCTCTCTCTCTCTCTGATATAGCTAGGTTCAGAACAACATGAATAAAGGAAAGGAGAAGGAAGGCACAAATGCATCAACTTTTGATGACCACCTGAACATAGGTCTCTGTAGGACTCCGGGGGAAGCGAATCCCGAGGAGCATCAAACAGTTGGATCTATTTGTTGCCCGAATTGTAGTCACAAGTTTGAGCCGACGCCGGAGGTAAATGGAGGAAAATAAAAACAAGGGAATAAATAATTAATTAATTAATTGTCTCTCTTTTCTAGATAACTTCTGTTTGAAGAAAAGTTTTCATTTTCTTTGTTTTCATGAATAGAAGTTTTAATTAATTAGGTGCATGCATGAAAGCATTTAATCACGTACGTAATTAATTTAAGCCTTAATTTGGTTTCAAGTAACAGAATATCCTGGAGTTAAATATCTCTTTTGTATTTGCATTAACTTGTGATAATATATAATGTGATAATATATATTGTGGTCAAGTTAAAGAATAATTTTTATTTCATGATCGATATATTATTGTGTAGATGTTGGTGGAGTTTTTTGAGCAATTTATGGGCAAAATCGGTGGAGTGAAGTTTGAGCCATCAGACCAACAGCTAATTGATCATCTTGAAGCAAAAGCTAATAGATCTGGTGATCACAAGCCTAATCCTTTGATGGATGAATTCATCGCTACGATCGAAGGAGATGAAGGCATATGCTACACCCATCCTGACAGATTGCCAGGTACAAACCATTAGTTTCAATTGTCCGATCAATCATGAATTTGTCAGTACGTATATCGGGTGTACTTTCGATCATCTTAGATTTACTAACTCTTTTATAAATTTATTTTGTTTTTCACGAAAGCACAAGCAATAGGCCTACCATACGAAGTTAATATACTCTTAATCTTAATATTGAGTTTTTTAGTTATACTCTTCATAATGGTTAATGCCCTCAACTCCAGTTTGAAGTTAATTTGGAGTTTCCATAGATATAAACCCTAATTTCCTCGTCGCCACCATGGTCCATGAGTCCCCATCCGTTGAAGCCAAATTGACATAATCGATCTATATTCCGTGTCCTTCCATATCTCCCAGGTGTAACCATAGATGGCACAAGCAAGCACTTTTTTCATAAATCCTCCAAAGCGTACAAAACCGGGACCAGAAAGAGACGAAGAATTCACAGCAATAAACACTATGAGTTTAGCGAAACTAGATGGCACAAAACTGGAAAGACCAGGCCAGTAATCAGTGACAACGGAATTCAAAAGGGATGTAAGAAGATACTTGTTTTGTACACTGATTTTGGGAAGAGTAAAAGACCGACCAAAACGAATTGGATCATGCACCAATACCATCTTGGTGGAATCCACGATGAGAAAGAAGGCGAACTTGTGGTGTCAAAGATCTTTTACCAGACACATCCGAGGCAGCCAAGTGAAGATCGCAAGTATGCTTCTGGTTGTGAATTCTCAGAGAGCGCCAATAACAGCGAGGTAAATTTTATTTATTTGATTCATATTTATATATATTTTTACCACTTAATTACTGAAAAGTTTTAGTTTGTTTTCTGTTACTTCAGTAACAGAAATGTGGTTCTTTTAGAATATTTTGGTACTTTTATCAGTCTTGTTAATGACTGGATAAATTAGGACTCTACCGAATTATATATATGTTCATTTTCTGCAACATATATAATTAATGCTTAGTTAATCAAATGTTAAGGCAAACAAAAAGAATTCACATTTCTATGTTTCAAAAGAAGATCTGGCAAACAAAATATTATCTGATTAATAGACTCCAAGTAAATTATAAAATTATTTCTTATATATATCTGCTATTCAACTAGCATACATGGTAAAGACTGGTAATTAATGTAGAGACTTAGAAGAGTCTTCCTCTAAGTAAATTAAGAAGAAAACCAAATCAAACCTGACTCTTAGCTAAACTTTGACAGCATTTGATTTGAAGCAATTCTTATTATCTCTTCACATTTTTGTCCTCCTCCCTACCAATACAAGTAACCATAGGTGAAAAGAAACCAATTGCTAATGCTTGCGGTAAGTATACGTGTTGTTGTAGAGGAAATTAAACAAGAAACTTTTCCTTTACTAAAGTGAAACGCTAACCACTTAGATGGGCGTGGAATAGGTTCCTTGGGAGCAAAAGGTGCAGCCAGAAGCGCGTGAACAGATCGGTTACATGCAAATGGCACATCATGTAAACATAGAGGAACTGCGGCCTCAGGTTACAGCTATGCCTGCTTTCCATCTCGACACTTCAAAACCACCGCCCCAGGTTTTACCTATGCAGGCATTCCGTCTCAACGCGCCAAATGGACCACCGTTAATTACTCCTGTTGCCATGGCACCTGATCATCATCCTATGCATGAGGCATCAGCCATTCTTGCTAATAATTATCAACAGAATATGCTACCAAGTAGTAACTATCAGGTAGACAATTCATACTCTCTTATTTTATTGCCAAGATTAATTTAGAGAGTCAAAATTATGAACAACATGCAAAAGCGTAAAAAGATGTTTTCCTTATATGTGTGTGTGTGTGTGAGTGTATATATCGCGATAAATATATATATATATACACACGTACTCAAAATTTATATCTGAATGGTCAGGATCTTTTCTGGAGAATTAAATATTTACCTGCAGCCTACAGCTATATTTGCGTACTTCGTGTGGACAAGCTTATAAATTTATCTATTTTTAGCATTAATTCAAGAAACTACATACTTAATTAATTTCATTTGTTTTTTACAGATTAGAGCTCATTTAAATTAATCCGCATCCAGTCTGCACTTTAAATCTATAATGCAAATAATTTTCCATTAATTCTGCACAACCAAAAGTATATATATTGGCACACTTTCGTCTGCATGCACATATATATATAGCGTCCGTGTGTAAATAGTAAATATGGATGCATAGTTCATATGGCATCCAATTAATTAAATGTGATGTTTGAAATTAGTCTACAACTGTACAACACTTCAAATAAAATTATATTATTCGTAACATGGAAAATTGAATAAATAGAGCTTTTTCTGCCATTACTGGATCCCGACATATATATTTTATCATTCTGAGCGATGATTTAATTTAAGGAGTGTCAATTAATTAAAAGAAGAAGAAGAAATAAATTAATTTTGTCTTCATTGGTTAATTTCTTTTTCCCACACACGTACCCTCTGCCATTTTTTAGTTGATGGCACATTTTAAATGGCAACAAAAAAAAAATAGCTAGTTCTTCAAATTTAGCATCAATTTTTAGGACCATTTTGGAAAAAGAAATGAGTTTTTCAAATGATCTCAGATCGATCTTCATTTGTTCAATCAAGAATAAGGAGAAGCGTTTCATATACTTAATTACACGTACGTACCTTATTCTGCATTTCAATAAATAGATTCTTGCTAGCTAGCTTATTAGTATTACAATATTGGAACTCTAGGCAGATCGATACCATATACTATTCAACTTTTTTTTTAAGATTCATATACTTATTCAACAGCATGGGTGTATCATACATAGAGTCTTAAATTTAGGCAGCTGGAGGTGATATATATAAGAATATCATACATAGAGTCTTAAATTCACACAAATTAATGTATCGTATATATAAGAGACCAAAATATACAAGGAATATAATATTGACCCCTTGAAATCTTAATGGAAACTATTCTCTTCCAAGCTATATATATATATATATATATAAAATGAAGATTGCATGGAGCAGCTACGTACCTTTATATATTTTTGCGTCTCCAGTCTCCACCTAATATTGCACTTTCATAGGAAAATGATATCTTCTCTGCATGTCCATATATAGTCCATTGATCATCTTTGTGCCAATTTGTTTTTTTTTTTTAATACTTTCATAGGAAAATGATACCTCTTTCATTATATTATTGGTTAGCTTGAGCAGCAACAACAAGTTCATGGTAACACAACATTCAGTTTAGAAGAAATTATGACGGGTTGTACCTCAGCAGATCCAAAAGAGGCAAGTCCACAAACTCCATCGGTTTTAGTAAATGATGAAATCATTCTATATATAGACAACAATTTATTGTTCAAATCCTCGGAACAAATTCATCCAAATTTTGGCTTTTGGTTTAGGGGAAACCAAAAGGAAAGCTAGCTAGAAGTTATACATATATTCTAGGTTTTTTTTAATGCTAATGCTATATTTTACAAGAGTTCAACTATATATTTGAAGCATTTACATGTTAAAGCACTACTTGCAGGGGACATCAAATGCAAATTCAAATAATGCTGAATGGCCGGGGTTCTTCAACTGGCAAACAAATAATACCCAAGATCCCCCTGGACCTCATAATTAGAAAAACAAAAAAATGCATGCTTGAAAACAAAGGAAGAGAAGAGTATAAGAGTATTAAGGATTTAACCAAGGCTGCTCCTTAATTTTGCTGGCATGGCTTCCGCTTCAACCGATTTGCATGGAATATGGAGACTGCATAAACAACCCGAGATAAATTTCATATGCATGTCAGCAAAAGAGAGAGCCTATTATATATTAATTGTTCTAATCATTGAATCTTAAATGTATGCTTCATTTGTTTATTTTTATTTTAGTATGACTGGAAAACATTAATTTGTCTGGTTTCTGTATACTAGCTATCTGCATGTAAACTTCTTTCCTTTATCTTTGAGGATTTGTCCTAGCTAGCTAGACAGAAACTAAAAAGCAAAAAAATAAAAAAAATAAAAAAATAGGCTTAGTGGCAAAAAAAAACTAGAAGGAAAGAAAACACAGGAGGATAGAAAGGTTCAAAAAAAAAATTTACAGATTGGCCCTCCTTAGTTTTAGGTTGGGTCTCCCTCCCTATTATTTGTTTGTTAGGGAAGCATTTGAATTAATTCAGATATACATAGTATATATTGATTATGGGCCATGGCGTTATTATTTTCGTATGGGAGGGAGACTGTTCAAAATCAAATACCAATTATGGTCTATACAAAACAAAACAAAAACAAAAAAAGGAGAATTTCTAGCCCTTAAGTAAAAACCATGGTTTAAGAGAAATGGGTTTCGTGATTCTGTACATAACTTTTTTAGTCCAATCTCTTACTACTGTTTTTTAACTTCCGTTACAGTAGAAACATTGATACTGGCCTAAATTGGAAAGCCTTCTTCTATTGAATATTAATACTGGGCTCAATAGAGGGAGAGTACCATAACTGGGCTTGGGCTTTCCTTCTTTCTTTTGCAATGTGAATATAGTTTGGCACGTGGGCTCTTCCCAGAATTTCTGAATTCATATCAACTAAACTATTGTAACATAATATTACTGTTTAGATTCGGACTGTCTGATCACAATCTGCACGAACATTAAAGTAACCCGTGCATTCCAATTCGGATCAGATTGGATTCTGATCCGAATAAATGATACTTCATCAATATTTTCGTTCTGGCAAAGAGATTCATTGTGAAAATACTTAATCCTTTAAATTGAAGTTCACATGTTATCAAATTAAATTATTATAAAAAATATTTAATAATGATATAAAAATAAGAAAAATAAGGAAAATCTTTGATTATTGAATATATTTCTGTAGTTTATTGGATATTTTATTTCTAGACTCGGAGTTCGAGCCATAAAATTGAGATTGGAGAATTAGCTAGATAAATAAATATCTTATAATTGTTTTAGAAGAAAGACTAATAGTATTAGTTCTTGCAAAAAGAAAAAATTCAATTTATAGTAACAACTTAGCCTTACTTAGAGGTGCTATTTTTATCTAATTATCCGGATATGATCCGAAACCGAACCGGAATCGACCAAGATCCGATTAATTTGGATAGGGTATGATTTAAAAAATATAACCGGTTTATTTCAAAAAAAAATATAACCAGTTAAATTTTTAGTGCAGTTACAAAATTAATAATTTCATATCCAGAGCTAAAAGAGTCACATTTTCCTTTACCCTTTACCCTTGTACAGGTACTGTTCGGATAGGATATGAGATTGATTTAAATATCCGACCTGTAACTGAACCCGACCCGATACCCGTATAAATATCCGATAAAATGATAATATCATTTCTTTATAATTATTTAATATAAAAATATATATAAATAACTATGAAAAGACAATCATTTGTAGTATTTTTTTAATTTCTTCGATGAAATTTATTGCTCTTTTCACACAAATCATTGAAATCAAATGTCATATTTGCTTTTTTTCCTATAAATTTTCGAACCTAATTAATTCCTTTCTTGATTTCTTTGTCTACCATATATCTACCTTTCTAAACGGATCATTGAAATTTATTGCTCTCTTCGCTAATTGAAACAAATTAGTATTAACATTCTATTCATAGATTTTTGGAACCATAGAATAAAATCATCATCTCCAATATTTTACTTTCTAATAGGGCTGTAAATGAGCTGGCTCGGGCCGAGCTGGGCCTTAGCTCAGCTCATTAATTCTGGACCGAGTTGTTAGCGAGCGGTAACAGCTCGCGAGCTAAAATCTCAGCTCAAACTCGTGACGAGCCAGCTCGCGAGCCAACTCACGAGCCACGAGCTAGCTCACTGGGTTTGGTTGGACCTTGTTTTAAGAAGAAAATAAATTTTACAAACTTTTTTGGACCGAGCTGGACTGAGCTGAACCAAGCTGGACCAAGCTTGACAGTATAAAAAACACACAAATTGATGCCTAGCCGAGCTAGCTCGTGAGCTAGTGGGTGAGCTAAGGCCTTAGCTCAGCTCATTAATTTTGGCCCGAGCTGTTAGTGAGCCAGCTCGTTAACAGCTCGGTCCACTATCGAACGAGCTGTTACCGATCGAGCCAGATGTGAGTCACGAGTAAGTCACGAGTTATGAGCTTTTTGGACAGCCCTACTTTCTAAAACTATCTCACCTTCAATATTTGTAGGCAAATTTAATTTATATTATAATGATCTATTATGTGAGATGTTTAAGAAATTATAATTATATTTAAACGTAAATGGTTTCTCAAATGCTTGTGAGTTGCGTCATTGGCCAACTTCCGATCCGGACCCGTCCTGGATTTGAACCGAATCTGATATTTCACAAACAAGTTATGAATATCTATCCACCCGGAACTAAAAAACTAAACCCAAAATATATACAGGTAGATAGGTATTCTAACTCTACCCAACCCGATAGCACCTCTAGCCCTCTGCTCACTATTTACCTCCGCCCATATGTAGACTCCTTAATATATACCCTTACAAAACATATGAAATTTTAGTAATAATATTCTTTCTTATTTGGACTTACTGGTTACAACTACAAGTATAAAAGAAATTTCAATATATAATTAAACTGATCTGCTAGCAATTGTATAAGAAATCTATTTACTTTATTAGAATAACATTTAAGAAAATTAATATTGTGTACTAATTGATTGAAGAGAATTCAATGCTGGAAGATGGATAATTGATGGACAAAAATTGTCTATAATATTGGGTTGTAATAAAATATAGGGAAAAAATTTAGTGTGTCCATAAAGCTTTAAAAATAGCTAGTATCCTAATGAAAACATCATACTATCCTAAATCCCCATAAAAAACTTAGTATGTTTTCGTCTATCCTCTTTTAGTTATTTGAAAAATTAAATTGACAAGTATAGGTTTTTATTATAAGTCCCATATTTTTCAAATAGTTTGTATAAAATTCAAAGGTATACATGAAGATGAAAATGGTTTTATTGGGTGAGATTATAGACAGCTCAAGCTCAAGGCGCTTGGACCTAAATTACCTAAATGGTGTCCCTCAATTTAAATTCGGTTCGGTTCGATTGAAGTGACTGACAACTGGGGCTAGAAATAGAATAATTGTTATTTAATTGTTATTTTTATTAAAACTCATTTTAATTTAAAAACAAACAAACTTAATTATTTAATTGTTATTTTTATGAAAACTCATTTTAATTTAAAAAGTACTTATTATTTTGTAAAAATATAAAATAAGTGTTTTATTTATGAAAAAATATGTTAGTATTCTAATTGGTCGATTTTTTAAAATAATGATACATTGGTCTACTACATGGAGGATTTAGAAGTTTCTGTAACCATAAGTTTTGAAAAAAAAAAAAATAGAGTCGATTTTTGCCATAAAAACTGTTAGATTATGAAAAATATGTCAATTAATCATTCAGAGACATTATTTTCTAGAAAAAAGTATCCAGAGATACAAATTTTTAGTATTGTTATTGTAATTCACTTTTACATTTTCTTTTAATTTTCTTCACGGAAATATTTATTGATTTTTTTTATATAAAAAACCAATCAATTGATTTGATAAAATGATAAAATGGTCAAAATACACAAAAAATATATTCAAATTGTTCCATTAATCTTATTGTTAATATACAAAATCAAACAAAATATCTGATTTATTTTATAAACAAACTATAAAAAAAAAAAAAGTTACTGTAGAGAACTGTTTGGCAGCCCGTTTTTGAGGTTAAAACTGAAAACGGGCTGCCAAACTGTTTTTTATGGTTTTTGTAAAAACTCGGCTAATCATGCTGAAATCCAAACTTTTTTTTTTTTAATTATGACTTATAAAAAAAAGCTCAGAGAAGAGGCCATGATAAATTCAAGATTATATTTTATCAATTTAATTTAATTTAATTTTAGCATGCACACCACACCAGCCGCGTGCATGAGCTTATAATTGACACATCATATATATTTTCTTTCCACCAGACACCAGACAGTTGATAATTAAATTAAGAGACACGGACACCTAACCTAATTAATACCCAGCTCTACATTTTTTTATTTATTTACTTAAATGTAGCTGCTTAAAATAAACAAAATTTGGACAAAAGATAATCTTCTCAAAGAGGCTGCTAGGAACATTTTTTATATACCAGATACTGTAAATTTTTTTTTGTTTTTTGAAAAACTGATAGAGGCTATCAGTGAGTAAATTTTCTTCTTCTTTTTTTTTAAAAATTTTTTACAGAAGCTGCGAAGTCGTGAGGGGAATTGAATTCTCGATTTTTGGGTAACCAACAATCCTAAAACTTTTCTCCTCGCCTACCTCCCCTTTCTCGTAAATTTTCTTTTTTAAATACCAGATACTATAATACTTTTACTTCTGATTGTGGTTTTATTCAGAAAATTTATGGATAATTGACGCTGCAATTCACTTGAAAGATAGAATATTTGTTTAATTTATTAGATCTGCAATTTAATTAGAAAGGAACAACATTAATTAGCTTTAGAGATTTTTCAGCTTAACTAATTACAACAGAAGGAGGTAGGTAGGAGTATTTAGAGAATGAAATACATGACACGCCGTAACGTGACGTGACAAACACGCCGTAATTTGATTACGTGACGTGATGCGACGTAATCAACTTTTTTTTTTCACGTGACGTGACTTGACGTGATCAAAATGAGGCGGATAGTCATGTCACGCGAATGGTCCCGTCACGCGTAGTCATGCCGTAACCATATGTGACATGATCACACATAACGTGATGTTTCTTAGGAAATGTTGCATCTAACATTATTTTAAAAATTCAAATTACAAACATTTATTAAACTAAATTAAAGAAAATAAAAATCAATACTACATAAGTATCAATATCACTGAATTTACACTAAAATAAAAATCTGAATACTCTTTACATATAAAAAAAGTTAGATACTCTATGTTTTTCATGCCGTGACGTGACATAACGTGATCACGTGACGTGACGTGACGTATATTTTTACTAAAATGTGGTCACGTCACGTAATGACGTGACGTGATGTTAACGTGACGTGACTAGTCACGCCATGACAAATTTTCTTCTCTAAGAGTATTGGATTTTTTTTTTTCTTCATAACAAAACAAAACAAAACGAATCAAATGAAATCAGCATCGGTGGTTTTGTTTATAGCATAAACAACTTCACCGTACCATTAATTAAATTAGTGCGGTGAAAGATTGAAGTGTGTTTTTATTCCAGCCACAGGTGCAAATTAAAAAATTAACAAGTTATTCATCTCGTAGCAGTAGCATACTAGCATTGATACGGTACACAAATAACCTTCCATCTTCCCCCGGAATATACTATTAATTGTCATTACTATACTCTATACACATTACATCTTTCATTTTATTTTTTTCTAAAATAAATCGGAATATAGTATTGGCATCCTTCTGTCACAACTCACAAAGGAGATATATAGGCTTTTATTATTATTATTATTAAGAACTTCACTGATTATGTCGGCTTGATATCAATAATTTGTCGGAACTGATAAAGCCGATTTTTTTTTTATTAATAATTTCTGATTATGTCGGAACTGATAAAAACAGTAAAAAATTTAAAAAACAGTAAAAACAGTAAAAAAAATAAAAAAAAAAATTTAAAGCCGATTTTTATTTTATTAATAATTTCACTGATTATGTCGGAACTGATAAAAACAGTAAAAATTTCTGGACCACCAGATCAGTGATTTTTAAAATAGCTTAATAAATAATAAAAAAATTTCAAAAAATATAAAATTTGTTCTCCAAACACATTTTGTGTTTCAATATGGAGATCATGTTGAACAATTCGGATTGATTGTTTGAATTTTCAAAATAAAAATATAGTGCCATGAAGTAAAAACTTGTTTTACTCCATGTCTCATTTTAGCCCAGCTCTACATACATACATATATACAAATATATACATACATACATACACATACATACATACATACATACATATAGAGAGAGAGGATGGTTCAAATGCATTATAATTTTGTGCCCCAATTAGAGGTGTTTGTCGGTTCGGTTCAAACCGAACCGAACTAAGCAAACCAAACTTTTATTTCGGTTTTAAAAATACAACCGAACCGAACCGTTTTAGCCAATCAACCGAATCAAATCGAACCGAAGTTTTATTTCGGTTTGTTCAGTTTAAGCCGAAGTATACAAAAACAGCACCATTTCTCGTTTGTTGTCCCCCAACCCAAACCAGCAAAATTGAAAACCAAAATCTGTACCAGTAAATTAAAATAGCATACCAGAAAAAATACCAACACATCAGAAACTTCCAGAAACCAGATCCAAAAATAACAGTAAGTTAGAATCAAAGAGTTTCGACAAATCACTATGTCACAAAATCGAGAAAAGCTTAGAAAGGAACGAAGGGATTGATCTCATAAATCATCATAGATCAAATCTGACAGCTAGGATTAAATAAAGCATTTGAAAATTATTTGTATTTGTCCATATCAATGTAAATAGAAAGAAATCAACTAGACTGAGGGAATCAAAAATAGAAATTGGGCAACGACTAATTAACCAAACATTATAATATATATATGTGTGTGTAAAAGATGTGTGTAAGAAATAAAAAAAGGCACATCCATGTTTAGAATACTCAACTTGGACCCTCGATTTCAGATAAACCCACTATTGAAAAAAAAACTAAGAACGAGAGAAGAAGAGAAAACTCAGAAAATTGTTTCAACTTTCAAACTAGTTTGTGCAAATGTAACTTATGTAAGAAAGAGGTAAAGAGATTAAGAGAGACTGACAGTTGAAGCAGACAATGGTTGGGCAATTTGATAGTAGTAGTAGAGTGGGTGTGGGATTGTGAAGCCTAGTCTAACTAGCTAGGGTGTGGGTGAAGACAGAAGGCATGGGAGAGAGGAGAAGCAGGGAAAGCTGTGCGACGTCAGGACCTAGTTCAACTAGGGGTGTGGGTGAAGACAGAAGGCGTGGGAGAGAGAAGCGTTGGATTGTGGGTGAGATGTGACTCGGGGGAGAAATTGAGAGAAGGCGTGCGATTTAGGTGAACCGGTCTAACCAAAAACATCAAACTTCGGTCGGTTCAGTATAATTGGTTTTTAAAATTTCAAAACCGAACCGAACCAAAGTTTTAAATCGGTTTTAAGAAATGAACCGAACTGAACCATTAAACCATAAAACCGAACCGTTTTATCCGATCGAATTCAGTTCGGTCTAAAACCGATTAAACCAGACCCGATGAACACCCCTAGCTCCAATTATGTTCTATGTTTTTATTAGGGAAAATTTGTTTTATGCCACTCTAAAACTTGATATTTGTCAAATGCCACTAAAAAAACAATATTTGTCAAAATGCCATTAAAACTCAATGCCTATTTTAATTTTGCCATTATTCCTCTTTAATCTCAATTTAAAAATTCTAATCTTTCAAAATGCTCAAACTGCCCCTGTCAGATTCTTTTTTTCTTTCGAATTTCAAATTTTTTCAAATTTCAAATTTTTTATAATTTCAAATTTTTTCGAATTTCAAAATTTTCAAATTTCCAATATTTTCGAATTTCAAATTTCAAATTTTTCCAAACTTCAAAATTTCGAAATTTTCAAATTTTTTCGTGGCAGCCCCCGACTCGGACTCCCCAAAAAATTTGATTAAATTTGATTTTCATCTATAAATTTGATTTTCCAAAAAAAATTGAAATTTGAAATTTGAAATTTAAAAAAAATTTGAAATTCGAAAAAAAAAAAAAATCTGACAGGGGCAGTTTGGGTATTTTGAAAGATTATAATTTTGAAATTGAGATAATGGCAAAATTAAAATAGGCATTGAGTTTTAATGGCATTTTGACAAATATTGTTTTTTGAGTGGCATTTTGATAAATATCAAGTTTTAGAGTGGCATAAAACAAAATTTCCCTTTTTATTTCTATTTTTAAAATCCGAACTGTTCAAAATAATTATTACAATATATAAAATATGATTGTATGTTTGTATAGGCACACACAGGTCGATTTTTTTTATTAATAGGAAAAATAAAATAAAAATAACGACAATGGAGAATGATTTCGGTGAATTTCAAAATCTAGGAAGAACATTATGATTTATAATGTCTAGGACACTGTAGCTGGACGTTATAAATCATAACCTCCAGTTAATCTGATTGAATAATTACTAATTAATAAAAAAAAATACTTGTAGCTGGTTGTTGTGTTTCACGTCTTTATCTCCATTTTTTTTATTTCGGTTCTATAACGGTATGGTCGAAAAAGAAACATTGTAGCGGGACATTATGGATCATAACGTCTTGCTACATTATTTTTTTATTAATTAGCGATTATCCAATCGATGAATTGAACATTATGATTTATAATGTTCAACTACAGTGTTCTGAACGTTATAAACTATAACGGTTTTCTTAAATTTCGAAATTCACTGAAGTCATTTTTCATTATTGTTATTTTATATATATATATATATATATATTTTTTTTTTATTAATAAAAAATCGGCACACAGACGAGCTTCTAGCTGTTGTGAAAATAAATTAGCCGGTAGGATTTCCGACAGTTGTGAATACGATTTGAGCACTTTAAAAATTTCTGAAAAACCTTCAGTATTTTTGTAATTTTTTATTTATTTATGGATAAGAATAAAAAAAAATAGGGTAGGTAAAGTAGAGGATATGACAATGACGTATTTTCTGTAGAGTATGGACGACAGCCACTGAGCCACAGGACCAAGCAAATAATTCAGAATTTCAGATGCATAATAAATTAATAATGACAATAGGAAAAGGACTGATAAGATATAATTGTCGCTTCTCTCTGCCAAATTTTCTTTCTTTTTTGTTTTAGTTTGAGCCTTTGAGGCTTTGAGGCTTTGAGCTTTCTATTAAATAGGTTTTAGTTTCAATTCTTTAGCTTATATTGGGCATTGCCTGGCTGAAAAGTGAAAACGGACAAGGATAATCCGTTCCTAATTCCAAAAAATTAAACGGGTTTGGATATTTTCGGATTACATAAGATGAACAAGATACGAATAAATTTGTTTATTTGAAAACGGATCGGATGTCCGGTTATATCCGAAACGAATGGGAGGGAATGAGGGATATCATCTACTGATCTAGTGGCAATGTGGCATCACATATTCACATGGGTAATGGGTAATGGGTTCATTCAAATCCCATCAAGTTATTACCGGTTATAATCGGTTTCTTCTTTAGCATCACGTGTTTTTTAAATCACTTTATAGTAAAATTAATTCTTTAATGAGACCATTGAATGTACATAGAGAAAATTTAATAGTTATTTTTCTTATTTGTTTTTTTCTTAATTTTGTTAATTAGTATTTATATTTTAAAATATTTGTCTGAATCTGACTTAATTATTCGACAATTATTCGTATTCAAATCCGTATTCGTAGATTATCTACTTAGTATCTGTATTCGTTTATGGTGGATTTGGTTTTAAATTTTGACATCCATTTATTATTGGTATATGTATTTGTATTATCCGCTTGTTGAAATATGAATATGAATTTAATATTAACATTTTTCCGCTCCTTTTACACTTTACACACCGCGTAGGATCTGCTGATTTAATCAATTGATAGAAGAAGATGTTTGGTGTCTGATTTTGTATGAACATTTTTTTTGTTTCAATTGAAGAGATGAGTCTCCCCCGCTTCAATCAGAAAAATAATTATAATTAATTATAGCATGCGTTGCACAAATTTTATTTAAAGAACAGTCAAAGGAAGCTGCCTTTTTCCCACTTTTAAAGGGGGAATAATTTTAATTGATTATAACTTTTTTTTAAGAGAATTAGTTGATCATAACTTATTTTAATAAAATTAGAAATACATATATTTTAACACATATCATATTAAAAATTAAAAGAAACAAAATTAATCATAAATAAAATATTTCAGATATGCCAAAAAGTAACAAAATCTCCTAATTTTCTAAAATGATTAGCTATGACCAAATTAATTTTAAAATTGAGTTAATGTTAGGTTAGGTGCACTGGTCGATCGACTGCCATATATAATTAAAAAGTGTTCATAATCTTTGTGAGTTATGAGGATCATATATAATATATATATTGATCAGAATCAGATCGTCTAAATTATACTTGTTTTTATTTTATAAAGATGTATTAATATTGTTTAGTTGTTTATCTTAATAATTAAACGATCCATGTGCGCGTATAGTAATATAGTAATATAGTAATATAGTATCTATGAATGAATAAGATAAAAGAGGAACAAAAACATGTGCTGGAGCCTGGAGCTGGACATGTTCCCATAATAGAAATGAACTATAGGGTGCGTTTGGGTGTGTGAATAATAGCTACTGTTCCGGCTTAGCACTATTCCGAGTTACTAATTTATGTTTGAGTGTGTTTGGATTAGCGAATAATCACTATTCTTTGTTTGTTTTTTGTGAGATTGTTCACTATTTTACTAATCCTACAAAATATTATAATAGCTATTATTCTCAAATTAGAATAGCTACTATCCTTGCACTATTTTTTATTCATCCTAATACACCCTATATATTTATTGATCGAGGTTGATGTTGATTCGATGTTGCAATTAAGGCACCGACAGTTTACTATTATCGGACCTCATCGATGAGATCGATAATTCCAATTATATTATATAACAGGGAAGCAAGTACTAGTGTAATACTGGCTCACCAAACATGATTTAATTCAAGATTCAAGACTTGCTCCTGTTCAAACAGTTTTTGGTTCAAGACAGACCTTTTTTGCATGTTTTTCATACTAAATTTAGCTTTTATATATCTAGCTAGTTTGAACTCTGAATAATTTGAAATATATTACTTAGTTCTTGGAGACAAAGATATTGACATTGTTGTTTTGATTTTATGTAATGCACAGATAATATAATTAAAATGAAAAAAAAAAAAACATATGACTCATCTGGTGTTGCATAAAATCAAAACAACACGTACTCTTGATGTCTTAATTTACATGTCGTTTGTTTGGACGAGGATGTGGTATGTTATTTTTTGTAAGACAAGAGGAAAGAGATTTAAGAAGACAAATTATTATTGCAATCTTATTTTCATCTTTACATTTGTCTCTATTTATAGAAAAAATTAAAAAACTAACCGTTACACTATTAATTACAACTACCAATTATCAATCACTAACTACTATCTACTAACCTATTAATTACAAGACATTATTACCTACAACAAGCTATTATAACTAGCCGTTATTTTTAACATGGTCTTTAGATTGTCTATGTTAAAAGAATAATATTCAGTAACCTTATGATTATGTTAAATATCTAACTAAACAAACACTAATTATGAACTTTTTGAATTCATATTCTTTGCATTTATACATCGAATCTTAAAGAGAGTTCGTGCATTACAGATGTAGGTCAGATTGCATACACGTAGATCTGCCCTTGTGTAAAATGAAAAACAATATCACTAGTAGTGACCTTGACACTAATCAGATACGGATTAGATAGTCGTAAAACTATACTTGTATCCATATTTTTCCAGATGTGAATAAGAATCGAATATTAAACGGATACATGCAGACACAGATCGAATATCAAATATCAGTTGATATATACATAAATATTTTTATAATATATATTAAAATATATTGTATAGATATGAATAATTAAAATTCAAAACCATATTCATACAGATATTTGAATATCAGATATCCGTATCTAATTTTTTAATACCAATCCGAATTTGATCATATAATATACGACCAATTTTCACCTCTACTAGTGATCCCCAATTAGGGGTGGCAAAAAAAGCTCGTAGCTCGTGGCTCGATCGTGACTCACATCTGGCTCACTCGCTAATAGCTCGGTTCAGAATTGACGAGTTCAAGCTGGGCCTAGCTTGCTCGCCAGCTCGACTAGGCATCAATTTGTGGATTTGTATGAATTTATGTGCATTTTATACTATTAAGCTTGGTTCAGCTCGGTTCAAAAAGTCCGTAGAATTTTTTTTTTCTTATAACAAGGTTCAACCAAATCCAGTAAGCTAGCTCGTCAGCTCACTCATCACGATTTTGAGCTAAAATTTTAGCTCAAAAGCTCTAGGTCCGGCTTACTCGAGTGTAGCTCGGTCCATAATTAACGAGCTGAAGCAAAATCTAACTTGGAACAAGCCAGCTCGTTGATACCCCTAACCCCAACGCTTATCATCTAACTACCCCTATTATAATTTGTTCCAAAAGTATCTCAAAATATAACGATCGTAAATCTTCAACATATTCGTTTTTTCTCGGTCTTCATCTTCAACATTATGGTAACATTATCGCTAAGCAAATCTTCCAAATGTATACAATATATGCACATACCTGAAAAAAGAGAATTAGCAGAACAACCCTCCATTTCTTGAAATATTCGTCTATATATTCCTTTCTCCCCGAAATAATTCAAATGAAGGCATGCAGTTCCGCCAATGATGTCTCAGAACAGAAGCCAGTATACAAATTGGCTTCCTACTGATATCCATGCCATTCCACTGCGTGTTTGGGACTCCACTGAGAATCAGGAAGTGTCGTACCAGGTTGATTCTGTTGCCCCTCCACTGCGCATTGCCATTGATGATGTTGATGGTGCATATATGGACATTACTTGTGTTGCTTCTGTTGCCCCTCCACTGCGCATTGCCATTGATGATGTTGATGGTGCATATATGGACATTACTTGTGTTGCTGGTCTGCCAGCTAGCTACATATGATGCAGTCTGATTTTTTTTTTATTGACTTCTCAGTTTTATATTACCCTAGTCCCGTTGTTAGAGGAGGATCAATACTTGTTTTCTCTATTATGGTTTTTTGGTGGTTGCTTAAACGTCGAGCCTATGTGTTTTGCTTGATATTAGCTATTGTGTTTCGCTTGCGATTGGATTTTGTATTTGCATATGGTCTAGTGACATAGATTTGCTAGTAGCGTGTAACTTAACTTTTATGTTTCATATATGAAACGGACCTTCGTGTCTTTTTTATCAAAAAAAAAAACAGAAGCCAGTATAATTATAATGGTTCAAATTTATCCATGAACTAATTAATTGCACTAAATCCCAACTCTATAATTAAAATTTGCACCCTTCATCCTTATCATCTATATATATAAAATCAAACAATTCAAATTTAGGATAAAATAAAAGGGGTTCTGAAATTGTACAAGTCGCTTTAACAACTCATGTAGCTTTCTTTAATTATGTTTTGAAACTTAGATGGGAAGTTGTCTCTAACAATATATTATTATATTGATAAGAAAAGTTATTTACAACTCATATAATAGCTTCTATATTCAAATTTTAACATACATCAATCGCTGAATTTTATACTTCCTCAATCAACGTAATAATTTTCTTATTTTTTATCTACATTAATATATTTTTTTGTCAGTTTAATTATTGGGAAATGGCAATAAATTGTCAGCATTTAATGTACTTATTAAGGAAAGATCATACATTTTGCATTTTGGATATCAAAGGCTAACTGAAAATAAAAAATAAAATTAAAAAAAAGCACAGAGATAATTAGGGCACTCATTGTCTCCAGTCCTTCTGAAAAAGAGAGAGTGGGATCCCTTGATCCCAGTAACATGTTTTTATTTCATTTCCTTGGTGTCTCCAGCAATGTTAGCCACTTAGCCCCCGGAAAAGAATTCGGATCCCCTAAAGTAAACCGATTTTTTAGTTTTGATCTGGACCGTTCAAGATGATAGACACGAATATTAGAGGGGCCAATACGTTTCATCACGGGCCAGATGAAAAGTAAAAAAATTGGGTTACTTTAGGGGATACTGAACGCCCGGAAAATGGGTGATAGGCAACAGCCCAATTATCCATATTGCATAGGCCAAGCCGCCAAGATGCCAACTACAAATAGCACAAACATAAACAACGTTTTGATAAAATTGGGGGGGGGAAAGACGAAATCACATCAAAGATCAAAGATCTTTCCTTTCCCCATTTATTTTACCCTACTAGGAAGATCTCCATCCAGATCACCAAAATGCCAGGTGCCATCTTTCTCCATCTCCTCCTCCTCTCTTGCTTCGCCTCTTGCGGCTCTGCCAAATCCTTCCTCCGTACGCTACCTGATGACCCCAGTCTCCTCCGCCTATCAGCTGGACGCTCCCGTTCCTCCAACAAGCTGTACTGCGACAGCTGGAGGCTCTCGGTGGAGACCAATAATGCGGGTAAATGGAGGACTATACCAGCCAAGTGTACCTCGTATGTGGGCGCCTACATGAACGGAGACAAGTATCAATCCGACTCTCAAATGGCGGCACATGATTCGCTAATTTTTGCTAAGGCTCTGACATTGGCAGGAGATGGGAAAGATATCTGGGTTTTTGATATCGATGAAACCACTTTAAGTAATGCACCGTATTATGCGGACAATGGATGGGGGTAAGCCAATCAATCATCTTTATCTTAATTTGTTTGGCATCAATTCAATTTAATTAATTGGTATATATATATATTCCTTAGTGCTGGTACTATGGTAAATTAAGAATTGCAATCTAATTAAGACCTTTTTAGCGGTATCAGTAGAACGTAGTACTACTAAGGACAAGGAATACAATACTGGCGCCTGTTTGCTACCAGCAAGCACATATGGATATGGGTAATGGGTGTGACTTGTGAGTGGGACCCCATCCCCATGTCCAATACATATATGGTTGGTTCATGGTTGTAACTTGTAACAATAACTAGCAACTAGATCTGTCCTTTTGCCAACTCACTTTGATTTCAATTTATATATTAACCATTGCTTTTATTTTGGCAGGTCTCAATTATTCAATGAGACTTCCTTTGATGAGTGGGTGGATCAAGCCAAGGCACCACCTTTACCATCAAGTGTAAAACTGTACAATGAACTTCTAGGATTAGGCTTTCAAGTCGTTTTCTTGACCGGTCGAACGGAGATTCAAAGAAACTTAACTGTACAAAATCTCTTGGATGCCGGCTACCATTCATGGGAAAGGCTCATATTGAGGTATATAAATGATTTTTGCTCCCTAGCTAGCTGAATATTATTTTTGACACAAAAATTGAACGCTTTGATTAAGTGGCACGTATTATGAAGCCCTTAATCCTTTATTAGTTGGTTAATTAATCAGATCTTAAGGTTTCATATCTTATAGTTTTATTTGACACAATGTTCTTTTATTTTCAATAGCAAAATTTGATGTTTGTGATGTGGTCATTTTGTTTTCATAAAATGTGTACCTGTCCTTGTAGTTGTAGATCTAATTTAAAGTTATCATGTGTAGAGTCACAAATTTGCGAGCATATAATGGCCTTCTAGTAAAAAGAATGGGTTGGGATGGTATATAACTATATATACATGCTAATTTTATTTTGCAAGATTATGGATTGAATTTAGAGATGTGATGCTGATCTGTTGTGGCAGGGGTGATTCTGACATTGGCAAGCCAGCTGTTACATACAAATCAGGGAAAAGAGCAGAGTTGGAAGCCGAAGGATACCGAATTCAGGGTAACTCTGGCGACCAATGGAGCGACTTGTTGGGGTTGCCAATGGCTGCTAGATCCTTCAAGCTGCCAAATCCCATGTACTACATTAGTTAACTTGTACATGTTTATTTATTTTTTTCTGCATTGCGTGCCAATAATTTCTCGTGGAGAGGAGAGTGCTGTGAAAATTGAGTTTTGCAATAATACTCCAAATTATGTGGGAGTCGTCTTCAGTCTTCATGTATCCGTGTGGATCAATTCAAATGTGGCATTTGTGTTTCATTGGAAGCTAGCTTGTTATCAATTTACTTCTAGTTGTGCCCTGCCCCTGCGTTGTACTTAATTTGTGTAGAGATTCAATGTCAATTGCATGCATATTATCTTATCTTATTTGGAGTATATAATATTGCCTGGTCACCATGCTCTCTCTGCTCTATGGAGCGACATTACCACACTCTAGTTGCCGGTATCATTCATTATGGGAGAGGAGGGTGTCCGATGGCCATCAGACCAAACTTGATTCGATGGGTGGTTTCTACCGTCTGATCCACTTCAAGATCTGTGCGCATCACTTTAATATCCGTGCTATTTGTTTTAATATCTGTGCGCACAGATCTTGAAGTGGATCGGATGGTAGAAACCACCCATCGAACCGAATTTGGTCCGATGGGCATTGGACACCCTCCTTTCCCCATTCATTATACCTTGTCTGAAATGGGAACAAGTAAACAATAACTAAATCATTGTACTCCTTTAGGACTTAATCTAGCTTAATCCTCCCGAACATGTCTTCCTTAGCCCAGATTAACTCGACTCCTTAGAGTCCTCCTTAGCAACTTTCTTAAGGCAGCAGTTTTCTCGCCTTCAGAAATAGACCTGCTTAGAATTAATGCAATCAATTTAACTTTTTACTTTTTTACTTTTTACCTACCTCCAACGGCGATGCTGTAGCAAGCCACGGCGCATGTCTGAACAATGGTGTTCTCTTGGGATATAGATTCCTTCCTGTGCATAAATTTGCCTTTCGGATTTCTAGCCTCATCCGGTAATGTCGGCTTGGAAGGAGCAGGAAGCTCTACGTCGGGGGTTTCTCCGGCATTGGATGCTGAAATCTGCCTAACCAGTTAACTTCCCACCGTTATTCTCCTCTCACACTATTTCTACTTATTAACTGTTCCTCTAACACACAGACTATCATTTAAACTCTCTACTTCCCTCTACTTGTTGTTCTCTCAACTTATCTCTACCCTAACACACAACATTACCACCCTGCCTACTCCAACTACCGACATGGAACCATTGGTGACGAAGCCTTTCCCGATGACTACTCAACAGGCAGATAGGGGATGCATGTACCTCAACAGCATGGATGATATCCATCGTGGATTATCAGAGGATCTAGACTGGTCGATCTTGGTGACAGCCATTGGTGACAACCTCGAAGAAGGGGGGCCACTGACGGCTGTAGGCCATTTTCTGGGTGTAAACTTTGGAGGCAACTTCACCCATTACCCCTACCTGAAATATACACGCCACTCCTGGATTTTCAAGCTACCGCATGGAACAGACAAGAGTGCGGTGGTAGGATTGGGAAATGAATGGGGCCAAACTGCACATTGGACCTTCCAAAGCTGGAGCGCCATTGACGAAGGCAGCTACCAACCAAAAAGGTTCCGAGTAAGACTAGAAATTCTCAAATTCCCCTTGGATTTCTGGGAGATTCCTTTCATTCGCCAGGTCATGTCAGAATTTGGGGAACTAGCTAGTATCGACGACCAATATATCATCGGCAACGATCGTACACGTCTTGTGTTGTCGATTAAGTGCATTGACCCCAGACGCATACCTTACTCAACAGCTATACCTTACGATAATATCTGGAAGGAATGCACCATTCGTGTCCTCTCTTGGGAAAACTGTGGACTTTATCCGGAGGAGGCGATCCTGACAGCCCATGAACAAAGGATCAGAGGAGTGGAGTGGAGAAACCACCCCAACTGGCCGAGAATCTCACTCCTTATGGCACATGACAAACTCCTCAATTACCATGCCCGACGTGGGTATTACTCTCCTCCTGACTCACCTCCCTCGGATAGAGAAGACACAACCTCGGCCATGGCCACCTCTGCACACCAGGGTCTACAGCAGACGGTCACAGCGCATCATGCGAATAAGTCAAAAGGCAAAACTCTGATCAAGGTTGGACAATACACAGTTCTGGAAATGCTTTCTCCTGATAAGAACCCTTCATGCCTTTTTGGGACTCCAGGACAAAACAGATGGCCAAATGAGATGGTTACCGTTGTGGTAGGGCAATTCTCTATATTGCAGATTGAGGCAAGCAGGGCCCACACCAGCCAAACGGAGCAGTCCAAGAGACCAAACCCTGTCTTTAATTACTCAAGACAAAACTGGACAGGTCCTAAAACATACCCAACAGTACCATGTAAAACCCCACTTTCTACCACGCGAACAGTTGTGTTTCACAATTCTGGAAATCCATTGCAGAGCCAGCCTCTCCCACCTGACGTAGGACTTAGAATACTAAATGGGCCTCTTAATTTAACTCACCAACCTATCTCTCAAAGCCCAACACATACTCTGGCTGAGCCAAGCTATTCCCAAACAGTGATCTCAAACCCCACTGCACCTCTTCTCCCAAACAAATATAAACATCCCAGTATCCCAAGTAAAACAGAACTAAAAATGGATGACGAGGAATTCATTTTGCAATTTGCCAATCTCAGTGCGGGGCCAAGCTCACTAACACCAGTGGACATACCAGCAGCAGAGGTTACAGAATGGGATTGGACTGTTTGCGCACTTGTGAGAGTGGTCACAGATAGGCCAGTCATAGAAACAAACTTTGCAACACTGATGAAACGAGTCTGGGGGGTTCATACGGCCACCGAAGTCAAGGCAGTCGCCCACAACATCTTCTTCACAAAATTCTTAAGCAAAGGAGAATTAGAACGAATTATGCATAAGGGTGTGTGGAATTATCGGGGTGATGCGGTCGTCCTGAAGCAATTAACCGGCCCGGAGGATCTTGCAAATCCAAGTGTACGGGACATGGAGGTTTGGACTCAACTTCATAAGGTACCATTTCAAGCTATCTCTCAACAGGGGGTTCTCATTCTTGCAAAACGAATTGGTATACCAAGGTCTGGGGTCTCTGAAATTTTTCAAGGGGGCAACAATTATCATAGAATTAAATTGCAGATGCCCATAGACAAACCACTTATGGACGTTGTACCAATGAACCACCCCACCCTGGGCATCTACCAGGTTTACCCATCATATGAAAGATTAAACCGAATATGTCTTTATTGCTCCAAAGTCGGGCATGACTTGGACAATTGCCCAGACAAGGTCCGTATGGAAAGACTTAGCCTTGATCCCCACTACTGTAACAGACCAGAGATGCAGAATGTCACCAGCCCAAGAGTTGGTCAATGGATCAGTAATCCCGATCTCATACCTGAGGGCCAACCAAACGGGCCTATCCCACCAAACCGCACTGAACCATCAGGATTGCAATTCCAAACCAGCCTCCTGGAAGCGTCGAACCCCACCCCCATCACCATTACAGCCCAAGCCCTAAACCTGGAGCAGCCCAATTCTGAATCTGACCAAGATATGCACAACACAAACCTGGAGCGGCCCAATTATGAACTGGATCAAGATATGCACAATGCCTACCCGCATCCCGGAAAAGGCCATCTGGGCCGACTGACACACCCGCACCGAGCACCATCCCACTCCTCATCTCCCTACCAGCGGCCCCCAAACCCAACCCATCTATATAAGCCTGGGTCGAACAATATGCAAGTAACAGATTGGAAGTTGGAAGAACAGGCCCGAATTGGTCTGAAGAGGGATGCAAGTTTTGAGGTATTGCAAAGCCCAAAGGATTCAAGTGAACAGGACATGTCCCCGCCACCGAACCGAGTAAGCAAAAAACAAACAGTGGAGGTATCCCGGGAGGATCCTCCACTAGACATATGAATACATTGTCCTGGAATTGCCGCGGCGCCGGAGGACCGCGGAAACGTCAATTCCTTAACAAAATCCTCTGGGCAACGAAAGCTTCGGTAGCTTTCGTATCGGAAACAAAATGCTCCCAACTGAAATCCAAAAGAGTTTTACCGGACTTTGTACTACCCAATCACTGTTGTGTAGGTGCGCGAGGAAAGTCGGGTGGACTATGGTTACTATGGAAAGACAGTGTTAAGCTACAAGTGATATCAAAAGGCAGATCCATCATCCATGCAAAGATATCAGATGCAGGCAAACCGACCTGGTCTCTTGTATGTGTGTATGGTGATCCGTCTCATGCCAAAAATTCATACCTTTGGGAACAAATCACAAAAATAGTGCAGAAAGAAATCTTGGTGTGTGTAATTGGCGATTTCAATGCTATCGCAGATGCAAGCGAAAAATGGGGAGGGAATCCAGCAATGAATACAAATAACAAACACTTTAGAGAATTTCTATTCAAAGCTGGGTTGGTCGATTTAGGTTTCAAGGGCCCTGCTTTCACGTGGACTAATAAGCAAAATGCTTCGTCTGCTATTTTCGAACGGCTCGACCGTGCGGTAGCCACCGCACAATGGAACCAACTCTTTCCCTATGCCTATGTAAACCACATGCCAAGAGTCCACAGCGACCATGCGGCAATTTTGCTCCGCACAAACAACAAACCGTTGCCAAAGAAAAAATTCAAGATAGAAAATTGGTGGTTCAACACCCCAGGCTTTACAGAGGCTTGGGAAGGAAACTGGAATGATACCGTTGACATGCCCTGGCAGAACCGAATTAGTGAGATGACAAGACACATGCATACCTGGGCAAAAAATCAACCCACCCCACAAAACAGAATGGCTCACGCACAACACTGTCTCTACCAGCATCAGCTTCAACACCCGAGCATGCAAGACCCGAGAATTGAGGACTGGTGGTTAGGAGAATACCACCAAGCAGAGAGAGATTTAGAAGAATACTGGCGACAACGAGCTCGAATGCAGTGGCATTGCGAGGGGGATCGAAACACTACATTTTTTCACACAATTGCAACAGCAAGAAGGCGACAGAATATGATTACACAAATTCATACCAGTGATGGCTCGGTTGTGACAGAGGAAGCAGCAATCCGAAGGGAATTTGTTCTCTACTTCAAGGGAATTTATTGCCCAGCTCAACCACAAGAAACAGGGCAACATGATGAGTTCTTTGCCATGATTGATGAATCTCCAATTCCTAAAATACCCCTTACTGCGCACAGCTCATTACAGAAACCACCCTGTATGGAAGAGGTAAGAATTACCCTATTCCAAATGGGGCCCGATAAAGCCCCAGGACCGGATGGAGTGACTGCACGGCTTCTACAGCAACACTGGCCCCTATTTGGGGTGGACTTGACAGACGCAATTAGAGAGGTCTTTATCACACAGAGAACACCTGTGAACTGGTTACACAGCCAGATTGTGCTGATTCCGAAAATAGCTGAGCCAAAAACCCCACGTGACTACCGACCGATAACTATTGGCAACATTATCTATCGATTGCTCATGAAGATAATTGCCAATCGATTGCAACCCTACATGGCAGCATTGATCTCTAATAACCAGACTGCCTTTATTAAAGGAAGGAACATTGCAGACAATACAGTGCTAGTCCGAGAAATTCTACATTCATTTCAATCCAAAAACTACACTGAACAATCCTTTCTACTAAAGGCAGATATAACCAAGGCCTTCGATACGGTGCGATGGCCTTTTGTTATGCAAGCAATGAAACTGGTGCAACTCCCCACCAATTCGATTAACCTAATTGAAACGTGTCTGAACCACAGCCGAGTTACAATTCTAGTAAATGGAAGTGGGCAAGGTTTTATCACACCAAATCGTGGGTTAAGACAAGGGTGCCCCCTCTCCCCTTACCTTTTTATCCTCGCAATGGAGTTACTCACAAAGCAATTCTCTCAAAAACTCCAAGCACGGGCCATAAAAGGAATCAAATTGGCAAGAAGTGCGCCGGCAATCACTCACATTCTCTATGCGGATGACTTGATGGTAATGGGTCAAGCCACTGCACACGAGGTAGGGGAATACAAACGGATATTTGAGATCTTTGAACGGCATTCGGGTTTGGTCATACACCCGGAAAAATCCACTATCTGGTACAGTCACCTGTGTGGGGAAGAGAGCAGAGAACTGGTGCTCAACGAATTCAATGCGCGCCCAGCTGAGGAAAAAGAAACATATCTGGGGGTCATTGTGACGACGGGTGGAAAACAGAATGATCTTACGCATGAACTTCTGGTTGAGAAAATGTATTCCAGACTGGCAGGATGGAAGATTGGAATGTTATCAATGGCGGGAAGAGTAGCACTTATTAAATCCGTATTGATATCAATTCCAGTCTACTATATGTCAGTATCTCTATTGCCGGCAAGCACCATCAAGGAAATCAATGCGGTAATACGAAGGTTCTTATGGGGCAAAACCGGCAATGACAGGTATATGTCCTTTATCTCATGGAAAAAGGTTTGTGAAAGCATAGAAAATGGCGGGCTTGGGATAAGAGATGTCAAGTCCTTTAACCAGGCGCTAATTTTAAAATTAGTCTGGCAGTTGGCGGGTAATAGTGACAAACTCTGGGTACAAATATTCAAAGCAAAATACTTTTCCAAAGGAGGTTTCTGGGCTGTTAAAGGGAAACGGGATGCGAGTCCCTTATGGCGTGCAATTCAGGATTTGAAACACTTCTTCAAGGATAATATTGGATGGCATGTTGGTCAGGGTTCCAAGATCAAGGCTTTAAACGAACCGTGGTTCATAGATCATGAAATTCAAAGGATTACGACCAACGTACAAAGAGATACAACAGTCGCTGATATCTTTGACGAGCAACAACAGGAGTGGCGTACAGAGCTGATCTGTAGTCTTTTGGGGACACACGCGTTGCAAAACATATCAGCAACAGGGAGAAAACCAAACAGGAATGCAATCCTAGGAGATCGGCTGATCTGGAAAGAGAGCAAGACTGGAAATTATGCGACAAAGGAAGGCTATGAAATCCTAGCTCAACGGAGACATCCACCCACTGTTGCATGCGAATTTAAGGTCAAGGCATGGCATAGAATCTGGACTCTGAAGGGCATAATTCCAAGGCTGAAAACATTCTTGTGGCGAGCTGTGCATGGGGGTTTGGCCACAGCAGGGGAATTGCATAAAAGGATCAACTCAATTAACCCGCTCTGCCCAAGATGCGGTACAGAAAGTGAATCCTTGGTCCATGTTCTCTTCTCTTGTGATTTATCAAGGGCCACCTGGTACATTTCCAATTTTGCCCTTCGCACGGATATTCTTCCTTTGGAGTTTACCAGGGCATTCCTAGTAATCACAGACACTCTGCAAAACACAGGCATGGCAATGTTCTGTAATATCCTATGGTGTCTGTGGAAGGGCCGCAATGAGGAAATATTTCAAGGGAAGAAGAGCACACCACAATCAATCCTAATAAGGGCCAAGCACATGGAACCATCGTCAATCTCACACAACACAGGAAACCAGCGGCGGCATGTGCGGGACCAAGGGGTACTAATACCGACTGGTACAGAAGTTCTGTTAATTGATGCCTCATGGGCAGTTGGGGGCAAAGCAGGATGGGGAGCAACATTCTATGATGAAACAGGGATCCTACGGGAGGCGGCTTTTGATTTCATGACTACGTCAGATCCTTTTCATTCTGAGGCAATGGTGCTCTTACTGATGCTGAAACAGGGACAAGAACGAGTGAGTAGGGGCCAGAGAAATCAGGTTTTAATTTTCTCTGACTGCAAGGTCTTGGTAAATGCTGTCAATAATCTGAATATGCAATCCCTACCGTCATGGGAGGCAGCCTATACGGTAGCTGAATGCATCCAGCTGACACAGGAGCTAAAGGAATCAGTGACACTCCAGTACATCACAAGGACCGCACTAACGGGTCCTCACAAACTGGCAAATTGGGCCCGGGTACACAGTCAACGGGGAGCAGGAACAAGCATCACAGATATCACAGCATTGCTGCAGATAAATCACAAAATCGATGCAAGTTTCTTCAAGCTGCAGGCAACAACTTAGGGCTGCCAGCACAATAACTGGAGCTCCTAGACGTAATGCAGGGTGCAGGGCATCTCAGGGAATTGCACAGCACAACCTACCAGCTACATGGTACCAGCTTCAGTTACTGGCACAACAAATACTGGTGGCGCTTCTATAGTTAATCTTAGTGGTAGTTAGGCTCTAATTTGTATTTCTTCTATGTTCCTTGGGACTTAACTTCTTAATATTAGGCTAGTTTAATTTCTTTTAGAACAATATGATCTGTAACAATTATATTTCTATCAATCAATACCTACGGGTTTTTCATCAAAAAAAAAGAAAAAAAAAAGAAATAGACCTGCTTAAGATGCTTTTTGGATACTTTTCGGATCTCTCTACCCTTGATCCTTAAGAAGCAGCTGAAGGGGTCGCCTTTTTTAGTGTCCTCTTTCTCTCTCCTGCACAGAAACCCAAAAAGCTCTCCTCCTCTCCGATTTGAAGTGATGGCTCTCAAGCGACAAACTCGTCAATTTGATACCACGAAAGGATTCGCATGACGACGAGCTCTCTTTCGACATCCATTTTGATGGGTATTTCATCATTCCTTCTCTTCGTAAATGACACTGAGGCACATACTCTGACACTCCGACCCTGAGACTGAGGAACAACAACTCCTCCGACTCTGACACTGACACTCTGACTTGCAAGAGAGGTTGTGATCTGAGATGCTCCGAGTCCGACACTGAGGCACACCAGCTCGTTTTCTGGTACTGGTTGGGCTGAGTGAGTGTCTGGCGAGAGGTACCTGAATGCAGCTCACTCTCCACTTCTCCAGCGGTACCAATTTATAGCGGTAGATGTGGAATGAACTAGTGCAGAGTTTCCGTAAGGAAATCTAGTGTATTTAGTTGGGGATTTTTATGTTTTTTCCAAATGAATTGAAACCATCAAAGCCAAGATTGTTCAAATATAGTATGAAAAAAAATAATATGAATTTCTATTATCAATTGGATTTGGTTCAGAAGCGATGGCAATCGAGATTGGGTGTGTTTCTGTGCACTGGTACAAAAAACTTTGAATTGAGACAATACATCGTTCCAGTACCAGATTGTTTTCTGTGTAATTTAATTTGTAAATTTCTAATCAATACTCTGCATTTTTTTTAACTTATGTGATATGGACCTTTATTATTATTGCGCCTTTTAATTTTATGATTTTTTTATGAGTTCGTAATAAGAATGTAATTAGGTTAATTTAGAGGTGTTGTAATTACCAGTGTTGTAAATAACGGTATGCGGTTGTCGGACAGATGGAGATTAATCGATATGCGGCCGATTAATCGGAATTATGCGGACAATTTAATGTTTTTATTAAATTTATGTATATATATCATAATTTATTAAAAATTATTTATTTAACTCATTAAACTTATCAAATAAACTAATTTAAGTTAGTTTTATTATTATAACATGACACTATGCTTATTTCTTCGTAACACGTAAGTATTTTGCATGTGTAAGTAACATATTTATTTAATGAAAAATAAATTTGAGAATTAAGCTTTTTCAAATACTAATAACATATTATTTGAAAGAAAGAAAACATTCCAATATAAAATCACTAAATTTAATTTATGATAATAACATAATTTTATAAATAAATATGTCGTACTAATTGAAAAAATTACATCAGTAAGTAAAAAAAAAATATGGTATATAAATAATAGAAAAATTAATCAATTTCAAAGTAAGTAAGAAGAAAAAAAAAAACATATATAAAAAATATTGGATGAATATCTAAGCATAAATAAAATTACAATACATGATTTATAAACTTTATTATCACACATTATTATAGAAAAAAAAACAATGTGAAAAAAAAATTCACTGGAATAAACGGAAAAAAAACGAGAATAAACGGCCGATTAATTGTTTTTTTCCGCCAACAGACATCCGTTAAGCGTATTCGGAACGGTTTGGCCGCCGCTTCCGATTAAACGACCGTTTAATCGGCCGTTTTCCCCGTTTTTTACAATACTGGTAATTACTATGTAAATACTCTTTTTTATTAATGGAAATCGCCAATGTCTCTGCATAAGTGATCTGCAAAAAAAAATGCATGAATTTTACTCATCAATCTTTGTTTGTGGTATTAATTATTAATTATCATCTCCTTTTGTATTAACTTGTATTAATTATTAAATTTTGTGTCTGTCATCTGTTGTTACATGTTACAGAGAATAATTATATTAGATGAAAATAAAAATGTGAAGAAGAAGGGTATTTAGGACTTTATATGTTGCAATATGTATTTTACTTGTACTAAGTCACTATTTTTAATCCTACTATCTTACCGAACAAGTGTTCCTTACTAAAGCTTAAATTTTTAATCCACACCCCTCTAAAGAGGGTTGCCGAACACCCCTTGGAATTACTTTGGGGCAAATAATCTGCAGCTCAAAGGATCTGATGTTATCCAAAATGGACTGTACTGTAGTAGTGCTCAAACTACTTTAATAAATCTGATTAGAAGCTCCGTAATAAAATTTGCTTTGACTTCACCTATGAACGGGACTTTGACTTCATCCGACAAACAAAAAATGATTGTACTAAGGGCTTTACCTCTAAACTCTAAAACACAAGGGCATCCCACCCAGACAATCACTCTCTCTTCCTCTCTTTCTATTTAGCACAAGAAGAGCAGCCACCGGTGCCAAATGAATTAGCATAGGTTAACAAGAGAAGAAGAGAGATGGGCCATGCCGTTTTGGGCCTGAAAATTTCAAAATTTTTAGCGAGGAGCAGGATAATGAGAATTCATAATACCTAAGGGAGCATAATATTTCTGTTTAGATCTGGAGCGTTCGATCAGAATTCTCTCTCGAATAATGAAGGACCTCTGCAGTCCCCTTCAGATTCGGACGGTCTAGATCTAAAGAGAAATATTATGTTACCGCAGAGAGTTTGGACTGGGATAAGGAAGTTAAGTGTAGTGCCGATAGAAATTAGAAAGTGGACGGGCAGTGAAAGTGAAAGATCCGGTCCAGTGGCCAGGTGCAGGTGGCCTTAAGCGGAACCCCATGGCGCGCCTCCTCCTTCGTTCCCTTCTCATCTCCCCTCCAACCCCTCCTCTCCATTTTCGACCGTCTCCGGCCACTTCTTTCCTCGGTATCCCTTGCTCTTGCTCTTGCTCTTTCTCTTTCTCTCTCTCACTGCGAGGTCTTTCCTCCTCCTCCTCCTCCTTGTCTCCTCGAGCTTCCTACTTGGCCAGACATATTGCACTTCATCGAAGGCTTGCCCCGCGGGGAAGGCGGACCCGGCGTCTCACCCCACCTCAGTTGGACGTGTTCATTTGCATTGAGGAGAATTTGCCTGACCACCCTCAAATTCAGGTCACTTCCTGCTTCTTTCTTTTTGTGTATCTGCAATTGGGAATCTAATGTCTTACTTGACCCCTTCCAATTCCATGGTGGATCCATAGATTTTTTCAAAAGCACTTGTTCTGATTTACTCAGCAATGTCTTTGCAAGCACTTGTTCTGGCTTGCTCAATCAAAATGTAAATCAATACATAACTGAGCTCAACTGTCACTTTCCAAGTACTAGGCATAAACAAGTAGCTCTTCTAAGCAATTCCTATTTCTTTTGTAACATACACAGAGCATAGCTGAGACACTACGTAAAGATGTACCAGATGCTATGAAGGTTGCATTTGCAGGTCTCAAGGAACGGAAATATAAAACCAGAGACAAGTCCATAAAATATGTGAATAAGTATGATAATGTGGAGCTATCCCTGTTGCTATGTGATGATGCTTATATAAGAACACTTAACAAAGATTGGAGAGACGAAGATAATGTAACTGATGTTTTGTCCATGTCCCAACACATTCCTGGACTTAATATACCAATTGTAAGCCACTTATTATCTTTTTTTATTTATTTTCTTTGGCATCATTTTTGTTGTAAACCAAATGCTTTCATTTTTTTACACTAAGTAATGGGATTGTTGTGGCTATTTTACATATTTGCTGTTGGTCAAGGAAATCTTTGGGTTAATTGTTGTATATTTGGGAAGATGAAGCTTGATTTATTTCCTTCTTTTGTTCTAATTGTTGTCTTCTTTACTACCATGCTGTTCATCAATGTTCCACATTTGCTATGTAGTTGAAACCCCTTCTCAATGTTTTCAGGTGCATGAACATTGCCTTGTCACTGGCCTTAAATTAACACAAACCATTAATATCTTGCTAAAAAAAATGAATAAGTGACTTAAATTTGTTTATTTTTTCCATTCGAACAGCTGTTATTAGGTGACATAGTAATTTCTATTGATACAGCAGCCAGGCAAGCTGAGGAGAGAGGCCATACACTTCTTGATGAAATACGAATCCTCATGGTTTGTTTTTTGTGCGGCTTTTTCTCTCTGGGTCTTGAAATTATAAATTTATTTGTAACATTTAGTTGGGATCGATTAATGATATTCAGGTACATGGTTTATTGCATCTGTTGGGTTTTGATCATGAGATTAGCTGTGAGGCCGAAGAAGAGATGGTAATAGAAGAAGAACATGTTTTATCAAGTCTTGGATGGAAAGAAAAAGGCCTTATTAAGAGTGCATATGACTTGGTTCAGGATGAAGATAACTTTAGTGGTGATACTCTCTGCTCTTTTTCACTTCTTTTATGACTTGTTGCCATGCTGGATTTTGTTCTGGTTTGGAAAAGTTCAGGTCCTCTTTTGTTTATTTTGTATTATTTGTTTTTGTGTTTCATTGGCATGGTTGGTTTTTAATATGGTGCAATTGAGCATAACAGCACGTAACAAGAGTTGAAAGGATTAGTTTTAAGGATTATTATACATTGAGGTTTATCAGGACTAAAGGTTATTAGTTAAAGGCTTGTTCTCAACTTGTTGGTTAATACTTACACAACTAGTGAATTTTAGTGATTAAATATTTTGATTATTTTCCTTTAACTTCTGAGCTTGTATATACAGATCATAACCAAGAAAAGAATGGAGACACTGTAAAGGATTGCAATCCAAAACTGAGCCACATCTTGTTTGACATAGATGGTGAGAGACCGTTTCTAAAGTAGTAATTTCCTTCTTTTTTCTTTGTTTGTATCTTCTTATACTAATTACTCGAAGGCAAAAAGATAAATTGCTAGACGATGACTGCCAAGTGCTTAGGAGATCAGCTGAAGCTTTAAGAGAGGCAATTTCAAGAGAAGTAAAGTTAACTGTTGTAACTGAAAAGGTATATTAGTTTCATACATGTAAAAAGCATCTTCAGTGCCAGTAATATACAAATTATTTGCAACTTAAGCTTTATTTGTATGTCAATTCAGAGTCGTGCTGCCATTGCAAGAGCTATGGAGATGGTAAATTTGGGAGAATGCATCTCAGTATCACCTGGCATATTTCTGCATGTAATATTTTTTTATACAATATTTTATTATTGTTGTTGTTTTACCCTTTATTTACTTGAATAATCATTTACAGAGAAAATATTTGCCTTTTAGGGAGCAATTGTTTGTGGGAGGCAAGGTCATGAGATCTACAGAGCAAATTTGGACCAGGATTTATGTGAAGAGGTAGTGCCCTAATATCAATTTTGATAGCTTCATTGTCATCAGTAAAGTAAAAGATTTACCTTTTAGTTTAACTTTTGTAGGCATTTTCCTATTCACTGGAGCATGAGATTCCTCTTGTTGCATTTTCTGATGACCAATGCCTGACTCTGTTTGAGCATTCTTTTGTTAATTCTCTTCATAAAAGACATTATGAACCAAAGGTACTCCAAGCCACATTGAAATTTCTCTTCTGTTTGTTTAGGAACACACATTCATTTTTATTTTTATTTTTATTTTTCTTCTTTCAGGCTAAGATACTTCCTTCAGTCCAGCACCTTCTAGAGAATCCCAGCATACAAGTAAGCTCTATAATGCCAATTTATTTTGTGTTCAACCTTATTAAAATTTTCTTTTCTCCAATTCATTTTGCATATTTACATACGCAAGAAGCAGGATATGTACTATCCCAGGATCGCATTAAAAGTTACTGCACACAATACTTAGCAGCAGTGTTGTAAAAAACGGAGAAAACGGCCGTTTAATCGGAAATGGCGGCCAAACCATTCTGAATACGCTTAACGGATGCCTGTTGGCGGGAAAAAACGATTAATCGGCCGTTTATTTCCGTTTATTCCCGTTTATTCCCGTTTTTTTCGTTTATTCCAGTGAAAATTAATTTTTCACACTGTTTTTTTTTATAATAGTGTGTGATAATAAAGTTTATAAATCATGTATTGTAGTTTTATTTATGCTTGGATATTCATCCAATATTTTTTATATATGTTTTTTTTTCTTCTTACTTACTTTGAAATTGATTAATTTTTCTATTATTTATATACCATATATTTTTTTTTTTACTTACTGATGTAATTTTTCAATTAGTACGACATGTTTATTTACGAAATTATGTTATTATCATAAATTAAATTTAGTGATTTTATGTTTGAATGTTTTCTTGATTTCAAATAATATTTTATTAGTATTTGAAAAAGCTTAATTCTCAAATTTATTTTTCATTAAATAAATGTGTTACTTACACATGCAAAATGCTTGTGTTACGAAAAAATAAGCATAGTGTCATGTTATAATAATGAAACTAACTTAAATTAAGTTTATTTGATAAGTTTAATTAGTTAAATAAATAATTTTTAATAAATTATGATATATATACATAAATTTAATAAAAACGTTAAATTGTCTGCATAATTCTGATTAATCGGCCGCATACCGATTAATCGCTTGGCGGTACCCGTTCGTCCGACGACCGCATACCGTTATTTACAACACTGCTTAGCAGTAGTATATTTTTTCTAATAATATATTACTGTGCCTTTATCTGGAAGCACCAGTTAATGCCACTATAGCCCTTCTCTAATGCTATTTTTTTTTGGAGAAAGTGGCACCAACATACCTCCAGTTTCCAATTTATCAATACCACTGTTTTTTTCCACATTTTAGAAACTGACAAATACCCTTCTCCTATTTTATTTATTTACATCAGTACTACTGTTTTATCACTTAACACTCCTATTTGATCTATAAAACATGTTTCTGCTTGCTGTGTTACAATTTAACCAAACAATCCACGCAAGACACAATTATTTCTTGCATGGTTAGTACCAGCATGGACCGAATACACAATCATTGATCTCATGTGATCTCTTGTGCGTATCATTATTCCTAAATTTTTGAAAGTTCTTTTGTTTTTCATTGTTTTTTTGCGATGGTCGTAAGGTGGGTTCACAGGCCAATAGTACAATTCCCACCATGAGCTACTAGATGAATGAGTCTAACAGCTTGTATCAGACAAGCAAAGCAAATTATTCATGTAGAAAAATCCTCTTTATGTTTAACAAATTTATCATTTTGATTTTTGTAGAAATTAGCTTTTCTTCGGACTACTAGTAATTCTTCCGTGTTGCAAACCCATTTGTTGGAATTGACAAAGGGGCGCGCCCACATTGTTGAAACGCATCTTGACATGCTTGAAATAGTACCCCTCGGTGTATCAAAGAGCAACGGCATAAAAATCCTCTTGGATCATCTTGAAATTGATTCTGATGAGGTATAGTTGCTTTGGAAGTAAAAGGTTATGATACCTGTTGACTTTTAATATGCAATTAAGACCTCAATTGGGTAACAGCAACTTAATTGAAGCAATCGCACATATCTTTGATCATTGATGTCGAATTGAGATTCAAATTAACCACAAGTTTAGTTTCTATCGACTGTCATTTGTGCCAACACAAGGGAAAAATTGGAACAAAATGGTCAATAACAAAAGCTAAAGGTATCAGCTACATCATGTATCAAAATATGGCATGTCAAGCATCTTAGTTGCTAATTTGAGGTTCTCTGTTTTTTTTAAGTTTGAATTTGCAGAGGGCTTTAAATGGTTAGGAGATTGAACAGTTTTTAGATAACCTTCAATAGCAACACTTTCACTGTACTTATGCAACCGGGCTTGCATGAATCATACTCACAAGCAGCTTGAATGCTCCACAAGGTATAATAAGAATGAGAATTGTCTCTTAAATCATGAAAATGTTACAAGACGCGATGTCAGCTCAACTATGTCTTGGAGGTTTAAAGGGCATATTATTTCCGGTGCTGACCTGAGATGCTGTCATTTCTATGTGTCCATGTCTTAAAGAGTGTACAAAGCATAAAATTTTGGACAATAGTACTGAATTGCAAAAAGCATAATTTTGAGGATCCCTATAAATATGAAAGGATTATTGTTGCAGAATGAACATCATGTTGTATAAACATGGACCTCCAGTAAATTATTTATCTTGTAATGTACATTTGGCAGCATTGCTTAGGCATATTTCATCTGTGATGAAACAAAAATTCACATGAAATACTCTTTGCCAAAAAAAAAATCTCCCAGTCTCATGTGCGCACACGGCATGAGTTGAGCTGGAAAGAGAGGCTTCTACTACTGATCTTTGAAATTAAGCCCCCAAATGATCCCCTAGTTTGCCTTTTAGAAATGGCCTTAGTGGGAGGGCAAATTGATCTTTGTTTCTTATGCAATCCTCCCGGATAACTTTTGTTCATTTTCATTCTTCTACTGTAACTGTAAGGTGTTTCTTTTTTCGCAAGATCATCTACGCTTCCTGCATCAGATACAGATGTGAACGATTGTGATTTCCCCATGTAGAATTTTGAAAGCCCTCTCCTACAAAAATGAAAATTAAATCATCTCTTGTTAGCCAGATTATCCGATCCGATTCTGTATGCTTTCAAACTCTGTCAAGGTATATAAGCATAAAGGGCGAAAATGAGATAACAAACAAAAGTTTGTCCTAATGTTATTAATTTAATTTATTATCAAGCACTAGAACTAGAAGTAATTCGGTATTGACAAAAACAGTTCAAACTTTTTAACAATTTTTCCCATCACTAAAAGTTTCAACAAAATTGAAGAGTGGCATAAGCATAAATAAATGAGATTAATTATGAGAGAACCGGAACCCACACCCACCTCATTGGAAGCTGCGCTATAAGAGAAGAAAGGCCGTAGAGGGGCCCATTTTTGGTCTCCATTTGTGAGTCCAAATCCAATGAAGTAGGGCTTGAAGAAGAAGCATCATCTGCTACTGCTATATTAGAATTTGAGGAGCAGAGAGACCCACTGGACTCTCCTGTGAATTCGTCTTCTTCTTCCATTATTTGTTGCAAGGATGGCGCACTATGAATCATTTGCTTCCCTTTGAATTTCCTTTTATCATCCTATTTAATTTAGCATCAGACCTCAGACGGGAATTTGGTTGAGAGAATAATACTTTAATAGAGAGGGTGTATATATATATATATATATAGTTGTAAGGTCGAATGTCAAGTGTTATTATAATATGTTAATTTAAAATGAGGTGGGACCGTGGGGGGCCTTATCCTTATTTCAATATTTTTGTGTGAAAAGTGAAAACTAAAAAATGGAAAGAGACGCCTTGGGCCTTCCCCTTATCTGAGTTAATAAAAGCTCTTGCTTTTCATTGGATCACATGGTTCCATTTATTAAAAGTGAGTGGTATTCATGGATTACCTTCTAGTTACAAATTATATAAATAACCTAGTCCTCATCTGTTTGTTATTTTATTTTTGTTTTGTTCACAATTCACAAACCTAACACAAACTTTTTTGTTTCGTATGGGACTAGGACTGCACCAAATTTAATTGGGATAATTATTTTTTAATTTATTTTAAAGTAGTAATTAATTGGGGCAATTATTTGCGCTTCTTATTGGTTTTGATTCAAAGCTGCTATTTAGTATATGGTTTCAATTGCTTCTTAATTAATTTGTTTATACAAACTAAGGGCCCTGTTTGGTTGCTGCCCTGTTCCCGTGGGAAATTTTTTTTTCTCCACAAAAACAGTAAAACACAGGTCACTGTGCGCCTGTTCCTATGCCCATTCCTATTCCCTAACGATGGCCGAACATGCCCTAAAAAAGTACACTAAATGCAAATTGACGCGTCTATGGTGCAAATCGCATTGAATAACACTAATTTATAGTGCATAATTTAGACAAATAATCAATCAGGAGTGTCAAATATTTTGCAAAATTATTTTTATTTTCATATATTTTTTTCATTTTGGATACTTGGAAAATTACTCATCAAATACAGGACAAACTACCTCTGCCCGGTTCTTAAAAAAAATACAGGACAAACTATATTGTTGCATGAAATTGAATGGTCACGATTAGCGAATATGTGAGCAGAGTGCACAGAGATAATCAATCACGATTAATTTGTCATAATTCACACAGGACAAGATTTGGTTAAACAAGTTTCTAAATTGAAATTGCTGTCATCTCATCTCAATGATGCCAGAACTACTTAGTTCATAAGGAGAATATTCTAATGAATTGGATAAACCTGTGGGCTAGAGTAGTAGAGTACCAAGGTGATGCAATGTGTATTAAAATATGAATATAATTAGTAGGAAATCAAATTGGTTGGCACGTGAACTCATTAGGTATTTATTAATTACTTAATGTTTTCTCTATCCTACTTCTGTTGACTTTATCGTCAGCAAATTGGTATTATCTATCGCCTTGCGTATTCTTTTTCTTGTCAACAGAAAAAATAAAAATAAAAACAGAGAGCCATTAGCCATAGAATGAGAGAGAAAGAGATAGATAGATAGGAGTGATAGGTATAGGATGTGTCAGGTGTGAGTCAACCATAGTTGGGTTAGAGTGTTAGACCCAATCAAATAAATCAATGCCAAAGGCAAAGAGGATAAGAAACCTCATGGTCATGGGATTGAGGGATTTGACATATTGAGCCTAACTGGTCGGTATTTAGATTAGATCAGATGGTTTTTTTAATTTCCACAAACAACTTGTCAGACTTATCTAATTTCAACAGGAATTCCTAATTGTATGTTTTTTTTAATTATTAATTTTCATCGAGACAAATTAAAAATATCACAATATTAAGTTACGTATAGAAAAAGTGATACGAGTCACATGTATTGATTTTATTTTGTTCTTGAGTTTTTTTTTTTTTGTAATTAAGAATTTTAGAAAGAAAATTATTAAAGGCCCCATCTAGTGCTATAAATCACATTAAAAAAAAAAAGTTTAAACGCCTTTAAATATGAGTTGTGCATTTCAAGTCAAATTGATAAAGTACGAAACTTGCACCAAAAATTTCATCATTTATCATGTATATAATTTACATAAAGTATAGAGTTTATTTCAACTGCCAGATTTTTAAAAATTATGAATAATATTTACAATTGTCAAAATTATCAAGTTAATGTGTTATGAATGGATCCCAACCCAAATGCATAGGATAATAATATCATATAAGAGAAAATACGACAATGAGATTACTAATTTCAAATTTATGAATTATCTTATTAATAAATTATTATTTTCGATTCTTTGGCGAACTTCACCGCTTATATTCGAACCGTGAAAAAACCTTAATTATATCCAATTCAGTATTTATCTTCACCTTTTTTTTTTTTTTTCCTTTTTGAAATTATCCAATAAAATGGAGCGTTGAATTTATGCCCTAGGTGGTCCCCAGTGGGTCCCGCTCGGAGAAGTGGTGAGAAGGGTTTGGATAATTGGATAATGGATTTGAGTCATTTGACGATGCATTTCAGTTGTTTATCCAAACAAAAAAGGGTGCGACTGGAAGGATATTTTGTCAAGAAATGAAGAGAAAACATGCTAATATTAATAGTTGTAAATTGATTTAACTTCAGAAATGTGAAGCGGATTGAAATGATTTATTTTGTTCCATATATATTCGGACTATTCAATTATTCATTATTATGTAAGTAGGCAAAATTAATATTTAGGGCTTGGGTGGCAGCCGATGCTTATTTTTTATTTTCCTTTTAGACAAAATTGGATTGTTTCCATCAAATTATCATTTTGTAAATATTTTTTATCCATATTTAAAAATTATATATTTATCCATCCAAACATGAATACTCTCAATATTACTTTAAAAAAATCCTAATTAAAAAAAACATTAAGAATTTAATGGATGAAACATGTTTTCCCTCTTGTTCCCCTTTAACCTCCAAACTGTCCAGCAAAGTTTTTATTTTCTTGAAAAGTGCATTATAGGACAGAGCCAAAATATTCAATTGAATAGAAAAAACTTAGAACGAGGCATAATTTTTTAATTTTTTTTAAAACTTAAGTGTATATTTATATTTTTTGAAAAAAAAAATATAGAAGTACAAATATATTTTTGAAATTAAGAATGTTGGGTGTTGGTAAATTATGCTTCAGAAATAGTCCATTAAAAGAAAGAGAAGGGATCGCTTTAGAAATATGCCGTGACTTCAAGACAATTTCTGAGGAAACCCTAGCCACCCCGAACCTCCCCCTCTTCTCTCCGGTGAGTACGTGTACGCAACTTCGTAAGCAAGCAAATACCACATTCTCTACTTTCCGTCACCACCACAGCACCTTCCCACCTCTAAAACCTAGATCACTACTCTTAACTGTAGATTTGCCTCTAAACTCTAATTCCGTCATTCTCTCTACTGCTAAGTTGGTTACACCGAAATCTTAGACAAGGTTGGGAGAGGTTGTGGTCCGCGCCAATCTCCCCCACCCACCAACCTACTCATAAAAAAAAAAAAAAAACAACCTTGTCCAAGATGCCTCATATTTGGTGTTGCTGGCCAGTTGGTGTAGCAAACAGCAAGAAGGTGAGAGAATATATTAGCGACCACATGAAGTCAGTTTGTTAGATGTTGTGATGTTAGACGTGTTATGTTGTTAGATCATTTAGATGATCTGTTATTAGATATTGATGTGTTATTTAGATTTAGATGCGATGATGTTATTGTAGATGTGAAAGGATGAATGTTATTTTATTTTATTTGATAAAAATTATACTTTGCAAGTGTTGTTAAGATTTCAAAAAAAAAAAATAGGAGGAGGCGAATAGATATCAATTTTACTTTCTCTACGGTCCAAATCAAAAGTAACAAAATCTTCAAAATTTTGCCCAAATTTTATACATATTTCATCTTTTCTCTCATTGTCTCCCGCCCTTTCACCTTCAAAATTAACTCTTCTAAAACAAATAAATGATTCTGATCAGATCCGATCAGAGTACAGCTTCCCTCCACTCCCTTCAATTCCCCTTATATACCTAGCTCCTTGAGCATGCTCTGAGTAAACTGTTTATTATTTATAGTTGCTAGCATCAACGTTGACCTGAGCGCGACGGTGAGTAAATCCGGTCATCAGAGCTTAGCAGAGATCGAAAAAGCAAATTAGAATATAGTAAATCTAGTAAAAGAGTAGATATAGGAATTTAAGTGGTGATTAGAGGTGATTAGAGTAATTTTGAGTAATTTAAAGAATTTCGTGAGAATAAAGAAGAATCTAGAAATTAGAATCACTTGACTTGTTGTAATTTAAAGCCCTCATTTTGATGCAAATCAAGACATGGGGATTTTTTTTTAAAACCTTTGCAGAAACTTCAAATGCGGCATGTTGATTCTTACTTTAAACTAACAATTGTTTTACCTTTTGGTACTACTACCTTGCATCAGCATCAGGAAGGTAGTCTCAGTCTGATCATCCTCTCAAACTCCTAATCAGAGAAAGAGGACCCCACTATTGGTTTAGAGAGGTCGGATTTAGAGGAGCACCTCCAAATAATAAAAAGAGATAAGAGTTATAGATGAGACAAGGGACCTAGGTACCCTCCTCAGACTCTCTGCGTCAGAGACTGTTTCTTCAGCCTCTCATTGCTCTTAAGTGCCATGGCTAATTTGAGCCTTTTTTTAAATGCTATTCAATTTTTGTTTTGTTTTGTTTTGTTTTGTTTGTAATATCATGACTAGTTCTCCTAGAAAACTTTTAATTATCTCTATGTACTTTTGGTACCAGTTCTGTCTGATACATGAAAAGGTACTTGTAATATGTGCATTTTCTATTTGGTTAGATTGGTACGTTTAGTGTATCTTCCTTTGTATAAATTGATTTTTAGTTTCATAATGAAACTAAACTGGTGAGGCTACCCCACTTTTGTCACGTAGACATTAACCCCACAAACCTTAAAAAAAATCAGCAAAATCCGATCTGATTCACGATTGACCGATTTTTTTTTTAATTAATGAAATTCATAAATTGTGCATTCAGTTTCTTTTTTATATGCATCTTGCAGGAATCACCAAGTCTATTTTATTGTTGACATTTAATTTTTAAAAATGCGTAGTTAAGATACGCACCTAGATAAGTTGGTAATTGTCTTATTGATAAATATGTTTATTACTATTTATTTTATAAAATGCGTATTAATATTTAATAATAAGTTAAGATACGCACCTATATAAGTTGGTAATTGATACTTAATAATTAAGATTTCACAGTTGGTAGAAGAAGAAAAATTAACTGAGACGAGCGAGTCTGGACGAGCTGAGCCCAATATTTTCTCAAATTTTAAAATGTATACTAATTATGATTCCAGTTTCCTACACAATAACAATTGTAATCTATAATGAATTAATGATAGATATTGACATCTCTAGACGGTTCGTGGTGAAATATTTTTGTAAATTTTTCTTCCCTTTTTTACTCCCAACAATTATATAATTACTTAACAGTCTCAAGCAGAGGATATCAACGAAGAAAAAGGAAAAGGTTAGACCTGAAACTACTCAAATCAACTACCATTAATTAGACCAATCAAATTGCAAAGCAAATAGCATTTCAATATTTTAACATGTTGTTTAATTAACAATTGCACATCTATGAAAAGGATATTTTTACAGCGTATCCTTTTCAGAAGAAACAAAAATCCTATTGTAACTGCTAATCAGTCAAAACAAATTTTATTTTGTGCCAACCAAAACAAGTCCCAGGAAAGTATCACTACACCATTCATTATGCATTAGGGGCTCTGCTCTTTATTTGTTTCTCTTATCCAATTTATGAAACACCCGAAAGATTCTACTTGTCATGCTTGCCAATGGTGTTTCCTCTTGCACTCCCTAGGATGCTTTTATCAGCAGTGATAAAAAATCCAGCTATTCCAGCTGCCAAAGTTCACTAAGTAATTAAATACTTCCTGGTAAACGATCAATTAGCTTTATAATGAGGCCTAAAACATGCAACCAGTATTGGAAAGAGAAAGCAAAATATAGAAGTGAAAAAAGAGAATCCATATTGTTGTGGTCCTGGATCAATACCGTGGTATAAGAAATCGAATCTCTCTTTAGTGTATGAATAGAAAAAGGGGTGATATGCCTTCATGTAAATTTTTTTTTTAAAAGGCGATCAGAAATGAAAATAAAATAAATGTTTAACCTGGATGGTAACAACTTTGGAATTAAACACTTTTTTAGCCAACTAAAGACAGACATAAGGTAGGACCAAAACCTTACAAGTATGCTAAACTCTACTGGCATGTGAATCTAGGAAACTAGATTTTATAAAGAAATTTGTGAAAAGTATGTTACCAGCAGATATAATGAGTGTCTGTGCAGTGTGGTTGAGGTTAGCTTTGGCCCATGGAATGGTGCGGCATCCAATTAACTATAAAATTTCATGTATAAAGCCAAAAACAATATGAGAGAAAATAAAAAATATATATAAAAAATAAAGCGTAGTGCCACTCGGGAATAAGAGAGAACAAGCACAAAAGGCTAAACATTGCTTTCGGAAATGAAGCTACAAAAGACGTTCCTTAAAACAAGCTTAGTTGCTGAACTTTGCAAAAAGAAAAGAAACAAAGAAGACAGATTTGCCAGAGTTTGGGAGTCAATAAAGTAATTTGGATGTCAAGGAGCAAATTGATCATAGATAAAAGCTCAAGTTGCAAATTAAACAAAACATGAAGCTCAGCGACCATTTTCATCTTGACCCAAAATAATTGAGAGACATTTTCACATATGACCAAATAGGCATCAAGATGCCATGCATGCCTTAATGCCTTAATGAAACAAGAGGATACATATTCCCGCAAAAGGAACGAATTGGGAACATCACCTGACCACTCTCTGTTATTTCCTTCAAAGGATCTAAATGCCATCCCTTTCCTCATTGTGAAAAAAAGGAAGAAATGAGGAAGTAGGTGGTTGTTGAACATATTAGTTTAATGAAAAGGAAAAAAAATTGGGCAAATGATTTTTTCTGCCATACGTAAAATATTTTAAGTTTATCGGGCATGTAAGGTAATTTCTCCTTGTGTGGGGTATATAATATTTTAGTCAAGTAGAGTTCCTGAACCAAAACATTAAAAAAAAAAAAAAATAGAAAAGTAAAGCTAACTGTGGGGACTGCAGCAGCAGCAGTGCATAAAACAGCAGTCTTGAATCCTGATTTAACAGCCTCTGCAATAATAATAATAAAATAAACATTACATAAAATACTTGCAATCAAACATAGCTAAGTTTAAACCGAGCATTTACATATATCCTGCTAAAAATATCAAACAGGTATTGACTGACTTGCATCTGCAATTTGTACTGGAAACAATATAGCCCAGTAAATAGAAGAAGTGGTGCTGTAAACAGACCTGACCGATCTGGTGCCTGGTGGTGGGCGGCATCAGCATACACCTTATTAGGAAGATATAATGAAACAACCATCTAACATATGTGAGGTACATGCTGGTGTCATAACAGTAAAAGACCCAACCCATACACATTTGTTACCAGGATTTAAGGAATAACACAACAAATAAGTGATAAAATTTGAGAATATATTTGCACGAAATGGTCTCCTAAATGTTTAGGACTAGTTTTGTTTTCTTCTTAATTTCATTAATAATATGACATAGGATGCTTTTTACCATAGAAAATATTAATAGATTTTTTTTTTATTCTAGTGGTGTGACAACAGGATCAAAACCAAGTGATCCCTGGATGGCTGAATAGTTATAAGTATCTCACTGCTAGACAAGCGATCATTGACTAAAAGTATTTTGTTTGGAATAACGAGTGTACCAGTTAAGGTCATAGTAAGTAACAAACTAAGTAACAACAGTGTGCCAGATACAACCTAACAATGATCAAACCACCTAAATATAAGTGCGATTGAATTGACCTTGCGTTGAGGTATTGAACTAGAAGTACTGAATAAGAGAAATTGCTCAATGAAAATTGAAATGATTAGGTAGAGAAGATTAATAAATGGCGTACCTTGGACGGAGCTTTTAGAATCACGAACCTTTTCTTCGTTGGGCGAAGCAATCGGAAAACCCATTATCCCAAACCCAATCTGAGCTTCTTCTATCGACCGAGGTAAAGTGTTGACGATGCTCAAAGCAAGCACTCAGAAGTCAGATCGAATCTCCACTTCATCTATCCGTGCCACGAGCCCACGAATACATATCATTAAGGTAACACAATATTTCCGCTTCGGACCGTCCGATCGGGAACCACACGAATATTAAAGGGGCCCCCATGCATTTCACCTAGGACCGGATTTTCCGGATTCTGATCGGACGCTCCATATCTAAACATAAATATTCTGTTACCTTAGACCGAGGTCATCGTTAAGAAATGTCCAATCAATTTTTATAGGCTACTGAATGTGGTGCCGAAATTAATCTCAAAGATGCTATCCACGCGGTTGGGGAGTGTTCTACCTGATTTGATTTCACCTTGTCAAACTGCATTTGTTAAAGGCCGACAGATCACTGAAAATTTCAACTCAACTAGAGAAATGCTACATCATATCTCTTGCAGTGGCAAATTGGCTTGTTTCATAAAGTTGGATTTTGCTAAAGCATTTGATTCGGTAAATTGAACTTTTTTGCGAATGCTCATGTTGTCACGGGGGTTCCCGATTAAATGGGTTACATGGATAGAGCGGCTTCTAATGACAGCATCCTCTCGAGTAATAATTAATGGAGAGGAGACAGAATTTTTCTTTCACAAGAAGGGTCTTCGTCAGGGAGACCCTTTATCTCTCATGTTGTTTGATCTTGCAGCTGACGTATTGCAGAAGATGATTGAGGTAATTAACATTTCAGTAAATTCGAAAATTACAAGGAAATTGAAGAGGTCCATTATTATTCACCAATACGCGGATGATACGGTGCTCATTTCTAGCACGGATACCACTACATTAGTCTCTCAAGGTAATTTTGCGACTCTTCACGGCTGTCTCTGGTTTGAGTATAAATTATGAAAAGAGCACTTGGATTCCTATTAATATTGGCCCTACTCAAATACCGATTATTTCTGCCATTCTGGGTTGCTCCCAATCTGAATTCCCGATTAAGTATTTGGGATTACCTCTGACTCTTACACAGCCAACAAAAGAGTTGTTCATGCCTTTAATTGAAAAAGTGGAGTCAAAATTGGAGGGTTGGAAATGCAGATTCATCTTGAGAGGGGGTCGACTTGTTCTCATGAACTCAGTTTTGAGCTCCATCCCTCTGTACTTCATGTCTCCTTTTTTATTGCCTGAGTGGGTTCTTACCAGGCTTGATAAAATTAGAAGGAGGTTTTTGTGGGGCGAGTCTGCAACCAGGAAAGGCATACCACTTCTTAACTGGGGTGAGGTTTGTAATATGAAGGTAAATGGAGGCTTAGGAGGCGCTAATCTGCTTGTAAGAAATTGGTCTCTCCTTCTTCGATGGTGGTGGCGACTGTACCGTCTTCCAGACTCATTATGGTCTTCTACAGCAAGGGCAATTCGGTCAATAACAAGAAGTAATCAAGAACATCAAGTTTGGATGGTTAAGGGTTCCTTCTTTTGGAATCAATTACTGAAAATTAGACCACTTTTTGATTAGAGTACTAGATGGAATGTCGCCACGGGCTGTCACATTTCATATTGGTTTGATTCATGGACATATCCACTTATGTCCTCCATTCTTGCACCTCTTGCTTCAAATCGTACTTGGTCTTTTGAAAAGGCGTACATGAGGGGCTTCCTCAAATCAATTCCCTACAGGTTGGTGCTCATGATCAGATATTATGGCGATGGAGTTCGAATAATGAATATTATGCTCAATCTTTCTATGAAGTGCTCTCCACCGGTGGAAAAACTGTTTGGTCATTTCACTTCACTTGGCAGCTCAAAATCCCACCATCGGTGAAGGTTTTTGTGTTCTTGTTACTCAAAGGCAGGCTACTCACACGAGATGTATTGCAAAGTAGAGGATTTCACTTTGAATTGGGGTGTGTTGTATGCCAAAATTCTCCACTAGAAACAGCACAGCATATCTTTTTTGAATGTCGCTATGCTCAGGATCTTTGGAGAAGGCTACGCATGCTATTGGGTTTTGTTGTTCTTCAACGGGGAGACTCTGTGTAGGACACTGTTCTAAAATCCTGGCATGGCTGCCAAAGGCGTGTTTCAAGGAAGACATGGGGTGTTTTCTTCTTCTCGGCATGTTGGGTACTCTCTGGAAGGAACGTAACAACAAAATTTTTGAAGATCGATTTGATGATTCAAGGTGGGCGGCAAAACGATCAATGAGAGAAGCAATGTTATGGCTACAAAACTGTTGATGTTGATGTGGGAGTTTTTTAATTTTTCATTATATTGGGCTGTTGTTTTTAATTTTCTGTACTCACTGATAGCCTCTATCAGTTTTTCAAAAAAAAGAGATGCTATTATAGTATTATCGTATAAAAAATAATTTTTCTTTTTTTTAAACAACAAATTGAGACTTAACACAAAACGATTATTGTGACATTGCTTTCGCCGGCCCAACAAAATTCGGGGAATTACTTAAAACATTGAAATCAATTACGTATTTCACACTCTAAATTCTATAATTACATATTTACCATTAAATTCTAATAACTCGCGTATTTATCCAATATAATTTAAATATATTATAAAATAATTTCAAAACTCAAATTAATTATATTTAAGATTATAAATACTACAATATTAATTAAGAATTAATTAAAACTGAATTCATTCTTCAAATTCAGATTGGCCTTTTCAGCTCTCATCCGCCTGAAATTTTTATAAATATACAAAATCACAAATTAATTTAACAATCTATACATTTTTTGAACAGAATTCAAAAACTGTCTATACCGATGACAAAATAATCGGTTACAGAGCCCAAAATCGATGACCTGTTCATCGGTTTCAGAAAGCTTGAACTGATGACATTGTCATCGGTTTTAGTCCAGCACGGTTTTTTATGCTTTTTGCACACTTTTTGAAACAACGACGACTCATATTAAAATACTGTTTGTAATCATTACACTCTTGTGCAAAATTTTCTTGAACCGATGACATTTCCATCGGTTTTAATTTAAAATAATTTTTCATTTTTTTATCTAATTAGACAATGTTATAATTTATTTATTTTATTAAAATATTACAAATTTTTTTATATTTTTTTTTAAATTAGATAGAATACCATATAATTTGATTTATTAGAAAGACTTAAACAAATAACCCGGATCAATATTTTTCAGATCGGATTTTTCATGGCTGTAAGAAAAATTAAAATATTTCTTTGTGTGTTATTAGAAAAAATAAAAATGCTTTGAATCTGATGGATTTTGAGGTATTTTTCTCAACCAACCAACGAACTTTGCAGGTGGAAAACATATTTTTGAGAAGCTTATTATTTGATTGTGGAGTTTGTTTTGCTTATGACATATGCAGTCCTACCGTTAATTAATCTGAACGTGATAATAATTAATAATATAGCAATTTAAAATACTTGCTGAAAATTTAATTTACTATAGCAATTTGTAAATAATATATCTTTTTACGCAAATAACTCCGAAATCATAGCCCAGTTCCCACCATCATTCAAATTTCATTAAAAAAAGAAATGGAAACATAAATGAAAGTGATCGGGCCTCGGGCGTGGTGGGTCAATTAAAAAATAAAAAAAAATGAGGTTTGCAAAGCGCGAAAGCACGTTGTTATGATTAATTGATTATTGACCGAAGAACATATAAAAGCTGGAATAATTAATTTATTCATTATTGGAGACGTGCTATATACGTTTCGGATTTTCTTTGTTCAGACTTCAGACATAGACTTCCTTAAAAGGTATTATTAGCACATCTATCTTGATTTTTTTTTATAAACCATAATTAAAAAAAAAAAAAGTTTGAATTTCAGCATGATTAGTCGAGTTTTTACAAAAATCATAAGAAACGGACTGCCAAACCGTTCCCTATATCCCCCAGAACGGACTGCCAAACCGTTCTTGATTTTTTTCAGTTTTACTCTCAAAAACGGATTGCCAAACCGTTCTCTACAGTAACTTTTTTTTTTACAGTTTGTTTATAAAATAAATCATATATTTTGTTTGATTTTGTATATTAACAATAAGATTAATGGAACAATTTGAATATATATTTTTTTGTGTATTTTGACCATTTTATCATTTTAACAAATCAATTGATTGGGTTTTTATATAAAAAAATCAAAGAACGGGTCCACCTCGTGAGTTCTCCTCTGCTCAATTTCCACGGCAATCTGTGCGACTTTTTCTAGCCCTTGCCATAATGCTTCCAGTCGGTTCACTTCGCGTTGGGGTTCGGCAGCGGGTGGGACTGAGTTATTCTCATTCGTATTTCCTATTGGGTTAACACGGAGTCGTCCTCTCGGCATTTCTATAAGCTAATAGATTACCATTTATTAATTGAGAGGTGGTGAGGTTATGAGTATATATCAAAATTAATATTGCGGAGATACTTAATCAGATTCTACAGATAAGACCTTAACATTTTCGCTCTCTTAGCGGAAAGTTATTGATATTGTATGTGCTGACTCTAATACCAACTTAGTTGTCACACTCCGAGACAACTCGTCACGTATTTTTACGTAAGGCATAAACACATCACATATATTATCAATAATATCCATAAATGCCACATTAATTTCACAAACAAATTAGTCTTACAATAATAGCTTAAGTAGTTCAACAGTGGTCACGACAGACATGGTTAGAAATACGGTAACAACCATGTCTGTTCAAGTGTACCAATTTACTGGAAAATAAACAAAACAAAACAAAATAAGCTTAAGTGGCATTCATCCTAAACATGGATCCTTCCGCTGTGCTTTTACTCACGACTTCGTTTTGACGCCTCTTCCTTATTACCTGCAACCCATATAAAAGTGGAACGGGTGAGAGATCGAACCTTCTCTCAGTGCGGGATTTAGTTCCAGCCCGAGGGTTTGTAAAATCATCCTTTTTACTTTTACGAACTATTCAATAATGAAAGTTTATCCTACTGTGCAATTATATCATGAATGCAACATTTATAAATTTAAGAACCATCATACCAATCTAGTATGCATATTCGACAATCATAATGCAACTATACTATCCTCATGCAATCTATCTCACAAACGTAGCATTCCTCATAACATAAAACCATTTCCACTTTTATTTAATAACCAATAACTCACTGACCATCACTTTGCTTGTCATGCGTTAATTCACTGACCACCCATCAACTGTGGATGCGTTATCTTTCACTTTTACCCTGCTAGTAGTTATCACTGACCATCACTTTGTTTGTGATGCGTTAATTCACTGACCATCCATCAACCGTGGATGCGTTATCTTGTCATTAATTCACTGATCATCACTTTGTTTGTGATGCGTTTATTCACTGACTGTCCATCAACCGTGGATGCGTTATCTTATCATTAATTCACTGACCATCCATCAACCGTGGATGAGTTATCTCACAATAAATCACACAACATCAATTCACATTTACTTCATGATATGCAACAACCCCAAGGTATCTACTATGTTCAATTAACCATATGCAAATATTTGGTCAACAAGACAATACCCTATGCATTTATGATTTCCATTGATGCCTAACCCAAAAGATTTACGGAAGGTTTGATTCACAACATGCAATCAATTCACACATATGCATCATGAAACAAAATATCAAGGAAATAAGTATTTTTACAAAAAGCTTAGGAAACCCACACCTGTTAGCGTAGCAATTTCTTGATCGTTATTTACGTCTCTTAGTTCCTCACGAATCGAACCTAAGAAATAATCATACCTCTAATTAATAAGGGTTTAGTTCACGTATTATTATTTCCTAAAGTTCTTTGTTTATTATTATAATCATAGATTATTAGTCTTAACTTCTAAGCTATATGTTACGGGTCATTGTGAATCATTTATTATATATTTTTAATAATTTAAAATAAATAAATCAACTAGCCGAAACTTGTTTAGTTAGAAATCCAAACTCACTTTAGGTGTAGTTAAATGAAATAATGACCATAATTATAAATAGATGTTAATGGATATGAAACTTTAGTTTATATCTATTTAATATTTATTAACTAAGAGAATGATGAATATCTATAAATAAATAAAGAGGAATATATTATTAGTCTATTATATAAAGAATACAATTTAATAGTCAAGACTTTATTAACAAAAATGAGATTTATGACCAAAACATTATTACTTGGAGTTTGCAATTTAGAAAGGGTACGGGCAGCAGTCACTATTTTGGACGGTTCTCGGTGATGGAGTTTCCGATCGGAGTGAATCCAGTGCTCACAGATCCGTCTCTTCAAGCTCTACAACCCTCGTGTTGAACACTTCTTCAGATAAGGTACATACAGATTGCAGTTTTCAGTGTAAGTTAGGTGACTGGTTCGACTCGGTTTCTAGTTTTGGGTACGGACAGCAGTCACGGTTTTGGCCAGATTTCAGCAATGAAAACTCGGATCGAAGTGAATCCAGTGCTCATACGTTCATACCTTCGAGCTTTTTGGCCAGATTTCGGTGGTGGCTAGGGTTTGAGGGGTTTATATAGAGGTGAGGTTAGGGTTTCCTTAACCTTTGGGCTGGACTGGACTGGGCTTTTATGGGCCATGATCACATTAATTTTGTCCATTTGGACTAAGAACATAAATCTGTTTTTGTTGCTTTAAATTTTCATCTTCAAAGATTTATAATACTGGAATTATGAGTTCATAATCTGAAATTATTTCCTACATAAGAGTCATAGGATTTTCAGTTACGGTTCTAACGCAACTAGTTTGGCCTCAATCGGATTTTCCAGTTAGGAGAGAAGATAGAAATGGTCGACAAAGGTCTGCAGTCTCCGAACAGAATTATCTTCTGACTTTACAATTTTATGGGGAACCCTACGTTCAGAATTTGGGGTAGCTTTCTACACGAACGTTGTGGATCGTGATGTTATCCTTTCAGTTGTTGAATTTCATTCAAATCCAAAATAATACGAGAGATCTGTGATTAGAATACTAACGGTTATCCATCTGAAAAATTATAGCTGAAGCTAAATTCGAAATGTTATCAAGGGATAACTTAAATGAAGTTCTCAAATAAGGTTTTGATTAGTATTTACTTCCTAATTGTGAGGTAAGCTAAATAATAATTATTTCAAAATTATTTAGATTTCTACAAAATTTTCTACAATGTTTTCTATTTGGACAATTGCGAGTGTGATCCTAACTCAAGACGTGTATTTTAGATTGGTTCCTCATTTGAACGTAGTGTTCATTATTGGATTTTGTATGTATTTATCAATATCATATTTAAAAATACCGTGGTGTTACACTACCTACATCATTCGTTTTTTTTTTTAAATCACACGGTCTATATTGTAATTTTTTTTTATAAAATAGTTTAAATTGTTTAATTTTGATTGTTTTGTGCCATCACGGACGGATTTAGGATTTTCATCAGGAGACCAAGAAAATAGCGAATCGATTTTATATAGCTAATCGAGAACTAGATAAAAAACAATGCTCTGATCCACTACTCTAATTTCTATTTTCAGTGCTATAACTGATAATCCTAATTACCAATTAGAATTCAATAAATTTATTCTGAGCAAATAAAACTAATCTGAATCTATAAATCTTCATAAAAATTCAAAATTTAGGAGGGGTGACTGCTCCGTCGCCCTTAATGGTCCGTCCCTGTGTGGAACAAAAATAAGTTAATAATACAACACTACATCATTTTTTTTTATAAAATCACGGAAGTAGAGACTAGAAAAATATGGAGTACTCTGATTATCTTGTTATGCTTGTGTTTTACTTTTATATATCTCGCCCCGTGTCAACTGTTTTATATGTCATAATATTTTAAAATAAGTTGAATTCTAATAATAATTATTATTATTTATAAATAATCTTTTGTTAAATAAATATCTATTTAAAACGCTTAGAACAGAACTTATATAGTAAAAAATAACCCGGTTAACCACATGAAAGTTTGTACAAAGAAATACAGACTCTCTTATTAAATGAGAAGAGAGAGTGTGAAAGAATAATGAAGACCTCAAGAGAGAAATAAACGAGTCTGAGTTTGAGCGAGTTACATCTAATTCGTAACGTAATGAGTGAACAAATTCAAGTTATAATGACAATAACGAACTGTAAAGTCAATTTGAGTTCAACTCATTACCAATTCGAGTTGGCTCACAACTCGTTTGTAACTCATTTGATCAGTCAATTTTCTTAGTTATTGTTATATACTAGTCAGAGTTTATCTAAACACTAACAATTCAAATGACTTAAAAAAATTATCTAAACACAAACAATTCAAACATAATTAGTAAGACAACTGACAAAATAAATAATTCAAACAACGTCTTAGGAGTCATTTAAAAGAGCATGTGATTTATTGTGACAAATTTTGTGTAACTCGAGTTGTTAATGAGCGAGTTGGGATATGCTCAAACTCAACTCATTTATTAGACGAGTCAGCCAACTCGAGTTGTAAATGAGCGAGTTAAAGCGAGTAGTTAGCGATCGAGTTACGAGTTTGAGTAATTTTGTACAGCCCTGGATAAAAGTATAGGAAGTCTATCGTTGAAAGTTCTTAAAAAAAGTTTGAGATTCAACTCTCAAGTACCTATGACATTTTTATTTAAAATGCATAAGAACTACTGTTATATAATACACATAAAAATTTTATCATATAACTCTATTTTTTTAGAATAAAATAAAAATCAATTCAGCCCATTCTATCAGGCCTTGTGCGGAGGTGATAAAATAAAAAATAATGAAATATTAATTTAACATTTTGTTTTGCACAGTAGTTCCAAATTATTGTGCCAAATTATAGCTAATTAATTTATTTATGATTAATTACGTATAAGTAGTAATTGAAATTGGGCACTTGGGTAGTTTGTAAGGACAGGCCCAGGCCCAGGCCCAGACGTGTTAATGCATCTATTTATGATTATATTTATAGGTGCTGATTTGACTTTGTTTTGGTCCCAAACGTGAACGTCCCCATTTTAGGTGCCCAAAAGTTATTTTCTGTTCACCAATAATTTATTGTTAGGAAGAATATATTAATCATGCATCAATGATATATACTTGTTGTAGAATTAATGTATATATATAGAAATAATAATGGATATGGTAATTGGTAAACCTAATTTATAATTTTATGGACTCGTATTATTTCGTAAACAAACAGATTTTAGGGAATAATTTCCAAATTGACCGCATGCCAGCTTGTTGCCTAGTCAAAGAGCCTTTTACAATTATTAAAAATTAATAAATGGGTAGTATATTTATTTAGTTTCATCCATTTTTACCGAAAGAAAGTTTGAAAATTAAAAAAAAAAATCTTAACAATATCTTCTCACTAAATATTTAATGAATGAATGAATTGTTTGTAATTATAATTAGAGCGAATCGATAATGATGTGACACCAACAGTTTTGACATTAATAAGATTCATCTAATATTTGAAAACATACAGAGATGTGTGGGGCAGCCCTTGTCAGTCTAGCGCCACACCATAGTGATTGGGCAACGATCACAACAATACAACATAGCGTAAACATGAAGGACAAATTGGACCAAGAATTATTCTTTACATAAGCATGAAGGATTAGCATCCCTATTCCTCCCTCACACGGTCAGAGAAAGAAAAGAAAAGAAAAGAGAGAGATCGATTGAGAGAAAGAGAAGATGTCGTGGCAAGTGTATGTTGACGATCACCTCATGTGCGATGTCGATGGTCAGCATCTCACCTCCGCCGCTATCATCGGTCATGATGGCAGTCTCTGGGCTCAAAGCGAGGGCTTTCCTCAGGTACTTTCACGCTTTCACCCCTCCTTCATTCAATATTTCGTTTCGATCTGATCTGTGCCTGATTTGGTTTGGATTAGTTTACTTTATTTGTGCTGCTTTCGAGTAGTCCTAGATCTAGTGTCTAGTGTTAGTCTTCTTCTGTTGGAGCTTGATCGACGTCTGGTTGTGCATACATTGCTTCTCCAACAAAACTCGGATCTTTGTCACTGTTTATTCTCCGTTTGACCTTAATTTAAAGTCCAACTTCTAATATCGATTAAAGATGTCAACTAGAGATGTTCTTATCATAATCATGCTATTTACTATTTTTGGTATCATCAGTTTAGTTAGTCTAAGGAGTTGTCAGTAGTGCATGGAGTTAATTATTTCTTTTGATGTTGAAAAAGTTGCTATTGATGCTATTAAACTCTGATTAGCAATAAAAAAGGCAGGGTGGAGCCAGGATGTTGTATTGGGTAGGCCATACTTTCATAATTATTTTAAAAGTTCAAGCATACTTTTGCCAAAAAAATTTTGCTGACAAGTGTAGTTTGAGAAGCATATTTTAGAAAAAAAAAATATTATGGGCCAGAGGGATGAAGTGCCCCCCTCTGTCTACGCGTGGCTCCGTCACTGATAAAAGGGTTGGTACTGATGCTGCAACTTTAAGTTGGCATTGAAAGAGTCGGTATTAATTCTATCATACTCTGGTTTAGCTTATAAGGTTTGGTACTGATGTTATAAAATATAAAGGTTACTGTTGGAATGGCCTGTTTTTAACCAACTTGGAATCAGAGTAATGTTTGGCTCGCTGAAATAAAATTACAGATGAATATTATTACTAAAATTTGTAATGCGTGGTTGAAAGCTTATCTATTTTCAAGGATAGATGAGGAAATATACAATTGGCAAAAGCTAAAACGTATGGGAGAGTAGAAACATGAACAAAGTCAAGGGAAAATGAGAGCTCCAAAAGTAGCAACTAGTTCCATAATTATTGATTGTTTGATACCCTTATTATCTTTGGTTATGTATGCATTGACCAAGTAATGAATTCTACACTGGTTATACAAACTCAAAGACTGAAAAGATGAAAGAAAGGTAAGAAACATTTGTCAGCCACCTATTGATTCAGTTTCTTCCTACACGATTTTTCCAAGAAAAAGTTTGTTCAGCCAGACTGCTACAGTATGTCATCTTTGTTATGTCACCTTCTGTTTATTAAGATTACATTTTTTTTTACTGTTAATATCTTTTATTCAGATGTATTGCACTTTTTTTACTCGTGAACAGGTTTTCTAATTCTTGTCTGGTATTAATTTTTATGTCTGTATATCTTTTATCAATTATCTGTTATGTATTCATCTATTCTGCAGTATAAACCAGAAGAAATAGATGGCATTATGAAGGACTTTGATGAACCTGGAACACTTGCACCAACTGGCTTATTTCTTGGCGGTGCCAAGTACATGGTCCTCCAAGGGGAGCCTGGTGCTGTCATTAGGGGTAAAAAGGTAATTTGCTCTTTCAGTTTTTCTTATTTTATAATTATTATACTTGTTATATGCATAACACTCAGGCCCTCAGTATATCTTAATAGGTATCCGGTATAGGCCTTAATACAACTCCCGCTGTGCAAGCCAAAAGAACCCATGTAACAAGGGGTTATGATTTTTGTGCTGCTATGTTATCTAATTTGTTCAATATGGCACAATTTGCGCTCCTTTCTGTTGGTTTCAGATGGATATAGCTTATAGGTTACTTGGTGAGGGTTGGTTAGGAGATCCCTTTTTTTGCTTTCAAGCCACTTACTTGGGATCTCACTCTCTCTCTCTCTCTCACATAGTATTGTTACATTGTACCTTGTAGGGAAGCGGAGGAGTATGTGTCAAAAAGACAACCATGGCCTTGATCATTGGTCTATATGATGAACCCATGACCCCAGGGCAATGCAATGTGGTTGTGGAGAGGCTTGGTGATTATCTCAATGAACAGGGTTATTAGTAAATGAAAACCATTTCTCCTATGCTTATGGTATTGCTCTGGTGATGGGTTTTGAACATACATTTTTTTGTTCTCTATTTTGGTGATTTGATCTCTATCTTGTTCTTTGATTGTTGTTTTTAGGGTCTGTTTGTTGCTTATTTTGGTGCATTTGTTGTTTGGATTATATGCTTGTAGTTGTGGTACTTTGTTAAAGATGATGTTATTCTTTTCATGTTGCTTATTTTGGTGCATTTGAATATTTATTATGTGTGCATGACTGCATGGTTGTTGCTGGTAAGACCATACTTGTACGTACTTAAAAAAGGATTTATGGAAATCAGATTTATTATGCTTAAATAGATGTAGATGAAATTAAAATGGCCTAGATATATAATTTTTGGAGAACTTAGTGAACCATTTAAACTGGTAGCAGGATTTGCACTTTACAACTCTTAAATGATTTTCAAACTAATACTTGGATTTTGAAGATTAGTTCAATTATATGCGTTGCATTAATTCTCTTATTTATTTCAGTATAACCGCTAAAAATGAATGCAATGTAAATAAAAAAGAAACCACTTTTGACGATTGGCTTTGAAGAGAATATGGTTGTACTACCTGTAATCAGTTTACCTATGCTATGCGTTTGGATGTCATAAAATGCTTTTTTCTTTTTTAATATGAAACTTGTTTTTCAGAAGCGTGTTTTTTACTTCATACATGATTGCGCGTCTTTATGTTTTAAACATGGGGAAATTGGTTATTTGTCACTCCAAAATTCTAAAATCTGAAAAATGTCACTCTAAAATTTGAAATCATGCTAATGTCATTATAAACCTACTTAATTCTTAAATTTGCCATCAATACATATTTACTCCTGTTAAAAAAAGAAAAATAATAATAAAGACAAAAATACCCTTATGAGAAATACACAAATCATAACTATCTCTCCACAAAATCTTCCCCACCCTAAAATCTGAAACATCCAGTGCCCCAGCCTCCGACTAGAGCCAAAGGCGCCTCCACAGTGTCCCAGCCACTCCACCTAGCGGCCTAGTCACTCTGCCCAGCCACTTCGCATTTGGCTCCGCCTTCCAGCCACTCTGCCCCATCAATTTGTGAGTATTAGCTATGTGTCTAACAGAAGACCTAAGTAATAATTACCAGAGACCGAAATCATATGTCAATCGAATTGAACTAACCATTTCTTTATAAACAAAATTCAGAACCGAAATCAGAAAAGTACTTAGAAATGGGAACAATTTTTTTTAGAACAATCAGAAAAGTACCTTGCTCTAGTATAGGCACTTTTTTTGGGCATGTACTTGGTGAGAAAATGGGAACAATTTCAGGCAGATTCTATGTTTCTTAAAATTCAGCTGAGTATTTATTTTACATCAATTCGATTAAATTAGAAATGCTATTCTCACTTTTATATTTATTTTTGTTGTTTGCAGGAGAAGAATGTTATGAATTTGGATTGAGCAAAGACAAGTGCTGTGGTACCGAAATTCTAGATTAAAAGTTTCATGTAATGACAGTGAAGTCTCTGGTGTAGCCTTAAATGATTTTTCTGATGTATTTTGACAGTGACAGTGAAGTCTCTGGTATTTCTGATGTATTTTGACAATGCCAGTGAATGAAGTCTCTGGTATTTCTGATGTATTTCTGATGTAATGACAATGACAGTGAAGTCTCTGGTATTAGAAATGCAGATGTATTTTGATGATTGGATCTAAATTAAAGCTGTGGATCTAAATTTTGATGACTGGTAGTGCTTGAATGGTATTGCTCATGGTGCTTGAATGGTATTGCTGGTATTGCTCGATTAAATTATAGAAGGAAGGGAGCTGTGATGTACCTTACAATACTAAAATAAAAGAGCTGTGATATAGATGTACCAAAATGAAAAAAGTTTGAGCATTTTTAGGGGTAATATTTGTGAAAAATATGATCATCAAGGGTGAACTATAATGTAAATTTTTGTCTTGCTCAGTAAAAAACAAAAAAATCAATACAGATGATATGAAAATGAAAAATGTGAAATGAACTTATTGCAATTTGTGCTCACATTTTTCTGATTTTTGTTAATTTATCATCTATTTACCTTCATAGTTAACAGTAGTTATGATATTATTACTGTGACACTCTTGTTATACTCTTGTTGTGATTTTTCTCTGATTTTTCTGACACAGTAGTTGTGATTTTTTGTTAATTCATGGCGGGACATACTGATTACTTTCGGCAGAAGTGGAGAAATGTTATAATCGGAAGAGGAGGAGGAGGAGGAGGCGAAGGAGGAGAACGAGGAGAGATTCAAAGGGTAGAGGAGGAGGGTTAATGAGAACTTCGGAAGGGTAGAGGAGGATCGGAGCAAGCGAAGGAGGGAGGTGGCGGAGCTGCTGCAGAGGGCTGGGTAGCGGAGAGAGAATGAGGGCAAAGTCCGACTATGAATAATGAATTGATCCTTATCTCGTTGATGTGAAGGGTATACATGCAAATACCAAAATACATATTTGAAAAAATATAATTTTTAATAAGAAATGTATAAAAAAAATGTATATCAATGGCAAATTTAAGAATTAAGTAGGTTTATAATGATATTAGCAAGATTTCAAATTTTAGAGTGGTATTTTTCAGATTTCAGAATTTTAGAGTGACAAATAACCAATTTTCTCTTTAAACATTAAAGCTAGTTTTTTTTTTGCAAACAATAATTAAAGGTTGGATCCTTCTACGACAAATATTTTCAAAAGAAACGAAAAGGTTAAAGTGAATCAATGTAAAGTCAGACCGACACCGCGACACCGGGATTCGGTGATTAAAATTTAGAATAGTCTTCAAAATGTCAAAAATATAGTTGTGGCGTTGTGGGGAATATAGTCTTTTATTTTTTAAACTAACAAAATATTGAGCCTGGAGAAAAGGAATTACAACAATTTACACACTAGATGCTGAGTCAATATATACAGAGGGTTGATCCACTTACATTATTTTTCAATAACATCAGATTATACCATTCATTTTTAAAAAATTTAAAATTCAAACAGTCGATCAAACTGTTCAACATGATCTCCATATTCGGAGATCAAATTTTATATTTTTTTAATTTGTTTTACTATTTATTAAGTATTTTACAAAATCCTTGTTTTCAGACCATTGAATTTTTGTACCTATCTTAATAAATAGTAAAAAAATTCAAAAAAATGTAAAATTTGATCTGCAAGCAAATTTTAATATATCCATCATGTTGAACAAATACTTAATAAATAGTAAAAAAAATTAAAAAAAAATGTAAAATTTGATCTGCAAGCAAATTTTAATATATCCATCATGTTGAACAGTTTCGATCAACTGTTTGAACTTTAAAAATGTAGGGTGTAATTCGGTGTCACTAAAAATTAATGTAAGTGGATCCCTCTTCATATATAAATGAAAAACGAACGAATAATATCATATTCGTATTCAATATGTATTGACTATTGAATAATTAAATGTATCCGAATATTTCTATATGAATACTAGTATTTCTATAAAAATACAGATATGAATATAGTTCTAAGTTTTAATTATTCTTATTTGAATAATAGATATATACTATATAATTTAATATATATTATAAAAAATATTACTTTATTCATCATTATAATTAAATAATGATATAAATATTATGAACTTTAATATTTTAAATAATATTATATATAATTTTTAATGAAAATATGATATAAATAATATTATATATAATTTTTAATGAAAATATGATATATGTAGTAGACAGATGAAAGATTTCAGTGATATATCATGCCTACTAAACATAGGAGGAAGTACCAATGTTTTAAAATGCGGTTTTGTTCATGCATGCGGAAGGCCACTGTATACCGCATATGCGGAATTTTATGCGGATTTTAAATTATATATTAATTTATTTTTATTTAAAACATGTAATATATTCCCATTAAAATCATTCAAACAATAAATTCGTACATATGCGGACCAATATGCGGACATATGCGGCTCAATCGCACATATGCAGACCAATGTGCGAAAATATACGGTCGCATATACAAAACCGCATACTTAAGACCGCATAGACCGCATTTCACAACACTGGGAGTAACTATGTTTTAGTTAAGGATGACTTGGCGTCTTGGGCTCTTGGCCACTTCAATAAACTAAAAATCAGCACTTCAATACTTTATAGTTTACAATTTTTACGAGTTTTTTTTACCAATCAATCCACCTTATAAAATAATATTACAATATGATAATTTATTTAGTCTCCCCTCTTAATTTTCTAATCCCAACGTTCCTACTTAAGCACATATTTTATAATTGATATATAGTAAGGGGGAAATTAAGTTTTTGAGATTAAAGAAGAATATAAGTAGAATTCGAACATATTTATTTATAGTCAACAAATAACAATAATATTAATAGCGATAATTAATATTAACAAAATAAAAATAACAATAGATTGTACTGCCCAATTTGTGTTACAAGCAGTGTTCTAAATATCTAGTTATAACTTTTTCAGACCATAAAAAAACTAAACTATGAGATAAAAATGTGCTGATTCAGCTACGACTGCTACAGTGTAATAACAAACTGTTATTACCGATATGCAATACAGGCGCTATTGCTACAGCTATGCTGCATGGATTTTCTTTTTGCGATTTACATGGGCATCTGGGCTTCTGTTTCTATTTTGGATGCTATATGGTCTGCTATGATAAGTATGCCAAACCGAATTACGTGCTTTTGTTCTTATTTGTGATTTAATCTCTCATTATACATCGGAAAATATTCAAATATTAATTCTTTCTTTTGCTTGCTCTTCATCTAGTATTCTCTTGTAAAATTATCACAAGTAGTATTGGGTATTAATTCTTTGTTCTATTGAAAGCTGATTTTGATTATCATAATATGTAAAATGTTCAAATAAGTATACTAATTTCATTTCACTTGTAAAATTAATCACTCTTTGCCTATTATACTCTGTAATACTACGAAATATGAACTATTAAATAATATTAAATTGTAAATTCTTTTTTCATAATTGAAAAAATATATACTTAAATTAATTTAATTGTCATTTAATTGTTATCTCAATTCTTTAATATTTATCATTTGATAATTGGTAGAAATACAAAATATAAATTTTAAAAAGAAAGAAACGCTATGTACGGTAGCTTTTGTCATAGTTACGCTATTCGCAATAGTTTTTTTTCTCTCTCTCCACTATGCTGCTATAATTGCTATTTAAAACCTTGGTTACAAGTAGGACTGTACAAAAAGCTTGCAGCTCGTAATTCGATTGAGTTCGATTCGAATTTTTTTTCATAATTAACTAAGTTTGAAACTGGTTCATTCTGAAATGAATCAAATCAGCTTAGTTCGAAATTGGTTTGAATTTGAACTCAACTGGGTTAAGTTTGATTCGAAACTGTTCTTTTCAGTTCTAAATCCTACTTCAATTTCGAACCAGATCGGTTCGAAACAGTTTTGAATTGATTCAAATCAAACTGGAACTCTTATTTTCAGTTCAAAATACAAATTTGAATCAAACCAGCTTGGTTGGAAGTCAAACTCTTAAGTTGGATTCTGTCTGCAGCCCTTTACTTAATTTTTCCGACATTTTAATTTTAATTTTAATTTTTATATTTCTAAAAGTAAAAAAAAAATCGGGAATCTGGAAGCCACGAGCCGTCAAAGGCGGCCGTTCACTCATCGAAGTATATCCAGCGACCGACACACAACGTGTCAACACACAAAAGCTCGAATCTCGAAGCAAAGCGAATGAAATGCCGAAACGCTCCCTAAAGAACCTCCTGCATTCCCTTCTTAAACTTAATCTGTGTAGCGGGTCATTCGGAGCTGAAATCTCCTTGAACAGTTCCACTGACAGATCATTACACAATGAAAGACTTTATAAGAATAGCTCATTTTTTACTACCACAGCATGCCAGATTATCAGATAGACCTAGTTTATAACACCGCCAACAGAAGATGAATATTTAGTTATTTACTAAATACTGTCGGCACCGCTAACCTGGAATGGAGCAAGTCTATCTAATAGTTTCAGACTCCGTGTCTCTCTTTCTGTCTCGTCATTTGCTGAAATAAATCTGCTGTTATTCATTTTGAATAACTGGAATCTGTTATTCAAATCTTTACCGTTAAAACTTTTCATTGCGCGAATCTCAATGAATTAAACTTTTTCACGATATCTCTACCAAAAAACAACGGTTGGAATATGAATAACAGGTTCCTGTTTTTCCAAAGGAATAACAGCAGATTGATTTCTGTCATTTACCATATTAATAATCAATTTCCTGAAATATTTAATTAAACGTTCTATTATAACCAACAGAGATTAAAACTAGATTTTCTCTCTCTCTCTCCGACCCTCACAAGTTTCTTCTTTTCCGACTCTTCGCCGCCGCGGGAAGATAGCCTCGGCGTTTTGCGTTTGGATCTCTGTCTTTCCCCCAAATTTTCCATCTTATATCTCTAGATCTAGGCCTCTTAGCATCGATTTTGCTCTTCTACCGTTTGATTCTCTAATTCTTAGTCGATCGGTTCCGTGTGTCGTGGTTTTTGTTTTCGTTGGTAATTTCGTCTTGAATTTTCTTTAATTTTTGTTGAACCTTTTTCAATTAGGACTTTTTTTGGGGGATTCGAGTATCTAGGGTTTGATCGATTGGAGCTTTCGCGAGGCTGTATAATCTGGAATTAGGATATATAGGATTTTAGGCTTTAGGTAGTCGATCTCTTTTCTTCATGGCTGAATTTTCCTGCATAATCTGAATTATTTCTCGAATCTTGCCTTAAAGCTTTTGTGTTGAGTTCCTACTTCCTAGGGTTTGTTTGATTTCTCCTTTAATTCTATTTTGGTTTGCAAAATTGTCTTAGATTTCTGTCTAGGTACTTGGTTTGGATAAAAAAGTTCTACTAGTATTAAACCTAAGAATTAAACATTTTCTTCCAAGTTTTATTGAAAAAGGAAAAAAAAAAACTAACCCTTTAGATATCATAGTTGCTAATCTCATATCTTCTGTATTTTTTGTGTACCTTTCGTTGTCTTGATTTGTCCTGTAAGACCATCTTTGGTGTTTCAAGGCTTTAATGTTGTATTTCAACGTCTTAGTTTAAAAAGAAGAAAAGAAATTTAGGGGTTTGATTTGTAATAAATCTTTGAGATGGGTAGTTCTGACGGCGTGAGTGATAAAAGTGGCTCACCGCTGCAGAACGACGTAAAGCAGTATGGTATCACAAATCCGTTATCTTTTGCGGGGCCAACTAATGCAGATCGACAGCGTACATATGAACTGGAGAAGGTATACAATTTAATGTTGCTCCAATTTTTTTTTCTTAATGAGTAGTTTTTGGTTTGTGATCAGTAAATCCTGAATTCTAGTATAAACCTAGAAATGTTGCTACTCAGATAGAGTTTTATTCTGAGATAGAATCATCACACAGTGATTAGTGTAAGATATACTTAGAACTGGCAAAATAGAGAGTTTGGAATTTATTTTGCCTGTACAGTTTCATTCATACTTACGCTCTAATCATTTCACATAGTTGCCAATGCATTTTCTTGGTCATTGCTTCCCTTCCAAAAAAACAAGAAACTAATTAGGCTTATTATTATTTTTTTTATCTGTTGCTGGCAGTTCTTGGTTGAGGCAGGTTTATTTGAGAGTGTGGAAGAGGACACTAAGAGAAATGATGTTCTTTTGGAGATTGAAAGAGTAAACTTTCCTTTTGTATTCTTATTTTCTGTTTAAATGTTTGTCTAAAATATCCTCTATTTTATTGGATGGCATGAGTAAATTTTTGGTGAAAAACATTCCAGATATGCAGGGAATGGGTAAAACAGTTAACTCGTCAGAGGGGCTACACTGACCAGATGGTTGATGAAGCAAATGCCGTCATTTTTACATTTGGATCTTATAGATTAGGGGTACATCCACCATTCCTCTTCAATTGATTCTTGTATGCCATTTTGGCTACATTTGACATGTAATATGATAAGATTTTTATATGGGGGGACAGGTACATGGGCCTGGAGCTGACCTTGATACACTATGTGTGGGGCCCTCTTATGTAAACAGAGAGGTGACTATCTTTTACTCTAATTATTAGTTATATTATCTTAAAGATTGCAATTAATCAAATGCCGGTTTTTTCTTATTGAAGGAGGATTTCTTCATGGTACTGCATGGCCTTCTAGCGGAGAATGAAGATGTGTCTGAACTCCACCCTGTACCTAATGCACATGTTCCAGTCATGAAATTTAAGTTTCATGGCATTTCCATCGACCTCCTCTATGCCAGTGTCTCCCTTTTAGTTGTTCCTCAAGTATTTGCTTTTCTTTGTATCTTGTCAAGAAAACAATATGATATCTTTTCATTACTATATAACAATTGAAACACATGCGCGGGTACTTCTCAGTGATCTTTTATTTTTTTTGTACAATGGTTGAGATTCATTTAAAGTTCTTTAGGATGGAGTTCACAGCAACCAACCAAACAAATGTAACTAAAACATTGACACTAGGATCTACTGATAAACAACTGGACAGAATGATAGCAGCTGGTGCATAAAAAAATACTTGAATATGACCAATGGGCCAAAAATATATTAATATCTAGACTTTTATATTGTTGTTCTATAATATTGCAGGACTTGGATATATCACAACAGTCGGTGCTGTACAATATTGATGACATTACTGTGCGTAGTCTCAATGGATGTCGTGTGGCTGACATGATTCTTCGTCTCGTCCCGGATGTCAAAGTTATCAGCTTCAAAGGATTTTTTTTTTTCTCATTCTAAACGATAAAAAAGGTCTCTTTTTTCTTTTTTTTGTTCTGTAATCTGTAACTATTTTTTTTTTCACCTTGTAGAGTTTCCGTACTACACTGAGGTGTTTGAAATATTGGGCTAAGAGAAGGGGCGTCTACTCTAACGTGAGTCAATATTCTTTATCATTTTTCCTGTGGAACTTTTTTCATGTCATATAAGATAAGATGTAGCTACATTCATCTGAAACTTAGCTGATAGAAACAAATTTTCGTTCGTTTGCAAATACTATCCAACCATCAAACCAAAGATGTAGTCAAGGAATGTTTTTGCATCTTTTGTTTTGATCTAACTGAATAAAATTCATCCATAGGTAGTGCATGTGTCATTAGAATAAATCTTATTTTTTTGATTTGGTTTTTGTGGAAAAGGAAGTTACTCTGTAGCAAGGAAAACTTCAGTATTTGATGGAATTATCCTTTTCTGTATTAATAGTCTTATGTTGTAGTTTGCTTTATATCAACATGGTGGGTGTCAGGTTATAATTTGATAAAATTCGCGTACTGTTTGCTAATGCATTGTACTACTTGTGACAAAAAAGTCAAGACCTATATGTTATCTCAAAGTACCATTCTATAGTAAAAGTTCCTTTACAATGCTACCAAATGCCTTATTAATCAACCTCTGATGATAGGTAACGGGTTTTCTTGGAGGTGTGAACTTGGCCTTGCTGGTGGGCCGTGTGTGCCAGTTTTATCCTAATGCTACTCCCAGCATGCTCGTATCCAGATTCTTCCGTGTGTATACTCAGTGGCGTTGGCCCAACCCTGTGATGCTCTGCTCAATAGAAGAAAATGAAGATCTTGGCTTTACTGTGTGGGACCCACGTAAGTTCCATGGAGACAGGAAGCACCACATGCCTATTATAACCCCTGTTTATCCCTGCATGAATTCAAGTTATACTGTCTCGTCAAGTACTCTTCGGGTTATGATGGAGCAGTTTAATCATGCCAACAAGATATGCCAGGTACATTTGTAGTTATCAGATGATTTGATTTTCTAGAAGGTAGGTCTGCGCAGATGTCCTACATTTAACACATTCTATAACCCCATTCTTTCAGTTGTCTTGTATATTTAATCATTCCATGAGTTCTCTTTTGCTGAAAATACGGTTCAGTATATGCATTATTTGCAATGGAGTTATTTCAGTTTTGAATTTTAGATGACTTACTTTTCTAAGACTGCAATTGTAATTTGATTTCCTCTGGAGCCACAATTTTGTTTCTGTTTGTGTTTTGTCCCTACTCTTCCAGGAAATTGAAATGAACAAGGCCTCTTGGAACACTTTGTTTGAGCCGTACCAATTCTTCGAGGCATATAAAAACTACCTTCAAGTTGAGGTTGTAGCAGCTGATGTTGAAGATCACCGTCTATGGAAAGGGTGGGTCGAGTCACGGCTAAGACAACTCACCCTTAAGGTATTCTTATTTTAGTTTACCTAAGAATCCAATTTACAATCATGGGGATCTCAGTACCACGTTGTGCTTGTATTTAAGAGTGCTGGAGAGTGATCTCACCAGGCATGGTACCAAGCTATAATGGCAGTAGTAGACATTTTTGGTGTGAACTTGATTGGTTAAGAGTAACTGTAGAGCCTATTTTGAGACGCTGTGTTAAATAATATAAAGAATCTAAACCATAGAATTAGGGGAGATAATTAGCTTGATTAGATTTCAGCAGATCTATCCTGGCACCACATTTGGTAGGTACTGGTAACAAAACTGATTGATACTGAATGACAATCGTTCCACACAATTATCATTCCTTTTTTCTGTGATATATATTTATTATTATTATTACATTTTTTTTTTACAAAAACTAGATTGAGAGAGACACCTGTTATAAGCTACAATGTCACCCATACCCGGATGAGTTCACAGACCCCACAAAGCAGGTTCCTCATTGTGCTTTCTTCATGGGACTGGCTCGAAAAGAGGGGGTCAAAGTGCAAGAAGGTCAGCAGTTTGACATACGTGCTACTGTAGACGAGTTTCGTCTAGATGTCAACATGTACATGTACTGGAAGCCCGGCATGGAGGTATATGTATCCCATATTCGTAGAAAGAGTATTCCTTCTTTTGTCTTTCCTGAGGGTTACAAGAGGCCCCGTCCGGCCCGACCTCATCACCCTGAAAGACCTGGTGTGTTAGATGGGTCTGTGGACCGGGTAAAACAATCCTCTGCCAGCCCTTGTTCACAGAGGGACGGCAGCGCTTCCCCGGTTGGTGGAAACTTGAAGAGGAAAATAGATTGTGACAATGATGAAGGAAGCTCTGGAAGGCATCAGAAACAGATCACACCTGAATCTGACCTGGGGAAGCGAGATTTTGGTGGCGATGCTCTGATGTTGGCTTCATGCAGCAAATTGAATGTGGACAAGATTTTAAGTGAGACAGAGGGAGATGCACCTGGCAGTGATTTTGAGGTTCTTTTTCTTCCCCATTTTTCTAACACATTTATTTTGGGGTGACAACACTTTGATCAAAGACCCAGCACATTGTATTTCAGTTGTAGATGGTTTTATCACTAATAGAACCTAGTAGAACTTGATGATCTAGTTTAAAGAAAGTTGAATATAATGAACACATTATCACTTATTAAAGGTGTAGAAACAAAACAACTTTCTATTGTTGTTATTTTGTTAATTTTTGTTCTCTGAAACTTTTCACCTCTTTTTTTTTTTTAATTTGTTCTCTAAAAAAATTAATATGTAAAGTCAAGCAATGCTCTAGAGGCCGCTCTTAAAGCACATGCAGCAAGTTCAAGTGCTGACGATCCACAGAAACAATCTTTGAGGCACGTACCTCTGCACTCATTTTCCCCTATTGGCTTCTGTACATGTCAATTCCTTGCTTTCTTTATACTGTCCTTCTGCTGTTGTTTTATTTATTTCAGGTTAAGTCTGGCATCAACTGCGTAAGGGAGAAGCGAAAAATGCAGGGTTATGTTAAATAGTGATCGGTCAACAATTAGAGAAGTTCTCCCTTTGATGTGGGTAAGTTGCCATCAAGTCATATTGTTGCCCTCATATCAAAGAAGAATGTGAGCATAAATACAATTTATCTGAAAAAGATGTGGAAACAGGAGGCAGTGCTCGTTTTGTTGTCATTTTAAGTAAAAGAACGGAAAAATCCAGGAAATGCAATGTAACCCTCGGGTGTCTTTTCTTGTATTTTATGATATGCAGTCTGAATTGTTGATCATCTAAATGATTTTACCAGATATATAATGTTTCAACATTCTGTACACTTGCTTTTCTGCTCATCCTGTTGCCGTCAGTGTCTTATATGTTGTGTTGTGATATGGTCATGTTAAATATTGTGATATATTTTTAATGCCATTTTTTATATTTTGAGGAAACTATTTTTAATCCCATTGTCCCGTGGATGAGCAAGGTTTTAATTGTTCCCAGTATATTTATTGACAATCTAGTACTTCAGTAGCGTCCCACGTCTGTTTCTTGTTATGAATAGGGACGTATTAAAATCCTTGTTAGGGTTTTGCTACAACAAATGGCTCCTCGATAGATTGGCAAACAGTTGAAATATTTTTACGAGTCGTGAAATATTTTTTTATATTAAGAACCGGAGGATGGTGCGACGAGCTTTACATAGTTGTTCAGTTTTATTTTTATTAGGCGTTGCTCGTTTTCAATGTTAAATTTGATTTTTGGGTCAGTATTTTGGTTGGGCCTTTTGCGATTTATTAGAATCTTCAAGGTGAGGAACACTGTTGTTTTGTGTGCCGTGGGAACAAAGTTAATGAGCCCATTGTTGGAACGATTTATATTTAAGATACCTGCTCAACGATTTATATTTGAAAAGACAGTTTAATTATTGCTATTTCCTTACTACATTGACGTTTGTATGTAGATACGAAGAGAACTGATGAATATGTGGATTCTGAATATCTGTTCAATTGTCACGTGATATATAGAGACCAGAATTTATTTTGAAAGACATGCAAAACAATAAACGACTTGTCAATTAATGAAGTGAAGTTGTCTCAGCTAATGTGAGAGTTATTAAAGTATTTTTAAATTCTCTTTTGTTTTTGAACAGGGTCATATTCAAAGTAGGTGATAGATACAAGGTGGGTGATGGGCCAGCGGGCCTTGATGCTTCCTAAAAGGAGATATTAGGTGATGGCAACAACAACATATTGAAGTGCATTGAATTGCATTTTCATCAAAAAGTATATGAGAATGAATGAATGAGAGAGATATCTGTATTATAAATTAAGTAGATTTGACTGCTCATCTGACAAAATAATACTGGTCAAATGCCACAACATAGGATGCCTTGCTCTTTTCAATCCAAAAAATAGTATCTTCAATTGTTCAGTGGTTGGTTATACTTAGATTTGAATGATGTCCATATCTTGTTTCCACCTGTTGGAACAATGGGAAAAAGTTTTGGTTTTTTCCTTGCTACAGCTCCATTTGTTGTTTTCCTGACTGAGTTTTCCTCACCTCAGTTAGGGCTCACTGTATAAGACCTGCTGTGACAAATAAAATAAATGTTGAATGGATAAGACCTGTCTTCTCCAATGATGTATTTTTTACTGATAAATCTGCGGACGTAGGAAGTTGCAGAGCTCCTGGATCCTAAAACCGGAGACTATGTTTACAACTTTTTTTTATTTTTTTCTTCTCTATTCAAAGCAATTCATTTATTTATTTAAAATGATTTCACCTTCATTTTTCACAGTATTACTATTACATCAAAGAAGAAAGAGAAACTTAATTGGTGTTAGTTACGGTAATAAATACATTTCTTGATGTCACCGCCATACGGCATCATTCTGAATTAAGGCGTACCAAAATTGACTGAAATTAAGAGAACAGTTTAAAACTTGCGTTCCCATAATTAGAGGGAATTTTGACTAGAAATTCAAAATTTCAAACAATTACTTGCTTATACGGCCAACAATCCATGCCAAACTGGGGCAAGTGTGCCCCGGCCACATGAAGTATCAAACTCCTCAAGCCCACGCTGAACTGGAGATGTCCATTATCAATTTTTCCTACTTGAAAAATATTTTGCGATAGGGCAAATTATACTATATACGTACAGATAAAATATGCTAACTATAATACTTATATATTGTAAATTTTTACTCCTAAAAGATGATCTTATAAAGAATAATTTACCATAAGAGGTACGTTATAATCTCAAATTAAAAATTGGAGTGTGAATGCATGGTAAGAACTAGACAATTGATCCGCCCTGAGTGAAGGTGCAATATAAAATTTGAGGGGCTAATAGCCTGAATCAAAAAGTTTAAGAGGCTGTACGTCTCCAGTACGTGAACAAATGGAGTGGAACCTGATAGGAATTTGAAAGGGTTGGGTGGTTAGTACTTGCTACTTAGTAGGGTTGGGAAGTTGAAAAAGATAACGAGTGAATTATTATGCAAGTGAGACGATGTAAGTAAGAGGATGACCAATCGGCAATCGACCATGATCGATCATGAATATTCATGCGTGTAGGCATTCTCTACTGCCAGTCCTGTGTTACAGCTATGTATTTCAAGCTTGGCCGGAACAAGCAACAATGCAACATCCATCCCTATACGGCTGTACCCTAGTCCTACTGCATATATATGGTTACAATTCAACTTTCAGCTACTACTGTCTAGTTAATTATCACGGATCCAGGCTAGCTAGATGTTCAACTTTCACACGCTTTGAACTTTTGAACAGAGTATGGAAAATCTATCTCATCCCTTCATCCCTTGGCCCCTGGCGGTTAGACCCCAATCATTTGACTAGTACGTATTTACCCTCTCTATTTTATTTTTTAATCAGATTGACTTGTCCACAATTTTAAATTTTTATATAGCCACAAAGTAAGTCACAAAATTCATCAAATAGACATTAATTTATCAAGAATTTGGATTTGTCCATTAATTTCGGATCTTATCAGTTAATAGTTAATACAATCTATTTATATTTGCTCTAGTACACCATTTTTTACAAGGAAAATAATGGATTTGATTATGACCATCCGATGAACCAAGAGTAATGTAAAAAGTGTAAAAAGTAATAAGCCTTTAACACTCAATAAGAATAAGAACAAGAATGAGATATTGTGATACGTACATATATTTTTAAATATCAACTATACGATATATTTAGATTTACTCAAGTACATCATTTTTACAGAAGAGATTATGGAATTGATTCTGGTGACCATCTAATGAACAAGGATAATATCATAAACTAAAAATAATAAGATATATAGAGTTGGGCTACCATATTTTAGAAACTAAAGAGTGTTTTACTTCCTGCTTATATCTCTATTTTCAAAGTTTAAATAGTCAATCCGAACTTCTCAACATAGTTTTCATATTGAAATATGATTGGAAACCAAATTTTATATTTTTTTGGAAACTTTTATCTATATTTTTAGAATTTTGAAAATCATTGTTTTTCTTAATTTATTATTATTTGTATTTGACGAAAAACTATGATTTTTTAAAAATTCTAAAAAAATTGTAAAAAGTTTCCAACAAATTAAATATCATTTTTACTTCGCAAAGCATGATAATCCAACTCTTTTTTTTTAATATTGGCAGCAATTGCCCAACTCTCTCCTTTTTTTTTTTTTTTTTTTTGAAATGTAGCTGCTAGACTATATATTGACCCCCAACTCTCTCTCTCTCTCTTTCTCTGAGACCTTGGCAACGACTGTCAAGTATAATTTTTATTAAATAAAATAAAACTACATCCATTCTACAACATCTACTCCAACATCATCACATTCCAATCTAGGCAACTCATTATCAAATTATCTTACAATACAACACAACATCTAGCAAACCAACTTCAAATAGTCACCACTCTCCTTTCTCACCTTCTTGATCTTCGTTGCACCAACTGGAACAACAATAGGAAGAATGAGGCATCTAGTGTTGATGTAGGCAATCTTCTGTGCTGTTTGACTAATTTTCAAAATATATAAACATTGAATATTATAGTTTCTTTGTTTGAGATGTATGCATGTTTAGTTGTTACGTCCGAAGGTCAAATTAAGTCAAAGATACATATCATGACAATTTGACGTGACAAGTTGTATAAGATAATTATCTCCTCGAGCTATAAGGAATGATTTGATACAAATTATCTGATGGATGATTCACACGAGCCATTTAGAATGTTGGATATTGACAAGATGCTGAATTATGAAGATTACGGAAATTATAGATATTAAGATCATGACGATTATGAAGATCACACTTTACCACACCCTTTAAGTACCGTTAGAGACAAGCTATAGGATTTAAATTTTAAAAACCACATATTCACCCCCTTTAAGTACCGTTAGAGACAACATTTAGAACAATATATTCTTCTTCTTCTTTGATCGCCCACTTCTAACCACACCTCAGATTCGTAGCCTCTTGCCAGCATAGCACCACCTCTTTCCCACCGGTGATCTTCTCTGCCATAGCTTCTATAGTCCGCTGCCACCGCTTCACCTTTTGACAACTCTAAACCCTAGATTGCTGCCCTAAACCCTACATCCTCCTCTAAATTCTAACTCTTCATTCTTGCTATCTCTAAACTAGTCAAACCAAAACCCTAGGCAGGATTGGGGGAGGCCGCCGTGAGTTGCAAAGTAAGAGACTTGTTTTACTTTACGCTTATATCTCTGTTTTCGAAAGTCTAAACAGCCAATCCAAATGCTCAACATGAAATATTCTTGCAAACCAAATTTTTTATTTTTTTGAGATAGCTAGAAAATTGTTGTTTTGGAATGGATTATGGACCATAAAAAATAGTGATTTTACAAAATTCTAAACAAATAGTTAACAAATTTTTAAAAAATGTAAAATTTGGTCTCCAAGCACATAACAATATGTAGATCATGTTGAGCGGTTCCAATCGATTTCTTGAACTTTCCAAAGTAGAAATATAGACACGAAGTAAAACAAACCTCTTACTTCATAACTCACAATAGCCCAACTCTCTCTCTCTATTGATAAAAATCAATGAATTTGGATTGAGATAATTGAACAATTATTGAAATTTTGTTCTAATACATAAATATAATAACAAAAAGAGAATGTTTATTGTTTATCCATGTTTGATTCGATCTCGGCAATATTGTACATATTGCGCGCGCGCACACACACAGAGTGTGTGTCTGTCTATCTATCTATAGAGAGAGAGAGAGAGAGAGAGGTTGGCTAATGTCAAATCAGTTGTTTCTGAGGTCTCGTGCAACCAAGTCGTTTTTAAATTTTTGAAATCCAAAAAGTCGATCCAAACAGTTAGATGTGATCTCTATATTAAAATGTACTCGGAGACCAAATTTTACATTTTTTAGAATTTTTTTACTATTTATTAAGCCACTTTGAAAATCATTGATCCAATGGTGGTTTCTAGTTTTACTGTTTGGTTAAGCTACCGTTGGATCAACGATTTTCAAATTGGCTTAATAAATAGTAAAAAAATTCTAAAAAAAATGTAAAATTTGGTCTCCAAGCACATTTTAATATAGAGATCATATCTAACGTGGTTTGGATCGACTTTTTGGACTTCAAAAATTGAAAAACGACTTGGTTGTACGGGACCTCAGAAACAACTGATTTGATATTAGCCAACTCCCCTCTCTCTCTCTACACACACACACACAAACACTATCAATTTTATGATATATAAAGGTTTGTTCAAGTACATACATTATATAGAGAAGAAATTATGGAATTAATTTTGACCATCTAATGAACCAAGGGTTAAAAAAAAACTTATATTTTTTTGTTGATACTTATAATATGAATTATGATATTTAAAATATTTTGTTGCAACACTAAAGAATGTTTATTGTTAATTTATTCCTACTTGATTCTCGATTTATGTCATGATGAGAACATTTTCTGATAATGATAGAATTATTCCTAAATAATAATATCATCGTCATAAATCATTCTCATGAAGTAACAATCTTCTGATTAAATTTATATTGACCGTTCATATTTTTGTTGTTGTATTGAAGACTCACCCCAACACATATTAAATGTGAGTAGAACTAAGGTGCTCTTAAGTTCACCAAGCTCCTTTGTGAACTCAACTCTAAAATCTATTGAATAAAATTCAAACAACAAATTCAAACCGTTGAAATCCTTCTACCTTACTAGTGATGCATCTACATGTGAAAATTTTAAAGTTTCGAATTAATTTAGTATAAAATCAAGTGGTCAAAATTTAGAAGGTTTATAAATTAATTTTAATGCATTCATTTTTTGAAAACCTTTTAACCACTTGACTCTATACAAATTTTATTTCAAATTTTAAATTTTTTGCATGTAGACAGATTACTCGTAAGACAGAAGGATTTCAACGATTTAGATTTGTTATTTGAAGTCAATCCAATAGATTTTAGAGTTGAGTTCACAAAAGAACTTGGTGAACTTAATTAGGAGCACCCTAGTTCTACTCATTAAATATAATATTTTATCATAACGATAAAAGAATGATGTCAATTGGTTTTATGTTCATCAAATATGCGTGTAGAAATATGCACTCCTACTTGATTACTCAGCCCACAGAATGATAAACAGAAATAAGATTAAGTCTTTTTAAACTTTCTTAAATTTCCTTTATTTTTTTAATCATTTTTTTTAACAATCTTAGCGAGGATTAAGATCACTTGTTTTAACTTCTTTTTATCTGAATCTTAATTCTTTATTTGAGTTTAAAGACATCTCTATTTTTAAATTAAATTTCTTTAACTTTTATCTACAGATTAAGACGAATGAACATGAGCATCTTAATGTATATTAAAATTTAATCCTTCTTGTGTTGTAAAAAATATTAGGCTAAACCCTATTTTTTATGAAGAATAACATGATTGAGACCCTGAAATTAAGGCATACATGAACTTGATTTTTTGATGGATTCATATAAGGCTAAAATAAATAAATTAAACCAGCCTGTTTCAACAAAGACTGTCGAACTCATCGGGAAGAGATTGCTACTTTAAAATTCAAAATTCAAAAGTCAGAAATTAAAAATAGAATTTTGAGATCCATTAGTATTCCACACGATATTAAGGTCAATCTTGAGAAGCTGAACGTGGGTCAAAAGTCAAATAACAAGTCGAAGTTTGAACAGAAAAATGACATGAGAAAATTCATCTTTTACTAATGACAAGAGCACAAAAATCAACAAGAAAGAAAAATAATTTTAGAAAACTAGCATTTGATCTAGTGGCTAACGCACATGGTTTCTATATGAGAGATCATGAGTTCGAAATCCAGATAGGAGAAATTCTTTGTTATAATAACAAAGGTATTTAATAGTTGGATGGCTTGATCTCCAACTTTATTAAAAACAAAAAAAAAATTAAATACTAGAGGGGTTGAACTTGAATCATAAAATAATGATATTACAACACATAATATCGTAAGAAGAATATATAATATTGATACTCACGTGGCTATCAGTGCGACATTATATTGCCAATATGGTGTAGCATCATATTTTTGTGTGTTTGTTCTATTTTCTGTACGGATAATGATAAATGAAAAAAGAAATGTAAAGATGTTTTAATAGATGATCACATAATAAAGTAATTAATATTGTATATTGGTATATATACAAATATTTATTAGTAAGACTGTAAGAAGTTAAGTATTATTTCATGGAGGATCATATCAATTACGATCACTCCTTGGGTCCTCTTATTCTTGGATAAGTATTGTCTATTTAATTATTGTATACTTACCTTTTAGGTTGGGCAATTTTTACCTTTTTCTTTTAATGTTAATTTTTAGAGCGATAAATTAATATCTGCATGATTGCAACCTTTTATTTATTTATTATATTTGGATAAAAAGTATCCTGCACCATAGAATTTTATTTTATTTAGAGGAAAAACCCGTAGGTAGGTGAGGCTCATATAATTGGGTTAAGTTTATAAAAATGATGGACTGGATTGTTTGGGCAGCACACGGACGTACACATAGGATTTTCCACACAGTACCTCCGCCCCAAAGCTGCTGGGTACGGTGATCTCCACTTCTCCACTCCATCAATTACGTTTAGGGCATGTTTGGATTAAATGAGAATAGCTAGAATAGAAGACTATTCGATAACAGGGGGTTATTCGGAATAGCAATGCGTATCCAAATAATATTTTTTTCTATTCGAAATAGTTAGAATAACTGCTATTCTTTATTCCTTATAAATATTGGAATAACTACTATTCGAAAGTGTGAAGAGAAAAAAAAATGCTTCTTTTTCGGATTACCGGTAATACAGTCTCAAAATAACAAAATTGACACCACTTATTTTATCTCCACGTGATAACAATTCATTTGACCTACTTGTCTATTTTTTTTAATTAGAAAATTATTAACACTATTATTTATCGGTTACAGTTACTCATTATTTCAAATGTAGAATTTAAACAGTACCATTTTCACAGTAATACGAAAATCATTATCTTTTCCCTTATTCGTTAGGCCCATGCCACCTGTTGCAAAACTATTGGGCCGGGCCCCGGTGTGGTGTAAATTTAATGTTACAGTGAGTCACTGAGGAAGCGATATGACAATATTTTGCGCTGTGTTACGAATCCTGATGACAGTGAACACTTAACAGTGCAGATTTACGCAATGCAGAGACTTGTTTGTTTTATCCCCGTAAAAATATAACTAGTGGCAGATAGAGTGAGTGCATGAGATGACGAGGCGTCAGAAAGAAAGGCAGCTGTTGTGTGAGGGGACATGCATGTGAGATGCCGTACAAAAGTCGAGCAAGATAGACCCAAACTACAATTTTTTATTTATAGAAATTATTTCAAAATAATACCTGATAATAGATGAATTGGTTTGAGATTTTGATTCCATAGAGAGAATCGATATTAGTTTTCAATTATTTTAGTTTAGAAGTAAAAATATGAGACTCACTAACTATCTTAAGACTCAATCTCTAGTCAAATCTATCAATTAAAATTTTGACTTTCTAAAAAGTCACTAGAACTTAATCACATTTTATAACGCCTTTAATTTCAAATTTTCAACTCTATAAATCTTAAAACACAACTCTGTAAAATATTGATTTTAAGTTTGTAAATTTAACAAATAATCTCAAAATTTTATATTTTTACATCTACTGCTAACTGATGCATCCAACTCGTTAAATAAAAACTTTCAAGTCTGTAGAGTGTTTATTTCACATGTGTAAATATAATAGATAATTTATTTATTTTCTTTTTAGATCTGACACTAATTGTTGCATTTAACTCTTTAAATTCAATCTTTCAAGTCTGTAAACCTTGCTCCACATGTTTGTAAAGTACAGATTTTAAGTCTGTAAAACTAATGAGTAATTTTATTTTATTTTTATCTTTTTAGATATGGTGTTAGATTTTGCATCTAATTATTTAAATATAAACTTTCAAGTATGTAAATCTGACTATACAATTATGTAAATTGCCGATTTCAAGTATGTAAAACCTAACGAGTAATCTATGTATATTTTTTAATCTAGCGCTAGTTGCTGCATCAAATTATTTAAATCTAAGTTTTCAAGTATGTAAACCTTGCTACACAACTCTATAAAGTGTTGATTTTCAAGTATATAAACCTAATAATTAATCTAACTGTTGCATCCAACTAATACATCGAATATTTCAAATCTATAAACATTACTACACAACTCTGTAAAGTATTCATTTCAAGTCTGTAAACCCAACAACTAATATAAAAAATATTTTAATTTGGTTCTCATTTAAAAGAGAAAATCAAGTACAAGACTTTCGTAGATTTATATTCATAAGATTTCTCATAGTTCGTCTAAAATATTAACGAGATTGAATGAAGAAAAAAAGAGAAAAGTATAAAGAGTGGGGTGAGTGATGAGAAAGACAAAGTACAAACAATTCCAAAAAAAAAAGTATTGAAGTATAAAAGGAAAAATGGCATTGTGGGTCAAATTAGAAAACAGGAGGTGGATGTGTATACATTTAATTTAGAATTTTATGTGGTATGAAATGGACGGTATGTTAAATATTAAAGAAAATAATTTTTTTGATTTCTTTTATGAGATGAAATTTTTTATACAATCCATCCATTATTCTATATTTTTTTTAATAGTTTCTATAAATAAAATATGTGCAAACCATGTCCTCTTCTTTTTTAAATTTATTTTTTCCCCATTTCGTCCATTTTCCAAGTGTTAGGCACTAGTTGCTAGATAGTCAAAAAGTCTTTTGAACTTTGCATAATTTATACGACGATTCATATATGTTGGTAATTCACGTAGATATCCACTTAATATCTAGTGGGGTTGCAACAATCAGAGCAAGCTATATATACTGCCAAATATATACAAAGAGATAAACAACGATCTTACTCAATGTAGCATTTTGAAATTTTTAATTCATATATTATAGTATGAGTTATGCATTAACTTTTGTTGTACCTTTTTGTAACAATATTAAATTTGTAGACTTTGGTAAAAATAAAATATCAAGAGCTCTTGCAATAAAGAATATAAAAAAAACATTGATTATAGCCAAAAAAAAATTAGAAATAATATTTATGGATACTCCCTGATTCCTCTCCTACAATCAGAATTAGGATGCTCTTAAGTTCACCAAGTCTCTTTGTAAACTCAACTCTAAAAGAATATAAAAAACTCTTCTACCTTATAAGTGATGCATCTATATGAAAAAAAAAATTAAACTTTCGAATTAATTTAGTATTAAGTCAAGCGGTCAAAAGTAGAAGGTTTATAAATTAATTTTAATGCATTCATTTTTTGAACTATTTTTGACCATTTGACTCTATACATAATTAATTAATTTTTTTTTTTTGCATGTAGACGCATCACTCGTAAGGTGTAAGAGTTTCAATGGTTTGAATTCGTTATTTAAAGTCAATCCGATAAATTTTAAAATTTAGAGTTAAATTTAATCCGATAAATTTTAAAATTTAGAGTTAAGTTCACAAAAAAGATTTAAGAGCACTCTAGTTTTACTCATTCCATAATTATTTATTTCAGATTCTTTTAGAAAATCGAATTGTTTCATAATTTCGAAAAAGTGACAGGATCGTTTTACAAATTGCATTAAACCAACCAACCGTAATCACGGCTGCCTCTGTCTTCCTTTGTATTTTGTTGTATTTTGTTGTTATCTCCACTGTGCATAATAAGTGCATTGACAGAGGAAAAATAAAAACTTTCGCTGCAATGTGGGTCCCAACAGTTTAATTCATTTATCGAGTGAAAAACCGTACAGTGTCATGTTCGTGATCAAATCAATTTTTAATGTATTGTGTCATGTCATGATTAAAATACTAAGAAATGGCTACTGCACGTAAACGATTACGTTATATAATTCACGCCGTGTCTAAATATGTCGTGATAAAAATGTGACTCGCGTAACTATTTAATTATAATTTAAGTTAGTTTATTCAAGATTTACTACTTGATCAAAGTCTAACGGTTCTCATTACACGTGATACACATAACCACATGTTATGCTGTGACTAGACCTTTCGCATAACGTAACGTGCCATGTCGTATCAAATTTTCAAAAGATAGTCATAACATGCGAATAATCACGATACATGATACAAAAATCACGATAGATAACCGATACTCACGCATATAGTTCCGTACTATTATATGACTAAACCAGCTCCAACATACCATTTTTCTCATTCTATCGATTCCCTACTAAAACATCATTTATCTACTACTCTCTTCCTCTCATGGTCATTTGGCAAAAGGAAAAAAAAAATGATATGGATTGAAAAATATTTTCGGTAATTTAGCGAATGTCGTTCTTGATTGATGAGTTGATTTAGTTAAAATTATTCATTATTAACCTTGGTTGCTGCTTGTTTTTCCAGAATTGAAGTTAGGGTTAAACATTCACAGAGAAATTTTTCATTCGAATTTAATTGTATTTAATTGTCAGACTTTTTCTATAAGAGTATTATGACATATGTTTAATTATAAGTTATATATCCGTTTTTTAAGTTTAAAATGATAAATTCAAACCGTTCAAATCGATTTTTTTTTTGTTAACTTCATTTATATATACAATTTTTATTTTTCAAATTTATTTAGTATCAAGTCATATCATAATGTATTATTTTTTTGAAAAATCTTTATTTTCAAAAACTCTAAATAAAATTAGTAAAAAAATCCTAAAAGAATGTAAACTCGGTGTCCAAGCACATTTTAATATAGAGATCATACTGAACAGTTCGAATCGACTATTTAAACTTTAAAAACAGAACTATGACTTGTAAGCATATCTCCATTCCATTATTAAGCACGTTGGGTGTTCGATATGCCAACGACTACGGATGAAAGATGAAATTTTGAATTGAATCTCAGCCCTCTAATCACATTATCTGTCTTCTTTTGATTAAATACATCTGAATAATATGTAGAAGTCTAAATTTAGTTAAAAAAATATATTCGCTACACATAATGTCACACGATACGTTGCAGTTAAAATTGAGCAGACTCCAAAAATTTAGTGATATATTTCTTACTTTTCTTACTTCTCCTTCGTTTCTAAATAGATGACCTAACGGCAGAATGGATTCCATTCGATTTTCTTTGTTTCCTTATTTCTCTTCTTTGTTTGATTTACGTAGGAAATCTAGAATATATTTTCCAATTTCATGCAATACAGATAACCCTATCTTGTTTCCTTATTTTTTAATTTTGTTTCTATAGAAACGGTCCAGAGAAAATCAAGAATCAAGAATTTGCTTTTATGAATCAATTAATTATTTATCTATCATCGAATCTACAAGTTTAATTAGGCGTTCATATATATACCATTAAAAAAATTATAATAAGTCATGGTAAATATATATTTCAGCCATTGAAAGCTTGTAGTTAAATAAAGCCTTAATTTCAGTCACTATAGATATGCACTTGTCAATGCATTTAACAAAATAATCTTAGTAAACACTGTTCACCTTTTCTTTTCTTTTCTTTTTTTTCCTCCAAAGGACTTATTTTGTCCCTGAACTAAAAGACACCATCAAGATAAAATTATAGCAACGTCAACACAAATATCTCTCTTTTTATATTAAGTATATAGATGTCATGATCCGCCTATGACGTGATTTAATTCATTGGATTTTAAACGGTTAATATAAAAAAATTCTGCAATTGTGATTTTTTGTGGCAATGTATAGACATTTATTGTGTTCAAGTCTATATTTAGTTTCTGAACACGCTACATTGATTTTCTCCTTACAATTTATTCATATGAATGTTGCCATAAAAACAATTAATTGATAGCATTTATTTGTATCTTTTTATGTTATTGATTACAACAAAATAAGAAAGTAATTAACATGTTTGCTCACTAAATATTGATTATTTTCCTACTTAGCGGATAAGTAAAGACAAAATAGTTCATTTTATTGTTGAATAAAGAAAAATTATAAAAATACAAAGGTGAAAATATTTAGTCTGATTTGCTTTTTATTTTGAATCTGTAGCAAAGCACAGGCAATATACTAGTGTTATAACATGCTTATATAAGTAGCATAGCCAAACTCGTGTTAGAGATAATATTTTTTTCATGGAAATTAATCTTTTAAATGGTATTTTAACAACTTGACAGTGGGGTGATCATTTAAAAGTTTTAAACGATTAAACGAGATAAGCCACAATTAAATCTTGACATCGGTATTTTTATTAACATATATTAATTTTTAGATCTAACTCATCTATATACTTAAATAATTATAATTAATAACAATAGTAATTTAATACGATGTAAATTCCAAAAAATATAATGCAGTTAGACAATATAAGGCTCAGTTATATAATTAAAAAGAGTGGTTAAAAATGTCCAATATTGTAAGATTTTTAACCCAATAGTATGCTTCACAAACAAAATTGAACATAAATATTTTTATGAAACCACTAGTTCGGACTATGGTATGATGAACATGCAAATATCAATTTCATAAATCAATTTTATATGATGATTAATAAATAATAACCGTTAAAAATAATTCAAAACAGGTGTTGACCTCTTTTGGGTACGTGTTTAATCCGTTTTTTTTACACAAACATAATGCTAAGGTGTACAAATATTATTTAATCACAAGTTCAGCTACGTTTTAAAAAAAGCTTGATATAAATAACTATTGTCATAAAAATATGTCGTGAGAATTAATTTGTACATAAAAGAAATGGTTTGTATCATTATTTGATTTACAACAACGTATTTAGCGCCGTGATTTTTATTAATAACTAAAAAAAAAAAAATTATTAATAACCAGATCACCAAAAAAATATTACCCATGCCCAAACCGCCCCCCCATGGGGCGGTTTAGCCCCCTCCCCCCCAGGGGGCGGTTTAGTCAATTTTTTTTTTTTTTTTTAAATAGCCTCCCTCCCCAAACCAAACCCTACCCGCCCCCCCCCAACCCGCCGGAATTGGCCAAAAAACCTCATTTTTCCGTCCCGGACGCGACATTTCGCACCTCTCTCTCTTTCTACCGCCCTCTCTCCCTCTCTCTACCGGCCACCCTCACTCTCCCTCTCTCTCTCCATCTGAGTTCGTAGTCGCCGCCGCGTCGTCGCTCCGATTTCATTTTCGGGTATGAAATTATTTCTTTAACTTGTTTATAAATTATTTAGATTTTTTTATAAATTGTTTGACATTTTGTATAAATTATTCGAAATTGCGGGATTTATATGAAATTGTTAGAAATTGCGGGATTTGCTTGAAATTGTTGTTATTGAATTTAGTAGAAATTGATTGGAATTGTTTAGGGTTGTTAGAAATAGTTAGAAATGTTTGAAAAATGGTACAAATTTTTACAAATTGTTAGAAATTGGAATTGTTAGAAATTGTTCCATTGGAATTGTTAGAAATTATTTGATTGTAATTGTTAGAAATTGTTACATTGGAATTGTTAGAAATTAGTTGATTGGAATTGTTAGAAATTGTTATATTGGAATTGGTTATGATTGAAATTAGGTTTTTAAAATTAGATGGAAATTTGAGAAAATAATAGGGTTGAAATTTAATTGAGTGAAATTAAGTTGTACAATCTCATAGGAATTGTTAAATAAAATTGTTAGAAATTGTTTCAAATGCAGCATGACTAGACCTTGACGTGAGCGACCACAAGATACTTCGGAGACCGGCGAGAGTTCACAGGCTCACGCCGATCCCAATGCGGAGGGTGTCGATCCATGGGATGGCGCAACACATCGTGCAGATACGTTTAGTCCTCTCCTGTGGGTCCCTCACAGACTTCACCGTGTCTCACTTGCATCGATAGAGGTATGTTTCAAACAACAAATAGTTATTCAGTTCCACTGGTCTAAAACATTGATAAATGCAGGATGATACCATGTTGACGGTGCGGCACCGCTCGCCGGATGTACAGTATGTCGCAAATCCACTGATGGATCGGTACCTCATTAATCTCGGGTTGTACCAGCTAGCCACAATGAAACAACCACGGCGGATTGACCAGGCACTCATGTGCGGTCTCGTGGAGAGATGGCGACCTGAGACCTATTCATTCCATCTCTCGGTGGGGGAGATGACAGTGACCCTACAGGACGTGAGTGCCTTATGGGGTTTGCGGATCGATGGTGATCCGGTAGGGGGTGTCTCGGATCATCAGACACTCCCGACGTTGATCCCAGAGCTGTTGGGTGTGCATGTGGAGGGGGTGGCAAAGAAGCTAAAACAGAAGAATGAGAACGATGAGAAGTTCTCCCAGTACTGCATCAGTCTTAAGGCTCTTCGCCAATATGCCGCCGAAATTGCCATTACCCCATTGACGTCTGACGTGGAGCTTGTCAAGAGGTAATTTCTAAGTCCATTACATCACAATAAAAATATTTTTGAAAAAAATAAAAAGTTATTTATTTTCTCTTGAAACTGTAGGTATGTTAGGGCATTTGTGCTTGACTTATGTGGTACCACGATGTTTGTCGATTCTAGTGGCGACTTGGTTCCGATTATGTTCCTCCAGCAGCTGGAGCTACTCGATAAGCCATCGCGGTGGAACTGGGGTGGAGCCGTGCTTGCATGTTTGTACAGAGGACTGTGTCACGCTTGTCTGGTAAGTCTTCTTCAAATAATGTTTTTTACTTTTTTTTTTAATTTGATAATAAAAAATACACATCTATAATTTCAAAGAGGCAGCGAGCAGTTAAATGGGCCACTCCTTCTACTACAGCAATGGTCCTAGTCGCACCTACCGGTCTGCCGACCCGAAATTCCATCGAATGTGAAGTGGCAAAGGAGCTTCGACATCGACAAAAGCCCTCCATACGGTGCCATATGGGGTAGCCGCCTCCGCTATTTTAATAAGCCGAGGGGAGGGACGGCGGGTAACTCGTACGTCCGGAATCAGCTCCAACTGTTGCACCAGGCAAACATCAATTGGTTCCCGTATCAGGCGTGGTACCGGGCTAGGATATTCTGTCGCTTGACGATGGAACATAGGGATCTCGGTTTATACCGTGGTCTGGTCGTTTGTTACTGGATAGTTGAGTATCACTATCCTGATCGGGTTCCTCGTCAGTTCGGCTTCGATGCCTTCATCCCGGATGACCCGATACTTGGTGAGGATGAGACGGAGAAGTTGCACAAGTAAGTAATACACACCCAAATATTGATATGATTTTACAAATTGTATCTAACTAACTTATAATGCTGTACCTTCCATAAGAAGCCAGAGGTGGATTGGAGCGGCCGCCATTTAGGCCACTATAGGATTGCCCGCACGCCTGAGAACCACTTGTGGGTCCCGCCTGACCCGGCAGACGTCAGTTTGGGAGCAGGACCATGGGCATTGCGATATATGGTATGGTACCGGCGGTGGTGCATGAATTCGGTGTACTTATAGGGCGACTACGGTGATTCTCTTCAGCGGAGAATGATGGGTGATGAGAGTAAGACTCATTTGCCGTGGGGCCCGACCAGTACTCGAGCGATAAGTAATAAAGATTGCTTGTAGTATTAATTTTTTCCATACAACTCATTTTCTAACTAATCGTTATGAACAGGTACTAACGGGGATCCGAGGAGTTGCACACAGCTTGGTGTGCATGGAGAAAAAAAGTTTTCGGGCGTTCGGGTGTACTATGCTGCATCACACTGCTCCGATCGTCGAGGATTCCCAGTTCGATGGGCGCCTCATTGGCATGTTGCACGAGCTGGTGAGAACATCAACTGGCGTGAGATCAAGAAAGACTCACAAGCTTCGAACCAGCCAAATCAAGAACGGGTCCTCGTATACGACGATGACCTACCACCAACCCTCGAAGGTATTATAAGTTAAATTATAATACACGTCAATTTTGTTTTCAAAGTGTGTTCTTAACAACTTAAACTCAAATGTTGTAGAAGACAACCTGGATTGGGCGTTCCACGATTGGGTGCTCGACAACAAAAAATGGCACGCCTACTACAATAAATATAATGTGCCGGTGCAGCTTGGCGAGGTAAGCTGGTTCGTCTCTGTATAAATTAAATTTTCGTTATTTTCATAAAGAAAAACTAACATTATATAACTGCAAGATGGTCATCCTATATGGTGTGCCGAACCCACTTTCACTCCGGCAGACTTTGGCCTCACCGCCACCGGTGTAGAGGATCTCACCGGAGCCACACCCAGGCAGCACGACCACGAGGCTAGTGGCAGTGGGGCACAGCAGCCCACTCATGCTTGGGAGACTGCTGCGTTCAGGACACAGCCCCTGAGCACATATACTGGGGACTGGGAGACCGATCCATGGGAGACCGATCCATGGGAGACCGATCCATCGCGGGCTACTCAGTATGATCCATGGCCCAATTCATACCGACGATCCACAGGCACAATGCAGGAGGACATGCATATGGATGATTCTGATGACGAGGAGGACATGCATGTGGATCTGACTCATAACGAGGATCTTCCACAGCCACAGAGGAGGCGTGTGCAGCGACAAAGGACCCGTGTGCAGCCGCCGAGGTCGTGCGGGCCGGCTTCCAGACTGTCACTGTCCGGTCCTCCTCCTCGTCGTCGTCGCTAGTTTTTTATATTTCATATTGTAGACCTGACAGTAGTATTTTTATAAATCCGTTTCTATATTTTATGTTGATTAGACGTTATTTGCTGATTTTATTCACTTTGTTTTCGTTTCTATATTTTATGTTGATTAAACGTTATTTGATTATTTTGTTCACTTATGTTTTAAACTATTTAGAAATCATAAAATCCATCGTATTAAAAATATAAACAAATACATAATATTACAAAATACATAAATTATAAACATCATCGCATTAAAAAAAAAAAATTAGGTAAACCGCCCCGGGGGGGGCGGGGGGCGTAAACCGCCCCATGGAGGGGCGGTTTGGGCATGGGTAAAAATATTTTGGGATCTGGTTATTAATAATATATATATATATATATATATATATATATATATATATATATATATATATATATATATATATATATATATATATTTGGTTATTAATAAAAAATCACGGTATTTAGCGAGTTCTTATTATGGGCTGAGTTAATTCCTATTATTTATGTTATGTTAGTTGGTCAATAATAATAATAATAATAATAATAATAATAATTTTTATGATTATTGTTTGAGTTGCATTTTGTGGACCTCTAGGAGCTAATTAAGTAATTAAGTGTGTTTTAGAAGTTGAACATTAAGTTGAGAGTTGTACTTAATAAATGATTAAGTAGCTTATGAGATAAGAATATGACTATATATAAAACTGATTATAATGTATGCTATTTGATGAACACAAATTTTCTTTTAATTCGAGTCTATATCTTCTTTATTTCTTCTAATTTGAGCTTCAAGTTCTTTGTACGTAATTAATACTTACTAGATTTTTGAACATTTGTATCTTTTATAGCAATACTACAAAAAGAAGAAGAAGTGATGAATAATGAAAAACATATGTATACAATATAATCTTCTTTCAAATAAACTAAATACCAAAACAAAAGAAAATTAATTAATAATTAAGATTTGGTGGGGATGAAAAGTCAATTAGATATTTAGATTTCATAACAGTTTCCAAACAGAAAATTACAACTAAAAAAAGTTGAAACGCCACTTTTCTTAGTCAAAAATGGCACCCAATTTGCATGCAATAAAAAAATGAGTAAAATTTTTGTGCCCCACCATTTGGTCCCCTAAATGTCTCCCTAACTAACTTATTCATAAAGTATAATGGGGATCACTAACTAATTGGAGAAACACAATAATTACTTGGGGGACCACTTAAATTTGAAAAAATTTACAACTGGTGCGCACATGTATGAACACTTATGCGCGCAAGTATTCTCATATAATATATCAAGTATTCATACTTAAGATATTAAGTATTTAAAAAAAAAACTGGAAATCAACTTTTTTTTTCTCCATAGTCACATACCCATCTTTTACATGTTTTTAGAAGTGAGTTTTTTCTTTCTCCGTTTAATCTAATTAATATTTCTAACAATCCACGAGTAATTTTGCAAATCTAAAACCACGAATGTTTTCTACGTAATTTTCTCTTTCAAATGAGATCCATGATGAAGTACTTTCGGGTTCTTCGTCGTTCATGTACTCATACCTCGGCATGCAAGTATTCATACCTCGTCTAGCAAGTATTTATACTTTGTAGTATGAATACTTTCAATCTTATAGTGTGAATACTTACATTATTTTAGTAAGATTAATTTTATTGATTTTGTTATGTATTCTTCTAATGTTCTAGTATGAATATTTTATATGTTTTAGTATGAATATTTTGCAATATGAATATTTTATAGTAATGATACTATGAAAATTATATTATGAATACTTTATATGTTTTAGTATGAATATTTTTTAAGTTTTAGAATGAATACTTTTTAAAGTTTATTCATTTGTGTATTATTTTGTAGGACATTAGACCTACTCTTTTATGAAATTATTCCTTGCATAGGCAAGTTTGTTCTTTAAACAATTTGAAATAACAAAATAGCTCTTTATTGAGTAAATATTAATACTTGACAAGGTATGAATACTTGCCCGTTGAGGTATGAATACTTGCATGCCGAGATATGAGTACTTGAACAACGAAAAACCCGAAAGTATTTCATCATGGATCTCATTTGAAAGAGAAAATTACGTAGAAAATATTCGTGGTTTAAGATTTGAAAAATTCACCGCGGATCGTTAGAAATATTGATTAGATTAAACGGAGAAAAAAAATCCACTTCTAAAAATATGTAAAATGTGTGTGACTAGAGAAAAAAGAAAGTTGATGTCCAGTTTTTTGTTTAAATATTTAATATCTTAGGTATGAATACTTGATATATTATATATGAATACTTGTGCGCATAAATGTTCATACATGTGCCCGCTAGTTGTAATATTTTTTTTTTAAATTTAAGTGGTCCCCCAAGTAATTAATGCTTCTCCCAATTAGTTAGTGGTCTCCATTATACTTTTTTATGAATAAGTTAGTTAGGAGGACATTTAGAGGATATAATGGAGGCGACTATTAGTCGCTCCCTAAAAATATATATATATTGTCATATATATAGTATAGGTAACTATTTGATCGTCGCCAGATCGTAATAAACGCATGAACCCACTAGTCTACTAATTCTACTAATTACTGTTCACTCAAATTGACAAACATGCACCCAACATGCATGCTAATATGCTATTGCATTTTATTTATTTTGTCAACTTGCATTTTTCAATTGCTCTTCCTGCGCATATCTTTAATAGGAAACGGGCATACCAAAAATCGTATTTACTTGACAACTGTCCCAGTTAATAAGATTTGGTCTACGGTACTTCACGTCTATAGCTTCAATTTTAAAGTTCAAAATATCGATTTCAACTGTTCAAGTTGATCTTCATATTAAATTGTACTTGGAAACCAAATTTTACAATTTTCTGCTATTTTTTTAATTTTTTTTTAAAATCACTGATTTTCATAAAATCGTGGACCATAAAAAATCAGTGCTTTAAAAAATAAAAAATAAATAGTAAAATTTTGTCACCAAGCACAATTTAATATGGAGATCGACTTAAACGGTTCGGATCAACGTTTTGAACTTTTAAAATGAAAATATAGACCTAAAGTAAGACACTCGCTTTAATTCGCAAAGTACCGTAGTCCAACTCAATTAATAAAATTATTACTTGAATTATAGAAGTAAAATTATTATTGATATGTTTCTTGTTCTTAAATTGGTTGTGTATTTTTTTTTGTAATTTAGAAATCATTTCTATGCTTATTAAGCACTGACAAAATATAAAAACTGCTAATTTTTCAAACTGCTTGATAAATATTCAACAATTTTTAAATAAATCGATCAAATTAGATGACTAATCTATCTAAACTATATAAAAGATGAGGATGGTTCCTACGGCACAAATTTTTTATGACATCAGTTCATACTTCATAGTCTTCCTGTTGTATTCTTATTTCAAGACTTGAATTTCAAACGTGAATCTAAATTAATTAATTATTGATCTTATATATTCTTTTCGTAAGAAAGGCATTTTTGTTAGTGTTCCACTTTTGAGGTTATTTCAATCAAGACCAGATCTCATAAAAAGAATAAATATAATTAACACTGGTAGATAATTTTAATATATTTATTGTAATATTTAAATTATTTTAAACTCTTGCTCTATAGATTTTAGAAAAGTAATTACATAATCAGTCTTTAAAATATTACTCGTTTATTTATTGTGATATTTAAAATTTTAGAATGTTATTTCTATTATTAAAGCATTACTCGTCTATCATTTTAGTTCTTATTAGTCTTTAAAAATATTATTTGGTTCTAAAGTATCACTTCATTTTCAGTTAATATTAATCGTCAGACCAATTTGATAAAATTAAAAAAAGTTAAAAGGACCAAAATCATATTTTCAAAACTTTAAAAACCAAAATAATAAACAAATGCTATTTAAATATAAATAACATTTAAAATAATTTACTCTTATAGTTCATATTTGATTGTAAAGTAAAATTAATGAGGATTAAATTACTTGTTCTATGTTACTCATATTTTATATTAAACAAAGAAGTAGAGTCTTACTCCATTTTACTCTTCATATTTTATTTTTTGTTTGACTACTTAAGTGTGAAATAAGATATTTACTCCACCTCTTATTCCGCAACCAAATATGAACATCATTACATGAGTTGCATTATCAAATAAATTTTTTATTGCGGTCTCTTTGTTGGTCTAGTCTGTTTCATTGACTTATAATAATAAACAAAACTTATCACAAGTTAACAATCAATCCAGACTTATAACCTTAATCCATACACAATTTGACACACTTGTCCATAAAGAGCTATTGCTACCACTATTCGATCTTACTAGTTATTTTGACCAATCAACATTTGAGCTAACCTACCGTCCTAGCTACTTCATGTAGGCAAAGCATGCACCGACGAACATCTAATAACACTATTTCAACAAATCTTCAATAGTGCGCGCTTTGACAAGATAAAACTTCTCAATTTTCAAGGATTTCCAACGTTTAGGAATTTTGTTGTAATTCACTTTGGAAAAATTAATTTGTCAAGTCTTGCATTACTATGAATATATAAATTAAATATTTAAGTAATATTTGTTTTTTTTTATAATTTTTATTGTGTTAAGTGAAGAATTTGTTTACAAAAAGGTCAAGTAAAATGCAAAATTAGCCTAGAGAGTAGAGAGCACTATAGAAGCATACTAAAGCCCCACAAACAGGATCGATCCTTATTGTTTCAAAAAAAAAAAAAAAAAAAGGAATATGGGAGCTGGCAAACCCTAGCTGCTTCTTTTATTTTCTTCATTTTTTTTGTAATTATATTACCAAAATACTAACTAGTATTGTCATCTATTTTCTAGGGTGTTCTAAGAATTCTTCATGGAATTGACAATAAAAAATGTCATGTTATCTTTTTGTCACATTTACCTTTCATTTACTTTTCATTTATCTTTTGTTTGTTTTATCTTCACGTAATTGACAGTACAATATTTTGTATATAAATAATTCTGGTACGTTGTAGCTCAAGTCGCAAGCAATTTAATACATCGAAGAGAATTACACTGGCAATGATATTTTAAGAACTTTTTTCATGCTATTTTTTTATCTGTTTTTTCATTTGTTGTTGTTTCTTTTATTGTTATTTATTATTTGAATTTCTGAATTTTTTATTTGAATATTTTATTTTCATTTAAACATATTTTTTCAAAATCTTGTGTGAATGTCAAACAAAAAGATCTCTTCATATTCTATTTAATCTTAAAATATGTACCCGTTGCAATGCACATGCACGATACTAGTTATATATTATAGAAATGACTTTTGAATCGAGATCAATAACTCAAATTCAAACAATTTTATTTTTTTTCTAAAACACATAAAGAAATATTTTAATTTTTCTTACAGTCTCGAAAAATCTGGCCTGTAAAATGTTGATTCGGATTATTTGTTGCAGTCATTCTAATAAATCAAATTATATAGCATTCTATTTATTTTCAAAAAAATATAAAAAATATTTTTAATATTTTAATACAAAAAATAAATAAATTATAACATTTACTAAATAAAGTTTTCAACCGGCAAAAAATGGCCGGTTGAAAAACAAATGAAAACCGGTTATTTTTTGGCTGGTCCGGATATTTTTATAAATATTCAACTTAAGGTGGACATATTTAATATTTTTTATTTAATGAGGGATATTAATAAAAATGTCGGCATCCCCACGACCCCACCCCTCCCCCATTACTAGTTCACAAAATTTTTAAAGGTACGAAGAATTTCTGTTTTATTCATTTAATGTTGAAGCAGATCCAATTAAGCAGAAGAAGAATGAGTGGTAGGGCTGTCTCCGTGTCTCAAGCACCGGGACCAACCGTACTCCGGCAAAGATACCAATTTTCACCGAATTTTTTAATATTCAAAATTAAATACAAAATGACATAATTGTCCAGATTTTTTGAAATATTTTAAAAATTCCCATGCCTCTTAAACTTTAGCCGGCCGAATATTTAATCGGACCGCCGAACTTTCGGCCAAACTTTCGGCGGTCCGATTAAATATTCGGCCGGCCAAAGTTTGGGTAGCTTGGCATTTTTAAAATTTTTTAACAATACTGGATAATTCTGTTATTTTGTATTTAATTTTGAATATTTAAAAAAGTTAAATTTTTTCCACTATATTGGAACTGAGGGTGGCAACCATCTCCTAAACCTAAGAGGCATGGCATTTCCAACTAAAATTTCATGACTAGTTTTGGAGTCTTGCTCGTGTTCAGATCCTCTACTGCGCACAATGAATTTGTATCTTCTGCATTAACTTAAATTTTGAGTTGAGATCTTGACCGTCTAATTTAAATCTATACTAATATTAAAGGATTCTATACGTTATAGGTGTGAACCGAATTGGTTCGAATTCTTATCGTACAATTTATAAATTAACTCAAATAGTATGTTAATGCAGAAGATGTGGATTCCTACACCATAGGACACAACAGTTTACATTGAGATATCCAATGACAGATCTAGAGTGACTAAGCGGTAGGCACTTGTCTATTCCTGAATTTGAAATTTTTGTTAGACCTAGTGGTAAATTAAACTTGTGTTTGCTCCTAGATAGACTTGTACCTACTCCTAGATCACGTATCGTGCCGGGACCAAGTCAGATTTTTACGTGCCATGATGTGCCGTGATCAAATTTGAAATGATAGTCATAGCATGTTAGTCACACTTTGACCATACATGATCGGTTTGTCACGTTTGGTCATATTTAACTTTTTTTTTCCATAATTTATATTAGTTTATTTAAGATTCACTATTCAATTAAAGATTTAACGGTCCTAATTACACGTTACTCACGTAACTGCATGCCATGTCACGATTAAATCTTTCGCATGATGTGTCGTGCCAAATTTTTGAAAGATGGTCACGTCACGGAATGGTCACGACATGGGACATGTAAGTCACAACACATGCCCGACAAACAGGTACCGTGACGTATCCAATCACGTGATGACTATTTTAAATTCTTGTCTGTTACTACGCTCTTATTCGCCAGGAAAAAAATTGCACTATTGTCAGTAATTTATGCTTACCTCTGATCGAAATCTTAGATCTGCCCTCGGAGATACCTCTACATTAGATCTGTTAATTTTATTAGCATCAAAACATGGACGGATCTAATTTTTTTTTTATTAGAGTAACTGGAACGTAAAATGTACAATAATAAGTAATAGATGTGATTTAAACTCAAGTCTTCACAATTATAAAGTAAAACCCTACAAGTATAAATTTAAATTTTATAAAAAACTGGATTATATAATAAAATTTAAAACATAAAATTCAATTAAATTTTAATACACATTATTAAAATTTTAAAATCATAGAGGTGCTAAGCACTTCTATAATTGTTTGTAGGAACGAACAACTCTAGGATTCACATCTGCTGCGATCCTAAAAGGATGAACAATAATCCTAAAATTCATGTTTTTCCAAATCCAGCCGTCCAATAATTTCTGTGCACGTATTTCAAAAACAGCTAATTTTTTGCATGAACCTCGAAATAATTTAACAGTTGGATTTGAAAAAACAGAAATTGTAGAGTACATTCATGGACTGTAGATCCGTTCCTACATCAAAGAAACTCCTTTACAAAGCTACAAATACATACACGCTGTGTTACACTGTGCATCGCAATACAAGATGAAACCGCTACTATGCTCCTACATAAGCCCTATCCAATCTTATAAATTCATTGAATGGTCCACAAAATTTTGGATTATTTATTTGATAACAACTCATTACAAGATTTGATCACATAACTTATCTATATATTTACCGTCTAGCTAGTTCTAACATTAACAAGTTTTTTTTAGTAAATATTAGAGATCAAGTCATCTAACTATTTAACATCTATAAATAATTTATCTATTTAGTTTCGATCTTGCAATCTTTCATACATATAATATTGCTTTTAACATTAGATCAAATATTGGCTCTCCCTGTTAATTAGATGATATGTATATATTTAGAACCATTTAACACCATTATAGAAAAGAGGAATTCGGAATGATGCCCAATATCTATGACTTCCATTTTAATTACTTTTCAAAAACAAACCCAAACCACCATTACTTTTACATTAATTATGAAGTTGTTTTGGATATAATTAAACCATGGATAAAGACTAAAGGAGAAGCTTATATGTTTATTAAATCCGCACCCGTTCCTCACGTCAAAACTCTCATGCTATACTATATTATCTCCAAATCATGCATGGAGAGTACAATAGATATCCAACAAGCAACTACAATAATATAAAAAATTAATTATTAATGTCAATTAATTAAAATAATAATTACCTTCTTTGTCGTGTAACTCCGAAGAAAACTTTCTGCATGCTGGACTATTTGTAATATTAAATTTTCAATATTTTTCAGTAATTAATAAATGTTTAAAAAAATATTTTTTCCTTATCTCAATAACATATGCATTATAAAAGGGTTGCTAATTGTTAATTATTTAACAATCCTGACAATGTTTAAATTATTGAAATTAAAAGTTAATCATTATAGGCATGTTTTATACGACATATATATTAGCTATAAAAATAATGAGATTTTGTGCTTTTTTTTTTTTTTTTTTTTTTTTTTTTTTTTATCTCTATCGAACGATTTGAACTTAAATTACATCAAAATTTAAAATGCCCATCTTCGGGAGACTGATTAAACCATGCATGTTCCATGTTTCAGATATTTTATACAATTAGATGTTTTACAGTTTCAAAGAGACTAACTGAAACATTTTGAACCGAATTTTTTTTTCTAGCACCTTGAAAAATTGAAATTAAATAAATAGCACCTGGACTGATATTTTGTCAAACTTGATACTCTCGCGGACTCAATCCGCGCACCCAGAATGATATGTGTGCGGACTGAGGGCGCGGACCAATGTGTGGGCGGACTGAGAGTGCGCGGACTGAGGGGACGGACCCGCGAGTTCGCAGATTGAGGGTGCGCACCACCCAATGCCTAATTATTTTACCAAATCATCTCTAAATTTTTCAGAAACTACAACGGGGTCCCTGTCAATTCAAAGGCTGGTTAACAACGCCGAACCAGACAAGCACCAAACCAGGCGAGCCTATCACATTACCAAATTGCAACAACCATCCTTTGCACAAATCAAAAACAAGCAAGCCAAGCACAAGTCACGAACAACACAAATAGGGTCAACCAAGAAGGAAAAATTTAGCCAAGGTAGTAGGTACACCAAAACCAGAACAAAAGAAAGGCACACATCCAGTACCAGAATCAGGTAACACAGTCAATACACACAAGCAAATCACAAAATACCAATAATGGTACCCGGTAATCCAAACATCGCTTGTCTACTCCATTTAGCTAAGAAATAATTAAACATACAAACAACTGAAATCTACTTCCACATAGCTTAAAAATAATACAACAACACAGCATATTCAGTCGATCTTTATTGAGTATTGTCCCATGCATCCCTTCTCCTCATCACATTCCTTTCCAATGTTGCTCTGTTGGGCTGATGTCCCACTGGTCTTCCTTCTAGTATATCCATCCACATTCGGATCCGAATGTGTCGTCTCCTGCCCAATTTCACCATTTTGCGCTCTGGAACTAAGATCGGTCCTTCGTGCGTCGGCCAATCACTTTGATTGTCATACACGTGGAATTGACCACTTCATGTGGTAATTAGTTCTTCAATGTTGTAGTAGTAATTTACGAAAATATTTGGATCCAAGTTTCTATAATTTTACACATATAATATCAACCTTATAAAATTATTATGCGATGGTTATGAAATTATCATCAAATATTGGTACCTTAAGCGACACACAGATATCACATGAACACATGGTATTCCACTTAGCTGAGGCTTTTGGAACGTGCAGTACACATTTACACTTGATTGTTGTTTTGGACAGTGACTTTGTATGTGCAGTCTCGCTCCATTTGTGACAAGCTATCTCTACGCATGTCATATGCGATTTTCTCACCATGTGAGGTTACCTACCATTCATTATGGCCGAATGTGATTGCGCTCATTTTGAAGTCTTGCGAATGTGTTTATTCATCTTTTCATGGACAAGAGTGAAAAAAAGTTGACCCTGCAATTGGCATTCCACCGCATGCTCTCTTCTTTTAACGAACCAGTCAACATACTTATAGAACGTCTCCTCAATAATTGTGGCAACTGGTAACCTGCGAGAATTACAACTTACTATTAAATTAAGAGAACCTAAAACTATCAATAAATAATAAAACATTTGGTGATTAGAAATAACAAACCTTCGAGAAGTTTTGAAGACATTGTTGAGCGATTCGGAACCATTGCTAGTCATGATTTCCTAACGAGCTCCGTTGTCCATAGCTTGATACACCTTCCAAGATTTAGCCGGTTTTGCCTCGTCATTTTCATTGTACTTTCCACATGTATCCAAGTATGTCAGCCATTCGGAATTTCTCCTTCTGATTGAATCGAGACCTTCTAGCATTCTTCTTGGTTTCTTCTTTTTCACCAAGATTTTGAAAACTTAGCAACAATTTTATTCTGGGAGTGTTTATCATAATTTTCTAACACATGTTGAGAGCAGTACCGATGAGCACACTCTCCATTCTCCTCAGATCAACCCAGATCATCCTGTATGAACACTTTTTTATGCCCTTGTGTGGGTCAGATACCACATATATGAATCTATTTGGACCAATTACAAACTTTCGCACCCACTTCAGAAACCACCCCCAATTCTCAAAATCCTCAGTCTCTACTAGTCCAAATGCTAGCAGGATTAAATGGTTCTCCGCATCATATCCGGTTACAATAAAAAAATTACCCTTGTATCTACCTGATAGGAATCAAGAATCGATGCTGATGATTGGTCTGAGGTGACTCACTACTTCAATACATGACTCCCATGCCCATGCTAACCTCATGAAATACCGGTACCCATTCTTTTTGGTTGGCTTTGAAACAACTTTATATTGGATTCCCGGGTTTTCCCTTTTGATCGCACCCAATAAAGGGACAAGCAGCCCGTAAGACCCCTCCCAACTACCAAATGCCTGAGCAATGACTAACTCTCTACCACGCCAAAATTTGTTGTACTTAAGGACGATGCCCTCATACCTTTTAGCAACCAGATCGCTGATGGCCCTAATACTAATATCAGTATTTTTTCGTAATGACAACTTAATGCAATTGGCGACCATTGCATATGTCAACTGCGCATAATCTGACTTGGATGCCTATGCATGGCATGTGTAAGGTTCCTTATATTTCATGACCACCCAGTTGTAACCAAAACTTGTACAGCCAACCCCCACTGGCAACGGTCGCTCTTACACTTATACCTCACCCTTCTTGTGTCGCTGTGTGTCTGATTCACCTCAATATTTTTCTTTATATGCCAATGGTGAATTTTTTTTCTTTCATTTGCTCTTTGCTGGAGTACGTCATCCCCTCAGACAATTCATGTTGCTCTCCATCATGTTTAAAAAATAAAAAAATAACGAATATAAAAATTTAATAATTTATAAATGAATATATTTTTTAAAATTAATTAAAAATGAAACACACCTCAGAATTTGCAAAAAAAGAGCTGTCAGCTTCTTCAAACCCCGATGTCATGAAATTGCTCAAACGGGTGTCTTTCTGCACCACCTGATACCCGCCACTTCCGTTTACCAGGAACAGAAAAATTTGTATCCACATCACTGTGATTAGATACCCCACCGATGTCACTGGCATCCCAATTTTCCTCTGCCTCCTGCTCTTCATCTGTATTTTTAGCATAATAAAGGAGTTCCGGGGTTGGAGATCGGTCTCGGTTAGTTTGGGCCTGGCTAGAGTTGGCGGATGGAACCCGAGGACGTCCCCGGTTAGGTTGGGCCTGGTTAGGACCAGCCCCTACAGATGGGGACCGATTAGTACTCCCCAAAGTTAGGGCCCGGACATGACCCGTCACAGATTGCTCACGAACCCGATCCTGGGTCAATTGCGGCATAAGTCTGGTGTTCTGTCTGAGGTTATTTTCGGTGTTCTGGTTTGGATTACTTCTGGGTTTGGCTACTACATATAACTGTAGGAACCTGAAAGGAGTGGTCAAATTTATGGTCATTTGAGGTATACAACCCCCATCTATTATCGTCTTGTACCGGGAGCTGGTGGAACCAAGTCTAGTTACCTTGACCAATATTGATCCTTGCGGACATTATCAGTTCATAATAATTCGAATCAATACCAAGTTGCTGGTACACTTCTCTAGTTATACCTCTAAAACCTAAATCTGAGCTGATATTTAACATTTTCGAAGGTTGGGTACTGTAATAAGCACCATTTGGCCCGTGTAAAACTTTACCACGAAAAATAACAAGCAATTCTAATTCTAATTTGTTGATTTAAGAAACAGACCTAACAATTAATAAATTTACAATAAATTAAAAATAATATAAAATAATAATTTAAAAATAATGGACTAAAGTGAAAAAAAAACTCACAGTTAGCTCTTTGAATGTGGATTGAAAATAGTGCAAATAAACGCTTAATATAGCACTAGAAACCGGATGCGAGAGCTGGATCCGCGAACCAGGGTGGTGCGCGCCCTCAATCTGCGAACCTGCGAGTCCGCCCCCTCAGTCTGCGCACCCTCAATCCTCGCACACGTTGGTCCGCGCACCTACCTTTCTGGTGCACGGATTGAGTCCGCGAGAGTGTCAAGTTTGACAAAACTTAAGTCCGGGTCCTATTCATTTAAATTTGATTTTCCAGGGTGTTAGAATTTTTTTTTTCAGCATTTTGAACTGTTCTACAAAGAAATTTGAGCACATTTAAATTCTAAAAACTTTGGTGCACACAATTAATAAATAATATGTAATATACACTGGAAAGGTAGAAACTAGGGGTGTCAGTGGGTACGGTACGGATCGGATGGAAGTATTTTCATACCCATACCTATTAAAATTGACCTTACCCATGCCCTACCCTTAGAGTCCGGATCCCCTAAAGTAACCCAATCTTTGGGTTTTGGATTAAGACCGTCCGATTGGAATCCATCACTTAGAATCGTCTCGGGATTCGAATTTGTTCTCGGAATGCGTGCGCTTCAGATCCGGATGGATTGTCTCGGATTCGAATCGGACGGTCTTGATTTAAAACCCAAAGATTGGGTTACTAAATTCCTACCCTTACGCATTAAAAATTGACCGTATCCTACCCTACTCTTACCCGTTAATATTATTGAGTAATGAAACGGTAGCGGGTGAATAACGGATAATACTAATATGATAATTAATTTTATTATATTTTACAAAAAGAACATCAAAAACTAATTTATTTCACTTATATGTAATTGCATTACTAATAAAAATAAAAATAAATATGCAATCAATTTTAACTCAATTATATTTTATAAAGCAAGAAATTCAAAAGCATGAATATCTATTCGAAAAAATGCAATTGTTTAACTAAATAACAAAACATGCAAATAAAATAATATTTTAAATATTTTTGTAATAACAAAAACATACGCTACCAAATAATAAAAACACATAACTAATTATTACTCAAACTTTATTATAGAAGCACCAAAATGAAATTATGGAAGAGTAAATAAATATTGAATTTAAATATATATAATTTTAGATTTTATAATTACTCTATAGAGTAATGGGTATGAAATAGTTATTACCCATAACTATTTGGTTAACGAAAAAAAATTCTTATCCATATCCATACCCAATAAATTAACAGAAATTTTTTTTATCCATACCCGTCTTATCGAATACGATACTAGTCAGATAAACGGCTGAAAAGATACCATTGACACCCCAGTAGAAACATGTGGTTTCCATTGATTGGAGATAGATAATATTAAGCCTATGCCGCTGTAGCAAAAGCCATGCCCTACCCCCCACATTTGGACAGATAATAATAAATTGAATAATAGACATGCCCCCACAAAAAAAAAACCTCAATGCTTGGCCTTTTCCATATTAGGAAAGTAACCTCTTCCCCGTCCCATGTGCTTCCTCCACACCAGCCTCTTTCCTCCGTTTAATCTCACTGTACCACCGCTTTCTAGGATGTTCTGTTCATGGCTTCGGTTTAATTACTTTTAAATCCAACCAGAAAGTTTAAATTAAATAGTTTAATTTTTCAGTTTATCTTGATTGATTGATTTAGTTTATAAACTTTAAAACTGGTTGGACGAATCAACCGAACCCCAATCCTTCAATTGAAATTGCCAAATAGGCGGAGGTAAGATATATAATAATCCAGTTTGGACTTTAGGTTGAAATAAAACAAGTGAAAATAAGAAAAGAATAGGCCACAATACATGAGCACTTTATCCAGGTCATATTGGACTATTTTTAAAATATTTATTTCTATTCTAAATCTTTTATTTCTGTTTAACCGGACAGATTAAAATTTACTTCAGTTAATTTAATAGCATCTATATCCCTGCAACTCAAATGAGTTATAATAATTGTTAATCAATTTTTAAAAATTAAGGTATTTAAAGTTTATAAACTCTCACATCTCTGAAATTAATTTTAGAGTTTCTATCAAGATTTTAAATAGTGCTCTATAGCGGCAGCGCCGCTATAGCGGTTTCGGACCATAAAAGCTATGACGCTATTGACGCTATTGCGCGTTATATCGCGCTATAGCGGCGCTATATGGAAGTAGCGTCGCTTTTTTGAGCTGCTCCGTTATAACGCGATAAACGCTATTTAAACCTTTAGTTTCTATTAAGCCACACCAGCAATAAATTAAAAATAAGAAATTATTTGAGTCAATTATTTGACCAACGTGGAGTTTATAAATAGTTTCCTAATAAGAAACTTTTCTACATAGTTTCTAAATAAGAAACTCTTCTACATTCCAGAAACTAGATTAAAAATTGCCATATCAAATTAGAAACTATAATAATATCATAGATGTAAATGCTCTTTATTCAATTGATAATTTTAATTTAATTGGTTTAGTTTGAGTTTTGAAAACCAAATAAAACTGTAATCTGACTATTTCTCGGTTCTAACTGAACCGACCCATTGAACACCCCTACCGCTTTATGTTAATTATTAATCTCAAATTTTCAATTTTCTTGTTGTTGAGAGACTTATATTTCTTTGTAATTTATTGCATATGAATATCAAGTAGTACAAGCAAGTTTGTTATCAATTTTGTAATTTTTGTTTCTTTATTGTTCTACAAATTTATTATTGTTATACTTGCTGATTTTTTTAATGCCTCAGTTAAATAAAAAATTCCAAATATACTCTCGATTTTTTTGAAATTTGAAAAATGCTCCAACTGTCATATTGTGTGGCGGTTTTTTTTTTGCACTATAAATTATGATTTTCTCTCTCTTGCCACTCACAACTCATTCGAAAATAACTTTTGAGCAAGAGAAAGAGAAAATAGGTGATTTCTTAGATGATTTTAGGTAATTTTTCTCAATTATTTATTTAAATTATTATTTTTTAATTTGTAAATTAGTTATGAAAGTTTATCATTTGACAAATATAATTTGTTAAAAAAAAAAATACTAATAGCATTGCATGTTGGTTGGAGGGGGAGAGGGATTTACAAGAGGTGCAGGAGGGGCACAATACAAAAGGATGCCAGATGTGCATTCCATGTTAATGAAAACACCACATTTGAGGAGTAAAAAGTATGATATATGTTGTGTAATAAAATGATGTCTATACAATTGTATATGCATATTCAGTTGTAATTCTTATAAAATCTGTATACGGTCAATATATACGATTCTGTATGTGCGGTTGCATATTCGGCCACATTTTTTACTCGAGGAATGAACTCCGTATTTACTTTATGCCACAACAACTCGATTCATCGATATTCGATCCCGTAGTCCTTGTAGACTTCCGCTAATGCAAACGCAGATGATGGCAATGATCATGGACTGGCAACAAAAAATAAAAATCTGAGTTTGACCTATATTTATAATAGAAGTCTGATTAACATAACGTTATAATTTTAAGTTAAATTATAACGAATTAGTTTTCAGATAATTCTAGACCATATAGAATCGTGCTTTTGTACATATTTAAAAAAGAGGAAATTTCACGTATACTCCTTAAAAACTTCAAAATTACATATTTCCCACTCTAAACTTTAAAAACTCACAAATTTATCCATTTTATTGTCTTTTATATTAAAACTCATTCTAAATTTATAAAATACCTATTTTACCCTTTATTAAAAATATATAAATCTCTTGAGACTCAAATTATGTGAATCTGAAGGGTTCCTCTACCGTCTGATCCTTGCGCATCACATTAAGATTTGTGCGCGTTGCTTCAATATTCGTGCTAATATAATGCGCACAAATCTTAAAGCAATTTCGATTAGCACGTATTGCCTTAAGATTTGTGCATGTTGCTTCAATATGCGTGCATTTTTCATCAATATTTGTGCTGATCTTGTGTGCACAAATCTAAAAGCAGTTCGGACGGTAGAGGAACCGTTCATATTCGAATTTGAGTATGATAATATTTATATGCTTTTAATAAAGGGTAAAATGAGTATTTTATAAATTTAGAATGAGTTTTAATTAAAAAAGACAATAAAATGGATAAATTTGTGAGTTTTTGAAGTTCGGAGGGGGGAATATGTAATTTCAAATTTTAGAGGGGGAAGTACGTAATTTTGAAGTTTTTGAGAGGTATATGTGAAATTCCCCCTTTAAAAAAATAGTAAATTTCTTTAAAAAAAATCTAAAATTTGATTTCTAAGCACATTTTAATGTATAGATCATGTTGAGTGGTTTGGATTGACTGTTCGGATTTTGAAATAACAAAAATTAACTCGTTATAATTTAGGCTGAAATTATAACGAAATGACATTAGCCGGATTCTTTATAATGGATGAAACTCTAATTTGACATTACTATTACACTTAATGTAAGGTCTTAGAAATTTTCTTTGATTGAATCAGTCTCTTCCATCAATTAATCTAGAACGTGCTTAAATTTTTAAGGATAGCCTTTGACAAAGAAGGATGAGTTAAAAAATGTGCTAAATCTATATAATTGTGTAGGGTAAGTGTTCGATGGATTGATTGGTGAACATGAGGAGAAATGGTTGAAGAGGGAGGTTGACAAAATGCAGAAAATAAAGAGTTGTTTGAACAAAGAAAAATTGAAGGAGCAAAATAAAATAATTTAAGAAGTTGAGGACCACAATCAAACTCTCCACTTAATAGGAAGTAGGAAGTAGGAAGTAGGAACAATGAACAACAAAAGTAAAGAGGAAAAAAGAGTTTTTAAAATTAGAGGAGGCCAGCTGGTTAAGTGCCAAACTATTAATTCAGGTGGCACCACTGTGTTACGTCAGAGCCGGGCCCATTTACGGCTGACCCCAACTAGGCCCACAATTCCTTCGTATTGATCTCACTATTCAATTAATGCCCCGCACCGCACCTCCCCAAAATATAAAGAAACTAACATAAAAGAAGAAAGGAAAGGAGACCGTTATTTTGATGGCTCATCTTCATCTATGAAATTAAATTGCACTACACTTACTGATTCGATCTTTCTAATTATAGTTTGATGGCTCTGCAAGTTTTTCATTTTTAAATTAAATATAAGACCCTTAATTAATGTCATGTCTCTTTTGAATTGTGATCGTAGCCACCATAAATATTTGACATTTGAAAAACTTGTACAAAACCTTCGAAACACTTGAATTTATATACAAAACTCCGATTCATCAAAGACGGAATATGTTCTACTCGAGGGCTAAGGAACTTCAAGTAACAATACAATTGAGTATGGTTGTCAATGGGTACCGTTACTCACATCATCCATTTACCCATTAAATATCAATTTATCCATATTCTATCCATACCTATTAAAATAACGGGTAATGAAACAAATAACCGTCATTAATTAGAGAATAAATTGATAGCATATATGGTAATCACCATGAGGATTTAGTGAGCACCACTCTAAAAATCTCTCGGATGGCTTCAAACGAAGAAACCAAACCGTTGAAATCAATTTATAAAATTTTGCATGTACATGTACATGTATCACTCGTGAAGAGATGCAACTTTTAAAATTTTGCATGTACATGTATCACTTGTGAAGAGATCAGCTTTAAGTTTCAATGGTTTGAATTTGTCATTTTAAGCCAATCTAATAGAATTTTAGAGTTGTGCTCACCAAACTCTCTTACTAAAAACAACACACACTAACTTTGCTCATATATGAAATGCATCATCATGTACCTAATATCACAAAAAAAAAAAATCTTTTTTATCCCATTGATAATTTTGTTTCTCATTATTTTTAAAATATAAATTATTAATTAAATAAAATAATATAATATTGTATAAATTAAATTTGTCACAAATAACTAATTAAAAAAACTATATAAGATATTGAATGATTAATTCTTTCATAGATTATTAAATAAACAAATTATAAAAAGGTAATATAAATCAATCTAATTATAAGAAAAAAATATAAGCATATGTATCACTATAATATAATTATTATATAAAATATATTTATTAATTACTTTGTTATAACATATACGAAATAGCTCTTACTCATACTTTTATTAATAAATTAATAAAAAAAACTTTTTTTATCCATACCCATAATCATACCTGATAAGTTAAAAAAGAAAATTCACTTATGTACACATTACATATATCGAGTCATATAAATGGTTAAAAGGTTATCATTATCCATTGACACAACGGTTAAAAGGGTATTATTGTCTATTGACACTCTTACATTTGAGAATCTGACTCTGCTGCTCGTCAAATTGACAAGCAAATTTCTACTTTTCCAAATCAAACCATTAAATTTTTTTCATACATGAATTTCAATATTGATTAATGATTTGATTTGAAAAAAACAGGTCGTCTTTGCTAATTTGGCAAACAGCAGTTTCCGATTCTACATTTGAGGTGTAGTTGCTTGTGTCATCTATTGAAAAGGGAAAAGGCCAAAAGGGATGTTCTGACCCATCGATTGAAACTCTTGGTTTACCATTGATATATTGTTGCCAAGTAATTACGTGCAGATGTAAATAAGCCAATTTCCAGAAGCCACCAAATCAAATCTCATGCAATATTCATTATTGTAAAGACCAGGTAATTAATTAAGAAACAACATCTAGTTAACTCTCTCAAATAATAAATTTACTATACATTCCTTACTATTTTTATTAATTTCTTTTACTTTTAGAATGTGTACTAAAATTATTATGGAGCAGCGAGGTATCAATGATATCCCTTTTAAGTGATTACCCTACCTATATTATATTTGATAAGATGAATATGAGTAAGTTTTTTTTTCATTAGCTTATTGGATATGAATACGGATAAAAAAAAAATTTCATTAGCTCTAAACAGATAAGGATATGAATAAAGACTATTTCACACCCATTACATATGCAATTATATAAAATATTATTATATGATAATGTTTGAGTAATAATTAGTGATTGAAAAAATATTGCTCGAACTTTATCATATACTTTTATTTTATATAATTAACCTATATTGTACTTTTGTTAATATTTGAGCAATAATTATTGATGTACTTTTGTTATTTAGTGTTTGTCTTTTGCTGTAAGAAATATATTAAACATATTACTTTTATTTACTTGTTTTGTTATTTAGTTAAATAATTTATTTTTTTAAGAGATATTTGTGGTTTTAAATTATCTTGCTTTATAAAAAAACAATTTAGTTGGAATTGATTGCATATTTGTTTATTTGTTTGTTTGTTTTTATTAGTAATGTGATTGCATATGTATGAAATGAATGAGTTTTGATGTTATATTTGTAAATTATAATAAAATTAATTATTATATTAATATTATTCATTATTGACCCGTTATCTTCTGTTATCTGATAATTAATTGTAACGAGGAAATGTAGGATAGGATAAGAATAATTATATGAATAAGATCAATTCTTAAAGAAATCTTAATGGTAGCCATTGACACCCCTAAATTTGAGCTTCTGAATATTTTAAATTTTAAGCAAAGCTGTTATTGTCAGATATCCAGTAAATTGTTGTATTAACAACCTACACATATATTGATGGATATTGTGTTGCTGTTGCTTTCTTTTGTTGGATATTTTTCAATGGTCAGGTTTGGAAGGAAGACAAATCACGTGCATCGATATACAATGATCAGCTTTTGCTTTCCTAAAATGGACGTTCGAGCTTCCTCTCGCATGATCAATTAATGACCTCAAAAGAGAAAAACGCGCGCGGTATATGTGTGTGTGTGTGTGTGTCAACAAACTATTATTAATTGGTCTGTTTAATTAATATATATATCTTTACCACGAGAAAATCAAAACATCGATCCACAAAATTAAGTTAAATGAACGTACGGTGTTATGAAAAAACAAAACACCAAAAGATCGATTGCCTCAATTAAAATTAATGATTGCTGCTCGATCATCTTTTAGAGCTCGATTCCCTGGTTGATATTTCACTGGTAATTAACTATATATATATGCATGGAACTTAACTGGTCAATGATCATTGTAAACCAAGGGCGGGTTTTCAACCAGCGGTTGTTGAATTATCAGATTAATTGATGGTGATCGAACCGTAACCAGCGGTTGTTGCTTATTTCACTTCAACGTACTATCTAGGGCAACAACAAAATCTTTCATATGATCGGCCATTTTTCAAATACCAAATCTAAAAACCAAATCCATTGCTTTTTACAGGATTTTATAGGCAACATTAATTCATAATTAAGTTGGTTTATATAAAGAGTTACGCGCAATTCATCGTAAGGAGCAGTGTTGATCATGGCCAGTATTAAAATTATAAATAGCCGTTAAAATTTAATTTTACGCAAAACACCAGAGTAAACATATTTAATATATGAGGAGGGGTCCACTTACATCATTTTTTGGTGACATCAAATTACACAATGATATATTTTTAAAGTTTTCAAAGTCAAAACAGTCGATCCAAACCTTTCAGTACGTTCTCCATATTAAAATGTGCTTAAAGACCAAATTTTACATTTTTTTGAATTTATTTATTATTTATTAAGTATTTTATAAAATCGTTGTTTTCAGATCATTAAATTTTTGTACTCATCTTAATAAATAGTAAAAAAATTAAAAAAAATGTGAACTTTGATATGCAAGAATATTTTAACATATCCAACATGTTGAAAGATTTGAATCGACTATTTAAAGTTAAAAATGTAGAGTGTAATTCGGTGTCACCAAAAAATGATGTAAGTGGATCCCTCCTCTTAATATATATCAATTAGTTAATATCTTTGATTAAAAATTTGAGTCAACACACCGAACTTGAAATTTCCTATATATATATATTAATATAGGAGCTAAACTTGAGTAATTAGTTTAGTTTAGCACCTAGAAAATTTCTGTGGGCGTTTTAGATAAGTTTTGGGCAATGAATATAATAGATCATTTAGGAATATGGTATACACCTTGTCAGTGACAGTTTCAATATTTTCAATGAATCCGGCATGCTTATGTGGTTTCAATATCTTGAGTAAGTTTGCAATCAGGTATCAAGGTCAGCTGAATTGCTAGTAAAGGAGATTAATTTAGTGCAGAAAAAATGGTAGATCCTTGTATATCAACGTAACATTAATTGCATATATGTTTCTATTTGTTTCGTCAATTTTGTTCTAATTGAAATTTAATTTTAAGTGTGACAATTGTTATCAAAAGTGCTGCAATATATGCACCTGTTCTCATTTTTCAATTTCTTAAACATATATAATGTAAAACTCCAATACACAAGCAAATAAGGGCTCGCTTGATCGATCCTTATTTTTACTAAAAAAAAAATAAAAAAAAAATGTAGAATTAATACTAAAAAAATGTGATCTGCATGCTTGAATAATTTATGACAACAGAGATTTAGAATCATGATTTCTATGTTATATATAATTGAGACGCGACATATGTACTAGGCATATAATGAATTATATATATATATTGAAATATTACGTAATATATAGAAGTAATTTTCTTTCATTGGGTAGAAAGGTAACTCTTCTCAGTTCAGTGCCAGTCAATGTTAGGCTTAATTAGGATATATAGATAAATTAAGAAAGAGTTTTTATAGTTTGGAGGATCGAGATGATGTTAAGAAAAAAATACTCTCGTCTCATGGAAGGTGGTTTGCAGTAGTAATTAAACAACAAGAGGGTTTGGGAGCCTCTGCCAAGTTAATTCTCAAAGAAAAAAAAATATAAAGGCCCTTATAGCAAAATGGTTGAATAGTTACAATGATCCAACAGTACAAAGGGTTTGAATAGACATTATTAGAGCTAAATATTGGAATATATAGTGGTAATTACACAAAATTCTCTTCTTATTTGATTTTTTTTTATTAATGAAATCAGTGAGAGGAGACCTCACTTATCTTTATCAAAAAAAAAAAAAATGTTGCAGCTTTATCATGAGCAGAACCGTAATTAATATCTTGTAGATAGTTAATTTACATCATGTTAGTGCCTCCATATTGCCACAAAAATGGATATTATTTTTAAGTAGTAGTAGCTTGTGCACACAAAGTGGTTTACATGACATGTTTGATTCGCTGCATCTAGCTAACTAGCATATAATATATCTACTAATTAATAGAATTAGAAGGCCATACAAAAATGGTGGCCCAAAAAAAAAAAATGAAAATATTAATTTTATGTAAATAAATATGAAAGTAAAGGGTGATATATTCCAATTAAGATTGACCTCGGGTCTCAAAAGGACATTGTGCATGTCTGCCCCAAAACTATACATGGTCCCAAATGGTCTCCACTGTACGTACCCGCTGCATTGCTTAATTAATATTAGATACAAAGACAGCAATTAATATACTATCCTCTGCCTCGATCTGGCATAAGTAAATAAGTTCTCTTATCTTTCCTATCCTATATCTAGATAACATTTCTAATTTCCTTGCCCCTTTTTAGGGGAATTTAATTAATCAAGATATTTTGTCATCAACCCTTCTTTTTATCATTTCGAAAGGGACGGTGGGGGGAAGGTAAATTAATTTGTTGCTTGGTCTATTTTAGGTGTGTTACATGCACACGTGTCGAAACAACCTTGGTGTCCCACTATATTCATTTATCTACCCCTATCTACTTACATCTTTAAATCTTTAAAATTAACTACCTTATTTATGCAAAGGTGCACGACACTTGGCCAATTAAAATGGGGGGAAAAATGGATCTCTCTATTGATTTCATCATTGTTAACATATATATGATGCTTGATCAGAAATCGAATTCCTTTGCATTTGCATTGCACAACCTGAACGATCGATGTGAAGCCTTCTCCATATATGCATGTCCCATAAAATATATAGTCTTTAATTTTCATCCATTGATTATTAATTAATTGATGGCTTGTTCAAGCAACTCTCTGATCTATGGATAAAAAAAAAAAAAGGTAAATTTTGTTGGAGGTCGCTAAACTTTGTCATTTATCACAAATTAGTCAGTCAAGTTTGATTTGTTCATTTCTAGTCACTCAACTTTATCATTTGTCTCAATTAAGTCATTCCATACTTTTTCATTCAAAATTTTAACAAAATATTCTCATTCCGTCCAAAATATTAACAGAATATACTCATTATGTTCAAAAATACAAATGGAATGAGCATATTTTGGACGGAAAAATATAAAGTGACTTGATCGGAGCAAATGGTAAAATTTAGCAACTAAAAAGGAACAAATCAAACTTGAGTGATCAATTGGTGACAAATAAGAAAGTTTAGTGACCTCCAGCCAAAATTTATCATAGAAAAAATAATTAAGTAAATTTCTTGTCTGTCTACGGCTGGAAGAATGGTTAAGGCAATGTGCAATTCCACAGTCCACAGCTTGTAAACGGACACTTCTTCACATTCACTATGCTAAACAAATTAAGTCTTTAATTTCTAAATAAAGCACTAAAAATAATTTTCAAGATTTCACTTAGAACAAAAATTCTGCAAAAACAATTTATCTCAAGTTTTTAATTAACCTATATTTTCTTCTTCTTTTTAAAGTAGCTTCTAGTATATGCTAAAAGCAATTAAAACAGATCGAAAAGTATATATATCCTTCAACCTAGCTATATATGCAAGTCAAATTTAATCCAAGCAAGCACATGCATGCAGCATGCATGCATGTATGTTGGATAATACATTAATTAAGTTGTTCACTTAATTTCCCTGTACTTTGACAAGTAGAGCAGCCCAGACGCATATATATACAAATGGTCCGGTTGGTTGTCCACAAATTAACCAACGTACCTACTGGTTGATCTAGTTGATAGCTTGTCAAATTAATTCCAAACACCAAATAATTAAACACTATATATAATATCTCAAAATTTTCGATCGAGCTATCAACTACTTATTTGCAATGGCCCCAAGTCCCAACATACATGATGCATGTGCATGTAGATAGTGTTTGGAACCTAGCTAGTGTGGAAGAGTAAAAAGATGAGATCGATAGTAGAGATGGAGAAACTCTAAAGAGCAGTACAGTAGTAGCTAGGTAGGTGCTCATCTCATGTAGTGAAGGGAAGCTGGCAGGTCTATTTCCTCTTATCATATATCCCAAACCAAAAAGAAAGGGCCACATATATATTTTCAATGTAAGACTACGCCATCCAAGTTTACTATATATATATATATATATATATATATATGCCACACACACACACACACACACACATATTCTGTAGCCGGTACGGTACTACGTACGGAAGACAAACAAAACAATATGCATATATATATTTTACGCTATTTTAAGTAACCCAAAAAGTCGATATATATGTAATGTAATAATAAATTCTCTACTCAACAGAAGTAGTTAAAAGTTATACACTTGTCATGCAAGTACATATTAATTTGTTTAAATTTAAGAATTAAAAATAATTATTTCAAAAATGATTTGTAACTAAATTGTTTGAGAAACTAGCTAGAGCTTTAACGTACAAATTAAAGAACATTGATCTTTGACTTTTGACATATATATATATAGAGAGAGAGAGAGATGGGCTATGGTACATTGCAATGTATAGGTCCCTTTGTACATCGAACTATAAATCATCGGATTCAAATTTCAAACAGCCGATCCAAATAGGGGTGTTCATCAGTTCGGTTCGGTTCAAACCGAACCGAATTAGGCAAACCAAAGTTTTAATTCGGTTTCAAAAATAGAACCGAACCGAACCGAACCGAATTAGCATTGCAACCGAACCGAACCGAACCAAAGTTTTATTTCGGTTTGTTCGGTTCAAACCGAAATATATTAATTTTTTAATCTAAAGCAATTGTTTTGTAATAAACCAAAGTATATTAAGAAATAAATTGGAGTATTAAGAAATAAATCAGGATATTAAGAAATAAACCGAAGTATTGAAAGCAATTGATTAAGAAATAAACCGGAATATTAAGAAATAAATCGGGGCGGTCCGAACCAAATTCATAATATATAAAAGTTCGGTCGGTTCGGTTATTTCGGTTTTGAAAATTTCAAACCGAACCGAATCGAAATTATAATTCGGTTTTAAAAATCAAACCAAACCGAACCATTAAACCGAAAAAACCGAACCGTTTAAACCGATCTAATTCGGTTCGGTCCAAAACCGATTAAACCGGACCCAATGAACAGCCCTAGATCCAAACCATTCAACTTGTTCTCCATATTAATATGTGTTTGGAGACCAAATTTTACATTTTTTAGAAATTTTTTACTATTTTTTTAGATTTATTGAAAATCGTTGTTTTCAGACAAATCTGGGCCATATAAAACAGCGATATTCAATAAATCTAAAAAAATAGTAAAAAATTTCTAAAAAAAATGTAAAATTTGGTCTCCAAACACATATTAATATGGATAACAAATTGAACGTTTGGATCGGCTATTTGGACTTTACATACCACGATTTATAGTGCAATGTACAAGAAGGCCTATACATTGCAATGCATAATAGCCCAACTCTCTCTCTCTCTCTCTCTATATATATATATAATACGTACTAGCTATATGGTAAATAAATCTGCTGTGATTCCAAATAATTTAAAACATATGCTTCATAAAAAAGCCAGCTATATATATGTGCTCATAAAAAAGCCATATGCTTCAGCCACAAACATTTTGATAACTCAATCAACAAATCACCTTTGTCGGCACTCAGAGAATTTAAAACGGAGAGAACATGCATGCATCTTTAACATATATTTCACCTCCTTTAATTTAAAAACTATTGTCGCCAAATATCTACATATATATATTATAATATATATATATTTTTTTAAAATGCTGACAGTGGGTGTCAGTAATAGTTCATACAAAAAATAAAAAAAGAAGAAAAATACATCAGTGATACTATCCATATTATATATATATCCTTCGTTCCGGAGAAGAATTGCTACACATACTATATACGTACTGTGGGTACCAGAAAAGAAATGGCATGGATTGAGACGGTGTTCATGCGCGTCTCCATGCATATATCCAACCGGAAATGCCAGAGCAGGGCTACTCTTATTTTTGTCACAATCATCTTAATTTAAATCAAGTACGTATATATATATTATATATATGACTCGCCACACAATGTGACGTACGAATCACCTTCATTAGGATTTACACATCTGTAATTAATTAATTAATTTAAAGGAGATATATATTTTGTATATTAATTAATAATTAATTAATTAATTGTTTCTGTATTAATTTGTGGAATCTGTCAATGAACCACATGCACAAATTATGTGTGTAGTGTTGGTACCACGCCAAACAGTGAAATGGGGACTCTTCTAATTTGTATTTTGTGGTAGCTAACTAGCTAGCTAGCTATACAATTGGTCCATGCATGGTTGTGCTTATATAATGCACAGTGTGTGTCACTTACATATATACATGGCATGGGGGTCCTGGTCCTATGTATGCCATTTTAGGCATTTTTCTCCATCACATAATTAATACTATTCTCTTACTAGCTAGGTTTACAATTTTGTTAGGATAAGTACTGTTTTTCCTTCAAGATTTACTTCATCTAGCTATATATATATATATATATGTATAGATCTAGGGTGTGACGTGCTTATCAAGAGAGTTTAGTGAACACAACTCCAAAAATACATCGGATCGGCTTCAAATGACGAATCCAAACAGTTGAAATCCATGTGCTTCGTGAGTAATGCATGTACATGCAAAATTTTAGAAGTTTCGAATTAGAAGATCCATATATATAGCTAGCTGGCCATGCATGGACCAATTGTATAGGTAATTTCTTGTAGATATATATATATAGGGATCCATCGATGATGATCTCATTTGATGTATCATGACATAACTTAATTACGTAGCTAGGTACCCTTTGGCTTAAGCATTTTGGACACTAATTGGAAATATATGGGAACGTGTAAGAATTATTGAAATCACTTGATAGAGGATCTCTTGTGCATACTGTTAAAAATGACAAAAAAAAAACACTTTATCACCAAACGCCAAATATTAAATATTTCAATTTACATAAAATATCACCAAATGCCAACTTTCTTTAGTTCTCTATTATAATATATTTCTTAAATAAAAATAAGTCAAGTTTTTCAACTTTAAATATTTAAATAAATCTTTCCAACTGAGTTTGCGACGTTCAACACACAAAAAAAAAATATTATTTTAATTATTTAAAAAAATTCTTCTTCCTGTTAAAATTTAATTAACATTTGTCTCAAATCTTAATTTATATATATAGTTTTACCTGTTTTGGTGCTACAAGACGCACGAATCACTGTGATGCATCCTGATCCCCATGTCACATCCAAAGACAGGATTCCACGCGTTGTATATATAGTACCCAATTTAATATATTACATCTCTCCAGTCTTCAAAAACTGATGTTCTAAGTTCTAACTAGGCTGTTCATTGCTCCGGTTTAATCGGGTTTAAATTGAGCTGAGAGAGTATTGTTTATACGGTTCGGTTTTTTCGGTTAAATGGATCGGATTAGTTTATTTTTTAAAGCCGGTTTAATTGTTTGGATCGATTTTTAAAACCGGCTCGGTTTGATTTTAAAACCAAATAAAATTTTGATTTGCCTATATATTTTAATTTAGTTTGGACTTAACCGAACTAATGCACACCTCTAGTTCTAACATGATCCTTAATAAGTCTTAAGTTACGGCTAGGCTGACCGAATAAGGTACAGATCCGAGTAGGCAATGTCTATCTTGAATTTTGAAAAAAAAAAAAAATTGTCTACTTCTTTTGATGAACAAAAACAAAAGAGTTATTTTAAAAAATTAACAAGATTTTTTTACATGCAAGTTTTTTGTTGCATATAACATTGTAATAGACTAATAGGTGAAAATTCCGAATAAAAATATATGGATCGATAAAGGTGACATGACGACTTGAAAAAATACGTTTAATGAAAGCTAATAATAATGTAACAATTTATGTGTTGATGGTTTGATGGGCATATATATAATATATATAGGAAGAAAGTGGAGAGTGCAGTTTGTTAGAGACTTGAGAAGATAAAGAGGAGAATAGGACATAATATCTGTCAGAAAATGCATGATAATAATCATCGGTCCCATGCAGAAGACGACAAAAGTACGCATAGAATGTGGTTAAGGCAATTATTATTCATTTCTTTGGCCATGCTATTTACAACATTCCAAGCATTCCGTATCATCTCAGATTCTCAGGTACCGGATTCAGTACAATATTTTCACCTGGATTAAAAATATTACAATACTTATATATATATATATATATATTCAGATATAAAAGTTTTTTGTTTTTATAATCTGTGTCAGATCTACTCATTGTATTTGGTCAGGCCATTGGCTGATGGCTTGACAATTAAAAAAGGGTAGACTAATGGGGGGGGGGCGGGGTCATATACACTGGTTTTACATATCCAATTTTTCCAGTAGTTTTAATTAAGTTGTGTGGAGGTTTGTATTGTTCTCAGCAAATGTGACAGAGAGTTATTGTTCTGTAGCCTACGGGCATGACTCAAGCACAAAGGGAAAAAAATGTTAAATGGCCGATGAATCGGCTCAGTCACGGTAGTCGAACCGCTACAAATAGACTTAGTTTAGTGGAGGTGTGTTTGTGAATTTTTCGATTAATCAGCTTATACTACTCCATTTTCTCGTTTATTCTTGTTTAGTTAACTTTTTGTGATTAAATGACCCATAAGCCTTTAAGTCGGTTATTTATTAGACCATGATCTTGTATGGATTACTATTTTTCATACTTAATTAAAGCATAGTACGTATAACATGGTATTTAAGAAGAATGAAATATATACAAATCAGCTTGTTTGGAGGCACAATTAATAAATTAAGAATAATGCAGCAAAGAATTGATCTTAATTCATCAATTTCTGGTTAACTAGAACAACTTAATTAGCATGGTTCACTTTACTAATAATGTATATATTTCGCGGACATGAACACGTGTGAATTTTTAGGAAAAATATATTTGAAATTTAAGTCTACAAAAATCTCGATACATTCAAACGGTTTAGATCCTGCATTGCTAGCTGCGCAGTAATTAATTAACTGCAAATTTATTATATGGAGCACCAATTTGGGTGCAATAGCAGCCTAGAGGGTGCCGGCACCTTTTTATTCGTTAATTTATCCGACTAGTACTATATGTATCTGATAATACAAGTTAGGGTAAGAAAATTTATATTATCTAAATGGATAAAAGTACATATAACTTCTATTTTGTATCCGTTATCCGATCTAATAATTATAGAAAAAAATTATATATATTATATATAATAATATAATAATAAAAATTAAAAAGAGTACTTTAATTGATTTATATTTAATTAGCATGATTAAACTTTTTTTTTCAATAAAATATTATATACATACGTGTGAAATGAATTATATATGTTTTAATATTTTATTTAATATATATAAATAATTATTATACGAATATTATCCGTTATTTATATTCGTTATCTGATAAGTATAACGAATATAGTTAAAATACGAATAAAGATAATTTACAGAGAACAAGAATAAATTATAAAATAAAACAACTCTGGTCTCTGGATATGAAATACTAACCTTTACCATACCCGTTGAAACCCCTAATAGCAGCCTTTCTCGAGGAGACCCCAATCCCAATTGAAGGGTTGAACCCAAAACGCATCGCTCGCCTATATTAATTGCGCCTGCCTCTCTCATCCTCCTCCAACGCTCCTGCTTTTACAATCCTCTAGTAACCTCCTTCTCTCTCTCTCTAACCCAAAAAATAGCAACAAGTCTTTTGTTTTATCCTCAAAACAGAGGAGAGAAACAGAGTATACTCTGCTTCTTACTACCTCAACATGTGTACCACCACCACCATATCTCCAACCATGGAGCACCCGGCCAATTCACCTCCACAAAAACCCCAAGGCCAAACAAAATCTCAAATTCATGCTGATGACATGTACTTCATCGTCCCCAGCAAACCTTACATGGAGAATTCACCAATGAAACACCAACTCTTCAATCTCCCTGATTTGTCCCGGGAAGCCATTTCAGTTTTTCGCCTATCATTTCCCATCGCTCTAACAGCTTTGCTCTTCTACTCACGTTCAGCCATTTCCATGCTATTTCTTGGCTCCCTTGGTGACCTCTCCTTGGCTGCCGGTTCCCTAGCAATAGCCTTTGCTAACATTACCGGATACTCGGTTTTGAGCGGTCTCTCTCTTGGTATGGAACCTCTCTGTTCACAAGCCTTCGGTGCGAACAATTCAAAACTGTTATCTCTCACCCTTCACCGGTCGGTGCTTTTTCTTCTCTGTTCATCTCTGCCAATTTGTTTTCTCTGGCTATACATGTCTCCCATCCTTCTATTTTTCGGGCAAGATCCAGAGATAACTCAACTTGCTCAGAAGTACCTCATATTTTCTCTGCCAGACTTGTTCTCTTTTTCTCTAATACATCCAATACGTATTTATTTACGATCACAAGGCATAACATTTCCGCTCACACTTGCTGCTGCAATTGCGGCAGTTTTTCATCTCCCAACAAATTTTTTATTAGTGACCCATTTTGGGTTGGGACCCACCGGAGTTGCGGCAGCTGCCTCTGCCTCAAATTTGCTCCTCCTCCTATTACTTCTTTTATACATACGCCATGACCCGGCGATTAGCCTCGGGCCAACTAAGGAATCTCTAATAGGGTGGGCCCCGCTTGCTCGTTTAGCCTTCCCCAGCTGTGTATCGGTCTGCCTGGAGTGGTGGTGGTATGAGTTGATGATCCTTCTGTGCGGGCTCCTACCTGACCCGAAATCGACAGTGGCATCCATGGGAGTTTTGATTCAAACAACTTCGTTATTATATGTATTTCCTTCTTCTCTCGGGTTCGGGGTGTCGGCTCGGGTCGGGAACGAATTGGGGGCAAACCATCCATTTCAAGCCCGATCAGCTGCGGTAGTTTCCATGTCTATAGCTGCAGCAATGGGTGTGTGTGCCATGGGATTTGCCTTCTCTATGAAGAACATATGGGCTGGATTATTCACTAATGACAACCAAATCCAACGGTTGACGGCAGCAGCATTGCCGATCATCGGGTTGTGTGAGCTGGGGAACTGTCCTCAAACCGTTGGATGCGGTGTGTTAAGAGGAAGTGCAAGACCAGCCCATGCAGCACATGTTAATCTGGGTGCATTTTACATTGTGGGATTTCCTGTGGCAGTAATTCTAGCTTTCAAGATGGATTTGGGATTTCGCGGGCTGTGGATGGGTTTACTGGCAGCACAAGTTTGCTGTGCTGCCTTAATGTTATATGTGGTTGCAAGTACAGATTGGATGGCTCAGGCTCATCGAGCTCAGCTTCTCACCTCTCTCGGCACCGTCTCCGTCTCCGTCTCCGTCATAAAGGTCGACATAGAGGAAGGCAAAGGCAAAGTGCCAGCAGCAGTACTAGGCAAGGAAATTATTGACAGTACTGATCATGAATATGAGAAGAGATCAGAAGACTGTTACGAGCCGTTGATCTCCGTCTCAACGACTCAGATTGAACAATAATTGTGGAGCAAAATATATATTAATTGGTTTATAAGATTTTTTTCAATTGCAGTATTAAGAAATTGAGCAAAGCTTTTAATTTGCCCTTCCAATTTTGGGTGATATATTGATTAATTACTAGTCTTTGTATGATTTATTCAGTAGATATAGAGGTATTGTAATTTAATTAGGAAATAAATATTGCACCGTATTTCTTTCACTTGTGTAGTAATTACATGTTAGTGTTACGTATCATTTTACCAATTAACTTGCTAAACTTAATTAACAAAGGGATGAGAATGAGATACATGCACTGATACACATACATACAGTGCATCTACAATAGTTATTTTCCTGTTCATGTCACACAGTGATCAGCAGTCACCAAATTTTGGAGGGGCCGGGAAAACAACAAGCATATCATTATTATTCTTTGAGATTTGCATATGGGATATATATTATATGTTGGTGGATGAGGAGCACAGAAAGGACTTGATCTAGACTGGGAAAAATATAAATGCACCCATGTCACAGTCTCACGGACAGAAAGTTAAAATCATAAGAATTTTTTTTTTTTTTTTCATTTCATTGAGAGATCTTTCTGCCATTTCTTTTTTCATTTTATTGAGAAAATTAAGTTTCAATGTGGTAAGCAGTGTTTTTAAATGCAGTTTTGTTCATACATACAACGGAGACCACTGTATACTGAAAGTATACCGCATATGCAGATTTTAATATAAAAGTATACATATGCGATTTTACAATGAGTTGTTAATAAATAATATATAATAAAACTAATTTATTACACAAGTGTATTCTAATCTAGGGGTTTGTATTCTCAACTAATTAACTGCATAACCATATGCGCATTTGAAAACACTGGTGATAATAAGTGATGGTTCAATTTTTTTTTTGAAATTAAAAAACATCATAAAATTTTTACAGACTTACTACATTTTCTTTTCAGTGAAAAAAAAATTGTAAGCAGTTGTTAAAGTTAAAACAAAACTTGTATCATTGATTTCTCCTTTAAAAAATTGAAGAAAGTCAGTGCATATATATATATATGCAGTTAACAACATGCATGATCACCATGGCGATCATATTGTAGAGCAGATATGGGGCACCAGTTTGGGTGCAATAGTAATTATAACCCTTCTCTTCTCTATGAGGAAAAGGAAATGAGATTTATTGACGCAAGGCAAAGGCTAGATATCGGTAGGCCATGTTAGCAACATTGAAACCAAAAGCAAAAGCATCCAAAATGAAAGACGATAGAGAGAGGAGAGGGTTGATACTTGATAGTATATTGATAGTATATTGTGTCAGTGCCAACCCATTATCCCACCCCAGCCCCCAGGAGCAACAGTGAACCGCTGGTACCATTTTATTTTGTGCACTACTGTTTCCGCCTATTCACCATGGACCATTTCCATAAACCTCCAAATTGCCTTCAATTTTTAATCATTTTCTATGCGCCCAATATTAGTTCAGAATTGTCAGAACAAGATTTGTTTTTTTTCCTACTTTTTTTATTTTTTTATTTTCATTAGAAATCAGCACTGTTTTAATACAAAAGCGGATTACAAACCGTAACATGAACATAAGAAATTACTTACCAGCAATAGAGTATCTATATATGTATACTTTGAAAAATTAATGACTTGTGTTTATCAACACACTCATCAGTGACTAGGCACAATTTAAATTATATTAAAAAAGTTAGCACAACATATCTATATATTCTATATGAAACTATAAATCATGTACGTTGCTCATTTTTATTTTAATTATCGGTATATCAGTTGTCGCTGACTCCGAATTATATACAGCACACAATTTTAAGTTGAAAACAGCGGTGGAATATTCAATTTTTAGAGAGTCAAAACAATTAATAATTCTTACAAAATAATTGGGTACGTACTATTTATAGCACATGCAATTGAGGAATATTGACTCTTAATTCTTTCTTTGATCGATTATCACAGAATTCTAGAGAGAGGTGTTTTGCTGCGAGCAGAATTGGCTACATGAATTCAATCCTAATTCTTCTTTAGAGATCAATTAATATGAGTATTGTGAGAAAAAAAAAAAATGGTTTATTAACCAGTCTATATGCATGGCTAGGTAAATGTGTGAAAAATATACAGGTAACAGTTGTTTTTAATTTGTAAATGGAGATGCAGCCAGCGAGGGATTAATATAGGAGAGGAGAAAATTAATTTAAATAAGAAGTTAAGAAAGAAATTTGTTCAAACTATAAATACAATTGAGCATTATCTTATGATGAAAATAAATGAAAGCTATAAATAAATAGGTAATAAAGAAAGAGGCCTATATATTAATACATGTACAACTGGATTCATATATATATATGCCTGTTCCCTGACGTAGATTTAATGTAAGGGCTTAATGGGCCGAGCCTTTTTCTTGTCCTTTTTTCCTTGCTTATTTTATTATTAACATGTATTTAGTCCATAACTATAAACTAATTAAGGCCATCATGATAACCATCTCCCAGCATTGTTACATGTTTCAACATCCTGTATATATATCTCAAATTGTCAAGTCACATTTTAAAGTAGGTCATCCTTTAACTACTTGCATGATATATAAAACATGCAAATTAAAGAACCGTATTATTAGGTAAGTGCAAACAATATGCATTCAAACAAACTTCGTTATTTGGAACATATATATATATATTGACATGATGACGTGAACCTCTTGATTATAGTGATAATCAAGAGGGTCTTGTTGTAATTTTAAACTCAATATTGAAGCTTATTATATACTGATAACCTAACTGGTCTTCTTGTAATTTACCTAAACTCGGTGAAGCTTATTGTAGTATTGTACTGCAAAACCTAATTAATTATTAGTCTTCTTTTGTAGGCACCCTTTAGACAAATTTATGTCTGGTACGTGAACCTCTTTGATTTGATGGACCACTAACAAACAACCTACCTCGCCTTGATTAGTTGCCTAGCTAACAATGTCATTAATTTCTTTTTATCCTATGGACTAACAAGTTGATTAAAGATCACTTTTTTTTTTTTAATTTTGTACCAGCTAATTAAATATATTGGCAACGGGCATTTAAAAAAAAAATGGAAAGTTCTTCATTTTTGTAACATTACAGTCTTCTGTACTGCGCAGCTATATATATATATAACTCTGTGTATATAGAAGTTTTGTTAAAATCTTCCTTTCCTTAATTTTTTATTTATTTCATTTCTTATTTTTATTATTTTTCTGAGGAAGGAGTATGAGCAATGTAATAATTGTGATCTAGGCTTGAGCATGCAAACGCAGCTACTACTGATAGTGATATATATATAATATATAGCTAATTAACTAGAATATGTAAAAACATCCAAAGCTACGTACAGGAGCCAACTTGCATGATCATTTCATGCCTGAATCTTCTCTCGTGGTTCCCTCAAACTTAAACAGTAATTTTAAGTAAAAAGTCCATTCAAATCCGTGCTAATTAAATTAGAAACAGTGTTGCTAAGAAAAAAGCTGTGGGCTAGAACTAGCTAGCTAGAAGTATATATAGACTAGCAGTAGCAGATCCATATATAGATAATTAAGGTCATGCATGTCTCTATCAGGTCGATCGGTGTATAACTGTATATATATGGACTGGTTGCACATTTCTTTTCAGCACGTATGTTTACAGGTAACAGGGAGGAATGAATATCTTTAATTAATTATATACATATATATGGTCACGCGCACAGGGATAATACAAAACCAAATTATATTAATCCACTTATAATTGGGTCCCATGCATATATACACGCTGGCGAATGATCATAAAATTGATCATGTACTTACGTACCCTAGCTGAAGTGCATAATTAATTTAAGGGTAATTATATCTATATGTATGTTTATAGCTAGTAAGCTTAGGGTACGTTACGTGCATATGGTTTCCATCCTTTCATGTTGGCTAAGATAAATTAATTGATTTTTTATTTGCATTTAAAAGGATATATAATATAATATTATATTAGGACACGTACGTACATTGTTCCCCGCAACCCATTATGATTCTCACATGCATCATGTTAATGCTACCATGACTCGATCTGTCCTGTTACATAATATATATTGTCACTGTCCAAAATCCTCATTTTTAAAAATCAATCTAGATCAATTTTTAAATTAACTCCATCGAGTACCATTAATCAATGACTTGCAATGCAACCTTTAACAAAAGCGCACATAAAAATATATATATATAGGTTTTGGCTAATATGCTACGCGTAGCTAAGAGACCTCCGTGCTACGGCTCAAAATTTAAATTTTCAAAATCCTAACGGTTGATCCAAACCGTTAGATGTGTTCTACATATTGAAATGTACTTGGAGACCAAATTTTATATTTTTTGGATTTTTTTTACTATTTATTAAGCCACTTTGAAAATCGCTGATCCAACGGTGGCTTAACCAAACAGTGAAACCGTTGGATCAGCGATTTTCAAAGTGGCTTAATAAATAGTAAACAAATTCCAAAAAATGTAAAATTTGGTCTCCAAGCACATTTCAATATGTAGAACACATCTAACGATTCGGATCGACCATTAGAATTTTGAAAACACAAATTTTGAGCCGTAGCACGGAGGGGCTCTTAGCTACGCGTAGCACCGTAGCCCGGTCCTATATATATATATAACAACAATATCATGTCCCACAATTATTAGTAGAAAGCTAAACCCAAGTGAAAATATATATTGAGATATTAATTGTTCTTCACAAAGAAATAAATTAATGCTTCGTTCATTTCATGGAGTTTTTATAGTGTAAATTAAAATAGATCAGTCAATTTTTCAAGAAAAACTTAGATTATTAAAAATTTAATTGTAATGTTAAATATTGTCCATTATAAAAGAAAAACTTATATTATTAAAAATTCATTATCCAGTAGGAGAGAACAAGAAGAATAAAATAATTGTGCTATAAAATAAAAATAAACAAACATAAACAAGATGGATAGGATGTAATAAAAGATGACAATCTTTTTATTTATATATTTCTCATATGTACAGTGTAAGATTACAATGCCTCTATTTATAAGCTACATACAAAGTGTAAATGAAAAGTCATTAAAATAATAAATAAGAGAATGAATTTCAAATAGTAGTGGCTATGAAATTTCAATGGTAATGAGTTAGTGGGAAGTGAATGAGGATTAATATTAAGAGTTACCAAATGAATGGCATCCACACATTTATAATATATTCAAAACAAATTATTCGTTATAGTGTACTTTTTTTGTTACTAAGCAGTACAATGCAAAAAAAAAAAAAAAAAAATCGCCAAATTCAAACGGCCCTATATATGAAATCTTCCAATTAAGAACTAACTACACCAAATTACACCGAAAAAAAAATTCTTGTTAAATTTAGTTTTCCTTTATAGAGTCTTGAGTCTAACCACCAATCATAATTTCAACTGGACTATCACCTTTTATCTTTGTATATCTTGATTGAAGAAAGGTGCATATAAACCTCAATTTTTTATATATTTTTTCTTATTAAAAAAAATCAGAAAAGAGAAGATATACCATATATACCTGCTCTGGACTAGTACAGAGCCAGGTGGGCCAGTCCGGACTAGCGAGCCCAAAAGCCCAAAAATATGGTACAACTTTTAGTTGTCCCGAATTAAATGTGGCCATTAATATGCATTGCAAGTTGATACTTTCTGAAAAAGTCTGTACAACAAAATGATGGCCACAACATGTCTGTGAAAGTGGCAAACTGCCATGATATTAGCACGTTTTCCATCTCTGAATTATTTATAAAAATTGGATATGAGATGCTCAAAGTTTCAACCAAGGAAAACTAATTAAATTGGAATTTTCTTATGGTCTAGTTACCATGCATTATGATTTATGACAGAAATCAACCCAATATATATATATATTTTTCATGTACTTGTAAAGTGCATGTGAGTGTCAATAATTCAATATTAAACCGTGGATCTTAGAAGCATGTACAGTTTGTGTTTGTTTGTTCGTTCAAATTAGGCATAGACATGTCTCCCCACCCATGCAGCCACCCACAATTCACATGGCCACCAATTAATTAATGGTGCGGGTGCCTACACTTGTGTTCTGTTCGTGCCTAGCATTCATTAATTTTACCCCCTTTTAGGTTAGCACATGGGCCATAGGAAGGCGGAGACCATTTAAAATTATTGTTAGGTTACAACTTATAAGTGAATGTAGGCACAATTAATTAAGTGCAGCTTGTTATTACATTTGAAAGAATGATAACATAATATTAATATATTATTTCTCATCTACATAACATATATATTAAGAAAAAGCAAGCCTCTGAAACTAAATCTATGTAGCATTGTAGCCAGTATATATATTAGCACATGTACATTTGCATAATTGCAGTAGGGAATTAGGGATAAACCAACTTTATGTGCACTTTCTGCTGTGCAAAAGGAATAATGTCGGACTTATAACATGTCCAAATTATGAGAATATGGTTCCTTGGAACTTGGAATATGCGTCTTGTAATTAATTAATTAATCAGCTTAATAGGAAAAATGAAAAGAATGTTTCCAATTGAACAGCACAAACCACTGAAGGATAAATGGGCTACCCAGAAACAAAAGCCCATTATACTATGATTTATGAACTCGAATGAAAACAATAGAGAAGCCCGGTCCATCATTCAAAGGCCTGTGAATAAGAAAATGATATACGGGCTAATTGTTTGAATTTAAAAACTCAATAGACACAGATATCCAAATTATAACTTGGAACTCATCTCGTGTTTTTTATTTTTCTTTTTCTGCGTTCAACATGTCTGAAATAGAGGCTGAGAAGGAAGAGATAAAGAGAGGCAGATAAGAGACAAGCTTAGATGAATGAGAACATCTCTTTGCTCAAGGAATAAAACATTCCTCGGTTAGAGCCAACCAAACACGGTCAGTCTATGTAGGATTAGTCCTCACTCCTCACTCCTCACTCCTCACACTATGTTATTCTAATAACAGCCGTTGAGATTTTTCATATGCGGATCTCGATAAAGATTTCATTCCTGAATCTCAACGTAGTTGAACAATTGCCATTGGTATAACAGGGTCATGCTATTTTAATGAAATAACATCCGATTTGCTTATCTAATAAGAGAATCATTTTATTGTTGACAAGAGATAATTACAATGATTAAGTCATACAGATAACATAAATATTTACATTTGTTTTCAGTTGAATGCAAAGTACCAAATAAATCCTTCATAAAGTGAACCATGTGACTACCAAATTACAAAATATACTTGAATATATAAATAAAATAATAACCACAGAGTATACTTAAAAGGCTCCACAAAGAAATGACATTAAGTAAATCTAATTTAGGTTAAATTAAACTTCAATTCTACAATTATTGATTACTCAACTTTTGAATTAATTACAATATTTAAGATTGATTGAACCTCATTAAATCTCACGCTAAATCAAAACTTAACTATAAAATCATTATGCACAAAACTGAACTAATTTGTTAACTTGGTATTCCAAGCACAACTTAATCACACTTAGTTCCACATATTTGAAAGTTCATTGGTTTAAATTTCCATAACATCTGCAAAATGTAGAGGTTAATGGCGACAAAACTCAGTTAATTTTAGTTTTAGTTGCTAACTCAACGTCAATGCAATTGAATTGAGATAATTTGAATTCATTTAAAATTTGGGAGACAAATTAAGAAACTTGTACTTGTGAGAGTAAATATGCAGAAGTGCTTAATTGAAGCATAATGAGAAACTCTTTTTAATGTTATGATTTATAACCCTCAATTGATCTCTAACTAAATGAGAATTGTATTTGTTGGATACATGTACAAGCAAAAATAAAAAAAAATTGAAAATTTTCTTGTCTCAAATGTAAGAATCTACTTGTGAAAAACCAAATAATTAAGCTAAAACAAAAAAGGCATAAATTATAACTCTTCTTTTAAAAAGGGTGTTTGAGAATTATTTAATTTATTTATAAGAGTTACTGATAATGAGTTTCATAAGCTTGCGATAAATTAGTCATGATTTGTAGAGTTGTCAGATAGTGGGTCGAGTCAATCGAGTTTACTAGAGAACATTAATTAGATTTCATAAGAATTGTTGTGGTTATACTGGTGTACAGTCATTCTTAGAATTCATATATTTTGTTTTATATTTGAGATTGTTCTATATTATATGTGTTTGTTATATGTTTTTGTAAACGTTGTTATTGATTTTAAATCAAGAATATAAGATTAACATTTGATTTATTCTGATATCTAAAATATGTAGTTATACAAAATGTATTTTGTTTAACATATAATATATCAATAGTGGCTAACAATTTTAAATGAACAATGTGAATTGATAAATACAACTAAGAGATATAAATAGTATTGTTTTTCACACACAATTCATTTTTATTCATGACTTAAAAGTATGTATTGGTTTTAAATTCACATAAAAATTATGAGAAGAATCTAACAATTAAAAATTAGTACTGTAAAAAAGAATAACCAATCATGTCTAAAAGTCCAGTTTTTTAATGGGTCAAATTTACATCTTTATTTCTTATCTTTTTTTTTGTTTCCTGATAGGTCATTCATCCCCTATGAAATAGAAATGAACGGACACTTTAAATTAATGAGTAGGACCCCTTATCACCGTGATTTATTGTCTCAATTTGTATGTACTTGGTGCTAAAAATTAATTAATTTACAACCCAAAATTGAGACATAATATTGGAGAATGACATAGTCTTTGTTTGATGATTCATCTCGCGCGGTATCATTTAATTAATATATATGATTCAATTCGGAGTTATCATACAACATTTTGATATTTACATCATAATTATATTAGAAATTTGACTTGTAAATATGGATGGTCAACAATAAAATAAATTTAGACTCTCATGAGGTCAAATCTAAACATGTTTTAAAAGAGTACTTTTACGACATCTAAATTAGCACAAATACCATTTCAATCAGAAAAAAAAATTATGTGAAATATTAACCTCGTACTGTACTCTACGTGTGTGTGTGTGTGTTTTTTAATTAAGCTTGATCGATAGAAGCTATGAGGTATATTACAAATGGTCACAACTAATCTGTATATAATAAAGATACATCAACAATACTTCAACCACATGGATCATAGATGCTTCTTAATTTAACTGCAAGTTCTGCTACTACCCCTGGTGGCCTGCGCTTCCTTTGAAATATCCTGATATTAATTTCTTTCCTTCCAAATTAATAACTCTACTCTACGTTAAATATGTACATGCATCGTGATGCCTTCATCATATTTTGTTTTTTTTGTTTTCCTAACGAATCTACATTCAGATGATCCGGTTTAATCATCTGCAGTGTCACCGAAAATTAAAACGATCCTAAGAAAAAACCCATCCACATCCAGTCATCCAGTATTGTTTTTTTTTTAGGAAAAATATGGGTCTCGCCGGTATTTAATTGATAATCGCGGTTACAAAGTTTTGTAGCTGCGTGAGTCATCCAGTATTGTTATATATTATTCTCCCCATTTCATTTTCAGGGCAAGGGGTAAGAACGGGAAGTCCGGTTCCCTAAATTAACTCAATCATTGAGTTTGCATCCTCACCGTCTGATTACAACAATCGATCCGGTTCAAGACGAAATGCATGAAATACTTTAATATTAATTCATGCTAAATACGGATTGAACAGTTCAAATCCAAACTCAATGATTGAGTTACTTTAGGGGATTCCAATTTAAAAATGAAGCAAGTCTGACGGCTATATATCTTTAGGGCAACATTTGAATCGTAATTGATTGGATAATCTTGTTGAACTAGTTAATAATTCCAATAACGATGTAAAATTTCATATCGCACTAATAAGATTACAAAAGGACATATTTTCATTAGAAGAAATTAGACTAGATGACAAATACAAATCTTTAAATGACATCTATATTAAATAAGATTTCTTAAATAACATATTAAATAACATAATAAATAACTTATTATTTTTTAATCTTTTTGACATATTTTTATTAAAAATCTCATACAAAATGACATATTTAATGACAAATATTTTTTTCTTAAATGATATAAAAAAAAAAAAAAAACATGTAGACATTAACAATCAATTCAAAAATTTCTTAAATAACATTTAAAAAATAAAAATAAATCACGATAAATCAGAAAGATAATACAATTGCATGTAATTAGTACATGTGGCAAATACATGTCTAAATATATTTAAACTTCAACATGTAGAAAAAACATAAAAAAAATGCATAGAATCAGAATATTGATCGGAGGGCTGATATTTAATATTTAATCCGAAATTTTATTTTTTAATCAAAATTGTTATTGAATCACGACATCTACGTGCTTAATATAAGAAAATGATTATAAGAACAATGATGATATGAACTTTATTGAGAAATAATTACTGTAATTGTTAATGTGATAAGAAAAATTATGTAATTTTAAGAACATATACAACTAACAACTAGCAAGTATTCATTGGTCCTCGTCGTGTTTTAAATTTTCAGCCGAAAATTATTTTCATTCCTACAATTAATAAAAACAATGATTTTTTTTACCACATGAAACACTTTAGTTATTAGTTATCAACAAATTTGATTAAAACTATAACCTTTATATGTTGCTACCAACAACTCGCCGATTTTTTTATTAACATTTTTCAATCGGGATTTTTGTAGCCATAAGAAAAATTAAATTATTTTTTGTGTGTTAGGGAAAAAAAATAAAAATATTTTGGATCTAAATCATTTATTCCAATTCAAAAATCACTTCTGAGTAAATAAAGAAATTGTCATGGTCCTTCTTGTACATTCAAATTGTAAAGTACTTCATCTATTTTTCAAGAAGCAATTTATATTTTTAATATTTTAATATTTTTCTAAAATCACTTTTAAAGAAATAAATGAAATAACTTTAATTTGAATGTACTAGAATAACCACGATAATTTTTTTATTTATCCAGAAGTAACTTTTAAACTGGGATTAATAGCTCAGATCTAAAATATTTTTATTTTTCAGTAACACATAACGACATATTTTAATTTTTTTTACAGTTGAAAAAAAATTAAGACTGAAAAATGTTAATCTAAATTATTTGTCCCCGTCTTTCTAGTAAATTAAATTCTATAGTATTCCATTTGTTTTCAAAAAGATATAAAAATATTTCTAATATTTTAATAAAAAATCATAAAATTTTCTAATTAAATAAGAAAAACACAAATCTGAAAATTTCGACCGTTGTTTCCAATGTTAAATCAAAGGGGAAAAAAACTGATTTTATGTGCTAACCGCTAATAATTTCGCCGGTTCATTTTTTTTCCGGACCATGGATAATCCTGATGGTCTAGAAAAAAAAGATGGATTGCTGAGAATCTCGACGGTCCGAGTTTTTTATAATTTCTACAAAATCGTGGATATTTCTATTAATTTTATTCTCTGCGGTCTGTATAATTTTATAACTTTTACAAAATCGTGAATATATATTTTTTTTAATGTTTCGTATTTACGGAAATCTGGGAACTGGTTCATTTCGTTTTTGTCCACTTATGAGTTTTATGTATTCGTTTCTACGATCGAGGTGCTTCTTAATTATATTTAACTGTGAAGAGAAGAACGAGCAAGGTGTTTCTTATATTAAACTATACATGCTTCACTTTACAGATACCAAGACATCTTTATTATAATATTCATATTTTTGTTGGTCAACTCTCTGAGATTTGTATGTGAATTAACGGTACGCTACTAGATAAATTACTAGCAATGGGTATTATTTTTTAGACTTTTCAACTCTAGATTTGTTTGTTGGTCATCCTATTAATTTTTTAGACTTTTCAACTCTGATTTTTTGATAATGATAGATGAGGAAGGTGCCTCCAGATATATGTATACTTCTATTTTTTAAATATTTATAACTCAAAATTTAAAATATTAACATAAAAATAAAATAGTTAAATATAATCTATGTTATTTTCTTTATAGAGTAGAACTAGGGTATTCTTAAGTTGACTAATTTTTTTTTTGTTGTGAACTTATTTCTAAAATCTATTAAATTTTCTTCAAATGACGAATTCAAACGTTGAAATCCTTCTATCTTATGAGTGATGCGTCTACATGTGAAAATTTTAAAATTTCGAATTTATTTAGTATAAAGTCCAGCGGTCAAAATTAGAAGGTTTATAAATTAATTTTAATACATTCATTTTTGGAACGCTTTTTGAGCACTTGACTCTATACAAAATTAATTATAAATTATAATTTTTTTCTATATAGACGCATCACTCATAAGGTAGAAGGAATTGAACGGTTTGGATTCGTCCTTTGAAGTTAATCCAATAGGTTTTAGAATTGAGTTCACAAAGAAGCTTGGTGAACTTAGGAATACCCCAGTTCTACTCCTCTCATCACAATAGTACAATTTTTACAAAACTTTTAATAACAACCAAAACGAAGTTGAAATGTCATATTTTTTTTTTTTTACACATGCATATGAAATGATGTAGATCATATTCAACAAATTTATTTAAACTTTTAAATTTTAAATTTTGAATTATTTTATAAATAAAAATATGATGAAGACGTAAAAAATAAAGACATTTGAAACCTCCTCTAATTTATAATAATCAGCAACTAGTTAAACTGTCCAAAATAACATTCAAACCTTTGTCCAATTGTCAAACATATCATTGTCAATACAGCAAAAAAATTAAACATCTAGAAAGATATAACTATCATCAAAACCTTATGAGTCTGTTGGTAATTATTAGGGGGTGTCAATGACACCCGTTTATCCGTTTAATTACTCAATTTGTATTGTATCTAAAAATATGAATAAGGGTATGATTTTTTTTTTTCGTTAGCTTATCGGGTACGGGTAAGGGTAACTATTTTTTTCCGTTAGCTTATTCGTTTTCGTACAAGATAATTTTTAAAATTAAAATTATATATAGATATATATTTGTATGAAGATGATACATGATACAATAAAGTTTTATATTTTATTAAATTTTTCAAATACAAATTAGTTGTATTCATCATTACTTTTTTTTTTCTTTTTTCTTCTTGTTTTGAAAAATATTTTATTGAAAGTACAAATTAAAATGTCAATGACACATGTTTATTTGTTTATCCGATCCTTACCGTATTTGAAAAGATGATTAAAGATTAAAAAAAAGAGAGAGGTTAAAGTGGGAAATTCATGAGACAGCCCCACCCCCTTATTAAGAGAAATATTGAGAGGGCTAATATATTATTGATTTGTCATAACCGATTCACGGCTCTTTAGTATTATTTCATTTGGTTTTTTTGACCCATTCATTGTTAATTTCGTGATATAGCGTTAGTGTAAGAATCGTATTCAATTAAATACTAAAATTATTTTAACTGAATTTTATTTAAAAACAATAACATTGATAACAACAATCATACTATTGAACCCATATGAAAAAAAAATAAAGAGAGAGAGAATATAAAATGTACAAGTCTTTTCAACTCACAATGATAATGAATATGTTAATTGCTTGTTTAATCAATAAAAAAGTATTAATTGTGAAAAACATTTGGAAAGATATCCTAAATTGAGAGTAATGCGGTAGGCCCCGCAAGAAGCACAATTCAGACTTCAGAGGAGATATGGGACCCAAGAAGCAAGGGGATTGGCGCCGACTCTATTGACCCCAAAAGCAAGTCGTAAGTCGTAAGTCAATGTCCACTCATTATTAAGTGGTTCACAATTAAAGTGGGTCAAACGAGGAGTCTTTCCAATATAAATATAAATTGTCATTATTCAGTCTTCTTCTTTCACATCTGTTATTTATCTATTTGCAATTCAACACTTTTTTTTTTTCTTTTCCAAAATGTATGAGTGAAAAACCCAATTGAAACCTATATTACTGAAATTTCATATCAATTTTTAATTAGTGAGTGCTTTTAGAGAATACATAATCATGAACTTAATTTCCTAGTAAACAAGTAAAAATTAATATTAATTAATTAACTTTATTTCTCCGTTCAAAACAACAATATGTATGTCTGTAGAGTGGCTAAACTACTCCTATAATTTTAACATTTTAATTATATATATGAAATTTTTTTTTTTTTTTTTATATATATAGTCTAGTAGGTAGGGCTCTATTTTATTGTTGAGATAACTTTGAGTTCAAATTACACTCATTCCATTATGCATTTTAAATTTTAATTCTTCGTATCTTCATTTTCTAGTTAACTCTCTGAAGATGACTAGTAGATATAGAGAAGGAAATACGTAACGTGACAAACACACCGTAATTTTGTCACGTGATGTGATATGACATGATCAATATTTTTTTTTCACGTGACGTGACGCGACGTAAATTAGTCACGTCAATTTTTTTTTATATTCTAATTTAAATTGTTGAAAATTTAGATAAAAAATATATGAAAAAAGATATGAAAAAAAAAGCTAAAATAAGCAAATAATATTGCAAAGGTTTTTTTTTTTTTTTAAATCTTCGCAGAAGCTACGAAGTCATGAGGGGGAATCGAACTCTTGACCTTTGAGTAACCAACAATCCTAGGACTTCTTGCAAAGGTATTTTTTATTTTGAGAAAAGACTGTTAGACATCTGACATGACTTTAAAAATTCAAATTACAAGCATTCATTAGACTAAACTAGAGAAAATAAAAATCAGTACTACATGAGTATCAGTATCACTGAACCGGCACTAAAAAGAAAATCTGAATCATTTATCCATACCAAAAAAGTTGGATACTCTATGTTTTATACAGTGACGTGATTGGTTTGCGTGACATGACGTGACATATAATTTTCACTCGAATACGATCACGTCACGCGAGTCACGTAATATAATCGACACACGTAATATAACATGACATGACGTGATGTAACTAGTCATGCCGTGATAAATTTTTTTGTCGTTAAATTTTGGCTGAGTAGTTCTTCAGACCTTAAATCCAAGTACCTCCCTTCAAATATCCTCAAAAACTCTATCCAATTCATAGGGTCCGTGTTCTGGTGCTTAACATCCCTGTGTCTGGGTTTCCCTTTGATTTGACCCCCTCAATTTCAAAGTATGATTGCCAAGTAGATATATAAAATTAGAACAGTAGAAAGGAAAAAAAGTTTCACCAAACACAGAACGAGTACTCCATCTTATTGTAATGTTTTTTTTTTTTTTTTTTTTTTGAAAAAGTGGAATTTCCGCTGGTTTCATTACGAAACAATGTTTGTACAAAACTTACTAAACTGTGCATAGCACTCAAAATCTACTTATTCTAAACTAAAGAGAGACAAATAGCCAACTAGCAACAATAGCAAACTAGCATAACACAAAGCAAAGTAGAGAAACAGAAGCCAAGAAAATTAATCACTAATATCCATCATACTAGGTTAAGAGGAGGACCCAGTATCCACCAAAGACCAATCAGGAGACGACAATCCAGCGGCCTTCTCAATGGCTTCGGAGAACTCTCTATCAGACACGGCGAACCCAAGTGTAGGGGCCCCGTCTATACCCTGTGAATCCGAATCCGATAGAACAATCAAGGGGCCTAAATGAGTTAAAGGAGAAACATCGAAAGACATAATCAATGATAATTTAAAATATGAGTTATCTACACGAACTTTACACCAAAAAGAAGTCAAAGCAGTTATGGAAGATGCTACCGAACTAATAGGAGGTATTGGTGCATTCTGAAAACAAATTTTATTTCTGGTTAACCAAATAATCCATAAAGTGGCAGCCCTAATTAACTCAACCAATAAGGAATCCTTTAGAGGAATCCAATAATCAAAATGCCAAAGGTCCGAAACCTGAGTACAATTAAAAATGAAATTGTTATGATTACCGATCCAAGACCATAAGGTTGAGATAAAAGGACAAGTAACAAAAAGGTGGTCTACATTCTCAGGGGCACCACAAAATACACAATCCACATTACCCTGCCAACATCAGGTACGTAAATTACATTTGGTAAGAATTTTATTCTGTCTAAGTAACCAAACAAAAACTTTAATCTTAAGGGGAATGTTGGTCTTCCAAAGATTATGGTAGATAGTGTTAGTAAAACCACTAAATAATAACCATTTATAAAGAGAATTGACAGTAAAAAGACCCGTAGAAGTCCATCGCCAAGAAATACTATCCAGTTGAGTCGAAGCTAAAGAATGAAAAAGGAAAAGCCCTAAAAGTTGATGCCATTCATGAAGAATAATACCCGTTAATTGCCTGCTAAATTGCAAACTAAATGAAAAATTAGAGAAAACTACAGAAACAGTAATAGAAGAATCTATAGTAATTCTAAAGAGATTTGGGAAATAACAAAATAGAGCGCAATCACCATGCCATCTATCTAGCCAAAAATTAGTATCCCTACCATTACCTACAATCCTATTAATACCCATATTAAAAATGTCTTTAAGATCTAGAATACTGGCCCAGAAAGAAGAAAATCTAGTGGAAGCCAAACCAGAAGAATCATATTTAGCAATTAAAATCAATTTCCACTTACCGATTATGGTGGGGTCCTTAAATCGAAACCACCATTTGGCTAATAATGCAATATTCATAAAGTTTAGGTTTAGAACACCTAATCCCCCTTGATTTTTGGGCAAACAAACTGTGGACCATTTGATAAGGTGATATCGCATTCTTCCAGAGGTACCATTAGCCCAAAGAAAACGCTTTCTAATGATATCAATTTTGTTCCTAATAGAAACCGGTACTCTATAAATGGAAAGCCAATAAAGAGGCATTGATGATAAAACATAATTTAATAATGTGACACGACCACCTAATGATAGTAAAGAACCCTTCCAAGTTTGTAAACGTTTATCAATTTTATCCACTAATGGGGACCAATCATTCAAACTTAATTTCTTCCAATGAAGAGGAACATCTAAGTAAGAAATGAGTAAAGAACCAATATTACAATTTAATTATCTAGCTAATAAACTTGATTCATGATCAGAAATATTTAAAGGAACAAGTTCACTCTTTTCAAAATTTATTTTTAAACCCAATAAATTTTCAAAACCCAAAAGGAGAAACTTTAAATGTTCAACCATAAGGGAATTAGCTTTCAAAAACAATAAAGTGTCATCCATAAAATGTAAATTCAAAACTTTAATATCATTTCCTAATCTAGATATAAATCCAGCTTGTTGGGCTTTACTAAGAATTTTATTAAGGACATCGGCTAACAAATCAAAAAATAAAGGAGAAAGAGGGTCGCCCTGTCTGAGACCTTGCTTACAGTGGAAATAATCACCTAATTCACCATTCAAAGAGATACATGTTCGACCACTTTGCAAAATATCTCTAATACAATTAATAAAAAGTACACCAAAACCTCTAGCAACTAAAACCTCAATCAAAAAATCTCAATTAACCTTATCAAAGACCTTTTCAAAATCAAGTTTGAGAAAAATACCCTTTTGCTTAGACAATCGAACTTGATGTAAAACCTCATGAGCACAAACTATATTATCTCCAATTAATCGACCTTTGAGAAAAGCTGCCTGAGAATTATCAATAAGCGGATCTAATACTAAAGAAAGTCTATTGGTTAAAAGTTTAGTAATCATCTTAAAGCTACAATTAATAAGACTAATGTGCCTAAATTGTTTAATAGTTGAGACATCTGCCTTTTTGGGAATCAAACAAATAGAAGCGAGATTCAGTTTGGAAATATCTAAAGTTCTATTATAAAAAGATTGAAATAACTTGAAAATATCTGGATGAATCAGATCCCAAAAGGACTGATAGAAAATAAAAGAAAGACCGTCAGGACTTGGAGCTTTACCAGGATTACATGAAAAAATAGTTTTCCTAATTTTATCAATAGTGAAAGGAAGCTCAAGAGAAAGCTGTTGAGAACGAGTTAAACGCTCAGAAGGAGGCCACATATCATGTTGTAAACCGAGTAATCGAGATGAACTGGTGCCTAATAAATTCTTATAATATGAGGTTATATGATGTTTAAGAACCACATGATCAAATACAGTAATACCATCAATATCTAGTGAAAAAATTGCATTTTTCTTCTTTCTAGTAGAAGCTGAAATATGAAAAAAGGCAGTATTGGAATCACCCTCTAAAAACCACCTTAAACGAGAATGTTGGTGCTAAGAAATTTCTTCCTCTTTATAAAGCCTATGTAAACTAGTTTGACACTATTGCCAATGAGAGTAATTAGAAGGAGATAAAGAATTAAAATATTGCTGTAATTCATAAGAGGCAATATGTTCAAGAAGAGATGATTTCAATCTCCTCTTCTCTCCAACAAGGTTAGCATGCCAACCACGTAATTTTTGTCTAAAGAATTGTAATTTATACTTTCAAGAATTACCTAAATCATCCCCTAAATTATACGACAACCACCATGTAATAACCAAGTCAACGAAGCCTTCCTGAGAAAGCCAATTTTTTTCAAAACGAACATTTTTTGGGTGAGAATTAATTAAGGCACCAGTAGTAAGAATGAAAGGATTATGATCTGAAAAAATACGAGGTAAAGAATGAACTATAGAAGATGAAAAATGGGTAAGCCATTGATTGGAACAAAAATATCTATCTAAAAGAGCTTTAGAGCTAGAGGTAGATGACCGAGTCCATGTAAATTTTCGATCAACCAATAGTAACTCAACTAATTCCAAAGTAGAGATGAGATTATTAAACCTATTGCTTAAGACATAAAATATCTTATTGTAATGTAAAACTATAACTACATGATTGTAAAAATTATAAAACTATGTACATGTGATTGGAGCAAAAATAAAATCCATAAAAAAGAAAAGAAAGATGAAAGAGTATAAGCAATTAATTAAGCATTAGAGTTCTAAAAATGCCCGTGCGGGCGTGCCTTGCCCGCGCCCGCGCCCGTCCTGTCCGCGCCCGTGCCGCGAGCACTCGCGGGCACGGGCGTTAAACGGGCCGGACCCCTTTTTTTTTTTCCCCGTCCGCGAGTGCCCGGCCCGCCGTGCCCGCGCCCCTGGAATTTTTTTTTTTCCGAAAATTTGAATTAAAATTCAAATTCCCCCCCCCCAATCCCCCATTCCCCCTCCGGCCCTCCCCCTCCCCTCCGGCCCAGACCCCACGTCCCCGCCCCACCTCTCCATTTTTTTTTTTTTTTTTTAAATTCAAATTTTAATCCCTCCAAACAAAATTCTATAAATATACACCCATTCCTCTCAATATTTTCACATCTCTCTCAATATTTTCATCTCTCATTCTCTCAATCTCAATCTCAATATTTTTATTATTCTCCAATTTTTTAAAATAATAAAAAATGAGATATATTTTTTTAAAACTTTAAACAGCCATAACTTTTGCTATGAAAGTCGGATTGACGCGAGTTTTGAAATTTTTGCTCGCGATGCCCGCGCCCGCGCGCCCGCGACGCCCGCGCCCGCGCCCGTGGGGCCCTGCCCGGCCCGCCTGTAGAGCACTATTAAGCATCGATCGCTGATTAAGATACATGCACTACAAAACTACCACTACTATCATCATCATCTCTGTCTTGAAAATCACCCGACAAATCTTTTCTTCTGCTGCCTTTCTTGGAAAGGATCAAAGCAGCTTCTTCATACTGGTCATATCCGAAGCCATTATGAGTAGTGTTAACCGTCCGATCATACTGACTCAACCATTGAACGACCATTTTCATTGTGGGTCTTGCAATCGGATCCTTCGAGGTGCAGCTCAAACCTAATTTAAAAACTGCAGCAATGTCAGGTAAATATTCATCATCATTTCGAATGCCCGCATCGATCATGTCAACAAGCATGCCGTGCTCTAGGTATAATCGCAATGCCCAGTCTGCCAAGGCTTCGTACTCATTTCCTTCGTTTGCTCTTTTCCCTGTTGTTAACTCTAAAAGAATGACTCCGAAGCTGTACACGTCTACCTTCTCATTGATCTTCCTCTTCCTCCCACATTCTTCAAAATGACAAAAATGCAAATTCAAGATTAAACTTTTTTAAATTCATGCTGCTTGCACCACATAAAATTAAATTAAATGAAATGATATAACAGAAAACCTGGTGCGATATATCCAAAAGATCCTTGAATAGCAGAAACAGTCTCAGGTTCACCGGATTTCTCCAGTACTCGAGCAAGGCCAAAATCAGCAACTTTTGCTCTGAATTTCATGTCAAGCAAAATGTTACTTGATTTGATATCCCGGTGCATTATTGGTTGAGAGTAACTATGGTGCATGTAGCAAAGGCCTTTTGCAGAATCAATTGCAATGCCTAGCCTTGTTGGCCAATCCAATGATCGAGTTCCATCCATCCTCTCTTTACCGTAAAGCCACCGATCCAAACTACTATTCTCCATGTATTCATAAACTAGTAACTTTGAATCAGTACTCGATATGCAACAAAGGAGCTTGACAATATTAGCATGACGAATTTGGCCAAGTATACTGACTTCCGCGTTGAAATTCTTTTCCAAGTTACTATCCATTTTGACGTGACCAACAAAAATTCTTTTAACAGCCACAATTTGATCTTCATCATTGTTTAGAATGATCTTGTAGACTTTACCAGAACCGCCACTACCAATGATATTCTCCTCTTTTAGCCCCTGTGTTATCTGGTCCTCTGTAAAATCAAACTTGTGGAAGGAAGTTACCTTCCATGCAGTCTGAGTCTCATCATTACCGGTCGTTTTTCGCTTGATTTGTGCTCTAAGTAGCAAAATCCCAACCACCCCAATACCAATAAGTACAGCAAACCCAAGGGTTGCAAATATAGTAATGAGTTTCCTTGAGAGTTTATTTGAGCTGCTCGTGGCAATAGAGCACCCAGGTAAATTCAAACTGGAGCTGAAATTAGAGTCTGAGCACAGACCGGGATTGGATAGAAAACTATGGTCAAATGCTTGGTTCTCAAGTGAAGGTGGTATACTACCTGACAAATTGTTTTCTGATAGATTTAGAGAAACGAGTTTTAGGTTGCTTATATTCACTGGAATTGGACCTGAAAGTTCATTATTGGATAAATCGAGAGTTGTTAGAACCGAGAGTGACCCAATTGAATCGGGTATTGAGCCTGTTAACTTATTGTTACTAAGATTTAGCATATTAAGATACTTCCAAACCTGGATGCTTTGGGGAATTGATCCATGAATTTGGTTTGAATCTAGTGATAGTCCTTGCAAACGTGATAGTCCGGTTAAATCACTGGGGAGCTCTCCAGAAAAGGAGTTGTTTGATGCCTTAAAAACTTGAAGTTGGTCAGCAAAGGCTGGAATTTCACCTGTAAAATTATTGTTATATATTTCAAGCCGAGTGAGGTTCGAGGGTAGTTTTTTAGGGAGTCTACCAGTTAACTCGTTGTCATGGATAATTATCTCAGTAAGATTAGTAATTGACCAAAATTTTGATGGAAACACTCCAGAAAATCTATTGTTGTACAATTGGATAGTATTTAGCGTGGAGCAATCTGCGAGAGATGATGGTATCTCACCAGTAAAATTGTTATCAAATACGATAATTGATGTAAGTTTATTCCCTGAGCAAAGATGAGGTGGTAATTGACCCGATAGTCTGTTATCATCTACTTCGAAATTCCAAAGACTCGAATAGCTCCCTAAACTTTCGGGTAATACCCCAGTAAGGTTGTTATTAAAGAAGCGAATGTCAATTAGCTTTGGCAGAAACCCAATGCTTGTTGGTATTTCGCCGCTAAGAGAATTATAGTACAAGAAAAGGAGGGAAAGATTTTTTAAACCACCAAACCTATTAGGTATTGAACCTGTCAGTTTGTTTGCTGACAAATCTAGCTGAGATAAACCAAGGCAACGAATAGGACCAGTGAAACTGATCTCACCCGTGAGATGATTTGAGAACAGGAATAGTGTCTGTAGTTTCTCTAGGGACCAAATCCAACTGGGTATAGTACCATTTATTTGGTTCCATCCCAAATCAAAGTACTCAAGCTCAGTAAGTTTCGACAGTGTATTTGGAATTTCACCGATTGTGTTTGTTCGTGTCATCCATAGAAATTTGAGTCTAACCAAGTTACCAAACTCAGCTGGTATCTGGACCGGTTTAAGCAAAGTATTCCAAGCAAGAGAGAAGTGCTCTAAATTTATCAAATTTGCAATCTCTCGTGGATAGGTGCCATTAAAAAGATTCCCTTCTAGGTGAAGCTCTTTTAATCCCACTAAACTACCAATGGAAGCGGGTATATCCCCGGTGAAATTATTTTGCGAGAGATCAAGATAAGTAAGAGAAGAAGGCAATAACTTATCTATGTCTGTTGGAAGAACGCCAACAAAGTAATTCATGGATATATTCAAGTATTGCAGGGAAGAGCAGTTGTAGAGAAACTCGGGGAAGGTGGAAGGGAGTTCGTTGTTGGAGAGGTCAAGGTGAGAGAGGTTCAAGCGGCATATGGAATCAGGGATTGGTTGGTTTAGGTTTTGGTTGATGAGAACGATCTTTGAAACGAAGCCGTTGGTGCAGTAGATGCCATTCCATTTGCTGCTGCAGGGGTCGTCTGAAGTCGAGTTCCAGGAGACGAGAGCTGGAGGGTTGTCCCAAGTAGCCTTGATTTCGAGTAGGATTTGCGTTTCTGATTTTTGCTGGCAGTAGGAACAGAGGAGGAAGGAAGCGGATATGAGAAGTGAGAGGAGACTGATGAAGTGAGGTTTCATGGTAACAGAAGAAGAAGAAGGATTAGAGAAGATTAATGATTGCTTCAGGTTCTTTGCCTTTATCAACTCTCTATTTCTCTAACGAGTTACGAGTGTTGCATTTTATAGTCGTGCAATTTTTATTTAAAAAGAAAAGAAAATAGTTATAGTCGTCGGTCTGTACGTCTCAATCATTAATGTCTTGGGTTATTCCAATGGAGATATTTTTATAAACCATAATTAAAAAAAAAAAAAGTTCAGATTTCAGCATGATTTACTGAGTTTTTACAAAAATCATAAGAACCGGACTGCCAAACCGGTTTAAAATCCTTCAGAACCGAGTTGCCAAACCGGTCTCATTTTTTTATTTTTTATTTTTATTTTTTTATTTTTTACAGATTGTTTATAAAATAAATCAGATATTTTGTTTGATTTTGTATATTAACAATAAGATTAATCGAACAATTATAATTTTTTTTTTGTGTATTTTGCCCATTTTATCATTTTAACAAATCAATTGATTGATTTTTTATATAAAAAAAATCAATAAATATTTTCGTGAAGAAAATTAAAAAAAAAAAGTATAAAGGTGAATTACAATAACAATACTAAAAATTTGTATCTCTGGATACTTTTTTCTAAGAAATAATGTCTCTGAATGATTAATGGACATACTTTTCATAATCTAACATCTTTTTTGGCAAAAATCGACTCTATTTTAATTTTTTTTTACAGAAACTTCTAAATCCTCCATGTAGTAGACCAATGTATCATTATTTAAAAAAATCGACCAATTAGAATACTAACATATTTTTTCATAAATAAAACACTTATTTTATATTTTTACAAAAAAATAAGTACTTTTTAAATTAAAATGAGCTTTAATAAAAATAACAATTAAATAATTAAATTTGTTTGTTTTTAAAATATAAAAAAGTAAATTTAAAAAAAATAATACGTACATTTGAAAACCAATTTATTGATTTTTATATATTTATTGATTTTTTTATATAGAAAATCAATCCATTGATTTGATAAAATGATAAAATGGTCAAAATACACAAAAAAAAAATATATATTGTAATTGTTCCATTAATCTTATTGTTAATATACAAAATCAAACAAAATATCTGATTTATTTTAGAAACAATCTGTAAAAAAAAAAAAAAAAAATGAGACCGGTTTGGCAACTCGATTCTGGAGGGTAAACTGACAAGACCGGTTTGGCAGTCCGGTTCTTATGGTTTTTGTAAAAACATAGCTAATCATGCTGAAATCCGAATTTTTTTTTTTTAATTATGGTTTATAAAAATATCTCATTCCAATGAGCCGGATCGAATGTATCAATTTCAATATAGCGACAAGTGAAAACTTCACTGATTCTCCGGTTCTCCCTATTCCCTATTCTGTTGTAATATTGTGCCAAGTGTGAACAGGTCTAAAAGCTAAAAAGTTGCAAATTTATCATAGACTGACACTCATAGTCATAGACTCATAGTGGAAGATATGCACAAAGGTCCTCAAATCTTGATACAAGGAGAACAATAAGAACTGCTAGATATGAAACTTAAGAAGAATTAACTTATCAATAAAAGTGGGGAGAATTTCATACTAAGAATTTTATAAATATGTTTTTTATCAATGAAATTGTTAGTAAGCATGTAAAACCACTAACTTTAAAAAAAAAAATGGAGAGTACGTAGTGCGTGCAGAATTATTTCAGTGCCCACTTGATTGTTTAGTTAAGCGTTTCTGCATCATTTTTAGCTAAATAATTAACAATACTATAAATTTTAGAGGAGTCATAACTGATAAGTGCACTTCTTATTTACATTTCTTCATGAACTTTAATGTGTTTGTACTTTCCTCAAAGTACATTTATACCTTACGTTATTAGCTAGGATCAAATATTTTGAAAAGTAGTAGCAAAGTACATTTATACCTTACGTTATCCTATTTTGAGAAGTAGAAGGCCAAAATCATTCACTTGATCCTTGACTGGTAGATACTGGCAATAGGAATAGGAATAGTAGTAGCAATATTGGCAATACTGGCATAGGATAGTGGTATATCTGTTTTTCTATTGTTTAGAAGGGCTTTAGAGTTGTTTTACTTTCTGTTGGGGGAGATGGCCTCATATTAGGATTTGAGCTGTAATGTGGACGTTGTAACTACCTAAGTGGTTAATGAAACCTGGCAGCCTTTGCTCGGCATATTTCAAAAAAAAAAGATCCTTGACTGGTAGAAACATTCTTTTTTTTTTCTTTTCTTTTCTGTGGTGATCTCTACTCCTAATTGAATGAATGAGCAAACAAAAAAGAAAAAAAAAACTGAGGGATTTCAAACGGCTCGATGGCGAAGCTCAAGGCTGTACCAACCGGCAGCGGCTGGCTCAAGGTAACAGCCTACGGAAGAAGGCGATGCCAGCGCGGCAGACACCACGCCTCCAGTGGGTACTCTCGATTAGACGGTCGGACGGCGTGGTACTCACGCGAACGGCGCACCTACCTCAGGAAGACAAATCTAACATCAACCTCCAGCAAAAAGCCTGCTACAACTAACCACTACCCTCAACGCCGCTCAGCATCCCATCGCCGCTCACCACGTCTCCTCCTAGCGACACTATTCCCCTCTCTACTGACCCCTGCACCGACTATAAATCTAAGCCACCACCAACGCCCAAATTTTCACCACTTCTCCAGAACTGTAGCATTTCACCCAAAATCTCTGAATTTTGATTCACTAATAGCGAAATCCAAACACCACAACAACCCAATGTTTAGACAGCCAACCAGATACACTACTTACACCAACCCAGCACGCTCTTACGCCCAAGCAACAGTCCCGGCCACCATTCCCCAAACTGCAGCACCTTATCACCAATCGACTTGGCGTTTCTACATGGATCGCAACCCCTGGACCAACATCCAACCCCCACCATCCATAAACCCAAACCCGTTAACCTCAAACCCAGACCCATCAGCCACCACCAGCCACCCAACTCTCTAACTTCCACCCAATCCCAATGCCCCAGAATGGCGTAACCACTGTTACAATTGCTTGCAAGTTGGTCATGACCAAAATGATTGTCTGAGTGAAGATCGCGTCTGCGCAAGGTGCTAGTCCAAAGGTCACCAAGCAAGGGATTGTGGTCACTCAATGATCGCGAAAAGACAGCGCTTCGACCCGCTTCAGCCTAGAGGCAACATGGGTGACTCACTTCTGCCACCCAACAGACCCCATGCAACTGTCGTTTACATACCTACAACTCCATTCATCCAGCGTACAAATTCAGAACTTTCAACCGCCATCGTAATTGATGCCCGCCTCAACCCATACCACTATGCGGACTCGATTCAATCCCTTGTTATGACAGCTTGTAACTCGGACATGCCCTTCCCACTGACTCACCTTGCTGATTCAAGGTACATCCTGGTACTACCTTTGGACAAAGACAGACAAACCTTTCTCAATAACCACAGTGCCGACCTTCGCAAATTCGGACTAGTGGCATACCCTTGGAGCATGGGTATCGATGCGGCTGCGCAGTACCTCAAGTACAAAGTATGGGTTGAACTCAAAAACCTCTCTCCGCAACAGTAGAATCTTGACCACCTCATTCCAGCAGTAAGCACCTTTGGAGTAGTACTGGAACACTCGCCTATGCAAAATGTTAGATCACTCGAGAAGATGATGGCGGTGGTCGCCCTCCCGGACTTGGCAAATATTCCCCTACACGTCTTCATGTGGGAACGTGGTCTCCTACAACAAATCAAGGTAATTGTTCATAGCTGGGTTGAGGAGCCAATAGCAATACCAACAGCTATGGACACCACACCGGCACCTTCGGTTTTTGATGAGGTACGTAGGGACAACTTACTCGCTTTATCTGGACTCACAACTGAAATAGGGGGGAAAGAAGTGATAACTATTGAACTCGATACTTTGTTTGAAATTTGGGAAGCACTGCCTCCGGGGGAAAAAAAGGAGGCAATTGAGGCCACTCTTAGAGCCAGCCCGTTTTTTGAGATGAGAGAAAGAGAGCGGGTCCTGGCGCATATGGCGAGAATCAAAGGTAAGGCGGTTGCCGGCTCTGAGCCGACGCAATTGGTCAGCCCATCACTACCGCCGGGCCCACTCGCACCTCAGGCTCCTCTGGTTTAGGTACAAACTGGGGAACAGGCAGCAAGAATTATTTTACAGAGTATATATTGCGATCCCGGGAAAATGGGCCATGCCTTTGTTGTGGCATCGGACATGCGAGGGTCGAATGAGGTGACACCGTATGCCTCACCAAACTCGGACCGCTCCGTTGAATATCCATCTGATTCACCTTACCATGGGGATATGGATGCCCAACTGGAAGATCCGAATGTATCAACTATCCAGCTGGCCGGCCTTACCAATGAGCAGCGTGCACGATGGGCCGACATGGACGACGAATTCGACCAAGGCATGCAATCAACTCAGCAGCAAGCAGTTCTGCAGCAAGCAAACCAGGATCCAGGTATTTTTTTTCTAACAATGTATTTCAGGAGCATTTATTTCAGGAGCAGCGTGCACGAGCGGGCCCAAGCCTGGAAGGCCATGTCGAGGCCGCCAACCAACCTCTGTTGCCTCACATCCCTCAGGCTGCTACTGTTGCTGTTGAAGGGTTCGCTGCTGCTGAAGGGGCCGCTGCTGTTCACACTCTTGAGGACACTGCTGGGCACTCCAATCTTCGCAGATCAGCACGAATCCTGAAAAAGGGACCTAGTGTGACGCCTTACAAAGCCAAAAGAGGGCCTAGGAACAAGGAAAAGGCGGCCAAAACCAAGGCAATTAAGCAAACTGTGCAGGAGGCGGTAGTTCTGGAGTCACTACAAGATGCTGCCTTAGCAACCGAACCACTGTCAGAGGAACAGATAGCAAGAAATCAGCAGCTACTGTGGGGTCACTGTACCGGCAATAGGTCCTGAACTGCAAGCGGAGGAGGTAGAACTAGTTGAAGAGCCTGAAGAAGAAGAGTATGAGCAATTCTTGGCCACCAGAGATGATGCCTATGAGGATGACGACTCGGTACTTGCAGGGCTCAACTATGAATCTAATGATGGTTTCCTTGATGAAGAGGATGAGGGTGGCGATGCCTCTGCCGAGTTTAAATTTCCTGTTTATGCGCTTTTAATTTTATGTTTTTATGTTTTTATGTTTTCTGTCTTAGGAGTATCACACCTTTTGAGGTTCTGGAATGGTGTCAAGCACCCAACTTTTGTGTAATCTTAAATGTCAAACAAACCTAATGAATTGCTATTTCCTTTTAAAATTTTGAGTTGGAATGTGAGAGGCCTTGGTGACCAATCCAAATGCATGGTTGTCAAGAATTCAGTTCTTGACTCTAATTGTGATATTTTATGCTTTCAAGAGACAAAGTGGTGTGATCATTCAATATTTCGTGTTCAGCAAGTGTGCCCTTCGAAATTTAAAAATTATCTTACCTTAGATGCGGATGGTTCGAGGGGTGGAGTGCTACTCGCGTGGAGTAGTGCTTATAAGCTCATCAACTCTCATATTGGAACATACACGTGTTAATTAGTTTAGAAAGAGGAGTTTTTCAATTCATGCTAACTGGAGCATATGGTCCCCAGAATAATAGAGAAAAAATTAATTTCCTTACAGAGTTAAAGGAATTGCGATTAATTAATGCACTACCATGGATCCTCATGGGTGATTTTAATTTGGTAAGATCAACAGATGATACCACATCGGGTTCAATTAACTTGGGTACCGCTAGGGAGTTTAACAACACTATTGAACTTCTTCAATTGCTTGATGTACCTTTGCTGGGACGCAAATACACTTGGTCTAGCAAGCGACCCATACCGACTTTCTCAAAATTAGATAGGGTCTTTATCTCACCACACTGGAATTCAATGGGGGCAAATTATTCTATGCATGATGCTCCCATCGCAGCATCAGATCATACCCAACTTATTTTTGAACTAAGACCACACCAAAATATTTCAAGGTCAACTTTTAAATTTGAAACTTATTGGTTGAGAAACACACAGGCAAGACTGGTGATACAGGAGGCATGGGCAGCGGTTCCATCATCCCAGAACCCGATTAAAAGGCTAAAAAATAAAATTGAGGAAGCTAGAAGGAAATTGAGATATTGGTCACAACAGACTTACCGAGGCAAGAATATTTTCCAAGAAAAGGTCGCAATGGGTTATCCAAAAACTGGATCGAGCCGAGGAGTCACGGTTATTAGCTCCGATTGAGTTCGCACTGCGTATTAAGCTAAGAGAGAATGTGTTCAAGCTAGTGAAAGATAAGGAGGAAAAGTGGAAACAGAGATCGAATGCGGCATGGTTAAAATTAGGTGATAATAATACAAAGTATTTCCATGCTCTCGCAAATGGAAGAAAAAATACAAACACGATCTCGGCTATCAGATGAGGAGATACAATTATCCGTGACCAACAACAAGTCAAGGATACCTTATTCGCACATTTCATCGCATTGTTGGGCTCCAGAAGGCATCGCAATTTGGCCTTTGATCTCACTGGCAAGGTAGGGCCGAGTTTTGAAACCCTCTTAAGTAGTCTGGATAATGATCTTACGGATGAGAAGATAAAGGAAGCGGTATTCCACTTGCCGAAGGGGAAAGCGAGCGGCCCCGATGGCCTACCGATAGAATTCTATCAAGTGTTTTGGGATATAGTGGGTCCAGACCTTATTGTTTTTGTTCGGGCATGCTATGACGGAAGGCCCATGGGGAAAATAAATAAAGCGACAATCACCTTAATCCCAAAGAAAGTGGGAGCCATTCAGGTGTCTAATTTCAGGCCAATTAGCATCATAAACACAGCAGCTAAAATTGTAACTAAGATCCTGGCGAATAGGTTGCAGCCGTGCCTACAGGTATTAGTAACAAATGCGCAAACGGCTTTCATCAAAGGCCGTTGAATCATGGAATCCTTTCTAGTTACGCGAGAGTATTTAAACTTTTGTCAAAAAAGTAAAATACCCTCCATACTCTACAAGGTGGACTTTGCAAAAGCCTTTGACACGGTAGACTGGTGTTTCCTCACGAATTTGCTCATTGTACGAGGCTTCCCACCTAGGTGGTTATCTGCGGTTCTGAATATCCTTACAACATCTTCGTCAGCAGTAAAGGTAAATGGCAGCCTCACACAGTATTTCACGCATCATCGAGGGCTGCGACAAGGAGATCCCCTATTGCCAATGCTGTTCATTCTGGTCACCGACTCCCTCAACCATTTTATCCAAACCTCGATACCACTAATGCAATCACTGATGACAATACTGCCGAGACCAATCCAGTATGCAGATGACACGATTATATTCTCTGAGGCGCATCCCACTACCCTCAAGGTAATTGCTCAGATACTCCGATTGTACGGTCAATTAACGGGACTCAAAATTAATAGGGCGAAAAGTAACTTTGTGCCGATTGCACTGCCAAACAACTTAGTGGGTACCATAGAGAATATTATCGGCTGCTCCAGAACTGAGCTCCCGATCCGTTATCTTGGCTTGCCATTATCCGCTAAAAAGCTAAGAAAGATTGATTTTGAGCCGTTATTACAGCCGGTCCAGGCAAGAATGGCTAGCTGGCAATCAGCGCTTCTCACGTATGGTGGCCGGGTGGTGCTAGTCAAATCGGTTCTGACTGCGCTGCCACTACATTACATGCAAGCAATGAAGATACCAAAAGGGGTAATCAGAATTATTGATAGGGCTAGAAGGCGGTTCTTGTGGAAAGGGAATGACACGTGCAAAGGGATCAACTGCCTGGTCAATTCGGAAATGGTGTGCATAATGAAGCGAAATGGGGCAATGGGAGTGCTCGATCTCGAGACGTAGAATGATGCCTTGCTAACAAAGTGGCTGTGGAAACTGGACAGAGATAAAGAGGGACTTTGGGCTAGGACCATGTCACTACTGTATGGAATAAATAGCGTTTCCGAAGTACTTCAGGACCCAATTCTTTCGGGCTTTGTTCGATCGCTCTTCCCCTTGAAGTCCTTCTATTCGATCTCTACAGTAATAGATGAGACAAGCGGATTGTTAACATGGAAATGGACGGCTAAGGGAACATTCACTACATCGTCGACGTATGGGGTTCTACATAATAGAGGCGAAGTGTGCCCAAACAATGAGGCGATTTGGAAATTAAAAATACGTTTTTCTTTGGATTAGCATCCAAAATAAAATTCTCACACAACAGGTTCTGAGGGTGAGAGGATGCAATGTTGAAACGGACTGTCATCTCTGTCCCGATGCGGATGTAGAAACAACGATGCATATCCTACTCAATTGCACCTATGCAATGGGATTTTGGAGAATTTTACTATTTCGATACAACCTCCAAGTGAACATGGCTTATCAGGACAACATACGGGATCTGTGGTGGAACTCCAGAAAACCTATGTCAGACTCAGCCGCTAGACTCTGGGACTCGGTGTGGTTTGCAGGATGCTGGGCATTATGGCGCGAACGCAACAGACGGTTATTCTCAGGACAGCGCAAGACAATAATGGCCTTGGTCGACAGTGTATCTGGAGAGATCACTTCCTGGAGAGCCATTCTTTAGATAGGTATATAACAATACATAATATCATTCTCCTTTTATTACATCAATGACATTGTAAATATACAATAAGACCCTGTACATACTTTTTTTTTTATTAATTATCAATGATATTGTCATGTGAGTTATTTCACTGACCTTTATTCGCTCGTGAGCGTGTAGGCTTTTAATAACTAGTTCTACCTAATTCAGTTGCAAGCGTACAATAGAAGTTGGGTATAGCTGGGTATAGCTGGGTATAGCTGGGTGTCGAATCCACAGGGACGGTGTGATAATTACCGGACTCTACTTAAATTTGCTATAATTCTAGAAGTTGAAAAAAGGTGATTTGGTTGTATTTAAAACAATAAAGATTTTTGGTTTTGGTTTTAGAAAGAATAAAAAAAGGGTTTCCAGGGTTTCAGATTTCGTATTAGTTCAGCCCCAGTGTATACGGCCCGTATAGAATCCTATACGGTCCGTATAGGCCTCCGAGTTAATACTGCAGCCACTGTTTCTGTGTTGGTACTTTTGTCTAGGGTTTCTATCGACCGTACCTAGATTCCTAGCCTCAACTGTCACAATTTTGGCTTAGTAACCCGGTTACCGGACTCAACTACTCCCCTCTTAGGTGCCTTAAACCTCAACTTTCGTTTTTTGGTCTAATTTACCTAAGTCACTTGTTGGTTTACTAAAGGTATCCTAGGACTTTCGCCTCGAGGAAAGTTTCGTCTTTCGGTACTCCTTGGTTCGTAAACCTACCTCATATACTTGGTAAAGTTGGATTGAATGTTATAGACTTGTAACCTATCGACTTAGACGTGCACATTCGCCTAACGGGTTGACTATTCGATTTAAGCAAGCAAAAACCAAACAATTAAAATACTACTCAACAAGGTAAAAACACAATATTCAACACATAATCCAAGTAACATGCAAGCAAAACTAAACATCAACTACATTTTAACCCTAGAAACTAAAGAATCTAAACTAACATGGTTAAAAAGAAAACAAAACAAATAGAAAGAAGAAAGAAATGATAAAACTCCAAGAAAACAAGCTCCAAACTTAGCCTCTTCTTTCCAAGCCCTCGAAACAAAGTGGAGAATAATGATGATATCCTAGAGATGGCCTCCCCAAAGAGGAGATGCCCCCCCCCCCGATTCCCTTCCTACTGTTGCCTCCTTCTCATTTATAGCTATTTTGTGACTTGGAGAGTAAGCAACCATGGATGGAAGGTGAATCAATCAAGATCTCATGAGATATGACAATAAATTTCTGTTGATGCTTTCCTAAAAATGATCCTGCGACTTTCACATTATAAATTCTAATTGATAATCTTTCTAAAATTGTAGATCTCGTTGTCCTCTTTCCAGCAAGCTTTTATTTTCCTAAAACGGAGTTCGTATGACCAAGATATGGTCAAAATACGAAAATATGTCGAAAGCTGGAATTTCTATATTCAGCCAAGGGTGCTCTGTCTGTTTTCTGTACGGTACGTGTGAAGTCTGTACGGTCCGTGTGCTGCCTCTGTTTCAGCTGTGAACCAAACTTCAAATGGGCATAACTCATTATCCGTAACTCCGTTTTCAGTGTTCTACCACTTTTCGGAAAGCTTGCGAGAAGATCTGTAATTTGCTCCATTTCCTGAAATTTAAATAGACTTGGGCAGTAATTTGATTCTTGGTATAATTCTAAACTAAATTAAACTAAACTAAACTAAATTAACCTAAATGCATAGAAATTGGTGAAATTAACTTAGGTAAAAGTACACATAATTTATGCTCATCAACCTTCAAAAAAAAAAAAACTAATACAAAATTCATTTACAATTTACAAAAAACAAAATTACGTTGTGAGCCCGGTTATAATTTTTTTAAATTTATTAAAAGTATCTATAAGTTAGATGCATGGTTCATAAATGAAATCTACAATTTATTTTAAAATGAAAATCTGGATATATAGGATTTGTTAATCTTCTACTGTAAATATATAGGATTTTATAACGATTTTCAAACCATCTTAATAAATAGTAAAAAAAAAATTCAAAAAATGTAAAATTTGGTCTCCAAGCACATTTTAATATAGATTAAACATCTGTCGGTTTGGTTCGACTGTTTGAACTTTGAAAATCGGAGAACCGAATCGTTTGTTCTTGAGACTAGGAACAAACGTTTTCAGCTTAGCCAACCTCTATATATATATATATATATATAGAGAGAGAGAGAGAGAGAGAGAGAGAGAGAGAGGTAAGCTAATATCAAATCAGTTGTTCCTGAGCGTCCGTGCAATCAAGTGGTTTTTCAATTTTCGAAGTCCAAAACGTCAATCCAAACGATTAGATGTGTTATCTATATTAAAATATGTTTGTAGACCAAATTTTATATTTTTTGGAATTTTTTTACTATTTATTAAGCCACTTTGAAAATCACTGATCCAACGGTGGCTTAATCAAACAGTAAAAACAGAAGCCACCGTTGAATCAACGATTTTCAAAGTGGCTTAATAAATAGTAAAAATATTCAAAAGAATGTAAATTTTGGTCTCCAAGCACATTTTAATATAGAGAACACATCTAACGGTTTGGATCGACATTTTGGACTTCGAAAATTGAAAAACCACTTAGTTACACGAGAGCTCAGAAACAACTGATTTGATATTAGCCAACCTCTATGTGTGTGTGTGTGTGTGTGTGTGTGTGTGTGTGTGTGTGTATAGACATAGCCGCATAGGCATAGGCCGGAAGCTGATTCTTTTATTTAGGCAGAAAAAATGGACAGAGAAGTAAGTCTTACTCCACAAACAAGCAAAGCAAGAACATATTCCTTCTACTTCTACTGCCTAATTCATATAAATGAGATGCTACATCTTTATATATATGGGGAAATTTTACGTATACCCCTCAAAAACTTCAAAATTACATATTTATTCCCTCTAAATTTTAAAATTACATATTTCCCCCTCTAAACTTCAATAACTCATATATTTACACATTTTATTGTCTTTTGTAATAAAACTCATTCTAAATTTATAAAATACCCATTTTACCCTTTATTAAAAGTATAAAATAACTCATCGAACTCAAATTTGTATTTGAAGGTTTTCTCTTCTGTCCGATCCGCACGTATCGCAATAAGATCTGTGCGTATTCGCTTCAAGATTCGTGCTGATCTAGTGAGCACGTATTTTAAAGCAATTTGATCTGCGTGCATCGCATTAAGATCTGTGCACATTGCTTCAATATTTGTGCGTGTTTGCTTCAAGATTCGTGCTGACCTAGCACACACAAATCTTAAAGCAATTCAGACGGTAGAGAAACCTTTCAGATTCAAATTGGAGTGAGCTGGATGTTTTATGTTTTTTTAATAAAAAGATAATATGGGTATTTTATGAATTTAAAATGTGTTTTAATATAAAATACGATAAAATGGGTAAATATGTGAGTTTTTGAAGTTTATATGGGGAAATACATAATTTCAAATTTTAAAGGGGGAAATATGTAATTTTGAAGTTTTTGAGGGGTATACGGCAAATTCCCCCTATATATACAGGAGTTGGCATGTTTCAATGTTGATCAATTGAGAGTAGGTCCGATGGGGCATCGGACCTACCTTTTTCAATGGATGAAATGACCATCAGATCTGCATCAAGATTCGTGCGAACTCATTAAAATTCTTGCAAGTATTTTTCAATTTTCGTGCACAAACTCAATGATAATTGTACGGTGTTAGAGCTAATTGAACTTAAAAGTAGATCCAATGTCCATCGGACCAACTCTTATCTCTTCAATGTTGCATCAATATTTAATTTCTTTAATTTTTTTGCCTAGGTGGACCATCTCAATAATCATCTACCTAAACTTGATAATATTAATATATAATAACATGTAAAAACAAAACTAATATCGGGATGTGCTTCATCTGGGACATGACTAAAACTGAAAAATAGGTACAAAATATCTTAACTAAATTAGGTTTAAAAAAGTTAAATAGGAGAATCAATCATTCATCTAATAATTAAAAAAAAAACATGAGAGGTCACATGTTAAAAATGCAATTGAAGGATTTTTGTGAATCTATTTGAAGTTAGGAGTCTTGATTTTCATATTTATTTTAAGAACAAATAGCATTTAGTAAAAAAAAAATTAATTTAACCTACAAATTAAGTTGTAACTGTAATGTTAGGTAATATATTAAATGGAGCTAAGTATTTATTTGTACTATACCCGGGACTAAAATATATCATGTTTGAATTTTGGTTGATGTTACTCTAAATTTAGTCTTTTAGTTGAATAAATCAGATGTTATACGTACATGCAGTTGATATGAAATGTCGCCTAGCTAATTAATTCTATATCTGTTTAACAAAATAAAATTGGAAGAGGGATGAATGTGACAATCTGATACTAATAGTAATATCAAGCAGATTCTTGGTTTGTTTTCAAATTGTACTTATCTAGAGAATCAGATTCAATAATCATAAATTAATATATGTAGTTATAGCTTGAAAACTCAGGGGCATTCCTTAATCACTAAAATCATATTCCTAACTTGATACCTGCTGGTCCGTTGCCACTAATTAATTTCATTTCGTTATGGCAACATCGCGGGACCAAATTAAAATATATTCTAGCATAGTAATTTGGTGTTGCTATTATTGTAGGGTAGTTTAGTAAAGATACGGTAGTGGAGAATTCCAAAGCATCCATGGACCATGGCCCATGGGGTTGAATTGATTGCCCCTCCAATTGGAAGTCAACCAAGTGATGATGCTCACAGAAAAACACGACGACGACCACGGAGGCACGGACCACCTCAAGTCCACAACTCAATTACTCAAGTCAAGTGAAGAATATTTTGAAAGAAATGTCTGCCAATGAGATTTTTTAAGTTTTTTCTTTCCATTTTCTCCATCACATACTAGTCTACACTCTCATATAATTAATCAACTCTTGATGGACACTTAGGATGCCGACATTTTTATTAATATCCAATATTAAATAAAAAATTCGAAATGTGTCATGTTAGATATTTATATAAATACTCAAACTGACCAAAAAATGACCCGTCCCAATTTTTATTCAAAAACGCCCATTTATTAGCCATTTATTAGAAGTACTGTAACAAATAACCAGGATCAATATTTTTCAGACTGTATTTTTCATGCCTGTAAGAAAAATTAAAATATTTTTTTGTATTATTGAAAAAAAAATAAAAATGCTTTAAATCTGAGTTATAGATCCCGGTTCAAAAGTTAATATAAAAAATAAATAAATCATAACATTTTCTAGAAAAAACAAAGAGAGGAAACTGGCCAAAAAATGACCGTTTTGAATATAATTTGGGACCGGCTATTTTTTGGCCGGTTTAGACATTTTTATAAATTCTTAGCTAACGTGGGCACATTTTGAATTTTTTATTTAATGTTGAATATTTATAAAAATATCGGCTTACGATGGCTCTTTTGAGTTTTGACAAATATCTTCTACTATCACCAATCATATATATATATATATAGGATCAGTATTCTCTGTATTACTACTGAGGATGGGCCTCACTTTACGGTTTGAGATTAAATCTCATCTGATTTGAGATTCGGGGGAAAATAGAGGTAGTATTATTGGGCTTTGAGATTCATGCCAAGTTAAAATGAATGGTCCGGATTTAGTAATTATAATAAAATTCCCTTCTACAGTTAGAGAGAGCATGTGAATTCTCATGTATTTTTTCTCTCTCCAGTACAATGATTAAAATCAATATTTTAAAAGAGCAGTTTTGGCTTCATGCAGTGCATCTAATATAGAATCAGAATAGCACATTAGCACTGCATATGATTCGCACGTTGGATGAAGCTAAAACTGACCGAAATTTTTATAAATATAAAACAATCTATACATTTTTTAAACGGAATTCGAAAACTATCTATACCGATCACAAAATAATCGGTTATAGAGCCCAAAACTAATGACCTGCTCATCGGTTTCTGAAAGCTTGAACCGATGACACTGTCATCGGTTTTAGTCCAGCACGGTTTTAGATGCTTTCTGCACACTTTTTGAAACAACGAACGACTCAGATTAAAATACTGTTTGTAATCATTACAAAATTTTCTTGAACCGATTACCATTCCATCGGTTTCAATTTAAAATAATTTTTCATTTATTTTTTTTATTTAATTAGAAAATGTTATAATTTATTTATTTATTTTATTAAAATATTAGAAATTTATTTATATCTTTTTTTAAATTAGATAGAATACCATATAATTTGATTTATTAGAAAGACTTCAAATAACCCGGATCAATATTTTTCGGATCGGATTTTACATGGCTGTAAGAAAAATTAAAATATTTCTTTGTGTGTTATTAGAAAAAAAATAAAAATACTTTGAATCTAAATTATTGATCCCTGTTCAAAAGTCTCTTCTAGGTAAATACAGAAAATATTATTGTCTTTCTATTTTTGAAAAATTAAAATTTGAGAAAAAAAATGTAATCATTACATTGCCGGCAAACTTTTCTCAAATTTTGATTTTTTTTCAAAAATAGAAAGACAATAATATTTTCTGTATTTACCTAGAAGTGACTTTCGAACCGGGATCAATAATTTAGATTCAAAGTATTTTTATTTTTTTCTAATAACACACAAAGAAATATTTTAATTTTTCTTATAGCCATGAAAAATCCGATCTGAAAAATATTGATCCGGGTTATTTATTTAAGTCTTTCTAATAAATCAAATTATATGGTATTCTATCTAATTTAAAAAAATATATATATATTTCTAATATTTTAATAAAATAAATAAATTAATTATAACATTTTCTATTTAAATAAAAAAAATAAATGAAAAATTATTTTAAATTGAAACCGATGGAATGGTAATCGGTTCAAAAAAATTTTGTAATGATTACAAACAATATTTTAATCTGAGTCGTTCGTTGTTTTAATCTGAGTCGTTCGTTGTTTCAAAAAGTGTGCAGAAAGCATCAAAAACCGTGCTGGACTAAAACCGATGACACTGTCATCGGTTCAAGCTTTCTGAAACCGATGAGCAGGTCATCGGTTTTGGGCTCTGTAACCGATTATTTGGTCATTGGTATGGACAGTTTTCGAATTCTGTTTAAAAAATGTATAGATTATTAAATTAATATCTGATTTTGTATATTTATAAAAATTTCGGTAAAACTGATCTGTTAAAATTCATACCCCATATTTAGTTTTTTGAATGTCGAAAGTAAATTAAATAGAAAGATAGATCTTAAATCTGGTCTTACTATTCATTGAAATTTTTTTAATTAGTCATTTATAGTTATTCTCACATACTTTCTTAGTAACTATAAAGCGGTTTTATTTTTATATACCTTAAAAATATTTTAAAATACTTCTGTTTGAGGCCTTGAAAGAGTTTAAATAGTATAATCATAGCTAAAACATTTGCAAAACGCATATAATATGGCAGGATAATTTCAGCATTCTAGAAATGTGCAAATATCAATATCTTTTCCACAGAAACTGCTCTCCATTCTTTCAACATATTCCAACGATTAAAATGATTAATTAATAACTGTGCGCTTCAAATCAAGGGCGAAATCAGAATGTTATCATTAGTCCAACCAAAATGTATATCAATTACAAGTATTCTTAACGATAAATTAAAGTTAAGTTGTAGCTAAAAGTATAATAGTATTTAGTACATGATACTATATAAATAAAAAATAAAATTAATATTTAGCTAAAATATAATATTGAATAACTTGTAATTAATTAAGGAGAAGTGAGAACCATCTATTTTTTTTATTTTAGTAAAATCGGCTGTTACGTACATATGTGATCTTTGTCGCAATTTCTTTCTCATTATAAATTAACAATCATATAATTATTTAAGAAATCATCCTACATTCTAGTACATATAAAGCATTGTCTTAATAATCTGTGTCGTTCAAAAAGCATGATCTATAATTACTGTTAAAATCAAGATGTTTTTTTACCATTATAATTGAATTAAGATGATATATATATATATAATATACCACAATTTTGTAAACAATAGAGAACCCTGACAGCTCCCTCCCCTGTCTCCGACTCTGTTTCATCGACCTTGCCTATGAGGCCATGACTAGTTGTTGAGAAACGAAACTATATATGTATGCTTCGGTGAGAAACCAATTAACCATGGAATTATATTTGTCATCTGGTGTGATGTGATGTGATGTTTAATCATTCATTACTCGCATGCATGAACTGTTCGGGTGATGACAAGAAAAATCTGTATGCTCGGGTGGGACATGCATATTGAGTTTTTATGATATATATGAATGAGAATGAGGAGGAATAGTAATAAAAATATTATTAATACTGTTATTTGCCTGTCAAGATCAATTAATCCCGATTGTACGCATCTAGCTATAAAGAAAATTTGGTTTCTTTTGGTGGAAGTTGTCAAAAACTTCTTCTACACTTCACTTGCACAATAAGAAAGACCTATCTAATATCTATTCTTCGAAAACTACCCAAGAAACATATCCCCCGTGAAGGATGTATTGCGGATCCGAGGACTGCAGAACGATTCATGAACAGGGGCGGACCCATGTATATTCAGAGAGGCAACCCCCCTCAAACCACAAGATCCACAAGTAGAGTAAGTTGCTACACCTAGATAAGTGGAGTAACTTAATTCGAATTAACTCAAATGTACTCCATCTCACTCTTTCAAATTTACTCCTCATTTGGTTCCTTAAAGATGGAGTAGAGGATTTACTTCACCACTTACTCAACAACCAAACAAACATGACCTTATGGATTGCCGCTGCTCAAATGAGGCTTGAGTTGTTCTTGTTCCAGCAAAATCTCCTGTAGACAGTTCTGCTACTGAGGCAAATGTACCAGAATTTTAATTTGTTAACAAAAAAGCGATTCGGTAACATCCAAATTAATGCCAGCAAGTCAGCAACGTATATTTTATCCTTGTAGGAACCCTCAGGCTCAGTAGGTGGTTTATCCAATTGTCAGTAAATTAGGCCTCTTCTTATCCTTGAGGCCTTGACCCGATTAGATTGTCCCTACGGACAGAAATAAATGTGGAAATTTTGAAATTGCGTGTCAGTTGGTTTGGAAGTTTCTTCAAGTGATTCAAATTGGTCGGGTAAAACCAAAGGAAAGACTGAGAGAGAAAAAAAATGAGTTATATTCTTCCAATTTCATCAACAACGACACAAATGACAGCTTCCTTTGCTTATATTCTGCGAGTTAGTCACTGGTCTAATAAAATATATATAGAACAATTAACAAGTAATTAAAAGATGTTTGGAGAACTGCCTAACTGTGGCATTCTTCGCATCAATTGATTCTTTATTTTTCTGTTCCTTCTTCACTTTTCTCTGCTCTACTGGATATGGCTTTTATGTTGTTTGCTTGGTTGTTATGTTAATGCGGTTTTGGGACAAAGCATACTCAGGGGTTTCTCCTGACTTAATTGGTTATATAATTATATTGTTTCAGTAATGGAATGGGCTTTTTAGCCTTTTTTTTTTAAATGGATAATTTATATATTTAGAATGAGTTTTATTAGAAATATCAATAAATTGGATAAATTTATGAATTTTTAAACTTTAGAAGAATAAATATGATATTATGAATTTTAGAGGAAATACATAATTTCAAAAAAATTGCATGAGATACATGAAATTTCCCCTTTCAATTATCTCATAACTGCACAGAAAACAATTGGAAAACCTTCACAATAAGATAATCATTTAGACCTTGGTAGTCTCTACCAACTTTTTCCAAAAAAAAAATCAACAAAAATACGACTTATAGCAGGTATCGAATACTCAGAGCCACATCAAATCAATTCATTAATTGACTATTTGAAATATAGAGATCTGCTTTGAGATTCGTATCAGACTAAAACGGACTATTCATCAGTTCTCATTCTACAAGTACAATCTACAGAGTCAGATATCACAGTGAATCTGAATTGAAAAGGTATGTTAATGTCATCTATATTAATGATTCCCAATAATAACACCAAGACATATCTTTTGAAAAAATCATATCGGGGGAAACCCACTAAGAGGAAACAAGAAAAAAGAAATAACCAAAAGATACATTATATTAGACTAAGAAAGGAGATTTAGCCTAAAATATGAAAGAAAAAAATATCTTAGCACATCCACTAGAGGTGGAGGTGGCCCAAAATGTTACCAGTACTTAATTTCTCCGAACATTATTATGTGTTTCATGATTATCAATGTTATTGTGGTCCTTATATATTCTCTAGTGCTCATCGATCGCGTCAAGTGATCGATTAGGCGAAGACTCATGATAAGTACATGTAGATGCAATCTAATGATGTACTATATATCTCAATTGGATTTGCTTTGCAAAAAAGAAGCTATCTAGCTTCTATTGTTAATAATTAAGAATATATAGCAAAATGGCTACTAGCTAGCCTACTACGTAAGCTAGTAATGCGCGCATTAATTTCAAGTTGGCACATGAGTAGAAGATAGGTGAAATTTTCTTAACAATTAATAGTTGTTGGCATCTCTTTTTTTCATACATAAGGCTTAAGAGTTTGGATTTTAATATCAGTATGATATAACAATTAAAAGTCGTTCCTGAAACCAAATCAAGCAAAATTCTTTTTTTATAGTTGCATGAAGTTTGAGGTATATGAAGAAATATAAAAAGAAAACCAGTAACTCAAGTTTCAGAATATTGAAAATATAGAACATGCAAGATTTTTTAAATATGCAAATTAAAAATAGAAAGATACACAAAATTTTTCTTTTTTCAATAACTAGCTAGCATGCATTTTTCTCTATATGGCAATATATATATTAAATACATAATAATATTTTTCCCTTACATTTGAAATATTCCATCCATATATATGTTTATTGAATTGCATGCGGCATTAAGTTTGCTTGTTTAAAATCAACACAAACTATTTTTCTTGGAAGCTGAAAAAATTCTATGAATAAAAATTCCTGGCGATTTTTTTTTTCTCAAATGTCGTTGAACAATTACCAGAGAAATAAATACAAGCAAATAAAGGCTATACCTTATTTTTCGCCAAAAAAAAAATACCAGCAAAATATTTCATAGGGGCATGCATGCTATTCTAATGCGGTCTTGAATCAAGGTATTTGATCGAAGCCCATTATATTTATCGAAATGTTTCGAGTAAAATATGCGGGGATAGATTTTCTTACACATTCAGTAATTATTTTGAGTGAAATTAATATATGTTATTCTATCTCTTAATTTTAATGTATCATTTATTTAACTGAGCAATACATGCAATATTATCTTCACATATGATCCTCAAGGTCATTTCTCGAGAAGACAAACCACATGTCTGACAAATGTGTTGAATCACAGATCTTAACAAAACACATTCTTAACTTGTTTTGTGTATTGCTAAAATTTCTCAGAGTTAGCAAAGTATATGTTTAATGTCATTCCAATGTCATCGCGTGGGAGAAAAACTATATTTTGCTAACAAATTTACAGCAAAGGGTATATCGATCTTGTATGTCTAGCAAAATACATAAATACTACTATTTCACTAAGATATAATACTTCAGAATCAAGTAATTCTTCATCACTTTCTCAAGGTCTAAAAAGATCTTTATTTACATCTAATGATTTTACAACTATTAGAGTATTTAATGGATGTGATTTATCCATATAAAATTGTTTCAACATTCTTACAATATAATTTTCTTGATGCATAAAAATGTCATTTTTCAAATGTTTAATTTGCAATCCAAGGCAAATTTTATTCTCGCAAGATTTTTCATCTAAAATTATTTCTTTAAACAATTAACTGCTTTTGGAAGCTCTTCAGAAGTTCCAATAATATTTAGATTGTCAACATAAACTGTAATTATAACAAACTCATTTTTAGATCTTTTCATGAAAATACATGAACAAATTGTATCATTTTTATATCCATGATTCAATAAATATTCACTGAGGCGGTTATATCACATGCGTCCAGATTGTTTTAATCCATATAAAATTTTATTCAATCTAATGTTCTCGATAACCTAAATTATATCCTTCAGGTATCTTAAATCCTTCAGAAATTTTCATATTAATATTATTCACAAGCGAGCTATACAAATAGGCTATAACAATATCCATTAGACACAAATCAAGTCCTTTATTTATTGCCATATTAATTAATTACCAAAAAAATTATTACATCCACTACAGGTGAGTATATCTCAAAATTTCACCATTCTTATTTTGCTATTGCATAAATATAAATTTATATTATTCGGAACTTATGTATTGGGACTACAGGCCTAAATTTTTTTAATTTGTCAAGAGAGTTTAACTCTATCTCAATTGCGTCTTTCTATTTTGATTAATTATTTCTATGTCAATTTTTTTTAATAAACTTCGGATCATGATCCTCATTATTCATTATATTTAGTGATATATTATATGTAAAAATATTATTGATATCAATTTTATCTCGGTTTATTCTTATTTCATTCATGATATAATTTATTGAGATCTCTTCATTTTCATGAATTTCATATACCTGAGTTTCTGCTAAAACTCCAATATTACTTATAATTTAATTCTCTTATGGAATTTTATCTAAAATTATCATATCCTTGACTTAACTATTTTTATTCTTTGCTTGTTTTCTTTCTCGATGATTTTTATCTTTGGAACCAATTGGTCTTTCACTCTTCATGTGTGTTATAATTTCATTAGTATGTCCAACATGGACATCAACTTTAATTGGAGCATTAGTTGCTGGTACATGTGATTTGGTCACTTTCTTTGAATATGTGAATGCATCTGGTAATTGATTAGCTAATTTTTGCAAATGAATAATCTTTTGAACATTTAATTCACATTCTTTAGTACGAGGATCAAAATGAGACAATGATAATTCATTCCAACTAATATATTTTTCCAGCTAATTGTTTTCTCCCCCTAAGGTTGATAATATTTATTCATCAAAATGACAACCGGCAAATCTAACCGTGAATAATTATCCTATCATTGATTCTAAATAATCTATTATAGATAGAGATTCAAATCCAACATAAATTTCCAACTTCTTTTGAGGTCCCATTTTAGTACGTTGTGTTGGAGTGGTTAAAACATATATTGCACATCCAAAAAAAATTAGGTATATGACAAAAAACTAATTGTAAAGGAAAAGTTTTATTATAGCTAGTTGACTTAATGTGAATTAGTTATGCTGCATTCAAAATAATATGTTCTATTTTTGTGTATGAGCATAATGTAATACTCCGAAAATTTGAGTTATATATTACTATACTTATAAAAAAAAAATTCCTAATATAATAAAGATTATAAATTTTTGGCAACATATTTATATAAAATTATTTATAAATATAAAACGATTCAACTGAATTAGGACATTTCAAATATATTTTTTATAATATTTTATAAAGTTAAAGACTAATATGAAATATATAATATCTAATTAAACCATTTCAATAATTTTTTTATTATATAACCGTTCGTATATAGGAAAGATAAATTAAAGAGGCGCAACCTTCTGATTCATTCCCCGTTTTATATGTTAGCAATTATTATTTTATATAAAACTGCCGATAAACCTCTTGAAGGCACTGTTTCGATTTAACTTCCGTTATATATATACACAGTAAAACATCAGATTCGATTCCATCTCTCACTATTTTATATCCGAGAAACTTCTTCTCTCTGTTTGATATCTGAGTAAAAAAAAAAAAAAAATTGGAACAAAATATGTTGTCAATGTTTTGATATCAATTATCAATGTCCGAAATCCGACTATGTCGCAGTGATTCTGAACTGTTGTTGCAATCTTATTTCAAATTCTGAAGATCTCGCTATCAGGTAACCGGACTTTCCTATAATTTGTGTTTTCGTTTTGTATGGTTGATTTGAATATGGGTATTGCATATTGAATTATTGATAGCATATTTAATGGGATAGCGGGTCCGAAGTTGGAATTTGATATGTGATTGTAGCCTCCCATTATTGGATGGATTTCCCAGCGGGTTGACGGCCTTCCGTGTTGGATGGATTTCCCACTAGATTAGCAGTTTTGTGGAATTGTGTTATGTGAAAGTTGGGAATCGCCTGTGTAATGGGATTCCAACTGTGTAAATATGATGTGACTTGTTTTACGGACAACCTAGACCGACGTGCTATCCTGGTTAAATATGTGTGCATAATTTTATGTGTATTTGTGTCGATTAATCCGGTTTGTTTGAACGGTTGTTAAATTAAGCTAATAATAGAGAAGCGCGTCGTTAAATAACCGGTTACTTGAGTTTTGTAGCTAACTCCATTTTGTTATTTTGTTTTCATTTCTGTTGGCGACGTAGGTTGATGGGCCAATAAAAGATGTGAAGATGCTTATATAATCACGCTCCGGTTGGGAAAAATCTGGAGTGTGACACATAAGCTACATGATATTCAACGTCAATTCCAACGTGCTATCCTTGTTAAATATGCGTGCATAATTTTATGTGTATTTGTGTGGATTAATCCGGTTTGTTTGAATGGTTGTTAAATTAAGCTAATTATAGAGAAGCGCGTCGTTAAATAACCGGTTACTGAGCTTTGTAACTAACTCCGTTTTGTTATTTTGTTTTCATTTCTGTTGGTGACGTAGGTTGACGGGCCAAGAAAAGATGTGAAGATGCTTATATAATTATGCTCCGGATGGTAAAAATCTGGGGTGTGACACATAAGCTACATGATATTCAACGTCAATTCCAATAGACATGCATTGTTTGAGAAATAAATTCACCAGCATTGTTTAGACGTATTTTTTTAATTGAATAATCATAAATTATACTCTTAATCAAATCAATTGAGCAAATAATCTCGCAAACACCAAATTGTGAATTGATAATAAACATACATGTGTGTATGTTTCTTAACCATGTATGTATTGTGTGTATTGGTCCACAAGTATAACCATGTACACCTTCTAGAAATGTAAAAGATTTATTTTATGTTTTCATTGTTGATGATCGAATAATTAACTTTTCTTGAGAATATGCAGCACATGACAATTTATTAGATTGAAGAATCTTCTGGTTCTTTAATGAATGTCCACATGAATTCTCTATTATTTTTTGCATTATTATTGATCCGGAATAACCCAACCGGCAATACCAAACTATAAACATATTTTTATATGTAAACTTCTGATTTATAATAACATATATTTCAATTGTACTAATATATGTACAATACAAGCCGGAGGAAAACATAAATAATATTTCTTATATGCATTTTTTATCTTAGATTATGATAATAATATAAAGATATTCAACATTTTCTTATATGTTATCTCAACATGGTATCCATTTCAGTGGATATCCATAAAACTTAATAAAAAAATTTGAGACTGAGAAAAATATATTGCATCATAAATTTGTGCTCCTCCATATACAACAAAATAGTTCTTTTGGAGCCTTCAATCAACAATTGTAATTAATAGAAAATAACACCGCAATACAAATTTTATGAATGTCACGGATTGTACAAATTGTATCTGAATAATTCAAAAATTATATTTTTCTTTCTTAATACTTCAATATTTCATATATATATATATAAAGAGAGAGTGAGTGGGGGGGGGGTTGGATAATATGAAAACATTTGTTTGTAAGTCATGGAATAAACACTTCGGTTTTTGTAGTTTCAAAATTCAAATAATTTGTCCAAACAGTTCAAATTTCAATCTATATTAATATGTGCTTAGACACCAAAGTTTACAATTTTTTAAATTTGTTTACTATTTATTAAGTCAATTTCAAAAATTGATGTTTTCAATAATGTAGAAATTTTTCATTGTTTATTAAAATTAGAGATTTTAAAACTAGCTTAAAAATAGTAAAAAGCTCTAAAAAAAAAAGTAAAATTTGATTTCCAAACACATTTTAATATAAAGAATGCATCTAAAGGTTTATAAATTAAGTAAAAAAAATATAGATTCGGTACCACTTTGTCTCTCTCTGGAACTAAAAAGCACGCCAAGTTAGTTCAAAAGCATTATTAATGAAATATTTTTATTGTTTTTATATAAATTTTATAGAAATTTATGGATCCAGACTAATTTTGTTGTTTTTTAATATGTAAAATGACATTATTCTATTATTTTCATTATGTTATAATATATTATTATTTTTTATTATATATTTTGTTTTAAGTATTCAATTAGTTAATGAATTTGAATCCGATTCCAGTCTCTCGACACAAATCACGTGTATCTGCAACAAAGAAAATTGCACAACCGTGGTTCACGCCTTCGCGGCTCCACTCAATTCCATTTATTCCGTTTAGACCCAACATATTCCGCAATTATTCGCCAACATAGAGGAAGACGACCCTCTTTTCTTCCTTGACCGAGAGTAAACGCTCCATCGTCAATGTTTTCTAATTAATTTGTCTGGTCGTTGGAACTTATTAGAAAGTGCACTGATTGAATCAATTAATTCTTAATTATCAGTATTGTCTGAAAAGTAATTTTAAACTCTAAACTCTAAATTCTTAAGTTTACTGAATGGGTGTTCCTTTAACAAACTTAATGTCATCTCATTAGTGTTTTTTTCTGTTCACTTTTCTTAAGCTTCTTCAAATTTTTAAGCTATGATTTCATATGGCTTAACTATTTTGTCAAACTTAAATTTTTTTTTTAAAAAATGCTTTTCAATTTTATTGCTGAACGGAAAAAGGCTTAAAATTTAAGTTTCATATAGTTGCCGAACAATACCTCAAATATATCTGGTCAGACTAAGACGGTCAGCCTGTTCGCAAGTTAGGTAGAATAAAATTTTAAGCTCCGATCAAGGAGATGTTTGACAATATAATTTAAGAAAACGAATGCTTAAATTTCTGTAGGAGATTCCAATATTTAAGTCATGTAGAACGAGGACTTAAAAAACTTTAAACAAAATTAAAAAGATAAACAAAATGATATTGCATAAAGTAATTTTAAATTTTACAAAGGAGCATAAGTTTGATCAGCTTAGGACTTGTTAGTTCTCTAGGAAATCCTAACAAGGATGCCCCGAAAGAGTACTTGGACAATCCTCCTCAAGAGGGTGAGGCCTTAAGGAGATTTATTTCCCCCACAAATTACTTTAAAGAGGCCTTAAGCCTTAAGATCAGATTTCAAGACGAGGAAATAACAGGCTGAGGCCGATCACCAAAAAGCTTTAACTAAACAGTTTTTGGATCAAGATTCAACTAAACATGCACAGAATGTTCAATCCAAATGTCAAAATGAATGAGACGAGTCAAGCCTTCTGCCTTTTTTTTTTTTTTTCTCCCGGCTCTGTCCGGCTTACAAGGCCTAAATCAGAAAATAAATAGTTGTATTTATGCTGTATCCACAACATAACAGGATAAGAACGATTGCTAAAGCGGTGACGGGCGACAGTAGACGACAACAAAGCGAAAATCGAAACAAAAAAAAATTACTGTTTTAAGAGTCGTCTGAGATTAGAGTGGAAACATGTCGTGTCGTGTTGTGCCGTATCGTGTTTTGTTATGTCTTGACTACTCACACATGTTATATCGTACTGTGACTAAAATATTGATAGATGGTCACGACATGTAAATGTCCAAATATAGTTAGTCATATTTTTCATATTTAACTATTTTGTTTTTATAATTTAGATTAGTTTATTCAAGATTCACCATTTGATTAAAACCTAACGGTTCTAATTACACGTGACTCACGTGACCACGTGAAGTGGCATGGTGTGATCAAATCTTTAATGTGACGTGACGTATCGTGTTGTGCCAAATTTTCAAAATATAGTCACGGCATGGAATAGTTACACGTTCCGTACCGTTCCGTACCGTTCCGTACCATAATCGTACTGTTCTGTGATGGAGCTAGCTCTGTCGTGCCATTTTTCACTCTATCTGAGACGCACTGTATGTTTATTTTATGTTTTCTATTTTTTTGTGCTCTTATTTCTCACTTTGGTATTGGAAGAGTAGGTGGAACGAGTTGTAAATATAGTTATTATATTATATATTTGTTGTGGTTGTTTGTGTTGGTTTGCTAATGTTCTGCTTCTTCTTCTCTCTCCTTCTTGCTCTAATTATTTTTTTTTGGCTTCAATCCTGACAGATCTCTTTCTAAGAGGTGATTGTTCTAGCTCGGTTGATTCAGTGCCTTCTCGACTGCACACTCCTCTGAACAGTAACTATTTTGGTCTGATAGATTGAGTTCCCAATCCTGTATAATTAAGTGCCTTCTCGGTCGTGCTCAAGGAGTTCGATACGGTGTAGTTTGCCATAATGAACAAGACAAATATGTGCACAGTGAAAACAATCACTAAGTTCCTATCATTACAATCAAACAATGATGAACAAATTTGTGTCTACATAATACACATACCATGTGTGTGTTTATTTTTTTACAGCTGAATATTTCACAGACATTCGTTATTTAGTATCATATGACAATTAACTTGTAATTTTTTTTAATCAATGCTGGCTACGAGTTTTCAAACACAAAAAAAAAAAAAAAAAAGCAATTTTCCTGTGAGAAAACTCATTTTTGCCTCGACTGGTCCGTTCTCTTTTATTGGGCTTTTACCGGCCTGACTCCATACAGAAATAGAGGGCTCCTGCTCCAATACATAAAATTTTTATGGATTCCAATTTCCCCCAATTTGTTAGTTCCTTAACCTTGGATTCTATAAACCGATGCCCCCAGCCCCAGAGTTTCTCTTCCCTTTTCTTTTACTGGTCTGTATTACTGTATATTCCATGCATGCAGATAAAATATAATCACCTCACCCAAAAACTTTTAATATATAGACAGACAAGAGCGGTTTCTGAGAAATAAATAAGTTGCAAGAAGTAACTAAAATACAATTCCAATCTACTCCCTCTTGTTATTGGAAAATAGAAAGAGCAAGCAATGAGATATTAGTTGGAACAGAGGCTATTTAAGCAATGAAAAGATAAAAAAAAAAAAAAAAACAATTAGACCCCAGATGATTGCATTCCATATAGTAATAATTACAAACTAGTAGAGACAAGAATGTTTAGATCCAATTTACATCTTACATGAACTGGTGGATGGATTAAAAACAGCAATTACAAGCTTAACTAACTTTTATAACCATTTATCATTAATTGCCGGGGGCTTACGATCTTCCAAGCTTGATTTTATGAACTCTGATCAGAGATTTTAGATTTTTTAACTCAAAAGTGGGGCCTGCTTCTCTTTTATATCTCATAATAAGTTGTCGAAAGGAGTATAGCTCTTGAGTGACTTCACAATACCTTGGACAGAAGCACATACAGAAGAAACAGAAATAATAAAACAAACAGCACTTAAGCTCTGCATCCAGATCCATTTCGCACTAAGAACCCGGATCCGTCTACACTTGATGTATATCTCAATCGGGAAATAAATGGTCATAGGCCAGAATCCAATGGCTCCCAAGAAGCCAACTATGTCATTGAAGAATGGCATCGCAATTGCAAGGACAGTAGTCGTTACAACAAAAAAGGTTCTCCAGGTGATCATAAAAATGTTTATGTTGACTTTGAATTTGCCTCCAATTTGTAGGGTTTTTGATGAGTTGATGAGATATGGATACTGTTTGGCCAGACATGACTCGACCATTGAGAATATAGGTTGAGAAAATACCTGGTACAGAACAATTTATTAATTAGTTTTATTGCATGGCTCTGATGATGTTCTGAGCTCAGAGATACTTGTACCTACAGAAATGGACCCCTCCCCACAGTGATGAAAAAATAAACTTTAGTATCATGAGCTCAAATTTCAGAGGGAACAGAAATATACCAGTACAATAAAACGGTACTGGACTATTTGTAACATAAATTAACAAGTTTTGCTATTGCCCAATAGGGTTTCCGTATTGATCATATTTTTGGTGATTGAGCTTGGGCATGTACCGAGTTAACCAAGTTCTCAGATAACTGGCCCATTATATTTTTTTCTTTTCTGGGGGAAAGAAATATAAAGATAAAATATGTTACTAGTTAGTCTACTAAAACCACCAATTTCGTATGTATTTATCGGTAACAATGTATACTGGATGGTACCATACCTGTACCTGTCGGCCCCTTTTATTATTTTTTATTGAAGCTGTTGGTCATATCCTGGCATTTTACTATCACTTGACTAAGCACCCGCAATTAAAAAAGCAAAAGCAACAAAAGAATAACAAAGAAATATTTAATCATAAACGGTCAGTACATGACATATAGATGCAAAGATTTTAGCAGGACAGGTACAAAACTAAATGGAACATTGATGGTACTTCAACTGTACAATCATGACTCCATTTGTATTTTCCTATTAGTGGCTTCATGTTTAATGAGCAGTTACCTGATATGCACCAACCAAGTGCACGATTATGCAGACATGGGCAATATTCACAAGCCAAAGGGGCTCGTAGAGCCCAAACCCGGTAAGGATGTTGCCAGGCGCAGAATTGCCAAAGGCGGCATAACCCAAGCACCCACAAAGAAGGTAGAAGGCAGTTGTTATGGATAAGCTAATAGAGACCGCCTTCTTCATTGTTTTGTTCTCTGGTGGTGTTGATTTCAGTGTATCCTATAATATTGGATTTTTCTTAGTATAACAAATTTATAAGTGCTGCTGTCAAAAAATTGACATTTAAAGTTTTAAACTTCTATTAAAAGATGAAAGCTATGCTGAATTCATGTGTTTGTATTATAATTGTACACCAGCAAAGAAGAGCATGACATGTAGCACCAATATATAGGGCGTAAGACACTGGTAATAATGTAATACATCCCCTCTTTAAAATTTCCACAAGGTAACAAAAAGTAGACCCATATTTCTTCTCATAAGTATATCAAAATGGAAAAGAAGAATAATTTGGACATCCTCGGAGAAAAAAAAGACAGAGAGAGGAGCAAGGTATTCTTATACAGCTTGATATTCAAATATTTATGAATGGCATATCCTATTTTCTCAGAATTTAATATGATTTAAGTTTCTACATTTGCCTTTTTTAATTTAATATATTATCTCAGTTTAGCACAACCAAGACCACTTACAAATGTTTGCTTTACTCTTTAAAAAGAATAATTAAAACTAAGAGTATATAATAAACCAGAAATTTACCTGAATTTCCACAAGAATCAAAGAAAAGGAGTATGCAAATGCAATGTTGCCAAGTGCTTGAAGCACGACCCAAATCTTCTGAGATGCATCCAAGTCAACTCCGACTTCAGTTCCAGTTAGTGTAGTTTTATGGGTTCCTCCAGATACACAGAGAAAAGTACAAATCAGATTACAACAACTTAAGAATTATCAGGTTCATTGCTGTGAATCCTACACCTAATTCTATAAGAAAATATTATGCAAGACCTAATTTTTATGAAAACAGAGGTTCCATTTTCAGAGGAAATAATTTGAAATTTCTAATTCTTTTTTTCCACCAAGCGCTTGGAGTTTTGTGTAACTTCTCTAGGATTTTGTCAGCCCAGAGGAATTGTTCAATCAGACTTACAAGTGCTTCATTATCAGAATTAAGTGTATGTTCCAGATTCGAAACATTATTAAGCTGTGGAAATCGTTCATATGCCTTTAATAGCACTTACAAATGCAGTAAGTCTGAAGCTTCGATAGTTTCAATAAATTTTCTAGTAAACAGAACTACAATTGTTCTGTTAATCCTTCAAGTACCTGATATCACACGTGCTAAGGAGAAGCCAACGACAATGGAAGAGTAAGAGAAGGACATGACAGCAGCCAAAATGGAGACAAACCACAAGTCATGGAATTTTGGGAGCTGGGACATGAAAATTTGCAAAATTCCAAAACCAATCATGTAGGGGCTATCAGAGATCTTACAATTGGCTGCTTCGCTCCTTTTCCGCAAACAATAAGACTTGTGCATAGCCCTGTCAGTGGGATTGTTGTTTAATTTCCACATATTTTATGAGCGGACAGGTAATCTCATCCATGCCCAGGAGAATCTACAAGCATCCTATAGAAGTTGCTAAACATAGGAAATAGTACTGCTGCCCCAGTTTTTTTAATAGCTGCATCAGTACTTCCCTTTGTTATTGCCTCCTTTGACACGAAGGAGCAAGGTACAATTTCTTGCATTACAAACAGAAATTGTGGGGGGGAGGAAGCAGTACATTAATTTCTCAAATTCTAAAGGAGGCATGCAACAGATATTTCTCCATTTTCAGAGGCGCATATGAGATATTCTAAAAGCAAATTAAATAAATAATGGAATAAAATGATACTTTGAATAGTTGGTTGACCTTACCCTGCACTAATTGCTGCTGTTATTGTGTACCCTATTGAGGTCCCGTATAAATTTGTGTACTGACAAATAAGGCATAGCCAGACCTGCGTTTTACCTGCATATATAATTTATAGAATTTAGAAAGGAAAAGATTACTAAGATGAACTACAGATGAAGAATCAAATTACCTAAGCTGGATTTAACAGTCTCCACGTATGAATAATTACGCTTCCCCAAAACGGGATCTCCTGTGCGGTAACAATCAGCCAGCAGGTTAGAGGTGTAGAAGGTGATAGCTGAGAAAATGACAAGAGACCCAGGGCCCGCAAGCCATCCGAGCTGTGCCGTGGCCCACGCTAGAGAAAGCACGCCAGAGCCAATCACTGCAGTTATTATATGGGCACTTGCGGTGCCAAACGTCCCTACAATTTATTTATTATCACTGTGTCAAGATTATTCAACAAATTAAAAAAATAATAATAATATTTGCTATGGATGTTTTGGAGGGATGAAATTTCTGAATAGGATGTAAATTGGTGCAAGTATTATGACTTTCTAGTTAAAATTATCATGTTCTCAAGTGAAACGTATGAGAAAATATAAGGTTTGTACTTAAATTTTAAAGAATATCGCTGATTCAGTAAAGAATATCTTGGCAAAGAAGAAGAACGGTGACATGAATATAATCAGTAGTATGATAGTAAGCATATAATGTTTAACTATCTATTAACTCCAGTTCTACATTATCTCCTTGTAGAAATACATTGTGCCTCAACAGATAAATTACAGTAATTACTTGAGATTACAAAAGTTGAATTTATCAAGATTATGACAAATTGGATTCTAATTTGATAGATAATACGGGGATATATGAATTAACTACAGACTTTCAGGATACACATGTTATAAATCAAAGGGCAATTTCATGCATACCCCACAAAAACTTCAAAATTACATATTACCTCTCTAAACTTTGAAATTAAGTATTTCCCCCACTCAACTTCCAAAACTCACAAATTTATCCATTTTATTGTCTTTTATATTAAAACACATTTTAAATTATAAAATACTCATTTTACCTTTTATTAAAAGCATAAAAATTTGTAGCTCGTTTAAGAAAAATGTCAGTTTTATATTTGATCATGTTTTGAGTTTAAAATGGGTATTTGATATAGGGTATAATAAGTATCCGATTTTCGAAACAAAATTAGTATTTTATAAAGGGTATAATATATATCTTTTAAGACCGAAATTTTTCTAAAATGACTTACATTTTTTTTTGCTTTTAATAAAGAGTAAAATGGGTATTTTATAAATTTAAAATGACTTTTAATATAAAAGACAATAAAATGGATTAATTTGTGAATTTTGGAAGTTTATTGACGAAAATATGTAATTTCGAAATTTAGAATAGAAATATCTAATTTTGAAGTTTTCGAGGGACATACTTAATATTCCCCCTAAATTAAATGGTTCGACAAGTGATTTGTATGTCACGCAGGAAACTAACTACGACCACCACTATCATGGCTGTCATAGAAAATCTGATGCAGCGAAGCTCAAACTATTTATGTCCTGTTAGAGAAAGAGCGTAAAGATTCAAGACCTGCGTTTCTCTAGGTCAATTCCCCCATTATAATCTGCCATTCTGACATTTAATTAACGCACCACTGACACTTTTACTCATTACAACAAAATCAAAATCAGTACTGTTTCATAAAAAAGAAAAAATTACTACTGTTGCATTCCGGTGTACCTGCCAAATTCAGAGTAGGTCCGATGGACATGTCCATCGGACCTATTTTGCTTTGATGGATGTAATGACCATTCGATTGCATCAAGATTCGTGCGAACGACATTAAATTCTGCACAGGTCTGTTTCAATTTCGTGTGCGCAGATCTTAATGCAAATCGTACGGCGATAGAGCTAATTGGACCTACTCCTATCTCGTAGCTGCCTCATCCTATCTAAAACCGAAATCACAACCTCTGAGATATCTTAAACGTTGCGTGACTTTCGGAAAAATCCTAACCGTTTAAATAGTTTTACGCGAATCTCAAAGAACAAATAATACTGGCCCCCAATCTATCCCCGAATAGGCACCGAACACGTCGGACACGCAAAAAATGAGTTATCTCAGAGGATACGCACTATCTAGTCTCTAAAGACTCGCTGCATTTAAACAACTTTTTAGCCTCATTCTATCTAGCCATCGGTGTAGCTGCCTGCCTGTACCCAGTCCAACAAAGATAAGTGACCCGCTACAACATCCTACGGCATCAGAAGCCGCACGATATTCATGCTCGAATTCCTCCGAAAAGGGTAGCAATTCTATTTTTTTGAGAGACCTTTTGTGGTAAACTTGGAATTTTGAACGGTAAAATTGATTTTAAAAAATTAGAAATTATTGTAAGTTGTATAATATCGCAATAAACAGTGGAGAATAGGAAGAGCTAGGGTGGAGAATAGTACCAGTTCGCTTGGGCCTTCCATCGTCGTCAAGCTCAGTGACAGCAGGCTGCATTTCGTTGTGTGCAGACCAAGTGCCGCCATTTTCGACCATCTGTAGCTCGCTTGTCATCTTTATCTCTCTCTCTCTCTCTCAAATCGAAGAACACCTCAAAACGAATCTAATCTTTCTTTTGAAAATATATGTGAAATCGGACTCTCTCATCAATAACAAAATTAGACAGTCGTATTTATCCGCGCGCTTTTGGTCTCTCACTCAACGTAACTAAGCGTCTCCTGTTCTCTGCTCACTCGATCGCTCTCAGACTCCAATTTTCTCTTTTCCCTCTTTTTCGCTCAATCTATCTCTCTAAAATAATATTTGTCAGTAATTTTCTCTCTTCGCTTCTCGGATAATGATCAGCAGTTAGTTATGCGGCGCTAATAAAGCAGTAGTAGACTAGGAGCGTCAGGACTGAACCGTACACCATTTAAACAGTACAAGCACGGTTATTTGCTAATCTGTTTTTATATGCAAAATAATTCGACTCTCCAAACTGTACCCACAAAAACCTTTAATTAAGGTAAATATATATATATATATATATACATGAGTAGAACTAGGGTGCTCCTAAGTTCATCCAATCTCTTGTGAACTTGACTCTAAAATATATCGAATCGACTTTAAACGATGAATCCAAACTGTTGAAATCCTTCTTCCTAATGATTGATTCGTCTACATGTGAAAATTTTAAAGTTTCGAATTAATTTAATATAAAGTTAAGTGGTCAAAGGAGTCCAAAAAATTAATGTATTAAAATTAATTTATAAACCTTAAACTTTTGACCACTTGACTCTATATTAAATTAATTCGAAACTTTAAAATTTTCACATGTAGACGCATCACTCATTAGGTAGAAGGGTTTCAACGGTTTGGATTCATCGTTTAAAGTCAATTCAATATATTTTAGAATCAAGTTCACAAGAGGTTTGGTGAACTTAGGAGCACCCTAGTTCTACTCTATATACATTCTTGGTTTTTGAATTTTGGTGTGTACCCGGAGAAGTAATGGAACCATGACAACAGAGGTCAAAAGTTTCTCACAAAACTATGCCTATTCTACGTACCTGTTTAAGTGCAATTGTATCCTGATGTATTGTTGGCTATTCTATGCAATTTAAAATTTTCTATCAAGTTTTTGCAGCCCTGTTGTATTGTTGTATCCTGATTTTCAAAATTAAAAATAATAACTATATTAGTATATATTAATTAGTATCACATCCGCGTGTTGCAACAAATACATATTATAAGAGAATAAAAAAAATCATAGAAAATGACATGTTTTCATAAAAAAAAAAAATTAGACTAATATGATAAATAATATTGTTTAAATAACATATAAAATGACGTCTGCACGTTAATAATATTTTTTAAATGACACATTAAATAACATATTGAATGACAATTTTTTTATCTTTTGACATATTTTCATAAAAAAAATCAAACAAAAATACATATTAAATGACAAATAACATTCAATAAATGATATAAAAAAAAATAGGAAGCAATTAAAATATTTCACAATCAATAATCAATCAATTCAAAATTTTCTTAAATAACATTTAAGAAATAAAAAAAATCAGACCAATAAGAAAGATAATACAATTTGTATGTGGCAAGTACGTGTCTAAAGAAATTTAGATTTCTACATATAAAGAAACATCAAAATAGATGTATATAATCAAAATATTTGATTGGAGGACTGATATTCATTTTAAAATTTCATTTTTTAATCAAAGTCATTGGCAGATCAAAACATCTACATATTTAATATAATAATGGAGATATTTAATTTGTAATTACTCCCAAATCATAACTACAGCAATAGACATATCCATCCATAAATCCAACGCTGCAGAGCCAATTAATTAACTTTTGTTTATTTGTTTCACACTAGAATCCAGCAAGCTTACGTAATTAAAGCAGTGCGTATTTTTACATGTTATTTTTTGAGATAAATTTAAAAAAGTATTGATAAAGAATAAAAAAATATATATATTGCCTATAAGATAAATTTGTATAGGAGAATGGTTAGGTGATGAAAAGATAGGACCAAATATGATTTATCCATATATATAACAAAACTTGCTTATCATATCCGAAAGATGGATATGGATAAGAAACTTTTTATTATCTTTATCGAATAAAAGTATGAGTAAGATTGTTTGTTTTCGTTAGCTTACAAATAAGAGTATAAATAACAGTCGTCATTGTGTTTTCGATAACTATATAATATTTATTATTATGATGAGATTAATTTATACAATATTTTATATAGTTTTATATAATTGATAATTTAGAAAAAAAAAAAGGATCAATATTATATATTTTATAATATTATGTACACGATGTGTTAGAAATAGTATATTTATTTAGAGTGGGGTTAAAATGCACTATTGGTTTTGTGCCCCAATCATACCCCATGTCTTTATCTTTATTCTCGAAGTTCAAATAGTCAATCTGAACTGCTCAACATGTTCTTCATATTAAAATATGCTTAGAGGCCAAATTTTATATTTTTTGAAATTTTTTTACTATTTATTTAGATAGTTACAAAATCACTGCATCTGGACCATCTAAAAACAATGATTTTGTAACTATCTAAAAAAATAGTAAAAAAATTTAAAAAAATATGAAATTTGATCTCTAAGCATATATTAATATGGAGAACATGTTGAGCGGTTCGGATCGACTATTTGAACTTCGAGAACAAAGATAAAGACATGGGGTATGGTTGGGGCACAAAACCAATAGTGCATTTTAACCCCACTCATTTATTTATTTGTTATATATTTTGTTAGATTACATGTACTTGGAAAATGATTATTTTTTATAAGTATTCTATTTCAGATGATCATGGTCATTTTTTTTTGGTGGAAAGTTGTATTAAAGGATAGATTTTTTAATTGAGATTGGGACTTCTTGGCGAGTAGGTAATGGCCATCAGTTAGATTTTGGTTAGATGGTGGGTTGATCAATGTCCACTAAGTTTTATGTTTCCTAATATGTTCATCATTACCTACAAATCAGCTGTCAGCATATCTTTGTTTGACAGGTGTTTTCCAATAATGGATTAAATTTAGAATTTGCTAGACAGTTAACGGGTGTTTATCTTCAAGAATGGATACTTGGATAGATTTAATTGATAAATTTCAATTTTTTCAACTTTCTAATAATGCTGATATTATCATTTGGCGATGGTCTTCTAAGGGTGCATTCTCTGTGCATTCCTTATACAACTATGGGGTATTCTTAATTTTGAGTTTAAATTGATTTGGAATGCTAAAATATCCTTCAAAATAATTTTTTTTTTTTGTGGTTAGTCAAAAATAATAGGGTGTTAACTAAAGATAATCTTCTGAAGATAGGGTGGCAGGGTGATACAAGATGTTTCTTTTGTTCTGAACCTGAGATAGTAGATTATTTGTTTGTTCAATGTACAGCTGTGCAAGAAATTTGGCAATGGATTGCTGATTATAATACGTTTAATTTTTCTTGTAACTCCATTCATGGTTTGTAGGACTTAGATAGAGTCATTCTTATGAAAGATCCAAATATAGTTGAAATTATACGAGAAGCGTGTTATTTGGGATGTTTGGCTCGAACGAAACAGGTTGATTTTCAAAGAGGGCTCTTTCAAATCTGTTCAGAGCTTAGGAGTACAGATTGTTGCTATAGTCAAGTTTTGGTGTTAACATCAGAGGTATGATGCGCATTCTAATTTACAAACTTATGCTTCATTTTGGTACTAAGGTCCTGTCAGGAGGAGGTCTTATTGCCTTTGATGATAGATGGACCGGATATAATCCTTATGCTTGGGCAAGGGATGGATTCTACTGGATGCAGGATGATATGCTGTTTTGGAAGACCTTGCAGACGAACAGGATTTAGTAGTTTATATTTTTAGAAGTTTCAGGGGTCTTGGTGCTTATTATGTTCTTTTTTTTGCTGTTGTTTTGGTTTATTTTGTTGTTGCACTGTTTGCATTTTTTTTTAGTTCATAGGTATTTTCTAAAATACCTATGCTTATCTTTGTTCTGTTTTGTATACTAGTACCAGTTTCTGCTAATTAACCTTTGTATGGCTGGTTTTTATTAATATGGAAATCGGTGGGTTGTACCCACAGTTATAAAATAAAAATTGTTAGATTGCATAAATATTAAATTATTTGAATTTTTTTTTTCATTATTTACTAATTATAACGGTAACGTCAAGGTACACAAATGATTAATTAATGTTCATTTTAGACAAATATAAACACAAAAATGTCTCCCCCTGAATTGTATCAGACTCATTGACACGTACCCCAAACACTCTATTAATCTGTTGGCGCGTTAGTGGAAAGAAAAATAATAATAAACGTGTGCATACAACAACATGTACTTGAGAATAGATTCTCAAGGAAGATATATATATAGTAAGTAACCAAAACAATAGCAGCTAGCTGCTCATGAGCTGTCTGGTACCCGGCCTGTTCGATCGAGTGTTGAATATAAATCATAATGGACCCAAAATATGCAGCCATGTAGGTGGGTACCATTGTTCCTCCTTCTAATCGGGCAATATATATACAGCCTACTTAATTCGCAAACAAACAAAATAATATAATACTATATATAGAAACACAACTGAAGATCAAATAAGTAAGTTGGCAGCTATATGTAATTGTCAACTAAATCAGGGCTTCATTTATAACATTATTTGAGTCTGATTGCCATTAATTACAGCCGTTATTGCGCTTTAAGATTTGTGTTTCCTCGCTTTAAGTTCATTTCCTATATATATATATATATATATATGCCATCAGACCTAAACTGCACTCATCCAGTAGAACTTAAATAGTTAAATCCGTTAATTATTTCTTGAAAGTCATCATAATTTCTTATCCATTGACCTACTAATTAATTAAATCAAATTGTAATATTATTATTTTATTTTTTTTGCAAAAGTGGAATATCCACCGGTTTTATTACGAAACAATGTTTTTACAAAACTTACAAAGCCGTGCATAGCATCCAAAATCCACTTATTCGAAACTAGATAAAGACAAATATCCAACTAGCATCAATATCTAACTAGCACAAATATCCACAAAGCAAAGAAAAAAACAAAATCCACTAAATCAATCACTAATATCAATCGTACTAGGTGAAGATGAGGATCCAGTATCAACCAAAGACCAATCATGTAATATTATTTTTTAATACTAATTTTCTAATTAACTAACTCCATGTAGCTAGTCAAAATGAAAAGCATTCAGCTAAACCTAGAGAGAGGTGGTTAAGGCAAATTCCAACAGAAATTGACTTACAATTGATTTGGCAGTAAGCTCTAATGCAAACAAAATATATTCAGATTTGAGAAAAGAGAATCCATATTGCGATTCTGGTATTTTGCATTTGAAGAAACAAACCAAGGTTATTTTACCCAGCTGTTAAATGTCGATTCTGGTATTTTTTTCTAAAACCATATATACTGCCCATATACGGTTATGCGTCAATTTTTGTCATTTTTTTCTTTCCAAAATCTCATCTCCTGACCGTTATATGTCAATTTGGGTATCCACTGTTTAGAAAAATCGATCTGAGCTTACACAGATGTTTACTTTTCAGCGTGTAATTACCAGTTCTGGTAATCAACAAAAAGATACCAGTAGTTGATTACTCAATTTGCATTTTAGACGGTCGAGATATCCATATAAAGGTAATTGTTATTCGGGGAAGCTATATTATATTTAAGCATAAAATGCTAATTAAGCCTCGCTTAAATTGAACTTAATTTATAAAGAAGTAATCCTCACTTTTGCAGTAATTACTCGATTTACTTGCGTAAATAATTAAGCTGATATTTATTCCCCTCATTTATCTTTTGTCACATAAAATTAACAAATCAAAGGCAGGAAGAAAACAAGACCGCTACAAATAATACGCTTCAAATAAAACAAGGCCCATAACTGAAGCTTCAAATACTTGGCCCAACTAAAATGCAGAAAATACACGAGTACAAGTATTGAAGAAAATAATTAGTCAAACTGTTACCACCAGTTCTGTCACGTCACCGGTATTGCTAAACTAATTTTTTCAAGATTATTTCTTTATTATAATTTATTTTGTAATAATTTTTTATTTTGTTGGAATTATTTGTTATTATTTTTTATGAACTAATTTGAAACTTGAAAAAATAATTAAACATGATCTGTCACGTGTGGTCACAACATGACAATTTGCCATTTTATTCGCGTACTCACATCATGTGTACAAACATTTTAGTATTGCGTCGTGATCAAGTCATGACATATTTTTCACGTCACATCACGATTTTTCTTTACTAAGTACAAGTAAATTAGTTTTATGAGTGAGTCTATGGAAATATGCATATTATAAACCAGCCCATATTATAGAGATCAAAAGTTCAAATAGTTGATCTAAATATTTAAACATATGTTTGTTCCTAGCTCAAAAGCTCAAAACGTTTGTTCCTAGCCTCAGAAACAAACGATTTGGTTCTCCGATTTTCAAAGTCCAAATGGTCGATCCAAACCAACAAATGTTTAATCTATATTAAAATGTGCTTGGAGACTAAATTTTATATTTTTTGGAATTTTTTACTATGAGGAGGGCTCGGATTACACCCTTTTTGTTGATACATTTTGACACCTACTATTTTCAAAGTCCAAATAGTCGATTCAAACCGTTCAACATAATTGATATATTAAAATGTGCTTGGAGATAAAATTTTACATTTTTTTGAATTTCCTTACTATTTATTAAGACGGTTACAAAATCGTTGTTTTCGGACCATTGAAAAACAGTGATTTTTTAACCATCTTAATAAATAGTAAAAAAATTCCAAAAAATGTAAAATTTGGTCTCCAAGCACATTTCAATATAGAGAACACATTTAACGGTTCGAATCGACTATTTGGATTTTAAAATTGCAAAATTGTTGACCTATAAAAAAAACAATGTCAAGATGCGTCAAAAAAATGGTGTAATTGGATCCCTCCTCTTTTACTATTTATTAAGATGGTTTGAAAATCGTTGTTTTTATTAAAATTATGCACCATTGAAAAACAACGATATTCAAACCATCTTAATAAATAGTAAAAAAATTCTAAAAAATTTAAAATTTGGTCTCCAAGCACATTTTTAATATAGATTAAACACCTGTCTGTTTGGATCGACTGTTTGGACTTTGAAAATCGGAGAACCGAATCGTTTGTTCTTGAGGCTAGGAACAAACGATTTGAGCTTAGCCAACATATATATATATATATATATATATAGAGAGAGAGAGAGAGAGAGGAGGGATCCAATTACATCCTTTTTTTGACACATCTTGACACTGTTTTTTTATAGGTTAATTTTGCAATTTCAAAATCCAAACAGTCGATCCGAACCGTTCAACATGATAACCATATTAAAATGTGCTTGGAGATCAAATTTTACATTTTTTTTGAATTTTTTACTATTTATTAAGATTGTTACAAAATCGCTATTTTTCAATGGTCCGAAAACAACGATTTTGTAACCATCTTAATAAATAGTAAAAAAAATTAAAAAATATATAAAATTTGATCTCCAAGCACATTTTAATATATCAATCATGTTGAACGGTTTGGATCGACTATTTGGACTTTGAAAATAGTAGGTGTCAAAATGTGTCAAAAAAAAGATGTAATCCGATCCCTCATATATATATATATATATATATATATTGGAACATTTTACTATCTATCACTGCTTTTGGATCGACATTGCAGAATTTTTTAGATCAAACGTTGCAACTTTTCCCCCGTGTTGCATCTATCATGAGAACAAGTGAACAACTATCATAAATGATTCATGTTAGCTTTAGAACAAACAGGGACAGCTCCAAGGGTTCCATCTTTCCCCAGTGCATGTCCCTACGGGTGAAAACAGAACATATACGGAGTGAATAGTGTAAAATCATATTCATATTTTTTTAAAATTATATTAAAATATATTAAAATTATACTAAAGTTCATAATATTTATCTAATTATAATAGTGAATAACATATTTTTTTTCATAATATATATTAAAATATATGATATATATCTACTATTTGAATACGGATAATTGAAACATAAAATCATATCAGTATCCTTATTCACACGGATATTCGGATATCGGATGTCCACATCTAATTATTCGAATACGGATTAGATATTATCTATATCATTTTCATCCCTATGACGTACCCTTGCCCTTGAAATAGTTGCCCATGAAAGAACTAAATATCGCTCAAAATTTATTATAGACCTTTCCTTTTTCTGCTAATTGCAGCAAAGTTGGGGAACATTAACTGCGAATGCTGTTTGTGCAATCTGTGAATTAAGTACGTACCTTAGGCTGCACTTGTTTTGAACATTATGGTAGTTCAAATTTGGGAATAGTTTCTATTCCCGTGTTAAATCACATCCAGCAATACTTACTTTTTACTCCACTTGGCATGAACATCAATCAATTGTAATTACCATTACTATCTGTTATTTTGACTTGACATCTTACCCCACTGTTTTCACAAAGATATTATATATCATCTGCTGAATCACTAAGTTTTGATGGCAACTTGACATGAAGTAACGAAAGGCCGCAATCAATTTTTGGTTAAATATTTACAAGATTAAGCTGAACCTTGTGGTTCTCTTTGATTTCATGAAGTAAATTAAGTATTGGACAAAACAACTACAGCGAAAGAGCTAAAATATGTTTATGCTATGTAAATTTACTTTAGCTTAATTAGCATATAAATACATGAGATTTGAGAACCCAAGTCCTAGCATTTAACACACCAAGTGATAATACTGAGCTCATTACTTGATTCAAAGACAAAAATACGAAAGATATCTAGTTACGTACAAATCTCACCCAAAAAGAAAGCAAATAAGAGATACCAAGATATATAAAAAGATAAAAAGGATTTGTTCTCCCAACTTCAGCATTCTGTTGCTGCTCTTTTTCGGCTAGCGGTGTTTATCTGGAGAAATAAGATATATGGACGATCAATCAATACATTGAACTTCAAAAGAGCTAAAATATAAAGTTTCATGACCTTGTAGACATTTTTTTTTTGTTTCAGCTAAATACCAGGGTCAAACATTTCTATTTTAAATATTCACAAGAAATTCATGAACCGAATTTTGAACTTACAATCCCTCAATCGGAGAACATTTACTTAGCCACTGGATCAAAGAATGACTCTTACGAAAATATATATTTAGGAATAAAATCTAATGCTTTTTGTTTAACAAACTTTGAGCATTAAATACCTCATAAAATATATATTCATGTTGATAAGCTAACAGATAAATCATAAATAGATAAATTTTAAAAAAATAATGTTACGTAGATTATTTAGCATAAAGGTGGAGAAGGCTTACAGATGACACAGAAAGGTCAGAGGTCTTCAATACACGCAGCCTCTTGGCCGTGGAAATGAACATCCTTCATTTAATCATATAAAAAAGATGAGCAAAATATGAACTATGTATTATTATTTTAAGAATTGCATAGACAAGCAATGCACCTACATGACCGGTGAGGGGAACAATAGCAAGCTGTCTGGTATGAATTTGGGTATTATATGATTATATGACCAAAATTAGATATGGTTGGATTGTTAATTAGCTAAAACGGGATACATACTTCCAAGGGACATCACCAACTAAAACACGGTCGCCTTCATCATCCTCATAAACCAGTGTGTATTTGCCACTCCCATCAAGCAATCCTTGTATGTCTTGTTTCTCTTCTCCAACACTCGTCTCAATCTCACTGACAAGTGAATCTCTTTGTGCTAACATTGCAAACAGCAATGAGAATATTAGTCAGAAAAAAAGCAGAAAGACAGTTAATAAAATACCAAGTATAACTCTTAATCTCACTGGACACGTAAGAACATGGCTAACAATTCAGTGCAAATTTTAGTGGCACGCCAGTACCAACATGTTAAAAGGTATATTTTCACTAGGTGAAAGTATACATCTTTTCCTTTGACCTACAGGCTCGGTGGCATAAGTACACATAAAAATAGTTCCTGGAACAGGCATTTGTTGTAGTCAATACCAGCAAGGAGGCCTCTAAAGAGCTGATCCACAGCAGAAGCAAGCTCATCATAACCACCATATGCCTTCAAATTAATTTTTCTACCGATTGGAATGCCATCCATGTTAATTTTAACAAACAAGCCCTTCTTGTTGATATCTGCTTTGTTGCTGTTTACGAGGCTTGCATCTTGCGTTTCAAGGGGCGATTTAGAGATAGAAGAGCCACCAAGGTTCTTTCTGAATGAGCGAATTGGTGGCCATCCCACAACAGGTGCATTGCTATTTCTGCTAAACAATATTAATAAACAAAACTGTTAAGTGTTTTTGCTCAGCCTTTTTGTTCTAAATACATAAGAAAAACCTCACAAGCATGAGAAAGATAGATACTACAAGCAGCAAATAAGATGCCAGCGATTACAAGTTCGAGCCTAATTCGATGTTCCATTTGCATTCGTGATGCATTTTTTGTTTTTGCAATAAAGCACTTGAAATTAAAAATACGGCCTGGTGATTCTCAGGTTACTATTCAATTTGATTTCAACAAATGTGCAGTCAAAGAAGTACAGTCAAATTTGCAGAACAGATGTTGTACAAGTTTCTTCTAATGACAAATATAAGTAACATGGGTGTAGTATCTGGAATAATAATTTACAGGCTAATTGGGGAATAAAGAGCTAATGGAAAAAAATAATGAAGTACATGGTATCAATAGGACAATAGGTCCAAGGAATAAGATCTATCTACTAAAAGTATCACACTCCCTACCACACCATACAGCATTTATTGATATATAAAAATGGTGGCATGCAAAATGATTCCATCATATTTAATACTATATAGGCATTATTTTATTATACAAACATAAAACAGTACACAGCAACAGCATCCTTCACTATCTGTTCCCCCCACGGTCCCACCCCATCCAGGCCCCACCCAAACAAAAGAAGTATTATTAGAACCTGACCAACACAAAGGACAGCTCCTGCAGTTATAAATAAAATTTTCCTATGTAATATATAGCAGGGTTAAATCTATAATATTAGATCCAAACCAAACATGTTACCATGCAGGCATGCAAACAATTGCTCATCAGCATATATAGCATACCCATTAGGCCATTACCCAATAAATAAATAAAGATAAAAACTATATCATAAGGAGGATTGGATTCCATATGTATTAAATAATAGCTAGGGACCCATAACAATAACATATATCAGATTCCAGATTACTGAAACAATTGTCTGGATATTACTATTAGTCATTAAATGAATGAATACATTTAAGTATACAATGGTAGGTAGGTACGAGCAACGAGCACCAAAAATGCACTTGATTGAACAAACATGATGAGGGGCGGGCTCAAACAATAAATTAGTGATCAGTTTCCAAATGAGATAGCAGAAAAGTGGAAATATGGAAATAGCAAAAAGATGTGTGGGGGTTTGTTAAATGATTAAACCTTGTTTGAGAGCTATTGTTGGCTATACATGAATTTGCATTTCTAGTCCCATGTGCTACCAGATGTCCCCCACTGGCCTCCTTCTCTGTACCTTTTCCTGTGCAAATTCAATAAAAATTAGATTCAAAATAAATAAGTTATACAACTTTTGGTGATTAGAATCACAGGGACCTGCAATTCCAAATCCACCCATTCATTTCTCTTCATGCCCGAATCTCAAAAAACAGATAGTTTATGCACGAATCTCAAAACAGATGAATAGGTGGATCTGGAATTGCAGGGTCCCTGTTATTCTTTAGAATCACAGCAGATTTAACCTAGTGTTAATTTTTGAATGCTGCATGAACATTTCTGAAACCCTCTGGAGTACCATAGACATTATTACACAAATTTGTGACATTTTTTAAGAACTGTATGCGATAATTAAGTTATATGTTGCAGGATTTAATATATATATATGTGTGTGTATTTTCTTCTGAAGAAGCGAAATGAGAAAGAAAGGAACATAATTACATACGACCATCCTTATAGTCGTTTATTTTTTTTTAACTTGAATATGGTAGTTGATAAAAACATGAATAAAAAAAACATCCATTTCTTTTCTTTTTAGAAGAAGAATGGTCTGAACTAATAATCAAAGTATAAATATATATATATATATATATATATATATGAACTGATGGGAAGTTCATTTTGAGCAAAAAGCACAGAAAAAAAAAATATGAACATACTGCTCAGGACTCTGTATTAAATGAAAAACAGGAACATATTTTTGGATATTAAAACAGATAACAAATTTCAGGGAGCATTAGTTTAAAAGAAAGTTGGTTAAAACGATAAAAGCTAGGAAGAATGAAGCATGCAAAAAAATAAAGAACCAGATGATGCATCAAAATCACCTTCTTTGGCTTCAGCTGTACCAAGAAAAGCCTTTTTCGCGACATTTTCTGAAAAACTCAGCGAAAAAACAGGTATCGCACTCTGTTTCTCTTCCTTTTGAGTTTCTTCTCCAGGCAAACCTAGCCTGAGCTCAAGCTTCTCTTCAAATCCATTTTTCACTTTACAAACCTCCTTACCAACCCAATCTCTCTCTTTGGAAATTAAATCAAGCAGTCTCGGACCCTCTCCTTCCATTCTTTTCTCCTTAAAAATAGACAAATTAAACAGAGGTATGAGAGAATATAGAGAGAAAACCTTGAAATGAAGCAAGAAAAGGGAAAAAGTGGGCTCTCTTTTTTGTTGCTTTTACGAGCCTTTCTCTTAACCCAATAACCCAAAATTAAAAACGGCCATGGGAAATCGCCATTAAAGATAAGGTTCTGATTTGTGAAGGTTGAGAGGAATACATGTATAAACAGATAAATAAAGTTACACTGCTTTTTAAACAACCTTTTTATTTCACTCTCTCTCCTTGCCTCTTTTGCTCTGTTTGGTTTATAGATGGCAGATTCTACGACTGAAAAATTGTACTGAAATGGGAATTAGACAGTACTTCACGCCAGTATCGACCAGAGGAGCAGAGGTGTCTCCTCTCTTCCCTCTCGCTCTCGCACTTTTTCTTTTCTATTTGGTTGGTACTGCTGGAAAGAAAAGCAGGGGAAATTTAATAAATACTTTTTTCTATGTACAACTTTCATTTGTTTCTCCATGCAGGGCCCACAGGAGATAAAAATATATATATATATATATTTGGTCTGATTAATTAAAGACAACTTAGTGTATGAATGATTAAATAAGTAATTAAATTATTCTTACACGCTTGTTTTATTTTTACTTTACAAATATTTCAGCTTAAAATGTGTGTTTGTTTATACATAAATTTACTAAAATTCTGAATGATTTCACGTTCTATATTTTATCAGATAAGTAAAAATAAAAGTTTCAATGTTTGTATTGGTTGTATAGATTGTAACATGTAACGCGTTTATAATAATATATAAAATATTTATTGGTGCAAATAAGAAGGTAATTATCCGTCCTGAATTAATTGTAGTTCTCAGAATATATTATCTGTTGATATTATGGTATTTGAATAATTTAATTGAAGTTATATTGTTTGAACCACGTCTCAGTTTATTTTGGAATTACTGAATTAGTCAAATTTTAATTGTCCGACTCATATCAAGCAGCAACTTCAACTTGCTATCATTTTTAAGGCAGTTGATATGAAGTCACTTTCTTCAAGTAATTTTTGATGGAATATCGAATGTTAAAAAATGGAATTTCATATATTCTTTTATAATTATTTTGCACACCACATCTGCTTCGACAAAAACCAAATTATTATAAGAAAGTAACATTTGTAATTATTATCGATATAGTAAGACTGGACAATAATTATTTGAACTATTGAATGCTTTGTGTGCTGAATATGAATCTTCTCGTACATAATTTGCAATACATCTTTAAGGCTCTTTAGTGTTATTTATTCTCTTATTTGTAGCAAACTGGAGATAGAATTATAATTTTTTTTTCTATCCCAAATTTTAATTCATCATATTCCTTGTCCAGGATCCTAATTCTTCATTTGTTTTACAACTAAGACCGATGCTATATTTAAAGGGCTCCTGAGGCCTTCCATTGTTTAAGTTAACTTCCTAGGCCCTAGCTAAAGTTTGCTTAATCTTTAATCTCCTTAAATTGTATTGCCAAATAAGTACATCATGTTTTGAATTTTGATCAGGGGCGGATCCAGAATTTTCATCGCCGTGGGGGAGGGGGCAAAACAATATCGAATCGATTTTAAATAGCTAATTGGGTTCAAATTCATTAACTAATTAAGTACTTAATAAAAAAAATAATGCTTTAATCTATACTTTTCAATGCTCTAATTTGTAATTTCTGATATTTTAATCTATAATTCTAATTATTAATCATAATTGAATAATTTATTTTAATTTTAACTCTAAATTTAATCCGAACAACAAATTAAATATTCAGCAGGGGACAAAAAAAATTTCAAAGAGAGGCAGAGTCGATCGAAACGTCCTGATTTTTACTAAAATGCAAAATCCAGGGGAGATAGCTTCTCCCTGGTTGCATTTGAGTCCGCCTCTGATTTTGATCAGCCTATATGGATAAATAATATTACTACTAAGAATCGCAAACTTAGCACAGTGGACAGTGGTGCGAATCCTGTCACCTTAAGCTGCAAGTTCAATTCTCGTGATAAGCATCTAAAAAAATACCGAGATATACCGGAGCTCTTTAAAAAAATAATAATAATACCACTACTAAAATGAGGTTTTGTTAGACAAGTGTTTATTTTTTCGAATGAAATTAAGTTAATCAGGTCTGCAATTCATGTAGACAGTTCACAGTGGGCCCATTTGGATGGATGGAAAATTGCTAAATTAGCATTATTCCGAGCTACTATTCGGCGTTTGGGTGTGTTTGAATTAGCGGATAGTCACTATTCTTTATTTGTCTTTTGTGGGATAACCCACTATTCTACTATTCCTACAAAATGTTGGAATAACTACTATCCTAAAATTGAGAATAGCTCTATCCTTGCTACTATTCTTGATTCATCCAAACGCAGCCAGTACAAATTATGGTGCACAGCAAAAGACAAAATATTACCTTAAACCTGCATAAAAATTTGTAAGTTTTCTTTGAATTATATTTTTTTAAATTTTCTACTTGCAGAAAGTTTTACGTAGAGATGGCAACTTTAACTCCATTGGGCATTCAGAGCCATTCACACAAGTAATTTAATTTTAATTTTCAAAGTAAAGTTGAAAATAATGATTGTTTTAGAATAAGATGGAGTAATTAGAAGAAAATATCCGAAATGGTCAAACAATTAAGCAATTGCTGATGAAGCAACTTATAAAGATTGTGAAAAGTTAGCATCAGTCTCTGTGAACTTTAATGACGATCCCAGCATCAAAATTCAAAAACAGTAGTTTCTTTACTTTACTTTTTAATAATAAATAGTAAAGAAGATTCGGAGGATTCTAAGGCCGGTGTTGCCAAGCGCCCAAGCGTGCTTCTTCTATTACCTTGTCGCCTTCTCTCTTTTCTCAACCTCTAAAAATATTACTTGAGGTGTCCAGGTTTATAAATCATATGGTCAAGCCTTCAAGGACATCTCCATTTTTAATCGAAACAGAGGCGTTTAAACTGAGTGTGCTTCAGCTTCTCTCTGTTGCTGTGCTGAGTGCTGAGTGGTGAGGCTTCTTCGGTTACCGAGAAGTTTTATTGGGGAGCGAGTTAGGCACAGAAGAGATTTAATAGGGACAAAAGGATTTCCTCTAAATATTTCTTTTCTTGCAACGCTGGGCTCAAGAAATGTCCCCCCACTTCCTTCCTCTTGCGACAAAATGGCAATTTAGCTAAGTACCTAAGTGGCTAAGACCAAAATATAGCAAAAACATTTCATCATCAAAGCACAAAAGCACACAATGCAAACACGAATGTGGAGAGGAGAGCCGAGGCATCTATATAGAATTTCTTTAAAAATTAAAAGACAAAAAACAGTAAGATGCTTTTCATTTTTTTCAAGCTGCAGGAGAGCATAGATCAAAATCACAATAAAGGACATTTTAGAAAAATATATATATATATCATTTACTCTGTAAAATCATTTCCAAAAGTATGATATTTTTTATATAGCACGGACACTACACACTGAACCCACAGGATTCCTGTCTGTAAGGGCAGATTCAAGTAGAGCCGGAGGTGTCCCCTAGATTTTAAAATTTTATGACATCCGGATGAACTTTGTGAAAATTAGTTAACCTTTTTTTGAAATTTTGATATGTAATTTGAATCAAATTTAGTGTTCAAATTAGAATAATTTTTTTATTTTGGACTGATATTAAGATTAAAAGTCACAGTATTGAAAATTAGAAATTAATACATTAAAAATATAAGTTACAGTATTAATTTTTATCTAATATCCGAATAATTATTTAAATCGATTCGTTATCATCATAATATCAGCATGAAAATTGTATATGTATACAGCTATACATACATAACACGTACAAATCTCTATAAAGTCACTAAATAATTCAGTGGACTTGGTATAAAATCTTCCTGTGAAGTGTGATCACCAACCATGACAATATCCACCGTCACTGAGTTATTATCAGTGTTACAGAATAAGAGGAGAGAAAAAAAAAACAAGAAGACAGCAGGGTGAACCGGTGAAAGTCAGAAGCCATGATTTCGTAGGGGCAAAGCGGTCTTTTCATAGGCAAAACCCATCTAGCAATGAGGGCGTCTGCTGTGATCCTAAAAGGGTCAACAGTATTTCTAAAATTTCTGTTTTCTCAAAATTGACCGTCCAATAATTTCGTGTACGTATCTCAAAGCAGCTGATTTTTACTTGCACGAATCTCGAAACAATTCAACAGTTGGATTTGAAAAAACAGGAATCGTAGGTGACTGTTCATGGGCGAAGAATCGCAGCAGATTCGGATCCAGCAATGAGTGCGTATCATCTGAGATATCTCAATTTATGCGTGACCGACGTGTTCGGTTTGTATTCGTTGACATCGTGGGGACAAGTATTATTTGTGATTTGAGATTTGTGCAGAACGTATTTTAACAGTTGAGATATTCCATAACATCACGCAAAGTTTGAGATATCTCGGAGGATGAGAATTCTCCAGCAATAAGCAAAAAAGGAAATAAGCAATCCACCTACCACCTACACGGAATGCATTTAATGTGCTCCCTTGCCACCAGCCCATCCTGCATGCGGTCGGCCTGCTCAGTATATTCGGACCGGGATTTGGTTCAATTCAACCAGGGTTGTTACTTTACTTGTACCACCTATTAGTACACCCGACCATTTGTAGGGTGTAAAGCTTTAAATGGCATTTAATGCTAATTTTAACAAGGTTGACACTTGAGAACTATATAGGAAGGAAGCCATCAATTGCAACAGTTCTCACTGCACGCAGATTCTCTGTTGCGTTTCTGTGCAGCAGCTTTTGTTTGGATTACTGTAGTTGATTATACTGTAACTGGCCACGGTTGGCTCATTAATATTTTGTTTGGAGAGAGTAAAAAGGAACAAAAAATCAAGATTGAAGGATAAAATTAATAAAGAGTATTATTTTAACCTTCTTCAACCTTTTATAGTTTATATTTTATTAATCCACATATTAGGTGTAAAGAAGGTAAACAATAATTAAATCATGAGATGTTTGGATAAATTAAGAAATAGAGCTAGAACAGGGGAGCAGTTTGGGTCCGATGCCATGAGTCCGATGAATTTTATCACCGTCTGATTCGCTTTAAGATTGTGCTTCTGCTTTTGGATCAGTGCACATTCGTTTTAATATATGTGCGCATGGATCTTAAAGCGGATCTCGTCCCACTATAATAGAGCTAACTTCAAAATTGATAATAGTAACTAATCAAACATTTTGTTAGGTTAGTATAATAGTGAGAAAACCCACAAAAGACAAAAAAATAATAGTCCATATTTTCTAATCCAAACACACCCAAACGTAGAATAGTAGCTCGATATAGTGCTAATCCGGATTAGTGAAGAATGAACCATGTTAAGATTAATTAAGAAAACATAAAATACAGTAATCTCCCTAAATTGGTTTTCTTTTTGCTCCTTGTTATGGAACCACACATAATGTTATTAGCAGGACTCCATAGGAGTATAATAAAATATAGTAGCAAGGTATTCCTAAGTTTATCGATTTTTTGTGAACTCAACTCTAAAATTTATTGAAATTGGCCTTAAATGATGAATCAAAACTGTTAAAATCTTTCTACCTTACGAGATGTGTCTGCATGTGAAAAATTTTAAGTTTCGAATTAACTTAGTATAAAATCAAGCGAAGTAAGTCTATGGTACTATGCATATCACGGGTTGATCCGTAATACGGGTCAATATTTTCGTTTTCAAAATCTTAATGGTCGATCCGAACCGTTCAATATGATCCCCATATGAACATCTACTTGCGTACCGAATTTTATATTTTTTAGAATTTGTTTACTATTTTTTAAGATGAGTAGAAAATCACTGTTTTTGGATGGTCCAGAAATTTCAAATCAAGTGATTTTCTAACTATCTTAAAAAATAGTAAAAAAATTCTCAAAAATATAAAATTCGGTACGCAAGTAGATGTTCATATGGGGATCATATTGAACGGTTCGGATCGACCATTAAGATTTTGAAAACGAAAATATTGACCCGTATTACGGATCAACCCGTGATATGCATAGTACCATAGACTCACTCAATCAAGTGGTCAAAAGTTGTCCAAAAAATAAACGCATTAAATTTAATTTATAAATCTGAGTAAAACTAGGGTGCTCTTAAGTTCACCAAGTCTCTTTGCGAACTTAATTCTAAAATCTATCGTATTGATATCAAATGATGAATCCAAACAGTTAAAACCCTAATACCTTACGTGTGATGCGTCTATATGCAAAAGTTTTAAATTTTTGAGTTAATTATGTATAGAGTCAAGCGGTAAAAAATTGTTCAAAAAATTAATGCATTGAAATTAATTTATAAATCATTTACTTTTTACTGCTTGACTTAATACTAAATTAATTCGAAAGTTTAAATTTTTTGCATGTAGATTCATCACTCATAAGGTAGAAGAACTTCAATAGTTTGGATTAATTATTTAAAATCAATCCAATATATTTTAGAGTTGAGCTTACAGAGAGACTTGGTGAACTTAAGAGCACTCTAGTTCTACTCTATAAATCTTTTAATTTTGATTGCTTGACTTTATACTAAATTAATTCAAAAAATTTAAATTTTTACATGTGAACGCATCACTCGTAGGCTAGAAAGATTTTAATTATTTGAATTCGTCATTTAAAACCAATCCAATAGATTTTAAAGTTGAGTTCACAAAGAAATTTGTGAACTTAAGGAACACCCTAGTTCTACTCTAACAAAATAATATATATTTTGGATAATTATGCCCTCTAACTTCACCAACTCTTTTCACTACTAAATTATTTCAAGGAGCTAAACTTTTCAGAAATTCAGCATGCAAAAAAAAAAAAAAACATATATATTGTTTGCATGACATAAATTTTTTTTACAGCGCCATACCGCAAAATATAAATAAATAATTTCACAATGAAAATATGATCCGCTTGTTGTTAAATATGTCTCAAGCACAAATGACATTATCTCATGTGTCATTAAATTGATCAGCCCATCAACAACTTATGTTTGTCAGGAACCCGCGGATAATAATGTTGGGATAATCACTCACATCATGTGATTAATGAGCGAATTCGAGCGAGTTGAGATATGTTTGTGATCGATTTATTAGTTTAATGAGCGAGTCGATTGGAGTTGAGAAGACAATATATATCGAGTTGACAGCTATACTCGTGCTCAATTAGTTAAATACTCGAGTTGACTCGTACTTATTAAGCGACTCGTTAATAAATCAAGCTTGTAGATAATTTGAATTTTGTTTCGAGTTTTTTTTGTTTCAGATACATTAGTTAGGTTTGGGTTTGGGCCGCTGGGTGCCTGGATCCGAGTGTAACTAAGTTGGATTTCGGTTTGATTTTGGATCTGGTTTTGGTTTTGATTTTGAGGAAGAAGGTGTTCTTGAAATGTAGCGTTAGCCATGAGAGCTCTGATACCATAAAAGTTGAGACAAAATCAAGAAAGGGGAATAATGTTTTTCATTTCTATATCGTATCTTGTACAGTATACAGGGTGGAGTGTATATAGGAAAATGTAAATCTCATAACTAACTAATTTTCTAGTGTCCAATTCATTTATTCTGTTAGATGAGATATATTCTAATAGTTTGATACGAATATAAATATTATTCTATAAACTATTGGGGTTAGACATGGGTTATTTTAAATCTCGAAACATGGTAGAGAGAGAGAGGAGAGAAATAATATAATCAGCCAGTACACTGTTTGCTGCCCAAAATATTAATGAACGACCTGTCAAGCAACTTGCCATGAGGCGCTGAGATGGTCTCAACTCTAAGCCCTGAACATTTGACAGAGGAAAGGCCACGTAGTCCGACAAATACTATCCAAACAAAATTCAAATAAAAATGTTTATCTATAATTCTATACTATACACACACAGACACAGTGTCCCTATGGCTCTATATATGCAGCACAGCCGTATGACGGTATGAATATGATTTTGTGAAATTGGCATGCTCTAGTAGATAAATTTGTCATGTATGTATAGGGCTATAGGCATGGACATCAGAGGATTTTTGCGGCGTTTTTGACTTGAGCTATAAAAAGTGATCAATTTAACCCCCTAGCCCCCTACAGACTTGGTGCACTTTTCCGGTTATAAATATCTATATAACCTTTCAACGATATCCATCTTACTCAGTTCGGAATCTTTTCAAACAAATAAACAAATCTAACACATACAAATTGTTCACAAATTTTACCAACTTTTAGAATAAATGTATGTATTATGTATTATTCACAATTTATACTGGTATTTTTCATAACAATTACGAAAATTTCTCTTTGCTTTTAGAAAATATTAGCATTAGATTTACGAATATTCACAATTTATATTTTAAATTTTCATAACATTTACGAAATTTATGTTTGTTTTCTGGAAATATTTGCTTTAGATATATCAATTACATTATAAAAAAAATCATATTATGTCCGAATTATATTTAACTTGAATTTAAACCTTACCGAAGCATTTTTTTTAATTTTTTAATTTGATACTATATATATTAATTACTATGTAGTTGACCAGTACAAATTTTGAAGTACTCGGTGTAAAAGGTCCCTTTGCGTATTTAATCTCTTATTCCTAGTTTGATACAAACATTAATTAGTATTGTAAACAAACGCCGGTCCCGAGATTGCACTATAAGTAATCATGCTTTAAAAATGGATCATGGATGGCTTACTACACATTAATCTTTCCAACAAACGCTAATCATCAACAACATTATCTGATGCCTTCTTGCACAATTCTGTTTACAAATAAAAAATAAAAAAAATCAATTTGTACGTCATGTTAATTGTTTAATTTGTTTTCTCCAAAAGAAGAAGAACTGAATTATTGAAACGTGGTCCCTTGGAATAGAAGAATTTGTTCTTGGTGGCCCTTAATTTGTATGGGAAGCTAAGCAGCTGTCATAAACTAGCTAGTAACATGAATGAATAAGAGTATATATATGGTATTGTATATTCTTAGCATCAAGGATCAGGAATGGGCACTAATACATATTTATTTTCAAGTCGGGTTGAGTATATTATACAGGCATTAAATAATATATAAAACAAGATTGAATCACAAAAACACCACAGAGTAAACAAATAATATTATTTATTTTGAGTGATGCTTCTATGGACATAAGAACCTATTTGTAAAATGAACATATTTTTATTTTCAAAGTTCAAACAGTCGATCCGAACCGTTCATCTTGTTCTTCATATTAATATGTGCTTGGAGACCAAATTTTACATTTTTGTGAATTTTTTTACTATTTATTAAGATGGGTACAAAATTCAATGGTGTGAATTTGATATTTTTTGTACCCATCTTAATAAATAGTAAAAAAATTCAGAAAAATGTAAAATTTGGTATCCAAGCACATATTAATATGGAGAACAAGATGAATGGTTCGGATCGACTGTTTGAACTTTGAAAATAAAAATATGTTCATTTTACAAATAGGTCCTTTTGTCCATAGAAGCCTTTGCCATTTATTTTTATTGAGCTTCAATCAATACATTCAAAGCTCATCCCTTTACTTTGTAATTTGTATGTGACGGAGACATTATTTGACTATTTGTTTAAACATTTTTCCGTATTTTTTTTCCCTTCAAGAAGTCGTTTCTGAATATCATACATAGCAAGATATCAAATTTAAAATATCATTTCGGCCATATAGTTATGTCTTGCAAATTCTGTTTTTAATACACATGGTGTAAGATGGGCAATTGCTAATTATCAAAAAGCTTATGGGCAAGTACTACAATTCATTTATCAAGGGGCTGGAATGCTTTGCCCATACCCATATTTGTTAGGGAAACAAAAAGAAGAAAAATGTATCAAAATCCTTACAATATATTGATGGAATGGAATTGTTCATTGATTCCAGCAACCAATTAAACCATCACTTGGTGGTCTTGTGCCTGTCATTCTTCAAGGCAAGCTTAGTCAGTTCTTCATCTTTAACTGGAGTTGATAATTTGGATTGTTCTTTTTTTCCAATTATAAAACTGAGCTGCCCTTTTTCACTGTGGGCTTGGGTGGTTGCTCTAGCCCATGAAAAGTAGCTCATGCCATTTAAATATTGGATACGAAAAGTACAATTAATAAAGTAACTGTAGTAATGGTAAGATTTCTTATAGAGGGTGTAAACGGATCGGATATCATCAGATTCGACTTAAACAATATCTGGGCCTTGTTTTATGGGCCCACTAAATTGTCAACTCTGCCTTGGAGAAAATAGCTAGTAATTTGGTTATTGTTTGGTTGTGGACAAATGTTCTTTTCTTCTTCTCCGAATTAAGTAGATGTTATTTTTTTTTCGGAGTGTACACTAGTAATTTATTTTTCATTATTAGAAATTTATGTTTATATCTGTATTCGTATTTGTCTAATATCCTATCCATATCTATAACCGAAACTATCAGTATTCATATTTGCATCCGTATTTGAAAAATTATAACGAATAATTAATAATACGATTTGACCATCACTATCTTATCCGTATCTGACCGTTTACCTCTCTAGTTTTGCCAGCAATAAATATTAGCAATCAGGAAATCACAAAAGAAAAACTGTCAAAGTATCACATTATTCATAATATATGAACCTTATACAATTATATATTTTGCTAACAAAAAAAAAACTAAAACTGGTTAACACCAATTGTTAGCAAGCAGTTAGTCGTCAATTCGTCATCAGGCTTATTGGCTTCTCTGATCTCATGATCACCATCTTCCTGTTTAATCACATATCAAAGTAGTACATTATTATTTTGATGAGCAAATATTAAGAATTAACAAGAAAAAAGAAGTTTTAATTGCTTCTGAGTTTGAAAGTTTCGGATATTTAACAGACGAGGTGTTTCAGAAGTCAGCAAAACTTAAAATGTCTAAGCTTCTAAAAGTTTAAAAAAATGGAAAGCTAGATATAGAGATCGAACTGAAGTCTACAAGCTAGGTGAGATTATGACGAAGAATTGAAGTTGCATGATCAGATTGCTGTCCTTGTAGGATTCCTCGCCAACTGAATCCAACTCAGAAATTAATTCGCCAACTGAATCCAACCGATGTAAATATAATCTAAATAATATGTTATTGTTCTGAGATTTTTTATTTGCAAAATTAAAACTTCGAATTATTTTTTTATAAAATAATATAATGAATTTTAAGATCTAGGAAGTCAGGATATGAAATTCCGGCACATACACATTTTTAGTTGGAAAAAAACTTAAGTGTAGGATATGATAATTAGGCCCTTGAAGGATAAATTCGGTTCTTGAAGAATAGAGATTTTAAACTCCAGTAAATTATAGATCTCCTACCCATTCAAAGGTAGGGATTCAAAACTCATACCATTATTAGGATAGGAATTTTAAAATTGGATCCTTTCACATGTAAGGGTTTAAATTTTGGTCCTTTTCAAGATAAATATTTAGAAGTCCGATCTCAGCAATAATAATAATTTTTTTTTCTCATACAATGTATGTAAAATCTGCTTTCTTAAATTGTAAAATTATTATAATATGTTTTTAGAAATGTAATAATAATTTTACATATCTCAGATAAAGAAAAAATTCGGACTGTAGTTGATGTGTTTGCTAACATCAGTAGGGAGAAATCTAGACAGTGTTAAAATTTGATAATGCAATGTACTCGCACAACTTAATTGCTTTTAATTTTGTTTTTTTTTTTCTTTTTCATTCATGGTACGGGAAACAAACAGAGAAAATCTTACATGATGCTTTTAGTTATGCTAGTCCAACTAGAATGGAGGCCTGTTTTGCCAGCAACAATAGGTCTGTCAGCAGGGCTACCGATGGAAGCCCAATTGTACCAGGCCCAGTAGCTCCATCGACTTTTCAAATAATAAACATACTGAATCCCCACATTACATATATTTCCTACTTCCAACCTGCAGGGCTCCGATATCAATATCCCTTTCAGCAAATCTATAATTGTTGACCCTCTGAGTCTTAAAAGACGACACCATGCATATTTATCAGCAATCATATCATCATAAGCCAATAATGTTAGGCATTGTATTTCCATGTAGTTGACCTAGCCTTTAATTTTCTTTTCTTTTTCACTTCTTTTCTATTGAGTCCGAACTCAAATATTAGGTTAATTATATAGCGCAAATGCAAAATTTGAGTTAAATTAGATGGTGAATGGAACAGAAATTAGGGTCATTTTGAGAATTCAGGTCTTGACCAGATTTGCAATTTGTATTTTTCTCATATTTTGTGATGGACTAGCAAGGATTCATATTTTGTCTTGAAATAGCTTGATTTATAAATTACTTTCAATATTAATTTTCTTTGTTAAGAAGTTTTTGTGCAAATCTAATTGAATCATATTTATGTTGTTTTCTAGCAACCACACAACTGAAAAGGACCTTTGGAACGAGTATTAGAGATGTCCAACCCTTGTAATTTGTACTGAGAGCACAAGAAAGTGGGCTCAACATTAATAATGCAATTAGCTAGTTCAAGATGTTGAAACTAAAAATGCAGATTCACAACTTCAACTCGAAAATTTGATGAAATTGTTGAGAGATTAAGAATTTCAAAATTAGAATGATTCAAAATAATTTTATTGAAAGAGTCTCTTCAAGCTGGTTATTAGATAAGGAAATGTATCTTAGCTAGGGACACGAGTCTTTCAAAAATAGAGAAGGAAAAATTTACTTGAAATTGATTATATAACAAGTCGACTAGCTCAAGAGAAAAAAGATTTTCCATATAAGAAAGAAGATTTCCAATAAAAACTATTGCTTGAAAGATGTAGCTTTTCTCTAGGACATCCACTATTCTCAGTATTTGATAAATTACATACTTCAAATTATTTATTAGATATTCCTCGGATCAAGCGAGGTCTGAGTTTTCTATTTTTATTATACGAATAGACTGTGAGTTGGCAGGTAAGAAAGATTCTGACGGAACGAGCCCGCAACTTCGACATGGAGTTCATTGTTGGTGAACGAGCGTCATAAGTTCATTGTTGAAAAGGCTGAGCAGGACAAGCGGAGTGTGAGCGCAGGTGCTTTTTCTTCTTCCTTTATAGTTATTTATTATTTAATGTTTTTACTGTTGAGTGGGGCTATGGTACTATGCATGGCTGATTGGTATGTACAATGGATGAGTATTTTTGTTTTCAAAGTTCAAATGCTTGATCTAAATCTTTCAACGTATCTCCATATAAAAATGTACTTCAATCAAAATTTTCTAATTTTCTAATTTTTTCTTACTAGATTTTCAAATTGGTTGAAATCACTTCATCTAAAAATTCTAGACCATTCACAAGTAGTAGTTTTCTACCTTTCTTAAAAAAAGTAGTAAAAAAGTTCTATAAAATGTAAATTTTAGTATACAAGTACAAACTCATATGGAGACCATGATTAAAAATTTAGAGTGACTATTTGAACTTTGAAAATGAAAATATTGATTTATAGTATGGACCAGTCCGTGCTACGCATAGAACCATAGCCTTAGTCTTTGCTATTTGGGATAAGCTCTCTGTTACTTTGGTTGTTTTTGAGATTTGTTTCTTTCATGAGAATCAGCATTACACATTGCATTTGATTATAATTTTACCTACTTAAACTAATTATTTTTCGTGGAATTTATTGTTATGAGGGGACGCACAATGTCTATTAATAAGCGGGTAGAATTGAAGATTCGAATTGATATGGCTGACGGTGTAGATGAGCTCTTATGTACAGCATTATGTATTTAATATATTATATCTTTTATGTTCGCATCAGACCGGACTCCTCTAAGATTGATCCATTTTTGTAGTTGTGACAAGACCATCAAAACTCTTCAACAAGGCAGAGTTGGTGACACTTCATGGACCTGCCTGTTACCATGATAAATCACATTTTTTTGCCCACTTTCAATTATCATTTGTTGAAATTCTAATATTGGTTTGCTTTCTAAGCGATGTCTGACCTCCTTGTTGTAACTTTTTGCTTGTACAAGTGATAATTCAATTAGACTTTCTTTGTAGTGAAGGCAGTGTGGAGGAGGTACACCTACATTACACATTATTTTTCTATAATTCGGTTGCACGGCTAATTCTGCTTTGCTTTCTAGATGGTCTCTCACCAAGTTTTGTAAATTTTTGTTTGCAGATATACATATTTCAACTGGGCTTTCTCTGAAGCAGAGGCAGTGTGGGAGAAACCCCTAACATACAACAGTCATTTGTTAAAAAAAATTAATTTGGTTTTACTTTCAAATAGATCAATAACTGAAACAAATCTTTCATCCAATCTAATACAGCTCCAATTCATACATTATTATTACCGAAACGCAGATCCGGTTCTTTCATCCAACATGAATTTATGTTTGTATTTTATTAATCACTTTCTCAGGTACAATTCTTTCAATTGTGTATCCTATATTTCTGTGTCTTAGTTATGAAATCCGTCAATTAATATTACTATAATTTGTACCTCCAATTATTGTTGACCTAATAACTAATTAGTAGAATAAAGATCCACAAGGGGAGCTTCCTCAAAAAAAAAAAAAATGTGTTTTTGCATCAAGAAGGAAATATGTACTGACTCAGCGGGTACTTCTTTTAACAGCATAACCTACTTTTGCACATTATATGAAATATTGCAGCAACTAATTGATCTATTATTGTAAGTATCATTTCTAATTACCTCTCTATATTATCTGATTCCTGAGAAAATTCATAATCAGCCCACAATTCATCCAATTTTCTCTCCTCCTCCAACTCCTTCAACTCCACCATCAACTGAGGGTTAACCGGGATGACTCAGACCAATGCAACCGATTTTTTGTCCGAATCAGGCTGATTCTCATGATTTGAGGAAATAAGAGAAACAAGGAATATGTGGAGAAGAAATAGTTAAATCTAAAATAGACTTGGTTTACACCAGTGTAATAAAATACAGTTTTATGCGGCCGGATATGCGTATATAAGTCCACCTTGTAAATTTGCCGCATATGATTAATTAAAGGTGTCATATTTAATATTTAATAAAAAAAATTCACATATATAAGTCTACATAAAAATCCGTATATATAGTATGCAGTGGCCTTCTGCATACCGCATGAAAATCGCATTTTAGAACACTGGTTTACACTGACCCGTTAAGTATAGAATTAGAATAACATTGGTCCATGGTGAACCAGCGAACGAGAAAAATGAGTGGAGTAAATTGTTCATTTTCCTATGTTTTTTTTTTAAATAGAACTAAAAAAAATAAATTAATCAAAGGAGCCAAGTGGGAAAAAAAAGCTACAAAAATAGCTTCCACCGGTTTGGAAAACCGGTGGAGATTTTATGGGCCTTGCTACACCGGTGTAGGCATTTTCTACTCTGCCACAGCGGGCACACGGTTTACTACACGAAATTTACCTACACCGGTTTCCCAATCCGGTGGAGCTCCAAAAAATGCCTACACCGGTTTCCCAATCCGGGTTAGGTATTATACTTCCCCAAATCCAAAGACAGAGACGAGAGCGACTGTGTCGCAGAAAAAATAAATCTTACCTCCACCGGTTTCCCAAACCGGTGGAGCCTAGTTTGTGAATTTTCTGTGGTGGGACCACAGCCTGGTGGGAAAATGGGTCAGCCGGGTAAAAAACATTCTCCACCGGTTTGAGGATCCGGTGTAACAAAGTCCTTTTGTGCCACACCGGTTTGGAAAACCGGTAGAGACTATTTTTATAAAATCCTCATGCGCGGTGCTGCTTTGGTTAATTTGTTTGAAATGAGTTCTATTTTAAAAAAAAAAACCCTTTATATGTTGGCAACTATTCATTCGATTTTACTCCCTACTTGTCATTTTTAATGAATTCATTCCTCGACGTATTTTTATTTCACATTAATTTAAAGTTAACTAATCAAACAAAGTTTGCTGAACAATTTAATTATTATTTTATTTTTTCGTAAATATTTTTACATTTGAAGTTAAAAATTATAAAATATAATGAAAAATACTAATTTTATTATTTTCATAGTTTTTATTGACATTTGAAGTTTAAATTATAATATGTACATTATGTATAGTTAACTTATACATGTAATAATCATTGGTAATATTCGTTTGTCCTAACATAATATTTTGCAAAGAAAAAAAAAAAACTGTTTCTATTTTATTTTTAGTACAATAAAACTTATGATTAAAAAGCCCGAGTTTCTGATCCGAATCGGCCAATTCCGACCGATTCACCTGATTCTGATTTAACGGTTAAGTGACCGATCTTGATTCTGATTTTGCAAACCATAATTATATACACGTAATCCGATTGATTAGAATATTTGAATTATAACTTATATTAGCTTCGATTTCCGACACATCACATATTACCGTATAGCCTCAGTCATATAATAATATCTTCACACGTAAAATTTGATGTAGATATTTAATCTCTCTAAAACAAAATTTGAAAATACTGGGTTGGTGTCAATTTTAGAGAAATAATTCATTCTCTTGTTAGAAAAAAATATAAGGGGTTTGTGTATACGAGAGAGAATTATTTTTCTTCGTTAAGGTGACTTATACAATAAAGTTTCCATGTAACAAAAGTATAATTGTAAAAAAAAAGAAATAAAACTTATAGATTTACAGTGCACATCCCAACTTAGTTATTGATTTTTACAAAGGAGAAAATTATATTTAGTCACTGTTTCCGTTCTTCGAACATCCTTTTTTTTTTCATCTAAAAATTTTATGCGGCAGAATTTATAATTGAGATCTCCCAAATCCCGGGATCGATTTCCTCTAATATTTCTTTCTAGAAGTATAATTTAAAATTTTATATTTATTTATTAAAATAAAAAATATTCGGCAGTTAGAAGCAATTAAAATCAATACACTTATCATTGATGGAGACATAAATCTTGTGTTTTGGAAGTATATATATTCAACAAATTCAGAATAAACTAAACAACAAATAAATTATAAGGAAAATAAAATGATATAACAGTACGTATGGAAATGAGACACTAACACAAATAACAAGAAACCTCAAAAGTAAATTAAATAACTACATCAGTATGTGTATGTCGGGAACATGTTTGAAGATGTCGCGGATCTCATATTCGTGATTTTGTAATTCCATGCAATCTAGTGATCAGTTCTTTGATGTTGGACAGGTACTGAAGCCCGAGAGGCACCCCCAGCTTGTGACAACCTTGTAGTTCCAATTTCTCAATTATGGGCATGGCACCCTTCTCTATCTTCCATTCTTCTAGTTCTAGATTGATTGGGTAGGCAAACTTCAACTCATGTAGTTGTTTGAAGCCTCCAGCAGAACAGCTCATCTTTTGATTCCCTTGCTCTCTGTACAACGATAGCCGCCTGAGGTTGCATAGCTTCTCTAGCACCGGCAACGGATCATCATTGAACTGGAGATGCCAGAGTGCAAGCTCTGTGATGTGGATGGGAAACATGCCAACCTGAGGCGACAACTTGTTTTTAATGGATGAGGATTCCTCCGCCTCAAATAGAGTCAGAGATTGTAAATGTTCATAAAATGGAAATCTTTGCATGTTGACTATTTCTTGTGGCACTTCATGACCGCCTAATCCAAGATGGGTTAGATGCTTTAGTGTGCCAAGCATCTTGGCAAATAAATCTCACGAAAATGAGCTCTCCACTTCGATATCTAAATAGCGCACATTAGGTAGTTTAGGTAACTGTACATTCCAAGACTCTCGGCTCTTCACAGGAGTGAGGGTTTGCAGAGTTTTTAGGTCGGTAGAGCGTCCTGAATTAAGCTGGCTGAACATTACATGCCTAAGTGTTTTCACATTCCATATATTATCAGGAAAGTCGGGAACATCAAGTTTATGGAAATCAAGGGTCTCTGCAAATTTCATGCCGCTGATGAACGACTCAAAAGATCTCGTGTTAATTAAACATGTCCCAACAAGCTCACAATACCTTAAATGAGTCAATCCATGAAAACACTCAAAGTTAATTATTGTATTATTTTCAAAAGAAAGCCAATACTCTCGCATGTCACTCAACACCTTAAGCAGCCTTTGCCGAGAGCAATTTGGCAATGGCCCCTCAAAGCACAACAAAGAACGGAGATTTGGATTTGCATGTTTCATCAATTCATCGCAACCCGAGTAATGAACAGCCACACGGCGTGCCTTGGTGATGCTCGTCCAATTGTCAGGAGGGTTTGAGCAAATTGTGAGAAAGTTATCCTCCTTGGACTTTTGGATGGCAACTTCACGAAGGAGATCATGTACACGGCAATGTGTGATGGAACTAGTGTGAGATCTCCTTGATACTTGAACCAAGCTTCTATATAGTAAAATGAAATTAGAAGATTAAACGAAGTTCTTTCTATTATAGGTGTATGTACATATAACTGTATATATATATCTTCCACAAAACACTAAATGTGCACATTGTAAACTAAAAGCAAATGTAAACAACTAGGCGGCTTCTGCCAGGGAATTTAAAAAAAAAAAAAAAGATGTTGAGAAATGAAAAGCATTCAATAATGAATACTGTCGTAGTGGTAAGTAGAAGGTATACATCACAAATAAGATAATAGTTAGCTTGTGGATTCTACCATTCAAGTTTTATAAAACATAGGATAATGTGTAAAAGTATTGAATAACATAATGGGTACTCGAATATGTAGAGGTGTCAATGGGTATGTTACGGATCGGGTGGACCCATACCCATAACTACTTGAAATTTGTCTTACCTATACTACCATTACTTATTAAATATTAGTTTACATACTAGGGTGGAGTCAAACTTTCAAGCTATGGGGTCAGGCATGAATGGACATGAATGGAGATCAATTTACACTACTCGTAGCATGAATGGAGGTCAATGGAGATCAAGTTACACTACCTGTAGCATGAATGGAGGTCATTTAAAAATATTATGTTGTGAATGACGGTCAATTTTACACTAATCATAGCATTGTACTATAAATTACATAGAAAATTATACCTAAATACACAAAATTTGAAAAATAAAAAATAGGTGTCAATTTACCTCCATTTAATGTGCCTTCAAAAAAAATAATAAATAAAAAAAACCATTTTTTTTGGAATTTCTAAATGTGTCATGTCCGCCCATCAAATCTGCAGACAAATTGGGTGAGTCCACAGTTCAAAACGGTGTCGACACCACCCTGTGTTCGCGTTCAAAACGACAAACACTTTAATTTTGTTTTCAACTCTTACTCATTTTAGGCCTTTTTCATATAATTATATTTTAATAAAAATCATCATTACATTTTGTTTTTATTCATTTAAATATTACAAACAGTTGAATTAAATGACTTTTGATTTTTTGTTTTTTTGTTAGCGGTTAGAGGAAAAAAAAATGTCCGTTCTTTAATTTGGCGGACCCAATCTGATGTCCGTCAAATTAAATGGCGAATCTGTCCGTTTTTGTCTACCGTCTTATTTGACCGACATGACAGATTTCGAAATTCTCAAAAAAATAGTTTTCGGGTTTATTTTTTTAATATGGTAGAATTAAAATTTCGGTTCAATGTGCATAGCTCCGCCTTTGCTTACCCATACCCAACCTTTACCCATTACAATAATAGTTAAGGAAACAAATAACACTAATTAGCAAATAAATTGATAGCATATATAGTTTTAATCCCAAAATTTAACAAATAAATAAATATATTAAATACATCATATACCTAATATCAAAAATATTAAAAAATTATAATTTTTATTCCATTTATATTTTTATCTAATTATTTTAAAAGATATATATTATTAATTAAATTAAATGATAAAATATTGTATAAATAAATTTTGTCATAAATTACTATTAAAAAACTATAAAATATGTTGGATAAATTACTAAAGAAAAAATTATATTAAATATAAATCAATCTAATTATAATAATATAATCATATAGTTATATGTATAAATAAAACAAATTATTGTATAAATTTGTTATATTTATTAATTATCTTATAGGGTAATGGGTACGAAATAGCTCTTACCCATCCCTTACCCAATAAGTCATCGAAAAAATTCATACCATTACTCATACCTGATAAACTAATAAAAAAGAAAACATACCATACTCGCCTTATCAAATACAGTACTTGAGTCAACGATTAAAAGGGTATTTTTTTAATTTATCAATAAAATATAAAATTAGGGGGTTGACCTTATCTTATTTTCGAATAAAAATATAATTAAAAGGGTATCCCCTACAAATGAGCAAACCAATCATAATAAGTACATAACAAGTGCATTTACCAGAATGAACAATCATATACTGAAACAAGCAATCCAAACAAAGAAAATCATTGTCAATAGGCATGTTGTCGAGACTAATTTATATTTCATATTCTTTTTGCACAACTCATAGTTATCATAGAGATTATTTTTAATTGGCACAACAAAGAAATGATTACCTAAGGGTGCAACAAGGCCATAAAACTAGCTAAGACTTTTTTTTTTCTCCCAACGACCGACGCATTAAACTTAGTTAGGCTTAGGCCTTCAAGGATGACAAAGAAAAATGTAGTTATGTATTGCAGTATTGAAACAAATATTGATGTAACCTGCGCCATTATTTTTTTTTATTCCCCGTATTTTTCAAAGTTAAAACTAAGATGTATAACCATATCCTTAAATACACGACACAACATTATGTTCTCTGATAAATGCAACAGAGAAACTTTTTAGGCATGTTTGTTTTAAACTAAATAGTATACTTAATCTATATGAAAAATGTTAGTCAAGAGTGTGAATTTATTGTTAAAGAGTCAATTAAATTTTAAAAGTAAGATATCTTATCCCAAAAAAATATAAATAAATAAAAATCAACCGTAAAGATGAATCTGTAAAAGATTAATGTTGAACTATGGACGTATACCTTTCCACTAGATTCTCTAGGAAGATCTCAGCAGTATGTTCTGGATTCTTCTGTCGGTATGAATCCCTCAGCAACCCACAACTGAAATAATTTTCGAGCATCAATTTCATGGTCTTCAGGGAAAATCGCCAAGTACATGAAACAAGATTTGAGAACAAATGGCAAGTCGTTGTAACTAGTGGCTATGATCTCAGTACATTCTCTCCCATCAGTTCCTCAGTTCATAGTGTGCAACATTTTACTCCAAGAAGCATAATTGGCAGGTCTTTTTGATAATAAACCTCCTAAAACCACCAATGCAAGGGGTAATCCACCACATTTTTTAGCAAATTGTTCTCCAACCTCATACAGATCATCGGGATACCCTTTACTCAAATCTCGATTAGGCAGAGCCTTTTTTAGCAAAAGCTCTAAGCTCGGTTTCTCAGCTAAATAGGGAAGGTTATATGGTTCAACATCACCGACAATGTTTTGGATTCTAGTAGTTATGATTACTCGACTTCCAATCTCATCAGGTAGCACCCCACCAATTTGAGTCCATAGATCACTTGTCCACATATCATCTAAGACAAGAAGGTACTTCTTACCGTTAAGGGTTTTGTAAAGCTTTGTCGATAAATGTTGTTCTTCCTGTTCTAGGTCGTTTGGAAGGAGAGGCTTGACAGCTTCCTTTATTATTTTTATCAAAATATCTATTAGATTGAACTCTTGATAGATAGATATCCATATGCGAACATCAAACTGTCTCTTGACATCATTGCTGTAGAAAAAGTAGATGGTCATCAGTTTTTGAAAGATTGAAATATCATATTATTAATCAAGTATTGACACAGTTGCATCATATAATCATATTTACCTATTGTAGACTTTTCGTGCAAGAGTGGTTTTTCCGAACCCACCAGGTCCCACAATTGAGATGATAGCACGCCTTTTAGTGCTTGTGTTAAGTAACTGATTTACAATGTTGCCACTGTGAGGTTCAAAGCCGACAACATAAGGATCATCAATGCCGGGTACCATTAGGGGTCTTGACCGATAGCTTCGGCCGGTCTCCACTGCCTTCACTCGAAAAGTTGATTTCATATTTCTCTCTACTTGTCATGATATCCTGAATTCGTGCAAGGATCTTGTTCATCTCATCGGCAAGGTTGTGCAAAGCTGGGAGCCTTTTGCGCTTACTCCACATCCTTTTTGCAGCACCAACAATTCGAGAGCATCCTCTCGGGAGCTCTTTCGAAGGGTTTTCGGGGGCCTTTAAGAAAAAGGCATTGTCTATAACGTCTTCTATGTCGTAAGCAACATCTCTGATCTCATTGACCCAATTTTTCTGCCTCTCATTTAAATTCTGCCTCATGTCAGCATCCTTAAGGAAAGATTTAATCCGACTGAGCTCACGACTCAATGTTTCCACTTGCTCTCCGACGCCTTGTATTAGTAGAACCTCCTTAACAAGTGCATCTGACAACTTCTCCAAAACAAAAGTAACGATCCCTTCGGCCATCTTTGAAGTTGCTTTTAGTATTCTTGGCTGTGCAAACTGGGTGAACAATTGTACCAATAAATTCGAGTAAGAATAGTGTATTGATAAACAGGGGGGGGGGGGAACAAGGAACCATTCGGTAAGATATGGAACTCTATGTACTGGTTAACTTGTAAGGCTCCAACTGTGGGAGCAGCTTGGGTCCGATGCCCATCAGACTCAAATTGAGTTCGATAGGTTCCATAACCGTCCGATTCACTTTAAGATCCGTGTACAAGAATATTAAAGCGATGTGCATAGATCTCAAAGAGGATAGGACAGTTATGGATGTAAGAAAATTATGTGACCCAAATAAAACTAGTGGGCTTATCAAGTGGCATGATTTAATTAGGCCTTGATTATTATCCAACGGTTTAATTAAAGGGATAATAATCGATTCTGATTATGAGGCGTTTTTCATATAGGCTTAATCAATATATCAAAGGCTTGATTAGTAATGAACATTTTTCATATATGATTAAATGGTGCATAATTGACATATTAATTTAAAAGTGAGCTGTTGCATCTTTTGGTTTCTAGCACCTTTATAATTGCATCCTTTGGTTTCCAGCGCCTTTGCATATTCATCTCCCCAATTAAAGATTGCTTTAATGACAAGCATTATAAAAGGATATATATTCTAACAGTAAGGTTAATCCTCTCTTTATTAATATTTCATAAAGAACAAGTGGTCATTGCTTAGAAAGAGAAAGATGAGAGAAATCGCTTTGCAGTTCTTCTGACAGTTTGCGAAGAACGTTTCAAGTATTATTCTACAGTCTACAATGGATAAAGGTATGTAATCTATTTGATTAATTTACACGTGGAGACTTTGAATTCTAAGATTTTTAATTTGCTTATGATGATTTTTAATTCTGTTATCGAAACTTTAAAGACGATTAGTTGTACTTAATTTAAATGATTGTGTGTAAGTAGTTGAGCACGATAACGTCTACTTACAATGAAACCCATCGAACTCAGTTTGAGTCCGATGGGCATCGGACCCAAGCTGCACCCTCTAACAGTATGGTACTACCTCAACATCATACTAACAAACAGCTAGAGAGAGCGAACGAGCTATTAATTAGTGGGTCTTTTGCTAACAGCAACACACGCGTTTATAAGATTACTCAAATATATTAATTTTAACTAATTTACAGACAGATTCGTAGGATGAATCACATCTTGTTCTATATGAATTTTGTGAGTAATAAATAGGAGTCATACCTCTGTGAGTTTGTTTCTTCAAATGCTTTGAAGTTGGAACATCTATTTGTTATTATGCTGGGGTAAAATGCTTTAAATATGATCGCTATATATATATGCTAAAAGCTGGGATAGATGAGATGACAAGTTTGCATATATGCTAAAAGCTTATGTTGTCTAAAGTTAAGGTATAATTAAAGTTGAGAATATATATATATATATATATAGAGGTTGGCTAATATCAAATCAGTTATTTCTGAGGTCTCGTGCAACCAAATCGTTTTTTAATTTTTGAAGTCCAAATCGTCGATTCAAACGTTAGATGTGTTCTCTATATTAAAATGTATTTGGAAACCAAATTTTATACTTTTTGGAATTTTTTTACTATTTATTAAGCCACTTTAAAAAACGCTGATCTAATGGTGGCTTAAGAAAATAATAAAATTAGAAGCCACCGTTGGATCAGCATTTTTCAAAGTGGCTTAATAAATAATAAAAAATTCCAAAAAATGTAAAATTTGGTCTCCAAGTACATTTTAATATAGAGAACACATCTAACGTTTGGATTGATAATTTGGACTTCGAAAATGAAAAAAACGATTTGGTTGCACGGGACCTCAGGAACAACTGATTTGACATTAGCCAACCTCTATATATATATATATATAGAGAGAGAGAGAGAGAAGGGTTCAAATGCACCCAAAATTTTATGCTCCTATTTACTTTCATTTTTTTTATCTCTTTTATCTTCATTTTCAAAGTCTGAATAGTCAATCCGAACCGTTCAACATGATCATCATAATAAAATATGCTTGGAGACCAAATTTTATATTTTTTTGAATTTTTTTACTATTTTTTAAGATATGTACAAAATCACTTTATCGGATGGTCCAGAATCTCCTTAAAACAATGATTTTGTACCTATCTTAAAAAATAGTAAAAAAATTTCAAAAAATATAAAATTTGGTCTTCAAGGATATTTTATTATGATGATCATGTTGAATGGTTCGGATCGACTATTAGGACTTTAAAAATGAAGATAAATGAGATATAAAAATGGGAGTAAATAGGAGCATGAAATTTTGGATGCATTAGAACCCTCCTCATATATATATATATATATATATATATATCATTTCTTTGAAAAAAAGAAAAAACATAAAAAAAGTATCAAAGATAATGCAAGGTGGGCCCAGATAATTTACCACAAGATATCAAGCTCGAGATAGAGACGAGCTCGATCGAGATCTCCTGCAAAAAAATTGGCCAATGATGAAAGCAACAAAAAATTAGTTTCGGTACAAACACAATAGCCACACGCTACACAGAGTCATACAACCGAAAAATACAAAATATGAGTCCATATTTGTGTTGGTTTAAAAAATATATATATTTATTACAAAAAATTATTCATATAATACACCTTTATAAATTTGAAAATCACCAATTAAGCTAGATATCAAACATGATTAGCAAGTTTAGAATATATAGATGAAATGATAAGTTTGCAAATATGCTAGTATTTTTACTTTTAAATGAAAAGCTAGCTGACGTTGTTTAAAGTTGAGATTAAATAGCTGACGTTGTACAATTCCTTAAAGCCCCGGACCTTAAAAAAGAAAAGAAATGTACAATTCATTTGTTAATATTAAGACGGATTTTTAACATACATAAATAATTGAAAAAAAAGAGGTTATCTTCTTAAAAAAAATATATACAATTGCAAACTAATTATATTAAAGAAAATCAAATCTGAGATAAGTCTAAAAATTACAGCATCGCCTTTTTTAAATATATAAGAGCATCTTGACATGTAAAATTTACTGTTCATCCAAGCAAATTATTAGTGTACTCTCTATAATTTGTCAACATCTTTTCACTGCCATAATGTAAAAATAAAAATTGGGTTGGAATCAAATTTAGAGAAAGAATTAATTCTCATCATTGGAAATTATATGTGAGAAATTATTAAACTATCACAAACCATTTTTCTTTGATAAGGTGACTTGTACGATGTCTATGTCACTAGAGTATTATACATCTCAACAAACTAACTAGAATTTGGTAGTTAATATTTAATCTATAAAATCAATTTTAAAATAAGGTAAGTGCCTATACATTTCATACTTAATTTTCTAAAGAGCGTTCAACACTTTTACAATTATGTCATCATCAGTGCCTTCTTTAGATGTTGGATGTGCCATCATCAGTCCCATGTAGACATTAATCAAATAATGTGATACATTGCTGGTATAACTTGTGGACACGGCGTGTCTAACAAATATCAACCACAACATATCTTGTGCAAAATCATGGCATAATGTAATGCATTGCTGGTACCGAACTAAATAATTAAACATAGGTTCCAGGTAAGTTCTAAAATGAGTAATATTCAATCTCGCTGCTGAAAAAAAAATGATTTCGAAATAAACATAACAAAAGTATAATAAGATTCAATGATGACCACTCACGTTACTATTTTCATTTTTTTTTTTGTACGTAGGTGAAAAAAATAATATGCAAAGAAAATAACTAAAAGCAATGGAGGGCATTGAATTATATAATTTAGAATCCACTTGACATGACCAAACCGACTTTCTTTTGTATAATCGATACCATATGCTTTATATAGTTTGGTTCTGATATAAACAAGTCCTCCAAAAAATTCAATTACTTTGGTTTTTCATATGCTTTGAAGTTTGGGGTAAAATGGTTTGATGTTGTACAAGCTCAGCCTTTAAATAAGATATATAGCAAGGTATCAAATCTGGTTTCATGAGCAAGTCTGGGATAGATGAGATGACAAGTTTGCATAACTAATTTTTCACAAGATATCAGACTCATAATACAAAACACCAAACAGAGCAAAAATTATTCGATGATGAAAGGAAATACAATTTAACTCGATCAATAAAAGTTTCAAGTTGTTTTTTAATATTAAATGTTTGTTGAACAAGGTGTTGTATGTTAACCGCATACCAGTTACAATATACTTTTCAGTTCCGATGTTGTTCATGGGAACATGTTTATCATTTATTATGAAATATTTCAGCTTTATATATACAAACGAGTGGTAACTCAATTTACTCAATTCTATAAAAACGCAGCCTCCCCTTACATGAATCAGATAATATCAGAAGTTGGGTCGGAGGCCCAGCGGAGTCTTACATGAATCAGAAAATATTCCAATTGAATATGCAAGTGTGCATTGCAATGGTCAATGTGTGTTGATGTAGTACTCAATTTAGAAAAACTTTTGGAGTGTTTGAGTGAGTTCACTGATGAAAAAGAAAAAGGCAAAAAGATGAAAAAGAAAGGGACCACCAATAATGCAGTTCACTGATGGGCTCACCTAATATTTTGCACGAGAGAGGCTCAGAATATGTCATGTCAGCAGGTTCACAAGATGATCAAGTTTCAGAAATCCGGAAACAAAGGCAATTCAATTTCAGAAATCTGGTCTACCAGCATTTATTTGAATAGAGAAAGAAAGAAAACAACACAAGCCCAACTACAGAGAAACTGAATGGATTGCATCAACTCATGATGTCAACCCATAAGAGTACATTGAACTATTTAATATCTACAAGGGATCCCGATCCGGGTTTCAAACCCGCGACCTCAGAGCACATCAGACTTAAAAGGGGCAAGTTGGTTGTAAGTATAGACAATATTTGATTCAGTTCGGGGGTAATAAATTTTGGAAAACATGTCTTGTAGATTCCAATGTGAGGTCATAGTTGACAGTATCTTATCCTGTGCCACCAACTTAGATGACTGGTTTTCTTCGGCCTTATTCAGAGTATTTCTGACATTGTTCAAATCTGTCTCAGGTGCAAAAACAAGCTTTGACAAATGATCCTTCTCAGCTTGCCTGTCATACTTGTCTACCTCACTTGTACCAGGTGTTATTAAATTGTAGGTGTACACAAATTTTCGTTGATCGATGCGGTACGCCCGGCTGATAACTTGCCGGCCCACTGCCGGTTCCAAACCACATCCAATAGAACAACTCTTGATGCACCTGTTAAGCTTATTCTCTCGGAACAGGCCCTTGTTGATGCAAGCAAAACCCTAGCATCACTATCTGGATCATTAAAAATATCAATTGAGGCTTGACGGTATATATCTAGGTAGAATCTTACCGTTCATTAGTAGAATCTCCGTCCCTTCTCTCCATTGAAAGAGTTTTATGAGGTGTGTCCTTATGAGCAACAGGGGTTCAATGTATTGACTAAATTAAAATCAAGACCTTCTCCTTTAAGGCCTCGCATAAACGTATTACCTCTATAACAAATTTTGTTTTTACCCCTTCGTTTGGGTTTAATCAATACTTTTCCAACTGTTGTTTGTCTACAAGCAAAGCCTCTTCCTCTGTCAACTTTATATTAGCAACTAAGGAAGGATGAATTGAAGCCAAGGAGATATTGTACTCGGTCTCAAATTACAACCTGTACCAATGCTCTCCACTTTCTTAATAACATCCTTCTGGTACGAATTGGGGCTGAGAATAATAATGCACTCCCTAAACCCAGATAGGGTTCGGAGAATATTCCCAGTGTGTATATGCACAAAGGGTTTCAAAACTGCTCTATCTAACCTCTTCGGCATTATCATCTGTTACATTACTAGTGATTGAATTCCAGATTCCTTTACCTTCGTTAGGATCAACAGATCGATGCCGGCCTCTTTTCGGCCGTTTGATCAAGAATCTTTCGGCAAACTGGGGCCGAACCAAGTTTTATTGACATAAATATAAAAATAAAAATAAAAATGGAAGGTGACAATTCTTAATTTACATGTACAGAAAATAATATGAATCACATCTGATAGTTTTATTTTTACATACAATGTTTCAAATTTTTGTTATTGGAAATAATTTGTATCCTCGTTATAGATGGACTATAATAACTTTTTCTGTAATTAATCACTCATTAGATGAGAGTTATGTAATCTAAATTTTATTTGATGTAGTTCAAAAATTACTGCAGAAATTGAAATGATATTAAAAGTACAATTAATTCATTCACATATTCTAACAAACAATAAATAGAACAATAAAAAATATAAATATTCTAATAAACAATAATTTAGAACAAGTTTCAATTTATAAAACAAGGTATCATGTTATTTTTATAATATTATAATATTTACTTTGAAAATAAAATTAAAAATATTATGTATTATTTCTCGGCTTTTAGTACAAATTTCGTATTAAAAATATTTTTTATGGAATTTACCAAAACTTAACCCTAATCAATTATATTATAAATTCATAATTTTTTCAGTCAGATCAGTCGAATGAATTGATTTACACTTATAATCCCTACGTATCACTATATCATGAATAAATTGGTTAATTAGTGTTTTAAAATACGCTGTATAAATATGAATATAAACGATTGCGTGTTGAATTGTGTATGTATGCGGTCGCTTAATAAAATATGCAAAGGATGAAAAGACTCGTTGTTAACCGGACCGGACCGGGCAATTAGGCCGGAATAAACCGGAATCTAGAAATTTGTTAATTTTTCTATTTCTTTTGTGTGAATAATCAATATATGTGTGAATTTTCAACAAAAATACGTGACAATATGATTATTTTTATATAAAGCTTTGATATCTAATAAATATTTACTAAATACATGAATATTTAAAAAAAAAATGTGGTTGAACCGGTTGACCCACCGGTTCGACCAATAAACTACTGACCCGAAGCTTTACCCGTCCGGTTCTGGTAACATTGGTTTCCTATTTTATTGCTCTGAAGACCGTAATGGCGCTGTTGGCTTGTGACCACATGCTCATAGTGTGATGCAGCCTTACATTTGTCATGAAATAGCATCTATCATGGATAATGGAGGTAATAAGTATGGGATCAAATTCGGTATGATCAGATGAGAGTCGTTCGATACATATTATATGCATGGATAATTTTTAAGATTTGTGTGCATCAAGTACGAATTTTGATATGAATCAGACAGTTCTGACTTGAATTTTAGTGTGGATTGGACAGTTCTAATCTGAAATTAAACTCAATTTGATCCGATATCTGTCAAACTAGAGGTGGATTTAAAAATAATATTGACCCCCATTTTTTAATTTATGTATTTATATATGATTTTCTATATAATTTAGAGTAAAATGTCATAGATATGGTAGATTGGCTCCGCTCTCAATATGAAAAATTTATATGATTGATCCTCAATATATGGTTGACTCTATAGTTCGAAAGTCTGTCTCCACTTCTGTATCAAACTACCTCCACCTCTTGATCATGCGTAATTAACTAAAGTGAATATGAAGTTGTTAATACAATATAAATATATAAAAAAAAAAATAAAGATAGATAGAAATGAAGTACTGCATAAAAATTTGATAAAGAAAAAGTAATTTAGGCTTTATTTGATCTAGCTATTTTTAAAAATTATTAAAACAATAATCATAGGATGCTAGAAAGTAATTTTCTTGTGATGTACGTATAGTATACCGTATAATAGCTCCAATTAATCCAATTCTTGCTCCATATGATGTAAAATAGTTCCAAAAATATGATTCTTGCATTAAAACATAAAGTAGAGCAGTAGTAATCTATTTCACGCAATAATTAAACATAAATGTGAGAAAATAAACCAAAATCCTATATAAATTATGATTGTTTTGACCTTGATCATAAATAATCTATACTTAATGATACAAAAGTGAAATTAAAACAAAATTGATATTTCCAATTAATCTATTGTTTAAATTATCATCAAAATCCACAAGTGTTCAAAATCTAAATATAGAGCTTGATTACATGTACTTAGGACCTAGGTAAGGAGATTGTAAGGAGATTTGCGTCTTCTGCATGATTCACAATCACAGAATTGTATAAAAAAATCAATTATTGATTATTGTGAGACTGATTTCGAGAAGCAAAGAATTGGACTATTGAATGTCATTTTCCACATTAAGAAGTAGAATTTGATCACATGAAAATTAAGTGTAAGAATCACATATAAGAAGACTTTGATCATTGACCGAGTTACGTTCTTTGGTTCTCATCAATGATATGAAAGATACAAGTGATTCACTCCCACTTATTTTGCGATAATTTTGTATTGATACAGAATCTGGGTCGGCATTTTATTTTGCCTCAATTAATATAAAGAAATATACTATGTGGTGTTTTCAGAATAAAGTATATCTCTCTATGTTTATTCCCGTTGGGTATAGATTGATAATATTATTGGAAACCAGGGAATACTACTATGGTTTACAGGTCTGGTCTTTCTCCATATCTTTTTTAGAATAATGTAATGGTTCGTAAAAGCGGGTATGAAAAAGGTTTAAACACCAGCCGCCAGCCGCTTTTGACATCCAGTAGAAAACAAATTTTGCATAGGAATAGCTTGCTGTCTACCACTAACTAATTTTCCAAGAAATTACTTGAGTCCAAATGTCCAATCATGCATGTATGGTTGTCCAGTACCGAGAAACATTGAATAGTTGATACAGAGCAGTATATACATAGGTTTGGATCCAAAGACCTTAATGACACTTGCAATTGTGGCTAAAACATTTTTTTTTTAATAAACTTACACAACTATAAAATGCAAACTAGTTGCGAGTATTTTTTAAATTAAAGCCATCTAACTTCGAAGAATCTCATAATTAATCATCCCTAGTCCTGTTACCATGAAACCTCACTTCATCAGCCTCCTCTCCCTTCTCATATCCGCTTCCTTCCTCCTCTGTTCCAACTGCCAAGAAGAATCAGAAACGCAAATCCTACTCGAAATCAAGGCTACTTGGGACAACCCTCCAGCTCTCGTCTCCTGGAACTCAACTTCAGGCGACCACTGCAGCAACTGGAACGGCATCTACTGCACCAACGGCTTCGTTTCAGAAATCAATCTCATCAACCAAAACCTAAACCAACCAATCCCTGATTCCATATGCCGCTTGAAGAACCTCTCTCACCTTGACCTCTCCGACAACGAACTCCCTGGCGCATTCCCTGAGTTCCTCTACAACTGCTCTTCCCTACAATACTTGAATATATCCATGAACTACTTTGTTGGCGTTCTTCCGACAGACATAGATAAGTTATCTTCTTCTCTTACTTATCTTGATCTGTCGCAAAATAATTTCACCGGGGATGTACCGGTTTCCATTGGTAGTTTAGTGGGATTAAAAGAGCTCGCCTTGGATAATAATATTTTTAATGGTACCTATCCACGAGAGATTGCAAATTTATCCAACTTAGAGTACTTCTCTCTTGCTTGGAATCGTTTCCTTCCAGCCCAGATACCGCATGAGTTTGGCAACTTGACTAGACTCAAATATCTATGGATAGCACAAACAAACACAATCGGTGAAATTCCGTTTACTTTGTCGAAACTTACTGAGCTTGAGCACTTGGATTTGGCAATGAACCAAATAAACGGTATTTTACCCAGTTGGATTTGGTCCCTAGAGAAACTGAATGATCTATACTTGTACTCAAATGATCTCACAGGTGAGATAAGTTTCACTGGTCCTATTCGTTGCCTTGGTTTATCTGAGCTAGATTTGTCAACAAACAAACTGACAGGTTCAATACCTGATGGGTTTGGTGTTTTAAAAAATCTGTCCCTCCTTTTCTTGTACTATAATTTTCTTAGCGGTGATATACCAACAAGCATTGGGTTTCTGCCTAAACTAATTGACATTCGCTTCTTTAATAACAACCTTAGTGGGGTATTACCCGAAAGTTTAGGGAACTATTCAAGACTTTGGAATCTCGAAGTATTTGATAACAAATTATCAGGTCAATTGCCAGCCCATCTTTGCTCAGGGAATACTCTTGAGTCAATATCCTTGTCAAATAACAATTTTACTGGTAAGATACCGTCATCTCTTGCAGATTGCTACACGCTAAATAATATCCAATTGTACAAAAATAGATTTTCTGGAGAGTTTCTATCAAAAATTTGGTCAAACGCTAATCTTACTACGATCATGATCTATGACAACGAGTTCACTGGTATACTCCCTAAAAAGCTGCCCCAGAACCTCACTCGGCTTGAAATATATAACAATTATTTCACAGGTGAAATTCCATCATTTCCTGACCGACTTCAAGTTTTTAGGGCATCAAACAACTTGTTAAATGGAAAACTCCCATCAACATTTACGAACTTTCCACAATTAACTGAGCTGTCCCTTGGCAACAACCAGATTACAGGTTCCATACCATATAAAATTTTGGATATAGGCTTCCTGACAGTACTCAATCTTAGCCACAACCAACTCTTCAGTTCAATCCCTCCAACAATAGGGCTTCTCCAGATGCTAACTACCCTTGACCTTTCTGGAAACTACCTCTCCGGATCAATACCTATAGAGCTCGCTAATCTGAAGCTTGTGTTCTTGAACATATCAATGAATCAACTAACAGGCATGGTTCCCAGCACTTTCAATGTAGAGCCATATGCTCAGAGCTTTCTGTCAAATCCTGGTCTCTGCACATCAGCCAAAAATGTGCTTGATCTCCCCTTGTGTGACAAATCAGGCAATGCACCTAATTCCCCTGATGAACCCAACTATTCCCATGATATGGACATTCTGAACCGATCTAAGAGACTCTCAAAGGTGGGTATTGCATTCGTGGTTGTTGGATGTGCTGCTTTCGTAGGAACAGCTTTCAGTGGCCTTTTCATAGCAAGAAAATATCGTAAAAGGATAAAAGGTAACCTTGATCATGAATCATGGATGCTAACTCCCTTTTCGTCTTTGGATTTTACGGAGTTCGACGTCCTCAATGGGCTTGCAGAGGAGAACCTGATTGGGCGTGGTGGTTCAGGGATAGTTTACAAGATCAACCTCAGAAACTCCACCCATGGAACTTTAGCTGTTAAAAAGATATGGTGTGGTCAAAGACCAGAAGCAAAGTTAGAGAAGCAATTTCAAGCGGAGGTCAATATCCTTGGAACTATGAGGCATGTCAACATTGTGAAATTATTGTGTTGTATTGCAAGCACACAAACTAAGTTAGTGGTGTATGAGTACATGGAAAACAACAGCTTAGATCAATGGCTTCACGGAAGGGGTAGGATGAGTAAATGGATGCCGTTGGATTGGCCGACAAGGCTACAAATTGCTATTGGTGCAGCAAGAGGATTGTGCCACATGCACCATGATTGCTCACCTCCTGTCGTGCACAGAGATGTTAAGTCCAGTAATATCTTGCTTGATCCACAATTCAAAGCTAAAATTGCTGATTTTGGGTTGGCTCGTGTGTTACTTAAGGCTGGTGAGCCTGAGACTGTTTCAGCAATAGCAGGTTCTTACGGATACATGGCCCCAGGCAAGATCTCTCTCTTTCATAATTTTAACATGTCAACCTTAATTCTCCCAAATTCTAATGCAATATGAATCTCTTTTTTTTTTTTCTCTCTCTCTTTTGTAGAATGTGAATATCTAAGAAAAATAAATCAGAAGGTAGATGTGTACAGCTTTGGTGTGGTCCTTTTGGAGCTGACGACGGTTAGAAGAGCCAACGGAGGAGATGAAGAGCACCCCTTCTTGGCAGATTGGGCTTGGCACCGTTTTCAAGAGAGAGAGAGATTCATTGATGCCATTGATGAGCATATACGTGATCCAATTTATATGGATCAAGTAGCTCAGGTGTTCAGATTAGGTTTGGTTTGCACAGCGAAGTTGCCGCCATCAAGACCGTTGATGAAAGAGGTACTGAGGTGCTTGATTCACTGTGAAGAAAAGAACCCGCAGGGATATGCTCTACGCGGTGAATATGAGGTGGCGCGTCTTTTGCGGGAGCAAAAGAAAAGTGGAGAAAGAGAATTGGAAGTGGTTACAATAGCTGGAGAAGACGGGGAGACTGTTGATTTTTCTGTGCATATTGTTCCAGTTTCAAAACGTTAAATAAGCAAACTAAGCTTTATTTATTTACATTGATTGGCTGGTACTGTTAAATATTAATTCGTGAATTGTATTTATACCTTGTATGAGTTTGATACTTGATAGTTTTAAGACAATTGCTTTTCATTTCGACTTTCAACATAGCTGCAGTTTCAGCTTATATCACCCCGAGGGAGTGGGGGCATTCCGATGCCCATCGGACCAAGTCTGGCTTGATGGTAATCTAAACCGTTTGAATCGTATTAAGATGCGTGACATCAGTTCAATCTCCACTTACCGGAGTGCTTCCGTTGATATACCGTCAGCAAGCGAAGGGAACCCATTCTCCTCTCTTCCATCACTCCACATGTTCTCTCCCTCCCGCTCCCAATCACTTCTTCTCTCACACTCTCTCCCTATTGCTCACAATCGCTTCTTCCACCCTCACGCTTAATTTCTCCCTCCCTCATGCCTTCTCCCTCCCACTCTCAGTTGCTTCTTTCTTCTGGGTAAGTCTCTTACTTGGGTTAATTAAACTTCCTGTAATCCAAAGACTCAGTGGCTAATTTTTTACATATAAGTAGTAAAATATTTACCACTAAATGAACTCAAACCAAAATGAGCATCATTTTGAAGTGGAATAAACTTTTCAAAGATAGGACGATAATATGCATAAAGTTCTGAGATTGTTACAAAGCATGCATTGAGTAGTAGGATTAAATTCTAGATACCATCAGTAACTTTACTTTTTAACAGAAAGCTCAGTCACTTGGAAAAAAAAGTCATAAAGATGCATCCTCTAGTGAGTCACAGAGAATTCAAGTTCCTGTATTTCCTTTTGAATGTATAGGGAACCAAATACTGTAGTTTTTATGACCAGTTAATGGTGAAATATCAGAGATAGGGATGCTGCATTTTAGGCTGTGAACAAAGGAACAATAAAGGATAATAAAATGAGGAATACTATCAATGTTATTATGTTATCTAGGTTACTGAATGTTGAAGTATACATATTTCTGCGGCAACATATAGAATTACTAGAATGTCGGTAGGGAACATAAGATTTGATCGTAACTAACATAACAAATCATTAAACTATTTAAGGGGAATTTACCAATACAGGTCTAAAAATGGTACAAATTGGACAGTACAAATAAAAAATGTCCTTTTGTTCAATAAAGTTAATTAAAATGGGTCAAGTAAACCGATCAAATACCTGAGCCAATTATTAAAGGTGAAGCGACTGGGATCGAGAAGGGCAGAGCGTGAGAGTCTGAAAGAGGAAGAGGCGATTGGTACCGGGAGGGGCAGAGCATGAAAGAGGAAGAGGAGTGGGATTGGATCATTTAGAAGGGAGAGAGCGTGATAGAGAAAGAAGCCACCGGGAATTTGGAATTGGAAGGGAGAGACTAAAGAGGAGAATGAACTAACGGAATCTCTCGCCATCAAATGAAGATCTCTCTGCTGACACGAATCGTAATATTATAATCGAACGGTAGAGACGCAGAAAGGGGCTGCTGTATTGGGCCTTTTCAGGTTCGGGTCGGCTACCACGACAAAAGTGATATATGCTTTTGGTTTGGTGGGCCGTTTGATAAAAAATATAAACCGGTTCAAATTAGATTATTTTTTTTTTAAAAAGAACCTTCATCTAATCTTAACCGTTCGTTTTAATCGAACGGGTTATCTTCCGATTTGATTTGAGCTTTCTTCCTCCTCCGGAGCTCCAAGGTGGCAAGGTTGAAGCCAAATCTCGCGCAAAACCCCCTTAACAATAACAATGGAGTTCTCCGATGACATGCTAAATCTAAGCATAAACAAAGCGGCGAGAAAGATAAAGAAGAGGGAAACCTCCTCTCTCTACAACGCCTTACGCTCTATCTACGAGGACTCTGCGTTCGTCGCTGAGATCAGCGGCCTATGGCCCGACCTTCCACTTGTCGCCAACCTCCGTTGCGGCCTCTGGTACGCGCCGCGCTTTGATGCCACGTGTTACTTCAAGTCGACCGATGGGCACCAGAACAACTGGTCCTTCAGCACCGCTCGTCTCAATCTCCATCTCGCTATTCTCTCTGGTTTGTACTCACACTGGATGTTTCCTGTATTGACATTGTTTTAAGATAAACTATTGAATGTTTCTTGCATTTTACCATAATTGACAGACCTTTTTTGGGTTGGTTTTGTCTAAAAGGCTAAAATTGTGCCCCGTGTTTCACTCTGATGACTCAACTTTGATGTGTACTTTCTCGCCAACTGAACTTCCATTTTATTTAGAAAGGTTTTTTTTTTACTGTTGTTTAAGATTCAACTTACCTGCAAATTACCAATTTAATTTGATCCACTCAAATTAAGCCCAAACCCTAGGTTTTTTATTTATAAAAAAGTTGCACAAATCAATCAGTTGAATGGATCAAAACTGTTTGACAATCAATTCATGACTTGTTGGTTGATTGAATTTTAAATTAAATAGGTAAAAAAAATTTGGGACCAAGCTGTAAGTTCAGTAATGGTGGGAGCATAATTTAAAGTTGAGCGTATAAATTGAGACTCTCTGTATAGTTGGGTGACCTCCTTGGTAGAATATTATACAAAGACCCCTCTTTTCGTGTAACTACAAGTACCCGGTGTTTTCTCTTCAAGTTAATTATCTCATTTCTATTTAAGAATTGATAACCATCCACCATGACAATAAACCCAAATTTTAACATTTTACATTATTTTTAATTGAACTTGGATGAAAAATGAAACCTCTTTTAATGTAATGCTTCAAATGAAACCTCTTTTGTGGTAGGGCAGAGAGGAGGCTGTATTATAGTGGATTCCACAAGGAAAGGGAAGAGATTTCCTGATAGTATGTCTAAGACCATTCCCATTTGGTGCTGTGTTTTGAATCGAGGTATTTACAATCATCTGCAGGAGGAAGGCCAATCAGTAAGTTTGCTGTTCTTACCTTCAGAACTGTTTTGTATGTTCCACTTTAAATTTACAAGAAGCTGTCAGTAGTATGGAACTGGCACTAGCCATACTATATATATTATGTAATAGCGTCCCTTTACTCTTTGTGCTCCTTTTTTGACTGAATTAATGAACATGATCATATTTCAAGTACTGTAACCATACTATTTAGTTAATTATAGGTATGTACGTATAAAGTACATTCAGATCGGCCTAAATTTTTTAACCTTGTTCAGTCTGACCCTAGAATATTTTATGTTGAATCAAGTCCTGGAATATTTGGTTTTTCTTTAAAAGTTTAACCTTGTTGTGTTAATTTCTATTTGGCAGACAAATTCTGATTGGGACACTTCATTGCACCTCCCTTTGTGGATTCCACAAACAGAAAAGGCTGCCATCGAATCTCTTTTGCCCCAATGGATTGACCAGTTTGAGTCTTGTGGAGCTGACATATCTTCCCTTGTGCATTTTCTGAAAAAGCCCTTGCGGCCTTTGTGGATTTCCCAAAACACCCTAATATGGCTAAATGAAGTCCCCTCATACCAGTCTTGGGATTTCACACCTGTTATATTGATCTCTGCGTCAGGTCAAGATGGGCTACTGAAACAATTGGTACAGGCCGAGTTCAGCTGGCGGTACATACCTGGTGCAGGAGATGATGAAGAGAGCTGGGCCCGTGGCCTGACGCCAGATTTATTCTGGAAAAATGCATTTACGATTGTGGATGCTGGGCCTGAGGCTTGTAATAGAATGGTGTCTGAGATTGTAGAGAAAGATAGAGTGTATCGTGCACAGAGAGGTGAATATTTGCCTCAAGTGAAGGTTTCTGCAACAAAATCCATGCCATCTGAGGAATTAGGTATTCGAGTTAACGATTCCTCAGAGGTTTATCTTAAAAATGAGACTAATTTGGCTAATAGGAAAGGTGTATTTTGGATTGGTTCAACCTGTGTTGCTGTGGCGTCAATTTTAGATGGTATGCTTATGTTTAATATGATATTTTATTATATATGGCATAATTAATAACTTGTGAGATTTCTCTCTTACTTCTTTCTCATTTTCCTTTTCAGTTTCAGATGAATCAGTTGATTTTGATTTTAATTGCATTTTAAACTGTGATGCCGGCGCAAAGATCTCAATTGATATATCATCTGATGCTTACCTTAATTTACCGATAGTGGTATGTCACGGATAATATTTGTTGCATTGAAGTTGTATTGATTTATTCAGGCATAATTAATATAAAGTAAATTTTGCTTCTTTTGTGGACAGAGTTCAAAGATAGACAGGTTTTCCCTATATAGAAATCTTCCTTCTGCTGTCAACTTTGCTAAGTCACATTTACTAGGAGGAAAGAGGATGTTGATATGTTGTCAAAGTGGTATGTTGAACTGTGTTGTTAAGTTATTGTTATTAGTTACTTTTTTTTGTTTGATATGGATATATGATATCTATGTCTATCTATTCAGTTGCATATATACTTAAATGTAATATGTAAAATGTGCAGGAGAAGATATCAGTATATGTGTTTGTCTTGCCATATTGACTTGCTTGTTTGATGAATCAGGTATTTCTTCCCTTGTGCTATAACAATAGTTCAAATTGAATGTATTTTTTATAGATCCTTTCGCCTAACAAATGGAGAAGTTAGTTTAATGATATATCAAAGGACAGCGTTTTGGTTTTATTGTATCTCCTTTACTGAAGAAGACAAATTAAACAACTCTCTTTCTCTGTGTCAGGAAATTTTGATGGCGGTGAGTCATTCAAACAGAAAAGTATAACAAAGTGGGAGATGCGGAAGAGGCTAGTATTTATTTGTAATTTTGCAATAAATGCACGACCCTCTAGAGGGAATATAAAACAGGTTTTTGGATTTCTTTCTAGTGAGGAAATCACATTGATGGATTAGATAATTTAGCTGGTTATAGACTTGTAGTGTTTTTCTTATCAGTGAGGAAAGTCCAATATGTTGTCCTTTCTATATCTGTAATAGTTTTATTGAACTGATTTAATGGTTTAAAATTCAAATGGTATTGTAAGCCTCATCATAATAGCCCTAAACTGCAAAGTCATGATGGAACCATGCCACTAATGTTGTCTTTCTCCAAATTTCTCAATGCTGGGTATGGTCTGTACAGCTGTGCCCTTTAACTACTGAACCCGCTGTTGTTAACAGTTGTGTGTTTAGTCCATTCCAGCAAGGTACTTATTGAAGTGGATCAGTGATTGATTTATATATTTTGTCGTAAACCTGATTGGTTATTCCAATATTGGAAGTCAGTAATCTAAATAATGTCACCATCAAGAATTGCCAATTTATATAGCCAGTGCATGTGACGCAAAGCAGTCCCGATACGGTCTTGCCCGTTAAGCTCACATACTGATTTAGCAGTAAAGAGGGAGAAATATAATGAAAATTTGGATACAAGAGAAAACAGCTCAAATAAACTCAACTCAATTCATTCAAATAACTTACTGCCTTGCAACAATGATACCCGAACTATTTATAGCTAAACATTACATAATCCCTAGGAAACAATATTAAAAGCTATTTAATTAAAACCCAAAACCCAATATTATCTTGCCGTCCAAGGCAAAATTTTACTTTTGGTCCCAATGAAAAATTATTGAATGCTTAATTAAAACCCACAACTCAAAGGATGCCGTGCAAGGCAAATTCTAATAATGGCGGTCAAAAGGAGTATTAACAATTACCAAGAGAACTATTAATTTTGCCTAGAAGATCATCTATGAAATTAAATTTCTAAGTTGAATGTATAAATTCTTGATTGGTTTGAATTTGCTGTAGCCATCATGTGTGTTTGAATCAGAGTCAGACATAACTTCGATACGCATCGCGTCATGCTCTCTGAGTTGGTTGAAATTTGTCCTCAAACTTGTATTTTCACCTTGAGTTCGGATTTTCTTCCTCTTATCTTTATAGACTTCTTTGAAGTTGTACACAAAAACACTCAATCCTTGTGACAACAAGTAACACTTGTCGGATTCGTGTACTGTTGGAAACTTGTATTGTTACTATTTGTGCGTATGTGAACAACTATTCCAACTAACCGAATAGTCACAGCTAAATTTTTGGATACCGTCATAACCTGCTAATTTTCTCAAAAAGAACTTTCTCGGGAAGAACTTCGAGAAGAATTTTCAGATACCGTCATAACCCGCTGACTTTGCTGTGGAACCTGACTGTAAGAATGGATCATTGTAGTTGGACCTTACGATATTATCGTTGGTCGAACACAAAAGTTTAGATGGCAGCAATAGATTAGCTTTGACCTGTAATTTTGTCTCAAATTTTTCTGTCAAAGTGTTGATGTTATCTTCTTCATCAGACTCATGACTTTCATCAACCACAACAAGCTCATCCGGCTGTTCTAGACGCTCTTCCATTGGAGCGGTTGTCATTTGGTTTGGGGGTGGGTGGTTGCAGTTGAGGATCATATTGTCATGTTGTTGGTGGTTTTTATTGGAACTGAGGCGCTCTCGAACACCGGTAATGCGTTCGATTGATGCTTTATGGTCTTGCTGATTTTGTTCAAGGATGGCGAGTAATTTTGTGTTGGTCAGTGTCGAACTTGGGGCTGTTGAACTATGTTGTCGAAACTGGTGGTTGATACAGTTGGTTGTCAACAATGGTTGTCGAAAATGATTTTGAACGGTGTTGTCGGAGTTGATGGTTGTCGAAGTGGGTGGTTTTGGAATATGGTTGTCGAAAATGATTGTCGAGAGTGGTTGGTGGAAAAAAGGTGTCCAATTAGATTAGTGAGGCGCTGTTTGGTTTTGGTATGATTTTGTTTCATACGTTCAAAAATAGCGAGAAGGTTAGCATAGGCCATGAGGATAGTGATGTTTGTAGTTGGTGAAATGGGTTGGTGTCGATCTTGAACGATTAATGGAGATACATCTTCATGCAAGCACGAAGGTGGATGTTGAATTAGATGGTTGGTAGTGATACAACTTCACGCACGCAGACGCAAAGATGATTGTCGAACTTCGTTCTGATACCACTTGACGCAAGGCAGTCCCAATACGATCTTACCCGTTAAGCTCATGATATAGTACCACCTTGCATCAGCATGCCACATAATACGTAGCAGATGGTACGGAATAACCCCCATTTGGTTGCTGACTTAGCTGCGATATTTGATTACATCTGAAGCTTGCTTGAGCCTGAACACTATTTCCAACCAAACTAGGAGTTTAGGTTCTGTACTGATCCCGTGGCATGTTGGTCAGCTTATTTGATCTAATATTATACATCTTGAAGTTTAACTTTTTTTAGTCATCATAAACTGGCAAGGAAATTTTCATTTTTTAAGGTAACGTAAGACAGAATCTCTAAGCTAAGCTTATTATTATCATTTTCCTGAAATTTTATAAACACCGAATCGGTAGTAAAACATATAAAACAGATGCTTCGGCATGGAAAGCTAATACACAAGAGGCTCATCCAGCCAAGCCAGTGTAGAATTATTTTCATAACACCCCGCTTAGCTGGCTTCTTCCCTTTATGAACTTAATCAAGTCTTATATATGATTCAAAAACATGAAGCAAAAATTAAATAACTTCATATGGGAGTACCCAGGCAAAATTCTAAACTCATCCTCATACAAAATCACAAAGCCAAAATACCCTAGAATTAACTAGCACTGATTAACAAATATGCCATTGCTCAACACGAACAGTTCCAAAACCGAGTAAAACATAAAGAAAAACAAGAAAAGAACAGTAGAGGATTGAACTGTTCCCTCTTCATTTCTTCTTGCCTGCCTTGGCTGCATCACCAGCCTTTGTCTGTAAATGAGTCAGCAAAGAACCATTAAATAGAATATTAATAGCCACACAAAATTATTGTTCTAGTATGTACACTATCAATATAGAAATACTCCACACATAATGCACCAGTAGGTCCAAATACTATCTTGGCATTAACCATACATGTGATCGTGATCCATGACAGTAGATATTTGCATCACTACAACAATAGTTATGCAATAAATTTTCTATAATAAACTAAAAAAGCAAAGGAAAATGTATAATCATGCACATACCTTCTTAACACCACGAATCTTCTTGGCTCTGTTCTTCCTTTCCTTCATCTGTTTCCTAGACCTTTCTACCTTAGTGGCCAATCCATTCTACATTACACAATGTAAAACTATGTTAGGAAACATGACAAATAATGCTATGTAAACAAGCTAAACCTTAGGCCCGTGATTAAACTAAGAACTGAGAGCTGAATTAGTCGTAACAAAAATGTAATATAAAAACTGATTTTTCCAGACAACAAATTATTATTTGCAAAATTACATATAAATCAAAAGTGGAAACTATTGGATGGGACAGGATCATTCAATAGTGATTGGACAACTAATACAGATTATAAATGAAGAAAAAGAAATATGAAACAGTTCAAATCTGAAATCTAAGAGAGATATCATCAAATAATTTGTATAAAAATTCTTTTAAATTTGGTCAATGCTGAAGATAACTACATACCAGCTGTTGCAGAAATAACTTAAAGACTAAAAAACCAAGAATCTGTGGATTATCACAAGTTATTGGACTGATGAGAAAATGAGAGCTAAAAAAACAAACCCTGATGAGCCGGTACTTGGGTTCGTGTTTCTTGGCTGAATCGAGATTATCATAAATGAGACCAAACCCAGTAGATTTGCCACCTCCAAAATGTGTGCGGAACTTGAAAACAAAGATGCAGTTAGGATCCTTGACCTCATACAGGCTAGCCAATTTCTCCTTCAACTCCACCTACCCCATTAATTAAACCAATTAAAAAAACCAATGAAATTTATTTCTAAATAAAAGTGACATCATTAGTTCCTAATAATTAATTTAGGCTTGTTCTAAGAAACAACACCATCTGAGATCAGAATTTGAAATTCAAACTGCATAGAAGGTACATTGTTCTCATAAAATAACTCAAGTACACAACTCTAAGTTGATTATTTCAGTACTATACTAGAATCAGTATGAGGGTAAGATGCTGTTGTACAGGTCGGTTGTTGCAATGAACAATGGATCATATGACTCTGCCTAAGTTGCATCAGAGCATGAATTTCGAAAGTAATTTCCAACAATAACCGTTTAAATGGTGTAGCAAACTTTCACAGTACTAAAAGCATTCATTCATGTCTAAATTTGCAAAATGTAGGAGAAAATTAGCAGTCTGGATTGTGTACCTTGGATACGTTGGCACGACCAGGATGAAGAACATCAATAACCTATACAAAACAAATCAATCAATCAGATCTAAAAACGTATGCCTCTTAGATGACCAAAAATGATAAGCGGATTTGATCAAGGGGTCTTACGAATTGCCTCCTTGCGAGGAGACGGTTTGTCATGAACTTGCGCGTACGGAGCGTCACAGCTTTTGAATCCGCCATTTTCGATCTCTTCTCTTTCCCTCCTCTCGCTCCTCTCGCTCTCGGTTTAAACAGGCGGCGGCGCAGAGAGACTTCAAAGAGAGCGAGACTCGTGTTATAATGGGTTTATATATGAAAAGTTGAAAACCCTAGCAATGTCGGGAAATGATCTCTCTTATCGGGCTTCTTTCGGGTCGGCGTGGCTGTGGATTGGACTTGGCCCTAGTGTTTGCTGTGGCTGTGGATTGGGGTAATTACACGAAGTATGAATGTATGATGTTAAGTGGACGATCAAATGGATAAGAGCAGTTCAGCCCAACTTTATATTAGGCCGTTCATTTTATAAAAGGCCTGAGAAGTTGACTTTAGTCTTTTTAACGACTAGTTGGAAATTCGATTAAATAGCATTGCATGAATGAAAAACTCGTTAGGAAACGCAATTTTCTATACTCATGGTCATGCATATTGCTTGCGAGTTATAAAATAAAATAAAATATCTCATATTATTTGATATTTTAGAAGAAATCAAGTTTAAAATATTAATGTCATGTTTTCATTCTTAGTGCAATTGAAAATAAAAGATACTACAAATGCTTCAGCAATATTATTGGAGATTAATGGATTGGGCTAAGCCCTAGTGTTTGAAGTGTTGTGTTAATAGCCTTTAAATCACTTTAATACCCTTGGACTTAAACATACCAGACTAATATCATGTAACGTTTACAATTTGTTCTGAAAAGATTCGGTAAGTTAGAAAAGTTCCTACATAGTGCACCATTTTTTGATTAATGGATAACTTTGATATGATGAAAAATGGTTTATTTAGTGAATTTAAATACAAACAAATATTTCTTTTCTCGTATTGGCATTGGCTGATACCTAATGGACATTGATTAGGCTCAATTATAAACAAGCTCCTAGTGTTTACTGTGTTAATAGCCTTTAAATCACTTTGATATGATAGAAAAGGATTTATGTTATTATGAGTAGTATTATAGTCTTTTTTAAGCTAATCATGTTTCTTAGTGAGTTTAACTTCAAATGTATCGAATTGACTTTAGCAAATTTGAACTGTTCAAATTAATTTAGGTTAAAGTGTTTTCATAAAAAATTATAAATTTTGAAATTAGTTTTTTATAAATTCAAGAAGTAAACAAAAGAGCTTTATAAGTTAATTTTAAAATCATTTTTATCATTTTTAACCGCTTGGCTTTAAAAAAGATAATGTTACATGATTGTTTTTAAGAGTTGTATTATATTATTAGTGCTACAATCCTTAAAAATATAATCCACTCATTAACATGAATTACACGCAAATAATTTCCAAAATCCAAAATTATAGCAACAATAATTGGGCCTTTTCGTTCTTCTCAGGACTAATCATTAGGACCTATAAGATCAAAGTTATCCATTAAACGAAAAATAGTGCACTTCATAAGATGGAATCATTTAACTTACCAAAATCTTTCATAGCAGATTGTAAATATTACATAATTTTATTTATTATTATTTAAAGGGCTATCTTTCTTTCTCTAAAAAAGATTGTTAATTTAACTATAGTTGAGTGCACTCAAATTGTATATTTTTCTCTCTTTACACTTCCGAATAGAAATTATTCTGATATTTACAAGAAATTGCGAATAATAGTTGTTCTGATTATTCTTGAATAACAAAAATGTTATTTGTGTGCACATTATTATTTTAAATAGTTTTTTGTAAAGACTAGTAGGAGCTACTAGTAGAAATAGTCCATATTTTCTTAATGTATTCAAACATATCCTAGAAAGTCATTTTAGGAGCTGATCTACGTCCCGAGATATATATAATGTGACAAAGTTCAACTTATGCGCTCAAATTGGATTTTTTTTGTTTTTTTAAATATAACTCATTCTAAAAAAATTAACCAAAGTAGCACCGTTTGCTTGGAAGCTATAAAAATAGTCTCGCTGGTCCTGTGGACCGGTATAGCTTGAGGAGTGACAGTGACACTGTCTATTTTTAGGCCATTAATTGAACGAATCCAAGCTACACCGGTCATGTGGACCAGTGGAAGCTATTTTCATAGCTTCTAAACCAAAGGTGCTCTTTTAGTTAATTTTTTTAAAATAAATTCTATTTAAAAAAAAAATCCTCAAATTGAGAGTTGGATGGGGTTGGGTTAAAAGAAAATATATCTGGTAAAGGAAAAGGAAATGGTCAGGAACTGGAATGAGTCCAACGCGGTTATACATTACAGTAGGTGCTTGACCTGTTATTAGTCTGATGTAAATGACAATATAATAACCGGAAATAGAAGACAGACAGAGCTGGAGGGGCGATCGAGGTCTCTATATTAATTAAATCTGACAATACTACAAGTTAATATTTAATTATTAGTAATTATTTATTAAGAGGGCTCAAATGTCACTTGATTTTGCTTCAATTGTACTTCAACATCTTTATTTTCAATTTTAAAATTTAAACAGACAATTCGAACATAATATCCATATTAAAATATGATTGGAGATTAAATTTTATATTTTTTTTAATTTTTTTTTACTACTTTTTAAGATAAGTATAAAATTATTGTTTTTATGATGGTCCATAATTTTCTAAAAAATAGTGATTTTGTATCTATATTAAAAAATGGTAAAAGAATTCTAAAAGAAATATATAACTTGATCTCTAAACACATTTTAACATGGAGATCATATTGAGTGGTTAAGATTTTTTATTTGAACTTTGAAATTGAAGATAAATATGTTGGAATATAATTAGAGCACGAAACAATGAGGCATTTGAGCTCTCCTCAATATATATACTGATCAATATAATCTCTATATTCAAATATATGTAGAGACCAAATTTTTTATATATTTTTTAATTGTTTTAGTATTTATTAAGATTTGTACAAAATCACTCTTTTTGGATGGTTCACAAAAAAACATTGATTTTATATCTATTTTAAAAAACAGTAAAAAAAAAATTCAATAAATATAAAATTTGATCTCTAAGCATATTTTAATGTGGATATCATGTTGAATAGTTCAGATATTTTGTTTAAACTTTAAAATTGAAAATAAAAATATTAGAATACGGTTGAAGCATTTGAGCCTCCTCGTATATCAAAATAGGGACAATGAACCATGGCAGGTTTGGTTCGGTTCAAGTGCGAACCAATGCCCGATCCCCCGCGCGCGCTCGCTCTCTCTCTCTCTCTCTCTCTGTAAATTATCAAAATAGGGACCATGAACCATGACAGGTTTGGTTCGGTTCAGGCGCGAACCAATGCCCGATCCCCGCGTGCGCTCGCTCTCTCTCTAAATTGATTGAAATTCTCCGAATTTATTGAAGTGCTGACCGATGCTCCGTATCGTCATGATCTGTGAAACTGTGATCAATTCTGTATCACTTATTTTAAGTTCCGAAAATTGAATATATCATGATCAAAGTGTTTCTAAAATCAACCTGTAATTTTGATACTGGCAATTAATGTCTAATTAAGCTTCGTAAACTCTTAATAGACAGTATGGGTGAACTCTTCATTTTCAAGATTTTATTATTAGAGTGCTGGCCTGTTCATTTCCATAAAAGGGGAAATTTCATATATACCACTCAAAACTATAAAATTATGTATTTATCATTCTAAAATATATAATCACGTATTTATCATTCTAAATTCTAATAACTCATATATTTATCTAATATAACTTAAATATATTCAAAACTCAAATTAATTATGTTTAAGATTTTAGAAACTACAATTAGATAAGAATTAATTAAAACTAGACTCATTCTTTTTGTATTTGCTATGACTATAGATGACGACATTAAGTTGTGTTTCTCCGACCACCATGATGTGTCTTCTGTCACCATCTCTTTGAACCCAATTATTACCACAGTCAGTCATGGCCAAGCCTTCTCCTACCACCTCACTCAAGTAGCCACCTGTTGTCATAAGCTGGCTGTAATATGGAGAATGAGTCAATTTTTAAATTAATTCTTAATTAATTATTACTTTTAGAATCTTAAATATAATTAATTTGAGTTTTGGATATATTTGATATAAATTTAAGTTATATTGTATAAATATTCGGGTTATTATAGTTTTGAATGGTAAATACGTAATTAAAATTTTTGAAGTGATAAATATGTAATTTTATAATTTTGGAGTGGTATGTATAAAATTCTCCCTCCATAAAAGGATATCCATATCTAACATTACTTTGTGTTTAAATTTTCATGCAATTTTTTTTGGATTAATTAATATCGCATTTATAATTTGTGGACTTCTTAACTTTAACGGGAAGTTTTCATGGGAATTTTATGGAACTTTGTACAAATGTAAGTTTCTTGAAAGATATTTACATGGAATGACGAAAATACCCTCTTTTCCTACGAGAGAAGTCTCTCCAAAGATATCTACATGAAAATGACGAAAATATCCTCTTTTGAGAGAAGTCTCTCCAGAGATATCTACATGAAAATGACGAAAATACCCTCTTTTCCCAGAGGGCAGAGAGAAGTCTTTCCAAAGATATTTTCATGTAAATATGGAATGGCGAAAATAACCTAATTTTCTTTCTACCAACCGTCTTTCAAAAGATTTTTCATGAAATGACGAAAATACCCTCAGACAGATACTTTGTTTCCACCGTTGACAGCTAAGGCGAATGAAGCAGCTTTTTACTCGGGAAAAAATTGTGCTGGCGAGAACAAAGAGAATGAATTGTATTGGTGGGGTCCACTGCTTCATTGTAAATTAATTTGCCATAAAAAACAATTTTCTTTTTAGGAAAGCCATCAAACTCAATGAGATGAAGATAAACGTACATGTCTTTTTACAGTGAATATTTAAAATTTAAGTACCGATAAACGTACATTGTAAATTTTAGTACCGATAAAACCATTACAGAAAAAAAAATGATTATTCATATTTTTTCACATAAATTCCTCCGTAACAATTAACATAACTCTCACTTCTAGGTGGACTCACAAAAATAAAAATTACGAATAGTAATTTAATTTTCTCAAGAAAAGCAGGTAAATTACCAAACAATTTTGTTTTTAGTGGTCAAAATGTCAAATGTGTTTGACTAATATATTAATACAGTCAAAGGAAAATGCAATTGCTTTTTAAAAGAAATGGAAAAATTAATGGAGTTCAAAAGAAACAAAAAAGTAGTCTCAATATAGTCCAAAGCTAACGACGAGAAAACTCCGGAACTAAAAAAGCACTCGCAATATACAAATGTCACACGTGCCAAATATCTGGACTGACTTCAAATTCTTTGAGCAGACCGAACCGCAAATTGGTAAATCTTAGTCGTTCGTTTTCATTTAGATCTGTGATTAATTCTTCGGACTTGTGTAATTAACCTCGTGGAAACTTTTGAAAAAAAAAAAGGAAGACGCACTTCACTCAAAAAAGAGAGGCATAAAATGATGTCATGGGAATATGTCAGTAAATTAACACGCGCGCTTGATATCATTAAAGTCAAAGTCTTTATTTTTCCGAAAATGCTGTCTTCTCATTTCAGTAAGTGACCTAATTTACACACTTGCTTTATTAATTATATCATAATTTACTTTGTCAAGTAAAAGACAAAAATGTTGTACCGGTCCTTTGAGAAATTTAAAATTTAACATTAAATTTTTTTTTTTTTGTTTGCAAAAGTGGATAACCACCTGTTTCATTATGAAACAAAAGTCCATACAAAATTGTGCAAAGTACCAAAAACAAATTATTACAAGCTAGTGAAATAACATCCAACTAGCACCAACATCCACAAAACCAAGTAATAGAAAAAAAAAACTACTAATATCAATCACTAAGAACTATCACACTAGGAGAAGAGGAGTAGCTAGTATCAACTAAAAACCACTCAGGAGATAGCAAGCTAGTTGCCTCATCAATGGTCCCGGATAAATCTGTATCAGTTGATCCGTCAAACCCAAGAGTAGGGTCCACGTCGGAATCCACGAGAACTGGCAGGGAGCCTAACTGAGTTAAAGGAGAAACATCAAAAGGCAAAATCAATAATAATTTAAAATATGAATCATCTAAACGTGCCTTACACCAATAAGAAATCAAAGCAATTATAGAAGATGCTATTGAACTAATATATGGTACCGGTATATGTTGAAAACAAATTTTATTTCTGGTCAACCATACAATCCATAAAGTGGCGGCCCTAATCAACTCAACCAATAATGAATCCTTAAGAGGAATCCAATAATCAAAGTGCCAAAGTTCAGAAACCTGGGTACAGTTAAAAATAAAATTGTTGTGATTACCAATCCAAGACCACAAAGTAGAAATAAACGGACAAATAACAAAAATATGATTTACTGTTTCAGGAGCACCACAAAATGGACAATCTATATTACTCTGCCAACCCATAGTACGCAAATTACATTTAGTAAGAATTTTGTCCTACCTAAGTAACTATACAAAAACTTTTATCTTTAAAAGAATATTAGATTTCCAATGGTTATTGTAAATATTAACATTAATTTTCTAAAAGTATATTTAATTAATTTCGATATTTAGGAAGAAATTATGGGCCTAATAACTTTTTTTTTCTCGAAGCGAGAGAGAAAAAGGTTAAATTTTACTTAAGCCAGATTTTTTTTATATTACTATCCTTAAAATGACTGAAATTTTAAATTTTATTTTTAAAAAAATAGGACTTTGAAATTTCTACTCTTGAAGAAAAAGACTTAGGGTGCGTTTGGATGGGTGAAGAATAGCTACTATTCCGGATTAGCACTATTTCGAGCTATTATCCGGCATTTGGGTGTGTTTGGATTAGTAAATAGTCACTATTTTTTGTTTCTCTTTTGTGGGATAGTCCACTATTCTACTATTCCTACAAAATGTTGGAATAGCTGCTATTCTAAAATTGAGTATAGCTCTATCCTTGCTACTATTCTAATTCATCCAAACGTTGAATTGTTCATATTTCCTATTCCTGAATTGTTCATATTCTTATCCTTGTCTTTTATTTTTATTTTGACTAAAAGTATGTATGAACCGGAATTTCTTATTCCAAATCTCCTAAACCTCATAATTATATTAATATTTTCTACATACTTAATGTAAAAATTTACATCTTTATTAAGATTCCTCATGTTTGGTTGTGGCCTAAGAGGTAGAATAAGGGGTTTAGTCCTCATTATTCTATCAAACGAGCATTAATTGAGCCAGACTAAAATGGAATAAGCCGATCTTTAAGCCGGCCTAAATTAAACCATTTCACATGGTAGTTTAATTTTATTCCACGTTGTGGCCTAACTCTATTGATTATAATAATATGTTATTAGTATATAATTAGTTATATTATTAATTATTATTATTGCTATATAATTATTTAATTAATATCTTATATTGTAATATATCAAATAATTATTATAATAGTATTGTATAAATAGTAGGGGTGCAAACGAATTCGGATTATCTGCGGATAATCCACTCCGAATCTCCTTATTATCTGTATCCGGATTAAACGGATACGGATACTTGCGGATACGGATACGGATAATTTTAGTATATGGAAAAATAATGTGGATACGGATACGGATAATTCTGTAAGGATATAAACGGAGTGGATATCCGAAATTTAATCTTTCAGCAGCTTTCAATTCATTTCACCCTTGCGAAATTTCCAAAAAACATACATATTCATTTAAGTCCAAGAATCTTGGTAGAAAAATCATATAATCTATTAGGATAATGGATTGGTTCTCTGAACTAATAAGTAATTAGTCATTCATAATCATCACTGTGCAAACTTAAAAAGACTATTAAATTTTTGTCAATTTAGACAATCGAATTATGTAATTTAAAATTATGAAATTTAGTAGAATTACTCAATATTCGACAATTATCCGCTCCATATTCGTATTCGAATCCGTATCCGTGGATTATCCGTTCCGTATCCATATCCGTTTAAGACGGATATGGTTTTCAATTTTGATATTTGTTTACTATCCGTATCCGTATTCGCTTGTTGAAAAACGGATGCGGATATGGTATTAGCATTATCCGCTCCGAATCCGCTCCGTTTACACCCCTAATAAATAGTATCTTTTTATTAATAATTATTATTCATTTATAATTATATAATTAATATATTTTATTGTTAATATATTAAATTATTATTATAATAAGAGTGAGCCTCTGGTACTATGCATAGCATGGATGGATCCGTACTACGGTTCAATATTTTCGGTTTCAAAATTCTAACGGTCGATCCGAACCGTTCAACATATTTTCTATATGAATATGTACTTGCTAACCAAATTTTACATTTTTTAGAATTTTTTTACTATTTTTTTAGATAGGTAGAAAATCACTTGATCTGAAAATTCTTGACCATCTAGAAACAATGATTTTTTGTCTATCTAAAAAATAGTAAAAAAATTCTAAAAGATGTAAAATTTGGTTAGAAAGTATATATTCATTTGGAAAACATGTTGAACTGTTCGGATTGACCGTTAGAATTTTGAAAACGAAGATATTGAACCGTAGTACAGACCCATCCGTAATATGCATAGTACCATAGGCTCACTCTTATAATAATATTATAATATATGTAATTATTATTAATATATTAATATTATATAATTTGTATCTTATTATCAATAACTATTATTAATATATCATTACATAATTAATATCTTATATTTTTAATATATTAAATATTTTCTATAATATTTTTAATATCGTAGTAGGTTTGATCATTAATCTTATTTTGAAGTTGGATTGGTGTATGAAGCTCTTTCATTTAAAATAATAAACACGTCAAAAATTGCTGACGTGATCACTAAAAAAATTTAAAATTAATTATAAGAGTAGAGACTAGAGAGGTTTAGAAACTAAAATAACTTTATTTCTTCTCATTTTTATTTTTCCTAACGCTAATGATATAATATGTCACGTCGAATCAAGTGATTCATACATCATGATCATTGCTATTTGAGAACGTCACATGCCCCATGGTTTCATAATGTGCAACATACAATGTTCAATTTAAAATAAACAAATGATCACCGTGCTATATTCTGGGTATAATTATTTTGGTGGTAGAGTTGAATTTACAAACATTTCAATATTCAATTTAAAATTGTATTTCAATGTACTTCAAATTTCAATTGATTTATAATAAGAACTAATGTGTTGGACGATTTATAGATTAGGTGCAGATATTTAGTCCCAACACATTTAGCATAGATTTAGTGCCTACTCAACTGAGAGGTTTTTCCCGAAATTTTTATTAATAACATTAAAAAAAAACTAAAGTAAATAAAATATATCAGTTTGTTACAAATTTTAAATATGACATTTTCGCTGGATAATTTGGCAGAATTGGATGGCAATTCCACTGAATAATAATTATATGAGCTAATTTTAATAGATAATCCAACAAAATTACAATTCAATTCAAATTCACCAGCATCATCTCATAAGTTTTACATTAAAATATGACTTTCATATTTAAATATTCAAATGAACATTTCAAACCGTAATTTTTTTTAATATTTTAATATAAAAAAAACAAAATAATCAAACCAATTTTAACATTTGTATTATTTTAATATATTTTTAAACGTGAATTGCTGGTTCCGCAGGATAATTAAGTGGATTTGGCATTCTGCCAGATTATTCCGTAGAAATATTATTTGAAATTTTTGTATATAGTAGTGTCATTTTTTAAAAATAATTTTAATGTTATTTATACAAATTTCGGAGGTTTTTCGCTCAAATATAAATAAAATTCTCGCCTGAAGGATCAATGTACAACACGACTAGTTATTGCATTGTACGTTTGAATTTTATATTCAAAAGATTAATTTTTGAAATAAAGTTATAATTTTCTCTTGAGAAAAAAACAAAACATAAGTTGTAAATTAGAATTAATTGAATGGGAATAGATTGCGTAAACTGAGGCTGAAACTTCTCCTTTTGTTGTGGTGCCTTAATGGCCCGACAAGAAGAAGCACATCCCATATGAATATGAATAGTGGGGCCTTTGTTTTGGTTATGGTTTTTGTTCTTATGATTAAAAGGGGATGTGTTGTTGCATTATTACACCAACTAGAGAGCATAAAAGAATACATGATACCTAAAACCGAAATATATCACTTGTTTAGAGACCTCTACAAATTGGAAGAAGAGGATGTCATTGTTTCATCCGTATTAATTTAGACTATAATTAGTTTGATGTCTGGTTGGAACTGTCCAATGGAATTTAAAATTTGTGTCAACTGTTTCGAAAATTTGAATTTGTGCTGATCAAGTTAATTGTGTGGATTTTAATGCAAATTGGAGGGTTCTAACTAAACATTGAATATATTTTGATCCGACAACGACCATCCAGCGTTCTTGATTCTCTACAAAACTAATGTTATTATAATAAGGAAGGATCCACTTACACTATCCATTTTAAAGTTTTCACAGTTCAAACTGTTCAACATGATCTCCATATTAAAATGTGCTTAGAGACCAAATTTTATATTTTTTTTGAATTTTTTTACTATTTATTAAGTATTTTACAAAATCGTTGTTTTCAGATCATTGAATATTTGTACTCATCTCAATAAATAGTACAAAAAATTAAAAAAATTTAAAATTTGATATGCAAGCACATTTTAATATATCGAACATGTTGAACAGTTTGGATCGACTGTTTGAATTTAAAAAATATAAAATATAATTCATTGTCACAAAAAAAAAAGTAAGTGGATCTCTCCTATGTTATAATTGGACCGGACATAATATTATACTTACTAGAATTAGAATGGTTTTAATTCTTTTGCCTAATACAGTCGGAAATACATCACCACTTGTTTAATTAGAGACCTCTACAAATTGGAAGAAGAGGATATCATTGTTTGATCCGTATCATACAAAAATTAGTTTGATGTCTGGTTGGAGCTGTCTAATGGAAAAGGTATGTTTGGATGCACAACAATAGCTACTGTTTTTAAAATAGCATTGCTATTAGAAAAAATGTGTATCCAAACGACAAATAGAACTATTCGGAATAGATATTGTTCTTAAAATAGCATTGCTATTCGCTATTCTTATAAAAACATGGAATAACATTTGTTAATTGCTTTCAATATTAATATTAATCTAATATTTAAACTAATATTCTATTACATTTAATATTTAAATTAATATTATATTGTATTATATTTAATCTAATAATATATTTTATTTAATACTGATACAATATATAAAATTATATTATATTATATTATATTTAATGTAATATTTTATTTAATACTAATCTAATATTTCAAATAATATTATATTAAATTTAATAATTAAATTAATATTACATTGTATTATATTTAAACTAATATTTTATTCAATACTAATATAATATTTAAAATAATATTATATTATATTTAATATTTAAACTAATATTCTATTACATTAATCTAATATTTTATTTAATACTAATATAATATTTAAAATAATATTATATTACATTTAATATTTGAATTATTATTTTATTGTATTATATTTAATCTTACACATAAATTATTAAACAGTAGTTATTCCTTCCAAATTCTATTCCAAATATACAATCCAAACAACTTTTTCACTGTTCTGAATAGCACTGTTCTTAAACAGTAACTATTCTAAAGTTCATCCAAATGTACCCTTTAAAATTTGTGCTGATCAAGTTTGATTGTGTGGATTTTGATGCAAATTGAATGATTCCAACTTAACATTGGATAGATTTTGATCGACCATTGAACGTTCTTGATTCTCTACAAAATTAATGTTATTATAATTGAAACAGACGTAATATTGGATCCAAATCTGTTGCAATCCTACACAAATGAACAGTACTCTAAAATTCCTGCATTTTCAAATCTAGCCGTTCAATATTTTCTGTGCACATATCTTGAAACAACTAATTTTTATGTTTATGAATCTCAAAATAATTCAATAGTTGAATTAAAAAAAAAACAGAAATTTTAAAATAGTGTTCACACTGCAATCTTGCGAAGTCTCGCAGCAGATGTGAATCCCATAATATTACACTTATGGTTTTAATTCTTTTAATTGCGGTTGTGTTGTATTACGTCAACACTCAACAGTCAACAGTCGGAAAAAATGAGAGATCAAAGGACAAGTTCACACCTGACAGTTGGCTGATATGGAACTTTTGACTAACGGCCTGACACGTGGCATAACATTCGCCGTTAGTCAATATATTGAGATTGAAGTTTGAACTGCATTTGTCCTCGAATGTAAAACCATTTATATATTTCAACATATTCAGATGTATCACATTAATTAACATTGGCCGTTAATGTTAAATATTAATGTAGAATTAATTTCAATTTATCTCAATACTTAACTTTGGCCGTTATTGTATTCAGATGAACTAATATAACTTAGAGAGACAGAGACCATGTATCACATTTAATTTAATTTGAGCATAATTTTTAATAATTGATAAAACACAATCGTCATAATTTCGATTACTAAACGCATAAATTATTTAATTAAATAGAATTACTATTATCAGGGTCATACAAATTTTGAGACCTATTGAAAATATTGAATGACCACTTTAATATTCATTATATAAGTAAAACTAGAGTGCTCTTAAGTTCACCGAATCTCTTTGTGAACTTAACTCTAAAATTTATCGGATTGATTTCAAATGACGGATCCAAACAGTTGAAACCCTTATACCTTACGAGTGATACGTTTAAATGCAAAAAATTTAAAGTGAATTAATTATATATAGAGTTAAGTGGTCAAAGTTGTTCAAAAAATGAATGCATTAAAATTAATTTATATCCTTCTACTGTTTACTGCTTGACTTAATATTAAATTAATTTGAAAGTTTAAATTTTTTACATGTAAATGAGTTACTCATAAGGTAGAAGAGCTTCAACAATTCAGATTTATCATTTTAAGTCAATCCAATAAATTTTAGAATTAAGTTCACATATAGACTTGGTGAACTTAAGAGCACCCTAGTTCTACTCTTCATTCAAACTTATATTGAACAGTTCAAATCTAACTAACTTGATACTTAATTGACACATATTGACATAAATTATCCCATTCTCACTCAATTCAGTGCATCTTCTGCTAATTAATCTTGTATAATACTGTAAGAGAAGTAGGTAACCGATAAGCAGTCACTGTACCTCTACAGTAACAGTGCTAGCCAAAATTAGAGTAACCAACAAAGATAATATCACATTCACATGTCAGTATCACCACCAATCTATATATTGTTTGACAAATATATAATGGGGCGATGCAGGCATGCAGTTTAATTAGCTTGACTCAATCAGCAATATTGATTGGTTCTACACTTCTACTTCTACTGGGCTGGGCTGGCAACCTACATTTTTTTGTCTCAATATTTGTCACAATCTCTGCCCAACATCTGTCAAGCGCTCTTTTCTTATTTAATGAAGAAATGATTTTGCTTCTTTCGGAAAATTACTCAAAACTTGTCCATTACTTTTACCAAGTCACATCTTCTTTTTCACATTGTCTTTTTTAATTTATTATAAGCATCAATCATGCTTGCATATTTATATACACAATTTAAATTTATAGAGCTACTTATTAAACTTGTACAAGATATACACATAATCTAACAAAAGTGATGGATAAATTAAAAATTTGAATTTATTTTCTATGTTATATATGCCGAATTGCCACCTACCTCGTTAAAATTAATGAATTTAGAACGTTCAACACATGCAGACTATGAGCTATCTCAAAACTATTATATATTTATGACTTATGAGGGTGCTGCATCAGAAAGCGCCAAATAAATCATTGAGCCTACAGTGATAAGGAAATCAATCCACATCGTAATAAAAACATTTATAAAATGACCACCAATTTAATTCAACATACTTTAAATGATGAATTTTGAATTTTGAATTTTGAATATACAACTATACGGTCAGAATCTTTAATAAAACAGTGTTAGCACACTGCGTATATATAGATATAGTGAACAAATCATATTCACATAATTGCTTTGCAAGTGACACGAGTATCTACATAAAATATAATTCTAAATAATTGCCTTTTAATTGTACTATTTTTGAGAATTAATCCGTTTTATCCCGTTAGTAAAATTAAAATCGTAGGAGCAAATTTTTTGAAACTGATGTAAAAAAATATATTAAATAAGTTCATGTAGCAAATAAATTTAATTTATAAAGAGTTGTATTAGCAGGCAGTAAATTTTTTAACAAAAGCTTTCTCAATTCCGATGTCACATGCATTTTACCCAAGATGCAGTCAGTAACTAATTGCCTACAAACTGCAAATTACACTCCGGATTGGAATTCGGAAACACTACAGTCAGTTCTAACCTTTAACGTCCGATTAAAAATAAACGGTTGAGATTCCCTTTAAACCATTGAGTGATATTGTTACAATTGGAAATTGGAGAGGAGCCCAAATAGTGACGCCGCTGACCTAACAACGGAACGGGCTTCACGGCGGGTGAGTATCCCCTGAGATATCTCAATTTTTGCGTGACCTAACAACGTGGAGGCAGTATTGTTTGATATTTTGAGATTCGTGCAAAACGTGTTTGAACGATTGAGATATTCCAAAAAGTGAAGCAAAGTTTGAGATATCTCAGAGGATGCGAATTCCCAAACAATAACAACGGCCTCGACGGGTGTTCCCTGACACATTGGAACGGTACCCACCTACCACCTGAATAAAAGCAAGCTGCCTCAGAGTCTCAGACTCAGTCGCTCAGTTCGTTGGAAAGGTTCATTCTTTAGACCCGCGCTGATTCCCCGCTCCCGCTCCAGACAAATTGCTCATCGTCCGAGAAAAAAACAAGAAATCACCTTTTTCCTTCGTTTTTTTTTTTTTTTTTGAAACCTTGTCAGGGGCCCTCTGACAAGTATGCTATTAATAAAAGAATGTTTACAACATGCTATTAGCATCTAATCCCGCGCAAGGACAATCTCCTTGTGCTCTCACTGCTGACAATAAATTAAACAAATTACAAATAGATAATAGAAAAAACAGTTCTGAAATATAACACACAGCATCCGGTATGTAGCTAGCAATATTTAAGCCCTAATCTCACTTGTTGTATGCATCTTTTCGCCAATATCTTTGCCGGCAGCAGACGATCGATCTCCAAAAATAACAGCATTCCGTTGCTTCTATATTCCCCAGGCGACTCCCATGAATAACACCGGTCATTCTTTTCGGGCCCTTCCACCTTGTGTGTGAGCCCGGTGCCATGAGGCATCCCAAATGGCTTGAACATTCATGGCCGGTACCATAATGTCTCTATGAATAATCTGTGCAACCTGAAACCATACTGTTACCGCGTATGGGCAGAGATACAAGAGATGTAAAATGGATTCAATTGGGCAGTTTCCACACATTACGCACTGCACAGGCAAGTCTGATTATAAATCAATTTAGAAGTCTGATTATAAATCAAACTTGTTAAAAAAAAAGTCTGAAAGGGCTGGGTAGCTTAAATAAAATTGACCGTGTGAATTAATTGTATTTGAAATTGATTTGATGAACGCATTATGACAATATGCAACCGTGAAATAAATACGAATTCATAGAATAATATTTTTTTATTACATTACATGTGGATGGAGGCGAAGGGGATATAATCATATAAGAAAAAGTGTAAGCCTGTCGTTGTTTCTTAAATTCAACCTCTTTTATTAATTCCAAATTTATGTTGTCTTTCAGCGTATAACTGGTTCTTCACACATCCCCCTCCTCTTTCACCCATCATACACGAAACTTTATACTAATGAAAAAAATTACCTTTTCTTTTCCTCCAGAAAAATATTATATTATTAATCTCATCCAAAAAAATAGTGTTAACTTTTACAAAGTCCATCTTTTCATAAAAAAAAATCATCTACTGACTACTGGGGCTGGTTTTATTAATAATAATAATTCCCTAAAAAAAAACTAAAAGCTATCCTTTCAAACAGAGAACGGACGGACAAGATGAGTAGATCACACCAACTCCGCTTAGTCTGGTTCAGTCAACTACGCATGACAACTGGACCCCATGTAAAAGATTATTGTAATTAATATTTGTTTTATTGTGTTATTTATTGAAAGAAACGATAGAATTCCCGGGTTTTAGATATAGTGCCCGGGCAACTGTATCTTATCCCAACAGTACGCACAAAATCAGAAACCAACCCCAATATATACATACACCGTCTCCTCTCCTTCCCAAAGTTCCCACTGTCACGCATCATTCCAAAAACTCTCTCCTCTCTCTCTCTCTCAGAATCCAGATAGGAAGCCTAGCTACCAAATAGGCACAGCCACATACCAAACACACAGAAACACACCCACTCCATATATACCATGGAGAGCATGGAGAGGCTAGGTAGAAATCTAAGTAGAAGCATCAGTAGAAGCATGAATGTGGACAACTGGGGCATGGATGAGGTTTTTTCACGCAACTCATCTCGCGGCAACCACAGATCCGGAGCTGATGAAGAGGCGTTAAGGTGGGCTGCCATTGAGCGGCTTCCGACCTACAATCGCCTCAGGACCGCCATTCTCAAGTCGGCCATTGAGGGAGATGGTGGTGAAAATAGAGATGATCGAGGGGACAGATCAGTGGAATTTGTGCATAAAGAGGTGGATGTGAGAAAGCTGGGGATGAAGGACAGGGAGGAGTTCATCAGGAGGGTCTTTCGGGTGGCAGATGAGGATAATGAGAAGTTCTTGCGCAAGTTCCGTGAAAGAATTGATCGGTAAGTTTTCATTTTGCAACTTTTTTCTATTCCTGTCGTGATTTTTAGTGGTTTTAAAAATGGATGAGAATCAGGGAGTGCGCGCATGTCTCTTCTATTACTTTTGCACTCGATGAATTCTGTCTAATATGTTACGCGTGTGCTTTAATTTCATAGATTGGAATATTGCGGTGTATCAGTTGCATCATGCATGTATAGAAAATGAAACGCCTTTTTTTTAATCCTTAATCTTCTCGATTGAGCTGATAATTAAAGAACAGTGAGAAACGCCTTTTCTTTTATTATTTACCTTTTCGATTGAGCGGATAATTAAGAACTCTGTTTTTCTCGACGAGTGCTTTTTTGGCGCAATTATGCATGCTTTGATAGCTTAAATTGCATGTTTTCTACTTTTACTAGAATCTGTTTGTTCTTTATCGGATAAGATAGGATATTTCCAAGTCCCACCCATGAAAATCCTAGTCTTTACGAAGGAATGCTTATTTACACTTTTATGGGGCGAATTTTGAAAAATTCACTCTGCTTTTAGTTTGTAATATTTACCTATCTTTATGTGATTCCCCATTTTTATCTCTTTTTAAATTATTAGTGCATGCACTTGGCATGCATATGACGCACTCTTGTTGCGTATCTTGAATAAATTTTATATTATTGATCGAGTTGGAAGAAATTTTTGTTCCAACAAATATGCTCCAAATTTTTCATGGAATAAGTCCGCAATCTTTTGACAAACGCATTTAAGCTTCTTCACCTAACCAGTAGACCAAGAAAAGGAGAGAAGAATTCTTTAAAATAACAAAGCCAACGGAACAGGAATTGGGAAGAGTTCATAATGCATGCTTTGAACTTTTCTCCTGTCCAATATGATTAATTATATTGTAATAATTGCTAATGTACTGTAATTATGCTGTATGGTTTGAGTCATGATTTAGTAATTTGATATAGTCAGGTCAATTTGTTATTGGTGCAAGTAGGGTTATCTATATTCAAGGCATCTATGGTTTGGGTCATGATTTAGTAATTTGATATCCTCAGGTCAATTTGTTATTTGTGCAAGTAGTACTTAATTAAATACATGTCATTTTCCTCAGTTTAGACTGTTGTCTATAATCACTTGACCATTTTGTGTAAATATCACATATATCCTGTCTATTAAAATTTGGTACCCGTCGAATTAGTAGCCTTTTTTTATCAGAATACAAGGTTGCAAATCGAGCTACTTTCTTGACCTTGTGATGTACAAATATTACTTGAAAAGCAAACAAAAGGTAATTATAATTAATAGTATATGCTTCAATCTAATATGGAAGTATGACAGGGCATGCCTCTTTGGGACTCTTCTTTTTTGAATGTAGAAGTTACAAAAAAATAATAATATGATTGAACAAGTCCAATAAGCGTTAAACATCTGAATTTTTAACCAACCAAGGTTATTTTTATATATTTAATTTGAGGAGTTGGTTGCTGGGTTGCTTAATTATGTTATGCTCTATAGTTCTTGATCATTAGCTGAAAAGATAAAATGCCTTTTGTGATGGCACGCTTTTGTTGACTTCGCAACAAATGCTTGACCTACTTTTTTGAACTAGAATCTTTCTATTCGATAAGTTAACAAAATCAAATTTCTTTGTTAATTGATGTCTCTTTGTACAGAAATGTGATAACAGAACTAAAATATAGATTGTGTCACAAATTAACTGGTGCAAATTATACATTAATATTATTTTTCAAGTCAATTTGCAGTCAGACATGGCAAGGTTGGATTAATCTAATGGGCAAATGTCTGTTCTTTTACTTGTGTTCTTGGCATTAATTTATCATACAATGTGTTAATGTTGTATTCACTAAGTACCTACTAATAATTTAGCATGTTTTGCATTGGCAAAAGATACACTGATAAATGTATTTTGTTAAAGTAACTATAATATGCTACATGTGCAGGGTCGGGATAAATCTCCCAAAAGTTGAGGTGAGATTTGAGCACCTTACTGTAGAAGCCAAATGCCATGTAGGCAATCGGGCCCTACCAACTCTTACCAACACAATGCTTAACATTGGCGAATCGGCCTTGGAACTTTTTGGTGGACCTTTAAGTAAGATGACCACTCTAACAATACTCAAGGATGTTTCTGGGATTATCAAACCCTCAAGGTTAGTTATGTATCCCGTATCTATTTCGTAACATGCTTCCATCATATAAATCTTAAGTCAAATCTGTAGCTATAACACTTTAATGTACATGGTGAGTCATGAAAAAAATGCAGAGGTTGTATTGGTTAATTAACACCATAAAGGATGATTATACATGCAAAATAAGAAAATAAAAATGAAAATGAACACCAAGAACAGAGCCTAACTGAAGTTTAAAACAGGATGACTTTGTTGTTGGGGCCACCATCATCTGGGAAGACCACTCTGCTTCTTGCCTTAGCTGGAAAACTGGACCCCACATTAAAGGTACAATAATGTACAAATTAGTGCGATAATGTATCTGTTTCATTGCAAATTTATATGTATTGGAACACTTTTAATTATTCAAGATAATATTAATGGATATAATTAATATTTTCATGGTAAATGTAGTCGACAGGAGAGATAACATACAATGGGTATGCACTGAATGAATTTGTGCCTCAAAAGACAGCTGCATATATAAGCCAGACCGATGTGCATGTAGGAGAGATGACCGTAAAAGAGACATTTGATTTTTCTGCAAGGTGTCAAGGCATTGGTACTAAATATGGTACGGTGTTACCTTTCCTACATATATTTTGCTTGGAAATCTAAAATTTTATTCACCTTTTCTTAATAACTATTGTCCAGTAAAAGTTTTCTATACAAGAAATCTAAAGAGAAATGCAAATTAGAGATAAAAAGAATCTAATTAAAATTATTTCAAAGTATACTTTTGATTTTAGTATGCTTAGTCTTAATATGTAAGTAGTAACATTTTTGTAAATTGTCCTTTTATACAGACCTTCTAGCAGAGTTAACAAGGAGAGAGCAGCAGAGTGGGATAATTCCAGAGGCTGAAGTAGATTTGTTCATGAAGGTTCGTTAGTTAATCAATTTAGTTTTACATATAATCGACGAAGAAATTGATTTGTTCTTGTGTATAGTAAACTGTGAGGAAAACTAAATGCCATCACTGATTTTATTGTATAATGTTTGAATTTTTTTTTTTGCATTGTGAATAGAGAAACTAATTATGATATTAATTAATGTCACAAGGCTACATCGATGAAAGGAGTTAAGAGCAGCCTTCAAACTGATTATACTCTCAAGGTAACACCATTTGTCTTTTTTTTTTATGTAATTTATTTCCATAAGCTCACAAGTAACATCATCAATGCATGGTTTGATTTTTTTTTTTTGTTAAACCTTTTTATTAGTGTTCTTTCTGCATTTTCTGTGCCATTTTGATGCATCAACAATTTTTTGTACACAACACAATTTTCCTATTATGGGTGCAGAATATTTGTGTTGATAAATGTAAAGGTCTCTTTATTATAATATATTGTATGAGACTGGTAGCTGTTATAACAGATCCGGTTCACATTCCTCGACTTTATTAGACAAGGAATGAATTTTTTTTATCCCTTTGAATTGGAATGGAGTTGCAGTTGTCCGCCCCTTGTTCTATACATTATTATTAACAAGTAGAAATAAAAAGTGAATGTGGGTGGGGTCGGTCAACTTGTGTGAACCATAGAGAAAGAAACATTTGGGATGGGATTCGACTAACTTTTGACAAATAAGCTCTCACCTACTTCTGGGACCTACAAGTTTGGTGAACAGTTTCTCAAATCCTAATCCAATCTTTGAAAATGTCTCAAAATCTTGTGCCATGTGTGTGGTCTTTTCCCCCACTTTCTAATAAATACACATGACCTGTTTGTTGTGTAACCTAGTGAAACTTTTTGGTGTTTCCCTTCCTCTTAGACACAATCACACAACTTTGACATGACAAATTGACAATGTTGTTCTTCTGCACTCTACCTGCTGTAGATTTCTGTGTGGTCAAGAAATGTCACTCAATATTGAACATGGGAGAAACAACCTTGATTTAGTGAATGATAGAGTCGGCAATATGAAAATGTTGTATGGTGCTAAATAATTTATAAAGAAAGGGTTTTGTCCTGAAAATTACATGTGACAAAATTTGTTGAGAAGTTTTAATGGGAGTTATATAGACTTATAGTTTGATTGAAACAATTTAATTGCAGATACTTGGTCTGGATATATGTGCGGATACAATTGTTGGGGACCAGATGCAGAGAGGGATATCGGGTGGCCAAAAGAAGCGTGTCACCACTGGTATTTCAAACTTTTTTAATTATTCTTTCTTTATCATATACTAACTGGACAAACTGTAATGTATTTAGTGAAAAGGCTGTTGTTGGTGAAAAGCGGCCTTGCTTAGTGACAAGCCATATTTGACGCTGAGTTAGATGTTTACCAGAGAACTATTATATCAAGTTATTCTGAATTTAGATTGATTAAGAAGATGACTTGATTAAACTAGTTTAGTTGGTTTTACTTTGTTTTCAATAATAGCAATTAATCATGTCCTACAACAAACAATTTTCATGTTGTGTCCAAAAAAGGAAGCTGTCTACTTTTTATGTTACTTTACCAATTTTATTATATTTTTTTTTATTCACTTTAGTATTGTAATAACACGTAATGGTTCTTTTAATGGAAATCGGTGGATGAATCCACTTCTTCTTCAAAAAAAAAAAATATTGTAATAACACAGCAAAAGATGTACTGGTACTACGATTAAAAAAAAGTTGTTCAGATAAAAGAAGAAAATGAAAAAAAATGCAGGGGAAATGCTGGTGGGGCCCACAAAAGTGCTCTTCATGGATGAAATATCAACGGGATTAGACAGCTCCACGACATACCAGATTGTGAAGTGCATGCAACAGATAGTGCACTTAGGGGAGGCCACAATCCTCATGTCACTTCTCCAGCCAGCACCAGAGACCTTCAACCTCTTCGATGACATCATCCTTCTGTCAGAGGGGCAGATTGTGTACCAGGGCCCACGCCAGAATGTACTTGATTTTTTTGAGTCTTGTGGGTTTCGCTGTCCCGAGAGGAAAGGCACTGCTGACTTCCTTCAAGAGGTGTTAATTTCATATAAAGGAATACTTTGATTAATAAAGGGATATTTTTCTAAACAGAACCTGGATCAAGTGCATCTATTAATTGTTCATGTTGGCTCAGCATAATTATTTTGTATTGGTTGAATTATATATAATGACCTGCCTAACATTAAAAGTGTATTTGATTGATCTTTTGACCAAGTAGTCATTCGATCTGGTAAGTTTGTGGCTTGTGGACTGCTCAGTGGACACATAAGTTTGTGTCTTATGTGGGACAGGTCAATGATTGCCTGCCATAGTCTCAAGTAATTCCTATCTGAAACAAAAGTTCCCTTTTGTCCTCATCTAAGTATCCCTTGTCAATTTACCTGACCAACAACCAACTAAAACACATCTGACCTCAATAACTATCACAGGTGACGTCAAAGAAGGACCAGGAGCAGTACTGGGCAAACAAGGGGAAGCCGTACAGGTATATACCTGTTTCTGAGTTTGCACAGAGATTTAAGCAGTTCCATGTGGGCCTACAGCTGGAGAATGAGCTGTCAGTCCCATTTGAGAAGGATCGAAGCCACCGGGCTGCCCTTGTATTCGACCGCAACTCAGTTTCCACCTCTGAGCTGCTGAAGGCCTCCTTTGCTAAAGAGTGGCTGCTCATTAAGCGCAACTCCTTTGTATACATCTTCAAAACTGTTCAGGTAAGGTGGTAGTTTTGTATTTTACCAGTGATCCACTGGTATGAATCATGTGTTAGGTAATTAAGTCCCAAGTACCATCAAAGCAGTCTTGTAGGCTGGCCATCTAACACCTTGTATATGACAGAAAAACAAATCCGTGCCAGTAACAGTCAGTACTAGAAACAAATACCATTAATGGAACAAAGAGAGAGGAAAGAATACTTAGCTGCTAAGCAGCTCTTTTCCATCAAACATTCAAAATCAATGTTTTCTGCATTTCTTCAGAGAAACATGTGTACTCAATATTTTCAGTAATACAACCCTTTTTAAGTGGGCTGAATGAGGAGGGAATTCAACATAAAGCTGCTTATTTGAGGCTTGAACAGGCTTTATCATGAAATTTATCCAAAATATAAAATAACAGGGTATGAAGATTTTTTCATTGTACTTGCTAGCTTGGTGCCACACTATCAATTATATTGTGGATTTCTGTTGGTTCTGGCTGGTTTAATTTTTCACCCAGGCAAATGAAGCTTAAATTCAAGACTCTACTACTTCCTGCACCAATTATAAGCACGTAGACGATTCCATAAGCATATACCGGATTTTTTTTGAAGTAACTATAATCATTTTTTATTTTTATCTTCATTAGATAATAATTGTTGCTGCAATTGTGTCAACTGTGTTCGTGAGGTCAAGTATGCACCAGCGAACAGTGGAAGATGGGATGCTTTACATAGGTGCACTTCTGTTTGGGATGATTGTGAACATGTTTAATGGGTTTGCGGAGCTCTCCCTTACCATTAACCGACTACCTGTTTTCTACAAGCATCGCGACCTTCTCTTCTTTCCAGCATGGATATTCTCTCTCCCTAATGTTGTCCTTCGCATCCCCATGTCTATTTTGGAGTCTATTGTCTGGGTAATTGTCACCTATTTCTCCATCGGCTTTGCCCCTGATGCCTCCAGGTGAAAATTTTAATTTCCCATCCCTTGTGTCTTAAATAAACCCCCAAAGAAAGTAATGATTACAAAGAAAAAGAAAAGCTAGTTCCTGAGTCATAATCAAGATTAAAATTTTCTTTTAAAATGAATGATTGAATGATGATGAAACTGCACAGAGCAAAGAAAAAAAACTATCAGAGTAATTTTTGGTTTTGCATTTGGATGAAGGTTCTTCAAGCAGCTGTTGGTAGTGTTCTTGATACAGCAGATGGCAGGGGGGCTGTTCAGGACAATAGCTGGTCTTGGCCGTTCCATGGTCATGGCACATACAGGAGGTGCTCTCTCTCTCCTCATCATGTTTGCCCTTGCAGGGTTTCTCCTCCCTAAAGGTTCTCTCTCTCTCTCTCTCTCACACACACACTTGCATTTACATGCACAATGTATGAAGCTTGTCTAATACTCTCGTGTTAAACAGCTTTAATTCCAAAATGGTGGATGTGGGGTTACTGGATATCGCCACTAATGTATGGGTTCAATTCACTAGCAATTAATGAGTTTTCGGCCCCTAGGTGGATGACCCGGAATGTTGGTGTAAGAGTTTCTGAAAACCTTCTGCCCTTTCATTTTATCAAATTTTAACTGAATAAGCTTCTGATTTTTACCTTTTGTTTTGTTAGGGAGATCCATTAGGGATTGTAATAATGAAAAATGCAAACATATTTACCGACATTAACTGGTTTTGGATTGGAGCTGGTGCTCTCTTGGGCTTTAGCATCTTCTTCAATGTTCTCTTCACGCTCTCCCTCATGTATCTCAATTGTATGTTACTCTGTCTTGCTCCATTCAATAATCTAATTAGATTTTCACATTCAAAGCCGACTCTGTATTTTACCCCTCTCAATACTGTTAGCTCTTGGAAAGCCACAAGCTATAATATCTGAAGAAGCTGCAAATGAAGTTGAAGGAAAGGCCCCAAGCTCTTCTCCAAGTAAGAGAAGTCAGAAACTTATAACCATCTTACTATCCGAGTAATCATGGCATATATAATTTATAGATGTAATTGTTGACTTTTTAAAATTTATTAGGGGAGTTGAGGACATTTCGGTCATTTAGTCAGAGCACGACTAGTGGTTCATCTAACGGCCGTGTTTTGGACACGTCGCAGAGCATGGATTCAAATAATGGATTGGCACAGAAGAGAGGGATGGTGCTTCCCTTCATCCCCCTCTCCATGTCCTTCAATGATGTCAATTATTATGTTGACATGCCTGCGGTCAGACACTTTTCTCTTTTTATTTCTCTGTGTTTTTACCACAGCGAAAATTTTCATATGAATTATATAATTGAATATTTGACCGAATCTATAACATATTTCAATCCTTGATATGCTAGCTGAATTAATATTTGTTTACCTATTATCAGGAGATGAAGAGGGAAGGTGTTACAGATGACAGGCTACAATTACTGAGTGGAGTAACGGGTGCCTTCGAGCCTGGAGTCTTGACAGCTCTCATGGGAGTTAGTGGAGCCGGAAAAACAACACTCATGGATGTCCTCGCCGGCCGCAAGACCGGTGGCTACATTGAAGGGGATATTAAAATCTCGGGCTATCCGAAGAACCAGTCAACCTTTGCCAGAATATCTGGGTACTGTGAACAGAATGATATCCACTCACCTCAGGTTACAGTGAGAGAGTCTTTGATTTACTCAGCATTTCTGAGGCTTTCCAAGGAAACTGATGATGAAGAGAAGCTGGTGAGAGTTTTTTATTTATTTCTTAAGGATGATGAATCCTGCTAATTGCATGATAGGTTGTTAAGAGACCAGGCTATGAGTATCTGTGCTATTAACCTGAGCTACATGTGTATATTTTTCTTCCATGCAGAAATTTGTTGACGAGGTGATGGAGCTGGTCGAGCTGGACAACCTACGTGATGCTATTGTGGGGCTGCCAGGTGTCACTGGCCTCTCCACTGAGCAGAGGAAACGTCTAACTATAGCTGTTGAGTTAGTAGCAAACCCCTCAATTATTTTCATGGATGAACCGACATCTGGCCTTGATGCACGTGCAGCTGCAATTGTTATGCGAACTGTCAGAAACACAGTCAATACAGGCCGAACTGTCGTCTGCACTATCCATCAGCCTAGCATTGACATATTTGATGCATTTGATCAGGTGATCAAGTGTCATGTATTATCCTTTGACATTATTTAAGCATTGCCTGTACTTTTTTTTACTGTCATGCTAATATTCTTGAGTCTATTCTCTTTTGTTTTTATTTTCTGTTGGGCAGTTGCTTTTGTTAAAAAGAGGAGGCCAGGTGATCTATGCTGGTGAGCTTGGAAGCCATTCACGCAAGATGATCCGGTACTTTGAGGTACCTTCCATTTTTCCAATACAGTTTATACATGTATATTGAACTACATTTCACGAAAACCAAAACCTTATTTTTTTTTTATTGTGTTGTATCCAAGGCAATTCCTGGAGTGCCCAAAATACAGAATAATTACAACCCTGCAGCTTGGATGCTTGAAGTGAGTTCGCATGCAGCTGAAGTACGTCTTGGCATTGATTTTGCCAAGTACTACGAGTCATCTGACCTTCACAGGTAAGTGCCATGAGAAGATAGCCACAGTTTCTATTTTGAATGGTGTATTAGGCACATCTAAGCCAATGACAGTATATGCATTTCAACATTGTACGTTAGAACAAAGATATTGCATATGTTGAACTAAAAGAGGTACATTAAATTTAAGGTCCATTTGTTAGTTTTTCAATTTAATGGTCACATAATTAGGAAAAAAAATATTATTTCATTTCTTCTTTTTGGAAGAATATCTCGGCATTCTTAGGTTTCGTATTCCTAAGTTGGAAATTTCATATACATGATTTGATTCAATTTTTGTAATACATATAGGCAAGTCAAGGACCTGGTTGAACAGCTGAACAAGCCAAACCCACTCACAAAGGATCTCTACTTCCCAACAAAATATGCACAATCGACAATGGGTCAGTTCAGAGCATGTCTCTGGAAGCAGTGGTGGACCTACTGGAGGAGCCCTGATTACAACCTTGTCAGGTTTTTCTTCACTTTCTTCACTGCGCTTCTCCTTGGGTCCATCTTCTGGCAGGTTGGCAATCGCAAGTAAGTCAACTCCAGTCCCTGTTACGGTGTGTGTAATGAAGTTACAGAAAATGGCACATGCTGACTATGAATTTTTTTTATGTTTCTTTTGCAGAGGAAGTGCGAATGATTTGAGGATTGTGATTGGATCAATGTACACTGCTGTGATGTTTGTCGGCATAAACAATTGTTCGACTGTGCAGCCAGTTGTGGCGATTGAGAGGACGGTTTTCTATCGTGAGAGAGCTGCCGGGATGTATGCTGCAATGCCTTATGCCATTGCTCAGGTAAAAGACCAAAAATACTATAGAATTTGTATTGCATCTGCTTGCATTTATTATAAGGTTCCAATGCTTAGCTTTCTTTTAATACTTAATACAAAAATGGCATTAAGATGGGGAAGAAAGAAGAAACTCTAATGATATTGTTGTGGATTGCTTGTAGGTTGTGATGGAGATACCGTATGTGTTTGTACAAGGGCTATACTATACAGCTATTGTATACTCTATGATGGGATTCCCGTGGACAGCGACCAAATTCCTGTGGTTCTTCTTCATTTCATTCTTTTCGTTCCTTTACTTCACCTACTATGGCATGATGACTGTCTCTATCTCTCCCAATCATGAGGTCGCTGCAATATTCGCCGCCACGTTCTACTCCCTCTTCAACCTTTTCTCTGGCTTCTTCATCCCTCGCCCAGTATGCATTTGATTTTTTCCTTTGAAATTTCTTTTTCTTGTCCATTTTTCTGTTTAGGGTCTTATCAGTGTTAGAATGTGGTTTAACTAATCTAAGGTTCTTGGTACTTGTTGCCTAATTATTAAGCACAGATAATGATTTGGTGAACTTTGGTAGCTCATTAGATGATGCCATAAGGATTTCTGTAGTACAAATTAATACTTGAGATCTCACTATCTTCTTTTAAAATTTACAGAAGATACCAAGATGGTGGATATGGTATTACTGGATATGCCCATTGGCATGGACGGTGTATGGCCTTATTGTGAGCCAGTACATGGATCTGGATGTAGACATATATGTACCTGGGGACGGCATACAGCCAATGAAGCACTATATCACTAACTACTATGGGTACCGTGAAGACTTCATGCCAGTTGTTGCTGTTGTATTGGTTGCTTTCTGTGTGTTCTTTGCTTTCATGTATGCTTACTGCATTAAGAAGCTCAATTTCCAGCAGAGGTAGAGAAGAAATTAAGCACTTAGGATATATAGGTTGAGCCAAGCAAAGTTGGTTAAGATTTTGGAATTATTTTTAAATACAGCTTTTTGGTCTTCTCCGTATCTTTGATAGATGATTAACTATACTGTAAATATGGGGTATAGTTCATATAATCGCTTAGCTCATGATGTGACTATATGGTACCTAAAGAAATGAATAGAATTAATTCTGCAAGTTAAATTGCAAAGCGTTTCTTCTTTCATACTTGGCTTATTTATTTTTGACGACCATATTCCAGAAAATAATGAAAATGGCCAAAGGATTTAGTCTAAAGACTTAGTTTCAATTTAATGAAGCATATATCAACTAAGCCTACTGAATGAAATCATATAAAATTTAGGTACTTCACTTTTCAAAAATAAGTAAAACTTGTATGAACTGAATAAATTATATGAATTTATTTCTATTTGAATTGAAAACTTAAGAGTCTACATGTTAGGATATTTAGGATAAAATAAAAGAGAGGGATCTAGGTAAGTAATTACAGATATAACATATTAAACATTTTCTAATGAGCTAGCAAAGTTCACCAAATCATTAACTGGGCTTGGTAATTAGGAAACCAGTACCAGAACCTTAGATTAGATAAGCACATTTTAATATTGACAATTTTGTCTTATTAATAAAGAATATGGATGAATGAAAACTGGTTCAATTTGAGATACAATTGTAAGATTATTAAAGAACAAATCTTAGAATAAGACTAAAAAAATATATATATTCCTTAAAGATTAACAAATCATAAGCGAAACAAATGAGATTCTTTAAGATCAGTACTTATGACTTGTATTAAACCAATTAAAACGAGAAAACGCTACATTTGAACAAAACTTCTCTAATAGATCCACATTTTAGGAGTAAGAGAAACAAAAAAAGAAGTTGAAAATTAATTAAATTATATTCATGAACGAGAACAAAAAAAAATTGACTAGTTAACCTATGCATAATTAATGGTCAAATCCTTCTAACAAAAGCTTGCAAAAAAGAATGCACCCAGGCCAAGCTATTGATCCTTTTTGACGGGCTTAGTATACAGAAAATTAGTGAAGAGGTTGAACATCTAAAGAAGTTAGAAAATTTCTATTTCCATTTGGAAGTCGTCTTTGGTGAAGATGCAGGTGCTTGGGTAGATGCAGCTCTTCTTAAAGTTGTAACTGCAACAGAATTTAAATGCTAAAATTTCTCATTACCACTACCAAATTAGAAAAAGAGAATTATACAGTTCTGTCACGTAATTAATGTCTGGGCAATTGCATTTTTAGTCGTTCTTAAAAGTTAAAATCTTCTATCATAAAACTTTGAATGATGTTCCTGAAATTATAAGGCATTGTTATCCAATAGAAGGCCAACATCTTAGAAAACAAAAATTTAAAGGCATGGGAGGATACTTTTCATTCCTTTTAATTAAATTTGGAGGTACGTGTTGAATTTTATATTAATAAAAGCATGTGTTAGAAGTTATTCCGGGCTTGCATATATAGCAGGATTCAAAATTTTCCGGATTAGACTAATCAATCCAAGTAAATTTAGGTTAGATCTGATGATGTAATCCAAGTCCGGACTAACAAAAGGAATACAAATTAATTAATATGATGTCCTACTTTTTGTAAAATAAGTATACTTACATGGAGATTTTGGGGTTGTAGCTTCTTTTGTCTTGACACGAAGTGGAGATGGTAGGCCTGATCTCGGAGATGATGGAGCCACCTTCACAGGAGATGGCTTTGGAATTCGTGTGTTTGAGACTTTTGGCCTAATTAGAGGTTCATATAAAAAATTAATATTATTTAGGTATAAGAGATGAAATATGAGCATCGGCCAATAATAAGTAGTGGTCCCATTTTTTGTTGAGTTTTTTCTATAGATCTTGGTATGTATATTGGTGTTGGAAGTTATATCGATCCGTCTTGACAATCATACATGCCTGGCAAACTTTTCAACTCATTGAAATATGTGTCATTTCTCTATCACATATACAAATGATGACCTGAAGAGATTATTGTGATGTAAAAGATAAAGTTGAGTTAAATATTTGCAATTCGGCCCCGATTTCTACAAACAAATTTAAATAAAAACACGACCAACATTCAGAAGCCATTTATTTTCCTTTCTTTAATGTTGGGCTTCAAATTGGTTGAGTAGAAAGGAGGAACATGCTGAAAGTTGTGCATTTCTTGACCTTAGAAGAAACTCTCTAGTTCTAGTGTTGCGTGTCAAATGCAAATAGCAAAAATGTTCTATGGCTAACTCAGGTTGTTATATATAGTTTGCAGATGATATACTCACAACTTATCTTTAGCTGGTAGGGCTGATGCAGTGGCAGTGGCCTTATCCTGAGGTGCCGGAGGTGCAGCTGTCTTTTCTTGCTCATTGAACATTGCAAACTCCGCCATGCTACTTGACCCATCAGTCTCAGTCCCCATCGAGAGGCCTCCATCTGAAATGTCACTCAACCTATCTTCGCTATCTGCATCAAACCCAACCATTTGGTCCATGTCCATGGAGGTGCTCCTGCTGCCATTAAGACGTAATGACTTCTGTGATCCTGCCTCAGATTGTGTCTCAGTACCGTCAGAGTCACCCATGCGGGACCGAGCTGTACGGCCGAGGGAGGACACACCAGGAGAAGAGGAGGAGTGTTTCAGTAAGGTTGAAGATCTTGTTGCTCGTGGAGATGATGTCTTGTAGTGCTGGAAACGTTCGATCTCGTCATCCTTTTTTGCAATTGTATCTTTGAGATCAGCTACCTGAGAGCAAAACAATATGGTAAGTAATGATTGAGTTATTATATTACTACTTACTAGTATTAGTTTAACACTGCTTTTCAGACTCAGGTAAGAAATGAAGTAAAATAAAGTACAAAGGTTCCCACAGGCATATATGAAGACAATAATAGACCAAAATGATAAGCGTATGTAGCAAAATGCTTATTAAAAAGAAACAGAGAGAAAAAAAAAATGAGACCAATTCCATTAAATCTCGGACTTCTTTTCCCTCCTTATTGCTCCTTGCAGAACCTAACTCAACCGTAGATACTCTTTCGGCAAATTTCAATGTGCTTAAGGTTTCTGAATAGGACGAAGCATCTGGATTGACTTGCACAAACATGAGTGTTTTTGCATGCCCCCCTAGATTACAACAACAACAAAAAATCAAGTGTTGGTCTGTTATTTATAAACACAAATAAATTGGTGAAAAATCATAGGGTCAACATATTATTTTTAAATTAAAATTTCTGAATGTGCTTTTCCATGCAACACATGGTTACTTAATCATTTCTTTAGTCCAAAACATTTAGTAATAATATAATCTTAAGAGTGTCAATGATCAACTAATTGCATGAATTGATAAAAGGAGGTTCTTGCAATTCTCTGTTTAAGTAGGGGGCACTTCTATTCCTGACAACAATAATTGAAAGAGGTGTGGAAGTACCTAAAGAAGTTTGCAAGACTTGAGTGAGCTTGCTATTTCGGTATGGCACATGGGGGCTCTTTTGTGCCAAGGCAAATATGACATCTCCTAGAGCTGATAAAGACTTGTTTATGTGTTGAGCCTCTTTCAACCTATTTCCAGTCGCCTCTGATCGGTCAACCCGCTCGCTCCCAGCAAGGTCAACCAGGTGCAAGGACCCACGTAAAGTGGATTGGGTCTTTTGGTCCACGCCACACACATGTATGGTCAAAATGCTGCCACGAATGATCTATGATTTCAGAATGCTGACAATGCATTGTATTCTCTGCATCAATTAAAAACAGGGGAATGAAAAAAAAAAACCTGTGAGATCGACTGCTTCGTTCATTTAATGCAGTAGCCCCCACTGCTCGGTTTGAGAAGCCCAATTCCATCAGGTCAACCACGCCAGATGTTGACTGGACTGTGTGCATGGTTGCATCAGGTACGGCCAACCCGTTTGGTTGAGATGCATTCACAATCCCTAGCGTGTGCAAATTAAGGAAATAACCCCTTGATAGTAAACTTTCACAAAAAAAAAACCATAGAATCTTATGCCACACAAAAGCCACGAGTGTGTTATTCTAAACAATATCATAAGAAAACATAAGGCAATTTTATGCATGAGAAGGATATTTCTTTTGGACGCCATCAGTGGCAAGGAGGTCACGAACTTGCTCATTATATATCTCGATCATCTGCACCCTGACCTCATAATCAATCACTTGTTTCCTCTCTTGAGATATGTTGAACAGATCATTAAGTGCTCGGTAGTTCACACCCCAGTCCTTCTCTGTTGGTGAATTTGGCCCTGACTGAGAATGACAATGAGAACAATTGTTTTACTGGGGAGATGATTTTTGCCACCAAAAATAGGCTTTTCCAATGCATCCCAAAATTGCTCTACTGTATAGACAATATTTATGCTTTTGTAATCTAATACAACTTTTGACCTATTTATTTTATTTGAGCTTCATAAGATTTCTGATCCGATGTGCACATCTTCAATCTGTATACTGTTATGCTCTCGTTTATTTCTATGTACTCATTTCAACTGGTTTGAAATACTGGTACTGAAGAAATTACCAACAAGTACCTACAATAACTAGCGTACATAGAATGTTTCCTATATTTTAGTGGGAACCTACAAGACATGTAAACAGAAATTTTCCACTAATGGTCATGAGAATGGTTATAAAAGGTACAGTACCATTGTGTATGTTTTTCCTGATCCAGTCTGACCATAAGCGAAGATACACACATTATAGCCATCAAGAACAGACCGTACCAACGGCCGAATGTCCAAGAACACTTGCTCTGTTGTAGTAAATTAAACGCAGTTTATCAGGTCCATGAAGTAAAAATATGTCATGTATAAAATCAACATAAAGCATCTGCTGGTCAATTCCGACTGCTTATTCTAAAATTAGTCCTGATGAAATTAGCTACTTTTAAGATTCTCGCCTTTTAGGCAGCTTCACTACTATGGGACAGGTAATGTAATGCAGTTGTACTATTTAAGTCTTCTACTAGTATATATCTTGAAAAGGGAATGTACCTTGCGTGGTTGCTGGATCAAATACTCTGTTGAAAGTGAATGCCTTATTCCCATCTTTTCCTGGCTTTGATGGATTTGCTAGAATAAGCTCGCCGTCATCGCCAATACTCTCAATTGATGTGTTTTTCCTATCTTCACCAGGAAGGAAGGGCCTTATACGACAGTAAACCCTAATATTCCCTGCACAAAAATCACATGTATATAAAGCAATATTAATTCAAATTTCAACTGGAGTTGTGATTACATCATGCTAAAAATAAAGAAAATGACAAAGCTTGAAGTAAAGATCACTCCACAATGGATTTGATTACCAGTATTTTTGTGGAGTGGTCTTCCTCAGTATTCATCTTCATAAGCCTAGAGTAACGATCATTCCGGTGTTCCTCAGTATTTTTGTTTACCAGAATCTTAAGTTGAGAACTTAGCTTATGAAGATGAATCATGCTATTTTGATTATAGAACAAAGATACTTAAATATTCCAATTATATTTAAATTAGGTACCTTTTAATTCTAGGACTTCATTGTGTAGTCGTCTATTGTCTGCCAGAACAGCATGGTACTTGTCAGCGGCCTTTATTAGTACCTTCAGATTTTGGCCTATATAAGTACAACAAAGATAAGATTTGCATTATTTATAAACAAACAAATTTTTAATACATATCCTAAAACCATGAAGTTGCTGGAGTCAGTATCTTGTAAAGTCAAAATAAACTGTTATGAGGAGAATTTGCAATAATACCCTTGTAATTTGAGGGTATCTTCCTCCGACTATTCTTCACTTTTAAGATTTTCCAGGGTAATAGTTCTTATAAAACTGAGATAAGATATTGTTTTACCTAAGCTATTCACTTGCTTGGGAAATTTGTTCTGTAAATCTATTACATCTTGCCTTAGCGAAAAGGATGACATCCTCAATTCCTGCCACAAGAACAAAAATATATATGTGCAATTAGGAGATATCCAGCAAATCCATTAATTGTGAGAAAAAAGGAACTTGTGCATATAGACACTGTACCTGCATAGATCTAAGTTGGGAACCAACGAACTTCTGGAAAACATATTCTTTATGATTGAAATTCCTCAATTTTGAGTCTACTAATGCTTCCATCTCGCTGTTCCTCCTCCTAGACTCTTCTAGAAGCATCTGGGCCTCCTTTAATCTCCTCTCGAGACCTCCTTTCATCTCCTCAGATGTAGTTTGCAACTCCGAGTACTTTTGCGCAAAATCCATCTTTGTTTGCTGCAACTCATGCTGCACTTCCAAGTACCTTTTCTCATAACTAGTTTTGGTTTCTTCTGTTTCCATGTATCTTTTCTCATAACCCCTTACTCTGTCCTCCAATTCCAAGTACCTTTTCTCACACCCCTTTGTTTCCATGTCTCTTTTCTCATAACCCCTCACTCTTTCCTCCAATTCCAAGTACCTTTTCTCATACCCCTTTGTTTCCATGTCTCTTTTCTCATAATCCCTCACTCTTTCCTCCAATTCCAAGTACCTTTTCTCATACCCCTTTGTTTCCATGTCTCTTTTCTCATAATCCCTCACTCTTTCCTCCAATTCCAAGTACCTTTTCTCATACCCCTTTGCTTTTTCTTCTAATTCCAAATATCCGCTCTTAGAACCCATTTTCATTTCCTCTAGTTCCCGATTTAGTTTTAAGATTGTTGCATCTTCTGACTCTTTCTCCTTGATGAGTTTTAGCATTCCTTCCATGTTACAGTCCAACATTCTAGATCTTTCTTCACATGACCTTCTAGAATCTTCAAGGTCTTTCTGGAGTTGAGAGATCATGTTGTTCGCATATTGTTTCTCAGAATTGAGTCGACCGATTTCTAATTGCTGTAATTCTAGTGCATGGCATTTTTCTTTGTATGATCTTTTTGTTGTGTCTAAATGTTCTTTTAATTTGGAGATCATCATAATACTTTCTTCTTTCTCTTTCATTAGTCTATTCACCTCTTCGTCTCTAGCTCTTGGGCTATTTGAAGAGCTACCTTTCTCTCTCTGCAAGCAAAAGAATTGTAAATAACAGTTTTCTGTTTCAATTGAAAGGAATTGTATTTGAAAGGAAAGCAATTGTAATACCTCTATACCCTTCTTCTCCCCATTCACACAATACCCTGTTTTTTGATGCATTTGAAAGGAATAGGAAAATAGGGTTTATCTGATACTTACCATGTTTCAGAGGGGTATATGAGAAATTTCTCATTTTGCAGCAGTATAAGTTATAATTTCACATTTTGTACGGGCATACAATTATTCTCTTTTAAAAGGAAGACATTTGAATTAGATTTGAGAATTTTTTTTAATAATTACCGGAGAAAGATGCCCATTACTATCTTCAGTGGGCTCCAATGCAAGTCTCTCAAGCACTTTTACCCTTGAATTATACTTCTCTTCCCGTGATTTCAGAGAAAGTTGTAGCTGTATATAATTCAGTAACACTAGATAGCATTATTACAGAGAAATATGAAACCAAGGATTTTCTAGACCATGCTGTACCAGTCACCAGTCTAAGTTGCAATTCTGATTCTGGTGAAATGTTCCATGTGATAATGAAAAAAAAGAAGAAGAATCAAACTTGCTGTACTTACTATTTAGTATTGGCGCGGATAAGTACAATATCTAAATCATAGAACTGCTTTGAATTCAACTAAAGTTAAAGAAACCAATAACTGGACTTAGAACTGCAGCAATTGCTAACATACCTAAAATCTAGTATGGCACGACAGATGTGGTACATTTAAAGAAACCAACATTATATAGTTTGAACCACTGAATGAAACACACACACACACACACACAGCAAAGTAAACTAGAAATCTTACATTTCGGATATGTTCTGAATAGGATACAATACGCCTTTCAAGTTCTTGCATGGCTTTTTTCAACAAGACAGATACGCGCTGAGTAAACATACAAGCAAGAAGATGGTTTTATACAAATAGAATAGGAAATAAATAAAATGATTAAAATGTTTGATACATTGCCAATGTCTGATAGACCACAAAAGAAATTACACTGACAAAAAGAAAAGTACTTACAAAAATGAAAAAGGGAGAGAAATTTAACTGCTTACTTGAGGCAATTCAACACCTTTCCTGTTTTCAAGATCTTCTAAAAGACTACCAGCAAAACTAACAATCGCCTGAGTTGGTTGGCTCTGTAAAAGGTAACCAGTCCCATTAATGCTACCACCAGACAAGTGCAGTAAATAATTAGGTGTTAAACATCGAAAATTAATAAGGACTAAAATAAATTTACTGCACTAAACAAATTCTAGAAAAAAATCTAGGTTTCAAGAGAAACTTGAACAGGACTGCTTAAACCTATATGCAAAATAATTAATCAGGGCACGGTAAAACAGTTATGTGAAGAAAAATCAAACTTCTTGAAGAGATGATCTGAGATTGGTACAGAAGTTTACACCATAACTGACCAACAAGCAAAAACATTAGAAAAGGAAAGCATAACAACAGTACTAAAAGGGGACTTACTTCAAAGCTATCAGCACGCGCCAACTCTGTCCTAGCTAATTCTAAAGGTAATCTAGGGCTAGACAGAACTGGACCTCTGGCACTATTAGCAACAGCCTGGGCATAGCTAGCAGGCCTTGGCTGGAAAACATCATGAAACACTGGGCTTGATGGCAGTGACGAGGCAAACCGGGCCCTAGGTGTTGTAGGAGTAGTAGGAGTTGACGGTTCTGTACCAAATTACAAAATTGAGAATCAGGGCTTAGTCACAGATTTCAGTACCGTACCAGTCAGGTACCAGTTGATACCGGCACGGTACCAGTACATTCTTACCCATTTTTCTTTCTGAGTTGGAAGCATGAACCAAGGATTGCAAGCTTTATGGTACATTCTGGTACGGCACCGATTGGTACTGGACTCCTGTTTCTTGATTTGTGCTTACTTGGTGATTTACAGCAGAATTGGAGCTTTATGGAAAAACATTTTGGTGGAAACGCCAATGTAAAGGGCTGGCATAGACAATCCCCTCTGAAACGCTTTGCACGGCCTGGTGCCAGTTCTAACAGGTAAGTTTGCAATCCTTGGCTTGAAATTATTTTCATTTTATTTTGCATACAATAGAACAGATATCCTTTTTAAAGTGTATTAATTTGTCAATTAAGCTCTTCACTGGCACAATTGGACAAAATATCTGAGATAGAATATTGATAATGATGAATATTTATTTCAGTGCTCCTGTACAAATCCTTAATGTATGAAATATTTCCATATAGGTAGCTGAGATTAATTGAAATGGAACTTGAACAAAGACTTTATTTATTCCCATTTTCGTTCAGGCAAAGCAAAAAAGAAACTGAAAAGAAGAAAAAAAAATGAAGAATAATCCTTAGTTTTGTGTGGGTTGTTCAACCATCATGAAAGTCAAAAGTCAAAACTATGAAGATTAAATTTTTATATCCTGTTAACCCTTCAAAATTAAGTTTTCATTAGTCGGAGCTTCATTTGAATTTCCATGGACCTTTATATATTGTGAAAATTACCAACACGGCAATGAAAAAAGAAAACATACTAAATTGCCATAAACACCAAAGTGCAATAAAAAAAAATGGATTCAAAGCTAAACTTCATACTGTTCAGCATACCACCAGATAATTGAATTAAAACAAGGATCAATATCGTTCTACAATAGATAGTGCGAGAACTAAAAGTTGAAATTAGGAGAGCAAGACTAAGCTTACTGGAGCCATCATGGGATCCACCTGGGGAGGAAGATGGGCTCGCCATGGCAGAGGGAAGGCGAGCTCGAGAATACGTGGCAGTATGTGGTGAGCCCGACGGTTTATTGAGGAGCAAGGCGAAAGGTAGAGAAAGCGACAGAGAGGAGAGGAGAGGAGAGGAGACGAAAAGACGAAGAAAAGAGAGAAGCGCGCGAAGTTTAGGAAAGGGAGATCAACTGATCAAGAGGTCGTTGTTAGACCAACAGTAGTATCTGATTCTCTGTGTGAAATTTCCTGTGTAAACAAGTGTATAGCATTAATCTGGAAGTTCCTATATCGATAGAATGTAATGGGACCCACATGCATTGATTGAACCTTGTACAACCTGCGAGCTTAAAGAGGAGAGGACTCAAAAACGCGGACGTGGTTGCACGTAACTACCGGATTCCAATTTTAGATGTCTAAATTCATTGGCTGTGGCAAACCCGGATCCAATCCGATACACCCCAGTTCGGACTTCAACTGTATCGATCGATTTCGGATCGGGTTGTGTACGTGGACTTGTCATGTCAACGGAAACAGAGCAAGCGGATGTTATAACTATGCTAATTTCAATTTTAATAGGCTCTACCATCTATTAGTACAAATTTGGATTTGGATGTCCTTATGATTATATATATGATCACATGCAATAAAACTTTTAAACCAAAAATTGAAAGATTTCCAGAAAAATGTTTGTGTATTAATGATAGTTCACATGGAAACCATTTGTGTGCTCGTGATTCTTTATATGAAAATGGAAAGTTGTATATCTATTGTCCGAGAAGACACTTCAATATGATTTAGTTATATGAGTTATATATACCATATTAATTAATTATATACACACACATGATCTGGAATCTGGATAGATCACAGTTGTAAGTTGTATCCTTTGTATATGTATTGAGTATTGACCGAAAACTGGATTTATATATTGAAGAAGTGGAAAGCATTAGGTCAGTCCGAATTGAACGTGCCAAATTAGTCTCTGTGTATATGTAATTAATGTGGGTCATTTTCTTGTATGCGTATGAGCCGCCGTGCTGTGACAAAATAACATTTTTTTTATATCTAAACACTTACTTGTATCTAAGCATAATAATAATATATCCAGACCTCACAAATAAATTAACGATATTTATTAGGATTCTTAATTCACAATTTTAGATATAATTAATAATATATAATCCAGTCATAATTCATAATTTAAAATCAAGTGCTTAAAATGAATAATTCACAATTATTCCCAAATTTTGTACTATCCCTGTAAACTTGTTGTCATATAACTTTTATTAAATATGAACTTTTACTTGATCGTCCATCAAAAACACCATTAAAATTAAATCAGTTGATATTTCACATCATTTGATGGATGTCTTAATTATTTTTAAATGGATTAATTATCTTTATATCCGTGATTATTTTAAATTATTAAATCTCCCCTTCAAATATTAAAAAAAAATCTTATTTTTGTTTAAACTATTTTTTTTCTTTTATCCTATTTCCTTCATTTAGTTAATCATTAATCTTGTATTATAATTGGAATTGATTAATTTGCTTCTTTTTTTGTTTCTTGCCGGACAAAACATGTAGTATAGAACAAAGAAAAAGAGATTTTTTTTTTCTTTTTAAAAAAAGAGGCTAATATTGCCGGACAAAACATGTGTAAAAGTTGCCATCTGTTTGGTTTTTCTGAGCACCAAAACCTGAGTTGCGAACAAGTACAAAAACTGTGGAGTCATATGAATTATTTGTTTATTTGAATGGGACATTGATTTGTTCTGACATGATGTGATGAGAGGTTAGCTTAGTGCTGGTTGTTAAGAAACCGGATATCCGCAAGTAACTCAAATTTTGAGTTTGCATTCCAACCATTCGGTCCGAGATTAATCATAATAAATGTATGAGGCCCCTTTGACCCTTTCATAAGAAATAAGAATCCATATCCTACGAGGTAACAGAATATTTCTGTTTCAACGTCCGATCGGAATTCAGACTAATCCGTCTCGGAGGCTCGGAGGTCGCTTTAATAGTCGTGAGAATTCTTATTGGACGGTCCAGATTCTAACAGAGCTTATAAGCCCAAGGGCCTTAATTAGTTTACCCGGACCATCAAGTAGCACGGCCCATCGATCCAGTGAAATGAGATTAAGATCTGAACCATTCAAATTAAATCTGCACTGATATTAAAGAATTTTGATTACATGGTTACAGATTCGTGAAATGGGGCCGTCCGATAGTTTACTCTCACCCCTATAACAACACACAAATTATGTATGATGTTTCATGTAATTTAGAATAAAATGTCATAAAATTATATTACTAACTCTTATGCTCCCCAAAAAAAAAAAAAAAAAAAAAAAAATGATTATATTTGATCCACATAGTTTAAAAATTTTACTTCATCCCTGTTTGTAATGTGAAATATGAAAAGAATGAAGATTCCTTCACTCTTTATCTTGAATATCTATTTACTTAAAAAATAATAAATACATACACTCTTTTTTCCTTTTCCATTCCACGTAATAAAAAAAGAAGGTCCTATTCGGCCGCTCTACTATTTCCATGGGAAAAAAAAAAATCAGTTGAACTAAATTCTTTTTCCCACATGAACAGTAATTTTTAGTTCAATTCCTACACCCATACTCATATCCATTCCCAATGACCCGCCGAACAGATCCGAATTGTTTTGAGAAAATAAAACTCCTTCATTCTGCTTTATTCCTCTCTTATTCTCTATCTTGAACTTTAATGCGACATCTCAACCCAACCCAACCCACTTCACTTCTCAGTTGGGCTGTTCATCTGGCCTAGTTATCACCATGTTCTTTTCGACCACTTCTTTCTATAGACAGGCTCAGATACAATCCAAACAAACTCTTTCTTAGATATATATAATAGCCTTTTTGTATTGTTATTGAGCCCATTATCACTTCGGACCTGGGACTGATAATAATGCTTTGGGCCAATTATCCATTTTAAAACTATTGAAGGAAAAACGTGACATTGGTGACATCATGTCATCAAAATTTATTTTTATGTGACTAACTAAAACAATGAAGAATAGTCATATCGTGACAGTACGTGACGTAACTGATAACGTTTAATTATTGTTTATCAAGTTTTAAGTTTGTTCAAAAAAAATATTACAAAATAAATTATAATTCATAAATAATATTGAACACATTGGCTACGTTACGTGCAATGTGATGTAGCATGATGTAATCAGATCAATTTACATGATATGACGTGACATGACTAAAATATTAGAGAACAGTCACATTATATAATCGACACGCGTAACATAATATGGCGTGACAAAACTAGTAATGAGATCCTTCAATTAATAATTAAAACTACTTATTGGAAGCATGGACCTACAAATCATGAGAGTTCCTTTCATTGCTTGTGTTTTTAGTTGTCAATCTCTATCATAAGCACCTAAATGGAACTAAACCCACCCATTTCTGATATAATTTATATTCTTTTATAAATATAATTTAGTGGCTGATTAATTTTATGAGAAATGGTTTCTAACATTTATTATTGCCGAAAGCTGATAGACACTACCTATAATATAAGAGATCCACATATAGAATATTATTTAAACTAGTGCTATTTTCCTGGTAAAATAACTATACCAGATAATATTTTTTGTTTTTTGTTTTTTTTTAGAAAAGGTCCGGGTAGTTCTTATCAATTTTATGTTATCTTATTGCCGCAAGCTCCTAATTTTATGTTATCTTAGAGTCTGCTCTTGAAAAGTATATATTTTAAAAAGACCACAAAGTTTGATAAAAGCTAAAGCAATAGACTAATGGGAAAGGATTGTGCCCAAATTGCCATTTGTTGCTTTCGCTGAGTTCTTATTAGTCACATAAAAATGCCAATTTAATTTATCATCGACGACTTCAACTAAAGATATTATTAGGTTCTATCCATTAAATAACCAACTTGCTTAGCATGATTTTTATCTAATATTAATTTATGCAGAGAAAATATCAGGGCAGGGTTATAAAAATGATGATTAATTATGTGTATAATATTTTTGGTGTAGAATTGGCGATCTATGTGTGCGATAAATGCTGAAAAAGGAAAACAAAAATGTCTATATTTGTGCTATTTTTTATTTTTAATTTTACATAATTTGAGATAGTATTGTCAAAATAAGTCGTTATCAAGGGAAACACATATTGCTCATCAAATTTTAATAAGGCATTTAATTAAGCCGTTGTCAACAATGTGAAGGGCAATATATGACCATATTTGACGGCATTTAAGCAATTGTTAAGATAAATTTTGACGATTTCAATTGTTCATCAAATATTTGAAAATTTCTTAACAATCAATAATTAACTGGTTCTGTTGAAATATCAAGGGAAACATATGTTGCATGACATTTGATGTAAAATTAATTTATAAGACTAACAAAATAGCATAATTTATTTTTCTATTTAAGAAAATCTTTGGTTGAATTTTAAATATATTGTGAAGATTATAATGTTAATAAATAGTATATACTCCATTATCCTAAAACTAAAAAAAAAAATACTACTAGAACTTAAATCTTCTCTGTTACTGAAAAAAAAACTTATTTCGATGACTACTTGGATGATTTTCTGGTTCTGCCTCCGTTATTATTTTTATTATTTGCATTGATTTGACATTTTTATTTTTATTCTACTCTGAAGCGATGAGACTAGGGGTGAGTAAATCGCTCGTAACTCGTAACTCGCTCATAACTCGCTCACTAAAAACTCGTTAACAACTCGCTCATTAACAACTCGCTCATTAACGACTCGCTCATTAGCGCTCATTAACTAAATGAGCCGAGCATGAGCATACCCCAACTCGCTCATAACTCGCTCATTAAGAATCTGCCACATCTAATCCTGCCACATTTAATCCCAATTTTTTAAATTAATATTAAAACTGAATAAATAAAAAATTCCAAACCTACTTATTACGCTCCAGACTAAAGTTGAAATTAAAATTGCTCCAGCGGCCCATTGAGTCTAAATTGCCTAAAGTCCAGCGACCCATTGTGTAATTAAAATTGGTAAATGAGTAAATGACGCTTCAGAGTTCAGTTCAGACTTCAGACTACAAGAAGATAGCTCCGAGGATGTGACATGTGGGACCGTGAGACTGAGAACCGATAAGAAGATAGTTGTTTGATTTTGTTAAATTTGCTTATGGATAATTTTTGTTAAATTATATAATGTTTAATTAGATTGGATTATGACAATTTGTTAAATTAAAAATTAGGTTTTGAAAATTAGGTTTTGAATTCTTAAATTACTCATAATTCGTGACTCGCTCAAGTTGCTCATAACTCGCTCATTAACAACCCGCTCATTAATAACTCGCTCATTAACAACTCGCTCATTAGCGCTCATTAACTAAATGAGCCGAGCATGAACATACCCCAACTCGCTCATGCTCGCTCATTAATCAGCCCTAGATGAGACAACCTATAACCTTCCTATTTAAGAAGGTCACTATTCATGTCAAGTTGTCCCCCCTTTGATAGGGCATAGAACACCGACCTGATTTTCCATTAGTAACCCATTATGTCTACTTTTCTTTCTATTATTTTTTATTTCCCCTCTTGAGTCCACTTATTGTGTGTACATAATGGTATATGGTCCGAATAAAGTACTGTCAAACGATTAATAAAAAATAATCGGTCTTAATCAAAATTAATCGGCCAATTAGTCGAAAAATTCGTGACAGTTTGATCACCGCCAATGATTAATCGACCGATTAATTGGCCTAAACAGACATTTTTTACAACACTGATCATAATTCCTCGCTAGTTAGTCTCCTATAATTGATAAGCATATAATCCCCCAAACCATGAAGGCCTGCCAATATTGTGGTTTATTTATTTATTTTATTTTTTACTGACTATATTGCACTATCTAAGAAAATTTCCCCTTTTTTCATTTTTTTTTCATTTTTTTACAGAAAATATAGGTGAAGGGACGGGTTTATAATCAAACCAAGGAGTGCTTTTTTTTTTTTATCAATTATGTCTATTAAAATTTAATTATTATTTTTTTATTGTTTATAGTTCAACATCCTATAACTTAGTAGTTAAAATTTTAATTTGTAGTTATGGAGACTTGAGTTCATATCTTAACTATGTATTGTGTAATTTAAATTTCATCTCCTCAATATAAATTTTCTAAATCTGCCCTTATATATATTGATCAACTGCGGAGAATATCTAGCAAAATGTTTTGGGGGCCGAACAAAACCCCCTATGTTAACATAGCAGTTTCCACTATCAATTTCTCAATCAAAAAAAAAAAAAAAAAAAACATAGCAGTTTCGGTCCAATGCCCATTGGACTCAAAATGAGTGCGATGAGTACTATAATTGTCTGGTCTATTTTAAAATCTATGTGCGACGCTTTAATATCCATGCACATTCGCTTTAATATATGTGCACACAAATTTTAAAGCAAATCGGACGGTTATGGAACCTATTGAATACAAATTTAAGTCCGATAGGCATTGGATTCAAATTTAAGTCCTATGTTAAATAGTGGAATAACTATAAGAACATCCTATATATTAAATTTATTTGAGTCAATTGTATTTTGTATCAACTCTGGTTCTTAATTAAGAACCACCTTATCAATGAAATAGGGACATGATCCCTGTTATTTTGTCAAAAAAAAAAAAAAACAGATTTGTTTCCATTGAACAGAGATCAATTTATACAATATTTTTAATGTAGTTTATAGTAAAATACTGTAGATATTATTAAATTGACTCCATCCATTCATAACATGGAATTTGTATGTGATAGTAAAGCACATGTTCTTTCTGTGATAGTAAATTGAGCTCTATCTTATGATATAATTAATGCTAAAGCACATGTTGGAAAGAAATTTGAAAATGTTTTCAACTACGGAACTAGCTAGTCATATAGCAGCTAGCAAATTAAATTAAATGGCACTGCATGCATGCACTAATTGCCTATATATATATATATATATATATATAGCTCATTTGTATTAAACAATATGTTACTATATTTTCCGATAAAAAATTATTACTTTTTTTACAAAAAATATACATACATAGTAACATTGTGAGAGTGGAATATATATGGAGAGATTCTATATTGATGGAAGTCCTGTTGCTTAAAAGCTAGGCACTAGGAATTCTAATTGGGCGAAGAAATGGAACGAAATAATAATGGGAATAAAAGTGGACGGCAGTCACGGCACACAAAGGCACCAAAGAAGAAAGCGACCAATCCATTCATTGCTCACACTACTCTGCAATTCTTCCACCTAAAATCCAATCCTAGTTTGTTTGCCATAAGTGAAATTTAAACAAATGTGCAAACACTATATTTCTGTAAAAGAATTGGTGTTCCATTAATGTTTTATTTTTTGAAATTTACTTTTGGTTGAACTCACTAGTTATTTTACTATTTTATTTGGACTAATTACTATAAACAAATCATTAAATGAAAAGAAAAATGGAAAGAAAAAAAAGCCAAGATAACCTCAACCATAAATAATGCTTTTCAATTCTTATAGTAGCAATGAAGTGCACAATAATGTAAATTGTAAAACAATATGTGAATATTAGTTTTGATAAAAATAATTAATGAATTCAATTCTCTCTCTATTTAATTTTCCAACTTTGCTATGTCTAAGTTTAAAATGTATAGATATGATCTGTAACATGATTTATGTAATAAATAATTCTTCAATGAAACAGAGGTTTGACCTTTCTTTTACTAAAAAAAAGAAAAAGAAAAATGCATAGAAACAAGAATAGTCCAAGTATTGGGATATAAATCTCTTGCGATTTCCAAGGATCGCTGGGTCTTGCAATTTCGATTTCAATCTTTTATTTATTAAAATACACGGATCTCAAAAGAAGTTAATTTGTGTGCACAAATCACAAAATTTATGAATAATTGAGATTAGAATCGCAGGGACCTTGCGATCCCAAAAGATCGCAGCCGATTTATTTTCCCAAGTGTTGACATGGAATAGTGGATATTGTAGAGGAGTTGAATTATCCCAAAGTTAACCTAAAAAAAGTCTCTTTATGCTCTACTTAAAACGGGACACTTGGCAACTATACATCTAAGTAATCAAACTCATTGCACATTTATTTCCTCTTACCACGAAAAGTAGGGAAAAGCTAAGTCGCGTGACTTTCATGTGGTGGTATATGCAATGCAATAATTGATTTTATATTAGTGCGTCGGTTAATCAAACTTGCTTAACTTAAACCAGGGATCAATAAATTAATTAATTGGTGGGGAGAAGATACATTGGATATTGATTAATGGTAGATGAAGAACTTAGACAATTTTGACTATTCTAAAAATAATTGATAATTTGATATTTGATACTTGAAATGTGATTGATATATTATGTATATCATTCGTACATGTGAAAATAATGAAATTCGATATATGTTTTCTTAGCGTTTATTTAATGAGTTCAAATGAAAAACAATCTATATTTAATGATTTTTGATAGAATACTTATAACTAGCAACATTTGTTAAGATTTATATTTAATTTTTTTTTTTTTTTTGATAAAGTGGAATTCCATCTGTTTCATTACGAAACATAGTTTATACAAAATAGTGCATAGCACCAAATATTCAATTATACCAAGGTAGTTGGAACAACCTCCAACTAGCCATAAAATCAACCAAGCAAAGTAACATAAGAAAATCCACAAAATAGAGGAGTATAAAAAAATCCACCAATATCAATCACTAATATCAATAATACTAGTAGAAGAAGAGGAACTAGTATCCACCAAAAACCAATCAATAGCATCAGAAAAATCTAGATCATCCGACCCGTCGAACTCAAGAGTAGGGTCCACGCCGGAATCCAAGCTGACTTGTGAATCCGTGTCGGAGAGAACTACCAAGAAGCCAAGAAGCCTATATGAGTTAAAGGAGAAACATCAAAAGCATAATTAATGATAATTTGAAATATGAGTTATCTAACCGAGCTTTACATCAAAATGAAGTCAAAACAATTATAGAAGTTTCTACTGAAATAATAGAAGGGACCGGTGTATGTTGAAAACAAATCTTATTTCTGGTCAACCAAACAATCTATAAAGTAGCAGCTCTAATTAATTTTAATTTTTAATTTTTATAGTTGATTTGAGAAAGTATATATTATAAGATAGTTAAATTAAGTTATCGTTACTGGAATCTAACCCAGATAAATATATATAGTGAAGATTTACATGGTGTTTAATTAGGTACGACTTCTATTAATGTTCTATTTGCAATGAAACCCTCGCCATATCTTATAGGTTTCATGCATGTGTCTAGTTGAATTTCTGGCGACAAGTGTCTGTGGACCACTACCGGCCGGTTGCATTTTTCTCTGGTTTTCATCCACTGTCAATTTTCTGCAAAAAAATAAAATAAAAAATAAATCACTGTCAGTTACCTGTTACCGTACGTATAATATTTTTTTTCTTGCCAATAATATTACTGTTTTTTTTAGTATCTACAGATATATCATATCCGGATTTTGAACTTGCAATGCAATCTGATGATTATTGCTTTTGTCGGTTTTCATTAATTACTTTATAATATTATTAATAGCAAAATAGTAAAGGAGTAAATAACGGGGAGTAAGTTTATATAACATTTTATTGGTTCGCAATGTGTGATCCATGTACACGTACGCATTTTAGTAGTATTTTAGTAAAAGGAATGAGAGTGAATTAATATAACTTTAAGATAAAATATATAGAGATATTTTGTTCTCTTAGTGAACATATAATTAATTAATAAAAAACATACAGTAATTTATTAACTTTTTTTAAATATAAATGGAATCAGTATTCCAGCTGCTTTAAATATCGTATATATGGGATTTAATTGACTTTTAAACGTTCCCACAATCTCCCATTCTCCCTCATGCATATAGTTTGTGTTTAATTTTCTAAATATCGTATTGGATTCCTCGATAAAAATTTGTGTTTAATTTTATTCCCTTTCTGTTCGGGCCAATTTAGGTTCGAATAATTGTCGTTTTAGATATATACCATATATATTATTTCTAGCTGCGCTTTTTTGTGTGGATTTTTTCAAGTTTAAATAATTTTGCATTAATATAATTATTATTTTCGCACTACTACAAAAACACAGTTTGTACACGGACAAAAACTGACGTAGCTATACGGATTTGGAAATGTGTGTAATCTTAGGGTGTAGGAAAGTGCAACATTTACATATGGATAAATATCCGTGTACGATTATACTAATCCTACACGGATTATTCGTAAAGATCTGTGTGGAAAACCTCTACATCCCACCGCAAGAGAGCTACACGGTTTTTTTAATAAATATCCGTGTAGCTCTCGTACCCTAGCTACACGGATATTAATTAAACAATCCGTGTAGGAAGGGATTCCTACACGGATATTTAATTAATATCCGTGTATGAAGAGTATTTGTACACGGATATTAAGTTAAAAAAAACGTGCATGAAGGTTATGAATTACTAATATTTTATTATTACCCTTCCTACACAGATTTTATTTAAATATCCGTGTAGAATTGTCCTATTTTTTTTTTTTTGGGCTAGCCTCCACTTTTGCTATCCAATAATATATATTTCAGATTAAATATAGATAGCCTTTTACAAAAATAAATACATAACCTTTTGCAAAAATAAATAGATAGCATTTTGTATATACATATAGCCTTTTGCAACACATATATATACATAGCCTTTTGTACATGCAATCCTTTTGATCCAACATGTAACTGTTAGTTTGTAATAATCTAGAAGTCAATAATATGATAAATTAGCATAAAGCTTTTTTCATGAATTGAGTGATTAATAAACTGTTATTTTGTTACCTTGAGTATTATTGAATTTATGGATCATTCCTTTATATGAACTAGAGTCAATAGTTGGAATTGTGAAACTCCATAATATTAAATGATATATATACTCTTAAAAGTCTCTAACCGAGGTAATTAGTAGGAACACTAATTTACCGTTACAAGGTCAGAATGTGGATTAAAAGATGGTTATAGACCATTGACATGAGATGTCATTTTAATCACATAGATACATGTTCTAGGAACATGGTATTTGACAGACCCTGAATGAAACATTAAATGAAATTGTGTACGTGTCATTAATGTTTTCATTCAATGTTAAGTTCTAAAGTATGAGGTATTCATCTTTCCTACTAAGATATGTGTATGTGTGATTGTTACTTAACGCTGTCGGTAAAACGCAGTCATAACGGTAGCTTTTCGGTATACATAGCTTAACTAAGGTAGTGATTGTTTACTAAAAGTACTATTGTCCCTCGTATCTCTATACGAGTTACGGTATCACTGGGCCCCTTGATAGAGTAGGATTATCTGCATGCAGTATAATTACAAGAGTAATTATATTTGATAATCTGCTCAAGATTGAGAAAAGATTAAGTTTGCAAGGATGACACACACCTAGCTTGAAACTGATTTGATACTGTGAGACATAAGAATTAACACGACTAAAAGAGTTTAATGGATCGTGGTATTGTATAGTACAGCATCATCTGTGTAATTGGATGTCATAGTGTAGATGTTAGATGCCTCCTATGATTATAAAAGTTAAAATGGTTTTAATTCTATTTACCAACATAACACAGATCTTATTGGGTCACACCGCAAAGGAGACTTATCAGAGAATCTTATAATTAATTATAGATAGTTATAATTAATAATAAGATATTTATGATTAATTATAAATGGTATAATCAATATAAATGTCATAAGGATGACAAGCTTAAACATATTCAATTTACAACCGTTTACGACACGTTGTGTAAAAGCTATCGCAACAACAGCCGCAAGAAGTTATAACTGATCAGATCGATTATAAAGAGGATTACAAATATTAATTATGAATTAATATTTTGGGCTCCAAGCCCATTTGAATTTTGGGCCTCAGTTAAAAAATATATTTTAATTAGAAAGCCCAAAGCCCAAAGTCAAAGCCCAAACTAATCAATTGATTAATGGGCTCGATGGCATTTTGGTAAATACCATGTTGCCCTAGGGGCATATTGGTCATTTAGACTATTTCAAAAGTCTATAAATAGAGGGGTAGGGGTAGAGAAAAATTCAATTCCAAAAATCCGATCGAAGTCTGATCGATCTGAAAGTCAGTCTTTTAGAACTTTCGGTTTTTCTCTCCCAAATAGTGTTGGGCTAGAAAAGAAAGATATACGTAATCCACGTATAATCTTGCGAGTTGTGAATAGTGTTTTTACGGTTGTCGTGAATAGTGTTTGCACGAAGTTTCGTGAATCTGATTTTGCGTGAGACGCAAGTCGATTTTTACGATCCTCGTGAATAGTGTCTATGGGATTAGGAAATAATATATTTGCGAAAGTCGCGGTATATTTATTTTGTCCTTTTCTCGGTGAATACTGTTTTCACGCCTTCTGTGAATAGTGTTTACGGGATTAGGAAATAATATATTTGCGAAAGTCGCGGTATATTTATTTTGTCCTTTTCTCAGTGAATAGTGTTTTTGCGAATCCCGCCGGGTCGCACATGCGCGTAGAAAGCCGCCGCTCCGGTGGTTCCCGGTGGACGACCGATAGAGGTATCAGACGTCTGATACTCCGAGGCAAGACATTGCTCAGATTCGATCTTCTCGGTCTGCTGCAATCCAATTGGAATTTGGATCAAGGTATAAATATGTTATATTAATCTATTTAATTTGTAGATAGATTAAAGTTTTAGAAATCAATTATGGTGTAGATCTGTAAAAGGATTAAATTGGGTTTTGATGCCAAGGAATATTGAAGGTGGATCGCCTTAGAAAGTATTCTAACATACCTCGTTTAATCCTTGGCTTAAGTTAGAAGTAAAATTTTTGTTTTACGTTTTTTCCGCAGCTTAAGCTAATCAATGGGTTTGGACCGTCTGTAACCCAACAGTAACATATACTCCTCAAGATCCAATACAATGTTTGTATAAAAATTATGTCCTTACCATTTAGTAGCCATGTGATCAAGTTTTGGCCTAATTTTCTATAAGTTGGGCTAATGTTGTCAAAACTCATTGCTATGATCTAGATTGAACCGAAATTTTATACATACTAAAATATATTAGATCCAACATGTCAAAAAAAAAGTGTGTGCATGTAATCCATGACATGATGGCTCTTGGTTAAATATCTCCAACAACATTGCATCTCCTATAAAAAAAAAAACAAGGATCAACATATATGTGCATACATACATAATAGAGAATAAAAATTCTCGGTTTTGAATTAATTTCGTAAAAAAAATTAATTGAATCTGTATAGCTTTTATATGAACCACTGAAAATTAATTTCGTAAAAAAAATTAAACAGATATGTATATCTTTGTATTTTGTTTAAATAGAAGTGGTGCTTAAAATGACAGCACCGACACCAGAATCCTAAGGGAGGGTGGCGAAGAGGATAGAAACCAACGGTGGCGTAGAGGACAGCAACCAACCAAAACCTTAAGAAAAACGAATTTCTTCAATAATCCAACAATGGTAAAGAAAAATATACACACACACACATGACTAACCTTAGCAAAATAGAGAGGAGAAATACAAAGCCCTCCTTGTGCGCATAAATCAAACCAAGACAGAGAGAGAGAGAGAGAGTAATATTGATTAAAATGCGCTGAAGATAAATATTTTATTTCATTAAAACTCTACTAAGCCTTTCCTATACGGATATTTAACTATAAATCCGTGTAGCTCTGCCAACATATCTACACGGCTATTTAAATAAAAAAACCGTGTACAAAAGACCTTCCTACACGGATATTTAATGAAATATCCGTATATAAAAACTTAATTTCCACACGGACACTGATTTTTAAGTTAATATCCGTGCAGGATTCCTAGAACACTGGAAAAATCATATTTCATACACATTTTTTTTTATAAAATTGAGAAAATCCGTGTATAAGGTACAGGGAAGACGTTTTTTTGTAGTAGTGTCGACTTTATTTGAACTTAGATATATTTCAATTAGGACCATGATATATATGTAGGTTGGAATCAATAATTGACGTTTAAAATTTATCATGTTTGAGTACATAAGATGTAGGCTCTATCAGACGATATTAGTTCTTTTAAAAAAAAATAGAAAAAAAAAGGGATTTTTCAAAACCCTAGCCGTCACTACTTTTTCTTCTCCTCTTCTCTTTTCTCCTCTAGCTCGTTTCTTTCACTCTTCTAGATCTCACCTCCGATATAGCTCCTCCCCTCTCTCACGGCTCTACTTTCTTGAGTGGAGAGAAAAATGAGAGGGGAGGAACCGAAGCCGAGCGGAGCCGTTCGGAGCCGAGAGTGCGGTATCGTCGGAGCTCAGAGTATTGAGTCTCTACGTCGTCTCGATCGAAGCACGGGTGAGTAGATCCGGACGTCGGTCAAAAGAGCGGATCCGGTCGTAGAGAGCTATAGAGTTTAAGGTAATAGAGTAATTATGAGTGTATATAAGTGAGATTAGAATTTTAGAGTTATTTAGAGTAATTTGGAGAATTTTGTGAGAATAAAAATTTAGATTTTGCATTGGAAAGTCATTTGACTCGTTGTAAGTTTGTTTTTTTTTTTTTATCAATGAAATTGTTAGTTGGCATTTGAAGCCACTAACCTTAAAAAAAATAGTTAAATGGAGGTGGAGGTGTAGCTTTTCAATATTTCATTTAATATCTATAAAAAGTTCATACTCATGTTTTGAACATATATATAACCTCTCTCATATGAAGAGTGTTGTCTTTTGTCACTAAATCAAATGTTGATTATTCACACGAATTATCTTGTTGGGATATATAATTTTATGAAGTCTAGGTAGATGTATGTATGGGAACAATTCTTCTCTTTCTCAACCTTTTTTTTAAGTTACCGAAGGAAAGATTAACCTAAATCAAATATATGGTGAATTAATTAATAAGAAAGAACATTAATTGTGACTTAATTTGGGTAGGTAATTACGTACGTAATACGTTTCAATTTACAAAATATCAAACATTAAATGGGTGATGTAGACAAATTATCCGAATTCAGAGCCTCAAAAACAAAAGGAGGTCGACGAACAATTTCACACACAAAAAAAGTGGAATGAAAAAGTAAAAAAACCTAAAGATGGTAAAAATGTACGGAAATAATTAATTAATGTTTGGAACACTAAGCTCAGATCACTGTCAAAACAAGTATTCCGTAATTAATTAATTAATTAATTAATGTAAGCATGCAATTCAGTGTTAGGTTTAAGTCCAAGTCTAGCTTAGCTAGGAAGGTGTGATAAATGTGATTTACGTTTATTGGCAACGTGAATAATCAAAAGTTCATAAAAGTTTTAGTGCCAACTTAATTAATTGATTACACAAGTTAATTTGTTAAAACCGTACGTGTTTTGACATGTGTTCAATTAGTTGTTAGAGGATGGTGGGACTAAAATTAAAGTCATTTGCAAAAGCCTTTAAAATAGCTTTAATTATTACAGCTCGCTAGTAATGCTGGTCAATTATTGAAATAAAAAGTTTGAGAGTAAATTTAATTTGTTGCCAATTTGCTTGATGTTATCAACAATTAAATGTGATTGTCTTTTTTTTTTTTTTAAAAGGCTGTACAACGATTGTATTTTAAAACAAAAATTTTGTACAACGCCTCACCTAATTTTAATTACAATTGCTAGCAGTACAAGATTTTGGTAACACATATATATATATATATATATATATATATATATATATATATATATATATATATATATATATTTTACAGAAAGAAATGTGATTGTTTTCTTACTTCTTAATTATGTGAATAATCAGATGTTAAAAAACTTGAGCTTACAATGAATTTCAAACAAGGTCGGGTTGTTTTCACTCTTTTGAATAGGCGATTCGAAATTCTAGACCTGATCACTCCCGACACGGTAATACTTTTTTAGACCTCACTCCTTAAGCGGAGAGTAGAATGATGGAGAGGGGATCAAGGAGCAAAACCAACCAGAACTGATGTGAATTAATGCAGAGTTGTCGAAATCCTGAGCGTAGAGTCTCTATTCTCATCTCGATTGGAGCGCGCCAATAAGCATATTCGGTCATCGGAGCGTGACAAATGTCAGATGAGAGCAAATTCAGTCGTAAAAGGAAATGAAAATAAGGTAATAGAATGATTAAGAGTGTAGATAAGTAGAGAAGGAAATACGTGACACGCCGTGATTTGATCACGTGACGTGATCAACTTTTTTTTTCACATGACGTGACTAAAATGGTGGTGGATGGTCACGTCACGCGAATGGTCACGTCACGCGTAGTCACGCCGTGACCATACGTGACGTGATCGCACGTGACGTGACGTGTCGTGACGTAAATTAGTCATGTTAATTTTTTTATATTTTAATTTAAATTGTTGAAAATTTAGAAAAAAAATATATAAAAAATTCTAAAATAAGTAAATTATGTTGTAAAGATTATTTTTTTAGGAAATGTTGCATCTGACATTACTTTAAAAATTTAAATTACAAACATTCATTAGACTAAACTAAAGAAAATAAAAAATCAGTACTACATGAGTACCAATATCACTGAATTTATACTAAAATAAAAATCTGAATACTCTATACATATAAAAAAGTTGGATACTCTATGTTTCATACCGTGACGTGACTGGTTTGGGTGACGTGGCGTATATTTTCACTGGAATGTGGTCACGTCACGTGAATGATCACGTCACGTAATCGACACACGTGACTAGTCACGCCGTGACAAATTTCCTTCTTTATAGATAAGTAGAAATAGAAAAATATAGTTGCTTAGAGGAATTGATGGGAATAAAATATTAAATTTAAAAATGAGAATCATTTGCTTAGTTGTAAATACATTTTTTTATCAATAAAAGCAGTTAAAGCTACTAACCTTAAAAAATAAAGTTGTGAATTAATTATAAAATAAAATGCGAGATAGTGTTGGGATTAAAACTTAAAAGTGACTTGAAAAACTTACTCAAATACTAAATATAATTCATTGTAAATATATTTTGTAAATTTTTTGTTTCTTGTCAAATTTGACACCTATGTTAAAATTCTGATTCCAGCCATAATTAGTATTTACTAGTTATAGAATTAGAATCAAGCTTTTTGTTTTGCTAGAGGCTTTTCAGTATAGCCAACTTGGGTATCTATCAATCTCACATCTGTTTGTGCGCTAATTTTAATATTTTCATATAATATCACCAATTGTGATTTGGTGTGTGTGTGTGTGTGTGTGTATTTATTTATTTTTTTTTATTTTTTTTTTTGAAGTTGAGAGACGAATTGTTTTAAAAATTGTCTATATAACACCGTGTTTTCCTTCAAAAGAAATAATAAAGTGCATTTCACATCTTACGCGCGCGCTCCTGCGCGCCATTTTCATTTACACAAAGTCTACAAAATTTCATTTTATTTATAAAAATATAGTAGCTCATCATCAGCTAGGCCTAGGCTAGCTATTATGCAATAAAAAACCTAATTTATTACTGCTCATATATTGATCTATAATTTTGTACAAAGACAACGGGTGGTCTCAAGTCTCAACAAACAAGTACGTACACAAGTACAAACCGTACAAATCTCCCATGAAATTCTCCACAAAAAAGGATCCTATCATGCATGCAATTAAGGATAGTAAATTACTGAAGGGAGGAAAAAGATCATCCCCTAAGGGGAAAAACACACAAGTGTAGCATAGATTTGCAACTGCCATTGAAGTACATGTACTATACAGAGGAGAAAACCTAGCTATCTAGACCCGGAGTTTGTAGACTGGTGTGGCCGGCACACTTTGTTGAGACCGGAGTTGCTCGTAGAATTTTCGAATAAACGCTTCAGCTTCCATATCTATCTCTTTATCCAAATCACTACCATCTTCTTCTTCTTCTATGACAGGAAAAGGTGAGTCAGTTATCCTCAGCTGATGTGTCATTGGTGCCGGGCTTTTCCCGATACTCCATGCGGGTGCCGGTGACTCAACATATGGCGACTCGCTTCCGTTTAGAATTTCAAGCGCTTTGGCAATCTCCTTTGCATCAAAATTGTGAAAGTAGCTGTTCTTGTCATGGTGGTTGTTTGTTTTTCTCTTTGGAATATTTAATGAGGGGTAGGAAGGGGTGTTGCTACAATTGAACTCCACTTCACGGGAATTGTACTTGCGGGAAGTAGAGTTACGGTGATTGTGGTGTGTGAGGTGGTTGATGAATGATTTACTTGCGAGCTTGCCACGATAAACAAAAAGATGGAAGTCGAGCATGAATTTCTTTTTTGAGATATTCCGAACACGTAACATGTAGAACACGGCACGGACGACTTGCCATAAACGCTTTGATACCATTGAAGAATGCTCCATTTAATTAGGTGAGATTTTGTGAAGCTCTTTTCAATTAATTATTTGCTTTGAGGGGAGGAGGGGGTTTTGTTTTTGAAAAGGGCTAAGTAGTGCTCTGAGTTTGAGAAGGGAGAGGAGAGGGGTATTTAAAGGGATGGAAAAGGAGAAAGTTGTAAAATAATTTCTTAATTTGGGCTGTGACTGTGAGCGGAACTTTTGCAATATGCCCACAGAGTCAAAATATGCGCAAGGCCCTCTGTTATGTGTATTTGCTCATTGCTGTTTACAATAAAGGAACAATTTAATGGAGTAAAACTAGGGCGCTCTTAAGTTTACCAAATATTCTTGTGAATTTAACTCTAAAATTTATCGGATTGATTTCAAATGACAAATTTAAACCGTTGAAACTCTTATACCTTACGAATGATGCATCTACATGCAAAAAATTTTAAATTTTGAATTAATTATGTGTAAAGTCAAACGGTCAAAAATTGTTCAAAAAATTAATGCATTAAAATTAATTTATAAATCTTCTACTTTTGACCACTTAACTTAATACTAAATTAATTGGAAAGTTTAAATTTTTTGTATGTAGATGAATCACTCATAAGGTAGAAGAGTTTCAACGGTTTGAATTCATCATTTGAACTCAATTCTATTTTTGAAATCTGAATTTGTAAACTCAACTTAAATTTCAAAAATAAAGTTGAGTTCACAAAGAGGCTTGGTGAACTTAAGAGCATCCTTGCTAGTTCTGCTCCAATTTAATGTTTCATATAAAGTGTGTGTGTGCGCGCGGCAGAGATAGACTGCCTTGTTTTCTTAATTGCATAAATTTGCATTTTAAAAGGACATCCACACATGGAAGGATATTCCTTGTAATATGTTTCTTTCGTTTCTTCTGTGGTTGAAGTGGGAATTGTGGAAGGAAAATGTGAGTGTACAGTGATTGCTTTAATTTGTGGGGGTGTGTCAAAGTCGAAGTGGTTTAATTTGATTGATGTTGACATAGAAATTACCAGAAGCTCTTTGAGGGTTTGGCATGATATATTTGCATTAAATTAAGAAAATTAATGATTGCCATGTATTATTGGACTTGATAGTTCTCTGATTTTGTAGTTTTCCTTGACAGATGAGTATTGTTATAATTTCACAGATATGATGATTAATCCGTCAGATAGATACTCAAATCCATAAATATGGAGTTATACAAGGCAATCGGTTGTGCTAGCATTGTCGATTTTTTTTTTTATAAATAGCATCAAATTCAAAATATTTTAACGAAACAAACATACTGGATTTTTTTTTTATGAAAAATAACTTCACCAATTATGTGGATTGGTGGAGGCAGTTTACTATTCACGTAATAAGTAGATGGAGCAACAAAATCTCTGTCTCCACCAATTCTGTGGAGTCACTTTTCATAACAATCAGAATCGGTAGATCTGTTTTTCATAACAATCAAATTCAATATATATGTTTTGTTCAAATAGTTACATTTGATGCTATTTAAAAAAAAAATCAGCATTGTCCATAACCAAATGAAATTAGTAATTTCGACAATTTTTAGGAGAATTAATTCAAGTTCCTTCTGCTGTTTGACCTTTTATGAATCCTTTGATACCTTCTTTTTTTCTTTTCTTTGGAAAGATATATAACACAAGAAGATGGGTTTAAACTTTAAAGTGAAGATCGACCATAGTTTTCTTTCTTTCTTTTCTTTTTTGCCATGGTAGAAAACTAGAGAAGCGGAGGCGGCTGATAACTTGATAAGCATCGACCAAATTTAATTCGATATTATGTCTAGTTAGAGCCGTACGATATGTATTAAGATTTGTGTGACAACTTCTAAATTCGCACTGATCTAGTTTACACTAATTTTTATACGAATCCGATGTTTCTGACTGGACATCAAACTAAATTTAGATCCCATGTCCATTAGACCACCCACTCTGGACTATGTAGTCACCTTTATTTGTATCCGATTGCTTAATTATGTGCTTGATGGATGAGTTCTAGCCTTCTAGGAGTGTCAATGGGTACGATACGGATAGAACATAAGTATTTTCATATCCATACCCATTAAAAATAATCTTATTTATACTCTATTCTTACTCATTAAGAAATGACCTTATCATACTCTAATTCTTATCCATTAAAAACTATTAGGCAACAAATAATACTAATATAATAATTAATTTTATTATACTACAAATAGAACATCAAAACTTATTCATTTCGCACATATACAATGACATTACTAATAAAAAAAAATGTTCAATCAATTTAAAAAAACTTATTCATTTCGTCCCACTCTGCTAATTATCCTATATATGTTATTGATATGTGGGACATAATTTCTTTAACATATGGACTATTTAGTAAAATAATTTCAACTTCGGTCATGGTCTCACGTTTTTAAGAAAAATACTAATATTTTGGTCTTCGAATGCTATTTTTTTCTTTTTATGAAAATAGAGTTAGACAAGACTGGAATATTTATTTTTCAAACTACATCGAAAAGGATCTATTGATTCTATTCACAACAAAATTAGAAAATTATTGAAAACAAAAACAATTTAATATAAAAATTTGACACAAATACTGATTCTAAATTAAATTCAAAGTGAAAAATTTAGAATTAATTATACATGTGCATTTTAACATTTTAATTAGTGGTTTTGGACAAAACTGAGAATTAATACATGTGCTTTGAACTAACAATCCAGTCTCATGATGATATTGTCCTTAATAAAATTTTATAAATTATTAATAGTCATTTGAGTCATTTCTGATCTTGCATATATTATATTAGCAGTGGTCATTTTTTTAATATTTTAGGGGCTTATTTGAAAAGTATGACTTACCTTGATACATAGTTGGTGGCTTTTAATTTTGTATATGTATAGAAGCTCACAATATTTTTCTTGGAATTTAAATTGTTTATACGTTCACAAGAATTTTATACATTCACATAGAAGTTTTAGCTTCATGGAGCGCAAAAGAGAGCAGTTTGAGTCTGATGCCCATTGAACGCAAATTTAGATCTGATAGGTTCCATAACCATCTGATCTACTGTAAGATTCGTGCACGCAGATATTAAAACAAACATGCACCGATATTAAAGTGACACACCAGATGTTAAAGTGATCGGACGGTTATGGACTTTATCGAACTCAGTTTGAGTCGGATACCCTGAGCGCGAAAACTTGTATACAGCGTTATTTTAATTTTATAATAGTTAATAGGCGTACTGCATAGTACAGATCCGCTAACGGTAATGCAGATCCGTGTGGATGAGATATTTGGAGAAATGATTAGCTTTAATGGGCCTGGGCCCCGGGGCTCATATTAATGCAACGTGTGCGCAGGAGGCTGCGCCTTCATTCCAGGTTGCAGCTTTTTACTGCTTTCTGAGACTGGTCCTCCTAGTTTGGGAATTGGGATCAATAATTAACTAAAGTCTGTCAGGTGGTTGTATAAATGTTGTTAATTTATACTTGAATGTGATCTGGATGCAACTACAGCTACACTTACTCTGACAACTGACACGTGTCACATGGCCACCTAGGAATATTAGTTATCTACTTATCTGGCCAATGGCTATGGACAAAATAAAGCAAGTTAGTTTTACTGTTATCCAACTTAATTCAGTAGAATTTTGTGTGCTACCAGCTACCCTGATGAAATCTCACATCCGCCCCGGAATTATGTAATGTACGTATAAAGGAAGAGAAATATTGGCTCAATTAATAACTACGGCTAGCTATCAGTATTAATTAATTACTATATATACTAAATCTGAATGTTATAAGGCTAAGAAAGAAGCAATAATTAACGCTGTCTGCAGTGCCCATGAACGAACGATACTGACTGGTACAGGTATTGTCGTATTGACTTTGACTAGGTGGATATATATTGGTTTGATCCCAAGTTTGTGCCATCTATATATTATTAACTAAGACTAATCTTAGTCTTAACTTCCATTTTGTCAAATAAAAGAAAATCTAATTTTGTTTTGCTTGGTTCAACACATGATCAGACCATGAATCACCACCATTTATTCTTTCCTGCATGTATAGACACGTGAAGTTATTAACTTATTATAGTTAGTAAACTCACTATATAATATACAATGAAATTAATTAACTTGCGCAAATTTCGTGCTTCAAAAAATATGAACAGCTTCTAAATTTATGATCGAGTTAATTTATAATATTAAAATAATTATTGCATAAAGAATAACTGCCATAATTAACCACAATAATTCAACATTTTCTTATCAATGTTGGAATTAGGATTAGAGGTAAAAATGGATCATATATGAATCAGAAATTGGTAAAATTAAATCCGTATCTATTTTTATTTTTCTAATACGGATATAGATACAGATGCATATCATACTATATTTGTATTCATATCCGTATCTGCATAGGCATTTGAACACGGATCCGCATTCTAGCTATATTCATATGCAATATAAATAAATCAAAATTTAAAACTATATCCGTATTCGTATCCGTATCTGTACAGACATTCAAATACATATCGGATATTATCTCGCCTCCGGTTTCACCCTAATTGGGATACTATGTCAGTCTTTTATACGACATTGTCTATGTATTGTTGAAGCAACAATTAATATTTTCATGTTCATCATCTCAATCCTCATTCCTCAAAGAAACCTTTATTCAAGATTGAAGTTTCTATATAATAATTTTTTTTTTCATTGACTGTGGGGATAATTGTTGATTACTTTAACATATATAAATATAAAGCCAAACATGCAAATATATAAATAAATGAACCATGAATGATAGAAAACAAACTGCGCTTATCGCCTTGTTCCTCCACTGGGGTTGAGAAATTATAATAAAAATTTAAGTGGACAAGTTGCTTGTTCCTCTACTGTGATTCCGGTTGTTGGGGGTGGAAAGTAACACCATTTTTTTTTTAATTTACAAAGGGATAGCTTTTAAAGTGCTCTATTATTGAATTTTGAATATTATTATTTTATTGACCCCCTTCTTTCTCGTCCAATGGCAATACAACAACAGCATGTGGAAATGATATATGTTCAGGGGTCGTGGTGTGTGTGTTGGGTGGGCTGGGGGGTGGTTTGGCCATCTAGATTTTGAGTTTTAGTAGATATCGGAGCGTTTCAATCAACTTTGTTTTCTCTGAGAAAAAATTTGCTCCCCTCTGGATATTTGAATTGTAATTCAGCTTAAATTTAGGATTAAAATTAAATAAATTTCATGAATTATGATTGATAATTATAATTATAGATTTAAAATATTAGAAATTACAAATCAGAGTATTGGAAAGTATAAATTAAAACGTTGTTTTTTATCAAGTATCTAATTAGTTAATGTTTAAATCCGATTAGCTATTCAAACCCGATTCGATATAGGGGACCTGGGTCCGCCCCTGGATACACACACACACACACACACACACACACTATACGCACTACTACAGAATGGCGCTTCCTACACTATGGTTGTACACGGATTTTCTTGGTTTTATGTAAAACCGTGTACCAAATAGGATTTTTCCAATGATCAATGATATCTCTAAGAATCCCACACGGATATTTCATTAAAAAACAGTGTTTCAAAAAAGCCGTTTGAAATTTACATTTTCTACACGGATATTTAGTTAAATATCCGTGTAGGAATTGTAGAGAGCTACACGGATTTTTATTAAAAAATCCGTGTAGGAAGGGGTTATTGTAGATGGATTATTGTTTAAATAACAGTGTAGAAAGGCTAGAAAGCTACACGGATTTTTATTAAAAAATCCGTGTAGAAAGGTAGTTTTAGGATTTTGGTTATATAAAAAGGTCTTTTCCCTCCAACGCCGTTTTGATTCTATAATACTTTCTCTATCTCTGTATTAAAATATTGGTCTGATTTCAGCTCATAGCACAACTGGGATCTGAGATATTTGAAGTTGTTATTTTCTCCTCTCTATCTTGCTAAGGTTAGCCACGTATGTATATTAATATTTTTTCTTTCTCTAATTTTCTGTTACTTATTATTGTTTATTTAGGTAATGTGTAATTATTATTACTTATTTCTCTTTTATTTATCTTTTTGGTTTTGTAGGGTTTTGGTTGGTTACTGTCCTCTTCGTCTTGGTTGGTTACTATCATCTTCGCCACCCTCCCTTCGTAAATACATTTAAGATGCAGTAATTTTTTTCTTAGGAAATTAATTTTCAATGGTTCGTATAAAAGCCATACAGATTCAATTAATTTTATGTATAAATTTTAATTGAGAATTTTTATTTCCTATGATGTATGTATGTATGCACAAATATTGATCCTTACATTTTTCATTGGAGATGCAATATTGTTGGAGACCTTTAACCAAGAGACATTATGTCATGGATCACATGCAAACTCCCTTTTTGATATGTTGGATCTAATACAACTTAGTATGTATGAAATTTCGTGCTAGAGTAGATCATAGCCATGAGTTTTGGCAACATGAGCCCAAACCTTGATCACATGGTTACTAAGTGGTAAGGACATAATTGTTATACAAACATTGTATTGGATCTTGAGGAATGTATGCTATGTGTTAGATCACATGGGATTGTATGTACAAAATGCTATGTATATATATATGTTGCAAATGGCTATATATTTATTTTTGCAAAAGGTTATGTATTTATTTTTGCAAAAGGCTATGTATTTATTTTTGCAAAAGGCTATGTATATTCAATCTGAAATATATAATTACTGGCTAGCAAAAGTGGAGGCTAGCTAAAAAAAAAAAAAAAAAAAACGGTTCAGCAACCTTCCTACACGGATTTTTATTTAAAAATCCGTGTATGAAACAATTATACAAGGATTTTTACTTAAAAATTCGTGTAGGAAGGTTACTGAACCCGGTTTATTTATTTAATATTCTGTTTAGGAGAGCTACACGGATTTTAACTAAATATCCGTGTAGGAATGTTGATATTCCTACACGGATTTTCTATTAAAAAACCGTGTAGCTCTAGTTGGATTTCTACACGGCTTTTAATTAGAAATTCGTGTAGATTGTTGATAATTGCACACGGATAAATATCCGTTTGCAAAAGATGGGACATTCCTACACCCTAATATCCTACACTGCTGGAAATCTGTGTAGCTCTTCGTGGTTTATCCGTGTACAATCACCATATTCTGTAGTAGTGACGGTACACAGATTCATTGTAAAAATACAGTGGCAATTGCGATAGGATCACCAATCACCAGCCAGCTGATCCGTCCGATTCGTAATTCGATTAGAAAATTTTACGGAATTTTATTTTATTTTATTAGATACAAAATTTTAATTAATTCACTAAGTACATTTTTTAGAAAGTATTCAATGAGTAAATTTTAGGTACAAATTTTATAAGCGAGTAAAACTGACTAGTACACGTGCATTATTTTCTTTAGAAGAAAAAAAATTGTTTGGTACCACTATAATAGTAATGTTGTTATAGAACTAATGGATTTTTTAGAACTAAAATCTGATCTAGTGGTAAAGGTAATACTCTCTATATGAGAGGTATGTTCAAAATCTGAATAAGAAATCTTTTGTAAATATTAAAATAGTTAGATGATTTGAACCCCCAACTTTACTAAAAAAAGAGATGGATTTTTTTATTTAGAATAAAGAATAAATTTCGCTGGAGATCACTAAATTTTGTCATTTATCACTAATTAATCACTCAAGTTTGATTTGTTCATTTCTAGTCACTCAACTTTGTCATTTGTCCCAATCAAGTCATTATATACTTTTTAATCCAATATCTTAACGGAATATTCCATCCAATCAAGTCACTCTATACTCATTCTATCCAAAAATATTCTGAATAGAAAAATATAGAGTGACTAAATTGAAATAAATAATAAAGTTGAGTGACTAAAAAAACGAATATATAACAAATTTGAGTGACTATTTCGTAACAAATGATAAATTTCAGTAATATGTGACAAAATTTACGTAGAATATATAAATGCCAAATCAATCTCCATGAAATAGCAGCGCACCATAAGTTTTTTCGAAAAAGCATCACCACCGTATCAATGTACGGTGCAAAATCTGATTGCTGAAAAGTACAAGGAGATAGTTTTCAATTTGTGATTGGTTAGTCGCAAACTCCATTGCGTTTGTCGTTTGTTTTCAATTTGTGATTGGGCAGTCGCAGATTTTGCAACTCAAACTCCATTGCGTATGAAATCAGTTTGTTAAGTACAGATCAAACTTTATGTCCTGTGTGTAGCGCCTCTCGTGTAGCGATCCATGTCGCGCCCTAAATGCACAACACATGGACACATGGCATTCTAAATCTAAACTGCATTAATGAACCGACTTTTTCAAATATAAAATAAAAATAAATTAAACATCAAATTAAGATTAAGTGCATGTAATATATTTTATTATTACAGATCTTCTGAACAATTTCCTTTTTCTTAGCACTCAACATGATTTTTGTAATTATTACTCGATCAACATGAATGATGAATTTTGTAATTATTATGATGAGTTGATAGGATAATGCAAGCAGCATGGCATTGAGCTTATCCGCTAACCTAATTAAAGCTTCACAAAAGGCGAAAAAGGGACCAATATATATATATACACATGGCGCCAAGGCCAATCAATGCTATTCCCTACCATAGCAAACTAAAAAAGGGGCAAAAGAAAAAGGTACCATCGAGTTTGAGTGTTTAATAAACAAAAAAAACATGTCTTTATGTCTTTTAGGTGTACAAATCTACGGTACAATTGGATAATCAGTTTCTTTATTCTGACTAAGCAAATGAATATTTATTATCCTATCATTATTTGAGAGAGATATTTTCATATGGATCTTTTTGTAATATATACAATATAATAATTTATTCTCTAGATAATTGTTGGTACAACAAAAGAAATTCATATCATCTGAGTTCACTCAAATTTTGAATTAAGATCTGGACCGTTTGATTTGAATCTTCACTAATATTAAGGGGTATTGTGCATTATGTGCATGGCTCATGAAAATGAATTGACTCCACTAAGAGCGGACTCAGAATTTTTGCCATAGAGGGGCAGAAATCGGATTCAAATAGTTTATCGGATTCAAATCCATTAGCTTTGCAACCCGTTCTGGTGGGGAGGGAGGGAGGCATTTGTTGAATCCTAAAAATTTGAGAATTCATTTAAGAAATTTATCAAATTAATTTCTTAGAAAATTGATCGATTCAATGTCTTAAAACCTATTTTTTTAAAATTCACAAAAATGCGATTTCAATTTATTGAAAATAAAATTCATGTAATATTCTACACATTAAACCGATAATTTTGATATTCATGTAATATTCTACACATTAAAATCCATCTGACCAGTGGGGCCCACTATCATAGAGAAACCATTTGAATTAATTTGAATTTCTCATTTAATGTGAACCCTTCATTTTGAATACATCCATACTACATAGACCCAAGCATGAGATGACATGGGGCTCATCATAAACCAAATATATCCAAAAATTAAAATAAATAAGGATGATTCTATTGGGTCAATAACATGTGTGTCCTTTTTGTAAGACTTCTCTCTCTCCTTTACTATCTGAAAATTGGTCTAAAAAAAGGATTTTTGAACTACAAAATTCAAGAGAAAGCGAGAAATTCGTGACTTATTCTCACCAGTAATTAAAAAAGAAAGAATCAAGGTCGTTCTTTTTCAGAGAGGGGCAATCTAATTTTCAGAAGTGATGGGCAAAATAAAACCCTACCTGTTTTTCTCTATTAAATTTCAAAATCCTAGGGGTGGTTTTCCCCCTAACCAATGTGGATCCGCCCCTGGACTCCTCACCAATGGCGGAGCCATATGTATTGAATGGGGATCAATTGACCCCCATTAATTTTAAAATTTTTTGTATTTCTATATGATTTTTTATATAGTTTTGAGTAATATTTTACGGGCATTGTAAAATTGACCCCCATTCAGCATGAAAAAATTTATATAATTAACTCTCAATTTGTGTTTGACCCTCATAACTTGAAAGTCTGACTCCGTCTTGCTCCTCACAATAGACAATTTTGATGAAAAATGAATGGAATATGGCTAACTGGTGTGCTATGTGCAGAAGAGACAGAGAATCGGTATCTGACTTGTTTGGTGAATGCCGTATGATTGTTTTGATGTATGCTAAGGTCACAGTGGAAGTAGGAATAACGATAACGTACAGTGCTAAGGCCGGATGAGATAGCAAGTAGGGATTGTGGAGCAAGGCAAAAAGCTCTCATAAATTATAACACAATTTGTAACTTGAAGAGAACCATGGAGCAGAATTTTTACGGGGAAAATCAAAGAGATTGAACAATTGAAGATGGAGACAAAGGAACAGTGAGAGCAGGAACATACCGCAAGAGATATAACACGATACTGGTACAAGATAAAGTTTTGGGGTGTCAATGACACCCGTTTACTCATTTACCCTACTTATATCGTATTTGATAAAACCAGTATGGGCAAGTTTTTTTTTCTTAGCTTGTTGGGTATGGATATGGGTAAGGAATTTTTTTGTATTAATAATAAGGTATGGGTACAGTAGAGGCTATTTCGTATTCGTTGGATAACGGGTAATTATATAAAATAAAGTACATCTAGATGTATAAATATTATATTCAATTTTTTTATTTTTCAATCACCGTATCAACGTTAATCAATGAGAAAATGTATGTTTTTTGTTGTAAGAAGAATATTATGTTAAACATATTACTTTTTATTTGAATATTTTGTTATTTAGTTAATGAATTGAATTTAGAATTTGTTATAAGAGATATTTGTGTTTTTTTTTTTTTTTCTAATTGATAAAAAACTATTGGTTATAATTGATTGCATATTTGTATTTTGATTTTTATATTTATAATTGTGATTGCATATGTATAACATAATTAGTTTTAATAGTCTATTTGTAAAAATAATAAAACGATTATATTAGTATTATTTGTTATTCATATTTGTAAAAATAATAAAATAATTATATTAGTATTATTCGTTATTCACTCCTTACTGTTTCGTTACCTGCTATTCTCAACAAGTATTGGTAGGGTAGGATAAGATAAATCTTTAATGAATATGAGTAGAGTATGAATAAGACTAACTCTTAGTGGGTATGAATATGAAAATACTTCTATCCTACTCGTATCGTACCCATTGACACCCCTAAATTGAAGTTTTCTTTTCTTTGACTTTCATTTTTCTTTCTTTTTGCTTTTTTTTTTTTTTTTTTGTTTTTTTCTTTCTTTCTTTCTTTCTTTCTGTTTTTGCCTGCTGAGTCACTTCTTGATTCATAGTAAGCTTTGTTTCCTTTTCTATTTACTGGGATAGGAAATTTTTAGCTTAATTTCCCTTCTTTTTACTTTAGGTAGGGTAATGGGGGTAAGGGTATTTAGCTCAACTGTTTTGACATATTGTGTTTGGATACTGTTTCCGGTACAAAACTCTTGTAACAGACTTTTATTAATCAAATGAGGGCGTGGACTCTTGTTTCTTCCTCAAAAAAAAATAAAATAAAATAAAATAAGGACGTTGTACGTTATAGAGTGGATTAAATTAGTCTGAATTCTAATTGTACGGTATGAAAATTAACTCAAAACAATATGTTAGTTAGTGCAGAGCATATTGATTCCAACAAAAGCAACGTAAATTGACACCTGACCGGCCCGTTTTGTCGTATGCAAGCGTTGGATGTACATTCTTTTAGCATTTTCTAATATTTTTAGTTATAAGGTATTAGCATAAACCAAACTTTATTGATTAAGAGTCACTTCATTGCGTTTAAGGTTATTGGTTCCATATTTGGAGACAATATATATATATATATATATATATATGAGTCGATGCGCATTTTCGTTAAAAAGAAGCATCTTGCAATGGAAATAATTAATTAATTGTTTATAACATAAAAGAAAAAAAAAATAGCCGAATACAATATAATAAAATTGAAGAAACAGATTTAACTCTATTTTTGTTAGAAGTAATGAATCTTAAAAAAAATTAAGATTAAAATTATCGCAGCGGAAAACAACTTGATTTTGAAGGTTTCTTTTTATATCTAGTCTTTCTACGTTGTAATTTATTTAGCCTGCTTTCTTCGTGTCAAGCCTCCGAAACGCTAGTTGAAGAGAAGCCACAATAATATTTTGAATGTGAGATATGTCATTATAAATATATTTATAGAATACAAATAAACTACACATCTCTTTAGCAAAAGAATGCATTATTTCAGCAAAATAATACATCTCTTAACATAAAAGTTTTCGTACCAAATTTTAACAATTTTGACTAAGAATAGTTTTTTATTTTTCTAATACCTAAATAGTTTTTAAATTTTATATACATCAAAACTTCCAAAGAAAATTAGGAAAGCGACTATTTATTAAGGATAATTATATTAAGAAGATTGAAAAGAAAGTAAATATATGCTTTAGCCAGGGTCACGAACTAATTAGACTTTGTTGACTAATTAAAAGTGGCAAATGTTGTAACGTGTTGGCTAATTAATTGGAAGTATCACTGTCTAATTATTACTTATTAGCCACTCAAATAATTAATATTACTTACTTCATGTCACATTCTCCTTAGACAAAATATCTACGACTCCACTACTGGAGATAGTAATTGATCAATGGAGTGTAAACAAAATATTTATAATAATATTATTATTTTCTATATTGGAGTATTATTGGACACGCCTATCATTTAGCATTCTTTAATAGAATTGTACTTTTTTGGGCAGTTTTTCAATATCGGACGCACCTATCAAAGGACTGAAATGAATCAAACCGAATCGAATTTAACCCAGTTAGAGTTCAAGTTCGAACCAATTTCGAACCGAACGGATTTGATTCAAATATGGGTTTCGAATTGAAAAGAAGAGTTTCAGATTGAACTGAACTCAGTTCGAGTTCGAATTCGAACAAATTTCAAATCGAGCTAGTTTGATTCGTTTCAGAACAAACCAATTCGAACCGAGTTAATTACGAGCTTTTTCAAATCGGAACTCAATCAAATCAAGAGCTATCAGGTCCGTCTTCTAATTCTTTTCTGTTTTACTCATTCGAACTCATGTGTATTAGTTCTAATTATTATATTTAGTAATTGCATTGTAATATAGTTTACTACCTACTATCTTTTTTACGGAGTATGTATCAGACTACAGATACAAAACGATGATACCTCTTTTCACAGCCCATATATATGTGTGTACTTTTTTGGGCCTAAATCTGGGTAATAAAACCATGAATGTCTTTCGTCGCCTATATGTGTGAAAATTTGGGCCTAATTCAGGATATAGGCCTGTTTAGAATTGGGTTAGAATAAGGCCTGATGATCACTTATTCGACTTCTCACAATTTAAATAGACAATTGACCAGCGTTTATGACTTTATGACTAATTTGCTATCACTTTTTGTAGGAAATAGGAAATAGTAGAGGTTCAAACGTTGAACTATTTTCACATTTTTACAACTTTGTTTGGTAGCAGAGTGTAAAAAATTGGACAAGTTCAACGTTTTTTTTTTTTTTTTTTTGCAAAATTCCACTTTTCTGTTATTTCTCACGACAATTCTGAGATTGATGAATCTCGATGGCTAAATCATTTAATATTTGCAAGGAAGAATTACGAAATATTCAATCAGTAAAATTCCCTGATTTCATTTCTTGTGTGTTTTATGTGTGACTTACATTGTCCAACTTGTGAGATGGAAGAGAGAAAGTAAAGCTAGCAGTTCATGTGGTTCTTTCATATGTTTATGTGATGTTTGGGTGTGACAATTATAAGCTATAGTAAAGTGTAGTTCTGAGTTATAGTGTTGTTAGCTATAAAGTTATATATAGTATTACATTACATGTAACTCCAATAAATGAGATGACCGGCCCAGGGACGAGGGCGATCTTCCTTCCTCCACCTCCTTTGAGTTGCAAGGAAAAAAGCTCCAATGAAATGAATATGCCTCTCGGCTATAATTGTGGATTTCAAAATATGTTTAATTATATATTGAGAGCAGTCAAAACTAATCAAATAGTGATAAAATTGTAAAGCTATAATAAATTATGAGAAATATATAATCCACTTATAATATTTGTGAGTTATAATATTTTACAATAATTTGATTTTGTAATTTTTAAAGTCCAATCAGTCGATCCAAACTGTTCAACATGATCTATATATTAAAATGTGCTTGGAGATCAAATTTTATATTTTTTGAACTTTTTTTTTTTACTATTTATAAGTATTTTTAAAAAAATATTGTTCTTCGTGGTTCAAAATTATTTAAAAATAACAGTTTTGTAAAATACTTCATAAATAGTAAAAAAAATTTTAAAAATTGTAAATTTGATGCCAAAGCATATTTTAATATAAAGATCATGTTGAATAGTTTAGATCGACAGTATAAACTTTAAATATTCCAAAATCATAAGATGTTTTAACTTACAAATATTGTAAGTGAATCCCTCCTCATAAACTATATACTAAATATAGTTCAGCTTGAAAACTTATTCATCATCCATTGACCGGCTTCAAAATTAATGTTTTAATTTTATCAACACTTGATTGATTTTTAATTTTTTTTTCATATAATTTTTAAATTACAACAAATTTGGTACAAAATTTATTTAAACTACAATCAATATATCAATAATTTTTACAAATAATTTATTAATTATTAGATAAATATTACTGTCGATTGCAGCCGTCGTAGAGAATACATTCTACAAGATAAATTTCTAATTTTGTGTACGACGGAACAAAGTTGAAATGACACTTTAGAATTTTCGCTGAATTATCCAGCAGATCATTTACTTTTAGAATTTTATTGAAAACTAGAGTACTTTTTGAAATTTGATTATTAATAAAAATTTCACTTCTTCGAAGACAAAGTTACCAAAATACTGACCAATTGCAGTGCTCTTCAACTTGTTGTAACTTTTCTATTCTGCTTAATCCATACCTGATCTTTATCGTAATACGAACAACTAAAATTGAATCTAAGATTTCTGCAAAATTTAAATGAATTATATTTGTTTACTATTTTTTTTTAATGCTATGAATATAAAAATCGGATTTGCAGCTACTTGTATTGTACGGGAAGTTTAGTTTGGGAAGAATGGAACTCTCAGCAATTTATTTGCACATTTCATTTTTTTTCATAGATTTTTTTGTTACTTTTTTATTTTGTATACTTATTTGTATTTCAAAAAGAAAAAGATTTACCTAAAACCAATAAAAAAATCTCCTTTTATATTGCTAACACGAAAAGAAATAAAGTTTGCAAATCCTTGATCGTTACAATTTGCTGGTGGGGTAGGTGTTGATAATTTGACTTGCTAACTATAGTTGGAGACTGAAATTGGACGCCACCTAACAACAAATAAAAAAATTGAAGTTTAGAATATGCGGTACATGCTTTATTAGATCTTCTATTTTTTAAATATATATATATGATCTCGCATGTGCGATTCATGCGGCAGCATGTTAAAATATTGTGTTGTTGTTGACATCCCTATAGATTCGTACACCAAAAATTTATATTTTATTGAATATTTCCTGTACCAATCTCAACGAAGACCGATAGTTGAAATTATAATAACATATTCCTGTTATTCCCAAAAAAATAACAATAATTTATTTCCAAATATTTTGGACTATTAAAAATATTTTTTATCTATCTAAAATATTATAAAAAGGATAAAGTTTAGTGTATAAATATATTTATACTTACGTTGAAGTTGATCAACCTGTATCAAACAATCTGACTCGTTATGAAGTTGTACATCTGTATGGGTTCCAACAGGAGCGGATCCACATGAGGCTAGAGGGGGGAGAGGCAGTCGTCTCTCCTGAATTTTGAGTTTTAGTAAAGATCTATCGGTCCTGACCGACTTTGTCTCCTCTTGAATTTTTTTGCTCTCTCTGAATTTTTGATTTGTACCTCAGATTAAATTTAGGGTTAAAATTAAATTATTTTTTTGAATTATAATTGATAATTAGAATTACATGTTAGAGCAAAATAAATTATAAATCAGAATATTATATAAGTTAAAACCTTATTTTTATCAAGTACTTAATTAGTTAATTTAAATTCGGTTAGCTGTTTGAGTTCAATTTGCTATTTTTGTATTCCTGATGAAAATTTCCTAGGTTCCAGTATCTCCAGTGATTTGTTATAGAGCCCCAATTCTATTACACACAGGAAGGAAACCGTTTTCATCGATTTGGATCTAGACCCAAAATAAACAGCCATTTAATACTTAATCTAGATCTGTGTCTTATATTAGAATTTCACGTGTACCCCCAAAAGCTTCAAAATTATATATTCCTCCTTTAAAGTTTAATTACGTATTCCTCCCTCTAAACTTCAAAAACTAACAAATTTATTCATTTTATTGTCTTTTATATTAAAACTCATTCTAATTAAATTTATAAAATATCCATTTTATCATTTATTAAAAACATATAAATTCCATCGGACTCAAATTTGAATATGAATATTTTCTCTACCGTTTGAATTGCTTTTAGATTTGTGCACACTAGATCAGCATGAATTGATGAAAAAAAATGCACGCATATTGAAGGGACATGCACAAATTTTTTAAGATCCGTGCATGTTAGATCAACATGAATATTGAAGCAATACGCACGGATTAGACAGTAGAGGAACCCTTCATATTCAAATTTGAGTTTGATAGGCTTTATATGCTTTTAATAAAAGAATAAAATGAGTATTTTAAAATTTTAGAATGAGTTATAATATATTATAACAATAAAATGGATAAATTTGTGAGTCTATAAAGTTTAGAGGGAGAAATACGCAATTTCAAACTTTAGAAGGGAAAATACGTAATTTTGAAGTTATTTTAGGGGTAAACCGTAAACGTGAAATTCCCTTTTCTTATTTTTTTTTTTCATTTTCATAATATGGTAACGAGTAGTTTATTTACAAAAATAGCCTAACCACGAAAATGACCGGCTCTCTCTCTTTATCTCCAGTGCTCTCTCACTCTCTTTCCGAATCAAGAACAGTACGCACTTCTACTCATCCAAAGGAATAGATATAGGTATGCTCCTTTTCTATCAGTATCTCCTCAATTTCTGCGTTTTTCCTGCTACATTATGTGATTTCTCGCTATTTGGATAAAGTACTTCACTAATTATGTCGTTTTTCTTTGAAGATTCGGGGACAGGGTTTTGTTTCTAGATCTTTTGGGTCACAAATAGATCCAGTTTTAGAGAGTTGAGGATTTATCTTCCCTCTTAACTCAGTTTCTTTTCTTTCAGTTTCCAAATCGAGGATACTGTTAAATATTTCCAGATCTTTTCCCATCACATGTTGTTAAATGTGGTTTGTAGATAACTTAAGAAACATTCTTTCAACTGGAATTTCGGATTAAAACAGTAAGGCCTTCAATTTCTTATGTAGGATAATAGGAGATGGTTATAATTGGAATTTGTTAGTTCTTAATGGGGAAAAATTGTTGCCATATGGATCTAAACTCTTGGCTACTATTCAATTTGGTCCCTGCACTTCTATTCTTAGTACAATAGGTGGTAGTATATTTTCCATTGCATTCTGGCTAAGAGAAAATTGAAGTGCTAGTCTAATCTAGTAACAGTACCAGTACAGTACCAAGCTTGTTTTATGCCACAGCCATCATGATACTGCTTTTTGTTTCTTCTTTCCTGGAACTTGGTATATTATGCTCATTAAAGCCTCAACTTTTCTCCAATATTCCCAAACTAGAACACTGAGATTCAAGAATTGAAAAATAAGAACATGAATAAGAAAAAAACCAGTATAATTTTCAGTATCCATATCAGTGTTTAACTGTACCAGAACAGCATGGAATTTACTTTGTGTGTTATGATTAAAAATACAAATAAAAGAAGTTAATTGAAGATCAATGACCATATTACTTTGCTTAACTTTTCAGAAAGTTGGTCCATGATGTTTCATCACGGGAATAGCCGAGGCACAAGAAATAGGTTTTCTAAAATAAAAAGAACCCTTCAAACAACCCTGATTATATGTGTGGCTGTTTGGCTTCTCTATCAAATGAAGCATACATATGATAAGAAGAGAGAATTTGCATCAAATGTTGAAATCCTTGACGATGGAAGTGGAGAGGGATCTTTGTTGGGCCGCAAGGAGAGGGCGGGTGCATCTTTTGATCAGGACCTTGAAATTACCAATGTGGCCGTGAGCAATGATTCTGATCAGAGACAGGATGACGGGAATGATAAGAACAGCAATGATGGTAATAATAGTATTGATGAAGGGGTTGAAGAAGTTAATTTTGATCAGAATCGGAATGCTGAGGGGGGGAATGCAAATGATGAAAAACAGGAGGGTGAAATTAAAAGGGTGTCTGGTCAGTTTGATAATGGTGAAAATAGTAGTGAGGGAGAGAACAGTTTCTCTATAAATGAAGAAAGTGGCGAATTTGATGAAAAAAAGGGTAATGATGGTGAGGTTGATTCAAGCTCGAATGATGACAATTCAACTGTAGATGTCTCAAATGGAGAGGATCATAAGATGGAGTTGAGAACCGATGATAACGGGAATATAGAAATTTCAACTGAAGAGGATCAGAAGCTGGTGGTTCAGAATTATGAGAATGGGAATGGTAGTGATTTAAATGGAGAGAATGATAAGCCTCAGGAACAAAATAGTGAGAATGCAGCAGATATCCAAAATGGAGAAAATAATGTGAATGGGAATGGAGGTGGTTTAAATGGAGAGAATAATAAACCGGAGGTGCAAACTGATGAGAATAGGACTAGCAATGTTCAAAATGGAGAAACTAATGAAAATGAAAATGGAGAGAATGATAAAACAGAGGTGCAAACTGGTGAGAATATAGCTGGAGATGTTCACATTGAGGAAAATAATCAGAATGGAAATGGAGAAAATGATAAGCTGGAGGTGCGTCGTGATGAGAGTACAGCTGGAGAGAATAATGTAGTAAAAGTGCAAAATGAGGGTGGCAGTGACGCGTCTGAAAGTGAGTTACGTGACGACAAGATTCCTGAGATGGAAGCTGGTGGGACCTGGCGCAATGAAAACTTAAATAGTGAAATTAAGGTTGAAGAAGGCACTGTTTCTGACAATGGTACAAACCCTAAGTCTGAAAACAGTGAGAATATGAATACTGAGATGAAAAACGAGGGGGGAAATGAATTCAACTCAGCTGGTGAAAACAGTAATGGTTTGGATTTGAAAGAGTTAGAATCTAACAAGTCAGAAGAAATTAAAATGGAAAATACAGCTGGGGATTTGAAAACCGAAGGCGGCAATGTTAGCGTGTCTCAGGATGGTACGGCTTCTGAATAGGAGTGTGGGGAGTGGCAAACTGGAACTATAAAATTTGTTTCTTAGACTCTTTTTGGTATGGTATAGTAGTAAATATTAGCTTAAAGGGATGTGGGTAGTTTTAAACGTTTAATGGACCGGAAGATAATTGTTGTTTGTTTTCCAAATTTATTCCATTTTAATTGTTCAATTTTCCAACACCATGTTTTGGTATGTGACTTGAGCTCTTGTTACATTGTTAGTTAGTAAGTTTGAGAAGATAAATCATTTTCCTGATCTTTTCCTAAAAGTGGGTACCTATTGTTAGTCATGACTCATGAGTTGAGCTTTCTATTTATTATTATATATAAAAAAAAAAAAAAAAAAAAAAAGTTGGCATCTACAAATTCCTCTGCAGTCCATTACGTCTACAACCATGTATAGCCCAGTAAAGGCCCAGTTTCAAGTTCGACCCGAATGGACCCGAAATCATTGTGGCCCGAGCCCGACCACAAACGAAGCTTATCTATTATTTTCTTCTAGAGCTCGAAGCTATAGCCAAGCCAAGCGACGCTGACATGGCGAGCGGTGCGTGAATCCCCAGATTGAATAGAGGTTGGGTTGCTTTGAAAATGGCGAATGCTCTGCTTTCCCTCCCCAATTTGTCCACAGCCGCCCATATCTGCCGGAAAAATGCGAGTGCGAGTAGAAGTAGAACAGGTTCGAGAGGAGTGAGAGCGTCCCTTAGAGCAGCGGAGGTGTTTGAGCCTGGACCCACTGTCAGTACCTCAGGTGTGGTTCCCACGCACCGGGTCACCGTGCACGACCGCCAGCGTGGCGTCACTCATGAATTCGTTGTGCCTGAGGTGTGATTTTAGGCAACCAATACCGTTCAGGCTTAATTGAAACATAAATGTCAAATAATTACCAGAAAGATCAACTGTATCTGTGGTACCAGTCAATCACCAACCTGACCCCATCTACTGTTCATTTCTTGTTACCTTGATATCTTTTCCTAATACTGATACCTGTAATTTGTTTGTACTCAAAATTTACAATTTTTGCATTATTGTTTTTTAAAATACATTTCCAGGACCAGTACATACTCCACACAGGCGAATCACAAAACATAACACTCCCCTTTTCCTGCCGCCACGGTAATTTTCTCACACCAATTCTGCTTCTATTCAATTATTATTTTCTTTTGACAAAATTTTAAGTTAATTTAACATTTTTATGTTATTTGTATGTAGTTTTCATTACTAATCAGTTGCTTCTTCTTTCCATTGTCAGGTTGCTGTACCAGTTGTGCAGTACGAATAAAATCTGGCCAAATTAGGCAACCTGAAGCTCTAGGTATATCTGCCGAGCTCAAGGAAAAGGTACTTTGGTCCTCTCATGGCATGTAAAGAGATAATTTCAATTTCTGTCTGATATAATGAAATAATTATGAATACTTTTTTATTTGGTCAGGGTTACGCATTACTATGTGTTGGCTTTGCATGTTCTGATGTTGAAGTAGAAACTCAAGATGAAGATGAGGTTGGTATTAATACTCTTTAAAATAATTGATATTTGACAAATACACATACCAGTGCTGGTACTCTACCAATATTGAAGTTATTGGGGTAACTAAGGTGTCATTATTTTTATGATTGGTTCGCATTTAGTAATCAGCTATCCTTTTTCAGGTATACTGGCTTCAATTCGGAAGATATTTTGCAAGAGGACCTATAGTGAGTCTCTCTCTCTCTCTTTTCCCTTCCCTTTTTTCTGATGAAGTTATGAAATGAATTTAAACATGGTTTTATTGTTGAACAGGAAAGGGATGATCTTGCCTTGGAACTTGCTCTAGGGGATGAGTGACCAGTTCATGTTATGACAATTGGGAATAGAATTAAGGGTTTCTCTCTTTCTCCTTTCTTTTATTGTTCAAAAATGATAGGCGGTTGTGTACTTAGTTTTATGAGAGGCATCGTGAAACAATTACCTACTTTTTACAATTCTACTGTTCTCATGGACCATGTGTAAAAATACGAAGGCGAAATTTTGCGTTTGCTGAGCACTCTCTTTTGTTGAATTGGTTAAATGGAAAATAAAAACAAGGTATTTTACCAAAGATGCCAATTTAACTTGTACACACACGATACCTATCATTTTGTTCTGTGGGTAAAAGTAAAACAACAATTTGGAAATAAAAAATTTCAGAAATTCCAATATCCGAGGCTGGGTGCAAGAACCGTTTGATCTTTTGATAGCTCGGTTCAAATTCAACTGACACGCAGACGCAGTTGTTTAAAAAGGTGACCAAAGTTGCAATGAATAAACAAACGGTAACACTATAGAGATCAAACTTGGTATCATAACACGAACAAATGAAATCTTTACAAAGAGGTTACATCAGTGATCTAATCTCTCATTCAATGTCAAACTAAGAACAAATTGTAACTCCCAGTTAGAAAATTATTTACATTTACATCAAATTAAGCATACACATGCATTCTAACAAGTCACTAAATCCCTAAATAATTCATTAATGCATGATCAATCTACACAGAACTGTTCATCCATCTCTTGCACGGTGTCATCATCCCCGCTAACATAAACCGATAAGTTCACGTACATCTCTCCTTGCCTCCTTTCTCTCCACCGGGCCCGGCAGACAACACAGCTGACCCCACGTCGACCCCGGCTCCTTTTCCACCTATCAAAGCACTCTCCATGAACCGAATTCCCACACGTGCCACATGTAACCAACCTTACTCCTTGACCGTCAGTCATCTCATCTAAACAAACTGGGCACACTTCACCTTCTTGCCTTAGCACTGTAACATCCGCTAATGCCCTTCCCTGTTGATTTGAACCAGAAAGTAGCCTCAGAAACATTGCACGTGCACGTGGTCCTGCTAAAACATCTGAAGCAGTTGGCATGGCCAAAAACCGTGCCAGTTCGCAGGGACGAATCGACCTGCGCCATACACATGCTTCATCAAAGGTTAAGTTTAGTACACGTAGAAGAATAAATAGAATGTGTTTGCATGGGTTCGATCGGTCAGGGCACGTGCATGTTGGGGTGGCTGCTAGGGTAACAGTGTAAACATTGCCGGTGGAGCCAAGGATGTAGAAGTGGGGTCCATCACGGTGCAGAAGGCGTAGTTGGTGCTCTAGGGCACGGATTATACGGTCCGCAACTTGTTGGGCAGAGTCAACTTGGTTTGAGTTGTCAGGCTGTGACCGGGTTCGGGTCCGAGTTCGGGGTGGAGAGTTTGATCCAACAGACTCCATTAGTTATGCTTTTATTTTGGCAGTGTTGGGTTTCTCTTTGTTTGTGGGAAGAACGAAGGAGGAGTGTGGTGTTGGTGGATTTGATCTTAATATTCTTATGATATGGAAAAATTGGAAGTGGCATGGCAAGAAGGAAGAGAGAAAAGTTAAGAAGCACTTTGAGTGGCGTATTGGAATAGGCCAAGAGGGAAGTGGCGGGAGGGAAAGGAAAAGAGTTTGTCAAGTAACTTTTGTTTCAAGTATCCGTTTCAACTTTCCTCAAAGCCTCCTGAATTAGAAAAACTTGGTTAACTTGATGGCAGCAAATTTGTTGGGTTGAGTGGTACGAGAGATGATACATGCGCTGGTCAATGGTCATACCCGGTAAACATGGTTGACCCGGTTGTTCTTTTTTAAGTTCGAAAGCGATTTTGGTTTCTTTGGTATTTAGCCTACGGGCATTCGAACAAAAAAACTGCTTGGTAATTTTCAGAAAAAAAAAAAAAAAAAAACATGGAAAATTTTTGTTTCATAATTTGGTTAAAGTTCAGAGCAACCAACATTGAACGACAGTGCTCCAATTGGGGGTACGCAGAGGGAGAGGAAGACAGAAATACTGTGCAAAGGAAAACCGTGCCTCCAACCACAACTGCTCGAAGATTTCACCTATTCCAAAACAGAAAAAGCGAAAAGGAAGCAGAAGTGAACACGTACTGTACGGAGGAGAACCAAAGTTAGCGATACGTTGATTTTTTACAACAATCTTCACCCCAAATCAAGGTGTAAGATCACTGTTCGGAGGTGAGCTTCACCTCGAGCACTTCCATTTTCCTTTTCATTAATGAGAACTTTATCCTCAATTGCTGAACACAACCTAACTGATAGGGAGACGTGATATCTCTAAAACATGGAATGTTTTAATGAAAATTTCAGGTGTATTATTCAAAAATAACAATATTAAATTTTTTCTTTCAAAATTTATTATGACATATTTATCCTCTAAATTAAAATAAATCACCTAATTATCATATTCATTTTTTTTCCATTAATTCTCAAATCATCGCTCTTCTAAATTTATTATTTTAGTACCTCCAATTTTCAATAGGATGTGCATCTTAAATCAAGCTCGTAGTAAAGGTACGAAGCTTGAACAGGAAAAAAATGTGAGGGAATGAAGCTAACGATGATAATTTAGGGCGACAGGATAACAGTTGCACATAAATGAAATAAATTAAAAATGGTGAAAATACAGAATATATTTTGCCAGTTTTTCTGCTGCTGCAAAAAATAAAATAAGAAATCTATTAGCCAAGTTTTCTCTTATAGCAAGATCATAACTAAACCTCTGCATTACAAAAAGAAATTGCTCAGAGTTTTCCTACTTAAAGAACACTACAAAAGAGAATTTTATTCAAGCCTCCAGTCATACAGAAGCAAAAGGCTCCATGTTGGCTATGACATCAAATCATATTATCGAGGAACACTCAGACCATTTTCTGGAAAAGAAACAGGCAAACTATTTTTAGAAAAACTTAAAAATAGTTACCTATATCAAATTCCAAGGAGAAAGCAAAATACGAATACCAAATAGTAAAATTCCATGCATGATTAACCCAAATAATGACAGAGTTCAGTTGACTCACACAGACTAAATTTGGGTCAGGTTACGGTTGGATTAACTTTTCATAACCTAGTTTATAATTTGGTTAGTCAGGCCGGTAAGGTAGATTAAAAGCATCTCAAGTTCCTTATAACACCATTACCAACTATTAAAGCAATTTGTAGCAGCATTTGTTTTATTGAGAGTAGCAAAAAAAGGACCAGTGCGAAATTTCAGACTTTGGTCCCTGAATTGTCCTAGAAAACCAAATTAGTCACTGAATTTAAAAACAAAAATAGTTGGTCCTTATACTTTCGAAAAAGAACAAATTTGGTCCCTTGCCAAATCAGTCCTCAAATTTTCCAAAAAAAAAACTAACTCGATCACGAGATACTCTCAAAATAAACAAATTAGTCATGAAAAAGCCCAATAGAGGGACTAAGTTGATTATTTGAGAAGTCAAAGGACCAACTTGCTTCTTTTAAAAGTTCAAGGACCCATTGGTGGGAATGAAAATCTAGGGACCGACACTGTTATTTTGGAGAAAATGATTCAAAGGCCAATTCGGAGCAAATGAAAGTTCAAGGACATTTTTGGTTTTTATGAGAAAGATCAAGAAGCAAAATTTCAATTTTTCCAAGGAAGAATTTACATCTGTCCAATGATTGGATATCAATAAGAAAATTCAGAGGCATTGGTCAACTCCTTCCAAACCAACTTGGTCCCTAAACATTTATTGGCAACAAATTAGTCCCTGAATTTTCCAACAGGAACCAAGCTGATACTGGGATATTGTGAAAGTAAAAAAATTGTCCGTCCCTGAACTCTCGTTTGAACCAATTTGGTCCTTGGACTTTCCAAAATAACCAAATTGATCCCTAAATTTTCAAAAGATAAGTTAGTCCTTGAACACTCTACAAAACAACCTAGTTAGCCATTTGAGTCAGAATTGGCTTCTATAAAAGTGATGGCATCTCACAGTCATAACTACCATAAGCCATATGGCATATTGCTATATCACCTCTAATGGCAGCATATGTACAGTTTTAATCCTCAAAAAGAAGTAACTTTGTTACTTTTATAAAAGATGTTTTTGGACCTTTTTTATTTCAAAATGTTTGAAGCAGATTTGTTTAGAGTAAACTGCATGATCCATAGTCCATTTCCACATAATTATGAACTTTTTTCATTAAGATTAAAGATCTTACGGACTATTATTGTGGAACCAATCAATTTAGCATAAATCCTAATGTTAACAAAAAACATTCAGTTCCTACGTGCCTGCTAAAATTTCCATATATTTTCTGACTTACAGAAATGTAGTGACAAATATAGTACATATAAAAAGTTTTCAAGATAAGGTGGACAAAGGACTTATTATTTACCAACAGGCAATTTATTCTTTCTATCAAACCTAAGGGTTTTGACCAGGGAACCTCACAAATCAAAAACAGAGCAAATAAGAGAAGCCAGTGGCTTACAGAAGAAGGGAAAATCAAAGAAACTGATAAGGAGATCAGACTCCAGGGTTCGACCGGCAGAGCATACCCTGTGATAGAGACCTTGACAAGCCCGAAGCATCGATCCCCAGCCGTGATGTCAATCGTGCTGATGACACTGCACTGTGCAACGGCATCAGCGAGTCCATTGCCACCATTTGCCGCCTCACACTATCCATTTATTGGGCATCAATCAGTAAAATGTCAAGGCAAATTAAGAAATAGCTACACTTGTTTTAACCTGGTAAGTCCAATGCGCTCGTGTTATATTAAAGACCAGATCAGATTATTGGAATCGTGTTATATTAATGTCAGTCTGTAATGTTACCTGAGAAAAGACGGAGAAGAACGAGGAAGAGAGCTAGAGGAGTGAGGAGTCGAGGGTTTTGCGGAAGAGCATGACTTGAGGAAGGAGAAGGCGGGTCTTGAGAGAGCACGGCACCGCGACGCCATTGCGTGCGAAAGAGGACACAGAGAGAGAGAGAGAGAGAGAGAGAGAGGAGCGTTAGATTTAGGTTAGGGATCCTTGAATTCAGATATGAGGCAATACTTGACGAATTCGCATCCTCTGAGATATCTCAAACTATGCGTGACTTTTTGGAATATCTCAATCGTTCAAATACATTCTGCACGAATCTCGAAGCTCAAATAATACTGGCCAGCTACGGTTCCCCGAATAGACACCGGACACGTCGGTCACGCAAAAATTGAGATATCTCAAAGGATACGTGTCCATGCTTGACCGAGTACAAATGAGATCCGAGTTATCAGTTTCAGTCCAACACAAATTTTCAAAACGGACTTACACAACGGAATTTCTTTTTTAATCGTTTTTAAATGACAGCCGGATCCGCATTTTAGCAAAATTGACACTCTCACGGGATGAATCTGTGCACCCAGATTGGTAGGTGCACGGACTGAGAAGGCGCACCAAGAGGAGTCCGAATCTAGCAGGCAGACCATAGGTGCACGGACTGAGATGGCGCACCTGCAGGTTTGCAAACTCAACTCGCGCACCCCCCATTTTAGCTTTTTGTGCATAACTTTAATTTGAATTTTAGATTCGAACAGTCTATTCTTTTCTAGCACGATTATTAAAATCGTCCAAGCTTTATTTTAGATCCGAACCATTCAATTTTAGATACCAGACAAACTTTACCGAGTAATATCTATGCCGTGGGTAACATCTATGTAGATCTCTTTAATAATCACGCTAGAAAAGATTGGACGGTTCGGATCTAAAATCTAAATTAAAGTTATACACAATTTTGATAAAATGGTGGGTGCGCGAGCTGAGTTCGCGAACCCACTGGTGTGCCAGCTCAATCCGCCTGCTAGATCTGCGCTCCTCTTGGCGCACCTACCATTTTGGGTGCGTGGATTCAGTCCATGAGAATGTCAATTTTACTAAAATACAGATCCGAGTATCATTGGTTTAAAAACAATTTTTTGAGGTGTTAAATTTTTTTTTTCGGCTTCTACAAATAGCACCGTGTTATTTTTTGGCTCGATTGTAAAGTATTGTTTCCAATTCGGTATATATATACTATATAGTTCTTTGGTGTGATAAATTAATTATTCGATTTTTCAGGATAAATTCTTTGAGATGTCACTGAATTTTGTTCGTTATCAATCATGATCTTACTCATACTAACTGGAATTCAAATTATTAAACTACAACTACATATTTGCTATTGAAGAGAACTAAATAATATAAAAATTCAAAAAATTAAAAAGTTAAATTAAATTTTAATACATATAATATATAATTAAGAATTTTAAAATCATAGGTGGCTAGCAACTTCATATACACGTAGATGCCCCTGGTGATCTGGAGAGAGGGAGCAGCTTGGGTCCGATGTCCATCGGACTCAGTTCCATAATTATCTGATTCGCTTTAAGATCCGTATGCACGGATATTAAAGCGATATGCACGGTTCTTAAAGTGTATGGAACGGTTATACAACCCATCGGACCCACTTTGAGTCCGATGCGATGAACATCGGACCCAAGCTGCTCCCGATGATCTGATCGGATCCAAACCAGCCTATGTTTCTCCCATGTGGGACCGACAAGTCAGCGACCATACGGTTCTCTTTACCGATTCTCACTTTTTTTTTGCTTGCTTTGGATATCAGCAACCTCAACGCTAGTGTAGACTAGAAACTAGAAAAAAGAAAAAACAAGGGAAAGCAAAGCGGTCCTGTCTTCTTCCTCTCCGATCAGAAATGGAAACCATTCCGACCGACGACGCTCGCTTTCTAGACCTGACCAGCTGCCAGTTACACGATCTGGCTGACATCGACCTACCTGAAATCCTTGAAGAGATCGATCTCACCGCTAACCGTCTCACCAAGCTCGACGAGCGCATCTCTCTCCTGTCCCATCTTAAAAAGCTGTCGCTGCGTCAGAATTTGCTCGACGATCAAGCTGTCGAGCCCCTCATTCACTGGAATGCAATCTCTGGTCTAGAGGTGAGTAGGATACTTAGCTTTTCGTTTATGCCCCTCAAAAGTTTACCACTTTTCTTTTCCACCCTTTCTTTTTGCTGATATCTTATAAGAAGTATTGCTTTTGTTGCCATTTATATGTAAGGTAATGGTTAACCAATGTGTATCTGTTTATACCTGCTGTACGTCAGTATTTGTACCAGACAGAATGGTAATTTAGAGAATTTTATCTTGTATGCTTCTCGCCAGCAATTAGTTTGGTGTCAAGCTTTAGAGTTTTATATTATGTTATTCTGGTCAGATTTTACATGTTTCAGTTGTTTCAGTAAACACAATTTAGAACTAATATTGAAAAAAAATCCTCAATTAAGAACCAACAAGAAGAGAAAATTAAAAGATTATTTCACTGACCTAACTGAGCTTTGCTTGTCGTCACATTACTTAAGGGTACTAGTATACCAGTATGCTGTTGAACCTGAGAAGTATTTACATGATATTTTATCTTATTCCCAGATCACATCTTTTATTTCCCCGTTTTGTCCTTTCAACAGGAGCTGGTTTTGAGGGATAACAAGCTCACAGACATACCGGACATGAGCATTTTCAAGAGTCTCCTAGTGTTTGATGTCTCATTTAATGAGATAACATCTCTGATGGGTCTTTCCAAGGTGTCTCCAGCATTAAAAGAGCTTTATGTCTCCAAAAATGAAGTGCTGAAAATGGAGGCGTTGGACCATTTCCATTCCTTAGAAATTCTTGAACTTGGTTCAAATCGACTCAGGGTTAGCCTCCAAATCTCATCTTTACACTGGAGGATTTGAGTGATCCTTTCTACTTTGCTGGTTTACTTTGTATTTTTCTGTTTATGCCCATAACCAGGGTGAAGGGGGTCTGTAACGTTGTTGGCTCAATATCTGTGTATGTACATTGCTATGGTACAGTTCATTCTGGTGAAAATGGTTTAGAAACCTCCTGTTGCTGGTATATTGAAGTAAATAGAACTTGCTAAATTGTGTCAACTGGCACTAATAATTCTGTGCCAGCTGGCTGTACCTGTATCAATAGTGTGTCATGCCTGTGATTTCAAATAATTATTATCAAATAGAAGTTAGAAACCTTGAAATGACATCTTCATCTTCTTTTCCTTTCTTAATTTTGAAATTTTCATTCCTTTTTTGTTGTAATTCAATTGAATATCAGATTATGGAAAACTTGGAAACCTTAACAAATCTTCAAGAGCTGTGGCTTGGCCGAAACCGAATCAAAGCTATCAATTTATGTGGCTTGAACTGCATTAAAAAATTGAGCTTACAAAGCAACCGTCTGACAAGCATGTTGGGTTTGCAGGTACTATACTTCAGCTGTTAGATGGATGATCAAAGTATTTTCAAATTGCACAAATTTGTTATGCAACCTATCTAAGCTACAGAAATATCTACAATTTTACTTCTACTTCTACTTTTTATTTTTTACGATAACCGTTTGATTGGCTGTTCTGCCGTCAAATAAGTTGGTTGTGAGTGTAACCTATCCCTTTTAATAAAAGATGCACGCAATATGCATCTAATGGTGCATTTTGACAATTTATCAGTTGGATCCTTTTTGCAATTGTGAACAAAAAGCTCATGTTTTAAACATTCAATTATTACATTCTTTCCATTACTGATGATTTTTTTTCTGATAAATTATCTACAGGAGTGTGTTGCTCTAGAAGAGCTATATCTGAGTCACAATGGCATTCAAAAAATGGAAGGGTTATCTACCCTGCACAACCTTCAGATATTAGATGTTTCTTCCAATAAATTGAGCTCCATTGATGATATTGAGAACCTGACCAAGTAAGATCAACCTTATTAAAGTGCTGTATATTTGTTGCGGTTAAATAAATTTTATTTTTAATTTTCCTTTGTATATATTTGTTTTGATAGGTTAGAGGATCTGTGGCTTAATGACAACCAAATAGAATCTCTTGAAGGAATGGAAGCAGCTGTGGCTGGTTCAAGGGAGGTACTCAGTACAATCTATCTTGAGAGGAATCCTTGTGTATGCTTTTTTTTTTTTCTCTTGCTCGATTATATAAGACTGCATTGCAAATATTGTGCATCTTTATTTACGGATCTCATAATTTAAATTCCAATCTTTTCATTGTTTTTGTGTTGATTTTCAGGCAAAAGCTCTGGAGTACACAGCCAGGCTAAAGGTGATATTTCCCAATATACAGCAAATTGACTCTGATATAATGTGAGCTGTTGGTTTCCAAGAGATTGATTGGGGTTGGCTCCAATATTTAGTTGACGCCAACTAATTTTTTTAAGAATCTTTATATATTTACTTCTCTTGCCCTTTTATTTTACAGTTTAGGTTGTAGTCTATCACTAATGCCTGTCAAGTCTTTTTTTGGATGTACTTTATTGGCTTGTCTTATACAGTTTTCTCCAGTAGTTTGTTTATTGTTTGGATAAAAATAAACTCTTCTTTTATTTTTTTCTCGCTGAAATTAAATTTTGCGAGTTGGAGTCGAGGGTAACTATACTCTTTTGTTATATCATCACTCTATTGTTAGATACGAGTATATCTTACATCTTTATGAATCTCTATGTTTCTACTAAAATGATATTATTTTCGGATTTAACTTTATGTTCCTCGGAATACAATGAAATATATTTAAGGCGTGATTGAGTATTTTTTTTTTTTTTAAAAAGGCAAAAAGCCCATTTCACTTATCATGAAAGAATAATTACAGGAACCACAGTATAAGAGATCCCAGCAACCAAAACGTCACTGTCCCGCACCTATCCAAAGGTGAATATAACGAAAACATATCAAAAGTAAGCTAACAATCGTAAGACTTAGGATCCAAGCTTTGGATATTGCTAAACGCCAAAAGTATACGAGGAAAGCACTAACTAAACCAAAGAACAGAATGTGAATACTACATGCTAAGTATAAGAAGTGATCAGCAGATGTCTTCATGACACAGCTGCTGGCTCTAGTGGCTGGTACAATACGATCTCCATGGGCATGAAGTGGTCCAAGGGAATGGTATCCTCATCAATCGGCATCCACTCTTCAATTGCCATCTGAACTCCAGCTTTGACATTACCTGCCTAATATACAAACAAAGATTTAGTTTGAAATATTAAAGCCCGAGCCGATCTGATAGAACAGTTCTGAAAACAACATTCATTTCGATATTTCCAGAGTGTCCGACAAACGGACTGAGTACAACTAAAAAACCCAATCGTTTTTGAGAGGGGCAAAGAAAGATAGCAAACCGAATGATATCATCAAAATGGAGCCAGTGCACATGTAGTCTTGACTTTTACCAAGCCAAAACCAAATCTGTTGTGCTAAGGGGCAGAGTAAAAATAAATGTGTAACGGTTTCGTCTTGAGTACAGGAAATACAAGTTTGGGAACCGTTCCACCCTCGGGCAGCTAGGTTATCTTTGGTTAAGATACTGTTATGGGATACCAACCACATGAATATACGAATTTTTGGAGGTACCGGTATACACCACCAGATCAAGTCAGGTACCAGAGGCAAGATACCTCGAAAATTTAGAAAATTGTACACAGATTTAGTAGTAAACTTTCCTGTGTGATTCCAATGCCAAATAAGCTGATCCTGGGGAGAGGTGAATGAAAGGGAGCTAATAATACTAAGAATTTCAGATCATTCAATTAAATCAAACCCTTCTAAAGCAGTCCTAAACTGCACCTGCAACCCTTAGGAATTAATTACCTCTTGGAGGAGGATGTGTTTGGTGCAACATTTCTTAAAGAGCACCGGATACCTAGCTGCTAATGTACAATTCTGGTGCCAAATATCAGTCCAAAAATAACATTGGGTATGCTCACCCGGTAAGTACTGGATGCTATCATACCCTAGTTGTTCTAATGTAGAAATGGCTTTCCAAAATGGGGAAGGAGGAGTGTGATGATCAATGTATTGGTAGTTAAGAATAGCTTTCCAAGTACCATTGTAAGCACTATTTTTAAATTTTCACCACCATTTTAATAATTAAGCTATGTTCATTTCATATAAGTCTAACACACCTAAACCTCCGAATTGTTTCGCAATACAGACATTTTCCCAAGGTACTAGGGCATATTTCCTTTTTTCTTTTTTTTTCTGTTCCTTGCCATAGAAATCTGCGTCGGATCTTGTCAATTTTTTTTATTACAGTAAGTGGGATTTTAGAGACCGACAAGGCATACAATGGTATAGCCAACAAGACAGAATTGACCAAAGTAATTCTACCTCCTATAGAAAGTAATTGAATTTGCCAACTAGGTAAACGGGATTCGATTTTATTAAGTAAAAACTGCCAATCACTAACCGCTAATTTTTTATTATGTAATGGGAGCCCTAAGTAAGTAATGGGGAAAGTGCCCCATTGGCATCTAAATAATTGATTATAGTTGACCTGTTCTGGTGTGACATGCAATGGATACATAGCTATTTTATCGAAATTCATTTTAATACCCGAAATGGCCTCAAAGGCCATCATGGCCCACCATGCAGCCTCAATATTCTCCTCTTGGACAGCCAAGAAAAGAATCATATCGTCTGCATAGTGGCAGTTTGTGACAGCTGTGTTATCTATGCATGCTGGTCCTAAACCGGTAATTACTTGTGCTCGTCTACCCTTAAGAAAATTTTTACTTAACGTGTCAGTTGCTAAAATATAAAGAAAAGGAGAGAGGGGATCTCCTTGCCTTACCCCTCGTTTACAATAAAAATAATCTGTTAATTCACCGTTAATTGTCAAACACGACTGAGAACTGTACATCCACTGTTTGATCCATTCGATCCATTTATTGCCAAATTTTCGACTATGAAGGACTTCCAGTAAGTAATCCCAGTGAATCTTATCGTACGCCTTTTCGAAATCAACCTTAATTACGACACCAGGTTGCTGATTGGTTTGGCAAGAGTGAATTATTTCTTGACTAACTATCATATTATCTAATATATACCTATTTTTGAGAAAGGCTGCTTGGCTACTATCAATTAGTCTAGACATTACTTTTTCTAATCTAGTAGTGAGAATCTTAGATAGAATCTTAAAGCTACAATTAACTAGGCTTATTGGTCTGAATTTTTTTATCAAAGTGGCATCTTTTTCTTTAGGAATCAAACATATACAAGATTTGTTAATCTGGTGCAAATCTAGGGAATTTTCAAAGAAAAAATGTGTAAGTAGCATCAGGTCATCTTTAACTAGATCCCAAAAGTGTTGGTAAAATTTAAAGGTGAAACCGTCTGGACCAGGGGCCCCATTGTGCTCAGACGCAAAAACCGCTAGCTTAAGTACACGTGATTGAGTATTTGATTTGAATGTTTTTACTTCTATACTAGAAATTTAATAAAAATGGATTAGCGATATTAATGATTCCACTGTATGAAATTCAAAGGCTTGTTAATGATACGTTAGATACATTAGGGGATTAGGGAATAACTAAACTGATTTAACACATGTGTACTTCTCTGGACTTCAAGGGACGTCAAAGAAATTAAAAAAAGAAACAAAAAAAAAAAAAAAAATTCCTGGCGAACCATGAATTCATATCACATGGGAACATAATCCGTTTAGATCCAGGCCGTCGGATCAGAATGTCTGCACAAATCTAAGGGGCTTTGTGCATTTCACCTCGGGCCAGATTGGCTACTGAACGGCCCAGATCTAAACAGAAATATTATGTTTCAGCGAACCATGCCACTTTGGATCAGGTTTTGTAACTGCCTCCTTTGATAATTTAAAAAACAGGCAAATTTAATTTCTGAAATTCAAACAAGAAGCGCCTCCCGCCTGTTAACTGAACCCATTATATATCGCCTATTTAAGGCCTCAATGTCATCTGATATGATCATATAATTAAACCCATATGCGCCTCTCTTTTTTCTCTTCTTCCAATCGTTGCCAACCATGGCCAAAACCAATTGTCTTGGCGTAATTGTGTTTGTTACCATCATTTCTACAATTCTTTCAACAGGCTCTGCTTTCCAGTATAAGGTCGGTGATGCCGACGGGTGGCATCTGCCAGATGATAACAACCAACAGATGTACGAAACCTGGGCGAGCAATATCAATTTTCATGTCAAAGATTCATTACGTGAGTACTAATTATATACGATCAATATATTCTCTCTTTTTTTTTTGTTAAGAATAAAATTAAAATTTGTTGAGGTTTTCCTAGTATTTATGTTAGTTATGAAGATAAGTACAATTTTTTGTTATAGAATTTTACTAATTTAATTAGTCTTTGAAACATTTTTTTTATTCTTTTCGTAGGAAATTAAATATTGTTGTTTTTCATTTATTATTACTATTATTATTATTATTATTATTATTATTATTATTATTATTATTATTATTATTATTATTATTATTATTATTATTATTATTATTATTATTATTATTATTATTATTATTATTATTATTATTATTATTATTATTATTATTATTATTATTATTATTATTATTATTATTATTATTATTATTATTATTATTATTATTATTATTATTATTATTATTATTATTATTATATCAAATCAAATTCACGATGTAATTGTACATAAGGTTAAACATTGTTTTCATCAAAATGAATTTGAATATATCATAAAACTCTATCCTCTTATTTCTGAAGTATTGAAGCCAGATTAAATGTTTAGTAGTATTTGACATACTTCAGATAACAGATATCATGTTTGCGTTGCCTTTTTATGTCATTCTTTGGCCACGTTGGTATCAGTTGTCACATAAAAAGTTGTAGTACGTAATAGACTAATAGTTATACAAACTAAAAATATATATAAAAATACAATACGGAATAAAATTATTGAAAAAACATGATTATTATGTACCGTGTTTATCTAACTTCCCCTTGTTCTTCGATTTCTAATTGATTTTCTTTTTAATTACCTTTACAGTGTTTCTGTACAAAAATGACTCGGTGATTAAGGTCTCAAAACCAGGTTACTACCATTGCAATGAGACAGGCGTCGGCGTAGCGCCAAAAGACGGGAGTACCCTTTTCACTTTAGACAAACCTAGTTTCTACTATTTTGTGAGCGGCAACCTTGACCATTGCATGAGGGGACAGAGGCTTATGATAGAAGTACCGGACCCGGCATCAGGCCCCTCCTCTCACTCGAAGACTAATATGGCTGCTTCGTTATCCGTGCTGGGGTTAGGCATGCAGTGGATGCATCTCTTGGTGTTGTTGCTTATTTGGAAGTAAAGCATGTGTTGAACTAATGAAGACTTAATTATTATCTAGTAGTTTTAATTTGGTTTAGTGTTTGCTTTCTGTATTAATTATGTAGTTTTGATGTGATTTTGTATCAGACAGATTTTGTAGTCTTTAATTTGAGTAATTTTATTATGCTTGGTAGTTTCGTTGTGAAATGTTTTGGTTAGTTCTTAAAATATTCCATAGTTCCATTGCTTGTTATTTATTGCAAAGACAGGAATTAGTTTGAAAACTAGGAACATTTTTCATTCAAAACTATTCCTTTTGAAACAGGCATCAAAATTATAGTGTAGTATTTTGCTTCAAATTAAGAAGTGATAATTTGAAATTGAGAACACTAATTAATTGTTTATTAGATGCATGTATTGCACAAATTTTACAAATATTTGTTACTAAAAATATATATATATTTATATTAAAATTGGTCAAGCCCTCATTAAATATTAACCTCAATTGGTTACATATATGTCAAATAAACAGTAGTATTTTAGCAAAAAAAGTTCAACAGCAATAATTTGAGATTTGATGCATCGACAAATAATTAAGAACCTGAATAAGCCTCTTTCTTAGAACAACATAGATTTCCAATAATTTGGGCTAAAATTTATCTGGATTCCAAGTCCGCCCTTGAAACTATCTTGGGCCGAACTGTTTCTTAATAAGTCCTTATAATTTCTCACCGAGGCCTTAAATCTTCTCTACCAATTATTGCTCTAAATAAGCATGCAAAAGCCTTCTATAGTTTTTCTCTCTAGTCTCTGCCTCTGGTGCTCAACGGCTTAGTTTATAATATTACAAGAAATTGCAAAAGTCTAGGTAAGAAAGTGTAGGTATATATTTTACTCGTGTTTCATCTTATATCCAACACGATACCATTTTCTCTACTATAAAACTTTTTACTTGTTTACGTTTTCTTCTAAACTTTTTGTTCGTTTTCATGTTGTTGGTATAAACCTGGTAAGGAAATGCACAATCTAAGAACATATGTGTGTTAATTTGATTTTTCGTATCATAATAATTCTATTGATATATCATATATATGTGTGTGTTAATTTGATTCAGGTCATGGCTAAATTAAGACAAGAATATTGGGTCCACATGCAACATGGAAATCTGATTGGATGTCTCGTTTATTTTTCTATTAATTCCTCATTGGTTCTCTTATATTTTGTTTTATTTAATGAATTCATGTTATATATAATATATATACACGACAAATGAGACGTGGTCATACCTTAGCCATTTGTATGAAAACAAAAATGTACATTATCCAGATCAAAGCAGAGGTGGTAGGACATACTAACTACTGCCTTCAGATTTTTATACAGACTATACAGTACTAGAGCTCGTAGCTACATATAAATATGGCCAGGAGTCAAGAGATAGCTAGATAAATAAATATTATGTAATTTTATTTTATGAGAGGAGTTAATAGTAAGAATTTTTGTAAAAATTAAAAAAATTTAAAGGACAAAAATGAGAAGTTTCAATTCATATATAGATGGCATAGCCAGTTAGCCACCTTTTAATCCCATATAGTTCCACCACTGTAGATAGCTCGTTTTTTTGTATGCAAGTGGTTTTGAACGCAAGTAATACCGAAATATAAACTATTCATGTCTGGTTGCATTAAATTTGCATCCACCAAAATTTTTAAATTAATATATTGAAACTAGTATACTGTATCCACTTCATTAATTTTCTAACTAAAATGTTATTGTTTTAGGGGGGAAATGTTATGTTATAATTGCAACGAGTGTTGTAATATATATATATATATATATATATATATATATTGTAATTAGTGACAACCAAACAATGGCGATGACAATATTCTGAGATTCATCTCACACAATTGATTTGAGAGGAGGGTTCAAATGCCTCCATTTTTTTGTACCTCCATCATGCCTCTATTTTTAAGAATAATAACTCAAAATTCAAAACTTAAAAATCAAAATTAAACCGTTGGATATGGCTTACATCATTTTATCTATGCATATATAAAAAATTGTGATATTTCAACTTTGTTTTGATTGCCATCAAGAACTTGTAAAAACGTACTAATGTGGATAATTTCTAGACGTTGATTTTTCAAATGATTGATTCACATAAAAACAAAATGGAAATGTGATATTTTTTTACGAGCAGATAGAAAAATAATGGTTTTATTTTGACGTTTATGATATAAATTTTGATTTATTAACATTTTCAAAAATGGAGACACAAAAAATAGAGGCATTTGAACCCTCCTCTTGATTTAAATATTGCATTTTAGCGGACAACTATTAACTATAGCAGTTTTATGTGACTTAGGCACATACAATATATTACGGTCACAAATTATAAATGTTTATATATTTGTAAAAATATATCTTATCCACTAAATGATGAGAAATATATGGATTGATGATTGGCGCAAAATGTATATTTTGTAAAATTACAGCAAAGGTAGACAAATCTACGTACACTAGATTTTTTTTTTTTTATTGATTTAGTATTAATAGTTTCCAATGGATGGCCATTAGATTCTAAACTAATTAAATTTGAGTGCCCTCTATCTAAATGATGGAAATTATAATCTTATTTTTTTTATTAAAATATTATTCTCTCTTTTTTTAAAAAAAAAAAAATCTTAGTAGTGGTTACTAAAATATTATTCTCAGAGTATATACCAAATGAATTTACTACAAAAGTTAAATGCCCCCTCCGAAATATACAGAATTATAAAGTAGGACATCAATTAATTCATATATACTTGAAATGCAAATAATTTAGAACATAACAATATGGCGTATACATCACAAGAAATGCACATCACTATTATAATTATATATATACACTTCACAGGTATCTGCTTTAAACATAAAACCAGGTGGAATTAATGTATTCCATAAACACAGGAGCAAATGTTCTCTCGAAGCAGCTAAATGCATTTTAATTATTTTATAGTAGAGTTGCTTTCCCCACTTAAAAAATCTTTTAATAATTAAAATTAGTTCTTACCAGTAAAGTTACCGGTATTAAATTAATGATTCGAGCTAAAGAACAAGAATCGGGCAATAATTGCTACAAATTAATTGGAAGGTCCCAAAAAAGAAAAATAAGCTATATATATACATACTATTATTAGGCCATTGTCAATTTATAAACCAAGAGAAGAGAAAGGCGATTATATTACCTCATCAATTGTATATTTTATTGATAATTTCACTGTCAACAGATTTCTTTTGGCTGCATGAAAGAATCTATTTCCCCATTAGTACAAGTTAAGTTGACCTTAGTGGGTGCTTACAAACGACGTGCTGCCAACTTATGAACTATTCTTTAAGTTATCATAATGATTATTTGTTTATTAACCTCTAATTAATAAATCAGCACTTTTGCATATACGACCCCGTATAACTAATAATTCTGAATTTTATTCTTTGTAATGTCCTTTTTAGCATTTTGTTGTGCGACGTGCACTACAACCAGCAGCAAAGACAAATTTTCAAATACACATTGGGAGTCAATCATATCAAATTTTCATGCTTAAGATGGGAGTCAATTTACGGTATCTATGAAATTTTACTTTAAATTATATAGAAAATCATACATGAAAATATTTTTCTTTAAATAGAGTAGGATTAAAATGCACCATTGGTTTTGTGCTCCAACCATACCCCACATCTTTATTTCTATTCTTAAAATTCAAACAATTGTTCCAAACTGCTTCTTGGCCATTAAAAATAACGATTTTGTACCTATCTAAAAAAATAGTAATTTTTTAAAATATATAAAAGTTGATCTCTAAATCCATTTTAATATGTATATCATGTTGAGTTGTTTAGATCGACTGTTTAAAATTTGAAAACAGAGATATATATGTGAAATATGATTGGAGTACAAAACTAATGATGTATTTTAATTATACTCTTTAATCATGAGAATCAATTAACCCCATTCATTAAATTTGAATCCACCCTAGATTAATTGACCCCGTTCATTAAATTTAAATCCACGCAGAGTACAATCAAGGGCAGAAGGCTGTGTTAATGTGTTTCCGAAAGGGTGCCAAGCACTCCCCATGATCATGAATACAAAATTTGTTAAACTTCCCAAAAACTTGGAAGAACAAGGTTGTATTTAGCATGCACAATTATGCGTAATTAAGTTTAAAGTTTTGAGGGTTCTGGTGGAAATTTGGAAGTTTCAAGGGCACAACCGCAAACTGAAAATTTATTCTTCTATTTAATTATTTCTTTGATGTGAGAATCCATCCCGATATTTTATTGATATATAAATTTATTGATAGCTACATGCGTTCATAAAATATTAATTTGTCAGATTTGTTTTGTCGTTTATATTTGGCTTCATATTATGAAAGGCTCCGCCTAATACAGTAATATTATATGTTGGAGTGTCCCATGCTTCAAATCTCCACTCAATTGCAAATAACTTGGGGACCTTTTTGTCATCATGTTCAAGATATTTATTTATATATTTTTAATATTTTCCAAAAATATCCGCCATGAAAATTTAAAAATTTATATAAGAACCCTTTAAGAAATTAAGGTGCCAACAACAATTAATGATTATTCGGATAATTATAATGAAAAAAATATGAGTAGCTCTAGTTAGATAACATAAACCAAAGGAGTAATTAAGATTTTTGTAGGAGTAATTAAGATTAATGCGAAAATTTCGGCATTTCACACATGTTTAATTAGCTTAAGTTCAACATTACAATATATCTTTAGTTGTATAATTTACATTGTTTTAGTCATTTAGCCTTCTCTACCAAACTAAAATGCAAAATTAACATATTAAGGTGTTGAGTAAGAATTATATTTGTGATAATTAATACTGTTGAGAAAAGGTGATATTGTAATTTCATGAAGAAGAAGGTTTTTGTTGAGAAAGGGTACAATTATTATATAGAAGCTGTTGAATTTGAGGAATTAGATATTTTATAAAAATATCAAAATCAAGGTACCATCTGATGATGTCTCTGACTGTGTGGTAAAGACCTTAAAATTTGTCTTTTTGTGTTTATGTTTATGATGTGTGGGGTGCCACCTGATGGTGGGACCAAGATAATAAAATTAATTAGTGGCGGCAAGAATCTTGTAACCAGAATAATAGTTACAACTTTTAACCACTAAACGACCACTAATTCAATCGCCAACATCCTAATTATCTAATATAAATTTTACAAATATCTTTCATTTTTATAAAAATAATATATATATATATATATATATACAGAGTGTGGCTAGTATGCTTTCGGTAGCATAAACACCGAAATACATCCAACTCCTTTCTCGATTTTCGAAATCCAAAATATCGATCCAAACCGTTAGATGTGTTCTCTATATTAAAATGTATTTGGAGAACAAATTTTACATTTTTTGGAATTTTTTTACTATTTATTAAGTCACTTTAAAAATCGCTGATCCAACGGTTTCACTGTTGGGTTAAGCCACCGTTGGATCAGCGATTTTCAAAGTGGCTTAATAAATAGTAAAAAAATTTCAAAAAATGTAAAATTTGGTCTCCAAGCACATTTTAATATAGAGAACACATCTAACGGTTTGGATCGACGTTTTGGACTTCAAAAATCAAAAAAAGGAGTTGGATATATTTCGGTACTTATGCTACCGAAAGCATATTAGTCATACTATATATATATATATATATATATATATATATATATATATATCCGTACATTTAACCATGTATGATGTATCGGTCTCCAATACTTGATTAATCATATTGTAGAATGAAATTGGATCATGTTTGAAATTTTCTAGCTAATTATGGGATTATGCTTCAAATAGCAAAATGCATACCCGAAATTTTTTTTTTACCACTGTGAAAATTCGAATTAAATTAAAAACCACCCGACGCTACTTTTGTAGAAAAATACTACCGCTGCACAAGCATTTCTCACACCAAGCCAGATTGGATCTGCACAACAGTTTCGCGCACCGGAGTGATCCATACAATAGTTTCGCACACCAAATCCATGCAGGAATTTCACGCATTCCCGGATCCGCAAAACCCTTTTGCACACCCATTTCCGATCCGCAGCAACATTTGGCGGACCAAGTTACCACGCACAGCGTTGGAAAAGAGCATATAATTCAAAGCCCATTTTTGTAAGGACCATCTGATTTGCATCAAGATCCGTGCTATATACATTACAATCCGTGCAAGTATGTCAATTTCCGTGCGCACCTATTGAATTTTGAATAAAAAAATTAATGTCACAGCTTTCCTTGGTCAAAACACGTCTTTGACCAAGGAATGTGACAGCTTTCCGTTCACTCTAATTTTATAACGACCATCTGATTGCATTAAGATCCGTGCTAAGTACATTCAAATCCGTGCAAGTATGTCAATTTCCGTGCGCACCAAATAGGTGCGGATTTGTGCGGGTTGGTACGCGAAATTCCTGCGCATATCCGGTGCGCCAAATCATTGTGCGGACCACTCCGGTGCACGAAACTGTTGTGCAGACCCAACTTGGCTTGGTGCGCGAAATGCTTGTGCGGAGTGGTGTTTTTATACAAAAGTAGCACCGGATGGTTTTTAATTTAATTCGAATTTTCAGCGGTAAAAAAAAAAATTTCAGAATGCATGTAAGTACGAACATATTGTTATTTTTAATTTAATATATAAAATTATAAAGTAAAAATATTAATACATACATGTAAGTAAGAATATTAAGAAAATTATAAAGTACGAACATATTATTATAGATATTACTTATTAGAGTATTTAAAATCTGTAAATTGGAAAACAAATTAGCAAGTTTTAATCTTAGCAGTTGATAAATCAAAACAAATTAAATTCAACAGAATTGTTACATCCATTCAGATTGAGACTCCTATTTTATACATATAGATATATATATGGAGATTTATTGATGAGGACATTAGATTTTAGTCATGTAGATAAAAAAGTCTGAAAGTAAATGTTTCACCAACTAGCTATCACTATATATGGATAGCAAGTGTTGCACTTGCTTGCCTTTATTATGTATTTTAATTTGTATACTGTGTGGACGTATCTCAAAAGGTCGGCTGCATATTTATATATTATTATAAGCGGGGAGGGGAGCAGTTTGTTTCCTATTTTGTCAATTATATATTCAGGTTTTTTCAGGTACGCAGGGAATTTACGTCGTCATATTCGTTTCAAGATTGTATATATATATATTTTTCATTTTTTTTTTAGAGAAAGGTCTCTATCACAATACTTTATGACATCAATCCATGCCACAACACTTTTTTTTATTCATAATTGCTAATATTCAAAATTCAAATAGTAAATCATAGATAATTTATTATATTCTTCTATATGAGTAATGTTTTCATATTAAATTTAATAACGTTTTGAGTTAGATAAATTTTAGTGTGTTTAATGTTTAGTTCTTAGTTTTGTGAGACAAACTAAAATAATTATGTATTTTTTGTGGACACTTTTTTTTTCGTGAAAATAAAGGAAGATCAATTGTTTAAATTCATCATCTAAATTTTAAACTTTGAAATTCTAATGATAAATATATATAGGAGGGATCCACTTACAACATTTGTAAGTTAAAACATCTTACAACAATTCGGTTTTGCGATTTTCAAAGTCCAAATAGTCGATTCAAACCAAACAACATGATATCTATATTAAAATATACTTGGAGATAATATTTTACATTTATTTGATTTTTTTTACTATTTATTAAGTATTTTACAAAACTGTTGTTTTTCAGTAGTCCAGAATAGTCTACAAACAATAGTTTTTTAAAATACTTAATAAATAGTAAAAGTTTCGAAAAAAAATATAAAATTTTATCTCCAAGCACATTTTAATATAGATATCATATTGGACGGTTTGGATCGACTGTTTGGACTTTGAAAATTATAAAATTGAATTGTTATAAGATGTTATAACTTACAAATTGTTGTAAGAGGATATATATATATATTATATATATATATATATATATATATATATATATATATATATCTTATTTTATTTCTAAAGTTATATATATAATTATGGCAAAAATCATAATAACTTTTAGTTATTCTTTGCGTAACATCATGTGAAGAAATCAACGGTACATATCCGTATATATATGGTTTTAATACAGAAGTAATTCTATTTTTCTAAAAAAATTGAAATGTGTCAATTTACTTTTAGTTATCAGAACATTAATGACTGAACACAACTGCTAACGGATTACTGAGACTACATAATTTTCTATCCATCATGACGGAGAACAGAACATTTTATGTTTAATTAATAATAATAATACTTGACAGTGCTTTTCAAAGTTTTTTTTTTTAAAAAGAAAACGAAAAAGGATGGGGACATGTCGGCAAATAGGAAGAGCTGTTGTGTCTTGATTCTGATCCGTTGGATCTACACCATGTTTTGCACTACATTTTCTCAAATTTTAATAAATAACATACAAAATAAATTAATTAAAAATAATAACATCACTTTTCTGAAATATCTAGAAATAACACTTCTGCTAGATGGATAATCCAGTGGAATTGAATTGGCCCAATTCTACTGAATAATTCAACATAATTACAAAGTTGCTGATGAATTGAATAAAATTATAGAAGTTGAATCCAATTCCGTTGGATAATCTAGCAGGATTACAATTTCAACTTAAGCGCAAGTGTTATTTCTAAAAATTGATTAAAAACCATGTTATTTTTTAAATTTATTTATTTTGTATGTTATTTATAAAAAAAAATCGGCTACATTTCGATCTTACGATTCAGTTCTGAGTTTTATTTTCTCGCCTATACAACAATTATTCGTCAGGTACGCAGCTCAAAAAATAATTCTCAGGTCGATGGATCAAATCACAGGGCTGTGTCGTTGTACAATCACGAGGAAATTAATATTATCTGAGGTAACATAATTGTTTAGATTGAATCCTGTCCGTTGGTTTTAATACTATTACAAATTTTACAGAATTCCGTTCCATCGTAAGTTTGGACTGAATTGACTTAAATTCTGATCGGATGGTTGGGATTGAAAATAAAAAATTATGTTACCTCAGAGGATGCATGCTCGATCACGCTTCTTTATCGACCACACAGACACAGGGGTCCCACGACAGCAGCATACGTGTTCATATGGCGTTCCGTGTTGAGTTTTATTTTTGCATATTACTGTGTTTTCCTCTTTTTCACCGACACCAGATAGTAAAAGAGACTGATGGAAGTGTGTGTGTGTGTGTGGAGGACGGTTGGAATGTACTATTTTTTTTAGTACTTCAATATATTATATATTATTTATCTTTGTTTTTAAAGTCTGTACAGTTGATCTGAACTACTAAATATGTTTTTCATAATAAAATATACTTGGAGACCAAATTTTATAATTTTTATAAGTTTTTTACTATTTTTTTTCTTAGATACAATACCACTATATATATATAAGGAGGGATCCGATTACACCACTTTTGAGTTACCACAAAGTTCCCCTCCTCATTTTCTACATTTTCAAAGTTCAAATCGTCGATCCAAACAGTTCAACATGATCTCCACAATAAAATGTACTTGCAGATCAAATTTTACATTTTTTTTAATTTTTTTTTTTTACTATTTATTAAGTATTTTACAAAAACTAGTCAAATTCAGACCATTGAATTTTGTACCAATCTTAATAAATAGTAAAACATTAAAAAAAAAATGTAAAATTTGATCTGCAAGCACAATTTATTTAGATAATTATGTTGAACGGTTTGGATCGACGATTTAGACTTTGAAAATATAAAAAATGAGGAAGGTATCTTTGTGGTAACTCAAAAGTGGTGTAATCGGATCCCTCTTAGATATACACACACAGTAACATAAAATCATATTGATTTTAAGAATTCAATTTTCCCAATCCGCATGATCTTAACCAGATGGTGGAGAAAAAATTATCTTTGAATAATTAAATTGTTTAGCTTCAAGATTTTGGAATGAAATATGCAATACTGATTTTTATTGTTCATAAAATTATATGTGCTATTTTCCTTTTTTGGGTTTTGAAACCGAAAAAAAAATTGACTTGATCGTTCTAAATAAATTAATATTCAATACACATTGCACAATTAATATACCGATACCATCAATGTATAAAGAACAATATAAAGGGGGTGTAACTTGTAAGTAGGTCTCAAAGTTTAACTTGTGTATGGTAAAAGAATCAATTGATAATTAAGATAAATTAAAGAAGAGACCAATTGATCATGTTTTGATTAAACTAATGATGGTGGTCATGTCACTTGATTCGGGGCGATTAATTATCAGATAATATCTTTGATTAGAGAATCAATTACAATAATTGCATGGACCCACGTGATGCTTAATGAGGTAGTCTCATCTAATTAAACAATTAATCAACTAATCAATTGATTAATTAACTAGTGAACATCTACTACAATTATGTACGCTGACGCTCTTGTTGCATCACTTCATTTTGACCCCTTGAATGTCGGATTCAGTCAATTTTTTTATTTTATTTTATTTTAGTATAAAAAAGATTGATTATTTTTTGTGTGCATTGAGAATTTGAGGATGTTACACAGTCCAAACAATTACAGGAGGATATATGCCGACTTCTTTTATTTTATAATTTAATTATTTTTTTAATGAGAGTGTTGGAGTCCATCCAACATTCTTTTCAATCTTTGTTACTATTACAGAATATTTCCTCTATGCAGTATTCACATAGTGCTTGAATCTGACTCCCGCTGCTTTTTAAATAGAAGAACAAGATTTTGTTATTCAAATTGCAGTCGTTTCTCTATGTTGAAATTCATACATGAAATTTTTTAACAAATGAGATTAGAATAACAGAGTCATGCTCTCCTAATTGGAGAGCAGCAGAGTCAGTTCCTAGTGCCATAACCTTACTCAATAGAAAATCACATATGATAATATTTTATTCGTACTATTTGACTATATAATAATAATAGTAGCAGTAGTTGTAGTAATTATGATAAAATTAAGAGCATCTCTAATGAAGAAACTGAATAGAAATTCACATTAGCAGTCAGCTGTAAAACAGAATTTAAAAATTAAGTAAATCTTAATAAGCATGTACGTACCATGTATAACGACTAACGAGGACCTACATAATGCAAAGTACAAAAGGTGGACACACAACAACCAGTCAAAATTAAAATCCAGGTTCTTAATAGACAGCCAAACTGGAGAGAAAGATGGTGCCGACCAATAATATTAAGGGCACGTGTCACAATTATATATATATATATGAACACTTGTTGGCACCACCTAAGCTGCCAGCTAATGGTAACGAAGAAATTTTTTATTAATGATGCGAGTAAAAATCGAAAAAATCTTAAACAGTTTCCGACCGAATGGATTGCATATTAATATTATATACTTGATAGACTATTAATTAAAATGGTTTTGTTTATTGGAGTAAATGTCTAAATGATAGAGCGATTCGATTCCTGATAGCAATTAGCAAAAAAGATAACAATAGATTACTTTTTCTGTACCCGCCCGTCAGTCAACAATTAATACATCTAGGAAGAAACTCAAGTCGTAAAAGGTCGTAAATAAGGGAAGCTCGCTGTCATTTTTTGATGCTGCTGATCCGTACGTTTGATGGCCCCGCTAATGACAGGTGTGAGAAGAATGGGGTGCCGACAGTCGCTATCTTGATAGAGAGCCAGAGCCCAGAGGAATAGAATAGAATGGGGATTGGATGGTGTACGCACGAACCGTAGGTTCTGACAACTTGGTGTAGTCAACCTTTAGGAGGCTTGCCACCTCTAGTAGACTCTTAGTTAATTTGCTACTCCAATAAAAATAGAATTGCAGGAAATGACATTGATAGTTCATTTTGATTAGACAGATGATTGTATTTTCTCTAAATTTTTTAGAATTACAATTGTTCCGTTCATTACTATTTCTAATGCTTTTTTAATTTTTCATTTAGTTTGTAATTTAACAGATAATTAACAGAGATTATCCTTCATGAATCACATCAACTTTTAAGGCGTTTTTTTCCTTTTCATACTTTACATTCAGCTCAGCTGGATAGTATTTACTTATGATGGACTACGTCAGATCTTTTTATTGTTCACTCGCTTTATAAATGATTTTTATTTAGTGGTATTTCTAATAATATTTTCAATAACCTTTGGAAAGCAAAGATTAATTCTCTTAAGATCAAAATTTTTGTTTGGTTACTTAGACATGACAAAATTCTTACTAAATGTAATTTACGTACTAGAGGTTGGCAAGAAAATATTTTAGTGGTATTCCCAACAATATTTTCAATAACCTCTGGAAGACAAAGATTAATCATCTTAAGATTAAAGTTTTTATTTGATTACTTAGACATGACAAATTTCTTACCAAATGTAATTTACGTACTAGAGGTTGGCAAGAAAATATAGATTACACATTTTGTGATGCCTATGAGGCTGTCCATCACCTTTTCGTTACTTATCATTTTATTTCTACTTTGTGGTCTTGGATTGGTAATCACAACAATTATGTTTTTAACTTTACCCAGGTGTCTGACCTTTGAAATTTTGATTATTGGATTCCTCTAAAAGATTCATTATTGGTTGGGTTAATTAGGACAAGATTGTGTGATTGACCAGAAATAAGATTTGTTTTCAAAATATACCAGTACAAATCTATTAGTTCCGTAGTATCTTCTATAGTTACTTTGACTTCATATTGGTGTAAGGCTCGTTTAGATAACTCATATTTTAAATTATTATTGATTGTGTCTTTTGATGTTTATTCTTTAACTCAGACAAGCCCCTTGATAGTTCTCTCGGATACATATTCACTGGTCAGCGTGGACCCTACTCTTGGGTTCAACGGGTAGATATTTCTGATGTCATTGATGAGGCAACTGGATTATTATCTCCTGATTAGTCTTTAGTTGATACTAGCTCCTCATCTTTCTCTAGTGTGATTGCTATTAGTGATTGATATAATTGGATTTTCTTATGTTACTTTATTTTGTGGATGTTGGTGCTAGTTGGATATTGTTCCACTAGTTTGGTATAATTGGATATTCAGTGCTATGCACTATTTTGTATGGACTATGTTTCGTAATGAAACAGGAGGGATTTCACTTTTGCAAAAAAAAAAAAAAGTTCACTGTGATTGTTTTTTTTGGATATTTCATCAACTTTTACCCCCGCCCCATTTATAAGTTTGTAAAATAAATGTTTATGGTACAATTTAATTTGTTTTATGATTTTTTTAGTTGTTGCAATTATGAGAATATATGTTCTCTCTTTTATTTTTATTTTTATAGATTCACATGAACTCACGGATCAATGTAAAAGTGCTATTGACCTAATTTTTTTTTTGTTGGTTTCTCTATTGACCTATTGTAGTATCACCTTGTAGTTAATAGAAAATCTTTAAAATATCCTAAAATAAATTTACGGAATCCTGTAGGCGGGTATTCCGCTTTTCTAATGAAATGGGTTAGTAACTGTTTCTAACTGTTGAGTTAACAGTAGGGGTGTCAATGAGTACGGTACAGTTATATTGGAAGTATTTTCATACTCATACCTGCTAAGAATGATTTTATTTATACTCTACCATTATTCGTTAAGAATCTACCATATCCTGTTCTATCCTTACTCATTAAAATTATCGGGTAATGAAACGGTAACAAATAAATAACGAATAATACTAATATAATAATTAGTTTATTATACTTTACAAATAGAACATCAAAACTCATTCATTTCGCACATATGCAATGACATTACTATAAAAAAATAAAAATAAATGCGCAATCAATTTCAAATAGTTTTTTATAAAGCAATAGAATTCAAAAGCACGGATATATCTTCCGACAAATTCAATTATTTAACTAAGGAATAAGACATACAATTAAAAGTAATATGTTTAATATTTTTCTTTATAAACCAAAAAAAACATGTGCTAAATAACAAAAACACTCAATAATTATTTCTCAAACATTATCAAGTGAAATATCACGCAAATAAATATCACCGTCACTAAATTATCATATAATTTTATTTTATATAATTACCCTATAGGGTAATAGGTACGACATAGTCTTTACTCATACCCTTATCTATTTAGATAACAAAAGAAATTCCTACTCATACCCATACCGCCTTATTGAATACAGTACGGGTCAGATAAACGGTTAAGAATGTATCATTGACACCCCTAGTTAACAGCTGACCGTGATTAGTGTTGTAGTTCAAATTTGAGTCATAAATAAACAGAACAATAAATACAATGTTTTTTTTACTAAATCCAACAATTCATCCATTGATCTAATAAGTCCAACGATAAAAAAAAATAAATATTAACTTTTCAATAATTCCAACAATCCAACAAAATTGATTCTACTGGTACTCTATTGACAGATTTATAGAAAGAAAATTAGAAAACCTAAAGTAACATATTGGTAAACGTTTAAGTAACATATTAGAAATAGTAAACCTAAAGTAACATACTGGTAATAACTAATTAGTCAAATATCTAATTACAGATATGATATGTTACATTAATACAATATACATAATAGTCTAAATTAGAGTTACCAGTTTGTACATTCAGAGATTATAATTTAATTGCTAATTTGCAAGTAAATTAGGGTTACCAATAAAAAATTACTAATAGCAGATTTAAAGAATCTAAATTAGAGTTACCGGTAAATAAAAAAATTAATAATTACCAATTCGCCAATTCGCCAATTCAAAGATTCAAACATACAATACATTCAAAATAAATTCACAGTAAAACAAATTTAGAGTTATTAGCGCCATTTTCTTAAGAAAAGCACCACCTTCATTTTTTTTTAAGAAAATAAGTACCTTCATTTGCTTAAGAAAATGAGCAATCTTCAAAATCCATTACACGGCTTTAATTATATCTGAATCGTTTCAATATATGAGAGATTAATATAAAAAAAAAATTAAAATTATGTGATGAATTTTTAACGATTCAGATGAAAGAAGATGAGAATGCTCCAGCGGATTTGGATCTATCGTTCGCTTACTTGTGTACATGCTTTTGTTTTTGTATTTTCTATTGGGCAGCGGTTAGTTCGCGAATCGCGAGGATCCGCAACTGCGATGAAGAGGCTCACATATATGGGCTATCAAAAATAATTAAGAAAATAATACGGGCTACTGTTGGAAATGGGGTTCAAGGTTGGACAAATTATTTTTTAGGGTGGGGGCAACAATTAATTAGTATATGGATCAATTATTAATTTTTTTTTTCAAATTCCAGAGATACAATAACAATCAGATGTCCATTTTGTTGCTTTTGTGGAGCATAATGTGTTTTAAACTTTTGTATTGTACTTTTTATTTATTATCAAACCATTTCGTATCTTAATTTATTGGCGAAATATTAGTCGCACTATGATATCCTTATGTGCAAGTTATCACAAACCTTATATATTTATATGGAGGTAAAATGTGGTAGCGTAGGGAACGCACCACCCCCAAAAAAGAAACAAAGAAAATATTATACAGAAATATACTTGTAGCTCAACATCACTTTAAAATTGCGTCACATCTAATTTTTTTTTTCATTTTATATTTATCCAAACATAAAATGTCTTAGGCCTTGTTTGACCCTACGAGAATTGATGGCAATTTTATTTTTTCTGTAAAATTTGAAAAATTATTTGTTTATTCCCACAATTTGATAATTTTTTATGTGAAAAAAATAATTCACTCCAACCTATTTTTTTTTCCCACGAACATATAGCAACTTCAATCCTATCCTCATAATCATTAAATTTTAGTGTGAAACTAAAAGGGAACTAATTAACAGTTAATAGCTTTCATCATGCATTTAAAAAAAAAAAAAACGCAACTTCTATTTTTTTAGCTGACACAACAATCTTTTTTTTTTTTTTTTTTTACTGAAAGTCCGTTGAATTTTTTAATTTGTAGTTAATTTATTAACATGATACCTTCGTAAGTTCCACTATTTTTGCAATTTAATTCCTTTCTGAATTTTATTTATTTATTTGCTCCATTTTTATGAAATTTATTTAATTTTGATTCTAGTAAATTCAATGCTAAAATAAATAAGAGAATTTAAATAGATATACAAGTTTTGAAAACTAATCAGTATTTCACACTATTATTTTTACCGTATAATTGAACATTTATTTCAACACATTTCTATAATTATTTACGTGCATGGTAATCTTCGAAGTTTTTGTATCATGCATACTTATGTGAAATAAACTAAATTATGGATCATGCATACTTATATGTTACCGTAAAATAAATTATGGATCATGCATACTTATGTGAAAATTAAACATGTTCTTATTGTAATTTCGGACAATGAGAGAATATGGTCCCCCATTTCAGGGTCGGAGCCATGTATTGTGAATGGGGTCAATTGATCCCATTAATTTTCGAAGTTTTTGTATTTTTATATATATATTTTTTATATGAGGAGGGTTCAAATGCACCCAAAATTTCATGCTTCTATTTACTTTCATTTTTGTATCTCCTTTATCTTCATTTTTAAAATCCGAATAGTCAATCCGAACCATTCAACATGATCATCATGATAAAATATGCTTGGAGACCAAATTTTATATTTTTTTGAATTTTTTTACTATTTTTTAAGATATGTACAAAATCACTTTATCGGATGGTCCAGAATCTCCTTAAAACAATGATTTTGTACTTATCTTAAAAAATAGTAAAAAAATTCAAAAAAATATAAAATTTGGTCTTCAAGGATATTTTATTATGATGATCATGTTGAACGGTTCGGATCGACTATTAGAACTTTAAAAATGAAGATAAATGAGATATAAAAATGAGAGTAAATGAGAGCATGAAATTTTGGGTGTATTAGAACCCTCCTCTTAAATATAGTTTAGAATAAAATATTACCAGTTTTGTATTTAGCATGAATTTTTTTATATGATTGACCTCTAATATGTATTTGATATGTATTTGATGCAATATTTTAAAAGTTTGGCTCTGCCTACCCACTTAATTGATTGCTACTTGCTAGTTATTTCCAGTTACATTCATTATGGATTCAAAAAGGTGCAGCGAAATCATTGGTGGATGATAATTTCTGTCTGTTTGTTGCATATTTATGTTGAAACCTATACTTGACTACTTACACCCATCCCCTAAGCGTAAAGCACCTAATACACCATCTTAGTTTAATAAAAGCAACATCCCTCTTTATTTTCATCTTTTTTTAGAAAAATAAAAAGTCTATTGAAGGATGGTGGTCCCAGCGACAACGAGCTTTGACAACATAATATAACAACACTTATTTTTTATTCATTCAATTCATTTCTGATAAGGTTACGTAATATTATTTAATTTTGTCGTCCATATTTTATGAGAAAAATGTACGTATATACGTACGGAATGCGTCGTTGTTGGTGATGGATGAACAAATACTTTTTTAATAGTGTCATAATTATAATAAGCACTTTGGCAACCCATTTTTAATATCTATAAAGCATTTATGTCCTTGCAATTGTATTTTTTTTTTTTGCCGTCTCAATAACTATATCAATCATTTCTCAACCACTTTCAAATCATCCCCTATTATATTACTAATATTACATATTAAATGTTGAACTGGGCTGGGCTAGGGTGATATATGGAGTAAAACAAATTTTTACTCCATGATATTATATTTCTATTTTGAAAATTTAAACAATCGATCCGAACCGCTTAACATAATCTCTATATTGAAATGTGTTTGAAGACCAAATTTTATATTTTTTTTTTTATATTTTTTTACTATTTATTAAGCCACTTTGAAAATCACTGATCCGATGGTCCAGATTTTTTTACTGTTTTGTACTGTTCACAGTGGATCAGCGATTTTCAAAGTGGCTTAATAAATAGTAAAAAAAATTAAAAAATATGTAAAAAAAATTGGTCTCCAAGCACATTTTAATATGAATAACATATTGGAAGCTAGGTTCAAATCGGCTATTTAAACTTTGGAAATGAAGATATAGCGTGGAGTACAAATGTGTTTTACTTCATGTCTCCCTAATCAATCTCTTAAATGTTATAGTATATATATATTTTTTATAATATATTATTTTGTATGTGGCTTTTCTAAAGTATTTGCTAACTAGTAATTGTTTCACGCATTTGCGATAGAAATTGTAATTATGACCGATTCCTTTGTAATTAATATATAGACCAAATATTCATTTTGGGGAAACATTTTGTGGGTTTCTTCTTTACTTTCTCTTTATATTTATTTTGGGAAACATTTTAGCTTCATTTAGTTTCTTTAGTTACTTAATCCTTCTGAATATTGGTTTTTTACTGAGAATTAGAATCATGAGTAGAACTAGGGTGCTCCCAAATTCACCAAGCCTCTTTGTGAAATCAACTCTAAAATCTATTTAATTGACTTCAAACAACGAATTCAATCCGTTGAAATCCTTCTATCTAATGAGTGATGCGTCTACATGTGAAAATTTTAAAGTTTCGAATTAATTTAGTATAAAGTCAAGTGGTCAAAATTAGAAGGTTTATAAATTAATTTTAATGCATTCATTTTTTGGATGTCTTTTGACCACTTGACTCTATACAAATTTAAGTTTAAATTTTAATTTTTTGCATGTAGACGTATCACTCGTAAGATAGAAGGATTTAAACGGTTTAAATTCGTCGTTTGAAGTCAATCCGATAGATTTAGAGTTGAGTTTACAAAAGTGTTTGGTGAACTTAGGAACACCCTAGTTCTACTCTAGAATCTACTTCACAGTAAAATTTGTTGGAAGTAATTAACTCAAATTGACTAGTAGCACGTCACAGTAAAATTTGGTGAGAGAAATTAAAATACAATTAGTTCAGTCCGATCGGCGTCTTGCTAGAATTGCATGGATAGTTTAGTTTCATGAATCAAATTTTGTTGAGTTAAAAATTTAATCAATATTGTTCTGTTTCAGTTTTATTGGCCTGTAGTTAAACACAGAAATATAATTTGCGTTAAGATTTACGTACATTGACTTTTTTTACATCAATTAATTATCAATAACATTTGACATTATATATTGTCGGAATATTTGATCATTTGATCTTAATACTTCAAGAGTAATGTTTTTATATATATACTAATTTGTTATTTTATTTTACTCTGTGTAAAATAAGAGGTAAAAAATGATGAAAAATAAATAACTTATATACAATCATTTTTTTATAACTTGACTTAGCGTTAAATACACTTAAAATAAATTGGGTTTTACAAATTTAAATTTGTCGATCTAATAGATTTTACAATGTAGCTCACCGAGACACCGACCACGTTAATAAGATATATTTTATTTTATTTATTAATTTTATCATTTCTTAAATTCCATAATATTATAATTTTCTTATGGCGCATAATATAATATTTTGTAATTACAAGCTTCATACCTATAATATATTAAAACTTAAAAAAAGTCAAATAATAAATATCTAATAGATACAAATCATATTTTGTCATAAGAAAAATAATCAAAATGTATATATGTGGCAGTACTTTTTAAGATGATATATATTAGAAATATTAGCAAGATCATAACCTTAACCATTAAACAGATTTGGATGATTAATTGAGAATAATTTAATGATTTTAGTGCTGCCAGCTAAACCGGATTTATTCTAGATTAATTGGCAGTAAGAAATGGCCTATTACCAAACGAATCTGTGTCCATGATTTGTTGCTATATATGGGCCAACAGAAAAATAATGCACATATATATGCATATATCTTGAAGTCAGAATTGTAAAAATTTATTTCATGACTAATATCGTAATCTAATTAAATCAGTTAATTAGGTACGTACGTGACATTAATTAAGCTTTGATTTGAAATTTGATTGTCAACGACAAGTGTTGACTCCCCAGCATCATGAGTCATTAGTTTATTTGTATATAATTAGGTACGTAATCATTATGAATTTATTATTGTTCATAGCTATATATATATATAGCGTGTGGCATACAGGAAAAAAAAAACATTCTTCTCGTAATTAGGTACTAATAATAATTTTATTATTATTATTAGTATTATTTTGATAATGATAATTTAATTTAGGAAGCTAGCTAGCTGGCAGAAATATGATTTGAAGCAAATTGGCAACGTGCATGTACATGAATGAAAGCAGGAGGAGCAAAGAAAGTATCATGCAAAGCACCTCATACGAAGCTGGAAAACGTTTATTTTAACAAAAATGTGACGAGCAAACAACAACAACAAATTGTTTGAATTTTTAATTTTTGTTTTGTCCTTTTGGATTAATTGCTAGTTTGACCTAGTCAATAGTCATTGAACGATTCAAAAAGGCTGGACATTGTCCCTTTGCTACAACCCTCCAACTCATCCTGCCTCCTACAATCCTACGTCAATTAATGTATTTAAAGCTTCCTTTTTCTGAAATTTATATTTTCTCCATTTTCTATCACACTGAAGGTTTTCGGTATTTCAGACACCCTTTAAATCTGAAATCGTACACAAGAATTCGCATCCTGCATAATGGACGTGCGTCAATAGATCTGGACTGTCAGATTGAGATCCGCACTAATATTAAAGGGCTCCGTACGTTTTAGGCATAAGCCGGATTGGTACACTACAACACGAGATGTTTCCTATGAAGGTACGTAGGAGGCGGTTTAACGGGTGTCGTATCAAATACATCATATCAGAACTATTCGATTCGTATTAAAGTTTGTGTGTATTAGTTCACATTAATTTTAAAGTTGTTCACATGAATTCTAATGCGATTCTGACTTGAAATATAATTGAATTTGATCTGATATCTATTGGTTATTTCTTCATTTAAGTATGAACTAGAATGAAACCTTATACTAAGTTTCAGATTTATGATTTTATACAACATATAATATTTTACTTAAGAGGAGGGTTAAAATGTCTCATATCTTTTATGTTTTATAATTTATATTTTCATTATCGAAGTTCAAATAATCAGTTCGAACAGATCAAAATATATACATTAAAATATACTTGAAGACTAAATTATATATTTTTTGAAATATTTTTTACTATTATTTTCGATTAGTACAAAATTATTGTTTCTTGATCATTCAAAAATAATAAATTTGTATCTATCTAAAAAACATATATTTTTTTAAATAAATATAAAATTTGATCACAAAGCATAATATATTAATCGGTGCATATTGACTACTTGTAATTAAAAAACGAAGATAACATATATAAAGCATGATTAAAAAACGAAGATAACATATATAAAGCATGATGAGACATTTCAACCATTCTCATTACTTAATTATGTTTGACGAAAATTCTGTGTATTACAATATTGAAAACATAATTAATGTATTACTGTGATTCATTATCTATATACTAGTATTGTGGCCATGCGTTGCAACGGAAACATATTATAAACTTGAATATAATATAAATATATCTTTTTGTTTGACATTCACACAAAATTTAAAAAAATATTAAATGAATAAAAGACACACACAAAAAAAAAGAAATTTAAATAATAAATAACAATAAAAGAAACAACAAATGAAAAAAAAAGATCAAATATAACATGAAAAAAGTTCTTGAAGTATCATTGTCAGTGTGATTCTCTTCAATATAGTGTAACATTTATGAAAATGAACAAACAAATATGAAAAATATATTAATTAAAAGATAAAAAATGAACAATATTTATGAAAATGTACACATTAAAACAACGAGCATACAGTATTTTTTTAATTTTAACAAACCAAAGAATGACAGTCTCTGCCAAAGAATTATGTTATTGGAATATTACTCAAATCATATAATAACTAAAGAGGGCAATAATTCGACAAAAAGTTGATAATATTCATTTAAAATAATAAACAAATTTAGTTAACCCGCTAAAAAATAATTAATTAAACTGCATTTTTCCTGAGCTAGAAGGTTGATACTTCATATATTCTCTTAACTAATAATAAAAAGATAGAATATTTCCTATATTATTGTTAGTGTTATGATCTAGAAGCCAACTATTTATAGTTGTATTCTGTATTTTGTTCATGAAATTAAATAATCATTTGTTCCTTGAGTGTTTATATAAGAATGGAGATATGTAATGATCCAAAAGTAATTGACCAAATTTACTTTCTTATATGAGGTTTTTAAAATATATGTATGTGTGTGTGTATATACGGTATATTGCAATGTGTATGTCCTCTTATATATTGGACTATACATTGTCAGTTGATCTAAACTGTTCAATTTGTTCTCGACATTAATATGTGTTTGGAGACCAAATATTATATATTTTTTTAAAATTGTTTACTTTTTTAATATTTATTGAAAATCGTTGTTTTTTTTATGGTCTAAATTTGTCTGAAAAACAACAATTTTCAATAAATCCAAAAAAATAGTAAATTTTTTTCCAAAAAGAATATAAAATTTGATCTCCAAACACATATTAATATGAAGAACAAGTTGAACAGTTTGAATTGGCTGTTTGGACTTTGAATCTAACAATTTAGAGTCTAATGTACAGGATGACTTAGGTATTGCAATGTACCGTAGCCCATCTCACTATATATATATATATTTTATTTGAAACCTGTTGGTGATTTTTAATATATGTTGGTGTGAATCTGATTTATGGATTTCAAATCGGACAAACTAAATTGCAACTGTTGACCCGTACTATTAATGGAGAAAAAACAACAAATACAAGTACATAAATTCTTATTATTAAATGGACAGTCCGTTGCAAAGTATGAAACTAAAAAGATAAAATTATTCTTTTGACTTTTGAAATATGTAACCTGGCGTATACTAAGTATAAAATAAAAAAGATGAACTTAATAATTGACAGAATAACTAAAATGATAACGGTCAACGATAATTATAACGTAGAACGATTCCTATTTATTTATTTATTATTATTTTTTTGAGATTTTTTTCTCCTTCAATTTGAAAGTTAATACAAAAATTAACCTGTTAAAAAAGTATATACATAGGCTACGTTTCGACGGGAACTAGAATAGCTAGAATAGTAAATTTTAAAAATAGTAAATGAGAATAGAGAAAAAAATAGTGATTTTTAGATTAGTAAAATAGTGCTATTCGAAATAGTAAAAATGTTGTTTGGACTGTATATTTGAAATTGTTAATAGCTGTAACTGATAAATAATAGTGCAAACAAGATACTTATTAAAAGAAAAAATAGACAAGTGAAATCTCAAATGAATTGTCATGACGTGAAAATAACAGAAAATAGGCAAGTGATGCCAATTTTGTAATTTCGAAACTGTATTGACAGTAATAAATATTTTTTTCACTCTTCACATTTTCAAATTAGTAGCTATTTAAACATTTATAAAAAATAGAAAATAATAACTATTCCAACTATTTTAAAAAATAAAAATATTATTTAAATACACATTGTTATTCAGAATAGCTCATATTATTAAATAACCTTCTCTTCTAACTATTCTCAGTTCATTCACACATAGTTTACATGAATACAAAATACAATTCCAATATTTGAGCATAAAGCTTATTGATAGTTGGAGTCTTTGAGACATGCTAGCCAGTTGGGATTCACATCTGCTGCGATCCTAAAAAGGTGAACAGTAATTCTAAAATTTCTGTCTTTTCAAATTTAACCATCTAATAATTTTGTGCACGTATCTCAAAGAAGCTGATTTTTCGTTGCACGAATCTCAAAACAATTCAATAGTTGAATTTGAAAAAACAGAAATTTGTAGGTCACTCTTGATGGGTTAAGAATCGCAGCAGTTTCGGATCCAGCTAGTTGGCCTCCGAAGTCGGAACCCGCCGTATAAAATTAATTATTTGTTTCTTTTGAGAAATGGACACGTGTGATGAGAATATACACATACATTAATTGATAGAGTCCCGTCAACGTGAATAGGCTATAAAAGCAAATGCCATAGAATTACCTTTACCGTACCAATTATTGTCTTTCCTATTTCCATATATATAACAGTATTCATTCATGCATAACCCTTTACCGTACCATTTTTAATTTTCATTGTTAATTAGTGCATGCATTAACGTACGTTGAACTAGAAAAATTAATAGTTATCATCTACATAATATATATTGTACGTGTATATATATACGCTATTGAATGATGAAGTTGTGTACGGCAATACGTAGTGCCAAATGTTAGCTTTAAAGCACTTGTGAAAATGATATATATATATTTTGAAAGAGACATCACATACCTATATACATATAGAAATGTATTAACACTTGATTGTGTTTCTAAATAAAAGACAGAGAGGTGCACGCTTTGCAAATTGCTAGGAGAAGAAGAAATGAAACATACATGCTGCTGTCAATCTGTCATGCACATGAAATGATGAAATAATGATATGGTGATTAATTCTAATTGTATAGCAACCAGCAGATGGCTTAAGAATGACGGTTATGTCTATAATTTGTTTTAATAATATAATTTCACTAGCTCTTTCTTTTTAAAAGACAAATGGTTGGTTAATTTAGTCATTAGTGCCAGCAGATTTTCAAATTTTAAAATGTCAATTTGCAAATTCTGACACTAACGCCCCAGAAATATGATAAATTAGTTAATTTGACACTAATCACCCTGAATAATTAATTAGTTTGCCATCCCTTTTGTTAAATTCCTTGTTCCTAATTAGCACATATCATTTGGAAAATATTGGGTAAGTTAATTATAATATCCTTTTATTTTCTGGTTCCTTTATTGAATATTTATGACAAGTATATATAGATGATTACGTTAATATATATTCCATATATATATATAACCAATATGACCCATTGTAGTTTACAATAGATAAAATGTTTTATGTAGCCACACCCACCAAATAATTCATACTTTAAATTAATTTTAGTTTTGTCCCTTGTAATTTTTTGTGACGCTAAAAAAATTCCATCGCAGGAACATTCTGATGAAACTGTTATAAATTTGGAGCTAGAGGCATTAACTGTGATAATTATTTATTTATGATGACTCCCTGACATCCATGTAGTGTATTTAGCTGTACATGTTTGGTAACTTTAATTTGGTACTATTTATTGGGTAATATCGACATTTTGAACAAATTTATTACTTTTGTTTCATGAATTACAGGTGGATCATCTATGTCCACTTGTTCTTCTTTTTTCATCTGAAAAAAAAGCCTTATGATCACCAGATACCCTGGTTAATTAATATAACAAAAAAAGGGGTCTGAATAGTCAAAATAATTACTAGAAATAAATTAATTGTTAATAAGGACGTGTTACAATGGTCAATTTTTCATGTTGATAAGATGAGATTTATATCCCAAGCGTGTTCTGCGGTCATTCAATAATGAACAAATTGGCTAACGGAAAAATACATGAAAATCAAATTTGTATACAAATACATTAGAAAAACACGAGCTTAGATTAATTTTTTTTTTCACATACCATCTCGTGCTCACTCTACTATCACCCTTTGCATATCTTATCAAAATTTGTTTCATGATAAGTGTTTTATTTTTATTTTTTTAACCATCACCTTTACTTTTACTTTTGATAATATTATTTTTAAAAATATTTTCATATTTTAATGGATAAATTTTGTCGGAGATCACTAAAGTTTGTCTTTTATCACGAATTGGTCACTCAAGTTTGATTTGTCCTTATGTGGCCAGTTAACTTTTAATTTGTTTCAATTAAATCAATCTATAACTTTTTCTTCCAAAAATAAATAAAATATAAAGTGGTATCGAGATGGATGAGAATATTATGTTAATATTTTGGAGGGAAAATTATGGAGTGATTTCATTACGACAAATGAAAAATTTAGTGGCTATAGAGGGATAAATCAAAATTGAATGATTTATTCGTGACAAAAGACAAAGTTTAGTGATCTTTGACAAAAGTTACACTATTTTAATTGTAAACTTTATATTTTGAATATCTTTCTCAAATTTGAATTTCTCACAACTATATTGTACAATTGAACAAACATTCTTTTCAGTACATGCTCATAACCATGCATTCTCGGATATCTCTAAGGGGATGGATTCCCATAGATGAATATTTTTGAATTCTCATATCTGAAAAATCTCATCCGTACAATATAGTCACAACCGAACATACTCTAAATTAGTTTAAAAACATGGTTTTAAAGAAAAAGTTTAAAAACATAATAATAAAACATACTAAATTGTGTCAATCAACGCAACCCTTGCATGACTTATAAAGGAATATGCCTATATATTGAAAAATGTCACATATTCATATACAGTAGCAATATTGTAACCTAATAATTTTTTTGATAAAACTTTTTTTTTTAAATTAGTGGTTTTAATGTCTACTAACAATTCGATCGATAAAAAATATACTTACAGGGAGTCAAGTGATTGTAATTTCTAGATTTACTTCTTTATTCTCACAAAATTCTATAAACTACTCAAAATCACTCTAATCATCCTTAATCACTTTCTAAATTTCTAGATATATTTTTACTAGATCTATTCTTCCAATCGTATACTCATAATCACTCTAATATCTTAATTCTCATCTCACTCCACAACCGAATCCGCATACTTTTTCGACCACCGCCGTCCACCGACGAGCAGTTCTATTCACCTTCGCATTCTCATCAAAATGATAACTTTATGCTCCGAAAAATTATGCTACTCTCTACATGGCATTTTTTTTTCTATGACAAATTGACAACCCATAAGAAATTGTGCCATATTCATGCATAAATAAACATAAACATTTCTATTACATTAACCCTTTACTTTCTGCTAAATTGAGAAAGCATCTTCAGACGAAAAGATGGTTCCATACTTCCAAGTAATAATTGGTTAGTACCTTTTTTAACTTAATTATGTCGATGGGTTGAGTCATTAATTAATTGGCATGGGTAGGTTTCAAAGCTTATTATTCACATACTTTTATTCGACAGTTGATATACTAATTTTAAATTAAACAGAATAGGTTAATTAATAATAAAAGAAATACATAATTGACCCAGATAGGATGTAACAACAAAAAAAAAACCTTCCTAAAATAATATGAAAATGACCATCTACTGTATCATTACCAGTAGTTATGAATATTATATAAAAATAACCATCTACTGCATGTATCATTAACAGTACTCTGATTGATAAATTATTTGAAAATAAATAATTAACCATCTACTACTGTATAAACACCCAAAAAAAAAAATCTTGTCGGGGGACCGCTGGCGTTGGCCGTTTGGATAGAGACGTTGCAGAAACATGCATTAAATTCTCATGCAAGCTAAATCTTTGTACATACTTTCTCTACCTATCGGCCATACACTTGCCCACAAATAACGGCATATATATATATATATGTAACCACGTACTCATGTCCACATTAATTAAGACTTTAATTGATAGCTAGCTTGTTTTATTCTACTATCATCTATCTATATATATATATACACTTCTACTTGTCAATTGACTTGTAAGCATATATACCGTCTTAATTAGTACGCGTAGTAATTAATATTATAATGCAAATTGTAATTCTTGAGTTGTATAATTAGGTGCCGTAAATATATATGGGGACAATTTTTCTTGTATGACAAACAAGTAAACACAAAAAGTCATGGTTACGTACTTTAATATTTTGTGCCTCTATGAAATTAACTGACTGTTTAAAAAGGAAGGAAAATTAATTATGAGAAGAAAAAAAAGAAAAAAAAATATGAGGTACCAACAAAAATTAAATGCAGAGAGCGGAATCTTGGGGGAAAAAACTGCCACGTACCGTGTGTCCTCGTCCTTTGTGTTCTTTGCTTTCAGAAATATTCACCATTTTTTCCACTGTGACAATCATTCCACCAAAATAAATGCATTCATGTTTTCTGACAAATAATCCCATCGCTAGTACACTTTTCAGCAGTAGCGATAACTAGTTTGGTGAAATTTGGCACAGAAACTCCCATTTTGTTGTTTTGGTATTATCGATCATCATTCAGTTCGCTTCTACTTTAATTGGACTTGTTATATCCATCCTTGTATGTTCCGAAATAAGCAACCAATCAACTAGATACTTATCCATCATGTCATTTCTACCTAGCTCAACATTATTCAGATCGTCAAAATTTGTGTAAAATTATATTATTCGGGTTAGTAAGTGCTGAATAAGATTAAAATAATTTCATTTACATGTAACTCAGAATAATGTTAATTCGAATAGTATTAATTAATTATTTTGAAATAAAAGAAGAATCAATATTTAGTCTAGAGGTACATGTAATGTTCTTCGTGTGGGAAGTCATAAAAAAGAAATGATCAGCTTCATAGAAGTAATTCATTTTTAATTTGCAAATTAAGAAAATTATATTTGGACTGCATCCTAATAATAAGAGCAGTACTAGTTTTAAGTTAATGTTGTACATCCACACATATCATATATTTAAACACCATTTGAACAGCTAAAAATTAAGCTGCTTTCTATGATTGTAAGTGCAAGAGTACTCTTAATTATAATTATGACAATTTAAAATTTCAAAATTTCTAATTATTGACACAACTACACAAGTGTGTAATCGAGTAGGATTTGACCATTTATTAATTCCCTATCAAGCTTAATTAATATTAGAGCAGTCGTCAAAATAACACTACAAGATTATATGAGCTTGTATCTTACGCAAAGTAGAGCACAAAAATTAAATAAGAGTTGTGGTTTTTTTGTGAAACCATGAGCAATTAATATCATGCATCTCTCTCTATATTACAAAATATGCACAAAACTAACAACCATCTGAAGTTAAACAAAATAAAAGAAAAAAGCAACAAAAAAAAAAGAGGGATGAGGCAAAAAACTTCTCAGCCATTTGATAAAATGTGAGAGCCTAGAGAGGACGACCAATAGAAAAAGAAAAAGAGGTAAATTTCGTCAACTACCCAAAGGCTAAGGCACCAATTACAATCTCCATAGTGCTTAATTATGCTAAAGGACTAGTAATGATGAAGGTACTGTGTAATCATTTTGTCTAATTAAAAAGGAGTGGAATCAACATCTAGTGGTGCCTTGTTTTCATTTCTGATCTTTATGAGATATAATAATAATATGTCATTGTCTTTTAAGACCAAGGTAGAGGCACAAACCAAATAATATCAGCCCCTTTTAAAATGTTAAAATAATTAATGCAGGATTGCAAACGAAATTTACCCACAAAAGAAAAAAAAAACAAGAAGAAGAAGAAGAAGAAGAAGAAAAGACAACAAAATGTATATACTAAGAAAGCAGAATTTAGAAATCCCAGAGCAAAGATGAACCAAACCCATTAGGCACCACGCAAGCATCAGATTGAACCCACATCTCATCCGACCCGAATCCAACATCGAAACCGAACCCGTATCCAATCTCATCATGCTCGGCACGGATCACAAACTCTTCGGTAAAATCCGAACCATTAACAAAATCAGACCCAGTCGACTCGGAGCCCTCGTCCTCTAATCTCGGAAGCTCCACAATTTCATCCAACAGCTCCTCTTCAACTGCGGCTGCATCGTGATTTGCACAACGATGATCGGTTGTTACCTCCATTGCAGCTGCCTGTGCTGCTGCAGCCTGAATATCACGGGGCGAGAGAGTAGCCGGGCGCGGCAACATACCGGCCAATTCAGGGAAGTTTAGCACGGCACCTGCACCCTTGATACTCAATGCAGCGACGTCATGCGCACGTGCCGCCATCTCCGGTGTGGGGAATGTACCTAGCCAGATGCGGGATTTCTTTTTGGGCTCGCGAATCTCCGACACCCATTTGCCCCACGTACGCATGCGGACGCCGCGATATGATGGGTGGTGTTGGTTGGACTCACGGGCCCGTTTCGGTTTAGAGGTATCGGGTTTGAGGCCCGGGTTACCGGGGTGGCTTGAAGAAGAAGCGGAGGATGAGGTGGTTGATTCGTGATCAGATGAATCGGGCAGTTGTGAGACCGTCATCTCGGTCAATTGAGTAAAGCAAATTAAAGGAAAAGCAAAAGGGTACGTGCGTTGAGTAGAGAAATGATCGATGAGGCTTCGTGTCAGTGCAGAGATGTAGGTGAACGTAGGTGAGTGTTAAAAAGATCAAGATATCATTGACAAATTTTGTGGAGAGGGAGAGGAGAGAAAGAAGGGGAGCTAGATAAGGAGAGGTGGAAGTGAGAATGGGAGAAAGAAAGAAAGAAAGAAAGGCAGAGAAGGAGAGAGAGGTAATGGGTTAAATTGAATTGAAGGGAGTGTATCTGTGTATGTATTGTATGCATTGTATGTAAATAGAGCGACACCACAACCACCATGGCACCATCCTTTTCTAATTGACGCCTCCCTTCTTGGTGGGTCCCAATCATGGCCCCGCTTTTATTTTCTTTTCTTTTGATAGCCGATTCAAGAAAGGAAAAACAAAAAATATATACGGCCACGGGAAATAGAAAGGCGGGCCCTACGGGGTTGTAAGTTGTAAGTTGTAAGTTGTAACCCCAAAAAAGAACAAAAATAGAAAGAAAGAAAGAAAGTCATACTAACTACGCTGTATTTGGGCGCGGCGCGGCGCGTGTAAGTTTATTAAGCTTGCTTCAATTCAGTATCTTTTAATAATTAATTAATTAATTAATTAATTAATTGCTTTTAGTTAATTGCCTTCTTAATTAAGTGTTATTTTATTATGTCATTGTCGTCGCTCTGTCTTTGAAAAGAAATTTGTTATTAATGTTCGTCCAGTGAAGAGTGCAGACAATTAATTAATATCAAATATATAATTCAGGACTACACTAATTAATTGTGATGATATCAATTGTTACTGTTATTTGATAATATTCACATTTATGTTCATTCTTAATTAAGATCATGATTATCAAATAAAAAATTTGTTGCTTTCATACGTTACATGTTTAAACTCAAATAAAAAATATTTTCTCAGTATTAAATAATACATTAATTGGAACTTTAATTTTTAGTTAAAAATATAATTTGCTGCTTTAGTTCTCACAATAATTGCCGTCCCTAATATATATTCCATTCTAGACTTTTTATTGCCAATGTAAGAGCTCCATTTTATTCTCATATTCCTTCGGAGCAATCTCCCCATTAGGACAAATCCACTACCAATTTGTTTATACATTTTGTATGTTTTGCTAATGTAAGAGCTCCATTTTATTCTCATATTCCTTCGGAGTGGATATTTCCACTTCCCATTCGATTGTGCATTTTCCCATTAGAATAAATCCACCACCCATTTGTATATGCACAGACAGAAAATAATTATTAGACTTGATTCTATCACTATAATCAAGTAAGAATGATCAAATTTAATTGTATTTCGAAAATATACATATTTTATGTGTATTTTTATTTATTTATAGCTAAATGCTTTCAAAAACACTCGTTCTCTTGTACATATCATGTGATAACTGACTTGTAACCTTTTTAATCTATGCAATTGTCTATGAACTTTTAACAAAAAATATTGTATACTTTGACTGACTATAAATTTTTATAAAATAACTGTAATAAAAGGCACAATTATTACAACTCTCAACTTCAACTTCAAAAATTAATTAATAAAAAATGGCTGATTTTATCTTCAATGTGAATTAATTATTTGATAATATTTATGTTTCCTTTTCAATGATGGTGGAATATAGATTTTCATTTTAAGAAAACAAATTCGAATGAAACTTTAAAATTAAAAAATTACAAAATTTCCCTCTTAATATATTTTTTTCATTTATACTCCTTATTTTTATGAGAGTCTGATGATTCTTAATTCAACAAATAAAAGATCATTTAGTTTTTTTTTTTATATATAGAAAGGTACGATGTCTAGCTTACCAATTTCCATTTAATGTCCATAAAGAACCTTCTATCCGGATTCAAACCAACAAACTCTTAGTGTTGCCATTTGCCAGACCAAAGGTTGGTTCTAGAAAAATCATTTTTTTTAATGAAATAATAAGTTTTATAGTTTCTTCTACACATCCAACTCCAATACAAAATAAAGAATAATTAGGGGTAATTTTTGGAAAATTGTTATTTACCATTTGCATTTAATTGGATAAAAAAATTATAATGAAATGTTCTTATAAATATTCGATCCATTGCCAATATAATTATGATAATGATATCGACGTCATTTGTAAAGTAAAATTTACCGTGCGAAAAAGAAATAAATATTAAAAAGAGGGAGGTTCAAATGTCATTTTAGGTATCTTGACTATACCTTCACTTCTAAAATGTTAATAATTGAGAATCTAAATTTTAAATATAAAAATAACACTATCAAATGTGAACTATATTATTTTCACGTTCACAAAAATATTACCATTTTTCTACTTTATTTTGAATTCTTGATTGCTGACCACAACTCATATATAAAAAATTTTGATGTCAAAATTTGTGTCATTGATTTTTGAAACTATGAATTCTCATCAAAATAAAGTCCATGAGCTGCAATTGTTGTGAGCGGGTAGGGGATCATAAACAAAGTAAAAATTTATCATGTGCAGTGCAGAGGATTTAGTGTCATTGAAATTATATAATATGTTTTAGCAGAATACGCCATATAGTCTTAAAACCTTAAAATTACGTGTTTCTTCCTTGAAAATTCGTAATACGAAATTACTCTTTGAAACTACTAAGATTTCTCATAGTTGTCCAATCTATTATCTTATTCTTTTCCCCTCAAACTATCCCCAAATGCAATTAAGAAACACGTAATTGGGTAAATAAGAAAACTTCTCATAGCTATCCAATCTCTCATTCTTGTTTTACAAATCCTTTATCTCGAAATTTTGACAAGGTTTTGAAAAAATACCCAAACTGCAGTTTTATTTCATAATTTTAGATCAATTTTCCGCAAATTAAATTCACAGTTTTAGCCCTTCAAAACTGCAAAACAAATACATGGTATCGGAAAACCAGATTTTTTTTGTAGTTTTAGGCAAAAACAGTAAATTTAATTAATGGTTTTAGTGATTGTGAATTTTTTAATTAAATAGAAAAGGTTATAATTTATTTATTTTTTGAATAGAAATATTAGAAATATTTCATATATTTCTTTGAAACTAGATGTAATACTATATAATTTGATTTATTAGAAAGACTGCGACAAATAACCATGATCAATATTTTTCAAGCCGAATTTTTTGTGGCCGTAAGAAAAATTAAAATTTCTTTATATGTTATTGAAAAAAATAAAAATATTTTGAATCTGAATTACTGATCTTGTTTCAAAAATCACTTTTGAGTAAATAAAAAAATAATTTAGATTCAAAATTTATTTATCTAGAGGTAACTTTTGAACCGTAATCAATAACTTAGATTCAAAATTTTTTATTTATTACAATAACACACAAAAAAATATTTTAATTTTTCTTACAGGCACAAAAAATCCGACCTAAAATATTTTGATCCGGGTTATTTGTCGCAGTCTTTATAATAAACCAAATTATAAAGTATTACATCTATTTTTAAATAAATACATATATAATATTTCAATATAAAAAATAGATAAATTATAACATTTTCTGCTTAATTAAAAAATCCAAAAAAACTAAAACCGTTAATTATATTCACGGTTTTATAAAAAAAAATTGAGATGTAAATTGCAATTTTAATTTCCGGATTTACGAAACTGTGGATTTGTTATGGGATTTTGGGTTAACTCAGTAATGAGGAAACTTACAACTGACAGGGTTCAGAGAAAATACACAACCAAATACAACAAAAATCAGCAGTAACTGTGCTGCACTAAGCAAACGCATGTTTGGACCCCTGTTAAAGAGAATAAAATTTCGCATACAACTCTCTCTCTCTCTCTCATCGTTGCCCTTGAGTTCGATCAAGGCTTGAACTGATGCGCGCACACACACACACACACACACACACATCCCTCATTATAAGCTTAATGATGATCACTTATTCTCTATAAATTAATGTTGGGCATCTGGTGCGACAGAGTTATTACTTAGGCGGCGAAGAAAAGTGAGAAGCCTAGCTTGGCTATATATCATGAAATATATGAATTAAGCTTGGAGATGTGTGTGACACAGTGACAGTGAAAAGTTTTGAAGCTTGAAGTGAATGAAAAAGAGGAGCATGAGTTATACATATGCTGATGGGATTGAGAGAAAGATAATTATGGGTACATATAAGTCCATTAGATGTGAACTAATTAAGGTCTATATTTGAGGTTTTCGGTAAATGCAATGTTATAAATATTAGAAGAGAAAGGACATATATGAAATGCCTTTATTTTTCATCATCATCATCATAAATAAAGACGGCAAATTGTAAAGAAATATGGTTACGTACCCCACCTAATTCTGTAGAAACAGAATAATGTCTACGGAATAGGATATGCAAAACTAGTGCTATAGATGCTCATTTAAACCAACTGAGCACCGAGTACGTACTATCCACTTAATTATAGAACTTAAAAGAGTCTGACCTAACCAATCATCGTCTTTATCATGCCTGCCTGTTATATATCTAAAGGAGATGAAGAAATTGATTTTCAAGCAAGTTCATTCGCATGCATATGCTATATATATATATATATATATATATATATATATATATATATATTCAAATTTAATCCGTTACATATAGCAAATTAATATATTATAATATACAGCGGATGGATATCGATGGGGTGATGATTTTAACACAACCATAATTTTTATTAACACAACAATTTCAAAATGTTAAAATATATAGACAACTTTACCCCTACTTTATTGTTATAATAGCTTACCTTATTTGATTATGAAATCAACACTTTCTTTATTTTAATAATTATGATTCACTTTATTTCCAAAATCAAAACATCTCACTCTAAATACATTTTTTTTACTGAAAAACGGAACACAGAAATTAAAAGTCATAATTAACGAGATGAAAAATCAATTTACCAATCAACAAAAAGAAAACTTATAATTAAATTAATAAATAATAAATTGTAGATTTTATTAATTGAAATGATCAGATTTAAAGATAAAATTATCTAAGTATTTATTTAAATTATAAAATTTACAATTAACAAAATATAATGTCAAAATAATTTTCAATTAATTGAGTGACATAATTTAAAGTAGGAAGTAATTACATCTTAAAAAAGAAAATAATTTAACTGACAGCTTAGGCATATTATTTCAAAATTTGGTTGGGTATTTGTTTTTTTTTTCACTGTATAGTATACAATTAGAAGATAACATGAATAAAGGATAACAAATTTAGAAGTTTATATTTAAGAAACTTGTTAATTAAGAAAAGAAATAAATGGTAGCTTGATTGAGAAATAAATGAGGGATAAAGTTGTCTATTTATGAAAATATTTAAATTTTGTTGTGTTAATAATACTCTTTGTAGTGTGAATATCAGCACCCATATCGATCTAACCGAAACTTAATGCCTTGCTTTATTGTTGCCGACTACCTTATTAATGTCAATAATTTTTCTTTCATTAACACCTTAATTAATTTCCATTAAGACAAAATTTCTAATCCGAACTCTCTACGTACGTACCATTATATATATTTCCACTTTATGATACGATCTTTCCAAAGACCTAGCTACACACTTGTTATCATATATATATATACTTCGACGTCTATTTTGATAAGATTGTCTGGTTCATTGATTAATTAAACTAAGATCTACATATAATGTACATATATAAATACCTATATCGTTAGATCTTCATTGGACTAGGTGATTTGACTTAACAAATTAAGCGAATATTTCCAAAGTTTAGGTGATAATTTCAAGATATTAATAATTGGCGGCTGGTGGCTTTACCATTTTTGTTTGTTTGTTTGGGCTCTTATATATATCTTCATTTGTTGGGTGTGCTATGGATTTGAAAGCTAGCCTAGGATATGACTATTTACCATTTCAAGTCATCTCTATAAAGCTTCTTGTTTCTGTTGGTTGCCTTTTGTTTTGTTTAAATTGACACTCTGTCAATATTTCAAGTCATATCCTCAACGTGTAAAGTTTCATTGAGTGTTGGATTTTTCAATTAAACGACAAAACTACCAAGAAAAATAAACTAAATGCATTGTCAATTTGTCACCCCCAAATAATCTAATATACCCCTCTCATTTTATGATTTTCAAGAAAGTTACCTTACCAGTACTCTGATCTATCTAGCGGTTTTGGGTAAATTAATTGCAAAAAATCATCGCCAACTCCAAGAGTATTTACTATTTAGTAATAATGGTACATGCTGGTACGTAAATCGGAGTACTTAAACTGTGTACAACAGTCAACAGCATCAGTCACACTGGTAGCTCAAATTTCTCTATAGATCGATACAAGAAACTATAGCAATAATGAATCTGTTCTAGATCTGTAACAAAGAAAAACAAAGTAGCTAGAGTTCCAATAATAATATGAAAACTGTGAGAGACTGTGGGAAAGTTTGTAATTTGCCCCTTAGGCCTTAATTAATTAGTACACTTATAGTTAGTGCCAGGTCACCCGTTCATGCTGCTAATAGTAGGAAATTTGTAATGTAGCCATCAAAAAAGAATAACTCCAACTATTAATAATGAAATTCACTGGTCACAAACATATATGCATGGCGTTATTGGAAGAAACTATATATGACTGTCGATATATATATATATATATAGCCATTTAATTTTAAAAGAAATGTTCATGTAATCCTGGCATACAACTACAAGAGGCCTAGGTTAATATATACTCTTGTGTACTGGCCTTTAAAAATCCTTTATATATGTTTACTGTGGGGGCAATATATATGTATAGAGATGTCATAGGTGCTTACAAATTTTTGTTATTGGACGGATTCCTAATTACTTAGGATTCTTGGGATCAAGCTAGACATAATCATTAACAAATTATTGAAAGAAAATTTGGATCCACTCTTTAGTAAAGATTCCTTGGGAACATATTGCTAACAAAAAGTTGAAATACTAATTTGGGGCGTATTATAAATTGAGTGAGTCTGTGGTAGGATGCATATCACGGGTTGATCTGTAATACGGATTAATATTTATGTTTTTAAAATTTTAATGGTCGATTCAAACCGTTCAACACGATCCCCATATGAATATCTACTTGGAGACCGAATTTTATATTTTTTATAATTTGTTTAAGATAGCTAGGTTAAAAATCACTTGATCTGAAAATTATGAACCATTCAAAAACAATGATTTTCTACCTATCTTAAAAAATAGTAAAAATATTCTAAAAAAATATAAAATTTAGTCTGCAAGTACATATTCATATGAAAATCATTTTGAACAGTTCGGATCGACTGTTATGATTTCAAACAAAAATATGGATTCATATTACGGATTAAATCGTGATATGCATAGTAGAATAGATTCACTCTTATAATATTATAAAATAAAAGAATGTTCAAATTTGTACTATATCCGTATATATGAAATTTTAATTATGTGATTCCATGATGTTTGCTATGATTGTTTTTTTAGAACAACTTTTGCTATAATATATCTCTTGTTAAAGACGCTTAGCATTAATTTGTGCAATTTTAATAAGAGAGAAAATACTCGTCCCGGAAAAATAAAAAACAAAAACATAAAACTTGTTAGTTGCCAATGATTTATCGATGAATTGTGACCATCAGTTGTGACTTGTGAGGCATCCAAATTTTGTTTTCGCTATACAGTGCATTCACCATGAAAATAAATCTGCTGCGATTCCAAAAGAATTACAGGATCATGTGATTTCAATCTCAATTGTTCATGTGTTTTGAGATTCATATATAAAAATTAGTTTTTCTGAAAATTCATATATTTTAATAAATAAATAGTTGAGATTGAAATCGTACGATCCTGCAATATTTTAGAATCACAGCAGATTCGCTTCCAGTTTACCATCTGCTGTAACGCTCTCTTCATATAATTTAATGTAAATTAATGTAACAACCGGCTTCAGAAAAAGAAATCAAGCATGGGCCCAAAATCTAAAAATGGATCGATTTCTTAAAAGTTTCACTACACGACAGAAATGGGGACATCTGATCAATTCAATTATTTATTTTGACATATTGAACGGTAAAAAGCTCCGAGGGGAGCAAATTTTTATAAAATTGAGATGTACGAAAATATAAAAAGTATGTTGTTTTCAACAAATATAATAAAATCAGAGGTATTGAACGCGATCCATGTTTATAGATCGGAGGTATTGATTCAGATCTATATTTATGGATTGGAGGCATTGATTTAGATTCATATTTTTTTTCAACGTTTAGTACAACCTTTATTATAAATTTCAACGTTTAAAAAAATAAAACATGAATCTGAATCAATGCCTCCGATCCATAAATAATTGGATCGCGCTCAATTTTTCCGATCTTACTATATTTGTTGAAAACAATGTACTCTTATGTTTCCATAAATCTCAATTTTATAATTTCTATGAATAAAAAATTTCCCAAAGGGAAGTCTTTCTGGGCAATTATTTATCTATAGATATTATAAAAATCAGACGTACAAAAATAGAAAGAGTGCTTTGTTTCTATCAAAAATAGTAACATCAGAATCACTGTTCACGATTCATAGTTTTTTTTTGAACTGCAGAGAGAATTTGCAAAAAGAAAAAAAAATATTGATCATGAACAGTGATTCCGATCTATAAAGGTGTTGATTTTTTGCGGTACAAAACTCATTGTAACTATTATTTTTTTACGTACACAAGGGTTTAGTGCTACAAAAAATCAATTTTTGTATGGATCGGAATCGCTAGCTGTTCACGATCCATATATTTTTTTTTTGTAATTTCTCTTGGCACTTCAAAAAAAATACTATAGATTGTGAATATCAATTCAGATCTTATTATTTTTGATAGAAACGAGACACTCTTTCTATTTCTGTATATCTGAATTTTATAATTTCTATAGATAAAAAATTTCCGTCTTTCTGACTTTGTTGGTACTGGCAAAGCCTTTGGAGTGGTCTGAGTGTCACCTTGATATTTGACAGTAAAGTGAAACCAAACTTTCTACTTTTCACTATAGCAGAGTTATGTAGAAAACATGCATTTATTTATATATACACAAGCTGTAAACACTAACCAGCTTTACAATTCTGACATGGTTGCTTATTTGTTTTTGCATGAAACTTGTACTTAGTTTTTCTGTGGCCAGCACATCAAATTTTTAAATTTCATTGTTTAAGTATCAGCTCTTTACAAACAAATAGTTCAGATCAATTTTTTCATGCAAGAATAGTCAATTAAAAATCACTGTTTTTTCAGTTTTTTTTAATGAAAAAACAATGATTTTAAAAAATCCATACAAAATAGAAAAAAATTTCTAAAAAAATTGAAAAATTTGGTCTCCAAGTACATTTTAATATGGAGAACATATTGAGTACTTTAGATCGACTATTTAAATTTTGAAATGGCAAAAACAAATTGGTAGCACCAAAATATTGGTCATACCACTGTGAACTTAGCTAATCTCATTATATATATATAGTAATAGTATTTTAGAACACCAAACGTTACTGTTTATAAAAAAAAAATTCATATTTTTTTTCAATATGATCCCGAAATAGTTAAAAAAAATATAAATATTTCCATATCAAATAATGTGAACTTTCAGAAATTCCAAAAATAGTAAATAGTTGAGAAAAATAGTAAAATTCTACATCCAATTATTTTGATATGCAAATCACATTGGAAGACTTCAATTTTGATGCAAGATACTGATTTTGTCTCAAGGAGGGTTCAAATGCCTTCATTTTTTGTGCCTCCACCATACCTCCATTTTTAAAATGATAATAACTCAAAATTTAAATCATAAATGTCAAAATAAAACCGTTAGATGTGATCTATGTTATTTTATCTATATGCTAATAAAAAATTATCACATTTCGGTTTTATTTATACATAAATTAATAAATTGAAAATTCAACGTCTAAAAATTATCCACATTAGTATGTTTTTACAAGCTCTTGACGACAACCAAAACAAAATTGAAATGTCATAATTTTTTACACGTGGATAAATAAAATGATATAAATCATATCTAACAGTTTTATTTTGACTTTTAAGTTTTAAATTTTGAGTTATTAATGCTTTTAAAAATAAAAGCATGATGGAGACAAAAAATGAAGACATTTGAATCCTCCTCTTTTATCTCTGTGCAAAGAGTATTATATACCAAGTAAAGATAAACATTGCTGATAATGAGCAAAGTTGGTTGTATATTAGGTATTTAATTGGAGGCAAGACAAGACGACAAGTGTCCAAGCAATTGAGGAGCTCCTTTTCTAAATTACCTGGTGCTTTAGCTGGGGTGAGTATTCTCTGAGATATCTCAATTTTTGCGTGAACGACGTGTCCGGTGCCTATTCGGGGGGGACGTAGGGGGCAGTATTATTTGAGCTTGGAGATTCATGCAGAACGTATTTGAACGATTGAGATATTCGAAAAAGTCACGGAAAGTTTGAGATATCTCAGAGGATGCGAATTCCTTTAGCTGTAGCCTGTAGGCCTGTTACTGTATAGGTTGTTTCTTGTTTGGCATCCAACCTTCTGCCTTGAACCGTAAATCCAGTGGACTCGTGCCACTTGTGCGTGCGACTGTGCGAGAGAGGGGGTGGGGGCGTACAGACTACAGCGCTTCAGAAGCAAATTTGACCAGTGAACAGTGTTTTTGCACGCACTTAGCTGGAACTGGCCTACAGTAGTCATGAACCACAGGTCCACTGGATTTACCGTAATATCAAATTCACAAGGGGATAGATTTACACGCTTTTTAAGAGAATGTTCGTTTACTTTTTTTTTTTTTTTTTTTTTCTGACAACACTTACGAGGACCAGGTATATTTTAAATTTTTAGTAATTATTTATCACCAAAGTTCAAATAAATAACGATTATTACGACAATACTACAATTTTACTGAGTACAAATAAAATACTACTACAATTTAGGGGGTGAAAAGGTTTAGGATTCGGATACAGATTGGATATTGATAAAAATATATATATATATTTTTTTTCTCGAATACGAATACATATTGGATTGGAGAGTAATAAAAATACATATCCATATATGTTTGTTTTTTGAATACGGATATGGATCCGGACAGATACATACGAATATGGATTGAATATTGGATATTTGTAGATATATATACATAAATATTTTCATAATATATATTAAACTATGTGGTATATATCTACTATTCAGATACAGATAAGTAAAATTCAAAATTATATCCGTACTACTACCTACATGTATATTTAGATATTGGATATTCATTTTTAATTTTCGAATATGAATTCGGATTCGATCGGATAATATCCGGTCTGTTTTCACCCCTAACTACAATCTTGTTATTTGGTATTTTGTTATTTGGTATTTAGTACTGATTTATACCAAGGGAGAGTTGTAAGTTACCAAAACACCCTTCGGACTTAAAAGAGGAAAACATTTTTTTTTTGTTTTTGCAATTTGAAGCCCGTAGGCAAAAGAGGAAAACATTAATGTTGGTATACAAACGGATGTAAGGTGTACTTTAATTCCCTTTTAAACTTCATATCCGTGCATATTCAAACCTCTAATGTGTGGGCCAGTGTATTAATTTTCCTCTGTTCAGAAAACTTTGCTATTTAATTGAGGCCTGAATGATTTACAGTAAACATTTTTTTTTGTGAAATGACTATTTGTTTCTTGATTCATTTGTTAATCATTAGTTATCTTTATCTTAATTTTAAGCATTATTTTTTATTGCAATATTGTTTATATATTAAATTTGAAGTAACATGGCAAAAAAAAAAAATTCTAGAAACTCAATAATAACTATAATTTACCTAATTCGTACCATCCGTAAAATTTGTAGGGTGATTTCATATATATGTCAAAATTAGGCATGTTAAGATTGTTTCCAGCTTTCAAATGCACGTGAACAAAATGTTTCACTGCGTGCTTAGATTAGCAAAAATAAATTTGAAAACTACAAATTTTGAAGAATTTCACAAATACTATGGCCGCCAATTCAATCTGCGCATCCATTAATGGAGTTCCGCAGATTGAATTGGTGGACCATAATAAAAAGTCATTAATCATGCACTGTAATATATTGAAATTGGGGTTTTAGGGGTTCGCAAAATTCAATCTATAGACCTCCATTAATGGGTCCGCAGATTGAATTGACGGCTCTGGTATTTTTTGAATTATCTAATTTTAGTAGTGATTTGATTTTTTTATTTTTTTTGAAATGGTATTAATAAAAATTTCGGGATCATGGCTAAAGAAAGCCAAGCTTGTTTTGGACTGTTTGAACTAATGAACAGTGCTGACATGAGTTCAAAATTAACAAATGTATTAGTTAGTTTTGAATGTTATTGTATTCAGCAATTTACTTCATATGTAATTCACTAAATGATGATTTGAACGCATGTCTTCGATACGTAAGACTGTAAGAGCTTATAAACACATGCCTTTAATTCCGGTACATATTTTGACGGAGTTATTTTTTTTTTTTTTTTTGAGTAAAAATAAGGATCAAGTTCTTATTTGTTTCATTGATGATAAAAAGTTTTTATTAGGTTTCGAAATAAAACCTAATTACAATATGCGGAGAAAAGTTCCTCAACCCTGTTGAGTGAAATTGTTCTAAAACTTGAAATGAAAACAAAACAGACAATTATTTGTTAGCAAAATAGCTAAAAAACATGAAACTCTTCTAAGAATTTCTTATGAGAGATTCTGAATGATATTCCACTGATTGCAAGCCTCCTCTGTGAGCTCTTCTATTTCCTTGCATTGATCCCTGAAAATTCTTGCACAACGTTCTCTCCAACACACAAAAGAAGCTATAAGAATGAGTTCCCTTGATTTTGCATCCCCTCTTGCAGAAATTATCTAATTTTGTGCTTCCCCTTCTTTTTCAAACTCCCTGCGCCAATTTCTCTGTCTTATCTGAGCTCGATTTGCCACTGCTGCGTATAATGCCATTGTGAAATTGCATTCTGAGAACATATGTGGAATACTTTCTGAATGGTTTCTGCATAACACACAAATGCTCGGTAAATTCCATCCTCTTTTGGCCAGATTTTCCGCCGTCAGTATCTTCTTGTAAAATAATAACCATGTAAATATTTTCATCCTTGGAGGCACCTTCATCTTCCAAACTTTGTGAATTCTTACGTGTATCCTCGGTTCATCCTTCATTCCTCTATATGCACTGTTTACCGTGAATTCTTTTGAAGCCGTTAAATTCCAAATAATATTGTCCTAATTTTGAGTCAATGTAGCCTGTCTTCCTAAAATAGTAAACAGATGCATAAATTGGTTAAGACTGTCCTGTGAGTCCAATGGATGAAAGAGCACTGAGATGGATTGAGAGTTAAAAACTTGGTGCACTGTTAAATGTTGATTAATTGCCAGTGCAAAGAGATCTGGCAGCTCTAAATACAGAAATCCGTTTCCCCAATTATGCAACCAGAATTTGGTTCTTTGCCCATCACCAACAATTCTTATAAAGAAACACTCACAGAATTTCCTTTCTTCCTTTAACGCCCTATTGAAAATTTTTGAGTTTGGCAATTCTCCTATCTCAGTATTGGTGTAAACATTTATGGATAATGATTTCCATAATCTCATTTCCGGTTTTTGCCATTGCCAATACCATTTTGCAAGTAGAGCTATATTAAAGATGTGTAGGTCGATCACACCCAATCCTCCAAACTTCTCAGGCTTGCAAATTAATTCCCAGTTTGCCAAGTGAATGCTCTTCCCTTCCATTGAATTCTTTTACCATAAGAAATTCCTACGTATTTTATTAATTTTGAGTAGGACCCATGATGGCATCTTAAACACAGATATAAAATATGTCAGGATCGATGAAAGAAGCATTTATCAGTACCAACCTTCCTGCTTATGTCAACTGTTTAGCAGCCCATCCTTGTAGCCTGTTGCTAACCTTCTTGAATCAATGGCAAATATGCACTTTTTGGCAGTGACTTGTTTGATAAAGGCAATCCAAGATATATGAATGGAAATTCTCCTCTTTTACAATCCATAACATCAATTAATTACTGATAATCATGTTGATATTCTGAGAATAACATCTTAGATTTGTCCATGTTTATTTTCAAACCCGAAATTTGTTGGAAGACATTCAGCAACAGTTTCAATGTTTGTATCTGCCGTATCTCTGGTTTTACAAATAATAAGGAGTCATCTACATACAGTAGGCAAGGTCTCATATTGGTAAAAGGTAGTTGCCATGTTCCTTGATTTGCCAGTCTATCCATCCATCTTGGAATAAAATCCATAGCCAGTATGAACAAAAGTGGGGATAGAGGATCCCCCTGACGAACTCCTCTTTTCAATTCTATTTTTTTGCCCAACAAACCATTAATTATTATTTGAGAAGAGCCAGAAAGAACACAATTTTGAACCCATTGTATCCATTTTGCTGGGAAGCCCATTGCCAACATTACCTTCCCTAGAAATTCCCAACTCAATGTATCAAATGCTTTGTGAATGTCAGCTTTAAACAGTGCTATGTGCATTTTTTTTGTTCTCTAGCCATGTGTAACGCCTGTTGAGCATAGAGAAAACCTTCTGTGATTTGTCTTCCTTTGATGAAACCCGACTGATTGTCATTGACCAAAACCGATATGTGAGATTGTAAACGGTTTGCTAAGACTTTGGATAAGATCCTTTGAATTCCATTCAATAGGCTTATTGGTCGAAAGTCCTGTGGACTACTGGCATCCTCCTTCTTTGGTATGAGCACAATATAAGATGAGTTGAGTTTGCCAAGATTAAAGCCCTTGTCTAGCACTTCCAAGAAGACTCTGTGCAAATCTGGAATTAAAATGTCTCTGAATTCCTTGTAAAATTCTCCCGTAAAACCATCCGGACCCGGACTTTTGTTAGATGGCCATGAGCTGATAACGTTGTCTATTTCAACCAGTTGAATTGGTTCTATCAAAGTTTGCAAGTCTTGATTACCTTCATATAGATTGGACTAGTTTATATCCGGGACTGCAGGTGATTTTTCCCCCATCAGTTTAACATAGAAATTCCAAAATGCTTTGGCTTTCATGACTTGAGACCTATGAGTTTGTCCTTCATATTCAATGTTGTTGATTGTGTTTGCCCTTTTTGCAACTGATGCAATCGTGTGAAAATATCTGGTATTTCGATCACTCCTTGTTTCCCATCTAATCTTTGCCCTTTGCCTCCAAAGATTTTCTTCTAACACTGCTAAGACCACATATCTTCTTTTAACTGTCATATTAACCCATTTTTCAAGCTGTGTTACATTCCTGAGTTCCTGCACCTTACCGTACCAGTCCATGAAGTCCCTACATATTGTAATTTGCTCCTTGATGTTTCCTATTCATTGTCCTGTCCACTCTCTTATTAATTTTTGTAAGTCATAGATTTTGTTTTGTAATTAATGTGTAGATGTTGCAGGTCCCATCTTCATCCAAGACTTTCTGACAAAATCCTTGAAGGACTGAGAACTTAACCAAGAGTTTTCCATTCTGAAGAAAGAAGTCTTCCTAAAGCGAGTGGTAGCAGTGTACAATAGAGGGATGTGATCAGAAGAAGTGTTGGCTAATGCTTCTTGAACTGAATTTGGAAAAGTTTGCTGCCAAGTTGATGAGAACAAGAACATGTCCAAACGTGCCATGACTGGATCACCTCTTGTGTTAGACCATATGTAACTTCTTCCCTCCAATGGTATGTCTAATAAATCGATCTCCCTCAGCAAGTCTAACACAAGAGGTTGACCAGTTGAATTGCTCCAGTGAATTGGGTTTTCAAAACCTGGAGGTGGACCATCTACCAGCAGCTGCGATTGCTCCTTGTCACTCATGTCATCCTCAAACACCGGAGTATCATCCTCTGTTGCAGTTTCATTTCCTTGTTGCTGTTCTTCTCCCAGTACAAAAACCATATCTGTTTCATTTGTGCTATCGACCTTGAACTTTTCCATTGGCCCTAATGCGGCACATGTGTTAAATACATTTTCTCCTTCCTTTGTCTCCTTTGAGTTAAAATCAACCCGCTTGTCGCTTACCAGCTTCAAATCCAGACCTTCCACTTCTTTACCCTTTCCCTTTTGTATAGTTTCTGTGTCATTCCCTCCTGCAGTCCCATTTTCCAAGCCATTGCTTACTAGTGTTTCGTCCTCAGTAACATTGAGCTCCTTTTCCTGCTGTACTGTCAAGTCATCAGATGTCTTTTGGATCTGATCTTCATGGGTTTCCTGGTTCTATTTTAATTTTCTTTTCAAACATCTTTTATGGCAAAAATCTAACATCTGTAACCATAAGTTTTGAAAAAAAAAATTAAAATAGAGTCGATTTTTGCCATAAAAGATGTTAGATTATGGAAAATATGTCCATTAATCATTCAGAGACGTTATTTTTAGAAAAAAAATATCCAGAGATACAAATTTTTAGTATTGTTATTGTAATTCACCTTATACTTTTTTTTTATTTTCTTCACGAAAATATTTATTGATTTTTTTTATATAAAAAATAAATCAATTGATTTGTTAAAGTGATAAAATAGTCAAAATACACAAAAAAAAATATATTCTAAATGTTCCATTAATCTTATTGTTAATATAAAAAATCAAACAAAATATCTGATTTATTTTATAAACAATCGTAAAAAAAAAAAAAAAAGTTACTGTAGAGAACGGTTTGGCAAACCGTTTTGGAGGATAAAACTGAAAAATGTCAAGAACGGTTTGGCAGTCCGTTTCTTTTAATTTTTGTAAAAACTCGACTAATCACGCTGAAATCCGAACTTTTTTTTTTTTAATTATGGTTTATAAAAAAAAACTCGTTAGTGTGCTATTGAGGTACCTACCACTTGTTGCTTTTGAGACAAAAGCTAGATAACTTTTGACAAGACCTAGCAAAATCTGACTTGATTAAAATAACCAGTTCAATAAATTCTACATCCGAATTTTATCAGAATTTCAAGAATAAAAAAAAGTTTAAAATGCATGATAAAAGTTGTTCGAAATTTTACTCTCCTGTTGCATTGCATCATGACAGGACAACCCAGGCAACTAGTGTCTAGTAATTCCAAATGCAACGAGACAATTTTGCCCAGGTACTAATTTAGATCATATGCAATTACGACTACTGCAATTCCTTGAAATTCATACGGGATTCCGGCAAATCCAGATCCAGTTCGATTAATTTGAATAAATTTACATTTTTTTTAGATATAGAAAAAGACAGTGAAGCTATCACGATTTACAAAAGAGAGGTAGCATAGTTGGCTAGAAAAAAATTCTATGATTTTTATACTCAAAGGTCGAGAGTTTGATTTCCTCTCACGACTTCGCAGTCTCTGCGAAGATTTCAACAAAAAAAAAAGGAAGCTATCATGATTTACGTTAAAAATTAATAAATCATTACAATTTTACAATTACAATTTTACAATGTACATCTACTATATCAAACATGACATATATATTAATTGAGAGAGGAGGATTCACTTACAATATTCTATATTTACTTTATTTTACAATAAGGTTTTTCAAAATCTAAATAGTCGATATAAACCGTTCAACATGATCTCTATTAGAATGTGCTTGGAAAATAAATTTTACAATTTTTTAATTTTGTACTATTTATTAAGTATTTTACAAAATTATTCTTTTCAAATCATTGAATTTTGTACATATCTTAATAAATAGTAAAAAAAATTAAAAAAATATAAAATTTTATCTCCAAGCATATTTTATTATAAAGATCATGTTGAACGATTTGGATTGACTATTTGAATTTAAAAAAAATAATATTGTAAGATGTTGTAACTATAGAATGTTGAAAATGAATTTCTCGGAAAAATATTAAGATTTTTTATTTTCATTTTACGTGGCTCTATCTAAAGAATAATTAGAGATTCTTTTTATATTTCCAGAAAAAAAAAAAGTAGAAACCTATAAAAAGAATCTTACTGAAATATGTTTAAAACAAAAAATATTTTACACAAAACTCTATATATAAGTTTTCTGAATTTTCAAAAGCTGGTCTTTGCATCTGCAAAATATCTGACAATTTGCCAAATTAAAGCAAAAATTGTTGAAGATTGACGAGTGAAAATAACAGAAGAAAGATCATTTATTGGGATCATGAAAATTAGTACTTTGTTAATAAAGTGTGAATAAACCAATAGTTTGGAAAGGGCCTTGTTAATTGCTATAGGATCTAGGGGCGTACACATGTTGTTGGTTTCATTTAATTTAGTGTATATATGCTTTTAGTTTGATTTTTAATTGTTGGATTATGATACTTTCAATCCAGAATCAATCATCATAATTATAACATGTTGAATCTGTTATAATTTGATTTTTTTATTAGGCGCACAGATTTTGCTAATTCGATGGCTTTCATTAATAAAAAAAATATGACATGCATAAAATAATAATTAATTATTAATAACTAAGAAATATAAATAAAACAAAAACCCAACAAATGATATGATTAATGAGATTCTTAATAAGAACAAAAAAAATATTCTAGCACTAGTATTCTATGTAATCCAACAGAACAATTTTAATAATAATAATAATAACAAGAACGTCATTTATTTAAAATAAATTACTTATAATATTGATTTAATGAATTATTAACAAAATAAAAGATAGATATACTCTCCTCACAAAAAAAAAAGCATCTGCCATGATCTTTAAAAAAGAAAAAAAGAAAAGAAAGATAGACAACTTCAACTATTCATAAGATTTTTTTTTTTATTATTAAATTGTGTTGATTAAAAATACAATTTTAGAGGTCTTTTGTAAAATAGGTGAGATCCAAAATTAATGATATTATACTGTCAAATCGGACTTAAACTGAAATATTTTTTAAAATCTATAACCATTATGTATTTGATGGGTTAATTAAAATTGCATTTGAGATCTTACCAAATAAATTGAAATTCATTAATTGTGATTGTGTTAATCAGATGGGGTTAGACGAATTGATTCTATACCCTAATGATTGTGTCAAAATTGCACGATTAATGAGAGACAATTGTAGATGATTTGGACCCACAAGATAATGGGGGCAACAAGAAAGTGTAGATGAAGATGCCCTCCCTTTAATTATATATTGATATTTGGACTTAGGAGTCCCAAATGGTACGGCCGTTATTCCACTTAATTTATATCACCTATTAAGTCTATATAACATGTTAAACTTTATTTTTATTCTCTCTCTGTTTTTTTTTTTTTTTCTTTCTTCTATAAAAGAGACAAATAGTACACTGTGCAGCATAATGATAATAAGTTGATTTGACTTGAAAAGGCAAATTGGGACCTGGAAGGGAGATGAGATGAGCAGAAACTAGACATAGAGAGTTGGAAAAGAAGATGCTAATGTTGGAAACAAGTGAGAAGAGCATTATTTGGAACAAAATTAGAAGAATATATTTCATTTTGTATTTTTATCAGATTTGATATTTTTGGAACTGTTGGGTAAGAGTTTTCTTAAGTCTCTTTAAGGTTAAAGAAGCTTCATTTAGGTTTTATAGCCGCTTAATTCTGCTGAATACCAGTTTTTTAGTGCCGAGATTTAGAGAATCTCCTTTAACTTTCTTTTGCTCGAATCTTAATATCCGCCTCTTTCTTAAGACACATTCCTTCTTCCTTTAGCGTCCTCTAGCTATTTTAATCTCCTGCTTCTTTATTTAGCTTACCGAGCATGCACTCCTTAGCACAGATAAATATTTAGTGTTTGCTCGGTCATTTACTATGCGCGTGAAAAAAAAAAATCACTCAGACTCTGCGAAAATCAGCCCATGCATACAATATTTCGGGCATTAAAAAATTTCCATTTTCATTCTCATTCCCGTTTCCTTTAGACGGCCGAATAGGCCCTTAATCTCCGAATTTGCATTCTCTGAGATATCTCAAATTTTGCGTGACTTTTTTAGAATATCTCAATCGTTCAAATGCGTTATGTACGAATCTCAAAGCACAATAATACTTCCCCCTACGTACGTTCCCCGAATAGGCACTGGACACGTCAGTCACGCAAAAATTGAGATATCTCAGAGGATACGCATTACGCACCCTTAATTAATCTCCCTTGTATCGACACTGGCAAGATGCAAACTGAAGAAATATCATTGACACGAGTACTCTTCTGCTATCATGTACTTTTGCATGCACGTTATATAATATGGAACGAGCCTTCTCGTCAATGTATATATGATAACTATTAATTTTCAAATGAATTGGAGCTTGTTGTTACCTAGGAAGGAACATTATTATTATTTTTCTTCTTTTTATTCGGTCATAGACTCGTAGCCAAAGATGCAGTCTCACCTATTTGTTTGTTCCTTAATTGCCTTGTGACAAATAGAAATCAATATTAAAGAAAACCAAGAAAAACCTGCTAATTAATTTTTTCACAAACATCACTCCATGTGTAATTACTTGCTGAACCATTATGCATGCTACGTCCCTATGACGACGACCACAATAATAGGTGGTGTGTGTTAGAACTACAAGTAATATATATGCTATATATTAAATTAGCCAATCACTGAATACAGTGATAATTTTGACAATTTACCAACCATTAATACAGTGATACTTTAATTTTTGATGACTTAATTGCCAATCATTGATACAGAGATCCTTTTTATGATTCGTAATGCGTATCCTCTGAGATTAAACTTGCGTGGTGATACATTTGACACGATCATTCTGCCCAACAAAACAACAAATTAAGTGAAGGAGAAACTTCATAATTCCTATTGATCTCTAGCTTCGCACAACAAAAACGTAAACATACACGAGATATCATGCACGGATGCAATACAAATTCAAATTAATATACAGTCAATTAAAATGAAACTGTGTAAGAACTAAAGGTCGGCACCTATATGGCTATATTGTACACGGTGTTTTTATTAATGAACGGTACGTTTACGCTTAAAAACCTCCATACACTGTTAATATTTTAGAAACCGTGTGTGTTTTGTCCAAATGATCTCCAAACACAAATTCCTCACAAAAACTGTTTAAGATTTATTTGCGCCCTCAACTGAACCAGTTCAAAATTTGTATGTATGATGCAATTTGTATAAATATCTGTATTGAGTTTAATTGCATTCTTAATTTATAAATTCATGTTATCGTATTAATTAATTTATGTATATTTATGGCTAGAAAATTAACAGGGATGCTTGTCAAACATTAATTATAAACATATGAGAGATCCACTTACAACATGATCCACTTAAAATGTACTTGGAGATCAAATTTTGCATTTTTTTTTTACTATTTATTAAGTATTTTACAAAACTATTATTTTTCAGTAGTTTAGAATTGTCTAAAAACAACAGTTTTGTGAAATACTTAATACATAGTAAAAAAAAAAAGGAAAATTTGATCTCCAAGCACATTTTAATTTAGAGATCATGTTTAACGGTCGACTGTTTGGACTTTGAAATCTCAAAATCTAATTATTAGAAGATGTTGTAACTTTCAAAAAGAAATATTGGTTCTCCAAAAAATGTATATGTTTTATATTTTTTTTTGAATTGTGAATGTATATGTATGTTAAATATATGTTGAATATATTTATTGTTTTTGTATGTTGAATGTTAAATGAATATTGTTATTTTTAGTATATTGTACATTTTAGATGTGTAGTACTGTATGTTTAATTTCTATGAAATGTGAATACTAGTTAATTATAAATCAAATTTAAAAAAATAGAAATTATACACGGTTCTTAAATACATACAGTTTACAAAGAGTAACATACGTACAATTTGTATTAACTAGACGTGTACGGTTTCTAAAAATCATGCATACACAGTTTGTATTAACCAGTCATGTGTGGTTTCCAATAATCGTACACAATTACTATGACTGTGTATAAATCACCAGTTTTAGTTTTTTTTTTTTTTTTTTTTAAGATTTGACACGGTTCACTTGTGGGAACTGTGTATGTCAAACCTATATTGACATGATTTCACAACTATGTACAATGTATGGATCTTTTCATATTCAATGCACGTGAAAACGGTTGCGGAACCGTGTGTCATTTAGTTTTCTAACCATGTATAGTCACATTTTTTGTAGTAGTGTAGGCACTAGGAATTTATATATTAGTGATAGTATTTCATCTAAATTGTGTTTCAACAAGATTCAAACCAATTATTGAAAAATTAGTCTGAAGTCGACGATGTGGTAAGATATTTGAATTATTTTCATAATGTTTAAAGTCAATACGGGACGATTCTGATAGACATCCTTAAATTTAGAGATTCTATATATAGAAAGCAAAGTGAGTATTCTGGTTATTGAGGTTTTTTTATTTACTTTCATAGACTTAATCTCATAATCAAAGGAGATCGATCCACACTAGTGTTTTTTTACATCATAAAAAAAATTCATGATTCTAATTAATATAATTGAACAGTTCTACGTACATATCATTAAGATGCATGTGTTTCAAGAAAATGACGTTTTTTTTTCTTTTGCATGGATCCTACAGTCCATGCGACCATGCATGCATGCATGGTTCATGGTTGATGGTTATATTTGATTGATGCATGCACCTTTTTAGGTTGCGACACGTGACACATGAGAGGATACATATATATGTTATACAGATGGTTTAAATTAATTAAACCACAGCTAGACACGCTCACATGTTTCTCAGAGCGAGGTTATGGTTCTATATATCATGAATATGACATTGCATGTCGGGTGGATTCATCTGCTCCGATTCTAAAAGAGTGAACGGTAACTCTAAAATTTCTGTTTTTTCAAATCTAACTTTTTAATAATTTCGTGCATGTATCTCAAAGCAGCTGATTTTTTTTTGCACGAATTTTGAAACAATTCAACAGTTGGATTTGGAAAAGCAGAGATTGTAGGTCACTGTTCATGAGTTAAGAATCACAGCAGATTTGGATAGATGTCGGGTCGGGTAAAGATTGTGAAGAGTAGATTAGATGTCAAATTGATTACAGGTTTTAAGTTTTTTTTATTTTTATTTTTATATTGCCTCGATCTATAGTCGTATATTGTTACAACTACCTGTAGTGTATAGTTACAAGTACTGAGACGTTTCATATACATGGGTCCATATATACGTAATCGATGCACATGACCATATAACAACATAACTTTTTGAATGTGGGGGGGGGGTGATGTAGACATTTTTTCCTTATACTTTTTTTTTATTAATTTCAAAAGAAAAGTAAGTAATTGGGCCCGATCATCATCTCGTAATCACAAATTGTGAGGAAACGACAACACTAGCTAGCTACCATACCAAGTTGTCATAATATTGACCATGGAATAACTTTAAAATTATTCTTGAATAATTAATTGCATATATCACATGCTCATAATCGTATTTTCACTCAACAAATGGTTTTCACTATGCTGTGGTCAGGGGCGGAAGGTAGTACAGGGGAAGTGGGCTAATCGGCTTAGCTAGTCCCTTCATAAATTTAAAATTTTCATTTCTATCAATTATATTTTAAATTTAATAAAAAAAAAAAATTATTCCCCCCTCATTAAATAAAATGAATAAGGCTAGTGTGCTACCTGTAACATAGTGACATGCCGTATTACTCTTTCAAAAAAAATATTGGATATGCTTCAATGACAATTCAAACCGTTAAAACCGATTTAATTCACGAGTGATAGTGTATTTACATGCAAAGATGATAAATTTTTGAATTCATTTAGTATAAATTCAAGCAGTAAAGACTATATATATGAGAGCTACATATAATATAGTCCCCCCCACCTCAAGAAAAAAAACCTCAGCATGCGCATGGAATAGTCCCAATTGCCCCCATATACTTTCTTAATTAGAAAATATATTTTTTCATCAATTTTTTTTACAAATAATTCTGATATCTTCTGACAGGTGCTGTTCCAATGACGTAAGAAGGCATATTTAACAGAAAATTCAATGCTTTGTTGGTATGTTGAGGAACAGATCCACACCTATTAATGTATAAAAGTCCATAAATATTCAAATTGAGTAGGCTCAAAGAGTCAAAAGAAGCAAATAATTTTACATCATTGTTTTGTAAAATGTTCCAAGGATTACCAAATTATATAAAGTTAAACAAAATAGAGGTCCCTTGCATATACAAAACATAACTATTTTCAGAGAAATTTCTCTCTCAAAATTACCCAAAATATATAAAAAAAAACTACTCCTTTTGGGGTACTTTTGTGTTTGATAAAATGTTCTATTAATTGCAAGTTTTTAACACTGTAAAAATAATTCTCTCCCGTACTTATTTACAATTTCTATTAATGCCCATTCTTTTAAAATGTTGGGAAACCGTAATGAAATTGATTATTTCTTTAAATGAAAGTTGCTTGACGCACGACACTTTAGGTCCAAGTTTCTGATCAAATCAAATTCTTTACAAAAACCATTTTAAATGGGCCGAATTTCCGTTAAAAAATTTCTTCTTCTAATCGGCCTTTTCTCGGTTTTTACTCACAACTAATGTAGGCTTCTTTCTGATTTACCTACTGAACATTGGTTTTGGGCTAAAATTCAGCCCATACAATACGGGTTGTATGAAATTAAACCTTTTTGAAAAAGCTTAATATCTTTATTAATACAATCCTTAGTGGGCCATTAACAACTTACCTTCATAAAAAATAAAATTGGACCTTCTACAAATGGGCCTTTATTTTTATGGTGCATGTCACAACCCTTATCCCAAACAGCTACCTGACAGTGATAAGCACCGCTTGCTTTTTTCTGATCGAGAATTCTCCTTGTATTTCTCTCTCTGTTTTTAGTGGAAGATGCTTGTTTGACGGAGAAAGAAGTGTGTGAAAGATAGCAGTAAAATCCAGGAGATGGTGGAAGAAAAGTAGAACAAGAAAACCAAAAGAGATGAGGTTCACAGGATAAAAAGCAAGCTCCAATTTTTTCAAGAAAGATCTTTTTAGTAAGATAGTAGATCAAGCAACAATTTTTAATCTTTCTTTATTTTTTAGGTATCAGATGCTCATTGATCATTCCATAAAAATTTCTTTTGGTACCTTATTAACCTTATGATTATTGAACATGGTCAATAGAATTCTTTGTTAATTGGAAGGGAAGTTTGAAATTTAACAATTCACAAAGGATTTTTTAAATTATCTTTTTTAAGTTTGAAATCAACGAACCAAAAGTTGAAAGAAAAGAAATTTGAAGAGAATGTTAAGCATAAAGCAACTTTGTCGTTATATTACTTTGGCTGTATGATCTTTTGGTGGGTTGAAAAGGCAGAAACAAATTGATCATTTGTGGAGAAAATGATATTCACTTACCATCAAATTTCGGCGAATCTTTCCTGATAGTTGGAGCACTAACAATTAGCACAAATTAATAAAATATTTTATGGTGTTTAATTGCTTCTTCATGTCTTTGTTTTCAAGGTCAGATCATATATACTTTTTGTATTTTCTTTTCAACAGACAGGAAGAATCTACATATGATCTAATTTTAAACAGAATATATGGATTAAGATAATGTTTTTGAGCATTTTATTGCTTCACATGTCAAAAACAATTTAAGTGCAGCCACAAGTTAATAAATATATAGAAGATAAGATTTTACCATGAAATATTTCAATTTGGGTTAACTGTCGTTTTCATTAAAAAAAAATTGCATGTAGGAGGAATCTTCAGTACCACTTTGCCAGTATATGGATGGACGAAACTTAGATTAGAATTAATTGACGAATCAAAATCATTCCGTCCACAAAATGAAAATAGAGGCAAAGCCAAAAATTATAATAGAATGAGATAAAAAATTTGATTGGATTTAATTTCAGAAATATCTTGAACAGTAAACAATTTTTTCAATTTCTTCTTAAAAATATGGATAAATTTCGCCGGAGGTCATTAAATTATGTCTTTTGTTACGAATTGATCACTCAAGTTTAATTTGTTCCTCTATAGCCATTAAACTTTTATTTTGTCCCAATTAAGTCACCTATAACTTTTCTTTTAAAAAAAATAATAAAATATAACTTTTTTGTGAGCATTTTCTGTGAAAATTTTGAACAGAATGAGCATATTTCGTTAATATATTGGATTAAAAAGTTATATAATAACTTGATTGAGACAGATAAAAATTTCTGAAGCTATAGAGAAAGAAATCAAACTTAAGTGAATAATTTGTGACAAATGATAAAATTTAGTGATCTCTAGAGAAATTTACCATAAAAATGAAAAACAAGTTCCAGTAGTATTTTAATTTCTATACAGGTGGTAGAGGGTTTTTTTTATTTCATTTTTATTAGATTGTTGATTGTATATCTATACATGTGATAAAGGTTTTTTATTTATATAAAGCTGTCCTTCCATAACATACTTTTCCATTTTGTTGTACTTAGATATAAAAGGGATAATATTTCATTAATTACGTGATGGAAAAATGAAAATGAGTCGCATGAAATGGTTCAAGAGAGCTGCTATATATTTTCATGTGATAATTACTTGAGAGAAGCGCCAAATTTATTGTCAATAGGAAATTTTAGTCTCCCAACCTAACAGCAAAAGCCCAACGTATACGTACTCTGTTTGTTTCCTTTGCTACAATTGATATTGCACTCTTTCAATTCTATGAAACTGTTTCATTAAAAAAATAAAAAAAGTATGATCGTCATCTTTAATTATAAAATTCAAATCATATATATGGAGTGATTCAATATTTTAAAACCTTTTTTTTTTTTCTATATTGTAACCACACATCATATATATTGTTGTAGTGGAACACAAAATAAAAAAAAATTGATTTGGGATTCCTTTATAATTAATAATTTGACAATCCTCATAATATATTTTGAAACTAATTTTTTTTTTTAAATGAAGAAAAAGATTCTAGACATGTTGGATATTTGAATTGGTTGCATATCAAGTTTCATTAAATTTTAGCGTCATATGTTAATTTATCATATTCCTACAAGTATAAACTGCGTTGCGAGTTAAGTGTATGATAAACGATAGAATTTAATTATATCAAATTTGATCATTTTTCATGTGTATCTTATATTATAGTACGCACAATAGCGTTGTTAGGACTTAAATCAAGGGTAAATAAAAATATTAACAATTCAAATTTTATCAAAGTACAAATTTGAAAACTATAAATTTTATCCAAAATGATATTAGAATCTGCAAGTCTAAATTGTAGAATACATTATTAACATATTGATAATTAGTAATAGAGTCTAAATTACTAATATATTGGTAATTACTAATTAGGTACTAATTAAATTACTAAAAAATGGTAATACACATTAATCTAAATTACTAATAAAATCAAAATTAGGGACAACATGCATCAGTACTAACAGATTGGTGAAAACTATTAAAAAAATCGTTGACTTGCTAGATAAAAATCGGGTTAACTGCTGATGTTTAGAATGCACACTTAATTTCATTGGCGTCATTGATCTTCCATTCCGCCTGTCACCGCCCGATTAACCTCATGCGTCGCTGATTGCACTTCTTTCGCAAATCACTCTTTCTTCGCTTGAATTCTTTGCAAATCGGCGATCCGATCGAGTTCGCACGGGTACAAATCGCTAATTGTAGCTATTTGGAATTAGAAATATAAAATGATCCACGACGCAGTGGGTTGTGAATTTTTTTTAAAAAAAATGGCTGCGTTGGGAAATTCGAGCTTCACAGGATAGGGCATAAATTTTTGGGGTAGGATAGGGTTCTCAATACGTGACGTGACGTGTCGTATTGTGACTTGGGTCACGTACCGTGCTGTGCCATACCGTGTCATGATCAAGTTAGATTTATACGTGCCGTTTTTAAATTTGAAAGTATGGTCACGACACGTTAGTCATGTTGTAACTGGTTACATTTGGTCACTACATTTAACTATTTTTTTTTTCATAATTTAAGTTAGTTTATTCAATATTCATGATTTGATTAAGATCCAACGATCCTAATTACATGTTATTCGTGTGACCACATACCGTGTCGTGACTAGATCTTTTGCGTTTCGTGTTGCGTCAAATTTTCTAAAAATAATCACGTTAAGTGATTAGTCACAACATGGGACACGCAAATCACAGCATGACAACACCGTGCGTCTCGTACCCTGACGTATTCCGTCATGCCATAATTTTTTTAGATTCCTACAATAGAGTAACAACCCAATACTAAATGGATTGAAAAACATTCAAAATTCAAGATTGGATAGATGCTCTACGTACGTACGACGGTGGACTATATATATAGTGGCCCCGCCACATGAGTCGCAAATCATATAAGATCGATTATATTTTGAACTTTCAATTATTTTTTTAATTCTTGTTAAAATTATGGAGTTAGTATTTATCATTTAATTTCCATCAATAAAAAAAGCCTATAATATTGAGACGTCTCCATTTTTTAATTCTTGTTAAAATTAGCAAGAATTGATTGACGAGGCCATACATTTTTTTTTTCTTTTGGATTTTGTTAGTCTGCGTATAATACCCTGTGTGCGATAGTAAGGAAAATAACTTTTTGCTGCGTTGAAAATTTTAATTTTCTTTTAGTAAAAAAAAAAAAAACATAGGAAAAGCAATACTAAAGTCGCTAAAGGAACTTACTTTTTTCTATAAAAAAAATTAAGATTTTCTTAAAATGCCTAAAAAAATAAATTCAATTCCTTCTATGAAATATAAATATGGATGCAATTCATCTAATATCTTATATAATTTTATATTTTTATACAATTTCTATACATAAAAATTTCTATTGGTTTGTACGTCCATCATTTGATGTTAATTAAATAATATACTACATCTTTAATTTCTTGTCGTTAGCATTGCCCTCTTAAATTTACTCTGCCAAAACAGTGTATAGAAGAAAAAAAAAAAAATTCAAAAAATAGGCGACACAAACAGCTCTCCACCACTGGCCATGCATTAGAGGAGATAAGATTCCCAATCAGACTGCAGGCCCATTGGCAATTTGGCATTGAGTCGTGTGCCAATCACACAAAGCGTGTGCGTCACTCGTGCATTCACTACGCTGTATGCTCTACTATTTAAGGAGGGTGATACCTAGCATCTCTCTTCACACAAAGCCAAGACAAAACCTTCTCAGTTCATTCAAAACAACACACTTCTTATTCCTTTCCTTCATTTACTTCTCCTTTAACCATGTCTGACAAGTGCGGAAACTGCGACTGCGCTGACAAGAGCCAGTGTACGTAAGTATATATATACACACTCTCTATATATATCATCTCTCTTTTACACATACATATGCATGCATGTTGTCAAGGATCCTTCCTTAGTGTGTGTGTGTGTGTGTAGTACTCTTATCTCTCTCTCTCTCTTTGTATGGTTTTCAAATCTTTATATTGCTAATTTTGCCTAAAGGAAAGGTTCTTAGTTTGTTGAATAATTAATCCGGCATATTATAATGGTTGTCTTCATTTCTTCAACTAACTTGAGCATATCAACATAATAACAGAGATATATACAGAATGAATAATGTTCAATTCAAGCCTTCTCTCTTTTTTTTTTGTTAACCATGTGCGTTTTGCATGAAGATTGTAGTAAATTTTCATTTCAGAAATATTAATTATTCTATTTTTGTTTACTGTAGGAAGAAGGGAAACAGCCTTGTTCTCATGACTGAGAGGTATACGCTAAACTTTTTGGTTGAGTTTATAAAACAATAATTATATAATAATACTGATAAAAATAACGATAATAATAACCTGATTATTTGTAAGAATTCTTAAATGTTATGATATGATTATGACAGTAAAATTACAAATAAAAGAAGCAAAGAAAGAAGACACAATTGGACTGAATAAGCTGGGCATAGCCCTGGATAATCTATAGATTAATTAATATAGATTATTAATTCAAAATTGAATTATGTTTTATTATTTCAGCTACACCGAGTTTCCCGAGGTCTCCATGGTGGCTGAACACGACCCGAAATGCAAGTGCGGCTCCACCTGCACCTGCACCGACTGCGGCTGCGGCAAATGAACAATCCCAAAATATTAAGAATTGGTATTGTATGAATTTACAGTTTGGGTTGTGGTCAGGTTGATAGCATGTTATGTTGTGGTGTTGAGTGTTGGTGGTGTTTTTAAATTTTAAGTGTGTTTGTAAGGGTGTAGCCTTCCCTGGTTCTGCCCTCTTGTGCTTGCAGTAATGTAACTTGCTTGCCATGTGATAGAAATAAAAATCTTATTATTAATTATATATACTTGGCTGTGCAATTTACCGTTTAATTAGTTGATTTAAAAAATTCCACTGAAATTTTACAAAGAGAACTAAAAGTGGAATAATTGCGTTCAACGTACTGTTGCTATCTAAAACTTTTCTTTTTTTAGAAAAGTTAAAACTCTTACGAGTCAAACAAAAGGGCTTGTAAGTTGTAAAGCAACAATGGAAAACAAATCTCTTGTCCGTGTCGAATACGTACTAATCATGTTTTACGAAAATAGCGTGTCTGATTGATCAGGATAGAAATGGACGAAAGAGCCCAAAAATATTCGGTTATTCGCCTGGCCGATAAAGCCAGGAGACAGAGAGGCTATCAAGGATGCGTATCCTCTGCATTAACTCAAAAGATAATCTTTTTGAGTTAATAATTATCAACCGTCCAATTTTCTTTAAGATCCATGCACACTAGATCCACACTAATATTAAAGACACCGGTGTTGAAATCAGACAGACGGATTTGACTTCATTTAAAATCAGACGGTTGGTATGTATTAACTCAAAAGATTTCTTTTTGAGTTAATGCCGAGGATACGTGTTCGGCTATCAAGGCTTGATAAAGCCCGGAGAGATGCATAAGCATATTAGCAACATGCGGCCATGTTGCACAAAACATGTACTAATCAACACGATTTTTTTAGAGAGTGTCTTCTATGGACATAAGGACCTATTTGTAAAATGAACATATTTTTAATTTCAAAGTTCAAACAGTTGATCCGAACCGTTCATCTTGTTCTCCATATTAATATGTGCTTGGAGACCAAATTTTACATTTTTCTGAATTTTTTTACTATTTATTAAGATGGGTACAAAAAATATCAAATTCAGACCATTGAATTTTGTACCCATCTTAATAAATAGTAAACAAATTCAGAAAAATGTAAAATTTGGTCTCCAAGCACATATTAATATGGAGAACAAGATGAACGGTTCGGATCGACTGTTTGAACTTTGAAAATAAAAATATGTTCATTTTACAAATAGGTCCTTATGTCCATAGAAGTCTTTGCCTTTTTTTTAATATCCAACATTAAATAAAAATTAACAGAAATATCCACATTTTTTTCAAAACATTTTAATAATACCTATGCCGCTGAGAAACTCGACGGTCCACTTTTTTTTTCTAGACCATCAGGTTTCTCAGCAACTGAGAAAAGAAATGGGCCGCTAAGTTGCCACCGAGAAACTCAGCAGCTGAGGATATTTTTTTTTCCTTTCAAACAGGCTATATAAGCCCTGATTCTCTCTCCTCACACTCACAATCCACTTAAAGTCAACCTAGGTAGATTGTCCAATCTTGTCGTAGCGAGAAGAGAGTCAATAAGTGCTCGAGGTAGAAATGAGAAAAAAAAAAAAAACTGTCAAGTCTGCTTTATGGAAAGATTTTTAGGCGGCCAATTCATTATGAAATTTTAGACGATGACTTTGTAGAATATCCTTACGGCTATGGTTTGAAAAAAACACGGTTTATCCAGAGCCGCCAACATCAGACGATGACTTTGATTCTTGTACTTATACTGGCATGGCAAGCACTTCGTCTACTATCACTAATCCACAGCCACCTACTAAGAAGTAGAATTACCGGTGCTTAAATTATGATTGTAGGGTTTTATCATCTTGTACTGGAGTTTTAATTTTATCAATTCAGTATTTTTTCTATAGGTTGGATGTAACATTGTAATTGAATTTTAATGTATGTTTGGGGTACGTTTGGATGCACTCTAGAATAGCTATTGTTTAGAATAGTAAATAAGAATAGCTACTATTTAAGAACAGTGATATTCAGAACAGTGAAAAAGTTGTTTCGATTGCATATTTGGAATAGGGTTTGAAGGGAATAGCTACTGTTTAATAATTTATGTGTAAGATTAAATATAATACGATATAATATTAATTCAAATATTAAATATAATATTATATTATATTAAATATTAGATTAGTATTAAATAAAATATTATATTAAATATAATACAATATTAGTTTAAATATTAAATGTAATATAATATTATTTTAGAAATTAGATTAGTATTAAATAAAGTATTAGATTAAATGTAATATAGTATTATTTTAAATATTAGATTAGTATTAAATAAAATATTAGATTAATGTAATATAATATTAGTTTAAATATTGAATGTAATATAATATTATTTTAAATATTAGATTAGTATTAATAAAATATTAGATTAAATATAATATAATATTTGTTTAAATATTAAATGTAATATAATCTTAGTTTAAATATTAAATATAATATAATATTAGTTTAAATATTAATGTAATATAATATTAATTTAAAAATTATACTAGTATTAAATAAAATATTAGATTTAATGTAATATAATATTATTTTAAATATTAGATTAGTATTGAATAAAATATTAGTTTAAATATAATATAATGTAATATTAATTTATTTATTAAATATAATATAATATTATTTTAAATATTAGATTAGTATTAAATAAAATATTAGATTAAATATAATATAATATAATATTAATTTAAATGTTAAAATGTAATATAATTTTATTTTAAATATTATATTAGTATTAAATAAAATATTAGATTAAATATAATATATTATTAGATTAAATATAATACAATATAATATTAATTTAAATATTAAATGTAATATAATATTAGTTTAAATATTAGATTAGTATTAATATTGAAAACAACAAATGTTATTCCATGTTTTTGTAAAAATAGCAAATAGCAATGCTATTTTAAGAACAGTAGTTATTCCGAATAGCTCTAAAAGTCGTTTGGATGCATCTTGTTCCGAATAGCAATGCTATTCTAGGAATAGTAGCTTATTCTTGTGCATCCAAACATACCCTTGAAGTTCATTTGTTCAGAATATGACCCGTTGGCTTTATAAACATCGTTGATATCCTGTATTTATATTATATTTCGTTTCCCACTAAATTAAGAACTATCGGATATATTCTGGTGTTAGGGTCGATTACTGGCTTACAATTTGACTTTTTTTTTTGTTCCTTTAATAGAAAAGTTGCCAGCTCAATGCTAAATTGCCACACAAGAAATGTAATCTTTCTACATTACTCACATATAAGAAAAAGAAAAAAAAAAACCCAAATATAATGACCCAGCCCCAAAGTCCAAAGATGTATTTGGTTACGCTGTTTGCCTAGTTTTTATCTGAAAGCAAACTTTAAAAGTGGCTATTTAATACATTGCCAGTAAGTATCACATGAGCATGCACCCAAATGCATTTTCTTTCTCTATTTTTTGGTTGAAACAGGATGCGTTCATATTTAAAAACACAAAAATGTCATGCAGCCAAGAGAACCTCCAACCATCACACTGTTCAAGATTACAATTCTACAATCTAAACGGCATATATGCTTAAACAAGTCTACTACATCTACTCCTGATATTAGTTCAAAACAAGATCTCAGATCCCATCTTCAACTAACACAATTATCTAAAATCCATGAAGCTCTTCATAGGATAGCAACATCCAAATAGTCCCCGATCTATATCAAAGAAATTTTTAAGAGATAATTTAGAATACCAGAAAGATCATAGATTGAAAAAAAAAAAATTTAGATAGTTACAATATCACTGCTTCTGGACCATCCAAAAACAGTGATTTTGTAACTATCTAAAAAAATAGTAAAAATTTACAAAAAATATGAAATTTGGTCTATAAACACATTTTAATACGGATATCATGTTGAGCGGTTCGGATCGACTATTTGAACTTCGAGAACAAAGATAAAGACATAGGGTATGGTTGGGACACAAAACCAATGGTGCATTTTAACCCCACTCAGGATTAGAATATTGTATGGGAGTTGCATTTCATTCAGCTCTGGCTAACAATAAACCAGTATTTTACCAGTCGATGTAGGTGGTGGACTATCAATTTGACCCAAAATTTCTATTTTCCCCTTGTTTGTTTTCAGTTACACAAGTGAGGGCAAATTAGGAAGCATGAGTTTGGTTGATGGATAAAGTTTAGCTTAATTCAGGCTGAATTCCATAATTGATGCTTCATAATTGAACTAGGTTAGCTGAGATTACTGCACAACTCGGGCTTAAATTAAGTTAGTTGAGGTTTAGTGGCAACTCAAAGTCTCAAACCCTATATTTTACCTGAAAGTCAAGGTCAGCAAGTGTTTTTCCATCATCTAGTCTCCCAGTTCCAAATGAGAATGTCCTCCCCACCTTATAAAATAACAAAAAAAAAATGAATAAATAGATCTGTAAGAGCAAACAAGAAAACTTCGGTCCTCTTGGATATGGCATCTCTTCAAGCTTATATTTATTTGAATGAGCTTGAGGCTCATATATACAAGGTATTAGCCTGATTGGTATGCTAACAGATGTTTGTCGATCAATACGATACCAGAAAAAAGAAACCCTAAATTATTATAAAACATACCGGTCTAACTATGAAACGGCCATTCTTATCAGGATAGACAAATGCAAATGAAAGTTTTGCATCTCTTTTCCTAGCTGCTGGAGCCACCTCTTTTACCTACAATGGAACATAAGAAGTTACATTTGAAGAGTATTACTCTGCTAAAGAATCATGTATATGAACAGAACTCCCTCTGCTGTTTACTAGAATCACATACATTAACAGAACTTCCCCCATTGTTTACTAGAGTAAAAGCTTACAATTATTTAAAAATTAGGTTTTCTCAAGAAATAGCTTATGTATAGCAATGTTTTTAGCATTACAAGATTAGAGTTTGATTAAGGTGCTATGGATTAACATAAGATGTTCTGTGCTATTGTCTTGAAACCCTATTGGATTGACTTCAAATGACGAATCCAATCTGTTAAAACCGATGTACTTCGTCATTGATGCGTTTACATGCAAAATTATAAATTTTCGAATTCATTTAGTATAAAGTCAAGCGGTCAAATATTGATGATTTTTAAGATAATTTTAATACATTCAGTTTTCATCATTTTTTTACCACTCGACTTTATACTAAATGAATTCGAAAATTTATAAATTTCACATGTAAACACATCATTGACAAAGTAGATTGGTTTTAACGGATTGGATTCGTCGTTTGATGTCAATCCAATAGGTTTTTGAAGCAATAGAACTAGACATCATATGCTATCCATAGCACCTTAGCCAAACTCAAAAGATTAATAATCATTATGGTCTACTTACTGAAAGCAGACAAAAGCTGATGCACTATATCATTTCACTTCCAAATTACAACAAAACAATCATATTTAACAGCCTTGTCTGTAAACCTAATGAAACAAAAGCATAGCAAATAAAATTCTGAACAATTCTGGCTTCAAAATAAGTAAGCTAAAAGGACGATATCATGAGAGATCATTACAGAGCTAGCCCTCCTAATTTTTGTATACCAAGATTGCTAGAAACAAATAAAAGAAGTACATGTTTAAGCAATCACTAACTTCTATAAAATTGACTCAAAAGAACTAGCTTTTATAAAATTAACTCAAAAGAACTAGCTTCTATAAAAGGATAATAACTCTAAAACCTATGGTTTACTGAGCACCAATCACTAAGAAAAGTGATCCTAAATATTTAACTTCACTAAACGATAATAAAAAGAATAAAACAGGTTTGGCAGAGACATAACTAGGAAAAAGAAAATATATTTAGTAGAAAAGTATGCATTACCAGGTCCGTAAGTTCTCTCAGGGTGGCATCCTTCCAAGTGTAAATTTGAACCTCATCTTTCGGCTCTTTACCTCTTACCTTGAAATCCTCATTCAGATGGTGGCCTCCAGTCTGTGTTTTACAAAATTGCTCAGGACAAAGCTTCAAATTGCTTTATTCTAGAGGACTTTGATTAAAAACTAAAAGAAATAAACCAGACCCAAAATTAGGTCTTATGTGTACCTGAGCTATCCTATACCCAACTTAGAGATAAACACAAGCCCAATGGGAACTGAAACTCAAAGACCAAAATGGAAACTGAACCTATAGAATCACCCAATCTGAACTGATAAACTCAACCTTCCAACTATATCATATCAGGATTATAGCACAAATCCAAGCACATAACTCAGCCAACATTAAAAAAAAAAAAACGTCTGATTCAGAATGGCAAGAGATGAAAATTCGGCTAGAGAGAAAAGGAGTATAACCCATAAATAACTTGATCAGATCAGATTACAAGAAGATGACATCAGCCCCAACCCAAATCACAGGACACTAACCACCTGTCTCTGACTTCACCATCCCAACTTCTATTGGAATAACCTTGTGATCTTGAATCTAATAAACCGTAATGTATCCTTTCTAAACTTTAAAAAAATATATTGACAAACAAACATGTTGGGGTATACCTTTGTGAAAACTCGAAGCAACAAAGGGCAAGTCTGAAAAATAGATAACAATCCGGTCAAATAATATCAAATGAATAAATAAAGTGAAATTTGAATAAAGATCTATCATTCATTGGGATTCTTACAAAAAAAGAGTTAAAAATATACAATTATTAAAGGAGGGTCTCTAATAGTACCTACTACCTATACATGTCTGTACATTATACAGTAATGCACCTGATTGGTACTACATCAGCTTTCTTAAACCTAAGTTTCAGAGAAGAACAACCAAAGTCACACCAAATTGGTAGGGTTTGGCACCAACTGGATATACTGTCTGCCCATACCAGTAGCATGAAGGTACCAGATGTAACATAATCAGATAAAGAATAAGTGAAAGACCTTCTCACGGTCAACAGGTTCGAAACGAGGGCGATTTGATGCTGGAGGTGGACCTCTTCCATGCATAGGTGGGCCTGCTCTTGCTGGTCTATTTGCTGAATCTCCTCGGCCAGCCATGCTCTTCTTTTTTAATTACAGTTATCTAGATGGAGGTTAGCAAGAAAAGAAAAGGGTAAATTAAAACAGGGAAGTGATGTAGGCAGAAGTTAAGTTTCTTGAACAAAATAACACACAAAAGAAGAATAAACATCCCAATCTAGAGCTAGGGAAGATGGAAAATGGAGATAATAATTGCAACTAGAGTTAGGGAAAATAGAAAGATACTGAACACAAAACTAGCAATGTCAAAAAGAGAAGATGAGAAATGAAATTGAGCGTAATACTTACTGGAGAGAAGGAGAAAAAGACAAGTAGGGTTTCGTTTCCAATCGCAAGTTCGCAACGAAGGGAGTCGGGGAGAGAAGGTTTAGAGATAATTACAAAAAGAGTCCCTCAATTTTGAGAATATTGTATCTTTGGTCCGTTGCCTGACTTTTTCCTCTCTGTGGATTTATTTTTAGGCCCAATTTGGGTCCAAATTTTCCCGGTTTAGGCTCCTCCTAATCGGATCAAATTAAGTAACCGTCCATGGGCCATGGCCCCTGCCCCTGGTATGGGATATATATATTTCTCCAGTCCAAATTGCGTTGAATCCGGAGTTGGACCATCCTTGCAAACTTCACAGGCTAATTAGTTCCAAATAGAAAGGATACAAAATATAATAAAAACTTGAAATCCAAACATTAAAAACAAATCGCAATTCAAAGTGCCAAGCGGAGGCATGCCATCGTAAAAATTATATAGACTCGAAGATCATAAAATCGATGTTTAAATGAAGAAGATATGATTAATTTAGATAAACAACACCACACAATCTGCCAGATTAATTCGATGGATGCTAAGCAAAACTTAGATGCCTGATTTTGGTTTTTTTTTTTTTTCACGAAAAAAAATTGGTATATTTTCAATTCTCGAGTAGATAAGTAATTAACTTGTATTAATACGAATGTTGTCTAAACAATCTAATTAATCAGCCTCATAATAGTTAATTACTTGTGTCTAATCATCCCCAAAACGCATAAAACGATTATCTTGTTCTACAGCACCATTTTATCGACATTTTTTCGCCTACGTTATGCAAACAATAATTAAGTGTCAGTTATTAAAAATTAAATAAAAGTTGGATAAAATACGTTATGCGAACAATAATAATAGCCAATAATAAAATGGATACAATTTTAGTTACTTCATGGTATGAATTCAACTAAACGTAGTAGCTTGGCATAAATGCTGAAACTATCATTTATGGTAGCATACTGTAGATAAACTTCGTTTTGACTCGGTTCTTTGCGTACTGAGATTATTATTTAGCATTGGTACTAACACTCGAGACAACTAAAATATGTTCTTGATACAAAGCATCTGGTTCACACCTTGACTAATTATCAAACACAATCTTAAGACAATTGCTAAGAATGTAAGCTACGTTTTCTTTCGAGCACAATGTTGGTTAGCAAACTAGGTCTGAAATTAGGACCTTTATTTATCAAAATTTTACAGCTAAAATAAAATGGCATTCTACAAGTTTTCTTCTACATACTGCACTGAAAAAAAAAAATTTTGACTAGAATATTAAAAGTTGCTGCTAAGCCAGAATTGACGCTGCTGATCTCATCATTCACAACTCATCTTTTTTCTCAGCACCTGTCTCTTCACCTTGTCCAATTTTCTCATTAATGAAGTTGATCACATCTTGGAAGCTTGACCTTTTACTCACCTTGATCTGTAACATAGATATAATTCATATTTAGAAGAAAAAATTGTAGTTCTGAAATCTAAATTTAACAAAATTATATGAGATTGCATACCGGATTTGATTTGTCTCCCACCGGATAAAACAAAAGAGCCGGGTAGTTACTAGTCTGCAACAACATAATCATTCACATTATCTTCAGTGCATTCAAGTGGGTTTAAAGAGGGAGAAATCAATTATACCCTTCCTCCCAAAATTTATGGAATAACACAAGAGTACAACAACAACAACAACCAAGCCTTTAGTCCCAAACAAGTTGGGGTAGGTTTCATAACACAAGAGTATAGAGAAATAATGAGAAAGGGGTAGTTCTCCCATCCTTGGTTCAAGTGGGCTTAAAGAGGGCCCCATGGAATGATATTGATGACTTTTACGGGAACTGATGGTTCACGTTTTCGAATGGTATAATTTAAGCCATTCCATTTATATATTACTTAGAACTTACCTCAAGCTTTGGATGCTCATTTGAAGAAGCATCGATTCTTGCAAATTTAAGATTTGAATTTCCTTCGAAGTGTTTAGCCACCTTCTCTACCACTTTTGTTGTGGAATCACACTCCACACAATTTGGCGCATACACCTATCATTGTTTTGAAAATAATATACTTGGTTAGTATTCATAAAACTGATCCAGGATATGTGGTGTACAGGACAAACATATTTTGTCTTGTTATTATGCATTTATGGAACTGTATATGGGCAAACCTCAAGAAAAACATTATCAGGGCTCTCCAAGACTGCAGCATCAAAATTCTTGCTCACAACCTTTTCAATTAACCCTTTCTACATTGAAATACAAAAAAAAAAAAATTGAAATTAAGTTAGATTGGTCAAATATTCAACGAGAATAGGATCTTATATGCAAAGAAATTTTAGTTAATGACTCACCTCTTTTGGTATTGGTTCCGATTTTAAATAACGTGGATGAGTACCTTGTTCAAGTGCCAAACAAAATTCCTATCGAACAAATACCAAAAAAGTTAATATTGACTTGATAACAAAACAAACAAAAGTGAAGATGATTCGATGCTTGCTGAAATGTTACTTCTAAGTTGGCCTTCGTAAGCTTTTTCTCCATCAAATGCTTTGAACCATTTCTGTTATCAAAAGCTGTGACCTGTGAAAGTAGAATCGTCCTTTTAGCAGGCTAATAAAGTAGAAGTAGAAATGTAGAATTACCAGGATTTTACCAGGATAACAGCAGTTCACTATATAATAAATCAAAACGCACAAAAAAGTATGAGTATGTTGATCTGCTAATGGATCAAAATCAGTGAGCACATACTGGTACCATGCTTATCGTGTTTAGATCATGATTCTGAAACTCTGAATTGGAATCAAAATCAGAGATGTATCATATAAAAGTATTGCTAAAATAATCAGAATCATTGTTCTAAAACTCGGAATTGGAATCAGAATCTGAAGATATAATAAAATAATTGTTATAGAATGTATATAACAATAAAGTATTGCTAAAATCATTACATTTACAAATTATCCATGCATACTATACATGTTATATTTTACTTTCAAATGTTCAGAAATGTATCATATGAAAAGATAAAATCATAATTGGAACACAATAGTAATTATTTTTCACTATGATTTGTCATTTAATTTTCGTGATAAGTTAAAGATGATTTGACTCACTACCAGTTAAACACGTCCAACTAGTAACGCATAATTGCCTTACTTTTGAATGTTAAGGCCGAAGTAAACTTTTCGTTGCCCATTGTTCACTACAGACCAACTATTTTTTCTACTTTTATATCTAATAATCCAATACACCAAGTCTATTTAGTAGCCCAAACACCAAGTTTATTTATTTTGTCGAAATAAAATCGACAAAACTCTTTCTGTTAAACACAAATTGATGAAATTAGTTGTACAAATTAGAACAATTCGACTTTATTTCGACCTATTTTTCTTCTTTTCTTTTGAGGCACCTTCTCCTTGTATCAGGCTCATTCCAATTTTGTTACAAGAACAATTATTTGCTGGCAGAAAAATCACATTAATTGGGTGAAACTCGAATCATCGTCAGCCCACTCCGAAAGAACAATCACAAGAGCGCATTAATTGGGTGACTCAGCCAATCAAACTATCATTTGGATTGTGCTCTTACAGGGAACTTAATCCCAGTGGCTCAAAAGTAAAAGAAGTAATAATAATAAATTATTAAGAGCATGAACCAGTCATCGGTACATTGAAAAACAATTAAAAAAAAAACTTACAAGGTTGTCATCTGGTTCTGTCCCAAACAAAGTAAAGAAAGGCTTTGCAAGGTCTTCTTCAGTTGAGTCCACATAGACAAACATTACCTACATTTTTTCATAAAGGAGATAACTCAGCCATAATAAAGAAAACAATCAAATATAATCCTGGCACTAAATAATTTGTAGATTAATCAGGGAGTGAAAATGAAGAGAATCTAATTGCTCATAAAATAATTTGTAGATTAATCTGGTGTCATAAAATAAACATAATAGACAGGCAGTACCAACATAATATAGTATCTTCCATAATTGGGACCTGCTTTTAATTTTTTACCACCAGACAAACACATGCAGTTTAATAGTAAGTAGGAGATGCATTTTCCTATCTCTAATTGCTCAGAAAAGGGAAGGGTTCAAGGGCATGTTGATACCTTTGTTTTGAATTTCCTTGCAACTTCTTCAACAAATGGTTTATCGTCTTCGAAGTCTTCTTCTTCCGCAAAAATATAAACCTATTATCAGACAAAAAAAAATCATAGACACAAAAACATAATTTGTAACAGACCCAACATTGGATTGTTAACAAAGAATAACCCGCAACTTATGGGCAGACAAAATAAATAGATGTACAAATCACTCCCAACGTTTTCTACTAACTTAAACAATCTACTCATACAAGTTCAAGAAAATTTGAAACCCAATGCGTAGTGACTGGATTTGGTTCATCTTAGTTCAATTTAGTCTTACCAGAGAAAACCTATCTATAAAATGGTCACTATTAAACTGTATACATGATATGTCATAAATTCAATATCATCACCACAAGCCAACAAATGATTCCTGACCACAGATACCTCATGAATGTTGCAGTTCCACTGCAACTTCCAAATACTGATGATTTTTATGTTTTTTTGCAAAAGATAAAATAGTACTATTTGTAAATAACCGAAACCAACATAATCAAATACCCAACTAAAGACATAAACTAAGGAAATAAAAAAATATTTACCTGGATCTTAATAGGGCTGGAATAGATCCATCCAGAATTTTCTTCAGTTAACACACTCACCAATGGAAACTTATTCTTCTCTACAAAATCTAAAATTTCTCCTTCCTCAAACTTTCCCTCTGTATGGTGCAACAATTCAGAGGGCTATTAGTATGTGCATCTTCAAGCAATCTAAAATGCAATATCTGATTGTTAAAATATCATCTACTTACCGAATTTTTCAAATTTGTCATTTTCAGTTTTGACAAGGCCTACAAAGTTCTTTTTAGAAGAAATTTGTGGATACAGCAATTTAGCAATTTCAAAATTATCTGTCGCCACAAATTGTGTTTCATTATTAGTTGATGCGGCTTTTGCAAATGCTTCTGACTCAGGTCCCTGAAACAAAAACAAAAATTGGTGCTAAAGCAAATTAAATTGACAAACCAAGAAACTAGTCATCTAACCAAGCGCTGCAAGAATGTCATATTATCATTTCTAAAAAGATACAAAGAAATCCTATCTACCCCTTTCTGCCCACAGTCAAACAGTACCAAAATAACCCTACTTATGTTCTGCTTAGTGCTAACCTCAATGCAATGAGAATGACAATAAGGCTAATTTGGCATTTGGCATTTTAAAGATGGAAGAGGCAAATACAGGTCACATGTTCCCTAAAATTAAAGGGGTACATGAGATGCTTCCTCCATTGCAGTGGTATACATTAGTCACTCCTTATTTAAAGCCATAGATTAAAAACTTTACTTTGATAGTAATGGTACGTTAAGACTGCATAGATGGGCAGCCAGGTCCAGTGGCAGTATATAACAGGTTCTGATGCAATACCCAGTATCTACTAGCTTGGTATAGAATTTAAAAAGTATTTGTATTAATATCAATCAGCCAAAAGGTTCTGATGCCAATCAAGCAGTCACATCAAAGCAATTTACATCGGTAATTAACAAATTTACCTCATAATCCTCAAAAAGACCAATAGCATACTTTTTGTACTTCTTCACGAATTGTTTAGCTGAATCTTCTGAAGAAAGCCTGGTAACTGGCACACCTGTCTTCTTTCTAACCCAAATTACTATTTCGTCCCTAGTCATCCAAAAGATACAACAACATACAACTATCGATTGAATTATTTGTTGGGATGATAAGAATAAAGGGATACCAATCACAAATTACTATAATTCTACCATATAGTATGCATTACACAGCAAAATTTCCAAGGAAATGGTTTTACTTTGCAAAATTGTCCTACCACATGAACTGGTGACAGACATACAGGCAGTCAGTCAACTAAAGAGAACGAAAGAAAGAAAAATTGTGGGATTTTGTCCATCTTTTTTTTTTTTATATAATTCACAAGTACACTATGCAATTTGTTCATCTGGAGTCTGCTGTGTGGGACCCACATTGTAAATTTCATACAGTATTCTATTATAAACTTACACATAAATAAGAAAGTACTCAAATTATTCTCTTACCCAGTGATCCCTCCACTATATCTCAGAGGGGTGCCATTAACAAACAGCAAAAAAGTCGGAAAACCTTTGATACCATACAGAGAAGCAACCTTCGGGTACCTCTCAGCATCCACCTTGGCCATTACAACAGGACTGCCCATCTCTCTCAGCTCAGTGGCCGCCTGAGCAAACCTGGGCATCAGAGCGGCGCTCTTCTTGTCCCAAGGCGCGTACCCCAGGAGGAGGACCAACTCGTTCTCTTCTACCACTCTCCTCGAATTGTCGTTGTTCAGATCGGTCACGATTTTCTGAGCTTTTCGCAAGAGCTGGGGCTCGGAGGTGGAAGCACTGGCGCTCTCCTCTGAGTCGTCAATGGCGATAAGGGAGTCGAATTCTTCGTCATCCTCTTCAGTCCAGTCGAGGTCGTCGTCGGCGAGAGAGGGGATGGATTTGGCGAGGGTTTGCGAGAGGAGGAGGAGAGAGAGGAGAAGGGGAAGGAGGCGTTTTGAGAGGTGCATTATTCCGGAGATGGATAGCAAGAGGGAGGAAAGGTAGAGATGGGAGGAAAGAAGTGAAAGTTGAGAGAGATCTTAAAGAGAGAATCACGCAAGTGAGGTGTTGACTGTGGAGGGAGAGGGTTTTAAAAATGGGGCGAAAGGAGCAGAGCACATGGAGAGTGCGACTATTTGGGGTTTTTGAGAGAGGATGTGTGATCGAGACGGATTGTCGATGTCGACGTAGGGATGGAATTCGCATCCTCTGAGATATCTCAAACTTTGCGTGATTTTTTGGAATATCTCAATCGTTCAAATACATTCTGCACGACTCTCAAAGCTAAAATATACTGGCCCCCTACGGTTTCCCGAATAGGAACCGGACACGTCGGTCACGCAAAAATTGAGATATCTCAGAGGATACGCACCCGTAGGGATGACGGATCGGATCCACCACGTTTAACGAAAGCACAAGTACCGAATCTCTCCGATCGTAGTGAATATGGTCTGTCCATAGTAGAAGATCCGACGGCGGATATTAAATCTGACCTAATAGTTTGGCAGTTCCGGCCGTTGTGCACTACACACTGTAGTTGGCAGTTGCAGTGTGTTGCTAGGTTGGAAATAGACGATCCAGATCTTTTTTTTGAAAATCTTCACAAAAATTGCGAAGTCGTGAGGAAAATTGAACTCTCGACCTTTAAGTAACCAACAATTCTAAGACTTTATTTCTAACCAACTGTGCATCTCCCTTTTCTCAATAGACAATCTAGATCATTCTAGCAGTAACGTTGTTCTAACAGGACTAGTGGATCCGGATATGGCAAGTGGTAAGAATTCGCATCCTCTAAGATATCTCAAACTTTGCGTGACTTTTTGCAATATCTCAATCATTCAAATACGTTATACACGAATCTTAAAGCTCAAATAATATTGCCCCTACATTCTCGAATAGGCACCGGACACATCAGTCACGCAAAAATTGAGGTATCTCAGAGGATATGATAAGCCTAAATTATATACACTTTTAACACGGGTTTCGCTCTAATTTTGTAACCAATTCTCATGCATTTTAGATTAATTTTATTAGATTTACACCAAAGAACCAAGTTACTGCTTCTATTTTATTTTGATTTCAGTTTGGAGCTTTTCAACATCATGTACGGTCTCTGGAGCACTATGTGCGGCCGTACGAACATCTTTGAAGTCACAATACCAACCCCTAGAAGAATTCACAACTCAGTGCAAAAATACGGCCATATGTGCGGCCTCCTGGCCGCACAAACCAACAAAAAGGGAAAAGCACCGAGTCAGTGCAGAAGTGCGGGCATACGTGCGGCCTCCCTAAGCCGCACAACCTCGGAATGAATTCTCAAGAAAATTGGTGCGGCCTCCTTAGCACGCACATCCGGCCGCATAAAATAAAGAGGAACTCTGGACAAGTCAGTGAGATAATACGGCCCAAGGTGCGGCCTCCCTAGGCCGCACAAAATAATTCTCCAGGCACTGCAACTTTGTGCCTCCACCCCTGGCCGCACGACTGGCCGCACCAATGCCCTGAAATGGTAAGAAATCAATTTTAAGATGCAATCTTCGCCAGATTTTCTTCCAGATCCTGCCCAATTGTTTCCCAAGTCACGAAATTGATTATAAAAGAGGCAGGGGACACCAGGAGAGGCATCTTACGAGAGCACACAATTCATCTCCCATTCTAAACCTAATTCTTCCATTAATCTCTGAGGTGTTCAAGGACAAAGAAGGGGATCAGACGATTATTCAAGGACGCTTAGCAAAAGAGAACTGAAGCATAGCTTGGGAATTGGTGTATTCTATTTCCTTGTTATTTTCTTAGTTTAATTGCTTAGTTAATTGAATTGTTAATCATTAATGCTTTTGTTGTTGCAAACTTGAGCGGCTAATCCCTCTTCTAGGGGCTTAGGTCGCGAATCATGAACTTGTGTTAATTTAATTGCTTGGAATATTTTCTTGTATGATGATTGCTTTGAATTGATGTTTAGTTCTTATTTTATAAATTTGTGAGTTATGCATGACTTGTGTTTTTGAAACCACACCTTGCGGAGGCAGTGACAGTCCTCTTGTCTTCAAGGGTGTTTAAGCCATTGATAAAAACTGAGTCTTGTACACAAATTACCCTAGGGATAATATATTAGATGGCCCAAACCGAGTCTACCCCTGATCATAAGAACTAAATGTTGGACATGGAAAGTTGTGGGAAACCAATTTACGAGTACTTTGCAATCGGGATACTTAGAGTATATTTAGTGATCGATATGAATTAGTGGAGTATTTAGCCTTCAATTAAATAACTTTATTAGGTACTGACAGCTCTAAGACGAGGTAAATTAATATGATAGGCTTGAAACATGAAAAATATAGATCCTAAATAGAAATAGGCCAAAGTATGAATCAAGAGAATAAACCAAGTATTGAATTAACCAAGAGATTGTAGACCAAATGCCCCTAGACTTTGTTATCTTGATCACAACCCCATCTCTTTTCTAGATTTTAAATTAGTTTTGTTACAAACCAACTCCTTCTGGGTATTGAACCTAACAATTGTTAGTTTTGCAACAACCCCCCCCCCAATTTACTTATTTGCACTTAATTTAGGATTAATTAATTTAATAAAAACTATAATTCCCTTAGTCTTTGGATCGATACCCATAATTACTACAAGGATAGATTGTGCGCTTACAATTCAATCTACTTTGCATATTTAGGGTTTATAAATTTAAAGCAAAAGTGTACGAAATAGACCGATTAATTCTATACCCAAAATACTGTTGGGTTACGGGCCGTCCAAACCGTTGATTAGCTTAATATGCGGAAAGAACGTAAAACAAAAATTTTACTTCTATATTAAGCCAAGGATTAAACGAGGTATGTCATAATACTTTCCAAGGGGATCCACCTTCAGTATTCTTTGGCATCAAAACCCGATTTAATCCTTTTACAAATCTACTCCATAATTGATTTCTAAAACTTTAATCTATCTACAAATTAAATAGATTAATATAACATATTTATACCTTGATCCAAATTCCAATTGGATTGCAGCAGACCGAGAAGACCGAATCTGAGGAACGTCTCGCTTCGGAGTATCAGACGTCTGATACCTCTATTGGTTATCCACCATTACTAACCAGAGAGCGGTTTATTTCTTTTGCCAGAAATACTGTAAACCGCGGAATTCTGCAAAAACACTATTCACCGAGAAAAAGACAAAATAAATATATTTACGACTCGCAGTTATTCAATAGAAATACCGCAACTTTCGCAAAAATATATTATTTCTGAATCCCGTAAACAACCGTAACCGAGAAAGAGAGAAAATAGATTTATCGATTCGATCAGACTGATCATATCAGATATGAGTGAATTGGTTATTTTCTTTCTACCCCTACCCCTCTATTTATAGGCAAATGAGGAGGTTCGCCCGATTACCAAAATACCCTTAAAGTTTGGCATATTTACAATTATGCCATTCTTAATGGTGGTTTGGTGAAATGGTAAAATCAAATACCATTTGAGAATACCATTTGATTAATATATATATCATATATATATTTGGATTTTTAATTTATTTAATTAAGGTTTTAATTTTGCCAATATTCAAAACCATAATTAATATTTAAAATCTAAATCAAATATATATAATTGTTCTAAACAATTATATTTCTCGGGGTCCGGGTTTCGGTACGATTTTATACAACGCATCGAGTACGCTTATAAATTAACCGTTGTTTCGCTTGTCATCTTATATGACATTTATAATTTAATTATATCACGTATAATTAATTATAACCATCTTAATATTAATTATAATCAATTTATAATTAATCAGTAAGATTCTCCGACTAGCTCCTATACGGTGTGACCCAATAGGATCGTGTTATGTTGGTAAATAGAATTAAAACCATTTTAACTTCTATAATCATAGGAGGCATCCGACATCTGCACTATGACCATCCAATTACACAGATGATGCTGTACTATATAATACCACGATCCAGTAAACTATTTTAGTCGTGTTAATTCTTATGTCTCGCAATATCAGATTAGTTTCAAGGTAGGTGTGTGTCATCCTTGCAAAGTTAATCTTTTCTGGATCTTGAGCAGATTATCAAATATAATTACTTTTGTAATTATACTGCATGCAGATAATCCTACTCTATCAAGGGGCCCAGTGATACCGTAACTCGTATAGAGATACGAGGGACAATAGTACTTTTGGTAAACCATCACTACCTCAGCTAAGCTATGTATACCGAAAAGCTACCGTTATGACTGCATTTTACCGACAGCGTTAGGTAACAATCACACATACACATCTCTTAGTAGGAAAGATGAATACTTCATACTTTAGAACTTAACACTGAATGAAAATATTAATGACACGTACACAATTCCATTTAATGTTTCATTCGAGGTCTGTCAAATACCATGTTCCTAGAACATGTATCTATGTGATTAAAATGACATCTCATGTCAATGGTCTGTAAAACTTGACCATCTTTTAATCCACATTCTAACCTTGTAACGATAAATTAGTGTTCCTGCTAATTACCTCAGTTAGAGACTTTTAAGAGTATTTATCATCTATATTATGAAGCTCTACAATTTCAGGTCATGAACCCGAAATGATTCATAAATTCAATAATACTCAAGCAACAAAATGACAGTTTATTAATCACTCAATTCATGAACAAAGCTATATGATAATTTATCGTATTATTGACTTCTAGATTATTACAAACTAACAAATACACATCAGGATACGCACCCCAGTGGTAATCGGTAACGTCCTTTTTCTTTCCGAGTCAACGCCGTAATTGTGATTCTTTTTCTTCGGGTTTTTTTATTAATCAAAATTAAATTAAATAAATATCGAAAAGGAGGAACGATACCGGGTTTTTTTCCAAATCTAATAAGGACGTGTTAATAATTAACGTCCCTAGGGACGGAGGAAAAACAAACGTCCTATGAAGATTAATCCAAACGCTCGGAGAAAAAAAATACGGACGGTGACAAAATTAACGTCCCTCGCGGACGGTGACAAAATTAACGTCCCTCAGGGATGGTGACGAAATTAACGTCCATACCCTTCAGAGTTCTATATATCACCGTTCCTTTGAAGCATTCAGAGGAGACAAGCGCAGGCGCATCCTTTAGAAAAAAAATTTATAAAATTCAGAGGAGATCCAAGACGCATCTTTCAGGAAAAAAAATCATAAAATTCTGAAACTAAGGTATCCAAATTTAATTTATATTTAATTTGTAGTTAGCAAGTAGATTAAATATATGCTTCTATTGATTCATTTGATAAAGATTCTAATAATTATATATATCTTATGAAAATTATCTACTTGTTAAGATTTCTTATATTTATTATTTGACATAATCTAGGTTATTTATTTTGTAAGAATTCTAATTTTCTGAAAACAAATTAATAGAGAGAGAGAGCTACTCCTTTGAAAATCGTAAACAGGTAAACTTTTGTATATATTAATCAATTCATTTTTTGGAACAATAAATTATACGTGATTTATTCATTATTTTGTAGGCTATTGATTAAAAAGTTATTTTAATATTGAGGATTCATTTTGGCGGTGAAATACAATACGGTAAAAGTGGAGTACGGTATGGTACTAGCTCTCAGTTCGCATTGAGCGTAACTGGTGAACAATCTTGGTATGATGTGAAAGGTGAAATTTATCGACAACTTGTATATTCCGAAAGTGAGTACAACCTGAAAGCACATGCACGGGTTAATGTTGATACAACAACCCAACGTTATTATGAGAGCATAGAAATCGTGTGCGATCAGATTTGGAGAGGTATTTATAACCAAAGTATGCTTGCTCAGACTCAGTATTCTTTTGTCGATTTATACATTGAATTGGTACCGGAGACACAACAAGAACCTCGACAGACCCAATATGGTGCTAACTATGCGGGTCATAGCTACCTCGAACCCTATGAGACACAACAAACACCGAGACGAGACCTTTATCTCCATCTGACACAACCAGAACCTATGCAGACCCAATATAGTGATAACTATGCGGGTCCCAGTCACTTCCAACCCCATCAAACACAACAAATACCGAGACGAGACCTTTATCCGGATCCTTATCCCGATGTGAACAATTTGTCACAAACTGTTCAGACATAATACAATAGTCAGTACAGTCCATGGATTGATCCGTCAGAGGTCGGTGGTTCTTATCCTGAACGCAATAATAAGTGCAGGCTGTGAGGAAGAGGAGCGGAGTTCCTAGGTCTTCAGCGGAGTTCGTGGGGGCAGCGGAGCGGAGTTAGCGGGCTGTGAGGAAGAGCGTTATAATGGTGAGGGACGCTTATTTGACCAACGTCCTTTTTTTTTCCGCCCCAAAGGACGCATACATCCCCAACGTCTGTAATTTATTTTTTCCGCTCATGGACGGGTTCAAAATCTCCGTCCTTTGTTAAATTTTTTTAACCACGTCCTCATTAATTAGTCTGTGGGAGATTAGGATTAACAGGGACGGGTTTTTTTTCTCCGTCCGTAGGGATGTTAATAATCTGCCCGTTCTTATTAGATTTGGAAAAAACCCGATATCCTTCCTCCTTTTTGATATTTATTTAATTTAATTTCGATTAATAAAAAATCCTGCATTTTCTTCCCTTGTTCATAATAAAAGCAAGATATATAGGAAGTCAGGAACTCAACATTATTTTATATTTATGTCACAAAATATATACAATAATTCAACAACAGAAACATAATTATTGTACAATATAATTTAACAAAGTATACAAGTCGATCACAGATTTCCAATTTTGCATTTGATTGTCTAGGCTGAACATAATCCTTTGCGACATTTGATTGACTCACTGACTGGTGGGGTCGGTCTAATTAATCTGAGTTTTTGGTTCGGCCATCTCTATTAAGCCCACGACTTTGCAGTGATTGAAGTACCCTTGCCTCATAGTCATCCTTGAATAATTTGTTATTACTCCATTGTAAGACAAAATTCTCCATCTAAAAATCCAACAAAAGGAAATCAAATTAGGACTGAAATTTTTTATACCAAGCTAACCGGCCAGATGTAGTATATATATCTCAAATGTCAAGTCTAACCTCATTTTTGGAGAGCTCCTCCAAAGCTTCTATTTTTATTCTCTTTGGTAAGGGCCCTTATTGCTTCGTTTAGTGTTGCAAGCTTTTCCTGATAAAAACATTATATATAAAATAAATAATTTCTCTAAAAATAGATTAACAAATTATATAAAACTAGAAACTTTGTTGCCGCTCTGCCGCAATATTATTTTGTGTGTTTGTTTTGATTTTATTTCTCTTGTGTTGACTGATGAAATAGTTTTGTTGCATTTATAGGTGTTAGTTGATGAAATATGTTGACATTGTTGAGAATTTATGGCAATATATGAATATATTCTATTTGTCAGCTGAGACGATGTTGGGAAGCAGAATAGGTTGGGTACTCCGTTTACTCACTGGAAGTAGTTTAGTGATTGAATTGCTAAAGAGAGTTAAAAAGAGAAAGGGAAAGGCTGATTTAGTTAAAAAGAGAAAGGGAAAGGCAGATAAATCAGCATGAAGAAATTTGTATTCATATTGTTCGATTCGAGCAAAGTACAACTGTTGGAAGATGGAAATAATACATTCATTTTTTTTATTGCCTTTTGATAATTTGATTCTATACTAAATTAATTCGAAACTTTACAAATTTCACATGTAGGCACATCACTTATAAGGTAGAAAGATTTCAACGATTTAGATTCATCATTTAAAGTTAATTCGATAGATTTTAGAGTTGAATTCACAAAAAGGCTTGGTGAACTTAAGAGCACCCTAATTCTACTCGTTACTTTTCATGACAAAATGAAATGTATTCTTCTTTGCTATGATTGAATGTCAACTGGTTCCAACACATTCTTGGATTCTGGTATGCCAAAGAATAATGCGAACTATATCCATGTGTGAATCTCTTATTTGTTTCAGTTTAGGCAGCACCGCAGCAATCCCATAATTAGTTATCGCACTCTTATCTTTCAATTATATGTATCCCTGACATTCCATCTCATAAAATTTATTGAAAATATAATAGGCCTGCATTGCAAAACCAAGCTCCTTTTTATATTATTTTTTTCTTTTTGATGATGTTGATCGACCCAAGTGTATTGGGTCAAAAACAAAAAACAAAAATTGCCACAATGTTGCAGTGGACTACTTGAATTGTCAGAAAAATTGCCAAAAGCCGCCAGCATCATCAGAGAACTATCTTATTCTAACTGAAATCGAAATTACAACCTTCAATTCCATTGTTGCGATGCCACCAAGGTTTGGGAAATCAATCAATCGATTATTTCTCCAATTGATTGATTCTTCACAGGTTTCAGAGGTAGAGGTGAATGTGTGTGACTGATTGATTATCGGAAGAGTGAACTTCATTTTTTCTCTTTTTTCTTTTTGGAGATTGCGTGAAGTTCTAGAGTTCAGATTCATTGTGGTACAATACCGTGTAGAATGAGATATTAAACGTCGATTTAATCTGACACGGATCTTAAAGCGGATCCCTGTAATCTAAAAAGATACCGCAATGATTTGGATCTGACACGGATCTTAAAGCACTCGTCCCATTTAATCTATCTTCATTTCATTTCCCTTTTCAAGTATCAACATATCACCTTGTACCAGCACTGGTACAGCTACAAGTAGATCTAAAAGCATTGGCGTGATATCGCTAGCATCAGGTCATGACACAGAGATGATAACTGTTGGAGATACATAGCATTGTGCACATTCTGGGAGGTGAATCTCTTGGGTACACATAGCACAACCCAAGTGGAATGTTGCATTTTGACCTAGCTTCTGTTAGAATTGAGCGGACCACCGACCTAATTGAGAAATGGTAGGATGCGTGGAATGAATGCGGTAATAGACTGTAGGAGAGCTTACCAAATGAGAAAGCAGACATCTACGAAGAAGAGCGGACAAGATCGCCCTTTCTGTCGAGGAAGAAATTATCGAAGGAGAGCAACGGGAGCAGAAAAAAACTGATTAAATTAGAGGGTGGCAAATAGACGAAATTGGCCGAGGGAGGAAGAAGAGAAGAGAAGAGATCAACGAAAGCTGACCTAAATTGGGAAGGAGATCTCGGTGGGAAAATGGGGAAGAGAACACGTGTGGAGTGAATGGGACAGGAGGCCATCAGAGAAGAAATGGCATCCTCTGCGGAGTTTTTACCTGCGGAGCTGTGCGGTTCTTTTAATCTGGACCGTTCGTTTTGATCGGACGGATCAAATAAGATCATAGAACGAATCTCAAAGCAAAATTAATAGTGCCCCCTCCATCAAATCGCGCACTCACCGGCTGGAGATTAAATATGGACTGTCCGATCAAAACGAACGGTCCAGATTAAAAGAACCGCACAGCGCAGCAGGGAAAATCTCCGCAGAGGATGCGAGTCTGAATCAGAGAAAAGGAAAGATGCGGGACACCTAGAGAATTAGCAGTGGAAGCTGAAGCGTCGGATGATCATCTAGATCCGATCAAGAGACCAATTTCATTCAGATGATGAGAGCCGACGTCAGATTAAAACATTGGAGGTTCTCATCTATCATCGGACGGCTAACAACGGGGGTGGGGGGGGGGGGGGTCACCATTCCTCGCTACAGTGACAACCCATTCAACTTTTATGAGTTATAATAATTTGGAGCTATAATTGTTCAAGAATGAGATTCTTGTGAGATTTACAATTTGAATCATCATTAGAGGTATCATGAAAACATGAAAGTCGAAATTACCTAATATATTTGTTGGCGCTTCGCGGCCAACTATAAAAAAAGAAAGAAAGCATGAAACATGTATACTCACTTCTACAAAAAATGTTAACCGTACAATGTACATTACCTATGTTTTTAAAAACAAAATCATTAAATTCGTGTCCAAAGCAAGAAAGGGCACTTCCAAAAAGTTTGCTCCGACATTCATACATGGGGAAGCCAATGCAGAATTACAAAAAAATAATGAAAAAAGGCTTAAAACTTGAGTTATAGTTTTCAATTAAATTTTTCCTTTTTAATTTTTAATTTTGTATTTCTTTAACATACTTTTTCTTAGATCTAGTGTTTTGTTGTTGTATAAAGTCAAATGATAAAAAAATGCTTAAAAAATGAATGCACTAAAATTAATTTACAAAATTTCTAATTTTGACTGTTTGATTCTATACAAAATAATCGAAACTTTAAAATTTTTGCATGTAGATGCATCACTTATATCTGGTAGATAGATTTCAATAGTTCAGATTTGTCGTTTGAAGTACATTTGATAGGTTTTAGAGTTTAGTTCACAAAAAAACTTGATTAACTTAAGAACATCTTAGTTCTACCTTTTTATTATATACGACACCCACATATAGGTTTTAGAGTTTAGTTCACAAAAAAACTTGATTAACTTAAAAACACCTTAGTTCTACTTTTTTATTATATACGACTGCCACATATGTATTTTTAGTAGTGACTAGGGTACATTTGGATGGGAGCTAGAATAGCTAGAATAGCAAAATTTGAGTATAGTAAATGAGAATAAAGAACAAATAGTGATTTTCATATTAGTGTGAAAATGATACTATTCGAATAATTAAAAATGTGGTTTGTATTGTACATGTGGAATAGTGAATAACTATAACCAATAAAGAATAATATTAATAAGATACTAATTAAGAGAAAATATAGGTAAGTGAGATCTCAAACCAATTGTGACAATATTTTTTTTTGCAGAATATCTTAATTTTAGCTTCCTTTGAGTTGAAAAGAAACAAGCCTCACATGCATTATGGACCACGTTGTCAGCTACAAAACACTTTAAATTAGCTGCTAAGTGATGGAGGCAATTGAGAGCAGCCCAATAGGTGGCCATCAGGGCCTACTGCACATTTACTAATCTTTCACATATATTAGCCCAGTGAATCCCATATTAATTTAAATTTTCCAAGAGCCCAGAATTCTGCCCTAAGTTAATAGTCCAACTACAAAATAAGCAATCCATTAATTTTTTTTTTTCCAAATGTCCGTCGGCTAATTAATCCATTAACTTTCTCCTGTTGATGAAAAAGCTGACATACATTTATATTATTCAAAAGTAATTTTGCTCATAATTTGGAAATTAAACTATTATTCGAGCATTTTTTTTTTCTTTTTACAATTAGATAAAATAGTTCATTAGAATCAATCGTTTTTTTACAAGTAGATAGGGTAGAGGTTATCCGAGGAACGTCGGTACACACACACACATATTGGAGTTCATTTGACAATCTCTGAGGTTCCAAAAAAGAGAAAAAGAAAACGAACACAAAATATTTCCCACATTGACAGTGTAATTTTTGACATCTTTCTTTCACCTCAATTTTTTTTTTTGAAATCTTTCTAGGGATATACAAGGAAAGCCCTATCACCAACTTTATTTTTATCATTCATGGAGTATTTATAACTTGAAATATTTGCTCCATTTATTTATCTACTTGTTAATTTAATTTCTTATTTATTTGTGAAATTATATTTAATTTTTATCTTTTAGTGTGGGGTGATGAACAAGATAAGATCGTCCGGGCAGTCTATTGCAGTTCCATAGACTAAGTGGTCAGTTCATCCACTCCCGCTACTTTTTTTCTTAAAATAAATTAATTTTGGCAGTAGGTAAGGAGCCATTTTGTATTCAAATTAGGAGTTCCAGGATATAAAATCAAGTTGTAGTTTCTAAGGGCCTGTTCGGTAAACTCTGATTCCATGGGTTTTCTTAGAAAAAATCACTACATTAGTATTTTTTCCCTTCAACCGTTCGGCAGCATCTTCTTATTTCCTATTTTAGTTCCCTAGAAGGATTTAGTTCTCACCAGCCTTCAACTTTTATGGAGGAAAAAAAAATTGAGTTTTAGCTCCGTTTTTTTTCCCAACTTGCGTAGCTCCAACTATATATAGGACAAACAGTGTTTATTGCTATAATTATTTATTGCTATGGTTGAAACTATATTCAATTGTCAAATTTATTTATTTTATATACTAACTATAATTTTCAAAATCAAATTTAGTTTGAAGCTATTTTGTTTTCCATAAAAAAGCATAGGTAAACAAACACAATTTATTATAATAATTTTTAATTATTTAAATAATAAATGTGTAAAACAATTCATGTTTAATTGCAATTATTTCACAGATTTTTATAATAAAATTAGAAAAAAAATATTACTTTATAAATAGGCATCATATTTTAGAATAATAGTTACTAGATACTTCAGCTTAAATAATCGAATTATAAATCGAATTATTTCTAGTCAAGCTTGCTCGAGTCAACTAAAATAATACAAAAGCTAAAATTTAATAATACAAGAGCTAAAATTTAATAATACGAAAACTATAATTTATATATACAATATAAATTATATGACCATAATCAGTGATTAGTATTAATATATTTAATATAGTTTAATTGTAGTATTACATTTTCTATAAAAAGAAAAACAAACCAACATCCTAATAAATTATCTATGCATTTGCCGAATGCCTATATTCTAAAATTTTTCATAGGTTAAATAACTTTAGTTTTGACAAATTAAAATTCTCATTTTCTTATTAAAAATTCATATTCCTACAAAATTTCCATGCTGCCGAAGGCCCTAAGAAACCACCTCCACCCGTTAACTATTTTTATTTTCGAAAATTGTACTATATATGTTTTGATGATTCCACATCAGGACAAAACGGGGGACATCATCCATCGCTGTCTGTGTGACTGGAATTCATTGGTCTAATAATGTTTTGTGCAGTTTCCGAAAATTAAAATAGTTAACCGGTGGAGGTGGCTTCTTAGAAACATTATTGCCGCAGGGTACTAATTACTTACCGATTTTTTAATAGAAAAATAAGAAAAAAATATCGATAATTGAGTACAATTTTGTCAAATTTTGAAATATAGGAAGAACGTTATGGTTTATAACGTTCAAAGCACTGTAGCTGGATGTTATTAAACCATAACATCCCACTAAAGTATTTTTTTTTTCTAACAATCATTAGCGTTTAGATTAACTAGACGTTATGATTTATAATATCCAGCTACAATACCCTGAACATTATAAACGATAGCGTTCTCTCAGTATATCGAAATCTGATGAAACCATACCCCATTATTGATATTTTATTTTAATAAAAAAATCAGTATTGCCTACCAATAGACATAGTGACCCCCCTCCACCTAATTAAGTAATACAATATCCTGAAATAAACGTTGACTAGTGTACAAGTCTTCTAGAAGCCACTTCCAAAAGCCTATTTAGTTACATCCCCAGATCAATACACTTCCAAAAGCTGCTCTTTACTGTTTACAAATTTCTATTTTTTACAACTCAGATTTAAGGTTTTTTTTTTCTCCCACTTGAAAGAATTTAGTTTACCTAGCAAAATGGCAGGGAATTTGCTAACCTCTCTACTCTCTCTAGCCACCAATTTGCTCCCCTCAATTACAGCCTCTGTGCAGGCTCCTTCTTCCTCTTCATCAAAATATAATAACTCAAAAAGGGAGAGTGCTCGTGCCATTAAGGAGAATCTGGAGGGACTGATGCGAACTCTAAATTGGATCAAGGCCACACTGTACGATGCTGAGGAGAGGGAGATCATAGATCGCTCCGTGAAGTTTTGGCTCAAGGAGATCAAGAAGGTCGCTTATGATGCTGAGGATGTGCTTAGTGAGTATAGGTATTGTTGGCCTATTCATGACCTTTTGTTAATTTGTTTTATATTTTATATTTAGTGGGAGAGACAAATAGTATGGAGAATAAATGTGGAAAAAAATTTCATACTATATTGATATTTTTCAATTCTCTTATCTATTACATATGATAACTCATCTATTTATAGGCTACATGATGCCTTTTAGATACCCTAAAGCATAAATAACATTAACCATGACACAAATATTAAGTTTATGAATTGTACATTCCAACATGACTCTAGAAACCACAAACATTTAATATATGAAGAAACCTAAATACATTAACCCAAATATTTAACTAATTGACCAATTAATTAAGTTGACTATTTTTCAAATTAAAGCATTAATTTCAGCACTCCCCTTTAATGTTTTAGTTTGTCATCCCCAATATCTTCTAAAATCTTTCTTATAACAACATTTTCAGTTTCTTCATTTGCCTTGTACTTTTGCACCAAACTATCATTTTCTCTGATCGCTTGCTCAAAGCATTTTAGTTTAACAACACAAAAATACATGAAACATAAATATCACGTAATCTTCTAAATCTTATTGGAGTTGAGTTTGGAGAAGATAAACTCGACCCAGCATTTGTTGTAGGAGACTGTGGTTGCTCTTCTTCTACTTTTTCTTCTTCATGGCTACTTTCATGTTGAACACTTGACTCCTTTTGTGGTTCATCTTCAGTTGAAAAAAAAAATACATTCTCCACATTTTTTTCTTTCCAATCCCACTTATATTTTTCAATGAAAATTACATCCCGACTCGTAATTACCTTATTTCTTTTCAAATTAAAATATATAGCCCTTTAATTTTATGCTATAACCAACAAATACACATTTCTCAGAATTATCTTCAAGCTTGTGCCTCATCTCTTTCGGGACATGCGCATAGCAAATGGAGCCAAAAATCTTCAAGTGATTCACCAATTAATTTCTACCACCGGACCACACCTCAAATGGTGTCTTGTTCTCAACAGTTTTTATTGAACACCGGTTTAATAATTAAACCGTTGGGTATGTCACCTCGGCCCAAAATATCATCGGTAAGCCCTTCTCATTCATCATGGTCCTTGCCATTTCTACAATTGTTATATTATTCCTTTCAACAACTCAATTATGTTATGGTGTAAAACCGACCGTCAACTATCTTTCTAGGCCGATGTCCTCACAAAATTTCTTAAACTCCTTAGAGTTGTATTCATCACCTCCATCACTTCTCAACTTTTTAATCAATCGGTCACTTTGTCTTTCAATCATGCTTTGAAATTTCTTAAAAACTAAAAAAGTCTCTGATTTTTGTCTTAAAAAATAAACCCAACACAGTCTAAAAAAATGATTAATGAAAGTGACAAAGTACATATTTCCACCAGATTGTCTTCGTAGGGTCGCACACATCGGTATGAATAGGCTTCAATAGTTCTTTTGTCCTCTGTGCCTTCTATTTTGAAAATGTTTCCCAGTGAATTTTACCGAGAACGCAAACTTCACATACATCACCCTTCTCTTCTATTTGTGGCAACCCATACACCATATTAATTTTGTGCAACATTTTTAGACTCTCAAAGTTTACATAACCAAACCTTTTATGCCACAATTAAGATAAGTCTTCTATACCAGTTTTCAAAGCAACACATTTTTCGAATTTGAGTGTAAGTGGAAAATTTTTATTTTTCTCTATTTTCATCATCAATTCTTTTTTTTTTCTCAACATTATAATAAATTTTACACAATTCACCCTCAAAGTGAACCGCATATCCATGCTTAATCAATTGCCCAACACTTATTAAATTTTGTGCTAAATCTAAGACAAGTAACACATCACGAATTAACATTTACCTTTCTTTGAAGCAACGACAATCATGCCCTTTTCCTTTGACTTCACAACCGCACCATTATCCATTGTAATTTGAGTAGTGGCGATTGTATCAAGTTTGCAAAATAGTGACTCGACTTCGGTCATGTGATTGCTACACCTGCTATCAACATGCCACAAATTTTTTTTTCAACCACCGATTGGCATGCATAAAATGTGCTTTCAACACTTTTTTTATCACCATTTTCATCCTCCGTATAATTTGCATTCTCTTTATTTTTCAACCTACAATTTTTTTCAACATGGCCAAACTTCTTGCAATGGTAACATTGAGGTTTTTCCTTATTCCAATAGTTTTTTTTTTTATATGACGTAGCTTGTTACAATGATTACAATTTCGAGTTTCTCCACTTCAACCATCATGGAACGTATTCTCTTTGGTCTCATTTTGGTTTGATGACTCTTTTAAAATAAACTTTTGATTGGAATGCACTTTTAAGAGAAGAATTACTAGGTCTATTTAATCTTTGTTCATGCATCTCAAAATAATTTATTAGTCTTGGATGTTAAGGGTAGAGAGGTCTTTAGTTTCTTCAATTATGGCTGCAATATTATTGTACTTGGGAGAGAGGCTTATTAAAATTTTCTCACAAACTTACTTATCGGTTAAGTTTTCATCCAACTTTTTAATTTGATTCACCAATTCAATCACCTTAGAAAAAAAAATACTCTTTTAAAGTCTTTTTCTCCTTCATTTGTAAAATCTGAAAATCTCTTTTAAGAGTTAAAATTTTTACGACTCTAACCTTTTTGGTACTTTGAAAGTCATTTTGCAAAATCTATCATACTTCTTTTGAATTTTTTGCGCCGATTATTCTTGAAAAAATCTCGTCGGTAATGACTTGTTGAATCAAATAGAGAGTCTTTGCATCTTTCTTTTTATTCTTCTTTTTCTCACCTGACGTCAACCTATTTTTTTCCCTTCTTATTTTTTTTCTCTTCACAACCTTCTTCCACTATCTCTCCTAAATTTTGTGAGATCAAGAAGGTCTTCATATTTATACTCCAATAGTCATAATTTTCGCCATCAAAAACGAGTTGTGCACCTTGTGGTCAACATGCACCACCTTGCATATTTATGGCATTCTCAACTTCTTCTTTTTATAACACACTTATAGTAGAGAGAAACCTCCCTTGAGCTCTTATACAACCTTACTCTGATACCACTTATGTTGGCCTATTCATGGCCTTTTGTTTTCTTTTATATTTTATATTTAGTGGAAGAGACAAATAGTAAAGTGAAGAAGAGTAACATAAATTTTCATACTATATTATTATTTTCCAATTCTATTACCTACTACAAATGATAACTCATCTATTTATAGGCTACATGATGCATTTTAGATACCCTAAAATATAAATAACATTACCCATAACACAAGTATCAAGTGCATGAATTGCACATTTCAACATAATCCTAGAAACCATAAACATTTAATATATCTAGAAAACTCAAATACATTAACCCAAATATTTGACTAATTTACCAATTTAGTTTACTATTTTCCAAATTAAAACATTAATTTCAACAGGTACGAGGTCACCCGTCTCCAAGTACAGTTAAAAAAGGCTAGTGATGCTTCGGCTTCTCACAAGAGAAAGCAGATGGAGGTTAGTACCTAGTGCATATAGATATTAAATTTTTCTTTTTCTGATACTAACACTTAAAAACGGATACTTGAATTTTTTTTATTTTTTATTTTAGCTAGATTGGCATCCACCGGAGTGGTCACATTCCTTTTCTTATCTAACATCAGAGTAGTCACATGATTTAATACATTTGCAATCTAATAATCATTTTAAAGTAGACAAATTATGAAATTTGGCATACTTAGATGATACATTTCTTTTAATTTGGACAGTGCATTGGGTACATTGTTGAAATTCCACATGGCATGGTTGATCGACTTAACAAAATAAGAAGTCGATTTGATGAAATAGCGAAGGATCGTGAGGCTCTTCAATTAAGGGAGAGTGATGGGGCGAGGCGTCCGAACAATAAAATTTTACGACCCCCAACAGGTCACATGGTAGATGAGGCCAGCATTTTTGGGAGAGATGCTGAAAGGGAGGTGGTCATCAATTTCTTACTATCTGAAAAAGAAAAGCCCTTTTCGGTCATTTCAATTATTGGCAAAGGTGGTCTCGGAAAATCAACCATTGCCCAACTGGTCTACAAAGATCAGAGGGTAACCCGGTGCTTTGATTTTTTTGGGTGGATTTGTGTTGCTGAAGAATTTGATGTCATGAGACTCATCAAAGAAACCCTTAAATCAATCAGCTCCAAAATTAATAGTAGTGTGAGTGAGTTGAGTCCATTACAAGAAGATGTTGCATTAACTTTTAGTGGCTTGTGTCAATTACAAGAAGAGCTTGCAAAAGTTGTGAAGGGAAAAGCAATACTAATTGTTTTAGATGATGTGTGGAATGAGAATCAATATCTATGGGAGTTGTTTCGAGTTCCATTTAAAGAAGCAAAGATAGTCAGAATTCTCATGACAACAAGAAATAAAAAGGTTGCAGAGGTGATGAAAACAACGACCTGTTTTATTCCAACTAACTTACATGAAGATTTTTGCTGGCAGTTGTTCCAGCATTATGCATTTAGTGGTACAACTGACACTATGCCAAAACACTTAGTAGATGCGGGAAGGGAGATTATGAAAAAGTGTGGTGGGTTGCCATTAGCTGTGAAGTCGATTGCATGTCTTCTTAGGTATAAAACTGATGAAAAGCGTTGGAGAGAGATTCTAGAAAGTGAACTTTGGGAATCCAATTCTTCGAATGATATATTCCCAGCCACTTCAGATCAGCTATGCTCATTTACCTCCCCACCTTAAGCCGTGTTTTTTGTTTTGCTCGATGTACCCAAAAGATTACATATTTGAAAAGATGAATTTGATAGAATTATGGATCTCCCATGGCTACATCGAATCTAGTGGCAAAAGAAGGATCGAAGAAATTGCTGATGAATATTATGAGGAGTTACAAGGGAGGTCCTTTCTTGATGAAATTTCTGGTTTTTATTTTGATCAACCTTCAGAATGTTGTAAGTTGCACGATATAATCCATGACCTTGCTCGGCTTAATTCTGAGAATGAACATTATTCGATGCAGATCAATCAGCCACTTGATATTCAAAAGGACGACGTTCCACAAGAAGCATATCATTTATATGTAAGTGGTTTTGTTGGATATGTAAATCCAATTCTCCAACAAAATATGAATGACTTAAGAACTCTTTCTATGGATTTGAGATCATGCGGAGGAGATTCAGAGCACGAGTATTGTCTAAATAATATAGAGGCAATAGACCTAAATCTAAAATTGTCGGAATGTTATAAAAAATGTTTGAGAGGCGTGCACATTGGTAATCTCACTAGATTTGAAGCACTAAGGGTATTGGAATTGAATGCAGATGATTTGACAAGGATTCCGGATTCCATTTCCAAGTTGAAACATCTAGCGTATCTTGCTATTACATCTTCACGTCTTAAAATCTTGCCACTATCCATTGGCCTCCTTTACAACCTGCAGACATTATTTCTTTATTGCAAGGGCCTTGAATATCTACCTGAAAGTATTGGTGATCTTCCTAACTTATTGAGATTGTTTATTGGAGAGCATAATTTATTGGATTATGTCCCACATGGGCTTGTTAATTTTCCGGCAATAAACACAATGAAAGCATGGTTGAAAGTTAGAACTGTAGCTTGGTTAAAGGATATGACAGACCTTGAAGGAAATCTCTCTATTTATGGAGTGAGTAATTTAAAAGATGCCCAATGTACTAACATGAGAAATAAGTGCAAACTTGAAACTTTGGATTTAAGCTGGGATCCAAATGATATCTACGTATCAGATGACACTGAGAAATTAAAGTTGATATTAATACTCAAACCAGAAACTTGTGAGGATGAGTGGGTTAGTGTCAATGATACAGCTTTTTCTTGGTTAGAATCCCTCCAGCCACATCCAAACCTAAAAAAACTTCGAGTAAGATGTTATCCTTCTACCACAGTACCACGATGGATGAGGGATCCAACATCCTTGCAGTCAATTCAACAAGTCGTGTTACAAGGATGTTACAATATTCAATCTTTTCCATTTAGCAATCTTCACACTCTCAAACAGTTCACACTTGATGCCTGTTCTAATATCCGAGTTTTGCAGTTGGAGCAACTACCCTCCCAGCTTGAAGAATTGTGTATTGAAAGTTGTAATCACCTGGAGTTGATTACTGGACTAGGGAATCTGAATATGTTGGCTACACTGAATGTTTTCTGGTGTAAAGTCCTGAAATCAATAATGATGGATGGACTACAGTTGGTGGAATCTACAAAGTCAAATGGTGATTCCTCTAAGGAAAAACCAGATATCGGCCAACAGAGCATTTCATCCCTTAGAAGCTTGGAAATTGAATATTGTGATTTGCTTTGTGTTCTACCAGATGGATTGATTCCATCTGGGTCCTGCTTTGTGCGCGTTCATTTTTGTGCCTGCTCTGACATTGTAATTGGATAAATTAAGAAAGGTTGGTAATTTTGTTATTTTATTATTATTTGAATATTCGACTTTAGACCACTGAACTTCTTTTACTTTTATGTAAGCATAACCCTTGGTAGGATTTGTTCACTAATAAAACTGCTCTTGTATTTCCACAAATAAACATTTTAATATTACTTGCTAATCGCTGCTACTGTGCTTCACAAGCTCTTGTGCAATTATTTTGCAGTTTTCTCGCCCACAAGAAACATTTTGGAGCCCCTCAAAGACCCTCGGTAGAAAATAATTTATTATTCAACTTATTATAAGGTTTGTAATATACTGAAAGTTTTTCCCTCTGTGATTGCTCATTTTCGTTGATTTTTGTATTTTTCATGCGTACTCTTTTTTTTATTCAGTTGTTGTACTTGGCCAACTATTGTTCGCATCTCCCCTGTTTTTAGTGGAGTCAGTAACTCTGTATCCTCTGAGATATCCTACATTTTCAGCTTATCTAAAGCTGGGTGAATGTTTTTTTCAATCTTTATTCAGAATGCAGATAGTCAGTATTATTATGCTTTGAGATTTGTGCAGAAAGAAATTCAATGGTTCGGATTTTCCACAGATCAACTCAAAGTGTGACATATGACGATGTAAATTCATTTTTGTGTCAAGGTGCTTGAGAGGGTGGAAGTGCTCCATGTCAAAGTTTAGTACACCTCTTTTCGACTTACATTTATTAAAACTTCACTGCCCTTTTTCTAATTTTGTGGATTGGAGCACAGTTCTAAATTCTTCTTTCTTAGTCAGAATTTTTATATCTTTTCCGAGATGTGCTCTATTAACGTAATATATTGAGCTCCAAGCTGGTGCTTTACCAAATTAAGTTTCATTCCCTGATAAAATATTATACTTCTAAGAAAACCAAAAGGAATTGAAACTACAAATCTTTAAGTTCCTTCAAATTCAACATCAAGTGAAAGAGAATGCCAACTAGAATTTGTCACAACCCTGCCGCTAAGCTAGGAGTCGTGATAAAACAACACCCTTGCATCAATCCGTTGCCCTGTCCACCTACATAGCAAGCAAAAACAACAAGTAGAAATAATACAGAATCAGTTATAAAGTTCAGTAACCAGTTATTTAATGACGTTCTTCTCTATAAATGACTTAATTAAACAACTATTCAAACAAACTGGATTAATCTACCCAATTTCACATCAAATTTGTTTGCATATATAACATGAATTCGTTGAATCAGTTTACAAAATTAAGTATTGGATTTTACAGAATTATGAGAAAAAATTTACAAACACTTTTCAAATGGCGACAGTAAGTTTGGGGATTATTTTGGGGAACAGTGTTAACGGATTAATTATTCGACGGGCATTTTGAAATCCGAGAAAAAAACATTAGTTAATGGGTTGGCTATTTATAGTTGTTCTATTGACTCAGTCAGAATTGGGCTGCTCTGAGCTAATATGAAAGATTAGTAAAAGATCTGTTGGTCCGCTGGTCGCTAATTGAGCTGCTCTCAGTGGGCTTGATCACTTAGCATTCTCATAAAAAAAGGGTTACTACACTAAAGAGATTGGAAGAAAAGCAATTGAATAAATCAACAACCATCTTCATCATTCTTGTGTTAAATGATAAGTTTATGTCAACATTTCTATGCAAAATAGCCAAGTCCAAAAACAGATAGATAATACACAAACTCTTCGCTCCACATTGCAGAAACACCTCTATTAAAGGTAACACAGATCACCTTCTTTCTGATTACATAAAGAAAGAGTATGGATTTCACAAACCCAACACCTCTATTGTATTCGGCTCTGTAGCCACTTCTTTTTGTATAAATTTAAATGAACAGACATGATTCTTTGAGTTTTTAGATTTATGATCTACCAGCCGAAGTTAATTTTGTGAGATAGAGCTTTCGAATAGAATTTGAAAATTTCCTTTTATTTGAATTAAGGAATACAAATATCAAACAGATTATACAGATTTATAATTATCAATTCTAATTTATATTTTTTACTTTTATGTTAACATTCTAAAATGCTTATTTTTGTTGTACTTGCACATCATCTGTTAGTCATTACATAAATGTATATGAAATTTGTTAATTCTAAAATAGTTTCATATATGCCAACAAAAAAATATAAACCAACTTTCATACACTCTGCAGCAATGTGTGATAAACGATTTTAATTAAAAGCAGAAAACCAGTCAGATCCTCAATCCTGATGTATTAATCTTCTATTAATGGCAGGAGGAAATTACACAGCGTCTCCAGTATACAAAGTTATGAACCTATGATCTCGGGAGGGAAGGTGGGTTGGAATTACATGGAGATCTGGTCGCTGCTGCACCAAGTTCTGATACATGAAGTGATGCAAATAAGAGGGATGAATTGTGACATGATGTGTGATGTGTGATTGTGCAATGCATGTCCAATTGAAACATCTCACCATCTCTTCTTTCAATGTACTAATGCTTTGGAGGTTGGAGGAAGGTTTCATGCACTGGTACAATCGGTGGGCACGGTATAAACAACTTAGGAGGCACGGTATAAACAACTTGGGACGCCTCCTGTCACTATTTCTGTCAGCAAACAGGACACCAGAAAAGAGATGGATTATTGCTTTCATGGCAGTACTTTGGTCTTTGTGGAGACAACGAAACAAGGTCTTATTCCATGGTGCAAAGCTGTCAACTTGGCTAGTAGCAAATCGAGCAAGGGAGGATGCAACACTATGGGCTCAGTACTGTGGAGGATACACTATACTGGTGCGTATATGGGAAGGGGGTCTCAGTTAATTACAGGGGTAGCTGACAATGTAACATAATTTAATTGATGTAATAAGGTAGGATCAGATGTTGTAAACACATTTATCAATATAACCTTGGTAGAATGGTAGCCACTACCAAGTTTTAAAAAAAAGAAATCTTCTATTAAGCATTTTAATATGATTACCTGTTTCAAAATTGAATCAGGTATCTCTTTCAAAAAAAAAAAAAAAAAAAACACAAATGAATCATTTACGATGACAACTAAAACTTGAATATAAAGTTTCCGTAAAGTTTATCATCGAAGCATATTTTGATCTGATTAACGGACAGGTGGGGCCAATATCTCTCCTATTATATTTGATCCATAATCGCAGCATTCGCTACACGTCCATCCCTGCTGAGCCCCCGGTTCTCAAGTGATAGGATTATTCTGCTCTTATAGTCCTCTTTGAAATCTGTGTTGTTGCTCCATTGCATAAAGAATTTCTCCAACTACGTTGATAAAAAGGGAAAAAAAAAATGAAAAATTAGTTAAAACTGCATTGATATTAAGAAAGTATGTCTAGAGAATTTATACTGCATCCAAGGAATCTAACCTCACTATTTGAAAGGTCTGCTAAAGTTGGTAAGTCATTTTGTTTTGCAAGTGTGTCAGCATCATCAAGCAACTCACAGTTTTGGAGGTAGCCAGCATTCTTAAAACACAACAAACAAACACATATAAATGGTGAGTTTATGAGCTGTTAAATTATTCTTAAGACTAGATATCAAGAATTGTATGGCCAAAGAAAAACAATACCATCTTATCAAGTAAATTTTCTGACTTCAAAATCGCAGCCTGTGCCTTGTCCATTCTCAAATTTGAATAATTTATTTTCTGTTCCAGCTTTTGAATTTTTCTATCTACTACTTCCAAATGCTTGTGAAGATGTGGTATTTTTTGTGATGACTCCAGCAGTTGTTGGTTCAGCTGTTCTATATAATTTACACGAAACTAAAGAACAGAGGAAGTGAGAAACAATATAGACAAAAAGTAATTGATGATGTCAAAAATTAAGAACTATGGGTGGGATATAATAATGCCAACTTGAATTGTTAAATACTGGCAACCATCTTTTACTTGTTCCCACTAAGTACTGATCATATTTCAATCTAATATAGTGTTGCCTAATTTGAGAATTATTTTGTGAATGAGACAGAAGGAAAAAGGAGCCTTCATCACAGATTAAGGAAATAATGTACCTTTCCACACTCTCCTTAATTTCCCTTTTCTGTCAAAACCCCATACTGAAGAAAAATCACCATTTACTCCTTTTTTTTAGGGCGGGTGACTTAGTATTATCACAATTAAAAAAGAGAGTATTTACATTACTAGAAACCTGGTTTTTGGAAAATATTTTTACTCTTACTTGAACATATTTTTCAATTGATCGCTGCTGCCTCCTCCAAGAAATTTCAGATCTTATTGAATGCTCACGGCACTTCTTGACCTCCAAAGAAGCCTCAGCAGCAGCATCTATTGCTTTATCTCTGGTTGTTTCAAGCTCTTTTAGCAGTTTTAACAGAGTTGTTTTTTCTTTGGAGGTTAATCTCTGATTTCGTATGCGGTGGTTCAAGTACATTATCCTCTTTTCTTCACCAGACTTCAAGCTGTTGCTTCTAATTCTTTGTTTCTCTTTTATCTGTTAATTAAACTTTAATTAATTTAACTTAACTGACATAAGTTTAGGGTCTTGTAGCCATAGGACTGAATACAAAACGGGTGTGTGTGATACTCCTGGCTCTGTTAATTAAGCTTCAATTGATTTATCCTCTTTTAATTAACCGACATAAGTTTATGCTAACTTGTTTGCCAGCTTATTGGCCATTTGCGTGTAACTAACGGCACTTTTTAATGCAATATGGATTCAGAAACAATCAGTGAAATAAGCTAAAAAAAAAAAAAATTGACTGTCCTTACAAGATCAAAGAGCTCATCTTCCTTTGATGGGTGGGCACTAGTTCCATTTGTTCTTGATTCTTTATTCAGTATGTCTTGCATAAGCTCCACAAACTCACTATTCCAATAGCAATCCCGGTGGTTTTTCGCATCAGATATCGAATTATCCAAGTCGTGTAAAATAGAACATCTTTTTGACTGCCAAGTGAACCATGAGAGTTTAGTTCGCAATGTTGAGCAATTTATGATGGTAAATCAAAATTCAATACGCAAAATCTAACTGAAGAGCTCCATAACAAATATTTTGATACACAAATGAACTGGAAGGTCCTCAAGTATATATATACAAAGGAATAAATATTCATATCCATCAGAAATTCCAAATATTTCTTACTTCCCCATCAAGAATCCCCATATTTGTTTCTTCCACTCCAAACTAATAAAGAAGCTCTTATATATCTTTTTGTTTTTTTTTTTATTATGTCGTCCTGCAAAACTGCTAGTCTAAATTAAAAGTTATTTTGATTTATTAATCTTTTTTAAATACTGAAATTACTCTTTACCCTCATTTCCATAGTAGATATGTAACTAAGAAAGAACAATTATTTATGTATTAACTGAGAAGATGAAGAGAGGAGGATAAAATAGTAATTTCAGTTTTCATAAAGCGGATAACATTTGATTAAATGAATTTCAATTAGGATTGTCAGGTCATATTATAGAAAGTTTGTAAGAAACAAGAGCTTCTTTAGTTGCATGAGTAACAACAACATATTGAAGTTTCAATGGGGAATAAGAAATAAAAAAGCAATTACCCTTACTCTCTGGCTAGTACTGAAAGGAATAACTAATTTTGATTCCAAGCTCTAGAATTATGACATGAAATTAAATGACTTCAAACAATAGTCTGAATTTTCTTGAAGATGTAGTGAAAATAAAATTGTAACAAAGAGTAGAATAGACAAATGATCAATAAAAAATCACTCTTTTTGCATTTGGTCCTTGAAATTGCAAGATTCTATGGCGGTTCAATATTTACAAAATATTATCAATTTCTACAAATTGATTGATGCAAGGACTAAAATGAAAACTCTAAAATCTTATTAAGGATGAAAAGAGGAAAAGGATAACAAAGTTCTTTCTTTTGTAGTAGGCTAAAAGCCTACATTAATTTTATATATTCAAACAAAATATATATAAAAATTACAATACTTAGATCAAGGTCGACAGAGTTAAAGCTTACCTTTATGCTGCTCAATTCTTTCTGGAATTGGTCAATTTCCTTTCTCCTCCTCTGGGTCTCCAATTTGTGCTGTTCGATTTTGCATTGCATCCTCTTATTTAATTCATACGGCTTAAATTTGACAAAATAAAAGGTACGGACCCTCTTCGTAGCCAAATGGGTCCCGGAATCCGATTGATCCATGGAATCTATCTCCACCGGTTCTTCTTGGTCTAAAATTTGATCAGTTTCGATCTCACCTTTCACGAAATTAACCTCTTTAGTGGGCATTTGATAAGCTTTCGCTTGTTTTAATTTCTCTCCAGAATCCTAAAAAACACTTGAAACTCAGTCTCCACGATTCACAGTTTTTTTTTTTTTATCGTAAATGAAAGCAAAATCAGAAATCTTTGTTATATAATACTTATTCATAATCTCAAAGATTCACACAAAAATACAATCTGAAAAGAGAAAAAGAATCTCTACTTTCGGTGCAGTGATTGCAAAATGGATGAAAAGCAATAGAGCACCAAGCCAAAAATATAAATGTTACCTTGTTTCAGGAGCAGTTGAAGAAATTAAATAAGGTCTGTGCCCCGCTTTGAGAAGTTTTTGAATTAATTAGTACTTGATAAAATAAGAGGTTAATTACACTCTTGGTCGCCAAGTATCTAAAATTGGATTTTCTATGGCCAAATGCTGGGTAGAAATACGTGGTGTCGCCACTTAATTAATACAACGGTCTACAGTTCCATAGAAGATATGACGGCGGATATTATATCTTTTCTTTCCGACTCAACTCCGTAATTGTGATTCATTTTCTTCCCTTGTTCATAATAAAAGCAAGATATATAGCAAGTCAGGAACTCAACATTATTTTATATTTATGTCACAAAAAATATATATACAATAATTCAATAACAGAAACAGAATTATTGTACATAATTTAACAAAGTATATATACAAGTCGATTACAGTTTTTCGTGTATTTTTAATTTTGCATTTGAGTGCTTCATCAGGATAATTAAATAGTGTCAAGGCTGAACATAATAATCCTTTGCGGCATTTGATTGACTCACTGACTGGTGGGGTCGGTCTAATTAATCTGAGTTTTTGGTTCGGCCATCTATACTAAGCCCCCGATTTTGCAGTGATTGAAGTACCCTTGTCTCATAGTCATCCTTGAATAATTTGTTATTACTCCATTGTAAGAAAAAAATTCGACATCTAAAAATCAAAGAAACTAAATCAAATTAGAACTGAGAATTTTTATACCAAGCTAATTAACTGGCCAGATGTAATATCTCAAATGTCAAATTAATCTAACCCATTTTTAGAGAGCTCCTCTAATGCGTCAATATATTCCTCTTGTGCAAGTTCATTTAGTGTCGAAAGCTTTTCATGGTAAAAAATTATTTATAAAAAAAATTATAATAGATATTTTTGTCCAAAAAATAAATTAACAAAACATATAAAATGCGGAGCTATAATTTGTTCGAAAATGAGATTCTTGTGGTCTGGATCATCATTAATTAGACGTATCATGAAAGCATGAATCCGTTATATTGGTATGGTGTATGGTGTACCATCAAATGGCTTATCATTCCAACATGTACCAGTGACTATGATCAAAACAGGTAAATATATTGAAACAACGCTTTTGGCTTCATGCAGCGCACTGACTATGGAGTCAAAGCAGCACTACATATGGAAAGTTGAAACCACGCAAGGAAGATACGTTATGTTTCTTCCTTCTTTTTTTGTTGTTTGATCGAATTGGGATCTTTCATGCAACTTACAAAATGGAAATAATCTGTTCAACCAACTAATAAGGAAACTGTTGAAATAAATAAGATTAGAGACTAATAATAGCCTCAAAGATCCATTAAGTATTTTAGTTCATCATAAGCTATTTTAAAGATAAAAGAGAGCAACTATATATAAGTAGTATATAAAGTTACTCAATTTTTTTTTCTTTTTTAGAAATCATAGGCAACAGTATAAAATAAAATTAAAAGTATGCATTCCGCATTGTAATACATTATCCTTAAACATATTTAATCTTTTACTATTGAAATCACCACTAAAATAATTTGAAATTGGACATGAAATGGCTGATGATAGTTTAAAAATATGTATATTTTTAGAAATAAAATTCAGGAATTATTTCATCAATTATGGAGAATTTCCTGTCAATTTAAATAAGTATTGTAGCTCAAAAGAGATATTGCTATTAAGATTTTTTTCTCTGTATATCATGTTTGATGGAAATGTACCAAACATACAAAAATTGAGATCACAACATTTCCTAAACATTCTATCAAATATTCTCAATCTAAAATATTTTCCTAAACAACTCAAAACAAATCTTTCCTAAATATTCTATTAAAAATTCTCAATATTATATACCATAAAACATTCTGTCAAATATTATCGATATCATATTCATATACCATTAATTCAGATTCTCTGTACAATTAATGTTTTTGGTCAAAGGACTCACGAATATGGTTAATGTTTAATTGATGAAAACAACGGGCCAATTAGAATTTTGTGTGCACTTCACACCTAATTGACCGTAAATGGGCCTGGCCTGCATAAAGCTCATATCATTTCAAACTGGGCTGCATCACTGTTCTATAAGTTTCAACAATCCCTTTCAAAATTTCTAATTAACAAATATAAATTATCGAAATTTATAGAAGCAATTGATGAATTTTATAGAAATAAAATATTTATAATAAAGAGGAATTATATTAAAACGTCTTTATTTGAAACAATGAAATTTTGACCTGTTGATTTGAAACATTTTTTATCAACTTGACGAACCAAGCTATGTATTGATTCATTTTTATTCAAATTTATTTTATATAAGATCAAGAATTGAAAACTCAACTATTTTTAACAGTCATTTTTAAAAAGTTCTAAAATTCAAAGATTTGATCAAACACAAAAACAAACTTGAAAAATTAAAATTTTGAAACATAAGTGCTTTGCTTACCAATTGTATATATCAACATGAATAGTTTGAATTTTGTCATTTGTAACTGATTAAATAATTTCAAGGGCTAAACTTACAAATTACTTTGATGAGTTTATTAAGATTGTACCAGCTTTATCTATTTTTTTGTAATCTAAAAAATAGTTCAATTAAATATCAACTCAAAGCAGAGGAGAGAAGAGAAAACTAAAGGTGCACAAGCACTCCAATTATTCTTCAGCAATATGAACTGCTTGAAGCTTTTTCTCCAACATACACATTTTCTTTTTTACTTTGGAGAAGAAAAAGGAATCAAAGAACCATTTTTTTTTCCATTTGTTAAAAACATTATGTAATATTTGGAAAATGTCGAAATCTGTTTGTCTTTTAAGCCAATGACTTCAAATTTGCAAAGTGCAAAGAAACCAGCTTCCATTTCCTCTTTTAATTTCCTTTATTAAAAGTGATCGAGTTTAAATCGTATGACATAGCAAGATAGCATTAAATCTAATACCAGCTGCAGTTCTTTCAATATGCTTCTCTTCCTAATCATAATTTTTATTTCAAGCAAAGTTACCTGAGTATTATTCACTATGCATAATATAATGGGTGCTTATAAATTCTAAGCAAGCTGATACCTCTATTTTCCTTTGAGCTATCAGTCAAAACCTTATTTGAAGATAGGTGTGGGGCCATGGGATCAAACTTTCTTGTATAGTAAATTTTTCGTCAGGATTTTTATAATGAGTATTATTTACCCTATATCGGATTTTTTTTTTTTTAATAGAATCGAATTTAATATTTTCAACTGAATAAGCATCATTGAGTTGTTTGTGTAAGAAATGTACTAGTAGGCCAAATGATTTGGGTTATAGGTTAAATATGAATTTATTCTTTTTGGACTGGCTCCGAAATAGACTTGTTACTCTCTCTAATATGATATGATCAAATTAGGATAATTGATTAGGTGCGAATGGATAGCTGCAAACGAAATGGTGCAGATGCAATTGAACATATGTATTTGGTTATAAATGCATATGCGGCAGTGCAATTTTTGGTTAACTATTCTACTATCCGAAATTACACAAAAGAGAAAAAGAGAGAAAAAATAGAAGACTAATATTTTCAGTTTAATTGGATTAGACCGAAAATCTGATCAGTCTAAATTTCACACTATTTCAGAAAATAAGAAAGAGAGAGAGTCGAAAGAAGGGATGTCGGTTTGGTACTAGTGTACTGAACTATAGTAATTTGTCAACATGTTTGTGTGGATACTAATAGAGATGTATTTGTTGTTGCTGGTGCATATATCCGACACAAAAATGACCGAAATAGAGTGACTGCTCTTATGACTAGACGAAGATTTCCACTGCGCGTCTAGTAGTAAACTCTATATTAATCTTGGAATTAGTTTTATACATGGATTCTGGTTTTCGAATAGTAAACAAATCGAAGAATTGAATCGAATTGTTGCACTATAACCTATCCGAAAACCCTACAGTGGTATCAGAGCCACTTGTGAAGAATTAATTCTGGATTATTGATTGTTGATTAGATTAACGTCTGAATTGAATCAATTGGATTGATTAAATTATACGAATTAATATGGTGGTTTTTATGTGGGTTATGATATTAATAAATATTCATATCAATTAGATTGGTTCAAATTTTAGATTAATTGGATTAATCCGAAAATACTGTTTTAAAGAAACTGAATCAATTAAATTGTCATGATAGAATTGAATCAATTAGATTGGTTCGAATTTTAGATTAATTGGATTAATCTGAAAATATTGTTTTAAAGAAACTGAATCAATTAGATTGGTTATGTTATATGATTATTTTATCATATTGATTTCACATGACAAATTTGAACCGTTGAAATTTATCTACCTTACAAGTGATCTATATGCGAAAATATGAAAAATTTGAATTAATTTTGTATAGAATCAAGTTGTAAAGAAAAACGTTTAAATAAAGAATGCATTATAAAAATTAATAAAATTTCAAATTTTGACAATAAAATAGATGAATTTTAACATTTAATTCAATAAATTTTAAAATTGAGTTGACAAAAGAAATTTATTATACTCAATAGATTACTTTACCTTGGAACAGTCGTTTTAACAGTCCAACTTATCTAGAAATTGGTGAACTTAAGAGATTACCTTGAAGCCAATCCGGTTCTACTCTATCTCCAAAAATTAGGATCTTTCAGAAAATTGATTTTTTGTTTTTTTTGTTTTATGATGGTAGAAACAAAATTCGGAGATGTTTGTGTGCACAACTGTAAGGACGCAACGGAAAAAAAAAATGAGAACAATCACAATCAGTCCATTCATAAGAATCATAACCTGACCAACCCATAATTAGTCAGATATAATATCTCTGATTCTCTGACCCCACAAGAATATTGTCTTGTCGTGTGATCCAGTCATCCAAGTAAAAAGATGCATATAATACAAAATCACATGGAACACGTTCCCCATTTTTTACCAAAGCTTAATTTTGCATGTCATCTTTTTCCCTTAAAAAAATATATATATTTTATATCTTCTCGAAGGAATTTTTGGCACAATTCTATCCGTGATTTTTATTAATAACAAAAAAAATATATATTATTAATAATCAGATCTCCAAAAAAATTTTACCCATGCCCAAACCGCCCCCCCCATTGGGCGGTTTACCCCCTCCCCAACCCGCCTCCCAGTGGGGCGGTTTACCCCCTCCCCCCCCTCCCAACCCGCCCCCCAGGGGGCGGTTTAGTCATTTTTTTTTAATGCGATGGATTTTAATACGATGGATTTTAATGCGGTTTAGTCATTTTTTTTTGTAATATTATGTATTTGTTTATATTTTTAATACGATAGATTTTATAATTTGTAAATAGTTTAAAACATAAGTGAACAAAATAATCAAATAACGTCTAATCAACATAAAATATAGAAACGAAAACAAAGTGAATAAAATCAGCAAATAACGTCTAATCAACATAAAATATAGAAACGGAAATATAAAAATACTACATCAGGTCTACAATATGAAATATAAAAAACTAGCGACGACGACGAGGAGGACCGGATAGTGACAGTATGGGAGCCGGCCCGCACGCCCTCGGCGGCTGCACACGGGTCCTTTGTCACTGCACACGCCTCCTCCGTGGCTGTGGAGGATCCTCGTTATGAGTCAGATCCACATGCATGTCCTCCTCGTCATCAGAATTATCCATATGCATGTCCTCCTGCATTGTGCCCGTGGATCGTCGGTATGAATCGGGCCATGGATTATACTGAGTAGCCTGCGATAGATCCGTCTCCCATGGATCGGTCTCCCAGTCCCCAGTATATGTGCTTTGGGGCTGTGTCCCGAACGCAGCAGTCTCCCAAACATCAGTGGGCTGCTGTGCCCCACTGCCACTAGCCTCGTGGTCGTGCTGCTTGGGGGGTGGCATCGATGGTGTGGCTCCGGTGAGATCCTCTACACCGGTGGCGGTGAGGCCAAAGTCTGCCGGAGTGAAAGTGGGTTCGGCACACCATATAGGATGACCATCCTACAGTTATATAATATTAGTTTTTCTTTATGAAAATAACGAAAATTTAATTTATACAGAGACGAACCAGCTTATCTCGTCAAGCTGCACTGGCACATTATATTTATTGTAGTAGGCGTGCTATTTTTTGTTGTCGAGCATCCAATCGTGGAACGCCCAATCCGGGTTGTCTTCTGCAACATTTGCGTTGAAGTTGTTAAGAACACACTTTGAAAACAAAATTGACGTGTATTATAATTTAACTTATAATACCTTCGGGGGCTGGTGGTAGGTCATCATCGTATACGAGGACCCGTTCTTGATTTGGCTGGTTCGTAGCTTGTGAGTCTTTCTTGATCTCACGCTAGTTGATGTTCTCACTAGCGTCGTGCAACATGCCAATGAGGCACCCATTGAACTGGAAATCCTCGACGATCGGAGCAGTGTTATGCAGCATAGTACACCCGAATGCCCAAAAACTTTTTTTCGCCATGCACACCAAGCTGTGTGCAACTCCTCGGATCCCCGTTAGTACCTATTCATAACGATTAGTTAGAAAATGAGTTGTATGGAAAAAATTAATACTACAAGTAATCTTTATTACTTACCACTCGAGTACTGGTCGGGCCCCACGGCAAATGGGTCTTACTCTCGTCAACCATCATTCTCCGCCGAAGAGAATCACCGTAGTCGCCCTGTAAGTACACCGAATTCATGCACCACAGCTGGTACCGGACCATATATCGCAATGCCCATGGTCTTGCTCCCAAATTGACGTCTGCCGGATCAGGCGGGACCCACAAGTGGTTCTCAGGCGTGCGTGCAATCCTATAGTGGTCTAAATAGCGACCGCTCCAATCCACCTCTGGCTTCTTATGGAAGGTACTGCATTATAAGTTAGTTAGATACAATTTGTAAAATAATATCAATATTTGGGTGTGTATTACTTGTGCAACTTCTCCGTCTCATCCTCACCAAGTATCGGGTCATCCGGGATGAAGGCATCGAAGCCGAACTGATGAGGAACCCGATCAGGATAGTGATACTCAACTATCCAGTAACAAACGACCGGACCACGGTATAAACCGAGATCTCTCTGTTCCATCATCAAGCAACAGAATATCCTAGCCCGGTACCACGCCTGATACGGGAACCAATTGATGTTTGCCTGGTGCAACAGTTAGAGCTGATTCCGGACGTACGAGATACCCACCGTCCCTCCCCTCGGTGTATTAAAATAGCGGAGGCGACTACCCCATATGGCACCGTATGGAGGGCTTTTGTCGATGTCGGAGCCCCTTTGCCACTTCACATTCGATGGAATTTCGGGTCGGCAGACCGGTAAGTGCGATCAGGACCATTGCTGTAGTAGAATGAGTGGCCCATTTAACTGCTGGCTGCCTCTCTGAAATTGTAGATGTGTATTTTTTTATTATCAAATTAAAAAGAAGTAAAAAACATTAATTGAAGAAGACTTACTAGACAAGCGTGACACAGTCCTCTGTACAAACATGCAAGCACGGCTCCACCCCAGTTCCACCGCGATGGCTTATCGAGTAGCTCCAGCTGTTGGAGGAACATAATCGGAACTAAGTCGCCACTAGAATCGACAAACATCGTGATACCACATAAGTTAAGCACGAATGCCCTAATATACCTACATTTTCAAGAGAAAGTAAACAACTTTTTATTTTTTTCAAAAATATTTTTAATGTGATATAATGGATTTAGAAATTACCTCTTGACAAGCGCCACGTTAGATGTCAATGGGGTAATGGCAACTTCGGCGGCATATTGGCGGAGAGCCTTAAGACTAATGCACTACTGGGAGAACTTCTCATCATCGTTCTCATTCTTCCGTTTTAGCTTCTTTGCGACCCCCTCCACATGCACACCCAACAGCTCTGGGATCAACGTCGGGAGTGTCTGATGATCCGAGACACCCCCTACCGGATCGCCATCGATCCGCAGACCCCATAAGGCACTCACGTCCTGTAGGGTCACTGTCATCTCCCCCACCGGGAGATGGAATGAATGGGTCTCAGGTCGCCATCTCTCCACGAGACCGCACATGAGTGCTTGGTCATTCTGCCGTGGTTGTTTCATTATGGCTAGCTGGTACAACCCGAGGTTAATGAGGTACCGATCCATCAGTGGATTTGCGACATACTGTACCTCCGGCGAGCGGTGCCGCACCGTCAACATGGTCTCATCCTGCATTTATCAATGTTTTAGACCAGTGGAACTGAATAACTATTTGTTGTTTGAAACGTACCTCCATCGATGCAAGTGAGACACGGTGAAGTCTGTGAGGGACCCATAGGAGAGGGCTAAACGTATCTGCACGATGTGGTGCGCCATCCCATGGATCGACACCCTCCGCAGTGGGATTGGCGTGAGCCTGTGAACTCTCACCGGTCTCCAACATATCTCGTGGTCGCTCACGTCGAGGTCTAGTCATGCTGTATTTGAAACAATTTCTAACAATTTTATTTAACAATTTCTATGAGATTGTATAACTTAATTTCACTCAATTAAATTTCAACCCTGTTATTTTCTTAAATTTCCATCTAATTTTTAAAACATAATTTCAATCAGAACCAATTTCAATGTAACAATTTCTAACAATTCCAATCAAATAATTTCTAATAATTCCAATGTAACAATTTCTAACAATTCCAAATCAAATAATTTCTAACAATTTCAATCAAATAATTTCTAACAATTCCAATATAATAATTTCTAACAATTCCAATCAAACAATTTCTAACAATTCCACTGAAATAATTTCTAACAATTCCAATCAAACAATTTCAAACAATTCCACTGAAATAATTTCTAACAATTCCAATATAATAATTTCTAACAATTCCAATGTAACAATTTCTAACAATTTGTACAAATTTCTACCATTTTTCAAACATTTCTAACTATTTCTAACAACCCTAAACAATTCCAATATATTTCTACTAAATTCAATAACAACAATTTCAAGCAAATCCCGCAATTTCGAATAATTTATACAAAATTCCAAACAATTTATAAAAAATCTAAATAATTTATAAACAAATTAAAGAAATAATTTCATACCCGAAAATGAAATTGGAGCGACGTCGCGGCGGCGACTACGCACTCGGATGGAGAGAGAGAGAGGGTGGCGGGTAGAGAGAGGGAGAGAGGGAGAGAGGGAGAGGGCGGTAGAGAGAGAGAGAGGGGTAGGGAACGGTTGAGAGGTGCGAAATGTCGCGTCCGGAACGAAAAAACGAGCTTTTTTGGCCAAATCCGGCGGGTTGGGAGTGGTTTCGAGTGGGGGGGGCGAGTAGGGTTTGGTTTGGAGAGGGAGGGTATCTAAAAAAAAAAAAAAAAATTACTAAACCGCCCCCTGGGGGGCGGGTTGGGGGGGGGAGGGGGTAAACCGCTCAATGAGAGGACGGTTTGGGCATGGGTAAAATTTTTTTAGGCTCTAGTTATTAATACTATTTTTTTTTTGGTTATTAATAAAAATCACGGCAATTCTACGGTCAAAAACACCATCGAGCGTCTGTCATTTTATTTTTTACTTAATTTTTTTTCTTGGATTTTGAAACATTCACTATATCTCTAAAACTGCCTTCGCACTTTGATTGTTTATTTGTTAGGATGTACAACTGATAATCAATATTTAATGCCGAAATATTTGCTCAAGTGTCACATGATCTAAAACTTAATTTGTAGACCGGTTTTAGGCTCTGAAAAAAAGCAAAACTAAACAAATTAATATTCTCATCCCCTCGTTATCACAGAAAAGTATTTAACCGCTACAAATGATTCTGTGTTACTTTTCATTTGTATTTAAAAAAGAACATATCCGCATATGAAAAAAAAAATCAAACGCTATAACTGTCGTGTTAGTGTTGTAAATAATGGCATACGCTAGTCGGATGGACGAATTACCGCCAAATGAATAATCGGAAATAATCGGGAATAATCGAAAATTATCGGTTGATTAGTTGGAAAATATGTGACGGTTTGGTCACCACCAACCAAGGTTCTAAATAGCGATTATAGCGGCATAGCGAGGAGACGGTAAAAAAAAAAAACTATATTGAAAGCTTTTCTACGTAGCGTTTTTTTCTTTTTAAAAATTATATTTTGTATTTCTACTAATAATAAACATTATCAATGTAAAATCTCATAGAGTAATAAAAACACCAAATTGATTAATTGATATAGGCCAATTTATCTCTGACACACAATGCATATACAAATAATTTAATTGATATAGGCCAACGCACAATGTTTCTGTTTATTGAGATAGCATTTTAATTTAAAAAGAAAAAAGCCCATGTAATTTAATTTCGGTTTGGACTTAAAAGTCCATTTAAATTGAAAAAAATTAGAAAAATAAGCCCATGTAGCATAGCGGACCGCTATTCCGCTACGCGCTACGAGCTATAGCGGATCGCTATTATTGTTATAGCGGCCGTAGCTCGATTAGTACAATTTTACTTCGTAGCTTAGCTTATGAGGTCCAAAACCGCTATAGCTAGCTATTTAGAACACTACCGCCAACAATTGGGGGTGTTCATTGGGTATGGTTTAATCGGTTTTGAACTGAACCAAATTAGATTGGACTAAACGGTTCGGTTTTTTTGGTTTAATGGATCAGTTCGGTTCTCTTTCTAAAACCAAACTAATACTTTCGTTCAGTTCGGTTTAAATATTTTCAAAACCGAATATACTGAACCAACCGTTTAACCAAAACTCTTCAGCTGCGAACCGAAATTTATCAAACCCGCTGCTTGCACGAACCCAGACTTCTCTTTTCTCCCACTCTTTAGCTCCCCTTTAATTAATCCCTGCTGGGTCCCACCTAGATCCCCACTCCCACTTTGGATCCGTATCCTCTCTATTACTACAGAGGATGCACATCACTTTACGGTTTGAGACTAAATCTCAACCGGTTTGAGATTCAGAGGAAAATAAAGGGCAGTATTATTGGGCTTTGAGATGCGCATCACTTTATGGACAAAGTACCGCCAAGTGAAAGTGGAGAAAACCAAAAATTTTAGTTAGGGTATTGGACGGGATCTTGTTCGTGGTTTTTGTAAATTGAATTTCTTTGTTCGGTATCAGACAGTGCTTGAATCTTTACGATCTAGTTTGGATTTGTAATCTTTTAATATACTCCGATTTAAATTGAAAAAACCGAACAAACTGTAATAAAATTTTGGTTTGGTTCGGTTCGGTTGATATGCTAAAACGGTTCAGTTCGATTGTATTTTTAAAACTGAAATATAACTTTAATTTGCTTAGTTTGATTCGATTTGGACCGAACCGAACCAATAAACACTCCTGCCAATAATTAATCAACTGATTAAAGCACAATACTGCCGTAGTCATTCGTCAACAGTTCCAAATTCTCCCTCTTCGCCCTCAGTCAAAAGAGGAAAATACACCTTTCTTTCCATTCCCATCATAATTAAGAAAATAACATTCGTACCTCACATATTCTGTACTTCTTAACTATATCTCATAAATATTTATAACTGTATACATTATTGATATCTATTTTTTATACTTAGCACAGAAAGTGTTTATTATTTTTTTCTTTTTACAATGGTCATAAAAAGTTTTATATTAGCCCCGTAGGGGATCCACTCAAGTAAATAATATCAGTTGATCTCTATTTTTTTTTATTTAACTTACGTATTTATATAAGATTTATATATATATATATATAGTTTAGAATAAACTGTTATTGGTATTGTTAAATTGATTTCATACAATGGTCATGAAATTGTTGAATCTTTTTACAATGGTCATGAAAATTATATATGATTCACCTCCAGTCTCCAATTAAGTGTTTGACCCTCCGCCTATGATATTAACTATTAATAGTTCATTAGACTTTGCATTTTGTTTACATCGGTATTAGCCCGAGAAATAAAATTTTAGCTGAATATATTTGTTGTATGTATCTAGACTATTAGACTATTAAGGGATAAAAACAGAGCGGATAGTGGTAATACTATATTCAGATTTTTTTTTTATTTTTCAGATACAAATACGGATCAAATCGGATATTTATTACAATAATATAAAAATATTTAAAAAAACATACTATAGTTCATAATATTTATATAATTATAATGGTGAATAACAATATTTTTTCATAATATATATTAAAATATATGACATATATCTATACAGATCGAATACGGATTAGATATTATCTATACTGTTTTCACTCTTAAATATTGAAGACTATTGCTCATGTAGTCATGTTTGGTTGTGGAGTAAAATTAATAAGAATTAAATTGTTTATTTCATGTTACTCATATTTGAGATCTCTTTTGATAGTTTAAGTTATAGCTTAAATTAATTTACTTGGAGGAGTAAGATATGTTGAAAAAATGTATATTTATTTATGACAGTAGACCGCACAAATAGAATAAGTATAGCATAAATTACTTCACCGAGAGAAGCAGAATAAGTTACTCCAACTTAATTCACTTCTTATTCCATTTTACTCTTTCTATATTTACTTCTTATTTGTAAGAATATTTAAGTGTAGAATAAATATGGAGTAATTAATGGCACCTGCTATTCCACAACTAAACATAGACTATTAGTCTCTTTGTTCACAATAATACTTTTTTTCTTCTTGGGTTCTGACCAATGAGTCCACGCACCTATTAAAGTATTAATTAGTCTCACACGCCTTTCTCCATATTCATATATATAATAGAGGACACAGAAGAACTTGTGTTATTTCTACCACGTGAAGCACGGAAAGAAAAAAAATCCCTCTCATACCTTAAACCCTTGACACCTGGTCTTTAATGGATATTTCTCCGCCTCCACCTCCACCTCCTCCTCCTCCTCCATTACCCCCACCTCAATCTAAGCCTGATCGGAAAACGGTAGAGAAAAATAGAAGAAACCAAATGAAGTTCCTCTATTCCAAGCTTGATTCTCTCATCTTAAGCTCCTCATCATCTGACTCCACTTCTGTAAGACGTACAATATTAATTATTTCTTTTCCTCTTGAACTACATCATAAATTAAGTATACATCTATGATAAATATTGCAAGAAAGTACACATGATCGAGTAAAAATGGCTTGTGGGGACAGTGTGGTACAGTACGTTTTAATTTACATTTTACACCAAATTAATATTTCTCTCTTTTTCAGTGATTAACCATATTTGTTCCAAATATGACTTAATTAATTATGTGTGAAAGCTAAATAAAAATGCACCCCTGTCAATTTTAAACAAGTATAAATTTATCTCATTTGTAACATTTTTAATTGTTTGAAGGGACAACCGTTGCCAGACCGACTTGAGGAAGCAACAAACTACATAAAGAGGGTGCAAGAGAGAATTGAGCAATTAAAGGAGAAGAAGAGACAGTTAATTGGCTCATCTGAGGGTACAAGCAATGAAAAAAGATCACCTCAGATAGAGGTCCATGAATTGGGTTCTGGTCTAAATGCGGTGCTGATTGTTTCTTTGGATCATGATCCGACTATCATGCACAAATCGATACGTGCAGTAGAAGAAGGAGGTGCCGAGGTTTTGAATGCACACTATTCGTCTTTCGGAGATAAATTCGTGTCACTTCATGCCTTGGTAAGAACAACTGATTTAGATTTCATGATTAAGTAACAGAATTAGTTTTGTTGGAGAAAAATTAATTAATTAATATATATTTAAATATTTCATGCAATTAAGTCACAAATAAGAATTTGAAAATGGCATACATTTGTTTATTTCAATCCCTAGCCCCTAATCATTCTTATTGAACTATATATGCTGGCATGGAAAATTAAGTTTTTTTCAGGTTAATTGAAAGTCCAATTACTTGTGTAAGGGTAAGGAACTAATAAGGATAATAAGATTGTTTTTTAACAATAAATTGTTAGGCAATTGATGAGGACAAGAGTTGTTACTAAAACTTATCTTACCAAGTTTCATTAATCTATTCAAAATAATATCTCATGTCATTCATATTTTCGATTAATCAAGTCATAATTGAGTTTTTTTTTTTTTTTTATCATTTTTGGATTAAACATTACACTATTTTTTTTTTTTATCAAACCATTACACTATTTTACCATTTGTTTCATGTTATATAATATATATCCATGGAACTTTCACTGAATTGTCACTTGTTGGTATAACAATATATATATTTCGTTACAATTTTACCTGATCACCTTAATGCAAGGATACTTTGGGTGTTCAGATCCAGCGCGCGTACGTGGTACCCTTGTGTAGAATGAGATTTGGGTCGTCCGTTTTAACCTGTCACAAATCTCAAAGCGAACTCTCTATAATCCAAATAGACACCAAAATAATTTTGATTCAGCCGGAAGTTATCCTATATTTGCTGGTACCGTATACTCTAGTGACAAACACAATCCAAGGAGGAAATTCTACCCTATCAGTAAGGACCTATTCGAAGTTTCGAACATTCTCTAGAACTACCTGTAACTGTAGATGATTAAACTCAATATTCTACAAAGTCCCTATAATCTAGGTAAGAATACCCTAGAACATTATAAAAAATTCTCCCTTTCAAGGGTTCTCAATCGACACAGTGAGAATGGGTGGAATGATTTCATAAAAAAAAATAAAAAAATGAAGAGGTAATGTTAGACAGTTTAGAGCCTTTTTAATTTATGATTATATTTCGATAATATAGAGTGCGTCCATGCATATTATTACTATTAACTCATGGTACATATATATATATGAGTTAATTAAGGAACTCTTTACAAATTAAGTTTAGCTCGACGAGGCAATGACAGGGGGTCCTGAAATGAAGAAGAAATGTCAGATCATTTTAATTTTCTGATTAGGGACATCAATATATATTCGCCACACATAATTAACAGATTGGATAGAACTGTACAAGTATTTTCATATCAGTATATGTTAAGAAATAAATTTATTTGTACTTTATTCTTCCTCATTGAGTATTACTTTTCACTTGAAACATTTTTTTATTTTCTAAATTGGATTAAACATTAATTTTTCTAGGCAACAGCCTCATACATGGTAATAGTATATATATCTCTCACAGTGAAAATGTAGAATCCAATTTGAGGAATGCGATCGCGGCATGTATATATGTACGTCCATATGTTGCACTGAATTCTATCATTTTATATATAGTACTGTTGTACGTACTTGAAAAGAGCATAATATATGTTTTTTCTAGACCTTAATTTATTATTTACCGTCTCGCTCGCTTGATTTATATATGTAGGTAAGAGACAACAGCGAATCTGGTTCTGTGAGGGGAAGCATGTTAGATAGACTAAAAAAGGCATTTTAATCATGCCAATCACAATCATGCATGAAAATTCTACTAAATATATAAATAAAGGAATGAGTCTTTTTTTTTTTTTGTATGAACACACCTTTTAATTCTTTGTCGGCCGAAATTTGAGCAGTGCTTCTGTGCTTGACTGCTTGGGAATTGAGAGTAGACTAGTCAAAAGTATAACTCTAGTGTTGACAGTAGACTAGTCGTTGGTACGCAAAAATAATGCGTCATATTTTTTTGTTTTTTTTGTTTTTCTAGTGTGTATTACATTGTCTTGACTTCTAGATTCGTTTGAATGGTCAAATAAAGAAAAGAAAAATAATTAGTATTGTACGAAGTGTGAAAATAATATAAATATATTAATCAGATAATGACAGCATAAAATGTAAATTTTATGTTAATATATCAGATAGTGAATCTATTATTTATATTGTATAATTCGAAATAATATTAATTTAAAGAGTATTAATTTTATTATTCTATAGTTTAATTTGAATAATAAATTAATCTCTAATTCAAATTCTTTCGAATAGTACAATTATATCATAATTCAGAATTATATTAATAATTTTAAATTAATGTTATTCGAATGCATCAAACGTACACTTATCGTAAAACTTCCACTTTTTTCTCATCAAATTTCGCATTTTTTTTGAGAGAGGATGTTATCGTGAAGGTTTTACTTTGTAATGAATTAATCCGATATTTTTGTTGTATTTGTTTCCCAAAGAAAAAGTTGTCTTCGTTGATTCCAACACAAAATTAATTAACTTGATTTAGATATACACCTGACGTGAACTGATTTTGAAATGTGAAAATAATTAATTACTCTGAATCAATCCGAAATATGAAATGGCACCAAACATTTCTAACTCGATTTCACACACACACATATCCCTTAAATTCGCAAGCAGGTGTCGCATCTTGTGCTCTAGAAATCAATTAACAGAATAATCATTAAAACATAGAAGATACACTACATTACATGAACCAATTGCTCCTATCAAGATGTGTAAACTGAGAAGATCAGAGGTGGGAGAGCAGTTTGGGTCTGATGGGCTCCATAACCATCCGATCCACTTTAAGATCCACGCGCACAGATATTAAAGAAAATTTGCACAGATATTAAAGTGATGTGCACTGATCTTAAAGCGATATGCACGGATCTTAAAGCGAGGTCAATTGATCTTCAAACTTTTTTTTTTGGCAAAAACTAGTAATGAAGTAGATTTGTGTTCTATAATTTATAATAAAATGCTACATGTACAAGAAATTGATCTCCGTATTTTTTTGTGTGTGAAATTTTATATCATTGGCTCTCATTATTTTAAAGAAATAATAATTTGAGAAATTTCTAGTATTTAAAACAAAATTAATCAAAAAAATTATCAAAAGCTCACATATGACACTTCTTATTTTATATTATCTCTCCCACTCACTATTTTTATTTAAAAAAAAATTTTGGACCCCAATTCAATAAATTTCTAGATCCAAATTAAAATTTTATTTGAGCTATATGCTCCATGTTTATATCCATATATGAAAAATTATAACAAATAAAGATACAGTCTGATCACAAACTATACAATTTTGTTTGCTCTCTCTTATATTACGGTTTCGTCTTCCTATAGTCAATCTTATTATTTTTTTTTTTTTTGTCAAACTGTCCATAGACTTCTTCTATTAATTAAACATATATAGTTATATTACAAGGTACATGTTAGATTGTAAGAAACAAATACTGGATCTGTTTGGATTGCAACAATCTCATGGAAAATGTTGGGATTTTGAGTTAAATGTCATAAAAATGTCAAACTCCATTCGGATGATATTTTGTGTGATATGGGAATGGTACTTATTTTTTTTTCCAAGTTTCTTTCCCATCTCTCAATGTAAATTGTTACGAAAAAAAAAACATTCACTTGAGCTTAATTGATTTTTTCACACGAGGAGAGACACTAGACGCTCATTGCGATCCAAATCAAGTTATACATTAATACAATAAATAACATAAATATAATTAACTTGCATTTATATTAATACAACTTTTTTATGTGTTGCATGTATTATTAAAGGTAACGACTAGTTAATTTTATTCCATTCACTTCATTAATAATTCATCCAACTCATAAATATTTGTATTTTATGAAATTAATAATTAGCCAGTATTGTAATGTTATTTTAATCTACTTTATGTAGTTATAATAATAATTTTGTTAATAAGAATAATTGTATAATTAGTTTCAATTATTTTAAAAACAAAAATATCATGTACATTGGTTCCTATATAAAATTTCATCATGTATAATTTTCTGACAACAGAACACATCTTCAGAGTCATCGGTTCGGTTCGGTTGAGATCCTTGAGAAATGAAGGAAATGTATATTCAGGGTCGTAGTTGAAATCCTGGATTGGGGCATTGGGCTGCATGTACACATGGTGCTTTTTGTCTCGCTCATGATTATGATGGCGAGAGGGATGGGCTTTGTTCTAAATTTTTGCGTGGCCGACATGTCCGGTGCTTATTCGGGGAACGTAGGGGGGCAGTATTATTTTAGCTTTGAGATTTGTGCAGAACGGATTTGAACGATTGAAAATTTTCGAACAGTCACGCAAAGTTTGAGGTATCTCTGAGGATGCGAATTCCAATTATTTGCGGTCTTTGCATGGTGCTTTTTGTCTCGCTCTCGTCATGAGTCATGACATCGCACCGGTTTCAGTTTTCACACTGCAACGTCATACTTAGTTAGACTTTTTTTTTTGGTAATTTTATTTTTGCAATTGTTAAAAAAAAATTCACATTAATTTGTTTTGCAATTATATTTTTATAAATTGTATAGTATCTCTATTCCTACAATTTCATTTGTATTTAATAATTTTGTAATTTTAATTTAGCATCCATGTAATTGTTAACTATAACATAATGTATTACTTATAGAAAGATTGGTAATTTACTAATCTTATTTTAACAATTTCTTCACATTTATCTAGAACTAGCATTTGACTTAGTAGCGAAAACAATGCTCTTTGTGTGAAAGATCACAAATTCAAAATCCAAATATAAATTTATTTTGTATTAAATAATTAGATGACTTGACCTCCATCTTTTTTTTCAAAATAATTGCTTCACATACCAAGATGTAGATACTTTTAGTTCTGAAAGTCTGTAATCAGAATTATTTTTTCTGTATAAAATTGAAGATGAAACAAATTTAAGAACACGAGGACATATCAAAGCCGATTTGGATTTTTCTTTTCAGTTGGGCCGTTTGCCCAAGGCTTTTGGGCCTAATATTAAATTGACTAGCCTTCTCTATCTGATTTAGGCCGACGTGTAGGTGAAGCCTACAAGACAGAGAGCAATCCTTCTTATTAAAAAAAATTCGTTAAACTTTGTGCTTAGATATTTTTTAATTAAAATTTTAAAATTAACTATATTCTTATCTAAATTATTTTTTTTATTAATATTTTTAATATTTTTATTAATCAGTAAAAATACATATTATTATTAATAAAAAATAATAGGTATGGGGGACCATGATTGGCCACCTCTTCTTATTGAATGCAAAAGTTAACAAGTACACCGGGTCCACGGGACACGGGCGTACTCTGCAAGGTGACTTGGTGACTAGGTGAGAGCTCGAAAGTTCCATCCAATTTAAAGCGTAGGATATTTCATTTGTTAACTTTTGCATTCAATGAGAGAATACACATTGCAGATCTGCTTTAACTTATGGAGGATACTCAATTCGTGCTAATAGACACAAAATGCTTGATCCATATATAATGTCCTCATTTTCTCCTTTTATGCTACATTAACAGTATCAGATCATATCATACACAGATTTAGCATATTGCAAACCCAACATTTTGTAGGAAAAAAAAGGATTAGCTCCCTCTGATTTAGCATAATTTCGAATAATGCAATCTGCACATCATTTGTACTATTCTGATTTCTGAATAACATAACAGTGGCAATTTTTGTATACTATTGAAATTAACGCCCTTTATGAATATTTTTACGCACTAACCAGAATAGCACTATTCATGACGATCCAAACACATTGTTAAATTTTAACTATTTTTGTGAGGGTTATCAAATTTATTTAGATAAAATGCGTATCGATTTGATTTAATTAAAAGTTATTTGATATTGGTCGAAAATAAATAGAGCTAAATCTTTTAAAATTTCAAATTGTTTAACAAAATATAAAATTTTATAATTGCCTATATCTAAGTGACTGCAAGTATATTACAATTTTTTTTCAAAAGTGTTGTGACTTTGATACATTTGCCAAAAATTGACTATTAGTATAAACTTTGTACTTGTACTGTCGGTCTGTCAAAGTGACAACCAATTTATGTACCATAGTTTTTGTGGACTATCAAATCAAGTTATTTTTTTTTTTTTCTAAAAATAAAATCCTGTTGTGAATTTGTGATACAGCCATCATTTCTTAATGCAGCAGATGCGGACTCCCGTCCCTGATTAATTATCAGTGTTATCGGGTCCCAGCCGTGCTGACATTAGTTGCAAGTTGCAACACTCTATACCGACCTCGTCCTCGTCACCTCCTCTGAAAATAAATCTGCTGTGAATCGTCCCCGGATTCCAATGAAGAATTTAGAAATTGGATGGAAGGGTCTAAGTCTAAGTATTCAATATTATGAAATAGCTATTCAATTTCACATAATCGACATATTGCCATAGCATGCGCTATGTATCCCACAAATACTTTGCGTGATCATTTTAAAGAAATACGTCAGAACACTGTTTACATTTTATAAACTTTTTAGTACAAGCAAATTTTTATTTTCTTACTTTTTTTTTTAAAGTTCAAAAATTGAGAATCCTATTTCGGCTTGCTGCTAATTATTTTACAATTCCCTGGACTCCGCTTGTTCATCTATATAAATTTGATAACCCATTCTTATATTTGCAATAAATTACTGAATAAATGTATGATATTATGGCTAATAATAGTATAATGCACATGTATCAATGATAATGAATGGTGAATATATATGATAGATATCAAATCTAAATATTTTAGTCTTTATTCTAAATATTCAAGTATTGCAAACTAAAGTCTACTCAAGAAAATTGACGACATAGTATAAGATTGAATATTTTTCATTTCTTATTTTTAGATGAAAATAGTAAGAACTCTAAAAAAAAATACTGTAGCTACCCAATCAAATACTGAAGGGTTTGATAAAAAAAAAATTGAAGCTAACCACCCAAATGCTGAACGGTTTGCTAAAATAAGCTGACCGCCCTATAGTTGAACGGTTGGAGCATTTTAAAAAAAAAATTGAGACCGATGACAGATTTGCTATTTACTTTTTTTTTTTGTGAGGGTATTGATAAAAATATCGGCTCTAATGCCCCTCATGACCCCACCCCTACAACAGAGTATTTCTATTTAGATACGGACTGTCCGATCCTTTAATATTTGTGCAGATTATGATTAAAAAGTCTGTATCTAAAAAATTATTCTGTCAGAATTCACCCACACCCCCACTGCCTCCTGCCATCTACACTGGCAATCCCACCAAAAAATCTTCTCTCACTTCACACTATTCCAGACCCCAAAGGCTGAATTCCAATACCAGGTACTACTATCAGTATCACCATGTACTATGCCAATGAATGCTGTGAATGTCTTGTGAAAATTTAATAAAAAAAAAAATGCATCTGTTTGACTGTTCCACCATAACCGTGTGAAAGGAAAAGGACCAGTATAATAAATACGTCAATAATGTACTGAACACATTACATTACATATATATTTATTTTGATTGAAATTAATAAAATAAGTTCATAATTATTACAAGCAACGCAATGGATGCAATGAAAGAAATAAGAAAAATCAAATGCTTCCATTAAAATAATTGAACTCTATCTGTAATTGCTCTATGAATTTATGTTTTGTTCTACTTGCTGGCTTCCAAGATTCTCTGGAATGATATTTTCATACAAGAGGTTAGGTGCTGGGAATTTATGAAGCCTTGCTGTGCACCCATGACAACCTTTAATTTCCCCATGTAGCTCACAACTGTAATGGTTAGACTCTACAACCAACACATGTAATCAGTTAGCAACAATTTATTGGCCCTCTTAAATATACATATCATGTCTGTCTGAAATAATATAAGAGTAATTCTCAGCAGGGACCATATCAGGTTGCAAATGTACCTAATTGGTGAATGCAGGTTAATTTTCTTCATTATTAGGTAGAACATGAAATTTTAAGAAAGGTAGACCCCAGGGTGGCGAAATGGCTAAAAAACAAATTACGAAAAAAAATTCAAAATGAGCAACTCTAGCTCTAACCAAAACTGAAGCATAATACTGTCAAAATTAAAATGTGAATTTCAGTTGAAGTGATTTAATTGGTTGATTGTTTCTTAATTACCTGAGGAACCCCAACAACCATGAAATGGAAGCTCTTAACAGGATGACCCGCAATTATCATCTGTTCCATCGGTCCCGTCAAGTTCGAGATAGTCATGCTTGTGTTCTTCAAGGTAGCATGTATGTACTTAGCAGTGACCTGTACATAAAAAGAAAATAATAACAACGCTATTATTCAAATTTATCATTCATTCTATATAATAAATTAATGGTGATTCTGTTCTTCATTTTAGATATAAAGAAATGTTTAATGCATATTACCTCAGGCCCTCTTATTTTTCTCATAAATTCCAGGAACCTCCCTGTGAGGAAGACAGAGAGAGAACTCCTCTTTGATTTGATTATTTTTCTGGCAGAGGTCACAAAGAAGAGTGGATCTACTTCCTTTGCATTTTCACATTTTGGTATGGTGGCATGGAGGAATCCAAAGTTGTTTCCCCAGGGAGTTCTGGCCTTCGGCTTTGTCAATTCTTCAAGTGTCTGGTAGCTGTTAACATTTCGTGTGTTCAGCAACACGAGTGCAGTTACCTTGCTGGCATTGGTATCATGGTCACAGCCTAACATGTAGAGATGTAGTCCGTAAAAGACGACGCCACTGATTGCATCATTTATTGTCTGAAAAATTACAAATAGGAACTGATCGATGTTAAGAAATATTAATTGTCAATCTTTCTTTTCACATAATTGGAAATTTACAAGTCTCATCTGCAAGTAAAGTAATTTATTGTCTTCTTCATTTTTTCTTCTCAATTCATCTTTTTTGTTTATATGAAGATGAGTAAGGGAGTAATTAATTTATCGGATTAACTTTGAATTGAAGAGAACCAAATTTACAGAAGGTAATGAATTAAGAAACTTTCCAATTAAGTTTTAGATTCAAACATACCCCGCCAATTTTGTCCTTAATTCGCTTAATATCATCTAAGCCAAATTCATTGCTGCAGATGGTAACAGGTCTGAATTCGACTCCAATTTCACCTGATCTCACCGGACTCGAGTCATCCTCCCCAAGAGTGCTTTTCCAAAGGCTCCAGCCAAAGTCCTTGACTGTGTTTAAGCCCATCGATATGCCTCTTATGGTATTACTCCAAAGAGATCTCTTTTTTGACATTTTTGCCTTATGGGATGGGAAGGTTAGGGGCTTTGAGGGATCATCAGCCCTTTGGACACAGGAGAATAGTGCGCCCATGAGAGAGAACCCGTCACCGAGGGCATGATGGAGTTTAAATACCAATGTACCTACAATGGTGCCAGTTTAATTAGTTCAAAGTATACCCTCTGTTAATGGTTGTATTTGGGAAGTTTTGCGGAAAAGATATTATTTTAGAATGTAAATTATTAAGATTAATTATAGTGCCGTCTAGAGACCAATTATGTAAACATAAAATCAAACAAGGAAATTAAGTAGTAAAGAAAATATTAGCCCATGATAAGCTTACTTAATTACAAGAGAATAACACATACCTTGTGCAGTTTTGGTTGGGTATTTGATGATGTGAATTTCCCACAGTGGCTTCGATTGTGAAAGCTGATTAAGTGCAATTTTGGACATGTAGTCATTCACATAATCATCGTAGAGCTCCAATTTGGGAGGGAAAGAAGGGATGTTTATGTGGTCATGTAAATTGACTTTCACCCTTTTCCATCTTGTTACACCATTTTCATCTTTTATCTGCTTGAGAAAAAAAAATATATGTACTGTACAGACAAAATTTTATTATCACAAACAATGCAAAAATTGATCAATTTTATCTTTTTCTTTTGATATTCCTAATCAATATCAATTTAGTAAATTTTGATAAGAGTCTAACTGGAACATCTGCTGAATTGAACCGTACTAAAGATAAAAAAAAATGGATTGGCATCAATTATTTTTTGAATTTGGATTGACATCAACTCCCATCAGAGCATCGTACAGGAAAAGAATGACAGGTAGGTCAGAGAAGTAATGCTTTACTTTCAAATAAATAGCAATCAATCCTCGGTTTGTTTCTCCAACTACCAAATTACCAAAGTAAAAAAAGTTAAATCAAGTAGTAGCTATCATTAAAACACGCATGAGGAGCACTTCTAAAGTTTACTTGAAAAGAATTCGATTTATGCAGCATAATTATTTCTTCAAGAAAATATAATTCATCCACCACTGGTTTAAACTAGAACAAACAATTAGAAACTACATAAATGCCCCAAAGGAAGAACAATATATAAGAATTGACAATACAAAGGGGGAAAAGATATAATAAGGAGGTAGAAATTGACCATAATGGAAGAGAAGCGTGGATTGATTGGTAGGAATGTATTCTCAAGTGTATCAACTGTAGGTGAGTCGTCAATCGGTATCTCCGACTCGAAAACCGCCAAGACACTAACTGAGAGTGCCGAGCTATTGAAATACTGCCCTGTCGGGCTCACCGGAGGCTCCTCATCCCATAAGAGGCATTCATCTTTAACTTGCTCCATATCCTTAATTCTCTAATGTTCGAGATACATACCTATGGGTCTCTTCGCTTCTTTCTTCAATTCTACAAGACTATATATCTGAGCATTATTTATAGGCCACCGCTGGTTTGAAATGTGAAACAGAGGTGAGGTGACAGTGGAGAAACAGAGCTGGAGCCTGTAGTTATTCATGCAAGGCTTGCAGGAACTTTTTCAACACGCACGTGAAAAAGGGTAAAAACAAAACAAAATACAGAATGAAGCTAGCATGAACATGAACTTAGACATCAAGAAGATTCATAAGCTATTCATCTTGATTTAATTCACAAGTCACATTTAAACTTCTAATTTTTATATTTGTATTGTACAATAAATATGAAGAGGTTATAAAACAAAGGGGGAGTTTCAAGTATACCCCTCAAAAATTTCAAAATTACGTGTTTCTCCCTCTATAGTTTAAAATTACGTATTTCTGCCTCTAAACTTTACAAACTCACAAATTTATCAATTTTATTGTGTTTTATATTATAACTCATTCTAAATTTTTAAAATACCAATTTTACCCTATATTAAAAGCATATAAAGTCTATCGGACTCAACTTTGAATCTGAAGAGTTCTTCTACCGTCCGATCTGTGCCATATCGCATTAAGATTTTTGCACATCGCTTTAATATTCATGCTGATCTAAGGTGCACAGATCTTAAAGCAATTCCGATCAGCGTGTATCGCATTAAGATCTGTGCATGTCGCTTCAATATGCGTGCGTTTTCATCGAAATTCATGTTGATCTTGCGTGCACAAATCCTAAAAAGCGTTCGGATGGTAGAGGAACTGTTCATATTCAAATTTGAGTCCGATGGAATTTATATGCTTTTAATATAGGTAAAATGGGTATTTTATAAATTTAGAATGAGTTTTAATATAAAAGACAATAAAATAGGTAACTTTGTGAGTTTTTGAAGTTTAGAAGGAGGAATATGTAATTTCAAACTTTAGAGGAGAAAATACGTAAATTTAAAGTTTTTGAGGGTACACGTGAAATTCCCCCCTAAAACAAATTATTTTGATATGCACTTACTTTTCAATAACTTTTTATTTTTTGATTTAAATAAATAAATAAATAAATAATGTTGTTGATCTTATCTTTCAATATTTTTTTGACACATTATTCACTTATTGCTTGTAGTTAGTGCATAATATTGATGTTCGTTCCGTATAAATGATAAACCTAATTGTGTGCTTATTCTATAAACAGTTAAATTTTTCCGATATGAATATGACTTGCTGCACAGTAGCACAGGCCCAAACGCATTAACAATGCACATGTATTTGTGTATGTATTACATGCGTTTATAGATATATTCATAAGGAGGCACATATGTATTAATAATGCAATGCAGTTATGCAGATTACAAACATCGTCCCAACAGATAACAACAATCCCGGTGTGATTCATACATTAAATTAAAGTCCTGTTTGAATGACATGAGAAATATGAGAAATGGAAATTGGACAGACGTGTACGTAATTAAGTTTTCCAACTCACTGTTCGGATGACAAATTTTTATGAAATGAGTTTGTGTTACATTTTCATCCTTTATCCAATCCAATGTAAATTGGTACTTGTAGGAAAAAAATAATGAAGTCAGACTAATTAATTTTCTTTTCCCACGGTGGAAGAGTTAGATCATTCTCTCACTTAAACTCAGTCTGGTATTTTTTTTAAACTTAATTTGATCTTTTTACTCTGGGTCGAAACCAAAGGAAAAAAAAAAAATACAAAAAAAAGAAGGGATGCTTCACTACATACATCTTCAAAGGGAGACAGGAGTAGGTCCGATGGTCATCGGACCTACTTTTAGGTTCACTCAGCTTTAACACCATACTTGTAGTTTACACGGATCTTAATGCAATCAAATAGTCACTACATCCATCGAACCAAAGTAGGTCCGATGGGCATCAGACCTACTCTGAATTCCTTCAAAGGATGTTTTAGTTTTCAAAATACAACTGAGGTGTAAACACTAAGTTACTTTGTGAACTTAATTTAAAATCTATTAAATTGGCTTCAAACAACAAATTTAAACTGTTGAAACTTATTTACCTCACGCATGATACGTCTACGTGCGAATTTTAAATTTTCAAACTAATTTTATATAGAATCAGGAAGTCAAAACTTTCGAAAAATGAACACATTAAAATTAATTTATAAACTTTATGATTTTGATCGCTTGACTTTATACTAAATGAAATTTAAATTTGCATATAAGTGGACACCAAAATAACTGTTATCTCGGACAACATCTTTTTTTTTTTTTTTTTACAAATTACATCACATTTTTATAGCACATTATTAGTCTAATTACTTTTTGCTATAATTTATATTTTAAATAAGTGAGAAATTTAATAGAAATATATATTTTTAAAATAAATTAAGATTTTTCACACTTAATTTCACATTATAATTAACTGAATACTTATTTGAGCACATTCTTATAATCATACGTATTTATAAGTATGGGTTCTATTTAAATTAAATAGTGAGTTTTTGAACCAATAAAAATCTCACTCCGCAGATTCTGACAAACGAAAATATCGTTGGGCTCCCAATCAATAGAGATTAAAATTAATTAAACAGTCTCTAAGAAACCTAACTCAATGGAATCCGGTGGTATAATTAAAGATGTGGGACATTTTGTTGTCTAGAAGAAAATGCGACAGACAAGAAAAGACAGCTGATCATTAATACATATAATGTCATACTTCAGATTTCTGAATCAAGAAAGAAGTGTATAAGATCAAATTACCAGATAAAACAGGTAGTAAAGAGACGCCTCTGGCTCTAGGCCTCTAGCCCCCTCATTTGTTGGCAACACGCTACAGTGCGTTGTAATGGTTAGGCCTTGAGTTGTAAACCACTCTAGAATGAGAGCAATTTAGGTCCGATGGGCTACATAACTGTCTGATCTGCTTTAAGATCCGTGCACACGGATATTAGCATAACACACAGATCTTAAAGCAGATCGGTCGGTTATAGAGTCCATCGGACCCAACCTGCTCTGCTCTGGAACACATCGAAGCGTTAAACATACTGTTGAATGTTGATTGCATTGCCAGCCCCTAAAACGCTTGTTTCAAGCTATATATATTTAATCAATCTAATATTGATTCAATTTAATCGGTGTTGATCTAAATACTTTAGTATTATTCTAATAAACTTTTTAGGAATAATCCATTGTAATATTTCCACATCAAAAAAAAAAAAAAAAGCAAAAGCAATTTGCTGTCGGTAAAGAGAGATTATTTCCACTAATTTCATATGTATTTCTTCTTTCGGGCGAGAGGGGCTGGGTTGATTCAAAATAAAAAAAACTTTAAAACTAATTTATCACAAATTAATAATTTAGAGGTCTCTAAAGAATTTTGAGAAAGAGAAATGAATTGTATTTCCTTGTATATTTGTAGTTTTGTACAATACACGATACCCCTATTTATAGGAAGAATGATACAATAGCTAATCATCGTTAGCTTCATCTAGAAGCTCCTAATTCTTGTTATAGATGCTGTTAAGACTAACAAACTTTTCTAACTTTCTTAACAACTTTGCTAACTAATTCGGTTGACTCTGTTGACTCTATTAGTCTCTTATAATATTACCTATTTTTTTCTTTTTCTTTTTTTGGGTTTGGAGTGTGAGAGATTTGCAGGGGTAGCTAGTAAGTACAGAATATTAATGCTTGCATATGAATACGTATGGGATCATGAGTTCATCTGTTCCGAGCAATAAATCAAATACACACACAGAGGGAGAGGGTGGTTCTTAAAGGCCCCACCGAGAATTCGGATATTTGGGTGGTTAATGAGACTAAATCGGATACTGACAATTGACAACTTAATGAAGTGTGGAATAGAATTATAGAGGTGGTTAACAGGTATGTATTTATGAGAATTAGAAACCGGTACGTACAACACATGATAGGGAACTGTCACATAGCAATACAGCTTCATTCTCTCATATCAGAGAGACTTATCGGGGTAGAGGATCCGGTACTAGTGCTGTCACTGTGGTTGCACAAAAAATTCGTAGTTTGTGATTCGATTCGAAATAATTCAAAATTAATTCAAACCAAATTCAAACTTGACCTGGTTCGTTCGAAATTAATAGGTTCGCGAATTATTCTAGTTCGAATCTCAAAATAACGTGAATTGTTGATTTTCACCGATGACTTATGTTCGCTGATGATTTAAAAGCTAAATTTAAGGCCGCCCAGCCATAAATCATAACTCGTAAGTCGTAACATTCGCTATCAGTTATGAAACTCTATACAACTTTCACATCTCGCTCTCGGCGACTACGATTACTCTTCCTTGTCGTAAAAAAGTTCGTAAAAAAATCGAATCGAAATTAATTCACATCAAACTTAGTTCGAAATTAATTCAAACTAAACTCAAACTGAAATAAATTCGATTTGGTTCGATTCGTTTGCAGCCCTAGCTGTCACGATGATCCTCCATAGCGATTACACAACAAAAGAAAAATCATTAGTTCTGATTACATGCTTCGTACTTTGGAGAGAGATATACCAAGATTTTAAGAGATGAAGAAGAAACGGTACACAAACAGTGGAACCACACTTGGATTTCTTTACTATTTACTTGAGATATTTTTATACCAAGACAGCGGGTGCAAATTGATGACGCGAAGGAGTAGATATTGCTGCAAATTTCTTTACTATTTTTCCTTTTTCTTGCTTTCTTTTCATTTTACTTATTTTTTTACTCAGGCTCAATTCTATTGACCTTAATTACTTTTGTAATTTACCGTAGTTCTCAGCTATAAGTCATATTTATATCTCTTTCTATTTCTATTTTAATGGATCACATGAATTCATTATTTCATAATGCTTCATTTTGATTTAGCATTTACTTGATATTTTAATTTTAATTTTAATTTTGAACGACAAATAATATTGCATATATTTTTGAACAACAATGACAAATATTAGTACGTCATTTTGTTAGTTGCAACGACAAATATTATTTATTTTTTAAAACAAAAAGGAAAAGTAAAAAGAAAAACCAGACTCTGAGACTTGGTGAACTTAAGAATTCCATAGTTCTGCTCATGACACATATACTAAGTTTGCGTGTTATCTTTGAGAGTGATACGAAAACCTAGTTTTTTTTTTTAACTTAGTTAAGAGATTTTGAGAAATGAAAGCTATTTTTTTTATTTTATTTCTTTTAAATGCTACAAATAAAAAATTCGGTTGATCGTATGTGAGAGTTAAATCCAAATCAGAAGGGATGGAATTATTTTTTTTTTACGGGTGATTGAAAATTAAAATTCACTAAATATTTTATTTTATTTTATTATTTATTGTTTATTAAATTTCAATATACATAATTAAAATTTTAAAGTTACAGAGTGGTTTATCTATTTTTGACTAAGCCTTGAATTCGTCGCAGCAAATCGGCTTCGCTTCGTATAGGATGCATTGGAATATTTTGGATGAATATGAAATGTCTATTTAAAATTAGACAATTTAAATCAAAACCTGACATTTCACTATAAAATTTAAACAATATTTTGTAAGAATCCATAATTGATGTGAGTCTTCCGATCTCAAATAAACAATTTATTTAAGACACTCCAATAAAGAAAGCCAGCTGTCAAATTTATTTAAGACTGCCAATGCAATGCATTCCAATGATTGATGTATAAAAGTTTTAAAAAAAAAATCAAATTGGAACTATTGATCATAGATGACATAAGGTAGAAATTATTATTTTTTTTCCTTGCTACTATTTTTAGTATACACAACAATCGAAGAGAGAGAGAGAGTCCAACAAGCATCTTATCAAGTTCGATTAGATATTCAATCCGAACTCTTGTAAGAACAGTTGTTTAAACAAATGTATTAGAACTCGACCGTCCATCTTTAATCCAGTGGTTTAAACAAATAGTAGCATTCTGTACCCCGCGATTCCGCTTAATTTTATAGCAAGGGATTAAATATGGACTCAACTGAAATTCTTTGGGCCGGGCTGGTCTAAAAATGGCCTGTTCAAATTCTACAATTTAAGCAAGTGCGATCTGTGGTGCTCGGATGACCATCCAACGGTCGGGAAAAGAGAACATGGAAAAGGAAAAAAAAATGTGTCTCTTACACGGCTTTCCTTCTCTTTCGATCTGTTTGAAGAGCACATTTTGTTTCTTTCGAAATTACAAATTTCCAGTCTTCCAGAGCATGGCGACCAACCAGAGCAGGAGTAGCTATCCAAACCCGATCCATCCTTCACGGACCCGGATCGGATGGATAGGAACTGGCATAATGGGTGCGGCCATGGCGGGTCGGATCCGATCAGCGGGCTACTCCCTCACCATCTACGCCCGCACACCCTCCAAGGCCTCCACTCTCCTCTCCTCCGGCGCTGATCTTGCCTCCTCCCCAGCCTCCGTCGCCTCTTGCTGTGACGTCATATTCTCCATGGTGGGCAACCCCCATGACGTCCGCTCTGTTCTTCTAGACCCCATCTCAGGCGCCGTTTCCTCCCTCTCCCCTGGCTCGGTGTTGATCGACTGCACCAGTAGCGATCCTGCTCTTGCACAAGAGGTAGCCGCAGCGGTAAGTGAGAAAAACTGTTTCTCAGTTGATGCGCCAGTGTCTGGCGGTGATGTCGGGGCCAGAGACGGTACGCTGGCCATAATGGTTGGTGGAGAGAAGGAGGTTATTGAGTGGCTTTCGCCTCTTTTTGATCTCTTGGGGAAGGTTACATGGATGGGCCCACCGGGTAGCGGCCAAAGCAGCAAAATTGCGAACCAGATTGCAGTTGCCGGGAGCATGGTAGGGATCACAGAGGGGATATTGTTTGCCAGAAAGGCCGGGTTGGATGAGGGTATGTTTTTACAGGCAATTGGGTCGGGTGCAGCCTGGTCAAAGGTGATGGAGATTTTCGGAAAGAAAATATTGGATAGGGACTTTGCACCTGGTGGGTTTGTGGAGTATATGGTGAAGGATTTGGGGATGGCATTGGAGAGTAAGGATGGGGATTCTAATTCTGCAGTGGTTTTGCCAGGGGCAGCCCTGTTTAGGCAGATGTTTACAGGGATGGTAGCGAATGGGGACAGGAAGATGGGGTTGCAGGGGCTGATAACTGTTCATGAGAGGATGAATGGGGTGCCGTAGAGTTGTCGATGCCTGACATGGAGAGGGTGTTTCTATGCATATCCAGATGCATGTGTGATGTCTGTGGTTAAGCCTCAGTGAGCTAGTATAGAGTAAACGAGTTAAGAGGAATGGGAATATGGGATGGAGTATTGTTGTTGTGATTTGAATATTTGGGGGGGGGGGCGCCCTTGCATGTATTGTGTTTGGGGTTATGCCTAAGTGATTAGACAGGGTATAGAGTAATGGTTTACTGGGTGTAGTTACCAAAAAAAAAAAAAAAAAAAAATTGTTTCTTTCCACTGTATGGTTTTCGCTGCACTAGGTAATAGTGTATCTCGTTTTATTTTTCTTGTCCCATTTTTTTTGTTTGGGCTGAGATCAATGTACCGATTTTTAGTTAATTTCAGCAATATGCTTACCTTATTTTGCAGGATCCGAATCTGCTGCGATTCTTCGCTCATGAACAGTAACCTACGATCTCTGTTATTCCAAATCCAACTGTTGAATTGTTTCGAGATTCGTGCAAGTAAAAATCAGTTGCTTTGAGATACGTGCACGAAATTATTAGACGGTCAGATTTGAAAAGACAGGAATTTTAGAGTACTGTTCACTTTTTTATGATCGCAGCAGATGTGAATCCTATTTTGCATTGTTTCATGTTAACTGTATAAATTGTGATAGAATTGGTTTGACGGATTTTGCGTTATAGGTTTAAAAAATCAAGTCCTCAAACACTAGCGAACTCTGAGCTTGTTTCTACTAACTGCACAATGTGAAAATAAGTCTAATTGATGGAATTTACTAAAAAAACTTCAAATTTGGATGGAATTTACTGAACAAATAAGTCTAATTGACATAGTAATGAATAGTGAAAATTGATCGTTCATTTCATGAGCAGGTGTTTTCTTTTTCTTTGTTCCTTTTTGGGCTTGTTATTATATTATTGTTATTTAATCGCTCAATTGAAGTTGACTTTAGGCTAATTTAACTCTTGGTAAAATGGATACAATGTTGTGCAATAATTTATAATTTTTTTTTGTGATGCACAGTATATTGAGTATAATGGGTATTATCTTAAAATTGAGTATATTGAGTATAATTTTTTTTTGTGATGCACTAATTGGAAAACTGATGTAGAAATCTTCTAGGGGTACTTGCTTTTTTAAATTGAGTCTAAGGCTGAAATTTTTTTATAAACCATAAATAAAAAAATCAATCTTACGAAACCAATATGATTGTTTCTAAATTTAGAAAAACCATAAAAACCGAAACTAAATCTCGGTCTGTAAATTATTTTTTTCCCAAGACCCAAACTAAAATTCGGTCTATCATTTGTTTCTAATTTTTTATATTTTTTTCCATTCCAAACCACACCTAATCCCACACCGAACTAAAGGGATTGCAAGGACCCCTGTTATTCCAAATCCAACTTTTCATTTGTTTTGAGATTTGTGCATATAAAACAACTTCTATTGAGATTTGTGCATTCCAAAAATTGAAAGGTTGGATTTAGACTCAAAAAAAAAATTTAGAGACCCAAATATAATTTCGGTCTACCCAGAGACCAAATAAGAATTAAATCTAACTTTTCATTTGTTTTGAGATTCGTGCATATAAAACAACTTCTATTGAGATTTGTGCATTCCAAAAATTGAAAAGTTGGATTTAGAATAATAGGGTCCACCCAAACAAAAAATTTATAGATCCAAATACAATTTCAGTCTACCCTAGAGACCAAATAAGAATTGAATTTTCCGTGGCAAGTGCTGGAAAAATTTAAAATTGACTAGAGACCGAATTATAGTTTGGGTCTTGGGAAAAAACAATTTACAGACCGAGATTTAGTTTCGGTTCTTATGGTTTTTCTAAATTTAAAAACAATCATATTGGTTTCGTAAGATTGATTTGTCTATTTATGATTTATAAAACAAATTCTCTAAGGCTGACTAAATTTTCTAAATAGTAAATTTTTCCATCTCCTGATATATAACCATTATTCCCAATCCATTGAATATCTTCTTTTTTTTGAATTATTTGGTTGATATAATTTTCCTTTTTTTAAAAATCCCATAAAGACTTCAAAATCGTGAGCGGACTCAAACTCTCGACCTTAGGATAAGTCATAGTCCTAGGAAAAGAAAATTCTTAGCTAATTGTGCTACCGCCCATCTCAAGGTTGATATAATTTAGTGTTTGTATTGTTTAATATGATGGTTTCCGTCTTCCTAACAAGCCATCTTTAATTCTCTTACATTTCTTCTCACCCCTTGTAATATTATTATGTTGCTTGAAATGTTTTAAAATTAGCAGCTACACCATGTGGGATGGGTTGTTACTCTGCTGTCGGCGCCGACTGTCTATCCGGGTGGGGTTGCGGTACCGGTAGACGTCTTACGCGATTCCTCCAGGGGGGCTGGACCTGGTAGTTGAGGGTGTTGAGTCTGGTCCTGGTCAGGGTAATGCATGTCCTCTCCCGGCCATCCGTCAGGATGGGGCGGTGGGGGAGGGGAATTGCATTGGTTCCATGGTATGTCGGTTGGTGGTGGGGGTTTGCTGATGTTGTTTGAGGTTTGTAGCCATGTAGGTGGTGTTTGAGGGAGTGTAAGAGAAAGTAATTACTGCAAATTGACTAGAAGTTGTTTGTCACACAAGTAGGAGAATAAATGCTGAGAATTTTATCATCGAGGTGGTTCTAATTTCAGGTTGGCCCTGGATGCCATCGAAGCGCTTGAAGCTTCTATCCAGAGATGAGTTGGATTTGATTTCCTTGAAGGGAACTAGCAATCACATAGGCTGGTCTCCGGCCCGTTTTATTTCTCTTGCAGCCTTATTTGTTTTATTTTTTCAGCCCAAACTACGTTTCTCGTTTTTCTATGGCCCGTTCCAACCGAGCGCCTTTTTCTTCATTCCTTGATTGCCTTTTATTTCGTTGGAGTCCATTTCCTCTGAGCTAACAGCATATTTCCGTTTAGACCCGGACCGTCCGATCAAAATCCAGAACAACCCAATCTGATCAGAATATTCCAAGCTCCAGCAGCATCTTTTGAGTTAACGCAGCTCGACTATCTGATTTTAAACGTAGCCAATCCAACTACAACTTATAATTCAGGGAGCCCTTTATATATTAGTGTGGATTTAATCCACATGAATCTTAAAGCGGAACTTTCTAGATGTATTAACTAAAAATATTTTTCTTTTTAGTTAATGCAGATGATACAAATTCATTTTTTTTAGTAGGCCTAGCCGAGCTCTCCACTCCTTTTTGTTCTCTATTTCGGATGTGTTAATGGATGCCTCCATTTCTTCCCTTTCTTCTTATTGTCTTCTCTCTTTTCCATTTAACTAACCTCAGGACGTTTCCATTTCTCCATTTTTTTTTTTTTTGCATTTGCTTTTCAAATATAGATTTCACTCATTTTCTTTACTTTTTACATTTTTTTTATTTTTCGTTTTATAATTTTGTAGGGGTTAATAGAGATGTGAATTCATGAACTGATATATGCTAAAGATATGTTTTTCACATTTTTTTTTGTTTTTTTTTTTTTTTTTGTAATAGATCTAAAGGTTGGAGTTTCTCATTTTCTTAATTGATTGTTGTTGTTTGCAGACTGCTGGTACCAAAGTAATAGAAAAATGTAAGGTAAGTCAGAAAATCAATTAATATATAAGCAAGATCTTCCTTTAAAATCTTATAATTGTTGATTGTATCTTTTAATTATTTATTATGAATTCAGAATATTTATAAGCTAAGTTTCTCATTAATTTGAATCTTATAATTGTTGATTGCCTTTCTTTAATTCAATAAGAGTAAAACTGCTAGTGACACTAAATAATATAAATTGTTACTTTGTTAGGTAGTTCAATTATTTGATGGTACGTACGCAGAGATTAAGTGCAACATCAATTGTTAGGTTGTTCAATCGGTATCAAAGAGTTTGCAAAATACAGATCGATATGCATGGACAGGAAAGATACTAAACTGAATTTCTTATTTCCCTCTCATTTGAAAGCTAAATTACATGCTCTATAAACAAGATACATAACCCAATGATCCAAAACAATTTGAATTGTATCATAAAATAATCCATTCGATTTTTTTAAATAATTTTCTTCAAACTCATACCACGAAGGCCCTCAAATTATTTCAATAATGATACAACTCTTCTATTAATTATGATATGATTTTGCACTTTTTCAAATATTTGGAAGGAGGTCATTTCGAAAATGACCACGAAGCCTGTAGCGAAGCATTAATAGGGGCCATTCACCAATTATTTTGGAGAGGACCGGAAGGATGGTGCAGAATAACAATATGACAATTGCAAGCCACAAGTTGTTGGGCGCAATCACTGTGAACAAACCAGTACCAAATGCCACTGCAGTAGCCTCGTAAGCACACCACATGAGGGTTCTCGTTGATTTTCTGTAATACAGCAGGAAATCCAAATCCTCCCATGTCGTCAAAATGCCGAGAAATGCAACAGCAAGTGAAGAGCACATGGCTATGGTGTCAGAGATGAGGAACACCTTGAAAGCAGCTTTCCTTGCAAAAATGGGTTGTCCGGCATCAACAGAATCGGTACCAAATCCTCCAGGCAAGGTAAAAGCAGCAGCAAAAGTGATAGTAGCAAGAAGAGCAGCGACCAGAGATGTATTGGAAGTGTACTTTGCTGTAAGTGACTTGACTTCTTGAATTGCTTCATTCTTCATCCGATGTTTTGCTCTATCTCTTATTAAGTGTTTCCATCCGGAGGGAATAACATTTGACAACAATGTGAACGACTCATTCTGTATTAGCAAACAAAAATGAAAAAAATTATATTTGTATAATCTTTCTTGACCATATAGATACATACATATATACTTATAAATATACATATATGCATATACATATACATATATATGAACTGGCTATTTCACAAGATAGGAATTAAGTGTTGTGTGTAAGAGCAATGAAAATTAATTTACCCATTTCAAAGTCTTTAATAAGTCTGCCTTTGAATAAACTATTGCAACTGCATTTTCCCTTTCAATATTAACAGCAGTGTAATCTTGTCCTGCATGGGATAGTAAAGAACGAAGGAGTTTCGGGTTGCACATGCGAGCAGCATGATGCAGGGGAAGATTGCCATCGTCGGCGGCTTGGTTAATAAGCCTATGGAGCTGGGGCGTTCTGATTATGTAGTCGACAAAATCCAATTGCTCATGTCCAATAGCTACATGGAGTGCACTATGTCCATCTTTGTTGGGAGTATAAACAGAATGGGGGCAAGCTTTCATGATCTCTTCTGCAATTGATATAAAGCCTATTCGTGCTGCCGTAATAAACGGAGTATTTTGTGTTTTTTCATTCTTAATAAATGCAAAATTAGGATCGTATTCTAAGAATATTTTCACTAGCTTGAGATTGTTGTGAAATACAGCTCTCTCCAATGGACCATCACCGTCGGAACATTTACAGTATACTAGTTGGGGCCGTCCTTGCAGCAGTTGCATAACTATACCTGACAGTACATGTCACCATAAAATGAGAATATTTAGTGGGACCACCTAGAATGTTGAGAAGTATATAGTTCAAAACTTCAAATGCGTTGAGCCCGCAAAACCACAATCCCATCACAAACAAGCAACGATAGTGACTCCAAAGGCTTGAGCAGAGGCAGGGAGGCGAGCTAAGCCGCCAGGTGGAGGTGGATTTCGGACTCAACTAAGTACAGATAAATTATAAGTGGCTAGGTTTTCATGTGATAAAAAAACTAACTAGACTTTTAAGTACAATTGCATGAGTAGTCTGTAATTAGTTTGAAAAATAACATGCACAGAATTGGGTTTATAAATTATAAGTAATGAACCTGGGTGGTTGAATCTCACAGCAGCATGCATAGCTGTTTCATCTTTTGGGCCAGAATCTGCCGAAGATGGGATTTCAAGCAATCGCTCTACAACTTTAGAATATCCTCTCCGGGCTGCCATGTACAACGGCGACTCACCAGTTTTGATAACTTGCTCCGACATTTGTGGCTCTATTTCCATGAGCTGCAGTGCAAAATTTTCGAAGCCATTCCGCATAGCATGATGTAACGCATTTTCTCCGCGCCTATCAACCTTCAAGAGCATGCGGTTCAACGGACTCCCTTCCTCCAAATCTTCATGCTGCATATTATGTGATGCACCAGTTATGATGTCAGAAGCCAACAAAAGATTAGCTGCCATCAGAGCAGCAATCAGTGGTGTCTCGCCATCATCATTGGTGCCAGAGAAGAGGGAAGGGGCTCTGGACCAGACCTCCTTTGCAAATTTCTCATGGCCGATCATTGCAGCAATGTGAAGGCAGTTGTTTTTTTTAGTAGTGGTAGAGAGAAGGATATCAGGATCTGCAAGTATCAAGTGTTTGCAGAGGCTGAAATCACCTTTGATGCATGCCTTGAGGAGCTGTCGGTCCATCAGGATAATAGATGGGATGGAAGAGGAAGCTAAGCTATCTGAATAGCTCAGGATTTCTTGCTTGCTTTTAGTCGCCTAAATTGGGGTATTGATTTGTCTGTGATTCGTTGTCCTCGGGTCCTGTTATCAAGGAAAAAATATATAAACAAACAGAAGTTTCTCGCCTTGTTGGTTTGATTTTCAAAGTGGCTGCTTAAATAGTAAAAAAATTTCAAAAAATGTAAAATTTGATCTCCAAGCACATTTCAATATGGAGATCACATCTAACGATTCGGATCGACTATTTGAATTTTGAAAATAGATATTTGAGCGGGAAGTAAAGAACCCTCTTTACTTCCCAAAGCAAGTTAGCCCATCTCTGTGTGTGTGTGTGTGTGTATAGATATATATATATGAGGAGGGATCCAATTACACTCTTTTTTTTTACACATCTTGACATTGTTTTTTCTATAGGTCAATTTTGCAATTTTAAAATCCAAATAGTTGATCCAAACTGTTCAACATGATAACCATATTAAAATATGCTTGGAGATCAAATTTTAAATTTTTTTGAATTTTTTTACTATATATTAAGATGGTTATAAAATTGCTATTTTTCGATGGTCCGAAAACAACGATTCTGTAACCATCTTAATAAATAGTAAAAAAATTCAAAAAAATGTAAAATTTTATCTCCAAGCATATTTTAATATATTAATCATGTTGAACGGTTTGAATTGACTATTTGGACTTCGAAAATGATAAGTGTCAAAATGTGTCAAAAAAAGAGTGTAATCTGATCCCTCCTCTCTCTCTCTCTACAATCGATTGTTCCTGAGCTCCCGTGCAACCAAGTCGTTTTTTTATTTTCAAAGTCCAAACGGTCGATTTAAACCGTTAGATGTGATCTCCATATTAAAATATACTTGGAGATCAAATTTTATATTTTTTTGGAAATTTTTTTTCCTATTTATTAAGGCACTTTGAAAATCATCGATTCAAAAGTGGCTTCTATTTTTACTGTTTGGTTAAGCCACCGTTGGATTAGCGATTTTCAAAGTGGCCTAATAAATAGTAAAAAAAATCCAAAAAAATGTAAAATTTGGTCTCCAAGTATATTTTAATATGGAGATCACATCTAATAGTTTAGATCGACCGTTTGGACTTTGAAAATTAAAAAAACGACTTGGTTGCACGGGAACTCAGGAACAATCGATTGTACATTAGCCAACCTCTCTCTCTCTCTCTCTCTCTCTCTATATATATATATATATATATATATATATATATAGAGGTTGGCTAATATCAAATCAGTTGTTCCTGAGGTCCCGTGCAACCAAGTCGTTTTTCAATTTTCGAAGTTCAAATCGTCGATCCCAACGGTTAGATGTGTTCTCTATATTAAATGTGCTTGGAAACCAAATTTTATATTTTTTGGAATTATTTTACTATTTATTAAGCCACTTTGAAAAACGCTGATCCAATGGTGGCTTCTAATTTTACTGTTTTGTTAAGCCACCGTTGGATCAGCGTTTTTCAAAGTGGCTTAATAAATAGTAAAAAAATTCCAAAAAATGTAAAATTTCGTCTCTAAGTACATTTTAATATAGAGAATACATCTAACGATTTGGATCGACAATTTGGACTTCGAAAATTGAAAAACAACTTGGTTGCACGGGACCTCAGGAACAACTGATTTGATATTAGCCAACCTATATATATATATAGGGATGGGCTATGGTGAGTTGTGAAGTAAAATAACATTTTACTTCACGCTCGTATTCTAATTTGAAAATCCAAACAACCGATCCGAACCGCTCAACATTTTCTCCATATTGAAATGTGCTTGGAGACCAAATTTTATATTTTTTGGAATTTTTTTACTATTTATTAAGCCACTTTGAAATTGGCAGATTCAGGTGAACAGTAAAATTTTCTGGACCATTGGATCAGCGATTTTCAAAGTGGCTTAATAAATAGTAAAAAAATTCAAAAAAAATGTAAAATTTGGTCTCCAAGCACATTTCAATATGGAGAACATGTTGAGCGGTTCGGATCGGTTGTTTGGATTTTCAAAATAAATATATGAGCGTGAAGTAAAAATGACCTCTTACTTCGCAACTCACCATAGCTCATCCCTATATATATATATATATATATATATATATATATATATATATATATATATATATATATATATATATATATTTATATATATGACAGGGCTACGGTGCTACAAGTAGCATAGAGCACTTCCGTGCAACGACTCAAAATTTGAGTTTTTGAAATCCTAATGGTCGATCCGAACGGTTAGATGTGTTTTCCATATTGAAATGTGCTTGGAGACCAAATTTTACATTTTTTTGAATTTTTTTTACTATTTATTAAGCCACTTTGAAAATCGCTGATCCAATGGTGGCTTAACCAAACAGTGAAACCGTTGGATCAGCGATTTTCAAAGTGACTTAATAAATAGTAAAAAAATTCCAAAAAATATAAAATTTGGTCTCCAAGTACATTTCAATATGTAGAACACATCTAACGGTTTGGATCGACCGTTAGGATTTTGAAAATTCAAATTTTGAGCCATTGCACAGAGGTCTCTATGCTACGCGTAGCATATTAGCAATTTCCTATATATATATATATATATGGAGCAAAGCTACGGTGTGATGTGCTCACCAAGAGGGTTTGGTGAGCACAACTCTAAAAATATATCAGATTGGCTTCGAACGACGAATTCAAACGGTTGAAATCCATGCAAAATTTTGAAAATTTCAAATTAATTTGCTACAAGTTTGAGTGATCAAAGAAATTATGACAAAAATAAATATATAAAATAATTTATAAAATAACTTATAAAATATTCATTTCTTTGACCGCTTGACCTTTTAGCTAATGAATCTGAAACTTTCAAAAAAATTCATGTACATGCATCACTCATAAAGTACATGAATTTCAATGATTTTGATTAGTCATTTGAAGCTGATATGATATACTTTTGGAGTTGTGCTCACAAAACCCTCTTTGTGACACTACTACAAAAAAAATACTTCCTACACTGTACCTTGTACACAGTTTTGTCTATTTTATAAGAAAAAACATGTATGAAATAGAATTTTTTCAATGTACAAAATATTTGTAAGAATCCTACACCGATATTAACTTAAGTGGTGAGGACATAGCCTTTAGAGTTTGCCTTTGGATCAAGGCTATTTTCCAAAATCGAGGTAAGAATCCTACACGGATATTAACTTAACCATGTGATCAAGGTTATGTCCTCACCACTTAGTAACCATGTGATCAAGAATATTAATTTTGCAAAATATTTTGGATCAAGGTTATGATCACACGGATAGTAACCATGTGATCAAAGTTTGCAATACAATGTTTTAGTATATATGAAATAGCCTTTGGTCCATGTAACATGCAAACATTATGTCACATAGTTGCATGTTATTAGATTCTTACCTCTTTCTACTAAAGGCCTTTTGCAACAATCATATAGCCTTTACTAAAGGTCACATGGGCTATGTATATTCAATCATATAGCCTTTAGTAACCATGTGATTGCATTTTGAAAAAAAAAAAATACACGAATATTCAATCTGGACGCTAGTCAAAAAAATAAAATTATATATGGATATTTAAATAAAATAAGAAAAATGTAAGAATAAAATATTAGTAATTCATAACATTCCTACAGGGTTTTTTAACTTAATATCCGTGTAGGAATACTTTTCATATACGGATATTAATTAAACAATCCGTGTAAGAATTCCTTCATACACGGATTGTTTAATTAATATCCGTGTAGGAAAAAGGTTAAGAGAGATACATAGATATTTAGTTAATATCCATGTAGGAAGAGTATTTCTACACAAATATTAAGTTAAAAATATGTGTAGCTCTCTTGCGATAAGATATAATGTGGGAGGCTTTCCACATGATTCTTTATGAATATTCCGTGTAGAATTAGTATAATCGTACACAGATAATTATCCGTGTAAATGATTGCACATTCCTATACTCCAACATTGCACATGGTTTCAAATCCGTGTAGCTTCATCATTTTTCGTCCGTGTACAAAATATGTTTTTATAGTAGTGTGAGCACATCACATCCTAGCTTTGCTATATATATATATATTACAAAGAAATTAGCTTTCACGGGACTGATATTGTACTAATTGTAACAAAAGGTTCAATAAGTAATGCCGAGTCCAGATTTCTAACGTAGGCACAAAATTCTATTATTCATATAAATGTATGAGATTTGTCTTTTAGACACTTTACAGTATAAAAAAATATTCATTTATTAGTTGGAAATTGGTAGAAGAAAATAAAAACCACAATAGGTACTTTCGAAACACAAGAAGAAATATTACTTCAACATTTCATTTAACAATTCTAAATAACTAGAGCCGTTCAATGTGATCTGCACTATCAAATTTTTGTTTATATAAATGACTATTTTATGCTTGGTTTGCTAGATATTATAGTCTTTAAGTTAATTTTCAAATACACTAATGGTTCATATAAATGATATGTGCTTTGCCGAAAGATATGACCTCACTTGTCTGATTTTTATTTTTAGAGTCTTACTGTGGCGTTTTGCTTCTAAATTTTGATAATATTTTAATTTTGTATATTAGAAATATAACTATTGATTTGGTAAAATGACAAAATTAATAGTCAAAATATAGAACAAATTCTCTTCAAGTTGTTACTATTAACATTATTACCAAATTACAAAATCAAAGAAAACACCTAATTTATCTTTTAAATACACAATCGTACATACTACATGCAGTATTCATTAGTTTATATATTTATTATAAGAGAGCACCATAGCAAAAAAAAAAAATTAAAGTTCATTTAGTAAATAAGGGATAAGATTTGATCCAAATGGCTTTGGACCGGATACCATCTAAAACTTTTAAAAATCGTACGATTAAAGTCTGAATAGTCGATCCGAACCGTTCAACATGATTTTCATATTAAAATGTGCTAAGAGACCAAATTTTATATTTTTTTCAAATTTTTTTACTATTTTTTTAGACATGTACAAAATCACTATTTTTAAATGGTCCAAAAAAAAATTGATTTTGTACTATCTAAAAAAAAGTAAACAATTTCCAAAAAAATATAAAATTTGATCTCTGAGCACATTTTAATATAGAAATCATGTTGAGCAGTTTGGATCGACTGTTCAAATTTTAATCATATGATTTTTAGAGACTTTGGATAGTGTCCGATCCAAAGCCATTTGGACTAAATCTTATGCCAGTAAATAATCCTCTAGATAAACTTAGTACATGATAACAATGGATTTAAGTCGCGGGAAAGCGATAACCATAATTTGAAAGCATCATGCAAGGAATTGAAATCCATGGATACGTGGATTATTTAAAACAAAAATTCAAATAGGGGAAGCATAACTATTGGACCTAGATGTGTGACAAAATCAATAGTTCTTCTTTTCGCATTACGAAAACCTTTTGCAAGCAAGGTTTAAGAGAACTTGTTAAGTAGGTTTTTCTCGTAAGATGGGAAACATTATTTATACATTGAACAACTCATTAGTCATTTCCTATTCTTGTTAAATTAATACACATTAACAACTTGGTATACAGGTATGCGATCTGAAGGAAATTTTTGATGAATAGAAATTATAAAATTTAAATGTACAAAAACAGAAAGAGTACCTTGATTGCAATAAATATAGTAAGATCGGAGGCAAAGATGACGATTCATCTATTTATGGATCGGAGTTAATGACTAAGATCCATATTTTTATAAAAATAAAAAAAAAACATAAAAAAGATGTACTTTTTCTGTTTCCCATCAGTATTCTTTAATAAAATAAATAAATAAATTGATCTTCATTGAGTTTAACTGGTAAATTAAATGCTAAGGAGCAGTTGGCAGTGCACCATGAAGTCTTTTAAGTAGTGGATATCATGTGATCTGGCAGCTGTCGTTAGAGTTAATATGTATTATAATTATTCCCTCCATGTAAATTAATTCTTGGTTTCTGCCACAAATTAAAGTTCTCATATTTCGATATGGGTGCATGGATTTAAAACGGATTTTCAAACATTTGTGCAGCATGAATTTTAAAGCACACAGTTGCGCATGCAACAGCCAAGGTTTAAATTAATTGCATCACAAATAATCATGAGATTTCTAGTTTATATATTTAATGAGATTTGTAGTTTCTATATTTTCAATTTGAAGATAAAAAAAAAATGTAATTTTCAAATTTTAAAATGGCAAAATTGGTGGAGTTGGCGTGTACCAATTTGAATAAGAGAATGTTTATTGAAAATGATTGTATTTCTTGTATTTCTCAGATGCTTATAGATTTACAAAGTAATTAGCCGTTGCTTACTTTCCTAAATGAATTTGCTAGTGAAAGTAATCCAGCCTTTCTTTCTATATTTACAATAGCTTCTTTCTATATTTACAAAAGCTGTATTTAGAAATATTCAAATAGTCCGATTTTTATGAATCTGCTAAGGATTTCTTGCTGCCTTATCTTCAATACTACCTCTCAAGTTGGGATCGTATAGATCAATGGAATCCAACTTGTAAACAATGGTTTGGAAGTGTGACGTGTCCAAAGCTTTTGTAAATATATGAACTAGTTGGCCTTTGCTACACACATAGGGTGTTTCGATCTCTTTTGATTGTACTTTTTCTCTTATGAAGTGATAATCAACTTCAATGTATTTTGTTTTTGCACGGAAGACAAGATTGGATGCAATGTGTCTTGCCGAATTATTATCGTAAAATATTTTCATGGGTTGGTAATTTTGGATTCCCATGTCATGTAACAATTGTTTGAGCCGTACGAGCTCACTTGCAGTTACCGCCATTGCTCGATATTCTGCCTCAGCACTTGATCTTGCAACAACAGTCTGCTTCTTGCTATTTCATGTCGTAGGTTTCCTCCTATGAATATGCAGTAGCCAGTGGTAAATCATCTATCACAACTTTCTACCCAATCCGCATAAGAAAAAACTACTATAGTCATTATTTTTTCTTAAACAAAATACCTCGACCGGCTGAACCCTTAAGATATCTAAGTATTTGAACAACAACATCCATATGACTTGTACAAAAGGTATGCATAAATTGGCTTACCGTACTAACAGCAAATGTTATGTCAGGTGTAGTGACAGTTAGGTAGATTAGATTACCTACAAGTCTTTGGAATTGATCTACATTATCAAGGGGTTCACCATCTTCAAGATTCAATTTTTTTGTTAATTTCCATTGGGCTATTAATCGGTTTGGCACCTAATTTTTCCGTTTCTTTTAATAAATCTAGTGTATTTTCTTTGTAATAGAAATAAACCTTTACTTGAGTATGCTAATTCAATACCTAGAAAATACTTAAGTTTGCATAATAAGTCTTTAACATCAAATTTATTCTTTAGGTGTTATTTTATCAAATAAATTTTGTTTTCACTATTACCTGTAATAATTATATCATCTACATATACTAGTACAATGGTAGTTGTGATTTTGATTAATTTGACAAACATGGATGAATTGGCTATGTTCTTGACAAAAACGGACTACAAAAATGCATGACTAAGTTTAGTATACCAAGCACGAGGAGATTGCTTATGACCATATATTGATTTGTGCAATTTACATACCAAACTCTTATCATTTTCATTTTTATGTCTTGGTGGTAAATTCATATAAACCTCTTCATCTAGTTTTTCTCATAAGAAAACATGCATTTTTAACATTCATTTGGTACAAGTTCCAATCTTGATTTACCACAATTGATAATAATACTCTTAACTTACTCATTTTTGCAATTGGTGCAAAAGTTTCTTTATTATCAATACCATACATTTGTATGAATCAATTTGCAACTGATCTCGTTTTCGCTCAACTGAGCCGCTACTATTGCTTTATAATTGTGTTTCTAAATATAACAAAGTATAAATATTTTTGTAGCTATGATGATGTGAAAATTGAATTTTTAGAATTATCAGAATGATTAGAATGTGAAATATTTAAAAATTAATTTTTGAATTTAATTCCCAAATTAAAATAAAATGTCAACTCAAATTTTTTAGTTATGTTTTATATTTTTTATAGATCTCTTTACGAGCTTTCCGGAATGAGTTATAAGAGAAATCAAAGTTTCCTTTAGAAAGTTACATCTTATTGAAGTTTGAATTGCATTTACATTTTTTGTTAGATTTCTTCGGCTTATAAATTAATTTATATTGGTTAAAATAAATTAGTTGTCAACGAATTAATTTAAAGTCTAAATTAGTTGTCGACAACTAAATTTATTTTGTTATTTTTGTTGAAATTAATTTTGAATAAAATAATTTCTAGAATGTGAAATTTTGAAGTTGAATTGTTCAAGCTGCGGTTCTTTAGGGAGATGAAAAATTTGGCTGTCTTTTTAAAACATAAAAATAAGATTTTATAATTTTCTAAAAATATAAGTTCGGGATGATCTGAATTTGCTAAAATAAATTAATGGTCCAGCAATTGGGGTAGCTGAGATGTCACAATTAACGAGAAAGTTGAAAGGTACTTGAGAAGTCTAGTGCTATTTTTATTTTTATATCAAAGACTATATCTTTGTCCAATATAATTTGTAAGAGTGATCATTAAAGTTACCATCGTATCTCCATAGTTGATCTTCTTATCAAATATAATCTAAAATATGTTTAAAAATAAATTAAATCTCAGACCAAAGTCTTTCGAAAAAGACAAGAGACGACCGGGCACAGAGCAGGTTCGACTTCAAACAGCACACGAATAATAGAATTAAAAGAACACTGTACACAGTTTGTGCACTGCATGAAAGTCAAAACTGCTCGGTTAACATCTTTACCCCAATAGTGGATTGCAAAAGTGTGCGTGTTTACCACGAGATAGGAGTAGGTCCGATAGGCATCGGCGCATCGGATCTACTTTTAAGTTTAATTAACTCTAGAACCGTATGATTAGCATTAAGATATTTATGCATGGTAATTGAAACAGACTTGTACTAATTTTAATGTAATTATTCCGAATCTTCATGCAATCGAATTGTCATTTCATCCATCAAACCAAAGTAGGTCCGATGGACATCGGACCTACTCTGCTCGGACCTACTCTGAATTCGTTTACCACACACATGAGAGCAGAGCATTTGCATCGAAAGAACTCAGAAGACTTCTCCATAGCTCGAGTCTTGGTCTTTATGAGTACGTTCTTACATTGATAAAATTCATATCACTTGAGGTAACAAAATATTTCTGTTTAGATCAAGACCGTCCAAACAGACTTCGGATCGAATTGGTCCGAATTTCTGTTCGACGGACATGATCCAAACATAAACACCACAAAAATAGGCCTCTATTTGTGAGAAAAAAAAAATGACTATTTGTGAGAATACACTGACATAAACTATTACTTCTCAGTGCATTTGTATTATCAACATAAGTATCTGTGAAGATATCCGTGAAGATACCATTAGTAAAAACACTTTTATCTTCGCAGATAGTAACATATTTTTATAGTGAAGTATTTTATTACCTCTAATGATATTGATTCTCTGTTGACAACATCCAGTCCACATTCAAGCCAATTTTTTTTTAAAAAGAAAAGAAAAGAGAGAGGCATAGGTCATTTTCATTTACTGAAACTTGTTAAAGTTACAAAAAGAAAGAGTATCTTCCGTTCTCCTACACCTTACTTAAGCTAGAATTAACCTAATCATCAAGCATAAAGCACAATCCACATCTAATATAGGTAGCAGTAGATAAAACGAAAATTAATATAGCTAGATAAACTAGTAGGTTTAACAAAGGAGACCTTCAAAGGTTGTCAATTGATTCCACTAGCACCTGTTCAGGCTCCAGCTCTTGCAAAGGGATCTGGGCAATGTCCTCTGACAATCAATATTTCATCCCAGCTGGCAGATCTGCTGAAGTCGCCATGTCTCCAGACCAAAGCAAGAATTTTTTTTTTTTATAAACCATAAATAGAAAAATCAATTTTAGAGAGTCAGTATGATTGATTCAGTTTTTACAAAAATGATAAAAAACTGAGTTGCCAACTCGTTCTAGACATTTTTTTTTTCCCACAGAACGAGTTGGCAACTCGTTCTTGATTCATTTTTCAAAGCACATTAGTTTTCGTCACAGAAAATCCGAAAGAGAATGGAGAATGGTTTGGGAGCTCGTTCTAGGTCTTACCTCTCATAATTTAATGATATTTCAATATAAGAACGTAAGGATATTATATTTTAAAATGGGCCCCACAAATTTTGACAAAATTGCCACTCCTTTATTATGTCATGACCCTTAAATTATTTTATTATTTTGTGAAGTTTAAATATATTGGATCTGTTTAGAAAAACAACACGGATTAAATTATAGCTAATCAATCTGACCGTCTTGATAACTTATTTAATATAATTTATTACAATGATGTGAGTAAAATATAATTTAAACTTTATATACAGACAAACAAAGACTCAGACTTTCAAATTAAATGAGAATCAATTATATAAAATTTGAATGCTGATAATAGAAACAATTTTATAGTATCATAATATTTTGCACTAAATTATATAGAAAATCTATAAAAAAATACAAAATAAAACAATAAAACAATAAATCCACCTCCTACTTGTATCATGTACATTGAATATGATAAAATTTGATGTCAATCTTTCATCTAATAATATGAAATTTAGAACGGTATGTAATTATCAGTACTTAATTATAAACATCAAATATTTTAAGTTTATATGATAAATATTTGTCAATAAAAATAGTATAAAATATGCTAGTAACAATGATGTAAGGAAAGAATAATCAAATAAAGATCCCCTGATCCTGAATAGTACTCTCTCCTCTAAATCTAGAATACCACTTCGCTGCTCGCCAAATTGGCAAGCAGGAACCTGCTTTTTCGAATCCCATCGTTCAATTTTTTCATGTATGAATCTCAACACAGATTAACGATTTAATTCGAAAAAAAATAAAATTATACTTGCCAATTTGGTGAGCAGTGGATTTCGATCCCTAAATCTAATAAGCATTTCCATGATCTTTTGCTTCTCACAATTTATCTAATGTGGATTCCGCATATTTTGAAAATTTTACCACTCCTTTCTTAATGGCTTAATGCCATGATCCTTGAATTTTATTTAATTATTTTTCTGAAATTTAAACTTATTAGATCCTAGAAGTATGATGATTCAATTATGTCGGATTAGTTTCATAGTATTAGAATAAGTAAAGCATAATATAACCTTCATAAACATCATGTATATTAAAAATGATGAAATTTGATATAAATATTACCTTTTATCTAATTATATGAAATTTTCAACGGTTCATAATTTTCGGTACTTGAAACATCAAATATTTTTAATGAGAAAATATAATTTAAACTGAGAGTAACAAAATTCGCAGGGGCATTTTGCATATTATATAATTTTATCTTTAGTAGGGTTTGACCGTAAATTTGGAATAAAAACTCCACTAAAGTCAAGACCATACAAACTACGCTGGCCACAGAGTTAGCACATATTATATAATTTTATCTGTAGAGAATGAATTGACAACTCGTTTTGGACAGATAACACGCTAGCTACAGAGTTGCAGAAGGGAAATTTGAAATTTTGGTCAAGAACGAGTTGCCAACTTGTGGGGAAAAAAAATGTCCAGAACGAATTGGCAACTCGCTTTTTATGATTTTTGTAAAAACTGAATCAATCATACTGATTTTCTAAAATTAATTTTTCTATTTATGACTTATAAAAAAAATTCCCAAAGCAAAACCCAATGTCCTCGCTGATATATTATTTCTAGTAGCCATATTGTCAAAAATCAAGCCAATTTTGTCGTGACATAAATGAACTACACAGTTGATTCACTGTTATATTTTTTTTTTTGAAAGAAGAAAAAATGATCTACTATTATCCCACTGAGGAATACATCTTTATGTAGTTTTGATTTGCGTAGTTTATAATTTTCATACCGTCTCTCAAGCTGTAAATTGATTATGAAATAAAGGATTTCAATTATAATATTATAATTTTCATCCGTCTCTCATTTTTATTTTCGCTTTGTATAGAATAAGTGTTGTAAATAGCAGCGTTATAGCATTTTCGGGCCTTAAACGCTGAGCTATGGGATAAAAGTGTATTATTTCAGCTATGATTGCTATAGCGGTCCGCTATTTGCGCTACACGCCACGCCTATAGCGCACACTATGCTACATAGGCTTTTATTTAAATGTCAAAACTGAATCTTTTTAATGATCAATTTTTTTTCAAGGTTTGGAATGCTTTTGTTTTGAAATAGAAAAAGATAGATAGTTTATGTCATGATGGTTAGATTTTTTTTTAATAAAAAAAATATATATAGTTTATGTCATGATACTTAGGTTATTTTGAATGAAAAAAAAATAGATATTTTATGATATTATTATGAATATTTTGAATAGAAATTTGGATTTTGTATTAGTTCAATATGAATATTCTAATTCCTAAGTCAATTTTGCATCACTTATCGTTATATGAGATTTTAGATAATATTTATAATTAGTACAAATATAAAATATAATTTTTTAAATAAAAAATGCTATGTATGATAGTTTTTACTATAGCTACGCTATTTGCGAGAGCTTTTTATTGAACTTTTCACAATAACGCGATAATCGTTATTTAGAACTTATAGAATGCATTGGAACATTTTGGATGAATATGAAATGTCTATTTAAAATTAGACAATTTAAGTCAAAATTCACTATAAAATTGAAACAATACATAGTAAGAATCCAAAATTGATGTGATTCTTCCGATCTCAAATAAACAATTTGATAGGACGTATCACAATTTATTTAAGACACTCCAATAAAGAAAGCCAACTATCAAATTTATTTAAGACTGTCAATGCAATGCACTATAATGATTGATGTACTAAAATTTTAAAAATATAAAATTGGAACTATTGATCATTGATGGCATAAGGTAGCAATTATTATTTTTTTTTCCCTTGCTACTATTTTTAGCATACACAATCGAAGAGAGTCCAACAAGCATCTTATCAAGTTCGATTAGATATTCAATCCGAACTCTTGGATTGGCGTTATTTAAATTTACGAATAATTTGAAGTTTAATTTTTTTGCACGAACAGTGGTTTAAACAAATGTATTAGAACTCGACCGTCCATCTTTAATCCAGTGGTTTAAACAAATAGCATCCTGTACCCCGCGATGTCGCTTAAATTTATAGCAAGGGATTAAATATCGGTAATAAATCTGTTGCGATTCCTTCTTAAGGAATCGCAGGACCCTGCTTGTTCATATTCAATCATTAAATTTTTTGAGATTCGTGTAGAAAAAAATAATTTCTTAGAGATTCATGCATTTTAAAAATTAATGGTTCGATATGGACAAATACGATCCTGTGATTTCGTTGAGAATCGTAGCAAATTTATTTCCATATCAATATCGACTCAACTGAAATTGTTTGGGCCGGGCTGGTCCAAAATGGCCTGTTGAAATTCTACAATTTTAGCAAGTGCGATCTGTGGTGAAGCCGTTTGACTGGGTGGCGAAGGCTGTTCTATGATGTGCTTCGATCTGTTTGAAAAGCATATTTTGTTTCTTTCCATTGTATGGTTTTCGCTGCACTAGGTAATAGTACTGTATCTCGTTTTATTTTTTTGTCCCATTTTCTTTTTTTTGTTTGGGCTGAGATCAATGTACCGATTTAGTTAATTTCAGCATTATGCTTAGTTAATTTAAAGTATCCTGCCTCTTTCATTTCCTGTCAGCAATTATTTTTAATTTTGCTTCAAAGCAAATGCGATGTTATTTTGAGCACTGGTTTCTATGTTGTTCACATTGCATTGGGCTGCCTATGGTGACATCCTCCCTCGGGTTTACACTATTTTTTGTCATCATTGCTTTAGAATAGAAGGCTAAAGTGCTCTGTTTTATTCAAAAGAATAGAAGGCTAAAGTGTCTTTCTTGCTTCTATAATTTTATAATTTTCTTTATGTATTCAAATATGTTGTTTTTGCTTGTGATTTCTTTTTGCACTTTCATGATAAAAGAGAACTGAAAAGAAGAAGCAGGATTTCCCATAAATCATTACTTATATAAGTACGCCTCTAGTTAATTAGGGTTAAAAGCACCAATGCACCGTTGATTTTGTGCCTCAATCATGCTCCACATTCTTATTTCCGTTTCAAAGTTCGAACAGTCAATCCAAATCGCTCAACATGATCTTCATAATGAAGTATGCTTTGAGATCAAATTTTATATATTTTTGGAATTATTTTACTATTTTTTTAGACACTGTTTTGGATGGTCGAGAATCTTCTGAAAATAGTGATTTTGTATCTATATAAAAAATAGTAAAACAATTCCAAAAAATATAAAATTTGGCCTCTAAGCACTTTTTACTATGAAGATCATGTTGAACGGTTCGGATCGACTGTTTGGAAATTGAAAATGAAGAAACATATGTGGAGCATAATTAGAGCACAAAACTAATGGTCCATTTTAACCCTACTCTTTTTTTTTAATTATCTTTCTTTGTCTTAAAGATTTTGTATCAAGTACATATTTTTATAGCTTCTATGTTGTTGTTTTTAAGAGATTTAGGTGTGAATTCCCAGTTTTGCATTTCATAAGAGAGTCTATACTCTAAACAATGTATTATCTTAACATGATTTTCTACCTTAATTAGACTTCATTTTATTCTGTCTACCATACCCTCTGATTTTAATAAAGATATTTAGAATTCTTTTAAATATTATTATCAGAAAATGGGATTTGCTGAGTTTTGTGAACCCAAGAAAATCTCCAAATGTGTTTGCCATTATGTGTCATTTATATTCTGCATTTGAAATAATTCTGGTATGAGCAAATGCACGTAGTTCTCAAACTCAAAGCACTCTGACTTGGACATGGAGAAGACACAATCTGGGCCGTTAAAAAATTGCATGCTGTGAAGACCAGAATATTTTTTGGTACATTAATTTTTGTGATTGTTTGGAGCAAGAGGGCCACTAGATTTGCAGAATCTCTGACACAGAAAAGTCAAGAATAAACTAATAGCAAAGTCAAACGAGGTTTTCTTAAATCTAAATCTTAATCTATTGTTTTTTTCGTTTATATTGTTCTCCATTTAAAGGGCAATTTCATTTGTAGCGCTAAAAATTAGCACTGGTTCTTACTTCTTAGCACCTGTAGACTTTGTATGGACAAGTAACACTTCAAATTCTTCATTTCCCATTTTTTATCGGTTAATTTATTTCTCATTAGGTGTTTTGCTTATTTGCATCTTATTTTTGTGGGAAATTTCATTTGTAACCTCACAAATCAGCACTGGTTCTTAGTTCTTCCCCACTGGTATTCTGTTTTTTTTTTTTTTTTTTTTAAATATTGACAGCGGCCAACTGGTATTCTGTTACTGACAACTTTTTCAAACTCATCATTTCTCATTTTTATCAGTTATTCTTAAGAAAAACAGAGAGAAAATGCAAAGAAACATGACAAAGCAATGAAAATTTAATCAATATAATTAAAATGTAAATATTTGTTCACCATGGATGACATTGACATACAGATCCTCAGTTTAAAAGTATTTCAGTATATTCCTTATATACATTATCAGAGCTGCACAATATTTGTACTTGAAGGCAGCTAGCAAACTTCATTTTTCTTGCCTCACAAAACTACTAAAGAAAAGATGAATATTATCTAAGAACAAACGATTATTAATACTAAGAAAATAACAAAAGGTGGATAAGTAAAACTCATTTAATTAATGCTTACATAATGTTTAATTTGGTAGCAAATTCTGTATGACTATGACAAACTAAACCTAACTGAACAGAGAGCTTCTGTCCACAAAAATACCCCTGAATCGTCCACAAGCCGTACGTAGAACCGACCGAACCATGACACAACTCCATGCACAGCCTCAAGTAGCGTAACCGCAAAAGCCATACGTGCACATAGACCCATTTTGACACACCACCCCGCAACTGCCACAGTTCTCCTCATCATATGCCACGGTGGTGCATGTCCCCATGCAACAAAGCTGCCCAAAGGGGCACTGCTTGCCACATGATCCACAGTTTTTACTGTCAGAGAGCACATCAGTACACATTTTATTACAGCAACTCAGCTGATCAGTACTGCCATTGGGTGCGGTACACTCCATTGCATTGCCTGAATTACAACGGGTGCCTTTTCCAGCCAGGAACCGACTGCCAGACCGTGGGTTGAGGCTAGTGAACTGCTTTGTCACAACATCTTCATACGAACCTTGCATCGCTAACATGGTATTCGAAAGCGTGAAAATGGTAAGTAGTAGTAGTGAAGAGTGAAGTTGCCCGATAGGAATCGTCGGCATTTTATTAATAATTGTCTTTCTTCTCTTTGCACACAGATGCTGTCTCTAGCTCTCCTACCTAGCTATACCTGAGTAGGGCTTGGAGGTGAACTAGTGGCTAGCAACTGAATAAATGATACAAGGTAATTTTAGTCATTGGTCAAGTAACTTAAATGGTAATATATATGTTATATCCAGCTATACTCTCCCTAGAAATACGAGTTAATTAAGGTTAGCCACATGCATCAAGAGTCCCATGATCTTGCTAGCTTCAGGCTTCAACAATTAAACCATCATGTAATCTTCGATTTAAACATATATAGATCCGGTTTTTTTTTAGTTGTATATAAAAGGTACATATATATATATATATAATTCTTTATTCGAGTTTTAATTAGTTGAAGATTTGAGGTCACAACATCTACATTTAAAAGCTTTTATGAATGAGACGTACGGTAGATGTGGGATTAAATTGTGAACATGAGTCAGATGGTACACTTGCACACGCTTTCCTAGTTAAAATAAAGTGTCGGCCGCTTATTAGACATTAATGATTTATGTGACATTAAATTATATGTCGAGCTCGATATACAAAAACTACTAAAACAATAACGCATCTAAACATAAGATCTAACAAAGCTAGCTGACAGCATTATTTCACAGTAATTAATATTAATGAGCGTTGACTGTGTTCTGAGGCTTACTAAAGTAATTATAATATATAATAAACTGTACCATAATCCGAGAGCCCCACACACTCGATCTATTGGTTTTGACGGTGATGCGTACGGTTGTCAAACATATATATTATTAATGGATGATCGATTAATGTCTCCTGCTTTACAAATATTTTACAACAAAAATGTTATAAATTGTTGAGATATGTAGAGCTAGATCAAGTCGATCCCCTAAAGTAACCCAATCTTTGGGTTTTGTATTAAAACCATTTGATTCGAATCCGTCGCTCATAATCGTCTCGGAATTTTAATTCGTTCTCAGAATACGTGCGCTTCAGATTCGGATGGTTGTTTCGGATTTAAATCAGACGGTCCCGATTTAAAACTCAAAGATTGGGTTACTTCACTGGATCTGAATTCCTCGCCGCTGCCAAGCTTTTCCAAAATAAATATAGATCAAGTCCCCTCCTCATCAGCATATATATATATCGATCATTTGTTAGAACCATGAAAAGATTTATTTACAAGACCCATTTTTAGCCATGAGAATGAACTTAATTTATTGGGATGGAAAAAAATAGTTACAAAATTGATACAGCAAAAACCAATATTCTAAATAGCACACTATAGCGTTTTTAGACTCTAAACGCTAAACTACAACAATAAAATACGTTAACTGAGATACGGCCTCTATAGCGGTAATAGCGGTCCGCTATAGCAGATAGCGTGCGCTATGCAATATAAGTATTTTTGGGCAATTTATATGGGCTTTGACTGTGATTTTTTTTTTTTTGCAATTGACTTACTATACTTTATATTAAATTATTAATTATTAAATGAGAATTCATCAGTAAATTAGATAGTTAAATAAAAGTAAAAAAAAAAATCAATTGAAAGCTTGTTGCTACAAAAGAAATCTTTGTTGCTAAAATTAGGAAAATTCTAAATTAGCGACCTTCTCAAAATGATACTTACTATATGGTAATTGGAATATTTTTAATAGATAAAGATAGATAGTTTATGCTGTGATGTCTAGGTTATTTTGGAATTTTAATAGAAAATAAATAAATTATGTCATGAATCATGATGCTTAAAATATTTTGTAGAAAAAGATCAATATTTTATGATATTACTATGGATATTTTGAACATCAATTTGGACTTTGTGCTAATTCAATATGAATATTATAATTTCTTAATCAATTTGGTGTTATTTATTGTACATGAGACTTTAGATAATATTGATATTTAGTACAAATATATAATATAATTTTTGTAAAAACAAAAAACACTGTGGCATAACTTCCACTATAGCTACGCTATTCGCTATAGTATTTTTTGTAGTCTTCCCGCGATAACTTGATAAACGCTATTTAGAACCTTGGCAGAAACAAAACAATAATTAGTTTTTGCTCGCTCGTCCATGACTTTTGTCTTCACAAATTCATTTACATTTTTGGTGACACAATATTACACCATCTAATTTTAAAGTTTTTAAAATCTAAACAGTCGATTCAAACCGTTCAACATGACCTCCATATTAATGTACTTGAGACCAAATTTTACATTTTTGTGAATTTTTTTTTACTATTTATTAAGTATTTTACAAAATTGTTGTTTTCACACCATTGATTTTTCGTACCCATCCTAATAAATAGCAAAAGAAATTAAAAAAAATATATAAAATTTGATCTACAAGTATATTTTAATATATTCAACATGTTGAACGGTTTGATTTGACTGTTTAATGAAAAAATATCGGTAATGTGTACATATATTAGTAATCGACCTTCCTCTTTTTCATAACATTAATTAATTATCAATCATCGGAGATTCGGAGGATATATAGATCTCCCGCAAGTTTTGATTTTATAGGTACAAGAATTTGTGTTTTTATCTGCAAGAGTAAATGTATTTAATATATAGTATGGGTATCCTCCTGAGATACTCTCGTCGTCCATAATAGTAATATTTTTTAAAATAATAATTTCTATCAATTTATTATTATTATTACCTTCACAGGAAAATATATTCTTGTAGTTGGACTTTTGAATTTTCAAACGGTCTGATAATCATTAATTCCCATCAACTATATATTCATACACCTAATGTTGCATACACACTAATTGTCTATTATGTTAATACGCATCTAATTAACACACTTGTCTATTCATACACCTTATATTCCCATCAATTATTCATACACCTTATATTCAACATGTCATTGTCCCGTGCATATTATTTAAGTAATTCAATTGGTCCCAGCTTAGCGGAATTCGCATCCACTGACATATCTCATAATTTCCACGATTTTTCGGAAAATCTCAACCGTTCAAATAAATCTGCTATTATTCTCCCGAATTTTTTATTAATAGAAAAATAATTAAATAAATATCGTGATTAAGGAATAATTTCGATTAATTGCGAAAATGGGGAAAACCGTTGTTTCAGATCACGGCCTACAGACGCTGTCCAAAATAACGGCCCGATTAGCGTGAAAAATTAGGGAAATTAGCGATAGCTAACAGGCCGTTGGTCAGGATGGGCCGTTATTTAATAGAACGGCCTTGGGACGTGATTTAAACCAATGGCCAGTGGGACGTGATTTTAATCAACGGCCTGTGGGACGCGAATTTAGCCAACGGCCATGGGCCGTGAATTAAAAAAACGGCCTCAGATGGATCGTGAATTCAAACAACAGCCAAGGTGTCGGCAGAAAAAAAAAAAAAGTGGTACTCTGTCCGACATTGAATAAAGACTCTCTCTCTCTCTCTCCGACATTCAATAAACACATTCAATACTATCATAAAACACCTCCTGCGAATTTGCATCATCTGAATATTTTGCATGACTTTTTGGAAAATATCAACTGTTCAAATACGCTCTCTGAGGTTCTCGCATTGGAATATAGCTTCAATCTATGTGAGTTATGTCATATTTTTTTATGTTAACAATTATTGTTATTTTTATTAATTTAGGTTCGAAATTTTTATTCTCATCATCGAGGAAAAGAAAGTAAATTTTTTATGTTGCAAGCATTCTTCTTAAATATTTATAAGGCATATATATCAATTAATAATCTTAATTAGAAAGGTAATTATTTTTAAAAATAAAGATACTCTCAATCATGCTGATGCAATTAAAAAAAACCAAATTATATATTAGTGTAATATTTATCTAATTTACTTATTATTGTGTAGGCTGATCCATTAAAAAAATCAATCATGCTGATGTTAAGGATTTATTTCGGCGGTGAAATACAATATGATAGAAAATGAGTGAAGTACAGCATTCGTTCTCGATTCTCGTTGATGGCAACCGGTGAAACAAGCTGGCATGATGTAGAAGGTGAAATTTGTCGTCAGCTTGGATATCATGAGAGTGAGTACAATTTGAAAATATTTGCACGGGTTAATGTTGGCACAACAACTCGCCGTTATTATGAGATAATCGAAATTGTGTGCGAACAGACTTGGAGAGGTATTTATAACCAAAGTATGCTTGCTAGAACCCAGTATTGTTATGTCGATCTATACGTTGAGTTAGTTCCAATTGTCGGTTCAATGCAACCGCAGTTGTCCATTGATACTGTGGTACCAGAGACACAACAAGAACGTGTATATACCGAATACGGTGTTTCACAAGCTGGTCCTAGTATCTTCGAACCCTATCAGACACAACCAAAACCCGTACATACGCAATATAGTGATTCACAAGCGGGTCCTAGTCAGCGGCAACCATATGAGACACAACAAATACCGAGACGAGACCTTTATCTTCATCCTTATCCCGATGTAAATGAGTTGTCACAGCCTACTCAGAGATATGGGTTGGGCAGAATACAATAATCCGGCCAGTCCATGGCTTGATCCGCCGAGGGCAGGTGATCCTAGTCATGAAGCTGACGACGTGCCGCAAAGTGATGATGAAGACGACGCTGACTCATGTGAGGATGATGCCGATTGGGACAGTAAGCTTGATGCAGAAGGGGATGTCCCGGCTGATACCCCGATCCCACCGCGTGAAACACGTGATAGAGGGTTGACTCACCCAGTGGCAAGTTTCAATGACACCTCAGCATTTCAGGAAGCAGATGTCAGCTTCTTCGGTACAACCAAACATTCTCATGATCCACTTGCTGTAGGTCAAGAGTACTCTTCAAAAGATGCTCTCCAATTCGAAATAAATAATTATCAACATCGGGAATGTCATCGTAGTTCTCCGGGAGATTGGCCGCTTGCATCAGGTTACGTAATTTAGGCTCCATACCATTGTCTCTGAGCAGTCCACAACTTAATCTGAGCAAAATTTTTCCCAACCCTTTATATGTTTTTGTTTTCAGCAAAGCTGCACCATACGATACTATCTTCACCCCTCGTAGTGCCTACAAACAAAAAAAGAGTTGGTAACCAAACTGAAAGTGAACTATCGTAAAATAATTATTTTCATGATTAAATTAAAACTTACATCACGTGTGGCTTTCGGGGCACTGGGGATGTAGCCTACTTCGCCGTGCTCATCTCTGTATTCTGGAATGGGATTATGAAGGCCCTCTATGCACCGTCTTTCCAGGAAGACATTGTGCATCCCATTGTTCTGAAACCAGCTTCGATATGGAAAAAGCTGGTCGTCCGTCCAATAATCCGTCGGAACAACCAAGTGGTTGGCAGGATGTGATGCTTGTTCTACGTAAGTCTGGTGCTCAATGGCCCAAATTTTCCTTGTCGTATTGGCAGCGTGAATGATATTATGCAATCGGCGTACCTCGGCCTCGTGGAACGGCAGTGCTGGCGGAATGACTTGTGCAAGTCCAAACTGACGCATCACTCTATTAGGATAGTGATGTTCGACTATCCAAAAGTGTATTAGTGGCACACCAGCTAGCCATACGTCGCTCTCATCATGAACTCGTGTCGGCAACTTAGATGGAACCTCATTTAACATATCTCTGTAAGGCTCCCATTTTATCATGTAATCTTCCAAATCCTGCAATTGGTTGCGGAAATAGCTAACTCCAGCCCGATTGTGGGCTTGATTGTAAACACGGCGATGACACTACATCTCACCGATTGCAGGACACCTACAATAAAAGAAATCTAGAATTTTAACAAACATAATAGAATACAAAATTAAAGTATTGACAATCTAACTTAAACTAACCTGAGTAAATCTGGGTCACCCCAATTTGGAGTCCATTCGTGCCTAAGACGAGGATGGCCAGTCGGTAATCTGGACCAACACCAGTGCTGTAGAAAAAGAGTTGGTCCCCACATAGTTTTCGGCTTACGCTCAGCGCCAACACACAAGTTCCTATAGAGTACCGCTAGAACAGCACCACCCCAGTTGTATTGCCTCGGTTGGTCAAGATCGTCCAGAAATTGCAGATACATGACCGGAACTGAATCCCCCGAGGAATCAGCAAAAAGCATCGATCCGAACAAGTCAAGTATGTAAGCCCGAGTGTACTGGCGTACCTGCTCTGCTGTAGGCTCACCCGGCTGTTGATTTAGCATGGCAACAAATCGAATGCGTAGTTCTTTCAGACCTATGGAATATCCAGATGTCGTGAGAACAACTGCCTCCCCTGACCCTGATCTCTTCTTCTTTTTCAGAACCGCATCTGCAACCCCATTTCCAAGAAGCCGCTCCACTAAGTTGTACGCATCACAGTCTGCAAAACCAATCACCGGAGCCCCCTTTATTGGCAATCCTCATAGACATGAAACATCTTGCAGGGTGACTGTCATCTCCTCTACGGGAAGGTGGAAAGTGTGCGTCTCAGGTCTCCACCGCTCAACGAGGCCAGCGAGAAGCCATTTGTCAATATTTATTTCTTCCATTCGAGAAACCTGATACAACCCGAGACTACACAAAAATGGTTCGCAAAGTGCATGGTATCGAACCCCATGTTGCCGGTGGTGTCGAGCATCCACTCCGTTATAATCCTGTCATTGTTATACAATTTGGTTAAAATAAAATATCGTAATTCATATATTTACATATATTTATAAAAACTATGTTTGTGTAATTTGGATATTCATTGTGTAACTTACAATATCGGAGAACAAGGAGATCTTATGCTGTCCATGCGGCATCCACAAGAAATCGCTAAATCTTTCTGTTGCAACAACATGCGGACCACCACTTGTTGACATCTGCATAAAAATATACTAATTCATAATAATTCATAAAAAACAAGAAATATACTAATGCATAAAAATATACTAATCCAAATAACCAAATATTAATTGCATGTACTATATCTAATTAATTTAATTGGATTTGAACTTTAGTATAATTCATCGATTTCCAAAAATGGTATGCGTAATGCTAATTTATACAATTCGGATCAAGTTGGTTCAAACAAATTAGAAATTGCACAAAACTAATTCATAAAAATTACATCTAAACCGAACAGTAATTAATACATTTAGTCTTGCATGTGCTATATCTAATTAATTTAATTATTTTCCTCAAATCCCTATAACCATATCTAATTAATACATTTAGTCTTGCATGTACTATATCTAATTAATTTAATCGGATTTGAACTTTAATATAATTCATCGATTTCCAAAAATGGTATGCGTAATGCTAATTTATACAATTCGGATCAAGTTGGTTCAAACAAATTAGAAATTGCACAAAACTAATTCATAAAAATTAAATCTAAACCGGACACTAATTAACATAGTTAAATCTACTTAAAAACTAATTTACAAAATTAAATCTTATTTGCTACAAATTCACATAATTAAATCTCACAATAATCTTGATAACAAATCAAATCAGAAATTATTATCAATTACTATACCTTCTTAGCAGCGGGGCCAGGCTCAGTGTTGGATGGGGGGAGGGGGGGCGCTGGATTCAGAGGGGACTGTGATAGGGATTGCTGGCCGTTGTTCAGAACAGTGTCCCAGCGGCCGTTGGTGCGCAGAAGGCACGGAGAGGGGGCGCTTCAGCGCTGTTTTTTTTTTTTCGGCGCCGCGTATTGAGAGAGAGAGGGACGCGCAAGATTTTGGAGGAAAAATACTTTGGCCGTTATTCTAATCAACGGCCTACAACGGGACATTATTCGGGACAACGGCCTCAGTCCGTTATTCGGAACAGCGGCCTCAGTCCGTTATTTGGGACAGCGGCCCCAGTCCGTTGTTTCGTACAGCGGCCCATAAGCGTGTTAAATTTTGCGAATTCGCGAGTTGGGCCAGACTAATCTTGCGCTAAGCTGGCCGCGATTCTAGGTGACGTCTACAGGCCGCGATCTCGGATAACGGTTTTCTCCATTTTCGCAAATTCTCCGAATCATTCCCTAATCACGCTATTTATTTAATTATTTTTCTATTTATAAAAAATTCGGATTATTCTCTTGGAATAACATGAACTTGCTATTTCTATCTCAACCGTTGATTTTTATTGAGATTCACACATGACAAACTTTGTTCAAAAATTTGAACAATTGGGATCAGAATAACAGATTCCAATTGTTCCAAAAAAATAACGAGTAGGGGTGAAATGGTGTGGATAAAATTTGATCCGTATTTGAAATATTAGATGTGGACATCTAATATCCGAATATCCTACTATAAATATATAATTTTGTATTTTAAATATCCGTATTGAAATAGTAGCTGTGTACCATATAATTTAATAATTTAATATATATTATGTAAAAAATATTTTATTCACTATTATAATTAGATAAATATTATTAATTTTAATGTTTTTAATAATATTTTAATATTTTATAATAAATATCCAATTCAACCTGATTCGTATCCACATATCTGTCTAATATTCAATCCGTATTCCAAATATTAAGAATATTAAAACGATATGAATATCTACCACAATCCGCTCCGTTTTCATCCCTACTCAGCTGCCGTTAGATTAGCTATTTGATTCGTGTGAATACTTATACAGTTATACTGATTTTGATGGAGCGGTGATGCGCTTAGACGGAAAATTATGTTAACTAGTGTATCTGTCTCTCTGTTCTCTCTTTTTATTTGCTCTCTTCTCGTTTCCCACAAATTGAGAGGAAGAAGAGAGGAGAGCTCGTGTAGTCGGGTGTCGCTCCCTCTCGCATCCTTCTCACTCCTCATCTCTCACCAAGTTCATTGACGGTCGACCAAGCCCTTCTCACCAAGCAATTGGTTTTGTCTCCGCCTCAGTTTAATTCGTTCTCTTGCAAACCTTATTTAATGATACGGAGTTAAGATACCACTGAAGCAATTCGTCAAGCACTTTCTGTGCGCAAAATTTGACCAACTAAACAACAAAATTTGTGTCCCAAACAACTATCAAATAGGCAATCAATCAAAAACAATTTGCAGAGAAATTTCACATAGAAAATCTCAATTTGGTGTTACCTAGAAATTAAGTCCATATTTGTCAACCACCAATTTGCGGAGGGACAAAGTATAATAATAATATCCTTTGCATCTTCTTTTTACATCTCTCGGTGTTGGCTTACAACTCAAACCCAATGATGTTTCTGGATTGTTCTTACGTTTTACATGAATTAAACTATTTCTGGATTGTTCTTACGTTTTACATGAATTAAACTATTTCTGGATTGTATTTCAGTAATCCAGTTCTGGCATGACTTGAATTTAAGTGAATGCATGTTCTTTGCAAATGCTGAATGTTTGCCCAAGCTGTATTTCAGTTATGGAATACCAGGAATGCTCAATTCATTTTTTGTGTCATTGCACTGGGTCACACAAGCAAGATCATTGTCACACCCTTCGTCATTGGTGCTGGCGCCTTTGGAAATGTCAACCGGGGCTTCGTAATCCCTGAGCTTTGAGTTTGGGTATAACTTCCAAGTAACTTTTCCTTGTTATTTTACCTCCTGATTAGTCATTGCAAATTTGTTAACTTTCTTTTACTGTACAACAACAAATGCCATATGATAATTTAAGGGATTTAGCTTCAAGGAGAGAGAGAACCTGGCTGGGAACATCTGCCAGATGTAAGTTCTTCTGTCATTATTTTAGATTGTACCAGCTTGTACCTAGTCCAAATTCTCAATTACACCTCCCTGGCATATTCCCTTTCAAAGTGGCCCTGTGAATAATAAAATCTTGTGAGGCCAATTGTATGTGGAAATGAGCCAGGATTCGTAAGAAAGGACATGGATTTGTTTTACTTAACAGATATGACCAGGTTAGAATAAAAGGTACATTCTTTTTGTTCATCTTGTTTGTTGGGAACTTCACAAACTATCTTCATTTTGGTTATTACAATCTAGGTATTCTAGAAAGAGGTCTTGAAATTGTTTTTAATATTTACCACAATGGTTTTGTATTGGTTTCTTTCAGCAACCTTTGCTTGCAGATAAAACCCACCATTTCTCATAATTGCATTTAACAACACCTGAGTTTTGGGTCATTTACAATTTAAGACCCAATTTCTCAAAAATAAAGGTCAATAAAAGATGACCTAATTGCCCCTTGGTGGTTCTATTAGGTTATCCAAATCACTCCATAGTCCATACCAGACAAGACCTGGAACCCCAAAGAAGTACAAAGATGACAACTGTTGTAGTCTTATACCCATAGTAAATACATATGCAAACTTTTTAAGCAGTACAAGAATTTACATCCTAAACACCATTCAAAAAAATTAGAACCTTACTTATCATCCAAAACCTTTTATGGTCATTATCATGATAGTATCTTGTAAAATTCTTCAAGGAAGCTCATCTCTGAGCATGACTTTGTTGGCCTCTGCACCTTAAATCTCCTTTCCATAATAAAACTAAGAAATGATGGATGCCTTCTATGCTCTTACCGATTTAACCCTATCCCTTTTAAAGCTCAACTATGTTTCCATTCTCCATATAATCTAAGAGAACAAATAGAAATTGGAGCACACTCTAATCTTCCCATCTGACCCATGACCACCTCTATCTGACCGTGCCTGCTTCCATGAATGAACGATATACAAATTTTAATAATCTAGGAATTCCTTAGTATTTTAGAAGTCCAAATTTGGATACATAATTTTTTCTTTTCATAGAAACACATGTAATAGCTTGTTTGCTAAATTAACTAAAGCGAAAATTTAGCCATTTTATAAACTTTCTTCAAAGACCATTAACATCTTTGCTGTAGTCATTTCCTTCATCAAATATTGACACAATGGGAACAATAATTTGAACAATGATGAGTCCACAACAATAAAAGAAGTTGATAGATTATCAGATAAGCATATATTGAACAACAAATATACAATATGAAAATTAATTTCTAATTTCCAATTCCACCACAAACGAGAAAAATAAAGAACTTGAATAATTATATCATAATCGGACTCATATAACTGGCAGCCAAACAATGCATCTTACAGAAAACTTTTTCATTGAAAAATAAAATAAAATTATAAAACATCAATCCCCCAAAAAATAACAACAGTGTAATGAAACAATCATCAGGGACCTCTATGCAAATACAGCACAATGTTCTTATTAAATTAACCTTACTTTTACACAAACCAGGTAAACATGCATCCATGCGTGAACACCTTTTCTTCTGTTGTCACCTTCATCAATAGCGTACATGTATACATGGCTTGTTTATCAAAGTTGTTCATCAGTTCATGATCCTGGCGCATTTAGTGATGAAACTGCACCCGCGCCTGTATGGGTTTGCTTGGCGGCCCCTCTGGCAGTTGTAGTAGGACTGACCCCTCCTGTTGCATGGGACACGGTTCTTCTTTAGCGCGTCATAGCTGATGTACCGTTTCCTCCATGCAAGACTACGGCGCACTGCTGCCTCAAGATCCGTGCCCACCTCTTCATATGTGTCCCCATCACAGTCCCCGACTTTACCGTTGCAGGTTGACATATAGGATGTACCCTCTAGGAGGTTGTCAGAGGCTGGTTCAATGAAATTGAGGCCCCATGGGTTTTCGATTGGGGATGAGGTTGTGGTCAAGATGGAAGTGGATAGCAGAAGGAGGGAGAGGAGGAGGAGGGTGGTGGTGGTATGGAGGGCCATGAGTGGTTGAAGGGGCGATGTGGGTCCCTTAAGGTTTGGAATTGAGGAGAGCGAGGCAATGAGAGAGACAGAAGGAAGGAGATGGACGTGGGTTAATAATGGAAAGAAAAGGGAAGGGAAGTGCACAGGTTATATCGGGTGATCGGTTGAGGCGGAGGGGTAGCCGTTAATTCTTGCTGGAGTTGTTAGCATTGCCTAATTTTAGAGAGAAAGAGACTAAGGGGTAATGAGGGAGAATTAAAATTTTATTTTACTTTTTTCAGTGGAGAGAAATTGATAGGAACTGATGTATCAGATTATGGTGAAAATTGTTTGTAGGGATATGTTGTATGCTGAAGAAATGTGCGTCTACGCGGCTTTTTTCTTTGTTTAAAAATAGCAAATCTGGAACCAAATATATATTATATAAATGAGAGCTCCAATGTTTTATTTATAATTGCTGACATTTTGTGAAATAATATTTCATTTCAATTCAAGCACATTGCTTTGCATTCTGAACTTTATCCTTCCAACTTATTATTATTGTGTGCATTATTTTATTAAACATAGTTTCATAAGTAATTATATTGAATAAAACTATGATCATTTATACAAGAAAAGAAATATTATATAATTATGAAATAAGAAATCATTATAATTTATTTAAAATTGATGTTAAAAATTATAAAGTATTATCATTGATAGAGATATTTAAACAAAATAAATTTATAAAAATAATATAGTCATTTTATATTTAAAAATTGAGTATTATTTGGTTAGTATTTTGTATTTGAGCACAACGTACGTTACGGTCTAATTGATACATTTTTGTTACCTATGTTTGTATATTGAATTCAACTTTTACCTAACCTGCTTCTCACAGCTACTGTGTTTAATTCAATTTCACCTCAAGAGCTTAATTTAGTGAGTTAAACATGAAATAATTGATTTTACAAAATATCTCAATTTGCTTTAGGCCTTTTAACCTTGCAATTATTATACTAAAATTAAGGATCCAATGACCTAGAAAGAGGTTCTGCTTAGAGCTTACATGGGATGTCAGACCATCAAAACACAAAACTAGCTACGTTCGATTATTTACTGAACAAGTAAAATTAATGTTTGTTGTTTCTCACTCACCAGTCACCATATGCATCTTTCCTTTCTACCACGAGCAATTTTGTCTCAATTCAGCATTTCCAGTCTATGTAATATATCTTTCCACATGCATATGTTCTACATCGTAGTATAATGTTATCATCAGGATTCAGGAGTTCCTATATATTCTGCAGGTGATAAGACTGGAAAAAAAAACAAGCAAGTAGACTAAGGATCTCAGTTATTTTTATTTATTTTGAATAAAAATTACTGAGTATTTGATTCAATAAAATCCCAACTTCAAATTTGCAGTTTACATTCTTAGGTGCTGTCCAAGGCCAATGATCCATCTTAATCATTGCACAAGGAGTAAAGCAAATGGTATTAATTAAATATAGAAACTGCAAATGAGATCAAATAATTAAATCCAGAAAGATGGCTCTATTGGCCTATTATTATGTTGTCATAAAGTAAGACTGGCTGCTCTACATATGCAATTAGATACTTGTGATCTTGAGCAAGTGCTTTGGTTCAATTTGCTTATTTAGTTGTAAATTATGTGGTCGTGACTTCAGTATGTTCAGCTGATATGAATTGCATGTTTTAACTGTAAGCATTTTTATCAGGAAAATTCTGGTAAAATTGCTGGGTAACTCTGGCTGGGAGATGTTGTGAAAGCAAACAATAATGAGAAGGATATTGCTATATCTTTATACCAGGCATGTTAATGTCCTGTATCAGCAAGCTGGACTTAATTAGCTGGGCCAAGCTACCATAGAGGGGTACTAATTTATATGGGCTTATGTGTGCTGTTATGGCTTTTGGAACAAATAATTTGGGCCATGCCATAACAAATTATTTGTCATTCGAGTACTATAAATAATAGAAGTTCAACTGTTTCAATAGGAGCAAATGCTGCCACTTGCATTCATTTGGAAAAAAAAATCCTTTAATCGTTGTTTCGAGCAAAAGAAAAAAAAGAACTCAATTGAACCTTTTTTTCTTTCAATGCTACCACTCCAGGGATCAATTCGAAAACACTCGCCAAATATAAAGAAGCAATCTCAGCAGCTACTTGTTGCATCTTGATACGATGTTTTGGCAACTGTACTGTGCACAACAGAGCAAGCTTAATTAACTGAGTCACACACCTTGTAGTCTTCTGCTCTGGAAGCTCTGATTTTACATCTCTCTTGTTGCAAGATTTCACCGTCCACAATCTCCATAATTCCTTCTGGAAAGAGAGACGGGGGTGTCCGATGCCCATCGGACCAGAACAATGTTCGATGGGTGTCCGATACTTTCTGATATATTTCAAGATCTGTGCGCACGTATATTAAAGCAAACATCATGGATATTAAAGTGATGCGCACAGATCTTGAAGTGAATCGGACGGTATCGAACACCCATCGAACAGACTCTGGTCCGATGGGCATCGGACACCCTCCTCTCCCAGAAATGCTTCTGGAATGCTCTGATACTTTTTGTAAATTAATGCTTCTGGAAATGATTCTGGAATCCTTCTTGAAATACTTCTAGACTGAAAAAAAATATTAAGTATTGCGGTCTCCATATAGTTATAATAATATTGATATTTTTAAAAATATGTATAGTTCCCTTCTTATTTAGTTTGAGTGGTTCCCTAAAGGTACTTATGATACATGGACAGTTTGGGAGATTTGAATTAGAAGACAATTATTTACGTTAAAATATTTTCGTGCATATATATAAATATTTTCGTGCATAAGTATAAATATTTTCGTGCATAAGTAATAATATTTTAGAAATTGTGCGGAACGATACGGATTATATAAGGAAATTGTGCAAGGGACGGTCCTTCCAAATTAGTTATGAAAGTTATGTGCGGAGAGAATTATCAGCGTCCAAACCAAATATATTAATTGAGAGATCCTAATTAATTAATTTGGAGAAATTTCGTTCTGAATTCGTCCAACTCGCTACTGGATTTGCTTTACTAGCGCAAGGTTGAATTGTGGTTGACTAAAGGAAACCAAAAAGTCAAGTCTTCTTTCTAACGTGTCACAAATGAAACAAGAATATTGAGAGATGCAACAATTTCTTGGAAAAAGATAGTTCGGAATTTGTCACAAATTCTATTGGAGCGCAATTTTTTTTTTTCTTTAGTACGTATTATGTAAAATTTGTACATGTGTGTATAAGTGTTTCAAGATGAAAGCTAATAAAAATTATGTTTCTCAACATCAAGTTTATATGCATAATCCAATATGTACCTAAAGTTTTTTTTTTTTGGAAACAATTGTCCATTTGCATTAAACAAAGAGGTCATAATTACACCCCCAAATACTAATCTAAAAGCTTCTATATAGTTTCTGCTGTGTTTTGGTCAAATATTTCAACTTCAGGTCGCTAAGGATACAATAATTAACTCGCTAGTGGGTTCGAATCTTTAGATTATTTTCCTTCTGTGGTTGGTAAATTAAGGGTCGTCCATATATATAAATATATAAAGAGTTAAAAAGTTTTCCTTGGACAAGAAAATTAAAGCGAGCCATTAATTGTTTCAGCTTTTTCTTCAAGGGTTGACTTAATATGAAAGTTGACCCTCACGCGTTGCACACGCACAAAGACCGGTAATTCAAATGTTGATGCAATCCGTTTAATTATGAAATTAACTAATTTATATTGTATTTCATTTTTGAGAAAATCCAGTATGCAGATTTATATTATACTTGGTAAATTGATTATATATTGAGAAATTTTCAGATAATATTCTTGTTGTATTGTATGAGAAATTATATGTTTAAAATTTTAATTTTATGCTTATTTAATAGTTAATAGTTGAGTGGCTTGATTTTCAACTTCATTAAAATGTTCGAACTTAAATTATTTCGTAGTCATGACTATGTAGAGTAAATAATAAATGTAAAATTATTTTTAATATTTAATTTTTTTTTTTTTGGTTGATGATAGATTTTTACATTCACAGCAAGAATGATTTATGCAATATTATAAACACGATTCTAAATAAACTAACAATGCATGCAATATTTTCCCAACAACATTTCAGTTATAATAAACAACCACCAATAATATTTTTAACTATTTCAAATCTTTCAAGTAAAAGAAAAATTATAATAGAGGAATTTCTTATTGGTATAGATAAAAATCGAAATTTTAATGTTCAAGGACTTGATAATTTCTCTATATACTCAGAAGTGATTTTTGAACTAGAATTAATAACTCAGATTCAAAATATTTTTAATTTTTCTAGTAACACACTAAGAAATAGTTTACATTTTTTTATAGTCGGAAAAAATCATGCCTGAAAAAATATTTCATAGCGCTTTAATAAACAAATATATTTATTTAACAGCTAAAATTGAGAATTTTGAGGTTTTTGTCTATCTGCAACCTCAAATGATGGACATGTCAAATTTCGAATTTTCAGAATTAAGTGATTTTTTTTTGTTTATCTTTTTTTGAACGAAGGTATATTTAAAATTTTCTGATCGTTAGATTTTTTGTACGACAGTGTGATGTAATTGTACTTGATACTAATGGTTAGCAACTTGAACATAGAATTATGTATAGCAAGAATTATTTGATTATTAGTCAAGTTAAAATTAACACTGATGATAGCATGTCGATAGGCTAAAATTGTCTCACACGAGAAATAGCGGACGGTCAGGGAGACTAAATTTATACATATGCAGTAATACCCCTGATTTAATTTTTAATCTGTTTAGGGAAAAATGCACCAATATTGCCGGCATTTCTTTCCATAACAAAAAAATAAATAAAAATAATATTAATAACCTATTTTTAAAATTATTTTTACCCATAACCAAACCGCCCAAACGTGGGGCGGTCTACTGTGCAGACCAAACCGCCCCCCCCGTGGGGCGGTCTGTTATTTTTATTTTTTTATTTTGTGTATAAAATGATCATTTTCTCTCTCCTAAGTTACAATAATTCACTCACTCTTCTTCCAAACTGATTTCTGCTCTCAAACAATGCTACAAGGCGATTTTTTAGGCGATTCTGAGGCGATTGTGATCAACAGTGACCGAGGTTTTTTTTTTTTTTAAAATGTTAGAAATTCCATAAATAAACAAAAAACTAATATTTAACGACGAATTTCTTTTGTAATGTCAAGAAAAGGCTCAAAAATGTTCATTGCATTGTACATGGGTGGAAAAATCACGAAAGGGGAGTTCGGATGCCAATACTCGAGAAATGCGACTTACGGCTTCCAGGTGAATGCCAATACTTCAATTTATAAAGTAAATGAAGCAATATTGCAACAAACCGGTTGGGACCGTGTCCAATTTACCGTAGAAATCAGTACCCGAATTAACAACCAACCGCCCGGTGCCAAACCTTATTATGTAAAATATCCTATAGCAGAGCAGGATATATAGACAGCTATATACGGGTTTTTGAGTCCAATTTAATCCCGGTAATGGACCTATTTTGCAAAAAAAATTCGATTCAACCAGTTGGTGCCTGGATAGGATCTTCTACTCAGAACAACTTGGATACTGGGGCTGGACCTTGTACCCAGAATAACCAGGATTATGATCACAACCAGGATGTGACCTCACCCCCTCGTGAACCTGTGAGACGAGATATGTATTTGCAAGTACCTGAGCGCAGTGTTGCACCCCGGGCTGAAACTAGAAGACGGTCATGTGTTGGTCGGGTTGGATACCAATCAGTACCTGATGCCTTACCTAACTACAGCCCCCCTGAACCTAGAAGACAGTCCACAGTCGATCGAAATGATACAGGTATTGATGAGATACCGACAAAGGAAGTGGATACTGGTGATGATTGGGATGGGGATTGGAATTCAGACAGATTATCAAAGGGCGACGATGAAGAGATTATGCCTCCTCTAATTGAAGATAGATTTTCGATCAGGGGACGCGGAGACAAGCACCCGGTAAGGACATTCAATGACACTACTTCTTTTGAAGAAGCATACATTTCTTTTTTTGGGACACGCGTTATATACAACAAAGAGATTAGCCCGGGCCAGCTTTACACCAACATAGAAGAACTGTCGAGCAAGGTTGAGCAGTTCCATTTGAAGGGTAACTGGGAGTTTACAGTGGCCAGGCGGGAGAGGAACCGGTATGCTGTAATTTGCAAGGATACAAAGTGCAAATAGAAAATGTCTGCCGCGCCTAAAGGCAAGGGAGAGGCATGGATAATTAAGAAGGTCGAAGGACCACACACTTGCAAGAGTGCGTCAAGAAGATCAGATCATAGTGCGCTGATGGCAGCAATTATTGCCGATGTAATTATGACAGACATTAAGGAGGACCCTGCGATGAGCAATAAGGAGGTCGTTCGTGCGGTGAGACGGGTCGATGAACATGTAACCCCACATTACAATAGGTTGTGGAGGGGTCAGGAACTTGCAGTGTGCAGATGCTTCGAAACCTGGAATGAGTCGTACAATCTCCTCGCACCATTGCTCATGGCCATAACAGGTACAAATCAGGGAACCAGGTTCCAGCAGTGGCATGTACCAACCGGTATACCCGGTGAGGTACAATTCAAGGGCATAGCATGGGCTTTCGGTCCATGTATTGAAGCATTTCAATATGTTAAACCTGTGATCAGCATCGATGCATGCTTCATGTCCGGCCGGTATGGTGGGGCTCTGCTTATAGCATGTGCATATGATGCTGAAAACCAGCTGTTGCCCATAGCTTTTGCCATTGTTCAACAGGAGAATGGTCCAAATTGGAGTTTTTTCATGTCATTTCTGAGAAGAGAGGTGATAGGGAACAGGTTCGTCTGCGTGATATCAGACCAGCACAAGGGCATCAAGCATGTATTTAATAGCCTCAACTATAGGTGGAACACGAATACCGGAGAGTCTGTGCACAAGTACTGCATGCAACACATTTCAGATAACCTGTGCAAGAATACCGACGGCGGAAAATGGGTTGCTGACAGGTTCAAAATTGGCTGCAAGAGGAAAAAACCACAACGGATGGAAGAGATGTTCAGAGATTTTGTCAGAGTGTGTATGCATTATTTTTTTTTTTACATTTGCACGACTTGTATCACTAAGGTATATTTCTATTTGTTGTAGACATTTCCAGAGGCAAATGCCTACTTAGCGAAGGCGGGCAAGAGACGTCCGTGCGATCCGATGGAGCCGTCAGCATATGAGAAGATATTTCAATCATGTGATGGAGGTTGGAGATGGGAAATTATGGCCACTAATGGGTCAGAGTCATTAAACAATGTCTTCAAACAGAGCCGTATATTACCCATGGTTTCACTGGTGGAGGAGACATTCTACAAGTTAAATGCTTGGTTTGTTGAGAGGCATGCTAAAGCCACTGTATTAGCGAGTAGGGACCAACTATTCTCAGATAGAGTGGAGGAGAAATTAAGAAAACACAGATAAAAATGTTATGTCATGCACGTTGTAGCATATGGTAGCTCAGGTACGGAATATGAAGTGCAGGTTCCAAGTGAGATCATTCCACCGGTGGTGGGACAAAATGACATTATATAAACTCATGAACGCGCATGCAAGTACAGAGTCATTTTAGGCGCGAACAATCAAGTAACGTGCGAGTGCCAAGGCCCCCAGTTAGTTTGCATTCCGTGTTCTCATGTTATGGCGGTTTGTCGAAAATGGAATTTCCTTGAAAACATCTTTGTTGATAACTATTACCATACCGATTGCCTTCTGAACACCTGGGGAGCATCATTTCACAGCTACCCCAACCAGTACCAGTGGCCATACTACCTTGGGCCTACGGTGGTTCCCGATAAGAAATGGATCAGGAAGGGGAGGAGGAAACACAAGCGGCGCGTAATGGAAATGGACAGGATGCAAGGTCGGCGAGTGGAACATGAGGCTCACCGTTAGACTACTGACAAACAGATTAGAGGTATGTAGATGATCGTACACAACTTAAAAATGATTTGAAATTAAATTTAAATATTGATACTGAATGTTCAATGAAATGCATTGCAGAGGCAATAAACGAAGCCAACGAAAGAGAGAATACTAGAGTGGTTGCTGATGCGGGACCTTCTGGAAGCAAGCGACCCAGTCAGGAAAGCCACTCAGGGAGTAGTCAGGGCTCTACAACTGCTAGTGTCGCGCCGTCATCAACTTCCAGAATCCTAAGAAGTAGACTTGGTCTGTTCGGACACAGGAAGAGTTAATTCAACAAATATTGTATTTATATTTGTAACTTATTCAATTAACTTATGTTGTGAACCATTTTTCTTAGATGAATTTTAACTATTCGATCCGATTACAAAACCTGATAATTATTACACACTGATACATTAGAATTACTAAATAATTATTACAGACCTTCCAATAATACTACTTCTGAGAACGAGTACCGAAGGTACAAGGAACAAAATCATCGTCTGAGTCTGGTTCAGTCGCAGCATACGAAGAGACAGTCTTACCATCATTTTTCTTTCTTTTGATATCGCCGATACGAGTCGTAGAGGCTTTTCTCAAAATCATCATCGTCATTGATTGGTGTGTTTTTGCTCATCACCGTCTTACCAGTATTTTTCAATTTTCCACCACTGGACGATTGATTTGGTGTGTTTTTGCTCATCGTTTTCACCTAAAAAAACAAACATCATAAACACATATAAAATAATAAGGTTTCAAATTTGGAGGATGGATCAAACAATTTCTAATATTTTTTTGTTTATTTCTGAAATTTCCGACATGTTTCTAAAAATTAATTTTAAAAAAATATACCTCGGTCGCTGTTGATCACAATCGCCTCAGAATCGCCTAAAAAATCGTCTCGTAGCACTGTTTGAGAGCAGAAGTCAGTTTGGAAGAATAGTGAGTGAATTATTGTGACTTAGAAGAGAGAAAATGATCATTTTATACACAAAATACAAAAAAAAAAAAAAAACAGACCGCCCCCACGGGAGGGGCGGTTTGGTCTGCATAGTAGACCGCCCCACATTTGGGCGGTTTGGTTATGGGTAAAAATAATTTTAAAAATAGATTATTAATATTGTTTTTATTTATTTTTTGGTTATGGAAAAAAAATGCCGGCCAATATTGAGTTGGTGGTTACCTGGTTGGGGACCACTCCCAAATTAGTCCAAAGCAAAATCAAATTCGGGTGGCAATCGCTCCTCCTCGGTGTTATTATATAATTAATGACAAATACTTGTTCACAGTTATTTAATTGTTAATATTTAATTTAAAAATAACCATATATAATGTCCTTAATTGTTTATATTATAATATTTAAATTATTCATGATTATGATTTTTTAAGTTGTAAAAAGTTAGTATTTCTTTTAAATAAAGCCACGTCATTAAATATTTATAATACACGGTTATTCGTCGTTTTATTTTTTATTTTGATTTTGTATGCTTTATTTTACTTCAATAATACATATAGTTTCATGAGTGACAAAAATAAATAAAACTATGTTTATTTATACAAGAAAAATAGTAAATTTCTTAAATATGATATTATTATTAGTTCAATATTGATGTTGAAAATTGTATTTTTGACCGCTGGATAAGCTTTAGAATTTGTGCAAACAAAATTTCTTTGATGAAAAAAGAGGGTCTTCACATTTTAATTTGCCATCACCGTCTTTTGATCACAAGAAAATTCTTTGCACGAATAAACATAGCACATCCGGCAGTCAAAAAATACATAGAAGATAGCACACAAGATTGAAGATACTACATATGCATAGCACCGTAACTACGCTCTTTTTTTTAAATTCTGTGGCAGTAGCTGCCTGCTATGGTCATATTCATAACCAACTCAAATAGTAAATTAATTTGTATTTGTCACTGATTTTATAATTGGTGGAAGTTGGAGCAGAGACGGATATAAAGCTTAGTAAAAAATAACTATGTCACTTTTATGATTTTAAAATTTTAATTATATTTAAAAAAAATTAATTAAATTTAATTTTTTAATTATACATTTTAATTTTCAGCCACTCCTGCTTAAAAAAAAATTATTTTCCGTCCCGAGCTGAGCTTGGATCGTAAAAATTAAAAATTTGCAAATAACTTTTGTGACTGATCGTTTGAGGTCCTTGCCATCTGCCGCACCAAAACCCCAATGTAAAGGGGCAGCATTAGCATCGCAGCAGTAGCTATCCACCACCTGACTCCTAGAGCCGCATTGCTTTTTATCTCACTGACCCAATTACCTGTACGACATTACGGTGTGAAGCAGAATCTAGGTTTTCTCTATTTATTATACTTAATTGGGTTTTGCTGCTTTTCTTTTGTATTTTTTTCTGCATGATGATATGCCCTAATTTTGGAATTTTGAATTTGAGACAGGTACAAGTCAAACGAGACCTTCAAAGCCTAATTCTGGAAAGCCATTTGTAAAGCCCTTAATTACCAAGGAAGGAGAAACACCAATCATAATTAAGGCACATTTTCTGAACTCTAATTAATTATTTGGTTAATATTTAGTACTTGAGCACAACGTTATGGTCTAATTGATACTTTTTTGCTACCTCTCTTTAGATATTGAATTCAATTTCACCTAGCCTGCCCTTCTTCTTACAGCTACTATCTTCAATTCAATTTCACCTAGCCTATGCTGCAGGTGATAAAACCGGAAATAACAAGCAAGCAGAATTAGGAGCTCAGATATTTATTTTTTATTTTGAATAGAAGTTACTGCTCGAATATTTGATTCAGTATGATTCCAACTTGAAAATTGCAATTTACTGGTTCTTAGGTGCTGTCAATGACCTATGATCCATCTGAATCATTGCAAAAAGAGTAAAGCAAATAGTATAAAAAAAAATAGAAACTGCAAGTGAGAAAAAATGGAGCGTGCAAACTCGAAAGATCTGAAGTCTAGTTCAGTATATATTGTCAAAAAGTAAGACAGGTTACTCTACATATGCAATTAAATACTCATGATCTCGTGGAAGTGCTTTGGTTTAAATTGCTTCTTGAGTTGTAAATTAATTGGTCGTCACTTCAGCAAGTACTGCTGATCTGAATTGCATGTTTTAACTTTAAACACTTTTATCAGGAAAATGCTGGTAAAATTACTGGCCAACTGTGGCTAGGAGATGTTGTGAAAGCAAACAATAATGAGAAGAATATAGGTATTATGTGCTGTATCCCCAAGCTACCCTACAGGGGTACTAAGTTACATAGCCTATGATAGTTGTTGTAGAAGTTCCCCTGCTTTATTTATAGATTTGTGTCATTTTTGTTTAACAAAGCCATAAAAAATTATTTGTCATGCAACAAGATATTAGATATTATGTGGTTAGCTTCACAAATTGTAAATATCTTCCTTTTTTTTCTTGGGAATGGAATGTAAAAGAATAATTCCTTGGACATCCTTTAAGCACTTTGGCCATAGGTAGGAGGGTATTTATTTAGCTCATGTTTTCCCCTTTAAAATTGATGAACTTCTGTTTCAAACTTTCAATGAGGAAAGTGTCATTAAAGATTCCAAAATAAAAAATAAAAATCACCAAAGTTGTATGTATGGAAAAGAGCGAACTCAAGTTATTTTCCGAAAATCTTGATACATACAAGGTACTTGTCATACTTTACATACTGCCAAATGGTACATCCTCTTGACAAACTTATTCCAATAGTACTATAATACAAGTTCAACTCTTTGAATAGGACTAAATACTGCAACTTACATTGATTTGGATATATCCTTCAATTATTGTTTCAACCAAAAAAAAAAAACTCTATTTAATTTTTTGTTCTTCCAATGCTATCACTCAGGGATCAGTTCGAAAACAGTTGCCAAATAGAAGCAATCTCAGCTGCTACTTGTTGCATCTTGATCCGATGTTTTGGCAACTGTTCTGTGCACAACAGAGCAACCTTGATTAACTTGATCATGCACCTTATAGTTCTCTGGTCTGGAAGCTCTGATTTTACATCACTGTTCTGCTCCAAGATTGCACTATCCACTATCTCGATGATTCTTTCTGGAAATGCTTCATTAACAAACGATGGCAGGCTTAAACCTTCCTTGAAAATATCATCAGTAGGTCTTTTCCCTGTAAGCATCTCTAGCAGTAACACTCCAAAGCTATAAACATCTCCAGCAGTTGAGGCTTTGCCACCCATCCCATACTCTACAGTTGTTTACCCATGATCCATAGGAAAAGAAATGCGATTAACCATAGAAATAGGAACTGAAGCATTTGTAGATGGCAAAGGAAAAAAACTATGGAGGTTGATGCAGGTTTTATGTTGATGTATACAAAAAAGGAAATAAATTAATGAAATATATATTGCTCTCACCAGGTGCTATGTAGCCAATAGAACCTCTTAGCCCAGACATGCTTGAAGAATTCTTTGTTTTCGCCATGGTACGAACCAAAAACTCAGCTATTCCGAAATCGCTCACATGAGCGGTCATAGCATGATCCAGTAGAATATTGCTTGGTTTCACATCACAGTGAACAATAGGAAGCCCGCTTCCATCATGAAGATACTCTAGAGCAGAAGCCACATCGATTGCTATGCATATCCTCTGGGCCAGGGTTAGTGCCTTACCAGTAGATTTTGGATGCAGCCGCTCTTCTAGGCTACCATTTGGCATGTATTCAAAAACGAGTGCTCTAAAGGCATTTCCAAAAGGATTTGTGGTGGAACAAGAGGTAACAACTCGAACGAGATTCCTATGCCGAAGGTTTCTCAGGGCATCACACTCGGTAGTGAAGCTCTTGAATCCTCCACGAAGATTAAGGTTGAAAACCTTTATAGCAACTGGATTGACTTCGAACTCTATTGTTCCTCTGTACACCGAACCGAAACGACCACTTCCCACCAAGTTTTCTGGAGAGAATCGATTGGTTGCTTTTTCTAGGTCAGCGTAAGAGACTTTTCTGAATTTCTCCTTTGCCTGATGTGGGGAGAGAACTGCTCTGTGAGCCTTCCTCCAGAAAAGGAGCAGTGATGATACAGCAAAGGCTAGGATAACAATTATTCCAATAACTAACATCACTATCATCAATAAATGAGAGTTTGATTTTCTTGAGGCAGGAGCAGGACATGATGATATTTCTGGAAAGAGATTGGGGTCATTTGCACAGAGCATTTTGTTTCCTTGAATAAATACCGCACTTTGGTTGCTAAAGATGCCACCAGTAGGTACTGACCCATCAAAATTGTTGAAAGAGAGATTAAGATAATATAAGGAACTGAAAGACTTGAAAAAGTCGGGAATTTTTCCAGATAAATTGTTCGAAGAAAGATCGATCTCATTGAGACCTTTCAAAGCTGTGAATGAGTTTGGAATGCTTCCTTCAAGGAGATTGCCTTCCATGCGAAGATGCTGCAAAAGAAGGCAATTGCCAAGGCTAGGTGGGATTTCACCGTAGAATTGATTATGAGAGATGTTTATAACTCCAATATTGTTCAATTTCCCCAATTCTGGTGGTATTGGTCCTGTTAAGGAATTATGGGACAAGTCTAAGGCTTGTGTGAATGATGAAATGCTAACAAGCTCGTTTGGGATCTGACCTTCAAGGTTGTTACAGGAGAAGTTTGCCTTGTACAGACGGATGCAATTTCCCAAACTTCTGGGTATGCTACCATTCAACTGATTTTCATCCAAATATATCTCATTTAATTGATCCAATTTACCCAAAGAAGACGGAATAGGACCCGAGAGATTATTGCTAGACAAGCTGAGAATGACCAATTTGGTGAGATTGCCTATAGCAGGAGGAATGCTATCTGAAAACAAATTTTGATCCATGAAAAGAGTATTGAGACTCGTCAGGTTACCAAGCTCAATAGGAATGGTCCCGGAAATTTTGTTTCCACCTAACATCATCACCTGAAGATTTTGGGAGAGCTTACCTATGGATCGTGGCAGCGTTCCTTCTAATTTGTTATCCTCTAGATACAGGTATTGCAACTCGGGACAGTTTGTTAGGGAGTGGAGGATAGTTGTTATACTACCTTCCAGTTGATTCCACCCCAAACTTAATTCCTGAAGGTTAATCAGTGTTTTTAAATTTGGCACCACTCCGCTGAAAGCATTACCACCAAGATCAAGTGTGACAAGCCCAGTAAGTTCAGCTAGTGAACTTGGGATTGGGCCCTCTAGTTTGTTTGATGTCATGATCAAGCTTTGAAGATGTCGTAGTGTGTAACCTATGTTTTGTGGTAGTTTTCCAGAGAAGTTGTTGTTTCCTAAACCCAAATAAACTAGATGTGTGAAGTTATACACAAACTGAGGAATTGGTCCAGACAAGAGGTTTATGGATAAATCCAATATTTGTAGATTGGGAACTTTTTGTAATTCTTCTGGAATGCTTCCTTCCAAATAATTATTAGCCAAAAGGAGAGTATCAAGAAAATTTAAATTTCCCACTGAGGATGGGATGGGTCCCGTAAGATTGTTGTTAGACAGAGCAAGATAACTTATTGGTGATGGATTTAACGAGAATGGTGGGATATGGCCAGAAAATTCATTGCTCATAAGCTCAATTAATGCAAGATTTGGATTATTAAAAAGAGTTGGAGGTATCTCTCCAGTAAGTTTATTATACGAGAGAAATAGAGCATGCAATGTAGTGCTATTGGCAAGAAAAGGTGGGATTTCACCGGTAAGACTGTTATTTGCAAGAATAACATGAGTTAGGGAGGAGCTCATGCCCAACTGCCGAGGAATGGTACCGGTAAGCTTGTTATCTTCAAAGAATATTTTTGTGAGTTTCTGGAGTTGGCTGAATTCTTCTGGTATAGCCCCCTCAATTGCATTGTCAGTGAGTGCAATGATCTCGAGATTCTTGCACTGGCCTAGGTTTGGTGGAATCTCACCTCCAAGTCGGTTGCTTGATAAGCTAAGCACCTCAAGATTTGTGCAAGAAGATAGGTTGGATGGGATCTCGCCTTCAAAAGAATTCATGCTCAGGTTAAGGTATTGGAGGTGTTGAAGAAGGCCAAGCTCAGAAGGTATGTGTCCACTAAGGGAATTATTCGGAAGATTTAACCGGTTTAGGGAAGTGAGGTTGGCAACATATGGAGGCAGTGAGCCGGAAAGACCGAGAGCATCGAGATCTAATGCTATGACACGAGACCGGTCATGATCATTCTGGCCGCATGTGACTCCACGCCATTTGCAGAAGTTGAGTGATGTGTTTGTCCATGAGGAGAGAGCTCCAAGTGGGTCAGTGAGGTGCGATTTGAATTGAAGAAGGGTATCACCATCAGTGAAATTTGTGGTAGCAGAAATGGATTGAGAGAAGAAGAGAAACAAGAATATAGAAATTGGAAAGATTAATGGTGCAGTGTGTGGGGGAGGCATTGTTGTCGGAGATTAAGCCTCAGTTTTCAAATAGGGGGGGGACTGAATTGTACCACTTCTCACTTCTTCTTGCTAGTTGCTAGTGAGAATTGCTGACTCTATGGCAACACCTCTTGCTTTATATAGAGAGGATGTGACATCATTATTGAATAAAAGACAATGGACCATGATAATTTATCAAAGTATCCCTAGTACATGTAAATTGCAGAGAACTCCCAGCAATCTCAATAAATACAGAAGACCCTTCACTGTTGCATTGCTCCATAATATTTATTTATTTTTAGACTTTTGTCTTACTAAAATTTTGTGTATGCATTAGTTATTATTACACAAATGTTTTGTAATATTAAACTTACAGATATATTTAACCATAAGTTGCTTCATACAGTTTAATTTTGATATTATTTGGAAATCTTACCTAAATATGTTAATGGATACAAGTTTTTGCATTTATTAGGCTATTTAAGAATTCAGCAACTTTTTTGTTCTGGTATAAATCTCTTTTCTTCATGTCCCCTCGTTATCATTTTAGAATTCCTCTATGACATATAAATAAGTTGTTGCAAAATTATTTTGTTGTTTACTTAATATATTTATTTTTGCTAATATGCATAAGCTGAGTTTGATTGTACAATATTCAAATGTAGAAAATCTCTGTTTACTGTTTTTAGGGGAGAATTCCGAACTCAACAATTTCTTAGACATGTATGGTTTGCAATTATATTCCCTTCTGTACACTCAGAGAATTTCACTGTTCTTAAGTATGTTTAATTGGACAAATGGCATGGGTAAATCACAAATTAATAGTTCATAGAGAGTATTAAATTTTCTAGTTTTTAGTTAATTATGCCATATGATGCCCATATTATCTACAGTTTCTCTTATTTATTTTTTATCCGATAACACTTGTATTATATATTTTTCATTTAAAATATATGCATTTGACGTGCCTAAGGTGTAACACAACTCTTATAATAATATTTTTTTTCGTTATTTTCGTTGAATTATTGTAAAATTACTAAATTAGTCACGTTATTTCTATATACGTCTTTATTGTCTCAAAAAAATATTTCTTGGTGTCTCAATTTCGGAACACAAAATAATTCTATTTTAAATATTACTTTTTTCTGTAATAGATATTTTATTAAATGAAGTCCGTAAAACAATTCTAATAGCTTCAATATTTGAAGAGAGCAACATAACATAAAAATGTACCGTCTGATGTCTGAGTCCAATTAGTTCGAGTTAATTCTAATTGTCTCAAATCCGAACTGTTTGATGTATCAGAATAGATTTTTTTTATTATTATTATTAAAGTGGAGAGTGTCCACCTGTTTTATATTGAAACGATCACAACATAATCAAAGAAGACTGAGTACATAATCCATTGGGACAAAAGATCATAGTCAAATGCTAAAACATAACAACCCAAAATTTTTATTAATATAAAAAAAATAATGAATTTAACAATCTATCCAAAAATAATAAATAATTTGAGATCTACCCATACCGAAGACAATGTTATCGGTTTCAGAGAATAAAATTGATAGTAAAGTCATCGATTACAGCCTGTCCAGAACCGATAACAAAACAATTAGTCCCAGAACCGATGACTCAAAGTCATCGGTTTCACCCTCTGAAACCAATGACAAAGCCATCGGTCCCAAACTTTGCAATATATCTCGCTAATCTCTGTGCGGATTTATTCCATCAGCACTGAGCCCGAGCTTGAGGTTTCTTGGGTCACCGCCAAAGTCGGAAAACTTTCTGTCGATATTTCTTCACTGAGGAGAATCAGCGGGGTGCCGTAATTTCCCATCTTTTTTTCGGCTATCGGCATGCCAGCGCAATAATTTTGCATCTCTAGCATTGAAAAATAAATGTTTGAACCTCGGTATCATGGGGAGGTACCACATTACTTTTGCTGGAGGTTCTTTACTCGGTCTGTCTGTATCACTTTCATTGACGATTGACTGCTTACTACTGTAACGCGATGCACCACATTTCGGACACTCGTGATAATCTTCGTACTCATTCCGGTACAATATACAGTCATTTGGACATGCATGTATTCTTTGAACTTCTAAATCCACTGGACACAATATTTTCTTCGCTTCATAAGCATTAGAGAGGACCACATTTCCATCCGGAAGAATTTCTTTTAAAGCTTGCAATAACGATGTAAAACTCTTATCAGTCCAATCATTAGATGCTTTCAGATTATACAATATTAATACACATTTCAATTTTGAAAATTTAGCACATCCAGGATACAATTCCTTATTACAATCTTCGTATAAATTCTCAAATACACAATACTGCTTATCATTACTGAAATCATCTTCTAAATCACGTAGCATTTGATCAAAATTATCCACGACTTCATTTTCTTCGACCGGCACATCATCACTACCGTCATTTACATCGGTATGGTATTCCTGATTCTCAGAACTGGTACCTTTGTCCGTTTGCAAATTACTCTCATCGTGCCATATCCAATGCTTGTAATGGTGCTTGAATCCACGACGGATCAAATGGTTCCTCACTTGAATGGGTTTGGAAAATTTCTTCAGATTGTTACAATCACAGCAAGGACACAACATCACACCATTCCCATCACCTGCCATATATTCCTCAGCAACTTTCATAAATTCCTCAACACCTGTCATATATTCATCCGACAGACGTGATGCTTCATACATCCAACTACGGTCCATCTGCAATTAATTATAAGAAAACACAATTAATTAAGCACACGGTTGGGATTGTTCATAGTAGGGCTTATATGGGCCGGTTACCATCTTATCCCACTCTTTGAATACTCTTTGAATACTCTGTCTCAATTAGTCCCCGAGTTCCTAATTGAGACAGAGTATTCAAATAGCAGTCCCAAAACAGGACTATTCAAAATTAATCCCTAATGGATTAATTTTGAACGGGTATCATGACCTAAAGGTATTAATTAATTCGGTTGTGGCTCGTAAGACAATACTCTACCTACATATATATATTTAATATAGATCGATACACCTAATTAACTATACACACAATGCACAAAGTACGTACTAATTAAAAACAAGAGTTTTAGGTTGGGCGAGCTTACATTTGTTTGTATGCCGGATCGAGCGAGATAAAGATATCGTTGCACCGACCAAATCCCTCAAAAAAATCCAATTATCTACAAAATTAAGATTTTTGCGAGATTAACACAATGGCATGCTACATAATTACAAACTTGACCTAATAAACAATTTTCCAACAATATAATAGCATGATTCCAATTCATTTCTTCCATACTCTCAATGATTTCAAGAATTTGGCTTTGAACCGAGCTACAATGTTGATCAAAGAAATATCAAGGAGATCAAGGACTTACATGCAAAATTACCACAATCCTCCTCTCCTAAAGCTTCCTGCCTTAGATCAAAGAAAAACAAGTGATTTTTCGCAAAGAGAGAAAAGAGAGAGCTGCTGAAAGCTTCAGCCGTCGAAAACCTAGTTCTAATTCAGTCTGATCGGACTTATAGGAAGAAAGGTACAATCTGTATCGGTTATTTAAAAAAAACGATACTGAAAAACATATGTATTGGTTATAAATAAAAATGCGACACAAATAATAACCTTTTGTATCGGTTCCTTGATAATGAACCGACACAGACTTTTTGTATCGGTTCTCTATTAGTAACCGATACTAAAACTTTTGTGTCAGTTCATTATCAAGGAACCGATACAAAATGTTATTATTTGTGTCGGTCATTTATGGGAACCGATGCTAAATGTTTTTTGTATCGTTTATTTTTAATTAACCGATATTAAATGTTTTTTGTATCACTTCATTCAAAGAACCAGTACTATTAGGGCGATACTGAAAGTCATTTTTCCACTAGTATCGTGCAACATTAAAATTTGTAGAGTTCATACTTGTCGCAACTAACTGTACTTTCAGCAAAGATATGACCGAAATTTTTAAAAATACCCTCAACAAAACAAATAAAATCAAAAGACCATTGTTATGTGAGAATTTCATATTTATCAGGGTTGCAACGTGAAATGGCAAACTCATTATTTGGAGGTCTCCATTTGTTGTTACAACCCAGCAAAAACCAAAATTTCCAATTGTTTCGGCCGCCATTTATTAATTTGTATAATAATTTTCAAAAATAGAAAGAACAACTAATAATTTGAATATCATTAGAAAGAACATCAAATAAAATAGATAAAATATCTTAACATTTAGATATACTAGAAGGACTCTGGAATATTTTTCAGGCAAGATTTTTTCCGACTATAAAAAAAATTAAATTATTTCTGAGTGTGTTACTGGAAAAAAAATAATTTGGATCTGAATTATTGATTCTGATTCAAATTTCATTTCTAGATAAATAAAGAAATTATCATGATTCTTCTGGTACATTCAAATTGTAAGATAACCATCTATTTTCTAAAAAAAAATTGATTTGACATTTCATAATAATGGAAAATCATTTTTTTTTTATCAAAATAGATGGAGTACCTTTGTTGTGTATTTTGGGTATTGAATTTTTAGGTCAATTGGATACACTTTTTCACTTTTAAATTTATTGAATCTTAGTACAGAATAATAGGTTAGTTGCATGCATACAATCTATTATTGCAGTAAATTAAATATCAATCCAAAGATAATATAAAATATTACTTTCTACTAAATTAATTAACTCTAAAAGGTGCAATAAAAGTAAAGGGGGGTTTGTTGTAAATTTAGTTTTGTTGGGTTCAATACCTGATTGAGAATTTAATTAAAACAAAAGTAATTTAAACAAAAAAAAAGAGTTTTGTGTTTCCATAAAGAGCAATCCGGAGCTATTGGCATACAATCACTTAGTCAAATTCACACTTTATTGGTATCAAAATTCATGTTTGCATTGATGGTGTTTCTAAGCCTAAAATGGCATTAAGAGTCATTTTCATAAATTAATAGCATGCATAAACAATTCAAGTTTCACGATTAAGTTTTTCATCCTAATGGCCTAGACCATAAGCATATATTAGTCTTGTTTATCCCTAAATAGTAAATACTGATAATTTATGATTAAATCCTTCATACCAATATGTGGTTCAATTCTACGTGTCCCATTAAATATAGGGCTTCACGATTAAGTCTTTCACCTCAATCTAACCTTTGATTTTGTCGTTCCGGACTAAGAATTAGATTTAATCCTACTCTACTCAAGTTGTTTAGACCTAAGCGGGATGCTAATTATCAGGCAACACATATCAGGCAATCATCATAAAGAAAATCATCCAGGTAATATAGATTTTAGCACAAGTTCATGCTTAAAGCTTAAACCTCTAGAAAGGAAATTTAGCATCTCATGGATGCACTAACATTCAAAAGAAATACAATGAAAGACATGATAAAAAGTTAAAAACTAAGAAAACGAAAACCAAGTAAGATAATAGACTACATCAATCTCCTTGCTTGTTGTTTTTGTCTTCACTTCGTTGTGCTCGAGCAATGCTTCAATCGCCATGATTCACTTGGAAAAGAGTATAGAAATATGGAGCATAATAGGTAAAACAAAGTTGCCTTCTCCTGCTACCTCCCTGCCAATATGTAGCAATTTTAGTATATTGGGAAGCAATCAAATAGAATTTGGTAACAAATATGAGAAGATATCGTGAAATAAGACAAGATTGGAGTTGGTGCGGCTGATTGTGCGGCCTAGGCGATCCACACTAAATGAGAAATTGGGTGAATTTTGCTAAAGAGTTGAGACTGACTATGCGGCTAGAGGAATTAACCCACAATAAATAAATTTCCTTTAAAATTTAGGACTGTGCGGCTAGAGGAGCACGCACGAAATGAAATTTGAGTCTGTGCGGCCGCACAAATGGCTTGTACAGGCTGCAAAACTCTCCAGAGATTTTGGGTTCTTCTTCTGAATTTTCCTGGAATTTAATTATTTCTTCATGCAGCTAGGTCAACCCGTACCGGCCTCTATTTTGCTCTATTTGCTCGATTTATACAAATAAAATAAGGCAACGGCAGTAACTTGGTTTTTTGGTGCATCATGTACTAAACTAAGCTAAAATACAAGAAATTTGTCATAATTTTGGAAGTAAAACCCCAACCGAAAGTATATATATAATTGAGGCTTATCAACTTTAGAATTTGATTGTACTAGCAGGACTACCATAACTTATTATTACTAGAAGTGACTTTTGAATTGGGATCAATAATTCAGATTCAAAGAATTTATATTTTTTTTTTAGTAACACACCAAGAAATAGTTTAATTTTTTTTACGGCCGGAAAAAATAATGCCTGAAAAATGTTTTGAAGTTCTTCTAGTCCATCTAAATTATAAGATATTTTATCTATTGTGTTTGATGTTCTTTTTAATATACTCAAATTATTAGTTGTTATTTCTATTTTGTAAAATTATTAAATAAATCAACAAAAATTAACCGAAACAATTGGAAATTTTGGTTTTTGCTGGGCTGCAATGATAAACGGCGGCCTCCAAAGAATAGGTCCTATGAAGTATTATTGAACATTGAGACCCACAACTTCACGGTCAAGATTAACTCCCAACCAGACCTAACTCAATCTAGTATCTCTTTGACCGTAGAGGATCACTTTAAGATTCGTACAAACTTAAAAGAACGATCCGGATCTACTACTTGTAAAAGATATCTTGGTCAAATGTTTCAACAACAGGAGTCGATATAAATACAATTAACACGCTACTGGGTTCCCTTTAGTTACTAGCACAAGTCAAGACTGAGGTGACCGGCTACAAGAAGCTACAAGAAGCTAGTAAGTGAAGTCAAAGTCTTCTAAAATAATGTCTCCATCATCGGTCAAAGTCTTCTGCGAGCACTTTAAGAGAGATATTGACATACACTTTGATTTTGCAAGTCACCGTCTGGTTGAAATCTTCAGGAAAAAACAGTTTTTCCCACAGAAAAATCGAACCATTTTTTCAGTTTTTTCTCTGAGGATTGACTCGATTAATTTACAAGTTGACTCAGACGGGTTTTGTACACACGGCACAAAGACCGGTAATTAAAATGTTTATGTAATTATTTGATTAGGATTTAGGAGAGTTTCAATATTTTTTTGTTTTGTTTCTGTGTCTTTATTTCTAAAATTTTAATAACTCAATAATAAAATTATTAGATTTAATCTACATTTTTTTTATTTTATGTATTCAAATGTAATATTATAACATGTAACTTTGTTTTGCAGCTACGGGCAAGAATTTTCCAAAAAAAAAAAGACATTTAACTTTGGTTTGATTGTTATCAAGATCTTACAAAATACACTAATTTGGACAATTTTTAGACATCGATTTTTCAACTTATTGGTTCATTTAAAAACAAAACTGAAAAGTGATAATTTTTTATGTACATATAGAGAAAATAACATAAATCACATCCATCAATTTTATTTGGACATATAAGTTTTATAATTATAGTTATTAGAAAAAAAAAAAAACGAAGGCATAGTGAAAGCACCCTCCTCTTATTTGATTATTGTACAAAAAAAACTGTAGGCATATTTATATAGTGTTTGATAAATTCATTATGGAGAATATTTCTTTTAATAGATGATTTACCAGATAAGAATAGGATAAAAAAAAAATTTTTAGTAGTTACTCTATTTGAGTAAATACTAAATTATAGTGACGATAGATTTTGTATTCACAACGAGATTGATTTAGCAATATAACATATGTTTTATGTTTAGAGGTACAAATGTAAACTTTGGTTACTCTTTTATGATATTGTATATATTCCAAATTATTTGCAAATTCATTAATTTTCTATTTAGTTGAGCTACATTAAATAACTATTCCGTCATTACTCATTAATTTAAGAAATAAAGCTATATATGAATAAGGCTATTTGTTCTCTCTTTTTTTTTTATTGTTAATGAGTTCCGGTACCTCCATGGATAATTAATAAAGTTATTTCTTAACCTGGATAGTTTATTTTCTTGACCTTGTACTTTTATCTCAAACTTCATGGATTTATTTAACTATGTCGGACTCGCTCAGGGACGGAACTAGAAAATTTTGAGAGAAGAGAATAAAATTTAAAATACAATATGTGATTGGTGAGAATTGAATTAAACTACAAGTGACATGTGATAATTTATGAGGGTTGGATTATATAAAATGTTCTATACAAATAAAATTCAATTAAATTTCAATATATATAACTAAAATTTATAAATTATAAGGGTGACTTAGCCACCTTTTGAATGGTTATAGATTCATCCCTGACCCGCTTCAGTGCGGATTCGTTGTCTATACCAATTTTATCTCAAAATTCATGGATATATTCCTTGCATTTCGATTTTTTTTTTATTGTCGAGGTAATTCATAATTTTCATCAATTTTATAAAAACTGACATCAAATAAGATAGGAGTAAAAATCCAAACACAATAGAATAGAGGCAAATAAGTAATTTTAATGGTACTGGGTACAGTTGAATTCGTCAAATCCGACCATAAATCATAGAATTTTATATGGTTCAAATTATTTTTAAATTGAAAACATTTTTGTTTGAATCAGAAAATTTCTCAAAATAAAAATTTCAGAATCACTCCTTCCCATGACCCATCAGACTAAAAGGGTTTTTGTAATCATCTGTGGCTATGTAAAGGTACAACTCATATAGCGGGTAAATATATAGGTGCAGGCAAGGCATTGAATCATAGCGACAAATGAATTATTCGGGTTCAGTTCGGCGAGGTCAAAAATTCGTGATTCGAAAATAATTCGGGTATAATTCGAAAATGATTCGGTATTATTTGGACCAGAGATCTCAGTCTTGTAATTCGGTATTATTCGGGAATAATTCAGTCAACCGAATAATTCAGCGTTCGATTTGGCATCACCAAGAAAATAAATTATTCGCGAATCTTGTTACTATATTTGAATGTTGGAAAATTAATTTGTGCGCCACACAAATTACGGTACAGGGTGCGTAGAAGAAATACGGAAAAATAATAGCTGCTTAACCATTGAGATTTGAGACGATCCAAAGAACGAGCATTTGTCCTGTCCTCCAGTGGGTTGATCGGACGGTCTGCGATTACTCCAGTTCTCCAATGGAGTACACGTGTCAGCCTTCTGTTCTGTTTGTTCAGATCGATAACAGCAGAGATCTCATTGAAGGATAAATAATTCTTGCCTTTGGCAACTTAGGCAACAAATAAGTTATTCTTGCCTTTGGCAACTTAGGCAACAAATAACATGTATAGCTGTCACAATTATTTAGTATCTAGCTTAATATTAGCAACGGCTAGATTTTGTAATTAAGGCACAATTAAGAGCAAATATCACAGCTTCTGTAAATTAGAAAACAATTTAACGGCTAGTAGAATTTTAGCATATAAATAGTCATGTACAAACTCTGTAAAAGACAGAAGCAATCAATAAAACATCATTTTCATTATTCACCTTTCTATTCTAAATTCAATAGATCCAAGCTGTGTGGTGTGTTTTCTTTTTTCGAAACCCATTTAATTAGCACATGCAGTTTGCACAGACTACTCTTCAGCAAAATTTTAAATGTAAATTTAGATGATCTGCATCTGCCCAATAACCACAGGCCAATTAAATATATTCATTAAATGAACGGCGCTACTTGACATCTAGATCCGGAAAATTTAACAAATTATCTGTGATACTGTACCATGCTCTTTCGTCAAGATGAAAGAAGATGATAAGACAATGGTCACCAAGGAAACTTTTTTTTTCTTACTACAGTACAATTAGAAGAGAGAGAGTGCAGTGGAAGAAGAGTGAGTCTATGGTATTATGTATATCACGGGTTGATCCGTAATACGAATCAATATTTTTATTTTCAAAATCTTAATAGTCGATCCAAGCTGTTCAACATGATTCTCATATGAATACCAATTTGCAGACCAAATTTTAAATTTTTTAGAAGTTTTTTACTATTTTTTAAGATAGGTAGAAAATCACTTGATCTGAAAATTCTGGACCATTCAAAAACAGTGATTTTCTATCTATCTTAAAAAATAGTAAAAAAATATAAAATTTGGTCTGCAAGTATATATTCATATGAAAATTATATTGAACGGTTCAGATCGACTCTTAGAATTTTGAAAACGAAAATATTAGTCCATATTACGGACTAATGATATGCATAGTAACATAGACACATTCGTGGAAGAAACATATGAAAAGGTGAGGCTTAATACAGGGGAGAATGAAGGGCCATTATGTTGAAACAAAATATAGGAGAGGAAAATTTGTTCAAAAATTCAAAATTAAGATAATTGAAGATTAGGATGTTCTTAAGCTCATCAAGCTCCATAATTAGTTTAAGTTCAATATTTACCAGGTTTACTTCAAACAACAAATTCAAACCGTGTAAAATTATCTAATTCACGAGCATTGAGTTTATATGTAAATTTTATAAATTTTTGAATTAAGCATAAAGTCAAACAGTAAAATAAAAATGTGAAAAATGAACATATGAAAATAAACTTATAATTTTTCTTAAACACTTAGACTTTATACTAAATTAATTAAAAAATATATAAATTTATATGTAAACGCATTACTCGTTATAAGTAGATTAGTTTCAATTATTTGAGTTCATCATTTAAGACCATTCTGATAAGTTTTGAAATTAAGTTCACCAAATTTCTACTTAAAATAAATATTATTTGTAAAAAAATTCAATAAAAAACAACGTGTCGGCTCAAAAGAATGAATGAATAGGAGAAAGATAGAGAGAGAGGAGATGCGACGGTAGCCCATTCGGACTGTGGTTATCTAAAAGTCGAGAGTTGGACCACTCTTATGAGATTTCGCTTCTGTCAAAGTTTTCACAGCACACAAAAAAGAAAAAAATAGAGAGAAAAGCTGGATTATAAATAAACATACTGAAACGAAACTTCTGAGTCTTTTGAATTGTTGGAATCCTATAGTGTGAATCTAATTTTTTATTTTTAATTAAAAACGAGGGTCAAGCTCTACAAGTAGTGTCATTATTTACTTAAGGTCCTAAAAAAAATACGAAAAAAAAATGAAACTACAAATGGAAGTAAAAAATAATAGATATAAACTACAACCTGAAAAAGAAGCTAAATGCCAAAGTGTAAATGAAAAAGAACCAAGTAAAACAATAAACTTTGACATCCATACCACCAGGATCAGAAGGCACTGGTACTGGACTTGTACCAGTTACCAGTTGAGTTTAGGATGTAACACCTCTATCAAGAAATACTAATCTGTTCCGTACCGGAAAACACTGGTACTAAACTGTTGCTCTAAAATCAGTTACCAGTTCGCTTTGTGTAAAATGGGTACCACTGTTCTTACCAGAAAACACTGGTCCCATACTAGAAGCTCTGATAAAGAAAGTTAAAGAAAACATAAATTCATTAATGATCCATTCATGTTTATCTCCTCTGCCTGCTCATCTGTTTTCTTGTGTGAATCTAATTGGTGAGATTTTCCTCAGATATTTGAATCATTTTCAGCGGAATTGGATCAATACTAGTTGAATTGGACAAGTTTTGGCATTGTTGAAAGTGTTTTAGGGGAAACATTGGAAAATGCAGTCAGACTGCATCCTGGGATGCAAATCCAAATTCGTCCAAATAAACCAAACACACAGAGAAGAATGAGGCCAGTCCGTATTTGACTATACTGAAAATGTCATCATTTGTTTGTTTCGCACACTTTCAACTCAAATCATGTTAATTATAGAGATTCTCAAAACGAAGGGATGATGATTCATATTTCATAAGTGATTATTCTAATATCAAGAAAAAGAGAGTGAATGAGAGAAAAAGTGACGCCCGCATTGTCGTTTCTACTTAGTTTAGAGAGGAAACTGACAAACCGACACTAAGATGTTATTGGCCTGATATATGAGTTGTGGAGCATGGGGTATTGATTTTAATAATTAATATCGACCAGCGAAAGAAACAATAGATGTTATGCAAGGCTTGATGTATGTGTGGAAAACTTGTAAAATGAGATGTTAGTTCAAGATAACATAAGTATGATTTAATGAAAATATACAAAACATGCCGAATAGAGAAATTTAAATCTTGTAGTAATTCTCATGAAAATATATACATCTCAACACCTATGACCACTAAAACTGAGTTTATTGACACTCAAGCTATAACAACTACTGAACTTGTAGATTGAATGCTCCATATCAAAAATCTTATGTCATTAAAGTGTTTGCTTTATATTTACACATATTTTTTCTTTATCTAGTTATAATCAAATCTTGATCTCTATTATATATATATACCAACATAATAAGAATACTTAAGTTAAAAACAAGAAGGTGATTAATGTTTGGATTATAATCATAGATATAATTAATTGTTCTTATATTTGTATACCCATTCCATTTGTCATGCAGCAGGCCGCAAACTTACCGTGATAGTGAATTAGTATTTAAATAATAGTGTATGGAAACATTATTTCAATTAAAATATAGAGAAACATCATGATTGAAATCTTTTTCTTTATGATAGAAAGGATACGGGAACGCACTAATGCACATGCATTTATTAAGTAATAATTGGATCACTGCTAAACATAGTCTATTAGCAGGATCTTTATTCCACTCACTCTCTAAATTACCTCATTACTCACTAGATCTCGTCTTGTACATAGGACTGATTATAGTCATCTCATGTTATCTGCTAAATTTGAGCCTTCCAGATTGCTCCATTGAGAGACGGTAAGAGTTCATCAGTACTTGTAAGGCATGGCTCGAAATAGTGAATTCTTTCCTACCATTTGGCTTATCATGGCATTTTGATTGGTATTGAATGATACCCACTGGAACATCTCACGCTCAGCTCTCTTGAGAACGGCATAGTTCTGAGGGATGAGAATTATCTGTCCATGACGGAGCATGCCATCAAAGACGGTTTGGCCTCGGTGGTTGACGACTTGGACCCATCCTTGTCCACCAATTACATACATCAAACTATGGCAATTCATGTGCCAGTAGGGTGTAATCACAAAATTCTACAAATTAAAAAAAATGTTGAATTTAAAGTTAAATTTGGAAGTTTCGACCATTTATTTGCAATTTTACATTTGGAAGTTTGCTTCTAACCTTTTGAAGAACAACTCTTGTGGCACTCATTTGTGTTGAGTAGTGCAACCCTACTTCCTCTTTGATTGAAATAGTCAGCACGAGAAGCAATATCTATGCTAGTTCTTATCTTCATTGTACAGAAGTTCTCGTCCAAGCCGTTGGTCATGTTTCGTTGTCCTTGCATAGTCTCACCAAATTGTTGTTGTGTCTCCATGCTCTCCTCAAACTATTGTTGTTGCATTTCTTGACTACTTCTTGATGGCCTGAGCATTTGAAGTCCCTGTTTGACAAAGACTATCTCACCTCTTTGATCATTCTGGCTTTGGAGTCTCTGCACTAATTCTGGATTCACTCCAAGAGCCTAGGCTAGCATTTGAGTGTCAAATCCACTAAGCATGTTGTTGCTTGGTAGTTGGCTCATTCTATAAGTTGGTTGTCCCATCTGTTGTCCCATTTCGTACATAGGTTGAACATTTTGGTACCTTCCAGCTAAGAAGAAGTCCTAATAAATAATGTTTGATATATTGTTAGTCATGCATGATATATCATCAAGGTTAAAAATTTACAATATATATATCATAATCATGCATTGATTTGAACATATTGATATGACTTACTCTACGCATAGGTTCAAGCTGGTTGGCAGTATTGCTTGTGTCGAAGACTTGTATGGCAACCACAGAAATATCACCGTCATTGTAGCACCAGTGCGTGACACCAGGCGGTAAAGCGATGATATCTCCCTGTTGGAAGCGACGGACCTTTTGATGCTCATCCCGAAGTCTTTGTTGACTCTCACTCATGGTACCTTTCATATATGTCTCACCTACTTGTTGGGAAGATTGGTAAATTTCAGGACAACCCGGAAATACGGTTCCTATCAGACCTCTTCCTGCAACCACATACTTTCTTTAATAGACTAGCAAATATAGAATTAGTAATGTGTTAATGAACATGTAATATGAGAGAGAGAGAGAATCAGAGAGAAAAAAAAACCTTGTGATATGCTGGCAGGAGAAGGCCTCTTGGCTCCATGATATAGCGTTTGACTGACACACCAGCACAGCGTAACATCTCGTTACTCTCTTCGTAGTATTCAGTCATGCCAGCTTCGGATTGCACACGCTGAGAGAGATTGAGCGCATCAAGACGGTCAAATCGACATCCTCTCATGTCTCCAAAACTACGAGAGCTGTGCCACGCGCTCTGGCCACCAAAACTGAATTGTGCAATAGCCCCATTACACAAGACCAAGATGCAAACAGAGAAAAGGAGAGAGGGAGATGTTGCCACATTTATTTGGTAAATATGGTGCTAAACTTGTTTGGATGAAGAGTGAGGAGTGAGAATATTTATACATATGAAAAAAGGTTAACTAATTTTGGATAATTGCATAGTGTTTGGTGGTATAGGGACAAAAGAGCTCAACAAACACCAAATTAGCATAATACATCCAGCCTCAGTTTTCCAATACATGGTTCTTAATCCTATTGCTTTCTGAATTCTAGAGAAATGTATGTTGTCTTCTTTCTTTCTAATTGTTTGGAATTTAGCATTGAGATATGGTTCAGGCTGTTGAGAGTGTTGAAACCGAACTGTCACTTCTACCTATATATAACAAGTTATAAAAATGAAACGAGTTAATCAGTTGGAATTTAGCATAAGAAACTAAGTCGAAAACTAGTAGAAAGGAAAAATAAATAGTTTTGGGCTAATTATTTAGTCATTAGATAACATGATTTTAGAAATTTATGATAAATCAGCTTCTTCTTTTTTTTTTTTTACTGATGCAACAATGTTGTAAAATTTAGGCCCAGAAAAGTCTGGGCCGACAATTTAAATTGGATTCTGTGCCCTATATTTGATATATGAGATAGGAGTAGGTCCGATGGGCATCGGATCTATTTTAGGTTCAATTAGCTCTAAAGCCGTACGATTAGCATTAATATTGGTGCGTGCGGAAATTAAAACAGAACTGCACGGCTTTTAATGCACTTAGCACGGATCTTGATTCAATCGAATGGTTATTTCAGCCATCGAACCAAACTAGGTCCGATGCCACTCTGAATTCTTGCCCATCGGACCTACTCTGAATTCTTGATATATTAGATTATTTTTACTGTTTATCAACTTTGACAGAACGCATAGAGGATATGATTCAGACTTCAACGAACAAAAATATGTGATATTTTTATCAAGAGAGATCAAAGGTCCATGATCGTGGTGCTAAATCAATATCAATAAAATTAAATATTAAATTACTATTTTTTATTATTTTAAATAACAAAATTAATTGATTAGATATATTGATGACATGTTAATAATGAAATGCACATTATTAAAATGAAGGGAGCGTCTGGTGCTACGGTCCAATATTAATGGTATACATTTCTTACTTGGGGGTTTAAAATAAATTTTCAATAAAATTATATTGACGCATTTGTAGTTACATTTCTAATGTAACAGAACATTTCGTTAATTAAAATATTTGCGTGACCCCTATTTTTCTTCAAAATAAAATAAAATTAGATTGACGCCTTTAGCATCTCCATTGGTTAAATTAATTTGCAATTGCAAACTGCTGTAAACAGCTGTCAATTGCGCTCCTTCAAATCTAATTTCAAATGACCTACATCCATGCAATTGCAAATCAATTTCAAATGACCACATCAGCGTTTTTTTCTCCCTTTTTCTTTCCGTTGACCACTGATACCAAATCAGCGAAATTTTATATTTCAACAGATTACCCCGCCCTCCACAGCTACACATCTCTCTCAATGAAGCACTAATTGGCGACTCTGAGGTGTTATCTTACAACACTGGCATAGTACCGGACCTGTATGACCAAGAAGATCAGTTGAGTTGGCGATGGTCGGGTAATGGCAACTACTCGGCCTCTTCTGTCTACAAGTTAGTGACTACTGCTGGCAAACTTCGGTGGAGGTTCAGCAGCATTTGGAGAGCAGTAGCACCCTCCAAAGTTAAGATTTTCTATTTTTTGCTTTTGAAGGACAGAATTTTAACAAGGGATGTGCTGCGAAGGAGGGGTATGAACTGTGAGCACAGCTGCGTGCTATGTGAAGACAATGCTGTGGAAACCGCTTATCATCTGTTCTTTCAACGTGAGAATGCAAAAAGAGTTTGGGCTCGATTTGATGATTTATTGGTTACCATGGATACGATTGAAGGTACATGGGAAGCATCCAAATTGAGATACGGCTCCACTATAGGACAACGGAAGACTTGGCCGGTCAGGTTTATGACGGTTTTGTGGTTCTTGTGAAGGCAACGCAACGAACTAATCTTTCAAGCCTCAAGGTTGCCGTATTGGCAAGCAGCAACCAGAGCAGAGAAAGACTACAAATTATGGCTTAAATTTTGTTCATTCCATTCTGTCACTGTGAATGGAAGGCCTAGGATAATTGAGTTTGTTGGGGCAAACAATAATATAACATAGTGATTGTAATAATTTGGTGATGTAGATGTAAAACTATTTACTATTAATGCAATATTGGCAGTCTCTACCAAGCTTTCAAAAAAAAAAAACAGACCGTAAACCCAGATGCCCCTTTTCCTTTTTTCTTTCCGTTTTTTCCCTCCCCCCCTTTCTCCTCTACCCGATGCCCTATCTCTGTTTTTTTCAAGGTCAATTTTTTGCAAAGAAACTAGAATTAATAAAGGTCTTGATATAAAATGACATATTTTCAACGTATAACAATTTACCTTTTTTTTGTTGTTGAAAGTATTAGATTACAGCAAAAGAAAACAAATAAAAATTACATCCATGCATTAGTTCCCTTTTCTACCAATTACAGTCCTTGTACCAGATGTACCTTGACTAACTCATACTTTGCCCATATACAACACCTTGCACCTTCCCATGTTCTTTGTCCTTCATAAAAGTCGAATCCAAATTCAAGTTAGGTATATATGTTACATACAACATATGTGATTTTCAGAAGAGTACAAATACTGATACCGTTATATAATCCAAAACTATCCTGAAATTGAAGCATTCAACTCAGGCTTCAAAATGATATTTCTAATTCCAACTACGGTTTCCCAATCCTAAACTATACACTCATACTCAGCACTTGGTAGAAATGAAAAAAGAAATAATTTGTGCACTACGCTTAGTTTGCACACTATCTAGTGAGATTAAGGAAGAAAGGAAAACGGACAAAAAAAAAACCATGAAAGTGGATAAAACATTATGAAGTGCAAAAGCAATATAAATTGAAGAAACTAAAATTAACCATGAACAAAAATAACAAGCCTGGAATTGAGTGAAAACAAATTTGTATGATAAATTGGCAAATTCAGGGCACGTAGGCAGAAGGGGTAGTTTACAGATTTTCAATTTCAAGTAATTTATTTTTAATCAAGGCTATTTCATGCTTGAGTTGCATTTCATTTTTTTGCTTTACTGATAAAGTTGTATTGTGAACCTTTTATCAATGGAATGCACCTACATGTTTCATCTCAAAATAAATAAATTATTTATCAACTAATATAGGACCCAAACCTGATAAGCATGAATCTTTTATCAATCAGCCCCTTGAAAACATATATATCTCATAGTCACAAAAAAAAATATATCTGTATCAACTTGGATCTTCTATTCCTCTAGCTTTCAGCAGTCATATGCCCTTTCCGTTTCTCCCTTGTATCTAGGCTACTTGATGCTTCCATTTTCATCTTAATCAACGTCTCATGCAATTAACAAGACATGAAATAAAGACCAAGTTAAAAAAGGGCAAGCAATCTGATTATAATCCTTCTCTAATCTTATTTAGTGCATTTCATATTTGTAGTTCAAGTGTCTCAGCAGCATCAGAGACGGGTTGCAATGTAGGTTGACCTTTAGAATAGGAGGTGATAAGTTTGTCACAATGCGTTGTACCCTTCGTTACTTCGTTAATTTTACTACTTTTCTGTTCATTCAAACTCTCCCCACGGTTGGACATCACCAATCCTAATCGAAAATCCATGATTTCCTATCCAGTTTTGCATCATCATGAGTGCATAGAAACAGCATTTTTCTGATTTTTGTACAATTTTTAGTAGAGTTTCAAAGTTAATATTATAGTAATCCAATGACTGGTACCGTACCAGTCAAGCACCGAAACTTCCCTACATAACTTTCTCAGTTTAATCTAGCTACAAAAATACTGAAATAAATCATGGATGAAGATTTCATTGTCCTGGAAATTTAGAAAGCAATAACACTCAATTTGGAGCTGTAAATTGATGTGTAAAAAGGAGAAGACAGCTTAATAAATGTCTAAATTGCCCTTTACATGTGCAGAACTGATGAACCAGTAAATACATCTGACTAACTGCTTCGACTGTCACATCTCACCATTTCTTTTTCCTGAATGGAGAAATAGCATCAAAGGAATGAATAAAATCAAGTTCATGCAACTATGACACCTGATACGTATGATTTCTCAAGGACATAAGCATAGTGCAATTGGAAACTTAAAATTCAAGTAAAATTCAACTGAAACTCAAAATATGCAAATCCTAGCTACTTGTAACAGACAGTAACAATGCTGATTAAACAATACATCAAGGGATCTCCCAGAACTAATTCATGATGCATAATTTAAATCAGAATCAAATCCTACAATATACATTATGGAACCAAAAAAAATTGATCCTGTCATGCTACAAAAGGGCTATATGCATAAATCGAGCTTTTTTTTATAAAAAAAATTGATCCTGTCATAGCATCAAAGGAGATCACAGCAAAATTCGAGCAAAACCTCTTAACAAAATACAATTCATTGAGAAGAATTCAATTTAGAAAGAGATCCTCATAAAGCTTTATTTTTTAAGCTCATATATTACCTCAGAAAGAGATCCTGCAAGGAGCGATTGTTCTCAAACACAGTGTATCAGCATCTAATAAAATAGAAACTAACTTTAAGCAGTAGAAATAGTGCAGAGTTTGAGGAGAAAAGTGGAAATTAGTGAACCTTGGGCTATGGCGAGGAGAGAGAACGGGAAAGCAGGTAATGCGGAGAGACGATCCAAGCCGTCGGCAGATGAATCGACGGTGGCCTTTTTGTAGCAGCTCAGTGTTCCCTTCAGTAGACGACACATCTCGCCAATAAAATCCTTCCTTTCTTCCACATCACATAAGCAGCGACGAAGGCGGAAACAACCTCAGCGGGGACGGAGCCGGAGAACGGGTTGCGATTTTTTTTCAGCGAGACCTTGAGAGTGAAGGGAGGGGAACGGAAACCAAAGTCTTCAGCAGCGACGGAAGGGTCTACAAATTTTAAGATTGTGATTTGAATTTCATTAAATTTCTCTTGACGTTCCTATTTTTAGTGTGATTTGAATTTCATTAAATATCTCTTGACGTTCTTATTTTTAGCGAAATGCAAGGTATTTGAAAGCTTTTAACTCTTGAAAGCTTTCAATTTTTAAAGATAAATACAATTGACACGTAGGAGAGATACAACGCCAGGTCAGCATTTGCAATTCAATTCGTTTTGCAAGCCAATGTAATTTGATTCGACTTATTTAAAAAAAATTGAAAAAATAAAACAAAAAATAGAGAAGTTATTGTCTGGTGAATAATTTTCTTCTTGAAAATCTAATCTTAAAATGACATTATATTGGGGTGTTAATGAAATATGTTTATCAGTTACTTCTGAGTCCGCATCTGTTGTTATTGCAAGGAGAATAACAGAACCGGATCACCTGCTTCTCTGTGGATAAGAAATTCATGTTCCTAAAATCACTAATAAATAAGTCTGGAGTGAATTTTAACATTTACATATTAGATATAGTTTTACTCCGGATCTGCGTATCAATGACTTTAGAAGTAGAAATTTCCTGCTTAGAGAGAAGCAGGGGATTTGGTTCTGAGAATAGCAGTATGTTATCCTCTCTATTTTGAGGAGAGAGAATAGATTGGGGATAATAACAGTGTTGTTACAACATATTTCAATTTGTTAATTACTATATCTATATCGTATTCACAAGACGGACATTAGTAAGATTCTTTCTCGTTTGCTTATGATGTAATTAAAGATAGGGTAAGAAAAAATATTCATTTGATTATAGGATAAGAGGGTGGAAAATTAAGAACTATTTCATCCTCATTACGCTTATAAGATCAATCATAAATACAAAAGTATACATAATACTTTATTTATTCATACAGTTACTATAAATTATAAAATATGAGGTGGGTTATCATACTTTCAAAAGTAAAGTTCATGTTTTACTTCATATCTATATTTTGTGATTTTCAAATTCAAACGGTCAAATATGAATATAATTATTTTCTTAAAAAAAAAAATTCCATTTTTTTAGAATTTTGAAAATAATTATTTTTTATGATCCACAATTTTCTAAACAACAGTTATTTTCACAAACAAAATAAAAAATAGAAAAAATCCAAAAAAAATAATGTAAAATTTAGTCTCCAGCACATTTAATATGAAGATTGTATTGAACGTTCTTGATTTATTGTTTAAATTTTGTTATTGAAGATATAAACAGAAAGTAAAACAACCTCTTTACTTTTTAAAACATGGTAGCTCACCTCATATAATATATATTATTATGACGAGATTAATTTATAAAACATCTTATATAGTTTAATTATGTAATGAGTAATTTATATGCTTTTAAAAATATATAGTTTTCATTCTTATAATTAGTATTTTATATATTATGATATTATGTATATAATATGTTAACTTTAAAGCAATATATTTGTTTATTTGTCATTTTTTTTGTTTCATTTATAAGAGACACAAGTAGTGTCATTATTTACTTAAGGTCCTAAAAAAATACAAAAAAAAAAAAAAAAATGAAACTACAAATGGAAGTAAAAAAAAAATAGATATAAACTACAACCTAAAAATGAAGCTAAATGCCAGAGTGTAAATGAAAAAGAACCAAGTAAAACAAAAAACTTTTACATCCATACCACCAGGATCAGAAGGCACTGGTACTGGACTTGTACCAGTTACCAGTTGAGTTTAGGATGTAGCACCTCTATCAAGAAATACTTATCTGTTCCGTACTGAAAAACACTTGTACCGAACTATTGCTCTAAAACTAGTTACGAGTTTCGCTTTGTGTAAAAAGGGTACCACTGTTCGTACCAGAAAACACTGGTCCGTACCAGAAGCTCTGATAAAGAAAGTTAAAGAAAACATAAATTCATTAATGATCCTTTCAGGTTTGACTTCTCTGCCTGCGCATCTGTTTTCTTGTGTGAATCTAATAGGTTAGATTTTCCTCAGATATTCGAATCATTTTCAGTGGAATTGGATCAATACTAGTTGAATTGGACAAGTTTTGGCATTGTTGAAAATGTTTTAGGGTGAAACATTGGAAAATGCAGTCAAACTGCATCCTGGGATGCAAACCCGCATTCGGCCAAATAAACCAAACACAGAGAAGAATGAGGCCAGTCCGTATTTGACTATACTAAAAATGTCATCATTTGTTTATTTCGCACACTTTCAACTCAAATTATGTTAATTATAGACCTTCTCAAAACTAAGGAGTGATGATTCATAGGTGATAATTCTACTATCAGGGAAAAGAGAGTAAATGAGAGAAAAAGTGATGCCCGCCATTGTAGTTTCTACTCAGTTTGGAGAGGAAACTGACGAACTGACACTAAGATGTTATGGGCCTGATATATGAGTTGTGGAGCATGGGATATTGAACTATTGATTTTAATAATTAATATCCACCAGCCAAAGAAACAAGAGACGTTATGCAAGGCTTGATGCATGTGTAAAAAACTTGAAAAAGGAGAAGTTTGTTCAAGGATAACATCAGTATGATTCAATTAAAATGTAATAAACATGCTGAATTAAGAAATTTAAATTTTGTAGTCAATTTCTCATGAAAATATATACATCTCAACACCTATGACCACTAAAACTGAGTTTATTGACACTCAAGCTATAACAACCACTGAACTTGTAAGTTGAATGCTCCATATCAAAAATCTTATGTCATTAAAGTGTTTGTTTTATATTTACACCTGTTTTTTCTTTATCTAGTTATAACCAAATCTTGATCTCTATTATATATACCAACATAATAAGAATACTTAAGGTAAAAACAAGAAGGTGATTAATTAATGTTTGGAATATATTGTCATACTAAGTATATATATAGATATAATTGTCCTTACAGTTGTATACCCATTCCATTTGTTATGATGCAGGCCGTAAACTTACCATGATACTGAATTAGCATTTTAATAATAGTGTATGGAAATATTATTTCAATTAAAATATAGAGAAACATCATGATTGAAATATTTTTCTTTATGATAGAAAGGATAGAGGCACGCACTGATGCACGTGCATTTATTAAGTAATAATTGGATCACCGCTAAACATAGTCTATTAGCAGGATCTTTATTCCACTCACTCTCTTAATTACCTCATTACTCACTAGATCTCATCTTATACATAGGACTGATTATAGTCATCTCATGTTGTCTGCTAAATTTGAGCCTTCTAGCTTGCTCCATTGAGAGGCGGTAAGAGTTCATCAACACTTGTAGCGGCATCGCTCGAAATAGTGAATTCTTTCCTACCATCTGGCTTATCATGGCATTTTGATTGGTATTGAATGATACCCACTGGAACATCTCACGCTCAGCTCTCTTGAGAACGGCATAGTTCTGAGGGATGAGAATTATCTGTCCATGACGGAGCATGCCATCAAAGACGGTTTGGCCTCGGTGGTTAACGACTTGGACCTGTCCTTGTCCACCAGTTACATACATTAAACTATGGCAATTCATGTACCAGTAGGGTGTAATCATAGAATTCTACAAATTAAAAAAAAATGTTGAATTTAAAGTTAGATATTTGTAATGATGAGTTAGCAATTTCAACCATTTATTTGAAATTTTCGATTTGGAAGTTTGTTTCTTACCTTTTGAAGAACAACTCTTGTGGCACTCATTTGTACAATGTTCAGAATAGGAAGTTTCTGACTATGGAGTAATGCAACCCTACTTCCTCTTTGATTGAAATAGTCAGCACGAGAAGGAATATCTATGTTAGTTCTTATCTTCATTGTACAGAAGTTCTCGTCCAAGCCGTTGGTCATGTTTCGTTGTCCTTGCATAGTCTCACCAAATTGTTGCTGTGTCTCCATGCTCTCCTCAAAATGTTGTTGTTGCATTTCTTGACTACTTCTTGATGGCCTGAGCATTTGAAGTCCCTGTTTGACAAAGACTATCTCACCTCTTTGATCATTCTGGCTTTGGAGTCTTCGCACTAATTCTGGATTCACTCCAAGAGCCTCGGCTAGCATTTGAGTGTCAAATCCACTAAGCATGTGGTTGCATTGATTTGAACATATTGATATGACTTACTCTACGCATAGGTTCAAGCTGGTTGGCAGTATTGCTTGTGTCGAAGACTTGTATGGCAACCACAGAAATATCACCGTCATTGTAGCACCAGTGCGTGACACCAGGCGGTAAAGCGATGATATCTCCCTGTTGGAAGCGACGGACCTTTTGATGCTCATCCCAAAGTCTTTGTTGACTCTCACTCATGGTACCTTTCATATATGTCTCACCTACTTGTTGGGAAGATTGGTAAATTTCAGGACAACCCCGGAAATACGGTTCCTATCAGACCTCTTCCTGCAACCACATACTTTCTTTATTAGACTAGCAAATATAGAATTAGTAATGTGTTAATGAACATGTAATATGAGAGAGAGAGAGAATCAGAGAGAAAAAAAACCTTGTGATATGCTGGCAGGAGAAGGCCTCTTGGCTCCATGATATAGCGTTTGACTGACACACCAGCACAGCGTAACATCTCGTTACTCTCTTCGTAGTATTCAGTCATGCCAGCTTCGGATTGCACACGCTGAGAGGGATTGAGCGCATCAAGACGATCAAATCGACATCCTCTCATGTCTCCAAAACTACGAGAGCTGTGCCACGCGCTCTGGCCACCAAAACTGAATTGTGCAATAGCCCCATGACACAAGACCAAGATGCAAACTGAGAAAAGGAGAGAGATAGATGTTGCCATATTTAATTGGTAAATATGATGCCAAACTTGGTAGAGTGAGGAGTGAGGGGTGGGGATATTTATACATATGAAAAAGGTTAACTAATTTTGGATAATTGCATAGTGTTTGGTGGTATAGGGACAAAAGGGCTCAACAAACACCAAATTAGCATAATACATCCAGCTTCAGTTTTCCAATACATGGTTCTTTATCCTATTGCTTTCTGAATTCTAGAGAAATGTATGTTGTCTTCTTTCTTTCTAATTGTTTGGAATTTAGCATTGAGATATGGTTGAGGCTGTTGAGAGTGTTGAAACCGAACTGTCACTTCTATTTAGTCATTAGATAACATGATTTTACAATTTTATGATAAATCAGTCTTTTTTTTTTTTTTTTACGGATGCAACAATGTTGTAAAATTTAGGCCCAGAAAAGTCTGGGCCGACAATTTAAATTGGATTTTATGCTCTACATTTGACATATTATATTATTTTTACTGTTTATCAACTTTGACAGAACGCATAGAGGATATGATTCAGACTTCAACGAACAAAAATATGTGATATATTTATCAAGAGAGATCAAAGGTCCATGATCATGGTGCTAAATCAATATCAATAAAATTAATTGATTAGATATATTGATGACATGTTAATAAATAATAATGAAATGCACATTATTAAAATGAAGAGAGCGTCTGGTGCTATGGTCCAATATTAATGGTACACATTTCTTCCGAAATTTTTATTTATATCATATTAAGAAAAAAAATAAAATAAATAACTACGAAAACCACAAAATTTAATTTCTTCCATGTAGGACCAAAAAGGGGTGGTCCACTAATTCAATTGGCGGACCATTTTTTTTTATTAACAGATCAAGAAAAAGCTGCAAGGCTATTGATTTGGTGCCTCCACGTGTACTAGATCTCACGGAACTCAATCAATTAATGCAAGAGGAACTCATGTGCCCAGTCTTTCAATTCCCCTCCGTTAGGTTAAGAAAAAGAAAAAAAAGGTGTCTGCCGATTCAATTGGCGGACTCCGTCTTTTTGGTCCCCCAATTGAATTCACGGACGCGGTAGAAATTGAATTTTGTGTTTTTCGTGGTTATTTGATATTTTTTGTTCTTCTGAATGTGGTATAAATAAAAATTTCGGACATTTCTTACTTGGGGGTTTAAAATCAATTTTCAATAAAATTAGATTTACACCTTAATTTGATTCGACTTATTACAAAAAAAATGAAAAAATAAAACAAAAGGCACAGAAGTGATTGTCTGGTGAATAATTTCCTTCTTGAAAATCTAATCTTAAAACGACATTATATTGGGGGCGTTAATGAAATATGTTTATCAGTTACTTCTGAGTCCGCATGCATGTATTGTTATTCCAAGAAGAATAAAAGTCTGTTATCCTCTCTATGCTTTGGGTACGTTTGGCGTAATGAGGATGAAATAGTTCTTTTCTTATATATATAGTTTTAATTATGTAATGAGTAATTTATATGCTTTTAAAAATATATAGTTTTCATTCTTATAATTTGTATTTTATATATTATGATCATATTATGTATATAATGTGTTAACCTTTAAAGCAATATATTTGTTTATTTGTCATTTTTTTTTGTTAGATATGAATACAGACAATACTCACAATACTAACACTTAATGGGTAAGATATATATTAAGATAAGTATGGATACGAAAACACCTGTTACACCTCCATCCGACGAATGCTCCATGTAATAAGATAATCAACCTAAGTTCAGAAATAAGCGAACTAACATATCCAATTATAATTAAGATAAAAAGGAACTTAATTTTAAATGAAAACTAAAAGAACTCTAGGATATATATATTTCATCAAATTCAAACCTAGCCCATCAGTTTAATTAAGCCCAAAAGTTATCCACAGAAGAGAAGACCACAACTAATATCAGCACCAAGTAAACCACAGAACCAAAAACAGTATTCGATGATGAAAAAGAAGAGGAATTATGTGACAATGGATGCAACAAATTAGGTGCTGTTCCATTCCTCGAGGGAGCTTTGGGAGAATGAGATGGTGGAGGATGTGAAGCTGGAGGTGGAGATGTGGGCTGAGGTGGTGGCGGGGCCCGGTTCGCCATGACCGTGACAACCACCTTCTCTCCTTCCTCACATCGCGTGTGGTTTCCACTTATAAAGAAATATTCACCCGACCTACCAAAATCAAAGATTGATTTTCCTCCAAATAGTCTGAGATATGGATTCGAATTGTCGCACATGTCGTAGTGTTGCTTGTTCACGACAAGCACCGAGTCCTCGTCCTTCTTGTACTCAAAAACTGTTTCATAACAAGTTATATGAAAATATGTAAGAAAGATTAATTAATACATTCTTTTTTGCTACCTTTTTTTCCCCCCTTTCACTTGTGATAACACAGTGGATTGCTAATTACATTGAAATGAAATTTTTTCTCTTTGAGATATTAACACATTTTTTTGTAACTATAAGGAGGGGCTTTTACCTAATCTGAAAAAAAATTCCAATTTGAGGCTTTTCAGGACATAATGGGCCTAAATTCATTTTATTATTGAACAAGAAGTGATTTTGTTTAAGAGAGAGAGACCAAGCCTGTCATTGACATGAAATCTGTTTTTTCGGGCCCAGTGGTTGAAAGGTTGGGAAGGGTGAGGCACCCATCCCTCTGCTCCGCCTACGTGAAACTCCTGATTACTACTACAACATGTCACCATAACAGAGCTTACAACTAGGGCTACAAACATTCCATGTACATTTCTCATCTTCACCTATTTTGTCAAAGAAAAAAATTAAGAGAAAGGAAGAGTGCAGTGAAACAAAGTTACCAGCTCTCTGAGACTTGATGGTGGTATAAGAGACATTCGTTTCAGACTTTCAGTTTCGTTTCAGAGAATTGCGTTAGACAGCTAACCAATAGGCGTTTGACAGGTGGCAGAGCATCAGTTTTGGTACTGTACTGTCGCGTACGATAGGAAACGCCACAGGATGTTTATTACCATTTATTTCATCTTATGTTTCATCTTGTCATCTGGAGCTCTGCATTGATTTACATGAAAAAAAAAAAAAAAAAAAGCAAAGCGGTAGTTGAGTCATGAATTGCAGTTGACTAAAATTTGTACAGAGAAAGAGACAGCCTAGATCTCTCTGGACTTGTCAGTAATTTCATTCTTTCTCATCTCCAGTCTGTAGGAGAGCATTGTATTGTCTAACTATACAACTTGTTCTCGTGCGTTGTAACATGAATTTCATTAATTGACAATAGTAACTCCAAATAAAGATCAATGGGGAATATAATAGTTTGCCAAATCACATGCTGTGTTTTCATTGGCCAGGTACGGTTGCAGATCTACTTTCGTACCAGATTAAACATTCTCTTCAAAATATTTCATAATTATAAACTCATACAAGATAATTTTTTAATCAATTGATCAATTAGTTACATAATATCAATAATTATCGTGAGGTGATTCATACAATATATATCTCATAAAATATTGATTGATTAGTAACTTTATTTTAATTTTAAATAATAAGATCAAATAATACAACATAATTTTGTGTTTTATTTTATGATATTATGTACTGTTTCTGAAGTAGTATATTTATTTGAGGAGGGCTCAAATGTCTCAATGCTTTATGCCCCAATCATACCCGAACATCTTTATCTTCAATTTTAAAGTTCAAACAGATGATTTGAACCGCTCAACATGATATCCACGTTAAAATATGATTTGAGACTAAATTTTATATTATTTTTTTTCAATTTTTTTTTCAATTTTTTTTTTTTAAGATAGGTACAAAATCATTGTTTTTTTATGGTCCACAATTTCTTAAAAAACAGTGATTTTATACCTATCTTAAAAAATAGCAAAAAATTTCTAAAAAATATAAAATTTGGTCTCCAATCATATTTTAATATGTATATCATGTTGAGCAGTTCGGATCGTGTGTTTGAACTTTAAAATTGAAGATAAAAATATTGGGTACGATTGGGACACAAAACATTGGGGCATTTGAGCCCTCCTCTATTTATTTTTGTGCTATTAATTTGGACTAGATCATATAAATTATCATTTTATTTAATAATTATTCATTATATCCATTGACATTCCTATTTGTTTGTTTGGGTTTTCTAATCTTTTACATCTAGATGGAAGATCACATTACAATTTTAATATAATAATCTAGACAATCTTCAAAAATAAAGTATAAATTTGAAATTCGATATATATAATAGGCATGATCTATATTATTCATATATATATCATGTATATAAAATATGATGACAATTGATTAACATTGTACCGTACATTAAGTAGTTCAAATTTTCAATGGTCAGAAATTAACAATTTAATGCATTATCAAATAATATTTAAGTTGCATGATACTTGATTGTTAGATTATTTATATGTTAACATGCTATAAATTAACTTTCTAATTTTCAATTTTATTAAAAAAAAATTTAAAAATATATTGTCAAAATTATCAAAACAACCATTATCAAGTGATCCTTCATCTTAATTACATCTGTTATGTTTGAGGGCCAATATAGCGATATTAAACTATTTAGGAACCCAATAAATCAATCCGATAACAGTTTTACAATTATCCGACATGATTATAAATCCAACAGTATTTTACATTAACCTTGTGCATGAATACATGATTAATGACTCTCCCATGTTATGCAAATTTTGATACCATAATTTTATTAGCTCAATTGGCTCATGAAACAGTGAGCATGCACTATCCCACCTTACATTTGTTCTTAGAATTTTGTTATTCCCATCATCCCATGGTATATCATTGGAAATTCAGATCCTACGCAAGTATGAAGTATCTGACTGACTGAGTAAAATGAGATTTGAGTCGTCAGTTTTTATCCAGCACGCATCAAAAGTGTGAACATACATTAAATTTAAATTTGTATAAAATTTGTATTTATTAAGATAATTTTTCTCCCGATGAGGCAATTCATTATTCATCCTGCCATTTGCAAACCAAATTAACGTTGCTACAAATTATTATATATCGAGTAAAATGAGGTGAACTTAATTAAGCTCGTCAAGGGCTTAATTGTGAGTTCACTTCAAAATCTATTAAGGATGTTCAATTGTACGTACGTTAACCTTTGTTTGATTAATTATTCGATCGAGAACTTGCGTTCGAATTCATATTTTCTTAAGTTAGTTTTTGTATAAGATTAAATATGAAAATATATATACTTAAAAAATGAACACATGAAAATAAATTATTTGCATACGCGGCGCTTTGTCTAGTCAGGTAAATCAAAATTAAAGATTCAATTTTATTGTTCAAATTCAATCCGATAGTTTTTTCTTTTTTTTTCAAAATAGGTCCATATAAATTTTAGTGAGCACAAATTAATAAATAATACTAGCTTTACAAAAATGAAAATTGAAAATGACTATTACATATACAAGCTTTTTCTGATCTGGAACTATAACTGCTTGCTTTGACCAATTTAATGTGCACATGCTTTCAGCAGAAGCGTCCCACCCCTGACCGGCTGACCCCACCAAATAATATGCATGTTGTACAAGATGGATGGAGATAACCCACAAAAATATAATGTGATGCTTTAATGTTTTATTAATTAATAGCTCTTATTCAGTTATTCTCTCTCTCACACACACCCCCTCCATTTAAGTGAGTTTTAAAATCTATTAATAGTCAAAACTTAAATACAATTAAAAATGATAAAGACAGGACGGAACGGATAAACATGATCCTACACAAAATCAAATCCCTTGTAGAGGACACAGCACCTCTGCTGCACAGTTTCGAACTGTCCGTTCACATCGAGATTCGTGTTTCGCCAATCTGATAAAAAAAATATATTCTAAGAATCTACTCGTCCGAACAGGACGGAGGCAGGAACTTAGTAAATGAAGGTCCAAAAAAATTCCAATAAGAATAGAAGATCAGAGATAATATAAAATAAGAAGTGTCAAATAGAGCTTTTGATTTTTTTGAATAAAAAAGTTCTAAAAATAAAATGTTAGAAGTCTTTCAAATTATACACAATTTTTTAAAAAAAAATGGTGGTTAATAGTTAAGATTTCACAAAAATATAAGGGTCAATTTTCTTGTACATGTACCATTTTACTATAAATTATAGAACAAAAAGTCTACGTTATTATCGGTTTTTGAAAAAAACAAATATATATATCAATTGACCCTATTCTATACTCAGATCTCCGCCACCGCATCCGTATGTCAAATAGCACGCGGGATGCACGACAAAGGATCATAACTCAATTTAATTATACTAAAAAAAAGTAACTAAAGATTTACATTTTTATTATGCCCGTTTAGAAAGAAATATAAATGGTATATTTGTAGTAAAAAAATCATTGCAGTTTTATGTTACATTCTTATTATCAAATCATATATCTATTTGAAGAAGTAGAGTGCTGATGATAGATATAATTATTTAGGTTTAGGTCATGGCTCGCTTAATAAAAAAGTTCAAGTTTTGACCTGAGTCACCTGACTAAAGTACCCATTTTAGCTTGTGTATGATATTGACAAATGATAAAAAAAATTCCAAAATTGACGCTTATGATAGATTCAGATGTCTGTGAAATGCAAATCAAGCCATTTTAGCAAAGCTGAGGAGAATTTTTTGGTCTGAATACAGGGCTAATGCTTGGGAATCTCAGCTGGAAAATTCTTTCTAAAAATAAAAATAGAATATATTTCTTCTTTTTCATTGATCCTCATTTCCGTTTCTTCTTTCTTGCTTCCATCTAATCTCCCTTAACCTTAAATCTGAAGCACTAAAGAAAACTAAAAGAAATGAAAAAAAAAAAAAAAAAAGGATTGACAAACTTCGGCCTAAATTTCAGTGTAAGATATCTGTAAGAACAAATAAGAAATTCAAATATTGTTTACTGAGCTACTTATTGCCCCATCTCTTTCCAGTCCCATCGATCGAGATATAAAATTAAGAACTGCACTGCCAGTATGTATATGGTGTTGGAATAGTTGGTAGATAGCAAAATTGGCATTTATTAGCCAGGCCTGTTAAATGTGCCATCTAAGAAGTGGGGTTAACATGCAAAAATACCATCATAAAAAAGAAGTTGATCTAAGAAAAGATGGAGTGCCTCCTGCCAACCCTAAAACTGCCAACAAGAATTAATACCACCAAAGCTTATCAAATCAAAGTGAGTAATGACACATAGATGTAGTAGTGTTACGGTGTAGGATCTAGCCAGTAAATCCAGCATGACACCACTTCCTCTTAGCTGGATGAATTCAACCAATAAATGTTCACCAAACAGGGTCCAAGAACTCCACTTCAACTACAATCTGCTGCATATCACTTATATAATGTCTAACTTCTATTGAACAGCTAAAATGAGAAAACTGAATTCAACTAGTAATCTGAGTAACTGACAAAGGTCAAAATATCAATGAAAGTTATTTTTAAATTAACATTTGTTAACAGTCTGATTCCTGAAAGAGCAAATTTCTAACCTCATGATTTTTCTATACTATTGAAATTCAGTGGTATAATTTAAATTTCTATATGACTGGTTTCAGTTAACTGAACCAAAGGTCCTGTAAGATATTCTACTTAAAGGATTCTAGAGGAATACTAGCTCAACTTAAACCTAACAGTTTACAGCCTTTTGCCTGTCAAGTAAATGTCCATCAATGAAGTTTTATTGTACCAAATTTTTTAGTATATATAGCATACCTTCTCTTTTGTGCAGAGCATCACTAGCTTCAATCTCATTTCCACTACAAAGTTCGGTTTCGAGTAAGAGTTGCCTGACAGAATGGGGAGCATCAGGAATAGTGTTTTACTGAGTTTGCTTCTTGTAGGATTGGCTTCTCCAGTGCTTTGCAGAAGCCTAGAAGAGTTCAATGAAAAGAAGAATTTCTTCTTGTATCCCACCCCTCCTGTCAGTAAGTATTCAACCCCACTCCAACACCCACACACCCCCCCCCCACTCCTCCAAAAAGAAAACAACTAAAAAAACAAAAGCATGCATGCAATAACTTTGAATTTTTTTCCTAAAAAAAAAAAAATTGTCTGCATCACCAAATAGCCACAGGTCTGCCATTTTAACAGTGCGTTTTTCTGGTTAGGTCTGATGTTGGATCCAATATGTTTATTATGTTATGCATATTTCCATTATATATTTTCCTTTTTGCTTGTCTATTGCTTCACAATATTTTGAAGCTTTTAGCAACCAATATTTTGCAATTTCACATACTGAAGTTAGCTCTGTTCGACTGTTAGTTTGTTGTTAGGTTATAAATCCGACACTCTAATACACTTTCCTTAAATGGTTTTGTTCCACTAGCAATTTGGTGGCCCAAAATATCAACCTGTTATCTTTCCTCTCTGGCACAAAGATAATTTTTTTCTTTTAAGCTAGTGCAATTAAAATCCATTGGTATATTGGTACCTCAATTTCTAACTTCTAAATTGTAACTAGCTAGATATTGCTTCCTTTTCTCAGAAATTAACTCTTAGCTTTTACATGTCATGTATTTTAGTATTGGTAGGTAAAAAAAAAAGAAAACTTTTTACCTTTCACATGTTATGTACTTTAATTTGGTAGGTGAAAAGATGACATTTGTCAGTGTCTTCATACCTGCCAACACATTTATTTAATTGGATCACAAATTCCTCAGTGAATGACATCTAACTCTGCACATACCACTAAGTAAATAATTAATCAGCTGGTCAAATATAAATCATTCGATAAAAAGGGTTTCATAAGGGATTCAAAGAAAAGACACAAAAAGGTTTCACTTCTTTGAACCTACTGGTATGAAAGCCTGACTTATAAAATATCGTTAAGGTACTATACCAATTCTACTCAATATGTTTAAAAGCCTTAAACCACATCTAGCCTCAAGCAGAGCTATCAGGATCCTGAAAGAAAACGAAAAATTAGAGAAAACCAATAATGATATGACTAATATAAGATATTGTTGAAGTAGTACCTATTCCCAAAGATGGCCAGAAAGAAGTCACTATTTACCGTTTGGTATATACTCCATGTATAAATACTAAGCATACCACAAAAAATTACATGTTCAGGCCACAGTACACCAACACCAACATATGGAACAGGAGGTGGACCTAGCACATCAACACCATCAACACCATCATACGGCACAGGAGGTGGACATGGCACATCAACACCATCAACACCGTCATATGGCACAGGGGGGGGCCACGGCGTATCAACACCATCCACACCATCATATGGCAGTGGAGGCCACGGCAGTTCAACACCAACATACGGAAGTGGAGGCAACCATGCTACACCAACACCATCCCATGGAAGCGGTAGCTACAGCCCACCAAGCACTGGCAGTGGCGGCCATTCCACTCCGACTGTTCCTTCTCTCGACCCTCACCACTACTTCACCGGCACCTGCGAGTAAGTGAACCTACACCTGATACGCACAGGTTCTCACTGGGATTTATGCCAGGATGGTCATAACCAGTAAATGCAAGCAAAGTAGGCAGTGGTAGTATGTTAATCCTTGGTCATAACATTGAGACCTTCAAAAACCACCATTGGCCCTGTACAGCATCTTCTGTACCAAGTGGTACCTTAATCCTTGTACTGAACATTGTGACAGATACTATATTTATGGCCGACCGCATTTTTTCAAATAGAAGAACTAGTAAGGCATTTACAGTCCAAAACACAACTCAAAAGTAAACTGCACTATATTTTCCTATAACCGAGTAACCAGTTTTCTCAAAGCAAATCTAATATTTTTATACAGCTACTGGCGGACCCACCCACAGGCAATCAATGCCATAATAGGGTACTTGAGCACGGTCGGGCAGACATTCGGCCCTACTTGCGCGATCATATTCGGCACTGGTACAACCCTACACGATGCCTTGTCAAACCCCCGTACTGATGGATTCGGCTCCTTGATTCGCGAGGGTACTGCTGCCTTGCTCAATTCAATAGCAAGTTCTCACTTCCCGTTTACCACTCAGCAGGTTAAGGAGGCAGTGGCTTCTGCCATCACTTCTGATGGTGCAGCTGCAGCACAGGCAGATCTGTTCAAGCATGCGAATGAGGGAAAATACCATGCATAAATTGTAGAAATGGGTCTAGCTTGATCTGGTTAGCTACATTTTCGTTTCATTTCAATGGTGGTGGTATGGTTTTTGCGTGATTTGTGGTTAAATTATTGTTATTTTTGTTACCAAAGTTGTTATGCTAATGTGCATCACATTGTTAATTTAATTTAATTATATTAAGGAATTTGTGATATTATGACTGCTATTGTCGAACTATTTTAATTAGATGAATAATCAAGTTATGGCTAAGTGATGTTACTTCGATATTATTACTATTATCACTACCATTACTGTTGTCATCTGTTGTTTTTTCTCTACCAGGATGTAACTAGATGGAAACATCTTGACAGATTGTATTTAGCCCACAGATTTAAAAAAAAAAATTAACGACCTGATAACTGTAAATGTACCGTATGGCAGATCAGGCCAGAAAATACCACCTTCAATTTAATGTGGAACGAATATTCAGTACCATGACTGAAGGGGCTCCATTTATTTTTACAATGAACCACTGCACCCAAGTGGAGATAAATGGTATACCAGGATCATCCCATTAATTAAATAATTTTCTGAACAAAAGAAACTCACATAAGACTGATACCATAAAAGAGCAGAAATTGTGCATTATACCATGTTTTAGTGACCTTGTATTCGTTCTTGAAAATGACAACCGAGCTTCAGAATTGGAAAAGAAAAGGTACTTGAGTATTATATTGCTAACCTATGATCACATTAGGTAAGAAAAACAAGCTACTGAAAAAATATAAAGGATAAATCCACTAAACTAACTCAAAAGATGCACCTTTAAGATGTCTGTATCTCAAACAACAATAATAATATTCAACCTTCATAAAGCCCATTAACTTCTCTTCATATGGGATTCAAACCATTCAAAAATCTCATCATTTTTCAAACTCGTGAATTCATGGTATCCAAAAGCAAGATTCATCTCCTCATTTACATGGCTGAACAATTCAAATTTCTCATGGATCAGTTTCTTCTTTAATAATGTCTCCTTCCATTTTATAGCTCTTCCATCTTTCTTCAAATACCCCTTCTCATCCAGAAACCCATTTTCATGAAATACCTCAATTAACTTATCTGCAAAGCCCTGATCCAAACCTGGAATCCTTTTTGCGAGAAAACCCGCTTCCAAAGGAAACTCATCACACCTTATTTCTTTGAGTTCAACTCCTGCTTCAGCTAATAGTTCCATATTTAACAAAACTGCACGAGCTCTAATTCTATCTTTTACCATATGCACAAAAAGGGTAGGTGGGTAATTTTCCAGTATATCAATGTTTTGAAAAAGACCTTCAGCTATCATGATGCAAATACTCCTAAATTCCATTTTAGTTGCAAGGGCTGATACAAAGTATCCACCAGAGGAAGCCCCCATTGCAAATTTCGGCAAATTCTCTAATTTGTTTTTTTGAACCAAATCTTCTATAATCCATTTTACATTCTCCATTTCCCTCTTAAAAGACCAGCATTTTCTCAAACTAGAGATTGTAATTACCGCCATGTTTAATTCAAGTGCTTGAAGAACAAAGAGTCTATCTTCAGGCAAACCGGTACAATGGGGGCAATTTGAGGATTTATCCCAAAAATCATAAGCGTGGAGGTTACATCCATGGGCTACAAAGAGGAGAGCTTTCGGTGAACTGGGGATTTGGTAAATGACTTGGGTACCATTGGTGTGGTACAAAGAAGGGTTTAATTGACTGGAAAAGGTAGGCAACTTTTCTGAGGTTTTGGTTTCGGAGGGCGGATTGAAAATTGGGATTCTACTTATTAGAAGAAGAAGTGTTGGAAATAGAATTAAAACAAAGGAGAGGAGTATGATCGCTCTATGAAAGACCGAGCGATGAGCGGATTTGTGGGTGATTCTTTCAGACCCGAGTCGCATTATTTAAAAAAAGGGAAGATCGCAATAAGTCGATTAAATTTTGGACAAATCTCGGAAAATTAATGATGCGGAAAGAGAGATTCAGATTCACCTTTCGTAGTTTCGTATTCAGATTTAGTGGAGAAGCAATTGGGGTTGGGGTTTTACAAGAGAAGATGCGTTGTTTCTGTACTGAAAGTTCACACATCTATGCTGACAGTCTGACACTTAATAATATTGGTTTTCATCTCAAAAAAAATAATATTTGTTTCAAATCCTCTCCAATACTGTAGAGGATGGGCGTCACTTTACGGTTTGAGATTAAATCTCACCGCTTTGGGATGCGGGCTAGTGCGAATTCACATCCCCCTTCACTGCACAATGGAATCTTTTAGAATTATTGAATCTCCACCATTCATTTTAACTTAGCACGAATCTCAGATCCCAATAATACTGCACCCTATTCCTCCCGAATCTCAAACCAGCTGAGATTTAATCTCAAACCGTAAAGTGATGCGCATCCTCTGCAGTAATAGAGAGGATACGGATCCGGCTAGTGCGGGGGCAGTATTATTGGGCTTTGCGATTCGTGTCAAGTTAGAAAGAATGGTCCGGATTTACTAATTCTAAAAGATTCCATTGTGCAATATTGGAGAGGATGTGAATTCAATAAATTGACAGCTGAGAGAGCAAATTTTTTATACTGTTTTGTTCTTATTTAAAAGTATTTTTACATATGTTAAATTTCAGTACTGTAATCAATGTGTTATCAAATAAAAACCGTTGATTGGAGCTTTTTTTATTAAAACGTGCTGCAGATTTGTTATTTGTTTTGCTTCAAATTATAAAATCTGTGATATATTTAAGATTATTTCTAATTTCTATTTTTTTTTTTTAATGATTTTTAGCTTCATTCATAGATGAATCATATGTTATTAATAAATCCATCATTAATTTCAAATTTCAAATGAAAAAAATAATTAAAGGAAGTTTCATAAATAAAAATTTAGTGGATTAGAGATGCTCATGCTTTTTTTCTCAATTTAATGCAGATACTTGTTATATCGATCCAAGTGTTAGTCCCAATTATGTGAGATAAAAATATAAATATGACAACGCAAAAAAACTGAATTTTCTAACTTTGCTTGATGAAAATATAATATTTGTACTTGTAACAGCATCTAGCACTAGCGTTAGTCAGGAAGAGCACAGCCTCTCATAGAAATAGATACTCAGCACAAAAGAAACAGAAACAGCCACAAACGAATTAGAAATAAGTATAGCTTTTCATTGCTTCTAGACTAATTTTGCAGTTCCATGTAATTGATGTTTCTTCTCTTTTGGATGGAAGGTCACCAATTCTTATTTCCAGTAAAAGCGTTATCCAAATCATTTGCTTCTTACAGAATATTAATTAGGTCATTTCTGCTTTTGCTGGTACTGAGATTCTAAACTATTAATTTCATTTTATAAAATTTTACAAAATTGCAAAGAAACCAACAAAAGTTGAACGTCTACTAGAAAAGTATATTTATATTCTTTAACTTGACATATATTTATATTTCAACTAACAATATTTTATTGAATCTTAAGAATCAGGTATCCCTATATGGTATTTGTAAGTACATCAAATAAATTACATATAAGACTACCATACATCATGTCTAAATCTCACAGACCTGGCTACTGTTTCAAGATTAAAACAGAATTAGAGCATATCAGTCTCCTTTCATGTGTGACTCAAACCATTCAAAGATCTCATCATTTTTCAAACTTGTATACTCATGATATGCATAAGCAAGATTGAGCTCCTCATTTATGTGCCGAAACAACTCGAACTTTTCATCTATCAGTTTTTTCTCCACCAATGCCTCCTTCCATTTGATGTCTCTTCCATCTTTCTTCAAATGTCCCTTCTCATCTAAAAATCCCTTTTCCCCAAGTACCTCAATTAACTTAACTGCTAACTCTGTTTCCAAACCCGGTACCCGCTTTGCCAGAAAACCTGCATCCGGAGGGAATTCCTCGCACCTAATTTCTTTGACCTCAATTCCCATCTCCATTAGTTCCGCCATATTTGACCGAATTGCATTAGCTCTATTTTTATCTTTTAGCATATGCACAAAAAGGGTAGGAGGGTAGTTTTTCGGTATATCTATTTGTTCAAAAACACCCTCGGCAATCATAATACAAATGCCACTGAACTCAATTTTGGCGGCGAGTGCTGATACAAAATATCCACCAGAGGAAGCACCAATTGCAAATTTAGGCAAATTTCCCAATTTATTGCTTTGGATCCAATTTTGTATAATCCATTCCACATTCTCCATTTCTCTCCCAAAAGTCCAGCATTCACCCAAACTGGAAATTGTTAATACCGCCATGTTTCGCTCGAGAGCTTGAAGAACGAATATCCTTTCTTCAGGCAAGCCGGTACAGTGGGGGCAATTTGGGGATTTGTCCCAAAAATCGTAGGCATGAATGGTACAGCCATGGGCAATGAAGAGAACAGCTTTTGGCGAATTGGGTATTTGGTATATAACTTGTGTGCCATTGGTGTGGTACAAGGAGGGGTTGAATTTTGTGGGAAAGGTAGGTAGATTTTGGGGCAATCTTTGTGGGTTTTCTAGGGTTTTGATTTCAGATTGTGAGTTGGTAATTGGGTTTTGTTTAATTAGAAGAAAAGATGCAAAAAGGATTAATCCTAATAACGATGAGAGAAGGATTAATCTGCTTCTAAACGACGAATGGAAGGGTATGCGGGTTGTGTTTTCAGATCCGATCCACATTATTGGAGAAAGAGGTAGCAGTGCTGTTATTCAATTTGAAGTAAATTGTGAAAATTAGCAGTGAAAGAAGAATATAGTCTCACTCCTCACCTTTTGTGTAGAGAAGATTAGAACTAGAAGCAATCAAGCAAAGAAGATTTCCAGTAGTTGACTTTTCGAACTCCTTGAGCGGTACACTACACTGTGCCATGTTGCTAGCAACGGATCACGATTCACGAGCCACAAGCAAAACGACCTCAAACAACATGTCAAGCCCATCAACTGGCCCATGGGCCTCGCTACTTCTCTTCTCACCTTCTGAGCCTGGGCGTTAATTCTTAATTGATCTGTTGGGCTCTGACTTATGAGATTACAATTTACCGATTCCCTTCTCATTTTCCAATCATAAAAATAAAAAAAATAAAAAAAAAGGTGTCGTGAATATCAATCAACTCGCCGACAGGCCATTTGATAGCCCTTTCTTTCGATAATACCGCGTGTTTCTTTCTCTAATTCCCTTATTTTTCGTTTGAAGGCAACAGCTTTCATTTTCAGAATACGATTGGTATTCGAATAAATCTAGATATTAATGTTGTGCCGATGCTCTCAAACTTCATGTTTGATTATGGAGTAAAGTTAGTTCGAATTAAATTTCTTACTATGAATTAAAACAGGCGAAAGCAATCATGTTTGATTAGAGTATGGTGGAATAAATTAATGAATGAAGAGAAAATTATAACATAATGTTACTCTAATTGTGAAATTTATAAGTGGAGTAAGTTATTCTACTTTTTCAAGTAGAGAAACTTAATTCGGATTAACTTAAATGTTGCTCCATTTTGCTCCTTCAAATTTATTTCTCGTTTGACTCCTTAAAAGTGGAGTAGAAAGTTTACTCCACCACTTACTCGTTTGACATTGAAGAGTTATACAAGTAATTAGCTAATTCACTAAAGCAGAGCCTATTGGTTGCTTACACATGTCAATGTGGAGAGATTTTTAAGACTTATAATTATGATTTTTATATTGTTGATTTTCTTGGCACTGTAAGAGCAACCATTTGTGATTTTTAGAAAAGATGTATAGAGAATATTTTGTAGAAGCCTTTTTTTAAAGTTATTGGTTTTCTTGCAACGTAAGTATAATGTGAAAAGCTTTAGTTTTGTTAATTTTTGTTTCATATGGTTAAACAATAAATTTTGAAACTTAGATTTCATAAGTATATAAACGTAACTATCTTTTAGATTGTATAATTTGTTTTTTTTAGTTTAATATAAATATAATTCTTTAAAGTCAACTATTATTTACACTATTTATTTCGTAAAATCAGTTGTAGATGTTCATGAAATCTTAAGGTTTAAAAATACATTTTCTAGATAGATAGAATAAAAGAATAATAAAATAATACTCCACAATATATATACTTTATGAAAGATATACATTGTAAATCAGTTAAATTAAAAAAATCATATATATTTCTCGAAACTTCCGATTAAGAAAAAGTAATATGTAAAATGGAATGCTATAAATTCTTGTTTGTATAAAGCTTAAGATTATCAAAATCTTATTTCGAATGAAGAAGTTATGGTTAAAATATGCAAAAGTATATAATATGCCAGAAGAATTGTATGGAAGTCGGTGTCATGTATAGTAATTGAGATTTGAGCTAAAAGTAGGGTTGTAAACCGAGCGGATTCGGAGCAGATAATGCTAATACTGTATCATTATCCGTTTTTCAACAAGCGGATACGGATACGGATACAGATAGTAAACGGATATCAAAATTGAAAACCATATCCGTTTTAAACGGATACGGATACGGATTCGAATACGAATATGGAGCGGATAATTGTCGGATATTGAGTAATTCTACTAAATTTCATAATTTTAAATTACCTAATTTGATTACCTGAATTGACAAAATTTTAATAGTCTTTTTAAGTTTGCACAGTGATGATTATGTATGTCTAATTGCTTATTGGTTTAGAAAACCAATCCATTATCCTAATATATTATATGATTTTTCTACCAAGATTCTTGGACTTAAACGAATATGTATGTTTTTTGGAAATTTCGCAAGAGTGAAATAAATTGAAAGCTGCTGAAAGATTAAATTTCGGATCCGGATATATACGGATATATCCGTATCCGTATCCGCATTATTTTTCCATATACTAAAATTATCCGTATCCGTATCCGCAAGTATCCGTATCCGTTTAATCCGAATACGGATAATAAGCGGATTCGGAGCGGATTATCCGTAGATAATCCATATCCGTTTACACCCCTAGCTAAAAGACATCTAATTATTGAGATTTATTTTTTCATGACGTGTTTTAAAAAAAGTTGATATGCTCTACTTTCCCATTTAAGTAAATAAATTATTATTTTTTTGAATTAGGAATATTTGTTTGTATTAATATGAACACTAAATTGTCCATGAACATCTAACTAATCTTAAAGGTATCCTGTTTGTATGTCAATTACATGCATTTTTAATGAAACAAATTAGTATATAAGCATAGTCAAATACTTCATGTTTTTTATATGCCTCATCTGTCTCAAATAATTTATCTTTGTTTTAACAATCTAAACGGCCGATCTAAATCGCTTATCATGATTTCCATATTAATATACACTAGGAGATCAACTTTTATATATATTTTTTTTTTGGATTTTTTTTACTATTGTTTAGAAATTAGAACTTTACATAGGTACAAAATCACTATTTTTGAATTGTCTGATGTAATTTTGTACCTATCTAAAAAGTATTAAAAATATTTAAAAAATACAAAAAATTCTCCAAGCACATTTAAATATGGAGATCATACTGAGCGGTTTGAATTGACTATTTAAACAAAACAAAAATACGAGATGATCAAAGGCATTTTAACCCTCCCTTGTATAAGTATTTTTTTTAAACCTTCACGGAGAAAAAACCACTTTTTTCCCATAAATTCAAAAAATATCAGAGCCACAGGGCCAATGGACAGTCCTTTTCTTGGCGGAAAGGGGCCGCCATGTGCTGCGGCCCCAATTTTTTTTTGGGAAAACTTAAAATGAAAACAACAAACTAATTTTTGATAAAATACTCAACTATATCTCATCGATTTTTTTTAATAACATATCCTAGATCTGAATATCAAAAATACTAAACTAAATTTCAAAATGAAAATATTTACATGAATACATTCTAACTAAGAAAATAAAAAATACAACAAATAACACTAGATTTGATACTTCATACATGTACATGAACAATACCTAAGTAGAAGTATGGTAAAGGACAAAAAAAAAAATCAAAAATCAAAAATTAAAAACTTAACCGGAAACTTCAATTCAAATTTTGAGGTCCTTCTCTTTGTTTTTTTTTTACAAAAATTTTGATCCGACAGACAAACGATATTATAAAAATAGACGACATATTAAAACAAAATAACAATTAAACATAATAAATAAACTATATAAGAAAATAATAATCTCTGTTTACCAAAAAAAAAAAATTTGGAGCCGTAAAGCCAATGAGCAGCTAGCTCCATTATTGACAACATTACATGGCGGCCCTAAAAAAAAGTCTCCCATTAACCCTGCGGTCCGGGTATTAATAAAACTTTCGGCACCTAATTAAAATAATGAATGACAGTTTTGTTATAGATTTAGATATTGCCATGCTAGTAGGGGTGTCAATGGTACCTTTTTAGCCATTTATCCGATCCGTATCGTATTCGATAAGACATGTATGGGTAAGGTTATTTTTTCGTTAGTTTATTTGATATAGGTATGGGTAAGAATTTTTTTTCGTTAACCAAATGGGTATGAATATGGATAATGACTATTTCGTACCCGTTACCCTATAGGGTAATTGTAAAATCTAAAATTATATATATTTAAATTCAATATTTATTTACTCTTCCATAATTCTATTTTGGTGCCTCTATAATAAAGTTTGAGTAATAATTAATGATGTGTTTTTATTATTTAGTAGCGTATGTTTTTGTTATTAGAAAAATGTTTAAAATATTATTTTATTTGCATATTTTTTTATTTAGTTAAATAATTGCATTTTTTTCGAATAGATATTTGTGCTTTTGAATTTCTTGCTTTATAAAAAATAATTTAGTTGAAATTGATTGCATGTTTATTTTTATTTTTATTAGTAATGCAATTACATATGTGTGAAATAAATTAGTTTTTGATGTTCTATTTGTAAAATATAATAAAATTAATTATCATATTAGTATAATCTGCTATTCACCCGCTACCGTTTCGTTACCCAATAATATTAACGGGTAAGGATAGAGTAGGGTACGGTCAATTTTTAATGGAAAAGAGTAGAATATAGATAAGATCAATTTTAATGAATATTGATATGGATATGAAAATGCTTCCACCCGACCCGTACCGTACCCATTGACACCATGTAGACTCGAAGTTGGAACGGGACTTGCTCCTATATGTCTGTATGACGTATATGTTCCTAGCGTGACACGTACTTGCGCTAGGAACATATATATATTGTGATACAGGATACAGCCATACAGGTGAGGTCTATGAAGATTAGCACATAGCTACACAGGTGATGGCAATGGCCAATTAATGGATGCTGTTCTGCGATCCAGCCATACAGGTGAGGTCTATCCGTCTCTGAGGATTAGCACATACACATCCAATCACTTTGCAAATTACAATTTATTTCCGTTCTTTAATAAAACTACTGGATATATATAGAGATATAGTTGATGAATTGGTCAAAACTCAAAACAGTTCATATATATATTGACCAACGATTTGTTGAAAAATAGTTATTTCATGTTTTGAATAGTTAGGAATTAATTAATTAATTTGTCTTTCCTTTTCGCAATTAATGCCAGCTTAAGAGTTAAGACCTTGTAGAAGAAAGTTTTAAAATGAAAGAAACATCTAATTACCATTCGAGGAATATAAAAACCAGCTCTAATTAATGTTTTATTATTAGTGACGTACTACAAATCATGTGATCGTGATTTTAAGGAATCGGTTGTTATATTATATTATACATTATTATAAAAAAAAACTTCAACCAATTGTCAACAATAAAATCGTTCCCGATTTAATTTATTCAGTAATAAAAAAGAATGTCACGTGTTGTGGGGTATTAAGATTTTAAGTATAATATTCTCTTCACTACTATATATTGACGTATTAGAAAAGGAAAATTAGAATAATTTTTTTTAAATATAAAGATGGAGATCTAAATTTTATTGTTTATTTAGAATTTCTCTAGAAATTTTGAACCCATGAAAACAATGTTGTACTTTGTCACTAGATTAAAAATTATTTTTTAAAAATAATAATAGTTTTTGCTCTCATGAGAAAATAATAATGTTGTACTTTGTCACTAAAAGATTTATTTTAAGAAAAGTATTCTCCTCTTTTTTTAAGAAAACACGGAAATTAAGAAAATTAAAATTTGGATATACTATTTATTATCTAGATAAGCCGAGGATGAAACTTGCTACAATTAAAATTTTAATTTTTTTCGAACATCAATTGTTGATGAAATTAAATTATTAATGTTTCTGTTTCATTTGTGATTAATTTAATCTCAAATTACACAGTATTCAAATAGTACTGCATTAATTTATTGTAGAAAATATATTTGTATCTTTTGATGTCGAATTTTAGGGTTGTGATCCAATATAGAAAAACACAAATTAGTGGATTGGACAAAATTTGGATGAAACAATTTTCAATATAGACCAACAAATAAGTAACACCGAACCATTATATAACATACATCTAATTTATTTAGCCCTTGCATTGTTTTAATATAAAACTTGTAGAAATATATAGCAACAACATATATGATTTTAAAATGAAATAAAAACGTACACGATTAAAATTAATTTCGAAATATTTATTTTCTTGATAATTACATGTCTAATGTTGAAAGGAGGCAGAGAATGTTGCTTTTGCAACGTTTGATGTTTTTACACGCCAATGACTAATTTTTTTTATATATATTTTACAATAGTGTGCTAAAATAGTAAAACATATTTGAATATCGGTGTTACAAACATTGTGAAAATAATTTTACTTAAATCTGACTGTTTATAATCTCGAAGATATGTATCTAAAGTTTCAAACTTATCCAGGTTTATCCAACATTTTTGGTACAAAAATGACTTAGAAATTCAGTATATTGATAAAAATATATATATATTTAATATTAATATGAAATTCTCTACCAAGATAAATGGTTATTTTAGCAAAATTTACCAAAATAACCCCTTTTAGTTCCATATCATTATATTTAAATTTTACATATTAGGTTCGCATTGTACTTCATATATTTCTTTTAACAAATGCATATTATTTTAGAACCCATAAGACGGTCTTGTAACAAAAACAATGCTCTCCGTATAAAAAATCGCAGATTCAAAACTCAAAACAAAGTAATTTTTTGTGAATATGAAATAATTAGATGACTTGACCTTCAACCTTTACTCAAAAAATAAAGAGTGAGTCTATGGTACTATGTATATCATGGGTTGATACCTAATACAGATCAATATTTTCGAATATTTAGATATATATATTAACTATAGAAATGTAATACTCTGATACTCATCTTTACTAAAGAAAGTATAAACAGTGTATTATAGAATATTTTTCATCAAATCTCCCAAGATTGGGTTTTTTATAGAATATTTTTCATCAAATCTCCCAAGATTGGGTTTTTTCCCGAGGGTTTTGGACAAAGTCTCATCTAAAGTCAAGGTTAAACGTCCGATTTGCATTGAGATTTGTGCAAACATATTTAAAACTTAATAAATATAAATGGCTCCTTGAATCTAACTATTTATACGAATTTTGATGCAGATCAGACAGTTTAGATTTGACTTTGGATGAGACTTTGTCCAAAACCGTTTAAAGAAAAGCATTCTCCTCTATTTAAAGAAAACACGGAAATTAAGAAAATTAAAATTTGGATGAAACAATTTTGAATATCGACTAACATTTAAATAAGTAACATCGAACCTTTATATACTACGTCTTAATTTATTCAGCCCTTACATTGTTTTAATATAAAACTTGTAGAAATATATAACAACAACATACATAATTTTAAAATGAAACAAAAACGTACACGATTGAAATTAATTTCGAAATATTTATTTTCTTGATAATTACATGTCTGATGATGAAAGGACGCAGAGAGTGTTGCTTTTGCAACGTTTGATATTTTTACACGCCAAAGACTAATTTTTTTTTTTTAATATATATATTTTACAATAGTGTACTAAAATAGTAAAACATATCTGAATATCGGTGTTACAAACATTTTGAAAATAATTTTACTTAAATCTGACTATTTATAATTTCGAAAATATGTATCTAAAGTTTCAAACTTATCCAGGTTTATCCAACATTTTTGGTACAAAAATGACTTAGAAAGTCAGTATATTGATAAAAAATTTTTTTTTATTGAATATTGATATGAAATTCTCTACCAAGATAAATGATTATTTTTAGAAAAATTTACCAAAATAACCCCTTTTAGTTTCATATCATTCTATTTAAATTTTACATATTAGGTTGGCAGTGTACTTCATATATTTCTTTTAACAAATGCATAATTTTTCATAAGTAACAAAAATAATGCTTTCCGTATAGAAAATTGCATATTCGAAGCCCAAAATAAAATAACCATTTGTGAATATGAAATAATTAAATAACTTGACATTCAACCTTTATTAAAAAAATAAAGAGTAAGTCTATGGTACTATGCATATCATGAATTGATCCATAATACGGATCAATATTTCTTTTTTCAAAATCTTAATGGTCGATCCAAGCCGTTCAACATGACACCTATATGAATATCTACTTGCAGACCGAATTTTATATTTTTTTACTATTTTTTAAAATAGGTAGAAAATCACTTGATCTGAAAATTCTGGACCATCCAAAAATAATAATTTTCTACCTATCTTAAAAATAGTAAAAAAAGATTCTAAAAAATATAAAATTTGGTATGGAAGTATATATTCATATGAAAATCATTTTGAACAGTTCGGATCGACCGTTAAAATTTTGAAAACGAAAATATTGATCCGTATTACGAACTAAATTGTAATATGTATAGTACAATAGACTCACTAAAAAATAAATGCATAATTTGTATGCAATAATAGTTTCACACTATTTTTTATTGAAGAATTGCACACCAAATACTAAAAATCTCAAGTCAGTCATTAGTCACTTGTTGAAGTCAAACATAAAGAATATGTAAATCTATGTACCAGTGCTGGTAAACTTAGAGCAACGGAAAAGCGTGTCTATTGTTCCCAGACACCGCGTGGGGTCTAAGGACTAAGGGCAGTCATACCTCACTGGCACGGAAATAAATCCACACCAACCACCTCTTAATCCAGAAGGTTTCCATTTTTTTTTTTTTTTAATAAAATAGTGCCGTATTCATTTTTTATATACTAATACTTAGATATAACTTTTTAGTTTATATATTATTATACATTAAATGGAAATATAATGTTACAAAATTGTAAAAAAAACATATTATACAACGACTTGCGTTGTGAAATCATATCTTTATAATTAAAGTTTAAACAATTAATTTTAATTGTTCAACATAATTTTTATATAAATATGTATATACATACCAACGTTTACATTTTTTTAAAATATTTTTAGATAAGTAGAAAATCAATTGATTTGAAAATTTTGGACCATCCAAACACAATTGTATTCTATCTATATAAAACAATAGTATTTTTTTTTAAATGCAAAATTTGGTCTTCAAGTATATTTTAATATGTAAATCATATTGAACAATTCAGATCAATTGTTTAAATTTTGAAAACTGATGCGAGACACGCAAGAAATGAGTTATTTAAACCCTCCTCATCTTAATTATTTTTTAGTTCAACAGATGAATTAAATATATTTTTAAAATATTTGCTAATGACTTACGAATTATTTATAAATTATTCTCAAGTTGCTACTAAATAATTCATATGATCTATTTTTCTACAAATTTTTAAACATTATAAAAAAAAGAGTAGGATTGAAATGCCTCTATTTTTTGTGCCTCCATCATTTTATCTATACACATGTAAAAAATTATGATATTCCAACTTTATTTGATCGTCATCAAGAACTTATAAAAAATGTTCTAATGTAAATAATTTAGTGACGTTGATTTTCAACTTATTGATTCACATATAAACAAAATTAGAATGCGATAATGTTTTAAGGCACAGAGAAAAAAATAACATAGATCACATTCAATTTAATGATTTTATTTTGATTTTTAAATTTTAAATTTTGAGTTATTAAAGCTTTTAAAAACAGAAGCACGGAGGCAAAAATAAACAGAGACATTTGATAAAAAAAAAAAAAAACAAATTATATGTATATTATAATCAAATTACACACTTTTGACCTGACCTATTCGTGATCGACATCGCGAAAATTTGAACTAGGAAAGTAATAAAATTTAAAGATTTTATTGGATATTGATAGAGAAGTTCCATGTGTCGTCGTCACCCTTGACCCTCCTCTTTCGTTCGTTTTCAGTCGACTTCATATCGCCTGAGTTGACTCAAATTTGTATTTTGGATCCGTACCGTGCGATCTGTTTTAGCACAAACATTACAGGAACCTGCAATTCACCTGTGATCGGATTGGTCAGGTTTCTGATCGAACGGTCCAGATCTATACCCAAACTTTGAGTTACTTCAGAGGATTGGACTCCTCTCGTCGCAGACTCCCAGTCCGGTAGTAATTCGCATCCTCATATTCTGAGTGACTTCCTGGAAAATCTCAACCGTTCAAATACGTTTGGCGCGAATCTCAAAGCTCAAATAATACTGGCACCCCTTCCCCCTCTCTTCGTTGCTAGCTCTATATCTAGCGCCCAATAATTAGCCAATTTGCGCCAGGTTTCTTAAACCGATCAACACCAGTCACCCGCTTCTCTCGTGAAACGGGAGGCCTCTCCACCTTTCTCTACTATATATAAATACCTCTTCCCCTCTCTTCTCTCCTCGGATAAACATTCTCTTTCTCATCTCTCCAGGGAACAAACAAATCTGGTACATCTCTCTCTCTCTCTCATCCTTAAATAATCTAGTTTTTGCTGATTGTTTTAGGTCTCAATTCGTCTTAAGATTCAATCGGACTCTAATATGTTTTTGCATTTTCATTTGTTTATATGCATTTTTACTACCGTTGATCGTGTGGAGTTCAGAAAATTGAAATTAAGGGGTTTAACTGGATTTATTGTTTCATCCATTGCTTGTTGTGGCTAGTGTGTTCTAGATCCAGAGCAATTTTGTCATTTATTTTACATGATTCAACTATGCTTAATGTTTTATTTGTCTCAGTTGCTTCTTTATTATTCAATCTGGCTCTTGTTTGTCGGCATTTTTGTAAATTCTCCTTAATTTAGTATCGCTACCTGTTACCAGTGAAGTGTACCCGACGTACCTTATGCAGATCTGGGTATTATGCTAATACGATTTGTTATGATAATCAATTTTTAGCATGGTTTTTATATTCGATTATTTTAATCTTCTTGTGTGTCCTCTTGCCACCGCCAGATCTGATTTATGTTTTCTTTATTCGTGGAGGGATGATGCTTGTGACCTGAAAAAATTCTCATTATTTAAATAGCATACTACCTTTTCTTAATTACTCTTTGGACAAGGGATCTACCTTTTTCTTTTCTTTTTTACAAAAAAAACTTATAATGTTAGAAGAGACCCAACAGTTTCTGCTGTTTTTAATGTAATAACTGTTTAGCTTTTAGTTCTTCTTTCTTGGAAAATTTTTCTGAAAAAAAATATTCATCACCAATTAAATTAGATTATATGTTGATATTATCAATTCAGACGTTTTTGTTCGCGACATCCCTATTAATTTACTAGTTCTTAAAACAAAATTTTAAAAGAACAAAAGGTCCTTCAGTTAATTTGCACATATCAATACCCTAATTGCTTTATTTGCCTATCATACAATATTAAAAAAAATTGATTAGTATTTTTTTATTTGTTCAACATCAGATTTTGAACAATGGCGAATTACACCCCAAAAAACATCCTAATTACTGGCGCAGCAGGGTTCATCGCCTCTCATGTGGCGAACCGTCTGGTCCGCAACTACCCACAATACAAGATTGTTGTGCTTGACAAGCTTGATTATTGCTCCAACCTCAAGAACCTCCTTCCCTGCCGCTCCTCCGGCAATTTCAAGTTTGTCAAGGGAGACATTGCTAGTGCTGACCTTGTCAATTTCCTCCTCATCACCGAAAACATTGACACTATCATGCACTTTGCAGCCCAGACCCACGTCGATAACTCCTTCGGCAACTCATTTGAGTTCACCAAGAACAATATTTATGGGACGCATGTACTTTTGGAGGCATGTAAGGTGACAGGTCAGATAAGGCGGTTTATTCATGTGAGCACTGATGAGGTGTATGGTGAAACTGAGGAGGATGCAATTGTGGGAAACCACGAGGCATCTCAGTTGTTGCCAACTAATCCTTATTCCGCCACTAAGGCTGGGGCTGAGATGCTTGTCATGGCATATGGTAGGTCATATGGCCTACCAGTTATTACAACCCGTGGGAATAATGTGTACGGGCCGAACCAATTCCCTGAGAAGCTCATTCCCAAGTTTATTCTCCTGGCCATGAAGGGACAGCCATTGCCAATTCATGGGGATGGGTCAAATGTGAGGAGTTATCTTTATTGCGAGGATGTAGCTGAGGCGTTTGAGGTGGTTCTTCACAAGGGTGAGGTTGGTCATGTTTACAATGTTGGTACCAAAAGAGAGAGAAGAGTAATTGATGTAGCAAAGGATATTTGCAAGCTTTTCAATTTGGACGCTGATAGTGTGATTAAATTTGTGGAGAACCGCCCATTCAATGATCAGAGGTACTTCCTGGATGATCAGAAGTTGAAGGATTTGGGCTGGTCTGAGCGTACCATCTGGGAGGAAGGTTTGAAGAAGACTATGGACTGGTACATCTCAAATCCCGATTGGTGGGGTGATGTATCGGGTGCACTTATACCACACCCACGAATGCTAATGATGCCTGGTTCGTCTGACCCATCAGATGACACCAAGGGGACGGTAAATCAATCCACTGATAACCAATCCAAGATGGTGGTACCAACTCCAAAGTGCGGTACTCCCAAAAAGCAGAATTCCCTCAAGTTTTTGATCTATGGCCGTACTGGTTGGATCGGGGGCCTTCTTGGTAAGATTTGCGAGAAGCAGGGTATAGCATACGAATATGGTAAGGGGAGGATGGAGGATCGGGCACAGCTTTTATTGGATATCCAAACCATTAAGCCGACACATGTCTTTAATGCCGCGGGGGTGACAGGCCGGCCCAATGTTGACTGGTGCGAATCGCACAAGCCCGAGACAATCCGTACCAATGTTGTTGGTACACTTAACTTGGCTGATTTGTGCAGGGAGCACAACATTTTAATGATGAATTATGCTACTGGGTGTATCTTTGAATACGATGCATCACACCCAGAGGGTTCCGGGATTGGGTTTAAGGAGGAAGATACGCCAAACTTTACTGGCTCATTCTATTCCAAGACCAAGGCTATGGTAAGCTCACTATGTCTTTTTGTCTCTTATTGTTTGTTCTGCATTAGACTCATGTGACCTGCTGGTAACTAATCTTTATTTCTTAATATATTGCATCTCTGTACTAGCAAAATGAGGACCTTGTAGGTACCATTAAATTTAAATATGAAAATATGCACATACAAGGTCTAGAAGTAGAAGTTCAAATAGTGCTAGTACTATACAGAACTCTTTTGTATTTCAGTTGTAAGAAAAAATGAAGTTGTACATACTAAATGCCAAAATTCCTATTAGCCCCTGATAACTACTCTGACTCTTTAAAACCTTTCCCAACTTTAAATGCTCAAAGAAAACTAAAAGTTTTCATTTCTGCCTCAAAAATATAGGAAACATGTTTACCTTAATAGTTTAGCAGGAAAAGGACGATTGGACACATTGACACATTGGCAGTGCTCCTCAATTCAAGCACAAAAGGCCGTATCTGTAATTTCTAATATATATGATTTTCAACAAATTTTCAGGTGGAAGAGCTCCTGAAGGAGTATGATAACGTATGCACCCTGCGTGTGCGTATGCCAATCTCCTCAGATCTCTCCAACCCACGTAACTTCATCACCAAAATCGCACGTTACAACAAGGTCGTCAACATCCCCAACAGCATGACGGTGCTCGATGAACTCCTCCCCCTCTCCGTTGAGCTCGCCAAGCGGGACTGCCGTGGTATCTACAACTTCACCAACCCAGGGGTTGTCTCCCACAACGAGATCCTCGAGATGTACAAGCAGTATATTGACCCTGAGTTCAAGTGGGCCAATTTCACGCTGGAGGAACAAGCAAAAGTGATCGTTGCACCGAGGAGCAATAATGAGATGGATGCCAGCAAGCTGAAGAAGGAATTTCCCGAGTTGCTGTCCATCAAGGAATCGCTGATCAAGTATGTTTTTGAACCTAACAAGAAGGTTTAGGTTTGGCGAACTCCTAATCTAACCATTTATGATATAGCTTTAATGAATCCTTAAGTAAATGAATAAATAAATACGTAACCTAGTTTTGTTTTGGCTGAGGTGGTGTCGGTACTTGCTAGCATAGGTCAATTGACCAAAATTGGTTTACCATTTTGTTTCATTCATTATTTTTTCTTTCTTTAAAATTTGGGTTTATAGATATTCTATGATCGGTCGAGTTTTTGGTATCATGCTATTTGTTTTGGTCCTTATTTGTTGTACTGCTGGATAGTGTTATTCATATATGATAATTCAATAGTGAATTTTGATGATTCATTTATGGCTCTGCCAGAATTTTGATGGTTTATTGCTTGGTCACCGTTTTAAAAAAATATTATTCCAAAGTATGAGGGTGGTATTGCATTGAAGATGCACGTAATTAGGCTTTTGGTACTAGAAGAATTTCTGAAAAGAGATGATAACGGCGTTCAGAAACAAACAAGTATTGATAACTGCACAAATTAAGCCAAGTTCTATTCCATCAAACGGAGTTTGAATCTACTTGAACGGGAGGCTGCAATTAAATGGTCTTTTTGCAAAAATCTGTTAAAAATTAAAATCTTAGATTTCTACTGTTTCGTTAAAACAATGGATTTTCTTTTAAGATGGCGATGACTTCAGGTTATTAAATATGAACCTTTTCTTTTGAGAAAAGTCGGAGATAATAAATATTGTTATATCAGTACTGTATGGTGTACATGATTATTCTTGCTTAGTAAGCAAGATAAGTAGATAACTGTACTTATGGCTATTACTGCAGTTTTTGTTTTGTTTTTTATGAAAAGCCTGCCTAGTACTGCAGTTACAAGTGCGCACATGACATTATGACATATCTGCTGGGTTGGATCCTCAGACTGAGCATCAGAATCTGCTTCTTTTCGGAAGGAAAATGAGACTCTCCTTTTGAATAGAAAATAGAGGAGAGAGAAGAGAACTCTTATTTTCATTCGATAGTGGCTCAGGAATAAAAACATTTGCCTAAAAAAATACATATTAGCTGTACTCACCGACACAATAGAACCGTGAAACATATATTGACAAATATGGAAGCGGCCTAATTCACTAAACTTCACACCTCCATTATTTGTAGACAATATGCAGTAGGGGTTAGGTCTATGACCCAAAATTATGCTCCGAATTTCCTTTTCAAACAAGTTTATGAGGTCCGAGATTTGAAGCAACCTCAAGTCAGTGCAACGGCACGAGTCATTTACACCACCTTTAACAGACTCATGAGACATTGATATGGTATCTTGTGGTGTGGGTGTTGCAGTAAGCAAAACATACCACTGTGTCTGTGCATATGGATTCATTGATCGTGCAACACCTGCAATAAAACCAATTACACAAGAATCCCCACGGGAAATAAAATACTTCTATTTAGGAGGAGTGACCTGTTTTATTTTGCTATCCACATTCTTCGCATGCGAACATTAAAGATTCGGAGCTGGTGTCAGTTTTAGCCATGTTAGATCCGTCCTTTGTTTCTGTTTTATCTCTTTTTACCTTTTTTTTTTTTTTTTCTCAGATCCAGTATGAAAATGATAGAGCAGAGTAATTATTTGAAAATTAAATGTTGAATAAAGGTGGTCCATTTAATCCTCTCCTACCAAATCATTTTTTTTTATTTAATCCTTGACAGGCCCTTCGAATTCAGATCCAGTGAAATAACTCAATTTTGGATTTTAGATGGGACCGTCCGATTCAAATATGCGACAATCCATCTGAAAGTAGAGCGCGCACATCTCGAGAGACGGATTCAAATCCCAAAACAATCTCAAGTGAAAGATTCAATTCGGACGGTCCTGATCCAAAACTAAAAATTGAGTTACTGTAGGGGATCCGGACATGTAATCTTTTAAGATATGTCATAGTTGTTCGTTGCGCACAACCAATATAATTATTAAGTAGAACTAGGGTGCTTAATTTGAAAACTTATCACATTATCTTCAAACAACGAATTCAAACTATATAAAAGATAGGAGAATTTTATGTATATCTCTCAAAAATTCAAAATTACGTATTTTCTCCTCTTAAATTCATATTATCATATTTGCCATTCTAAATTTCAGAAACTCACAAATTTATCCAATTTATTACATTTTTTTTATTAAAAACTAATTTTAAATTTATAAAATACTCATTTTATCATTTATAAAAATAAAAAATATGTAGCCTATTTAAGAAAAATACTAGTCTTCTAATTGGCCAGTTTTCCGAGGGCAAATGATTAATTTGTTTGTGTTAAGAAATAAAGGTTAAAAATGAATTAATAATAGGCTCAGACCCATGAGGGTGTTTCTCATCATAGCCTATATTTAGAAAAAAAATAAAGAGTCACTGTACATGAACTTCAATTTATTTTTTCTTTTATTTAGGGACTGTACCGTTACAAGTGTGTACGGACAGAGATAGATTACCGTTATGTCTCCTGGCTATATAAGCCTTGTAACAGTGACATTGAAACATAAGATCAGTAATAAAAAACTGTTCATCATATCAATTTCTCAAGAAATCTGACAGTTTGCTTCTTGACATATATACAATGAAATTTAGATATCCGCTTGTGTTGTACCGGAAGTAGAGAAATGAATCATTTATCTCGGAAACCAACCAATTAGAAAATTGACATCTTTCTTAAACTAGCTACATATTTTATAATAAAGAGTAAAAGGGGTATTTCATAACTTTAAATTTGTTTCAATAAAAAAAAAAGTACCAAAAGATCATTATGTTTGACTAAAATCAAACCAAAATTAATTTCCAAATCAATAAGCATCATATCTTTAGTTTCTTGTCTCCAAACAAGAAATGAAGATCCTTGAGATGTAGGGTTGTAGCCTCCACCTCCTTGTTGATCGATGCTAATGGTGGTTGATGTGTGCGTGACCTTGAACGCCTTGTACCAAGATGAGACTCCAAAGTAGAAGCCCTCCACGGTATCCATCAAGAAATTAATTAAAAACCAAACTTTCCTCTTGCTAGAGAGTAGTAATTTGATCGCTCCTTAATCCCTATCCTCCAAGAGAACAAGATCTTGATTCTAGGGTTTGTGGGTTCTTAACACATGAGAGAGAAACAAGAAAGAGAAAGAGTTTTGGCAGAACTTTAACTCTCAAAACGAATTGCCCTCAAGAGGAATGAGAGAGAGTGCATATATAGCAAATAAGGAATGTGAAATTATGTTTCTAAAATTAACTCCGTATTCTACCACATTTGTGACCACGATCTAATTCGAATTAGATTCTTCTCTCTGAATAAAATTTATAGATATTTCTTTTACCTTTCTATCCATATGTGGTACGCTCAAAACAAATATCGTATGAGGATGTTATGGTCAAAATACGAAACATGCGCAGCAGTTTCCAGAACATGGTAGTCTAAATTTAGCACCACGTTCTACCACGTTTTTGAGCCTGATATATTTCTAATTTGGTTTTCTTCCAAAAATACAAAGTTTTAGATTTTTCTATTACCTTTCCAGAAAGATATAGAACGCTAAAAACGAATATCGTATTAGAAATATATGGCCGAAATAAGAAACATTGCGCAGTAGCTTTCAGAAAACGTGGTAAACTATTTTGGGCTAACTTTTAATTATGGAAACAATTCTTCAAATTAACATGAGTCATAATTAACAACAGCCATTAGGCTTTGTTTATTGGGCCAAGTTTCACTTTCCTTGTTTGAATTAATCAAATACAATTAATCTAATTAATTGTAGTATCATATATAATTATCCAAATAATTATATTTCTCATGTTTTAGTGGAGAAACCAATTTATTTGTCATGTCATAAATGTCAAATAAATTAAGGAGCATTTCTAATTAATTCCTTATTGCTGTGACCCTGTGGGATCTATGTCATTCGGCAATAAAATCTGAAACTTTTTTCGATTCCATAAATTACAAGCAGCACCTAGCAATATGCATTGTAATTATCCAAATGACACAGATGATAAGTACCATACCGTATCACGATCCCTAAGCAATAATTGCCTCGTGTCAATTCCATGTCTCATGATATCGTGAATGAATCTAAGGTAGGAATGTGTCATCCTTGCAAATCTACTCGTTTCTTGATTCCGAAATAATTTAGTAATTATGATTAACTCCTTAATCATATGTCCACATACTTGTATTATTTCATCAAGGGGCCCCGTGATATCATTACTCATTATATGAGGAACATTAGTATTCTTGATAATTACTATCCCTCCTCATAAGAGATACATACTGAGATATAATCTGTATAATTGCCAGTTACGGACAACGTTGGATAATATCCACGAATATATATTCCCATGTGAGAGAAACAATCATCTCATACCTTAGAATTCCAGACACAAATAAAACATTAATGACACAAACACAATCCATATTAAATGTTTTACTTTGGTCGCGTCCAATCCCCTGATCTCCATCAGGTATCCATTTGATCAGATTGACAACTCCTTGTCATATGGTCTGCAGAACATGATCATCATCTAATCCAAATGCTAATCTTATACCGGTAATTAATGTCCTTTGTTAATTACCAAGACTAGGGACACTTTAGAGTATTTATTAACACATGTATAGAGTTCCACAATTCCAAGTCATCAACCTGAATGATCTATAATTAATAAAATACTCAAGGAACAAAATGATAAACATAATCATTCAATTACATAAACAAAATTTAGAAAACAATCATCCTATGATTGGCTTCTAGATCACAACACTAACATGCACTTATTTGTTCATAAAAATAAAATAGATAAATTAGATTTCACTTTAATAAAAACTTTTTTTGTGGGTTACTCTCTCGAAAAGAATGGATATAAATGCTATGATCCTAGAACAAAAAAACTTTACATCTCAAGGGATGTAAGTATGTAACATTTTTTGAGAATGAACCATTTTATATCAAAGTTGAAGAAAATCACTTTGATCAATTATTGCCAAACGAGGTTATTATACCTTGCATTACTAATCTAGAAAGAAGAGAAGTTTCTCTTGGAAATAATATTGAGACAGGTAATCAAGGATTTGAAGAAAATGAGCAATTATTGGAAGAATCCGAAGAAAATGAAAACCATGAAGAAGCTCAAGAGGAAGAAGAAAATGAAAGTCATGAAGAAACTCAAGAGGAGGAAATATCCTTGAGGAGATCGAGCCGACAAACTCAACTGCCCACAAGATTAAAGGATTATGTCATGTATTCGGTACAATACCCTATACAAGATTATGTTTCCTATAATAATATTTCTCATGATCATTATGCATTCTTGAATTCTTTATCAAGGATGGAAGAACCAACCAACTATGATATAGCAAAATTAGACCCAAAATGGTGCAAAGCAATGGAACAAGAACTTCGTGCTTTAGTAAAAAATCAAAATTGGGAATTATATAATCTACCAAAAAATAAAAAACCGGTTAGATGTAAATGGGTGTACAAAATTAAATACAATAGTGATGGAACCATTGAACGGTACAAAGCTAGGTTAGTTGCTAAAAGTTATACCCAAACACACGGTATTGACTATCATGAAACCTTTGCACCCGTGGCTAAAATGAACACCGTAAGAATTCTTTTTTCTATTGCGGTTAATAAAAATTGGATTTTACACCAAATGGATGTAAAAAATGCATTTCTTCAAAGAACACTTGAGGAAGAGGTCTATATGTCTCTACCTCCCGGCCACAAAAAAGAAGGAATTCCTAACCTTGTTTGTAGGTTAAAAATATCGATCTACGGGTTAAAACAATCTCCAAAAGCATGGTATGGAAAACTTAGTATTTTCTTATTATCTTGTAACTTCAAAATGAGTCTAGCCGATTCATCCTTGTTTACTAAGCACAATGCTAATGGTACCACCGTAGTTTTAGTTTATGTTGATGACATAATCATAACCGGAGACAACCATATTGAAATTGAAGGTGTAAAAAGAAGTCTAAAACAAAAATATGAGATAAAAGATTTGGGCAAATTGAAGTATTTTCTGGGATAGAAATTGCTTATTCTTCGAAAGGGTTATTTATATCTCAAAGAAAATATATTCTTGATTTGCTCAAAGAAACCGGTAAATTAGGATGTAAACCGGCCATCACACCTATTGACTCAAACATAAAACTCAATGTCGAAGATGGTGAACCATTGAGTGATATAAATCAATTTCAAAGGCTTGTAGGAAAATTGATTTATTTAACCGTAACCAGACCGGATCTTTCTTTTCCCGTGAGTCAAATTAGCAAGTTTATGCATAAACCAATAACACCTCACTTGGATGCTATTGATAGAATATTAAGGTACCTAAAAGGATCTCCGGGAAAGGGAATTTGGATGAGAAAAAATGGCACTAATGCAATATGTGGCTATTCCGATGCAGATTGGGCCGGAAACTTCGATAGAAAATCGACAACCAGTTTTTGCACATTTGTAGGCGAAAATTTAGTCATATGGAAGAGCAAGAAGCAAAATATTGTGGCGCGATCAAGTGCAGAAGCCGAGTATCGTGCCATGGCGTCAACTTCAAGTGAATTGACGTGGATTAAGGAACCAATGCAAATGTTTTGCGACAATCAAGCGGCAAGGCACATTGCGGCAAATCCAATCTTTCATGAGCGGACCAAACATATTGAAGTGGACTACCATTACATTCGAGAAAAAATCCAAACTAAAGAAATAGAAACTCCATTTGTCAGGAGTGAAGATCAATTGGCGGACATATTTACAAAAGGATTAAGCACCAAGGCTTTCGAAAATATTTCATGCAAGTTAAGATTATATGATCTCTATAATCCTAGCTTGAGGGGGAGTGTTAAGAAATAAAAGTTAAAAAGGAATTAAGAATAGGGTCAGACCCATGAGGGTGTTTCTCATCATAGCCTATATTTAGAAAAAAAATAAAGAGTCACTGTACAGGAACTTCAATTTATTTTTTCTTTTATTTAGGGACTGTACCGTTACAAGTGTGTACGGACAGAGATAGATTACCGTTATGTCTCCTGGCTATATAAGCCTTGTAACAGTGACATTGAAACATAAGATCAGTAATAAAAAACTGTTCATCATATCAATTTCTCAAGAAATCTGACAGTTTGCTTCTGACATATATACAATGAAATTTAGATATCCGCTTGTGTTGTACCGGAAGTAGAGAAATGAATCATTTATCTCGGAAACCAACCAATTAGAAAATTGACATCTTTCTTAAACTAGCTACATATTTTATAATAAAGAGTAAAAGGGGTATTTTATAACTTTAAATTTGTTTCAATAAAAAAAAAACACAATAAAATAAGTAAATTTTGTGAGTTTCATGAATTTAGAAGGGCAAATATAATATTACGAGCTTTAGAGGGGGGTTCGTAATTTCAAAGTTTTTTAGGGGTATACATGAAATTTTTCCTATGAGATCTACTTGTTGAGTGATGTATTTATGTGCAGAATTTATAAACTTATGAATTATTTTAGTATAAAATCAGGTTTTGACAATTTGGACTCGTCGTTTGAGATCAATCCAATAAGTTTTGGAGCTAAGTTCTCCCCTTGATGATGAGCTTAAGAGAACTCTAGTTCTACTTATTACTCAATCTTTATTCCAAGAAAGTAATATTTATGTTCCAATAAATTAAATTTTATAATAATAATTTCTATTAAAGAATTCAACAGTCAAGTAAATTTTAAACGTAAATATATAATAAAAACTAATAATATGATAAATATGTGAAAGTTTCTAAAAAGATAAAAATATATATCATCTCTTAATGATGAGAGAAACTGGAAAAAAAAAATGAACTGTCTAACTATAATAAATAAAGAGATAGAATATAATTAAATGAATAAAGATACTAATTATGTGAAAACCTTCATATTTAATACCTTTTATAAAGTTGTAATCCGCAAGAACGTCCGAATGAATTTGAGACGAGGCCCAGTTTGAAGTTTACCCATTAAGGCCCAGCATTGTGTCCCTAAATATACGTCGGGCTTTGATCTCATTAATAAAAAAAAAAGCCAGTATCTTTAAGATAATATAATAATATTCAATATTTTCATACAAATTTAACATTCTTTTCTTCTATCTTCTTTTATAAGTGGATTGAAGAACGCTTTGTTTTCACGCATAATATTATCTTTTGTCTATCGTAGTCTTTCCTTCATTTCGTTGCTTAAAAAAAACTTTTAAGGATTTAGTTGAAATCGGTGACATGGTGACCTTTTTCATTTGACTATTTACTTGAAATTAGTGCTTTTTCTTATTTAAGAATTAAGGCGGAAGATAGCTGGAAAATTAAGAGAAGAGCAGCAAATTTTATCTTATATTTTTTTGAACCATTAGGATAAAGAAAAATATATTCTTATTTTTTTTAAGAAGAGCAACAGATTTGGAGCGGGCAGAGGAAGAGGAGGTAGTCTCCCTTCTAATAGGGTTGTCCCAATGGGAAGAGGATGCACTGGAGGATGTTGCTGTCACACAGGCCTCCACTGGTGTGGAAGATCCTATAGATTCAATGTCTGGAAACGACCCAGACTTGATTGACAAGAATGATGACTCTGTTGATTGGGACTCTATAGAAAATTAGGTTTTTCATACCTGTATTTGCTCCAATGTCATTTTGGTTATTTTGGGTTTTATGATTAGCTAGGTATCTTATGCAGCTCAGCTGCCTTTTGTTCAGAATTGCCTATACAGGTGCACTATGCTACAGTTGTATTACATTTTGAGTACTCTGCTTAGGTCTCCTCTTAGGATACCTATATATGCTGGTGCTTTTTTGGTTTCTAACAGAAATCGGTGGCATGCCATATTCTTCAAAAAAAAAAAAAGAGCAACAGATTTGGTTCGGTGAATCAATGCTTGAACCTGTTAATTTTCTAGAGGTAATTAAAGAAAGATAAAACAAATTGTGCTATATGAGTTGGAAGGAGTAGGAAAAGAGTATAACAGAAGCAAAGATAGAGAGGAGAAGGACAATTTTTGTTCATTAAATTATGAATCTATATGTTAATTTGACTGAGCGTAAATAATTGGGATTTATTAAACAAAACCAGTGAGGTTTTGACGAATAAATTTTCATTTTTATGTTTGAATGAGAAATTAATTAACTGTGAATTTGATGAGCAACACAACACTCATAATGGGGGGGGGTTGAACGGGTACGATACGGATTAAGTGAAAGCATTTTCATACCCATATATGTTATGATAACGAAAAAAAATCTTACCTATATTTATCTTTTTTAATATGGCACGGATCAAGTAAAAGTAATTGACTAAAAAAAGTGTCATTAACAAAGCAAGCTTTCCATAAAATATTTTTTAAAACAAAAGAAAGAAAAATTAATAATGAATATAACTAAATTTATATTATGAAAATTTTATTATATCATGTATCATCTCTGCATATAAATATATATATTTGCATATATAATATTAATTTTAAAATTTATCTTATAAAATAACAGATAAGAAATGATTTTTTTCTATACTCTTATTCATTATAATAAAAATAATCTTTACTTTATCTGTATCTAATAAGTTAACAAAAAAAAAAATCTTATCTTATAATTCGTTTTTTTCAAATATAATTCGGTCAAGAGTATCATTAACACCCATCTCTCTCTGTTGGAGTAAAAATTTAATGCATATTGCATATATAATTGCATATTAAACGTTGCAATAATGGATTGATAACTACAGTTGAGTAACTGATGTAACGGTGACGTATAACATGTTATGGGCATTTGATATGAAATCATGGACCATGGCCATCACATAAAGCTAAAATTAATTGTTGAATAAAACGAAAGAACCTGAAACCATTACTCAAGCGTCATTATTTTTTTAGAGCTTTTCTCATGCTCTCCAGGTGTTCGATTCAAAAATAAAAACCTTGCATCTGCCCCCCAAGAATTTGAACAGCAAGGCCAAGGACGAACCCATATAATATTAGCTATATAATATAGTGTTTGCATCTCTTCTTTTGTACCTCTAAATTAAATAATTAATATTCTCTGATTCGGTTTTTATTCGATTCAATATCTTATTCAAATGATACGCAGTTGATCGAGTTACATGACACGTAAAAATGCAAAGTACAAATTTAATAAATGAAAAGTATGTACGTAAAAATCTCTCCCTTACTATATTTATTAAGGTCGACGTTCAACCGACTTTAATTATTGAACTTATCTCTTTCGAAGGGATCTCAACCCTTCATTTTAACAAAGGCGGGCGGGACATATATATATATATATAATATCAATTTAAGAACTTTTAGAAACAAAACACGTCCAAAAATTCTGGCACGCATCCAAATGTCTATTTGTCTCCTCTGATATAGTTCACTTATCTCTTCCCAAATTATTCATTCATTCATTTATTTTTTTAATCACCGCCTTCTTTCTTTCTTTCTTTCCCATTCTTAAGAATGTTTCTATATAATTAGCAATTCATTATGGCCATATTTGATTGTGCAGTAAAATTAATGAGGATTAAATTACTTATTCTATATTACTCCTTATATTTTATATCTTGTTTGGCACCAATTTAAAATCATTCAACTTAATATGGATTGAGCGACTCCTTTTCATGACTATGTCTATGTGAATCTGTGTTTTTGTTTTATTTTCATAATACAATATTTTAATTTTAGCGACGTTTGACACAGAATGACGAACATACAATTAATGAAAAATCAGTACTCAATTTTACGATAAAAATTATTGTCAAATTAAATTCGTCAAACAAGTTCTTTATATTTGAAATAAAAGAAAAATATATAACTATTGAGGATAAAAAATTCCAACTCAAGTTTTGAGATACTAATTAAATGATATTTTTTGCGCCAAAACTTAATCGTCCAGGTTAAATCCGAGATGGATTGTATATTTCTTCGCTAAAAGGTGGTTAATACACTGAAATTAGAGTTTTCTATATATTAAAATATGCATGTTTAAAGTTTCGGCAAAGTGCATCAATATATTCTTATCAAAACAACAATGATACACCAATATTTTTATACCCTATAGTTAATTTCAACGGTGGTGCATCTATGTATCATTACAAAAACATTGATGATATACTTAAGTTTTGTAAACTCTCATATCAAAACTTCAATTTGTTTTGAAAAAATATTCCTATATATTTGCATAGAATGCGCATCACACAGAAATGGTACGTAGAATAGGTTAAATTTTATGCATATCTAATTCGTGTGCCGCCTTTGAAGTTGGTGCGGACTAAATATGCGGTCTTATTAAGATCTGAAATTTGACCAATAAAACTCTAACTCTAGAATATGCGGTAAATAAAATTATTTTCTTCCTTCACCGAACCAACGGTGCAATTAATTAATAGAGCTATTTTTTTGTAAATAAAAAAGAGGAACCACGCAGTGCTCTTTTATTTGAACTTTTTCTAGTTTAATTCTAATTAAAAAAAAAATTCTCAGATTATCATCTTTAATACAAAAACGGATAATTAAAAAAAAAATCTCAGATTGCCATCTTTAAAGAAACTCATGGTTTAAAAAAAAAGACATTGGATCTAGAAATCTGAGCATAGCTATTTATCATTTTTTTTCTTCTTCTTTCAATTATAAACCGTACATTTTAGACACAAGATTAAGTAGTATTAAATAATTAAATTAATGATAATTATTCTTAGTAGGTTTACTTTAATAATATCATGTATAATATATACAGAGAGTGTTTTCTATGGACATAAGGACCTATTTGTAAAATAAACATATTTTTATTTTCAAAGTTCAAACAGTCAATCCGAACCGTTCATCTTGTTCTCCATATTAATATGTGCTTGGAGACCAAATTTTACATTTTTCTGAATTTTTTTACTATTTATTAAGATGGGTACAAAATTCAATGGTCTGAATTTGATATTTTTTGTACCTATCTTAATAAATAGTAAAAAAATTCAGAAAACTCTAAAATTTGGTCTCCAAGCACATATTAATATGGAGAACAAGATGAACGGTTCGGATCGACTGTTTGAACTTTGAAAATAAAAATATATTCATTTTACAAATAGATCCTTATGTCCATAGAAGTCTTTGCCATATATATATATACATTTGTTGGTTTACTTTTATAATATCGTGGATAAAATAAATTTTGCATCATAAATATATTCAAATCCTTACGATTATATACTTAGAAGTAACTTATCAAGAATTGAATTATCATATTAATATATAATTATCAAAACCGGATGGATGAGTTTTCTTTAAGTTCGAACTCAACTAATTATTATGCTAGGAATTAGTTTTTGATTTAGTAATTAACTAAAGACCATACTTAATTTCATGTTCGAAATTTGAAAAGAGATAAATGTTAGATACAAAATGGTTAGATAAATGTTGTAGAGATAAGTTAAATAATTAATATGTAAACAAACTTAAAAAAAAAAGGTTAGATAAATGATTTAGACCGTATGATCAAAATTTAAAGAGCTCAGTATATGTAATTATAAGTATATAATCGATATTTTTTTGATCCGAGCGGGGCTGCCTACCCTCCTGGATTTTGAGTTTTAGTGGATATTTATCGGTTTCAACTGGCTTTGCTCCTCCCTGGAAATTTTTTTGCCCCCCTCTGAATGTTTAATTGATAATTCGAGTTAAATTTATAGTTAAAATTAAAATAAATTTCTTGAAATATGATTGGTAATTATAATTACAAGTTAAAATATCATAAATTATAAGTTAAAATATTATTTTTTATCAAATACCTAATTAGTTAATGAATTTAAATCCAATTAGCTATTTAAATCCGATTCGATATTTTTTTGATCTTGCTGACGAAAATTCTAAATCTGTCCTGTATATAACTAGTGTAGAACAACTAAAGTTGCTAGGTTCATGGGATAAAATAAAGAGATGTCACGAGAGAGGTTGTCGTTCTTTCGTTTTCTTTTCTTTTTAGCAAAAGAAGGGTTGTCTTTTTATTTTATATATTATATTATTATTTAAATGAGTGAAAAGAAGAAATAATTTTTTTTTTTATCTCACATATATTGACCTGAAGCGAAGGCGAGCCCCCCTAGACCCCACGCCATTATCGATGTATACAGAAAGAGACAGCCAAGTGCAAACTACAAATTAGGATTGTTGCTGGTAGGAGATAGAAAAAGGAAAAATGAAAATCCAATGAAGATCTCGAACAAAACATGCAACGCTATCAAACAATTGGCAATTGACACCTGTGCTCTTTAATTTGGTTATGCTTTTTGTTGCTAGACAGATGTGCAAGGGTGAGTATCCTCTGAGATATCTCAATTTTTGCGTGACCGACGGTGCCTATTCGGGGAACCGTGGGGGACCAGTATTATTTGAGCTTTGAGATTCGTGCAGAATCTATTTGAACGATTGATATATTCCGAAAAGTCACGCAAAGTTTGAGATATCTCAGAGGATGCGAATTCGATGTGCAGTATGAAGTATGGAACAGCTCAACAGCCTATTTCTTTTCTTCTTAATTTGACACCAATTTTTCAGTGGCTTTTGTAGTTGGTGGAATCAGGAATAGAAAATATATTTATAATTTAGATATAGTTTGAGTGTTGTTTATTATTTTATTATATAAATCATATATTAAACTGGTATTTTTATAAATAAAAAAAAAATTATAAATTTCGTCAATAATTAATCAGGAAACATTTTATATAGTTTGCTGGTTGCATACTTGCATGACTTGAGGATACAAGTGTTGAATACAAAAGGTCAATTTTTTTAAAATACTCTCACTCAAAAAATAATAAACCAAAAAACTACGAATTTACGTGAAATGATGGCTCCATTTGGAGGGCTGCCGTTTCACGTTGCAACCCCACAAAAATCAAAATTTCCAATTGTTTCGGATGAAAATTTATTGATTTATTTAATAATTTTCAAAAATAGAATTAACAACTAATAATTTGAATATGTTAGTAAGAGCATCAAACAAAATAGAAAAATATCTTATAATTTAGATGTACTAGAAAGACTATGAAATATTTTTCAGACGTGATATTTTCCGGTTGTAAAAATAAATAAATTATTTCTTGGTGTTACTAGAAAAAATTAAAAATGCTTTGGATCTGAATTATTGATCTTCGTTCAAAAGTCACTTCTATGTAAATAAAAAACTATTGTGCTTCTTCTAGTATATTCAAATTCTAAGGTACATCATCTATTTTGAAAAAATAAATGATTTGCCATCATTATGAAATATCAAATCTTTTTTTTTCAAAAATAGATGGAGTATCTTATAATTTGAATGTACTAGAAGGATCACAATAATTTGACTTTTAAACCGGAATCAATAATTCAGATCCAAAGTATTTTTTCCAATAATTCACCAAAAAAAATTGATTTTTTGTATTTTTGCGGGCGCAACGTAAAATAGCAGCCTAAAAAATAAGGCCGTCATTTCACATTGCGGTCTAGAAATCTAGAATCATGTAAAAATAGTGGTATTAAAAATTTCGGTAAAATAATCTATAATTATGTAACAATTATGATATTATTTTTTGTTGACGGTATATTTAAAAATTTCGGCAAAAAAAAGTGAATTGTTAACAGACTATATAGATTATAATTGTATCATATTTAAATCTGATTTTTTTTTTTGGTTATTTCGCCGAGTTACTGCCAAACCTAAAATTTATTATAATGACCGTGATATACCATAAAGAGATTATTACAATTGTTTTTGTTGTCACGTATTATATCACCTTTTCTTCTGCACCATATTTTCAAGTTCAAAATTTTAACAAAATTTATTAATTTTGATTTTATAGACAAAACTGGATTTAAGGTTTAGTTAAAGGTGGTTAAGTAATCCTTATAATTTTAAAATTTTAATTATGTTCTGTGTATACTTTAACTCTCTTCATAAAATAACAAATGTTTTTTGTAGTCTAGTGTTTAGAGTTTTATTTGATGTTTGAAATATTTTGAGTTCAATTCTCCGTGAATATAATTTTTTTAAGAATAGCTTAGTATAAGATACATAGATCAACACAAATAAACGTGTCAACTAAAAAAACAATCGATAAAGTTTATGTAAATTTTTATTCATCTTAACTATAATTTCAGTATGAAAATTGAAATTGTTTGCCATATGGCTGTATCACTACCTATTAATATCTCAAAATTTCATGAATTGTGATTCGTTAACAACAGTTTAATTATTTTAAAAATTTAATAATAGTTTTTCAGGTCATGTTAAAAAAAATTAAATAAATAAATTATATACATAATATTTTTCTTATAGATTGATCGTGTATCATTTTGTTCTGCAACTTAAATATCATTTGATGTTTAATCAAATATTGTTAATATAGACTATTGTAATTTTATATTATTTAATTAACGATAAAACTTAAATCAAATTTTATCATAAGGTTTATCATAACTATTAAATTATATTTTAGTTACTGCTACCGATTTTGACATTGTAAATTATTTTTTATAATTATTAAAGTGTCAAGCTAGTATGATATCGGTGTCATATGATACTAATTTTAAAATTAATTGGATAGACTTCAAACATTTAATTCAAACTTTCAAACTAATTTACTTTATGAGTAATGTGTTTAAATACAATTTTTTTTTATATTTTAGAGTTATTTTAGTATCAAATCAAGAAGTCAAAAATATTAAAAATGAGTGCATTAAAATTAACTTAAAAACTCACACATTTGACTGCTTGGCTTGATACTAAATAAATTCAAAAAAAAATATAAATTTTACATGTAAATGCACAACTAATGAAGTAGATCAGTCTGATCTGTTTGGATTCACCGTTTAAAGTCGGTTCGATAGATTTTGGAGGTGGTGTTATATAGACTGAAATAACACTCATACTAGCTAGACTCATTATTAAAGTCATCAAATTAATTTATTTGTCGAGTAGAACTAGGGTGTTCCTAAGTTCACCAACTTTCTTTGTGAACTCAACTCTAAAATCTATCAGATTGATTTTAAATGACGAATCTGAACTGTTAAAACCCATCTACTTTACGAGTGATGGATCTACATGCAAAAATTTTAAAATTTTAAATTAATTTTGTATAGAGTCAAGTAGTTAAAAAAACATTTAAAAAAAAATGAATGCATTGAAATTAATTTATAAATCTTTTAATTTGACCACTTTACTTTATACAAAATTAATTCGAAAGATTAAAATTTGTACATGTAAACACATCACTCATAAGATAGACAGATTTCAACAATTCGAATTTATCATTTAATATTAATCCAATAAATTTTAGAATTAAATTCACAAAAAAATATTTAATCAACTTAGGAACACCTAGTTCTACTCTTATTTGTCAATCTATTTTTATTTGTCAATCAATCTCACAAAATTTAATTTGATGCCCCCCCCCCCCCATATAAAATTACTTTAACGGTGGTAAATTGGTAACGTGCAATTTGAAAAACCAACACAGCGCAACAATAAATTACCAAGGACCACACTGACACTATTATTTGCAATCTCCTGGAATCGAATAAGAACAAAGCGCAACAAGGGACCCCACACAATTATTTGGACCAATGACAGGTGAACACATCCCTACCTCACAAATGACCCCAACGACTGTGACACTAGCACCACCTCTCCCCCCACCTCATATCCTGCCTCCTATCCCAAACAAAAACAACACTATCCTCCCCATGCTGCCATGCAAATGCGGTGCTAAAATTAGCAATCGTTTCCTATTGGATGACACAGGATGTTGCCTGTTCCGACCGTACAAACAATCATGAGAGGTAAAATGTATACAGTAGAAGCGCGAAGCAGCAGATTCAGGAATAAAGGGTTAAAGAGAACTTCCATCTGCGGCCTTTGTTGTGTGCTGTCCGCTGTCTACTGGTTTGCACACCCTTATCAGGCCCTGTGACAAAATATGTAATATTTGTTTACGAAATGACAAAGACATATTCAATAAGTTTTTTTTTAATATCGATTGAGTTTTAAGTATAGTATTTTTTTTTAAATTTTGTGTGTACGTGTCAAAATGTTGTCCTGACAGAACAAATTTATAGGTTTTAAATTTTATATTAAAATAAGCAAAATATTTTGATACATCTTAATAGGTTCATGTATCCTATTGTTTATAAGAACAAAAAAGAAAGATCTTTCGTAAAGGCATCAATAGAGGAAATAAACAAATTTCAATTGAAATATAAATAGACCAAATACAATTAGTTTTTTTTATTTAGTTTTTTTTAGGGATTAAGCTAAAAAAAATAAGATTGTAAATTTGTGAAATATCTTCAATTTTAATAATTCAACAGTGAAAATCAAACTAAAATATTTTTTATTGAATTTTTTTTTAACAGGACCATTGTTATAAATACCATTTTGAAAAATTATTCTAACAAGATCGTTGTTATAAAATCCATTTTTGAGGGTTTTTACAAAAAAAAAAAGAAAAAAAGATCGTTGGAATTAAATTTATTAATAGGAATGTTTATTTTTCAATAGGGCTAGCAAAATAAAATAATAATACAAAACATGTATAAATTCTTACTAATATGTTGTCTGAGGGTCTTATTGCAACGCTGCACATTTATTGCTATATATTTGAATCATTTATACTGATTTTATTGTGTTACATACAAATTTTTAGTAGTAATATTTTGTGATATATATATTTTTCATTTATTGTGATAATTAGGGGTGCACAAAGTGGGATCTGATTAGAAAGCGCATGAGCTAATTTATTTGTGGGTGGGATGCCACGGAAGGGTCCCGAAAGAGGCCACGCGTCCTCCTATTTTTGTCACCTGTCGCCTCGCCTTTGTCCCAATCTTCTCCCATCTCACCACTCATCAAGACTGGTTGCAGAATTTAATATATGGATCATAGTATGTTAGTTAATACGCTGAATGATTTGCTGGAAGAAAGTCCACATGTAATCTATGCACCAAGTTCACGAGTAAAACATCTCCAACGACCTTTGGAAAGAAATAAGCCGACTGCCTACATAAGGACATAAAAACTTCAACAACATTACTATCTTTAGCAAAGTTGCCTAAATTGAAAGTAGCATGGAAGGGGATGGTAACAATCGCAATAGCATGAGTGCTGTCAATGGATTTGTTCGTGCAGGAGCAGGAGTCAGCAACGGTGGTGGCGGCGGGGACGTGGCGGCGGCGGCGGCGGCGCCGTTTGTGGTGAAAACATATCGGATGGTGAACGATCCAGCGACTGATTCGGTGATTTCATGGGGAAAGGATAACAATACCTTCATTGTGATAGATCCCTTTGTTTTCTCTCAGACACTGCTCCCGGCACATTTTAAGCATAGCAACTTCTCTAGCTTCGTTCGACAACTCAATACTTATGTAGGTAATTTTTATATTGGTAATAAATATTAAATATATTCAGATCAAATTAATCTCTACGTACGTACCCTGAATTTTTTGTTTATATATGATCATTAATTTGTTTTTAATTCGTTTCTGGGGTTAAGGGGTATGATATGCAATGGCAGAGTTTAATTGATCAATATTTTTTGGAGCTGCACCACACGCTACTAATTAAAACTTGTTAATGAATATTTGTAGAAGTTGTTTTTTTTTTTTTAACAACAAAATTGTAGAAGTTGTAGCTCCTAATCATATTTCTTTTTTGAGAGGGAGTGGGCTGGGATGGAGGTAGTGAATTCATTAAAACACATGACACACGAACACGACATGCGTGGCCTTCCATGCCGGTAGACGTGCTTGCCTGAGTGATGGAGCTGTGGACCAAGGCACGGCATGAACACAGGTGAACACCCCCAGATAGAAACAGATCGGCACAGGTCGCATTGAGTACTGAACCAAGTGAGATTGGCATGGACAATCTGCTCTAATGAGGTAAGCCACAAAATTATGCTTAAAAAGAGAATTGAGTAAAACTAGAATGTCTTTAAGCTCATTGAGCCTTTGGTGACTTTAAATGACGAATTTAAACCGTTGAAGTCATCTAATTCAAGAGTCATGGGTATACATGTCAAAAATAAATTTTTGAATTAATTTAGTATAAAGTCAAGTGGTAAAAAAGCAAATTTTAATACGTTTATTTTCATCATTTTATGACTGCTTGACTTTATACTAAATTATTTTGAAAATTTATAAATTTGACACTAAATGTTTTACGAGTGAAGTAGATCGGTTTCAACTTTTTGGATTCATGATTTGAAGTGAATCCGATGGATTTTAGCACTCAAGAACACTCTAGTTTTACTTAAAAAGCGTGATTTGAATCCAGGACCCACGAGTATGGAATCGGACCCTTAACTATATATGAGGTAATTCACACTTGTGACATGTTCAAATTTAACATGATTATATCATTTCTGTAAAATAATTCTGGATACATGCAAACACGTACCAATACGGCGTGTCAAGACGTGTATTGTTCTACAAGTATCGTGTTTGGTTTTTGTCCCTTGTATACGACACGGCTAATCCAACCCCCGTGTCTTCACAACATTGCATGTCTGACCAACTTGACCGATTTGACATGTGCAGGCACGACACAACATTTCACTAGAGGCTGGTTCCGTTGAATTCGGATCCCCCATTACCTGAGGTGCAATTATTAAATTTGGACCGTTCTTTGGCACCGGATTGAGTTTGACCCGGTTGGAACTAATACGGGCCATCTGTTTATATACATTGCACCTCAGGTACTTTGGGGATTTGGACTCGGTTACAGTCATAATGCTAAATATATGGATGAGCTTATGACCAAGGTTTTCGTTTAATTGCAGTGTTGTGGAATAATTTGGGAGGATACACATTAATGAGATGTTGAACTAATTTACCATGGGGATGCATGGGTTAAAAAGCTAAAACTAACTGGTAAAACTTCAATCAGACAAGAATTCAGAAAACACTGATGCGATGTACGCTTCTTTTATTTCTTTCTTTATATTGTGGCGATGCACCTACTTTGAACGTGTTAGTTCATATAAAGTGACTGAAGTAATCTCACATAACTGTAAATTTGTTTCTCCAAGATGTTTGCAATGAGCCAATATAAACAGTCTGCAAGTGTTCTGAAAATTCTGTTACCGTGTAGGGCTGTTGCTTTTTTTTGGTGTGCAAAAGTAATGGCCCTTTGATATTGTTTTTCTAGGTAGATGAACTCTATTTCAGCTTCTTTTTAGGATAAATATTTGAAGAACTTTTCATGGAAGGAAGGTTGTGTTTATCTTGGTAAGAGAAAATAGTCATTTTTGTCTACTAATTTAGTATTAAACAAAAGATAAACTGAGTTTACAAAGAGAGAAAAAGAAATGAAGAAAAAAGAAAGAAGATTCAAGCCCACTTTGATCACATCCATTAAAATTTAGTAAAATCCTATAATTGTCATCGGATGCTTGTTTTGCCAATCAATGATAATTTTTGTCATCTACCCATCAATTTATTTAAATTTAAACCTTAAGTTGATTGTCAAAATTGGAAATCTTAAGAGATAATTTAAAATTTTTGTTTAGATGGTGATATTTCTAGTAGAGGAATTGATAATAGCAAAAGTTTGAGCAATATGGTTGTTGTTGGAGACACTTGGCACTAGGGCTATAAATGAGGCGAGTTTGAGCAAGTTACCTCCAACTCGTGCTCAGCTTATTTAGTAAATGAGCAAGTCAACTTCGAGTTGGGATTGCAATAAGCAACTGTAAAGCCAACTCGAATTGGCTCACAACTCGCTTATAACTCATTTGACCAGTCATTTTCCTTAGTTATAATTATATACTAACAAGAGTTTATCTAAAAACAAACAATTCAAACATAATTAATAAAACAACTAACAAAACATAAAATCCCAACAAAAGTTTAGGAGTCATTTAGAAAGGCATAGGTTTTGTTATGACGAATTTTGTATAACTCGAGTTGTCAATGAGCGAGTTGAGAATGCTCAAACTCAGCTCATTTATTAGCCAATATCAATATCAATCAAATTAATATCCAATCTAATATATTAGATTGTGTAATATAAAAGCCTAACGGGGAGTAGAATAATTAGAAAATATGATACGGCTAATTAGCCTATTAAACCCGTGTAAGCAATGTCATGAATAATCAACCAAACAATGAAATGTTCTCTCTTTCAATTCAATCTCAAATTCTAACAATGGTGGAATGCTACATATAATGCATTGTTTTCTTTTGCCAACAAAAAAAATGTTTTGTTTTCCGTCAAGAAATAAGTACTTAAATTCAAGTGTAATTAATCTATTAAGCTTGTTGACAGAAGTTTATATATATATATATACCAACAGAGGGAGGACAGTATTTTTCCCAAAATAATATTGTGATATTTTGATAAAATGCACATCCTTTTCTGGGCTTTTTAGCAGCAGCTAACTCGGTCTCTGGTGTGCTTAATTTGAGAAATTACCCTAAAACTTGAGTAATATTGTAGTAGTAATTCTTTAATTTGTAGTATATTGCTATAGCAAACTGTACAAATTTATGTTTAGGTAGGAAAATTCAAAATTGCAACTACAGTAAATTCTAATTAACTTTTTGTGTATATGATTGTAGCTGTGAAAGACACAAATAAAAATTATTCAGAGCATCATTGCTGTGAGTATATCTCTGTTTTTTTTTTTTTTTTTTTGTAAAAATATACCCTTTCATGGTAGTATATCTTTTCTTGACTTGGTGATGCCTTGGAAATTTTTCTGGGTACATTCAGTGGCCCTTTTTATACTTATTATCATGTTCTCATTCTCCAATATAATATGAACCTGCAGTCTTTCAAGGCATAAATTCCGCACTAATTAAACTCACTATTTAACATATCAGGGTTTCAGAAAGGTTGATTCTGACAGGTGGGAATTTGCACATGTCTCTTTCTTGCGGGGCCAGACCCAGCTTCTCAGGCACATTGTCAGACGTAATAGTGGGGCCTCTGGTGGTAAGAAGAAAGAATTAGATGGAGGTGAAGGTGCCTTAGATCATGACGACAGCAGTACAACAATGGTGGCTATGGAGGTGGTGCGCCTGAAGGAGCAGCAGCGTGTTATTGATGACAAGGTGGCACTGATGTGGCAACGTGTTAAAGAGACCGAGCGCCGGCCCAAGCAGATGCTGGCCTTTTTGGTAATAAAAGGTTTATTTAATTTGTTTCTATTCTCTTATGAAGGAAATGATCTTTTACCAGTTATACCTTATTATGAGTTTATATAGAGTTCTTAGCAGTCCTTTGATGGTGATGATATTTTCAGCTAGCAATTGGATGGGAACTCTCAATTCTGACACTCACAAACATAAAATAAACAAGAGTATATCAGCCAGTCAACTTGAAAATAAACAATCTCACACAAAATTTATAAGTTCTATTAACATGACATTCAGCTATAAAATATGTCCATTCTGGAGCTTCTTTCTTGTTTTTCTACAAAATGGGTGAAATTGTCCGATTATTATTTTTTATTCTTAATTATGTCATCATATTGTCCCAATATTTTTAGACTAGCTAGAAGTATTTTTTTGAACCAGTAAGCTCTCTGTACAACAGGTAAAGGTAGTTGGGGATGCGCAAATGCTTCAGCGCCTGGTGGGACCTGTAGGAGATGATGGCATTATGGGTGGGACCCCAGTACCAGGAGAGAAACGGGCCCGACTTTGCGTTGATGATGCGACCAACTCTGGCCAAGATGGCAACATGAATTCTTGGCCATTGGATATTGATCAAGGGATGCTTAACGATAGTTCCCTGTTAGGTTTCGGAGACTTGAATGTAAGCACGTCAATCCCGACTGTCAATGCTGGTGCATTTTGGCCTGGAGATGGAGTTTGTGGTGGTGGTTATGATCCATACCATTTTCAAATTAACTAAAGATGCTAACTATAAGCAGGTCTATATTGGTCTTTTTTTGTTTGTTTAATCTTTAGGTTAGGCGGGGAACAATTAGGTCTTTGTATCTTGTTTCTTTGCATTTCATCAGTTTGGTTTTCTTGTTCTCATGTTTTGTACTGGGCACCCAGCAATAAAATTGTGGTTATTTATTGTTCCAACCCTGGCTTTGTTCATGGAGTAGGGGGTTCGCTTAGACGATATTTATTTTCATAATTTTCACGATATATTTTTAAACAAGATTAAATAAATTCATATTATATAAGATATGATATATGAATAATATAAATATGTTCATATTTGTTGGATTTTAAATTTAAATTTTATTTTTAAAGATTAAAAACAATAGTATTTTCAAGTGGTTCCTCTCTTGTTAACTTGTTCATTTAGCCAATATACGACATTTGATTGTACGATATTAATTATTATGCATACGAAAAATCTCGATGGACGTCCCTAAAAAGTGCTGCCAAACAGCTGTACTTTTGCAACTTTGGAAGTAGAAAATAAATGGCAGGCCAATTCAGAAGTGAAACAGTCTTAACTTTCTTTGATAAAGAAACCAAAGAGTTTTGATCCAAGCAGGTGTTTAACTACTTGCTTGAAAAAGAAAGCAGGTAAGCTAATATTTTTCTACAGGGCCTTATCCTTTACGACAAGAGAATGTTCATAGGGTTATAGAGGTAAGAATTTCAAAATTTTAAAATTTGCCTGTTCATCACATTCACTGGATTGGTGACAAACTTTCAGCTCTTCTCATATCATAACCTGAAACATCAGCCTGGTCAGTAAGTTCTGAAGGAGTTTTTTCTATGAAACATTGCTGACAGATAAACTAAACTATAATAAAACGCAGTTTGTGCAAATAGTGAAAGCAGCAAGGGGCTTTTCAAAAATTCATTGGAGAAGCTAAATATATGCATCTGTAGATAAATGAAGCTCGTATTAAATTTAAGAAGGCTTACTGGAACACATTTGTGCGGTTACGAGATTGATTAGACCGATTAACTGGAGTAAAAATAAGATCCCTCAAGGTGGCTGCTGGGTTGTTTGGGCCTGAACCAAACCCAGCCGCATTGCTCAAACTGGGTCCAAACCCGGCTCGGGGTGGCAGCATTCTGCTGACAGCCTCAACCGGGCTTCTATGGGATGTGCGGGCTGGTGATCCACCCGAAATATCAAATGGGCCTCCTGATAGTACGTTCTTGGTGTTTGTGTGCCTTACAGGTGGGGCCCACGCCTCCTCTCCTCTTCCTGGAGTTTCAGGAATAAGATTGGACCCATCTGCAACACATAAATAATCTGATATTCTTCTTTTGCAGTTCTATTTTTTACTAAATATATTTTTAAACGCTGTATGATCATATATTGGATCAGATGTGATTCTCCTTGAAAGCAGATCAATAAAACTGGGAGATTTTAATTGGTTATATGTGCCACTATAAGAAGTACTGTAGACAGCACAGAATTGTATTGATAGTGCGATTGATTAAGAATTTTGTCATCAATTGCTTAAGCTTTATTTGATATCCCTAAAAAATTATGTTGCAGCAGAAATACAAAATCTGACTTTAGAATTATAACTTGGTCAAGAAATTAATTAACACAGATTACCATGTCTGAGAGGTGGTTCCCTCTGCATCATGTTACCCATTCCAGAGAACAAATCAGGCTGGTTTCTTAGGAAGCTTTTAGCTGGTTGAATTGCTGAGCGCTTGGCTGACTCGTACTCTTGTCGTAACTGATCATACAGCTCATCCAATTTCCTCTTCTGCCTGATGAAAGCCAGAATAATTAAATATTGATATGGTGATAATAATCATTACATATTTAAATAGCATCGACAAACATTACAATAATGTTATCTCAGTTTCATACATCTGAATCTGAAGGTTTGTAAATAACTGATGAGCACTAATGTATGTACAAGTTTGTAATATAAATTGACTGGCACCAAAAATAATCAAGCACAGTACAAATCAGTACAATATCTACTGGTTATGGTACCACGACAGTGCTTTGTTTTAAATTCTCTTCTAGGATGAAAAATGCATTACCACTGCATTAAGCTTTGGTTGCACCTCAGTTCACCAAAATATTCACCAATAGAACCTAAGTATAAATGCTAACATAAATGGAACTGATACGGATAGAAGTCCAGTACTCCCTGGGCACATAATCTGACTACTGACACAACTTTATATTCCTAAAATAAAATTCAGATCAACCTGGATTTTTCGGAGTATTTCTCCTGAAGCTCCTGTTTGTCTTTGGTCAGATTCTCCAACTCCTGCTGCATTATTTGGCACTTTCTGGCCAGTTTCTGGTATGCACTGTGCACCTCCTCCATTTTCTCTGTGAATTTTGCTTGCATGGCCTCACATTTTTGTCTGTATTGGCTGACTATATTGTTCATTTTGTATTGCATCTCAAGTTCCTTCTGACCAATGTAGAACATGATGCTTTTGTACATAGCCTTCATAACTGATTTATATTTTTTAAGGAATGAACTTTAAAATTCTATTTTGGTTATTGTTAAATGCAACAGTATGAATAACTTTAAAATTAAAGTGCAGTTTTGTATATGACCATAGAGTAACAAATTGTACATTATAGTAAGAAATAACTTTTCATAAACCCCTGTATAAACTATGTATGGTACTGAAAAGTGAAATAACTCATTTACATATGTAAAGGATTATATATATATATATATAACTTGAGCCCCTTATCTCCTTATAAAAAGGACCCAATTTATCCTTTTGGGCAACTTATAAAGTATAATTTATTCCTTTTTCATATAAAAGTATAACAATACATCACAAAATAATCACCTACTTTTTAAGGGGATAGATATATTTCCAGAATTATGTAGGGTTATAAATGGTATTCTGGTATTCTACTCATATTTTTGCAGGATGCATGCAATGCTTCCAAAGTCTTTAGGTAACATATGATAATTCTGCATATATAATGAGTTTGGCAACTGTTAATTGTTAATAGCTCGAGTTATAATGCTAAATTGTAATGACAGGATAAGCAACTGTTAAAATAGATACTCATTAACCATGTGGCAAAATCACCCTGTAAGTATTTTTCTGTTTAATGAAAATTTAGTAGGCCTTTGGCCTGCTACTTCCAACTAAATGTGTTGTGCGATTAAAAAGGATACGGATCTCTGGAGATACTCCAGCCATTGACAACTGAAAAGAAGAGGTCACATTTCAGAGGGGTATGCTGCAGAATTTTTTTTAAAATCAGAAATAGTAGAAACCAAAGATGTTGGATATATCTTACATTTATCCATTCTTCTCCAGGGTTCATCTCAACTGGTCGCATAAGGCTGACAAACAGAAAATATGCCTGCTTAAGTATATAAATTTATTTATATTTCAAGTATTACTAAACTGCGACTATCTAAGACCAATTGGTGCAGCAAGTACACCGAACAAAACATATCAGTTCCTGGTCAACTGTAAAATTTTGTTGATTTTTAGTGTCTTTTTAATGGTACTTGGCACCCTGTTGGTCAACATAAACTAAGGATGAACTACAAAATAATGGTTCAAACGCGTGAGTAATACCTAAGTTGAGGTAAATTCAGTACAAGGGCAGGCCAGCATACCAATGATATCTGGTACAGTAACAGGTGGTTTGTCGTAGATACCAATGTCTATTAAACAATGTAATTTTTTTATGAAACCAACATTTTTCAGCCTCCCTTCTAAAATGAAATTACAGATATAAGGTTACCCCCCCCCTCCCAATCTCAATTTTCTGCTCCACCCCTGCTAGTCTACTGTTGTTATAGATTGCAGAACTATTGGTGTGAAATATAAGAAACCTTTTAGAAAGCACTTGATCGCAAATTGGACAGGCACCATCACTATTTAGTATCTTATTAGCATCTTCTGCACCTTTCTCTATGTTAAGGATTTTCAATAATTCTCAAACAATCATGGGTATCATCTCATCTGGAACCAAGTTTTCAGGTACAATTTAATTTAAAAAAAAAATAGGGAAGAATTTTACAGCCTTCTTCTTTTATTTTAGGGGGAAAGAACTTAAGGTCGTTGTCTTCTTACAATACCACCTACTATATATCCTCATTTGGAAAACACTGTTTAATTGTGGAATTTACAAAAAGAAGGCACCATTTTAAAAGAAATTCTGACCAAATTATCTTTTTACTTATATAAATTCTTTGGCAAATTTGCCCTTCATTATCTCTGCTCATTATCATTCGGAGAATAAGACCTTGCGGAAATAAGACAATTAATCAGTAAAGTAGGAGGTAGGAGGTGATTAGATGTTGGGGGGAACTATTTTATTTTTTTGTTTCCAGTAATATTAACATAGGTGGAAATGTGGAAATTACTGAAGAGGAAAGTGATCATTATTTTTCAGTTTTTTTTAACAATGAATGTTCGAATTGGTAATGGTATTCTTTGCCCAAGAAAATCCTTTAACCAAATTGCTTATTTCTAAACATTTGTAAAAAGTTATACAAACTGTCTTTCTTCCAACGAAGACTTAATATTGAGAAGGCTTAACCTGAAAATCCAGAAAAATTCTCAATTAATTCAAAGAGGTCAAGAAAATTTAGGATACACAATAGATGGCCACAAGTTGTTGAAATAGCTCGGCTTTCCAATTCTCTCCAGCAAGCATTGCACCTCATCTTTTTTCTTCTTATTGCACCTCTGTACAATACGAGTTGAACTTTGACCTGCAATAAACAAAAAGATAACCATGTTTAATGAATGTTATATTTATGGTGGAGAGCATAACAAAAATGTAAATCTTTTGTCAATTTGGTTTATGAATAATTGGAGAGCATAACAAAAGATAATCGTGCACAATTGGTATTGGGGAAAGGATCTGCAACTAAGGTGGTTCTTCATTTGAGATAAAGGCAGGGGTCAAATCTTCCAACTTTAAATATCCACGAGGGATATTTCAACTGGGTTTGTCAAGATAATTCTTGAGTTTCTACTGGGAACTACTTGAAAGTTCCACTGTTAAAAGAGAAAACATTGAAGAACCACACTTAATTATATAAAATCTAATGCAAGCATACCCGTTAATAACGCCAATGAACAAAAAGAAACTCAGCAATGCATCAGGGGCTGAAGAAAGGTATACAAAACACGAATTATATCTCTGTTATTGATAATAATTTAAGTAAACAACATAGATTGATCTGATTTACAGATCAGATAAAGCTGTTTCCCTGCAAAATGTCAATCAAGTCTCTTACGTCATGGACAGATTGCAACAGATATATTGGATATACATTGTTTGTATTCTCCTATTACTATACCAAATAGGTTCAAGACCGCTTACTACTATAGCAAAAATAATACTTCTGAGATGTCACGTTACCTCAGTAAAATTATCTAACTTCATCTAATCTGACAAAAACAAATGAAGCATAATGGAAGGCTCCGAAATAAGAATGAAAAGCATCCTAATTTGAAATATAAGTTGGCAGATGTTGATATACCAAATAGAGAAGTCAGAATTGCTCATAGGTTCATCAAAATCCCATAAAGATTAAAAGGAAGAATACTTTAAAACTAGGAGAAATGATGAATCTCTAAGCATTTGTTGACAGAAGCACAGTTAAGCACATGGAAACAGCTGAATAATCACTAGTGTCATAGACAAACACTAAAATTTTAGAAGAAGTGAGGAATAACGAAGTTATCCTCCAGGTGACGCAAGTACCAGAATTAGCTAATAGATTTGAATAAAGTAGCAGTATATGATGGCATTAATGTAGAAGCACAATTGAGCAATCTCAATTAGTTACGTAAGCACGATTCAAGATGAAAAAGATAAAATACGATCAAGTATTGATATAAACTGAACAGGATTTGACTGTATTTATGGACAGGACAACACTAGAGCGTCAGCAATTATTCCTTTAATCAATAGACTCAAAATAAACTTGAAAAAACAGAGAAACGACGAGATATCTTTCCACATCAAGACAAGAGTCATAACCTCTACCATAGGCACGGGATCGGACGCTAAACATTAAATCGTTGTGAAACAGTCGCCGAGATTGCATGAGCGGGTGAACAAAACAGAAGAGCATAAACAGTGAGAATTGGTGAATAGAGATCTTACTTGTTAAGGATAGCTAAATTGCGAGATCTCTTCTAGTATCGTTAAAGAAAGAAGGAGCTTGTTTCAGAAAGAAGAAGAAGAAGAGAGAGAGGATCTGATCGAGGCAAAGAAGAAAGTGGACAGACGAATGGCGGCATCACAGTTTTTTATAGCCGGGAATTTGAATTTTGAGGGTCAATCCTGATTACATGATTACATCAGCGGACAGATCCGGATCAGTAATTTGGGTCTTAGATCTAGACCGTCCGATTCGAATCCGACGTTCCATCTCGCACGATTCACCTCGGGATGTGTGCTCCATCTCGCGCGCTCATCTCGAATCGGACGGTCCCGATTTAAAACCCAAAAATTGGGTTGCATCACTGGATCTCGATTCCAGCGGACAGCGGTCAACAGATCGATAGCTATCATCTCCAGTTTAATTGTTCTGGACACTTTGAAAATTTAGCAGCCGGCCAGAGGCTAGGGCCGGAGATCTGTGTTCGAAAATGGAGGGGTCGCCGGTTTTTTTATCTTTCTTTCGTCTGTTTTCATTTTTATTTCAAATAATATTTTTATTTACTCCGAACTGCGGCCTAACCCAATTGATCCAACAATGGGCTAGGTGGGCTTATATACTTATTTTGCTTCTTCTTTTTTCAATTTTGATCTTTCACCTTCTGGCAGCTACTGCCGACATTTTTTATTAATATCCTAGTTAAATAAAAATTTCTAAATATGCCACTAAATTATAAAAATACTCAAACCGGTCAATTATTGTCCGGTTTTTAATTTTTTTTCAAACCAAACCAATAACTGGCCGGTTCTAACTTTTTTAAATGTTATAATTTTTTTTATTAAATATTAAAAATGTATATATTTCTTTAAAATAGATAGAATAATATATGATTTCATTTATTCGAAAGACTACAACAAATAACTCAGATCAATATTTTTCAGACTGGATTTTTCACGGATAAAATATATTTTTTTTGTGTTATAGGAAAAAAAAAATATTTTGATTCTGAGTTATTGATCCCGGTTCAAAAATCACTTATAGATAAATATATAAAAAATTATGATCCTCTTTAGTACATTTAATTTTTAAGATTTTGTATATATTTTGAAAAAAAAAATTGTAATAAATGATTACATTGACAAAAAGTTAGATTGAATTTTTTTTTTTCAAAAATAGAAATACCACAATATTTTTTATATTTATCTAGATATAATTTTTGAACCTAGATCAATAACTCGTATTCAAAGTATTTTTTATTTTGTTCCAATAACACACAAATAAATATTTTAATTTTTCTTACAGCTGTGAAAAATACGGTCTGAAAAATATTGATCTAGGTTATTTGTTCTAATAAATCAAATTATACAGTATTCAATCTATTTTTAAAAAATATAAAAAATAATATTTTAATAGAAAAAATAAATAAATTATAACATTTTCTAAAAATGAGTTTAGAATCGGCCAATTATTGACCGGTTTTGAAAAAAAATTGAAAACTGGCCAATAATTGATTGGTTTGGGCTTTTTATAATTTCTGTCAAGAAGTGGACACATTTCGAATTTTTTATTTAACATAAAATATTAATAAAAATGTTGGCAGCTGCTGTCAGGCTTAAAAAAATGATATTTCAATTTACTGAATTGCTCTCATTTGTGTATTTTTCTTTTACTTGGGCTTTTTTTTCATTTTATTTTTTTTTTAACATTTTTTATGCATGCCTTTTGTTTTAATTGAAAGAAGCAAGGGCGGATCTACATGCATGTCGGAGGTGCTAAGTGATTCTAATAATTTTCATTTTTTTTTAGTTATGTATAGTTAAATTTAATTAAATTTTTGCTTTTTAAGCTTTTATGTACTCTACCCTCTAGCCCCATATAAAATGATAAACGCATGTTTGTAGTCTGGTAAGAGTTTTTATTTGGTGTTTATAAGGTTATGAGTTTAATTTTCACTAACCATATTTTTTTTTTCCTTTTTCACTTATGTATTTTATAGATTAACCCTCTCTATTCAAATTTTCTAATTTGAGAAGAAGTATGGATATAATTGATAACGAATTAATACAAATAGATGTATCATAAAGAATTAGCACACAAAATTATTTTCATAATATAGTTGATAATAATTGAAGAATATCTCTCACTTTGCGTCATTTTATGATTTGAAATGTGCTAAAATTAATTGAGGCACGCAACGACTACATGTGTGCATTTATTCTCCAAATGTTATTTCAATAAATAGATGATAATATTCGGAGACCAACTATTAATTTCGGTAATTACATAATTTCAAATCATCTCGAATCGATAAAAACATCAACACAGACTAAAAATTTAAATAGCATTTATCGCGTCATAGCAGAACAACTAAAAAACTGGCGCTATGTTCATATTGCATTGCTGTAGCGCTGATAGCACAATAATTTTATGGTCCAAAAATACTATAGCGTGCTATTTAGAACCCTGACATAGACACATAACATGATGTAAAATCATTCATATATGTGCCAAAAGTTAAGTTTTAAAATAGAATTAACACAAGGTGATTATTTTAGCAATTAGAGATTAATTGTTATTTTGATCTTACAATTTGAAATAAAGTCTGAATTAGTTAAAAAATTTAATAGAGACATGCAACATTTTGTAATTGCATTCACGTATTGGTCGTGTGCAAAAAACACTAATCATCATTCAGAATTAGCACAAAGCTAATTTTATGTCTTATATATAATACATTTGGAGAATATATAACTCACAGTTTTGGTGATTTATAAATTTAAATGAAGGCATAATTGATTAAAAAAATATTAACTAAACTTTACAGCATGATGTAAATACATTCATGCAACATTCGTCTGCAAACAATTTCATTCATTTTTTTTAGAATTTACATAAATAAATTGTTTATGTTGATAGCAGTTAACACTTGGAGACTAACTATCAGTTTGAATGATTTTGTGACCTTAGAGCCGATTCGATTAAAAATGAATCATGTAGTTCAATAAAAAATGAACTTCTACGTCATTTATAATTTTAAATATGTTTATGACTAATTAAAAATTCAACTGATCATAAAAAATTAAATGCATCCTCAGAAAATGCAAAAATTGACAGATAAATATTTGTATAATTGTATTGAATTGGAGCACTAGTTTTCTTGTGATAACCCATAATTTTAAAATGGATTAATTAACAACACACCATAATTAATTAGAAATAACTAACTAAAAATATATTTACAAATGAGTAAAATTTTAAATTTATCTAAAATAAGTAAATCCAAAGTACAAGCATCAATAATTAAACACGAATTATTAATAATGTAAATCTAGAAATTTAAAACTTAATTTGGAGAAAAAACAAAACTTCAACTTTACACAAAAGTGGCTTAAATTTTTTTTTGGATAACTATTGGTTAACGTTTGAGTAAATGAAAACCAAATTAGAGTTTCAAAAGATTCAAGACTGAAAATTAAACAGAGATTGAAGTTAATTACATAACAATTAGTTTTTAACGAAGAAACAAAATAACTCTGTTGCTACACAAAAGGCCACACGTCCCCATCCTCGCCATATTTCTTTCTTCAATTTCATTTATTTATTTTCCAGCGGACCCCACATAATTAAATTCCCCCCTATCCGCTTTCTCTTAATTCCTTCCTGGAGAAATATCAAATTTAGGATTTCCAATCGACACCTTCTCTCTCGCCTTCTATTCATATGACAAATGGAACCACCCCCAAACTTCAAATTATACCCCACTGCTGCTCTCTCGCTCCTTCTCGTTCCTTCCGTCCGGGGTCCGGATCCCCTAAAGTAACCCAATTTTGGGGTTTTGGATTGAGACCGTCCGATTCGAATCTGACGTCTGGGCTCGTCTCGGGATGTGTGCGCTCCAGATCCGGCTGGATTATATCGGATTCGAATCGGACGGTCCCAATTTAAAACCCAAAGATTGGACCCCACTGTTGCTCTCTCCCTCCTTCTTGTTCCTTCCTGGAGAATGGAGATTGGAGAAGGAAGTCAAGGAGCTGGGGAAATATCGTTTCTCTCTCTTCCACGCGCTGCGTGCGCTGTTTTTCGCTGCTGTCTTTGGCTTGTCAGGGAGCCCCATACGGGCGACGACTCTCGCTCACTCACCCTTGCGATGTCGTCACTGTGCCTCATCGCTTGTCTTGTTCGACGACGTGTATGCCTTGGATTATAAGTATCTCCCACTCTCTCTCTTTCTTTCGTTTTGGTTTGCTGATTTCATTCTCTCTCTCTCTCTCTCTCTCTCTCTCTCTCTCGTGATATCGGTTTTTCCCCAATTCAAACCCGTTAGGGTTTTCCTTGTGATTCCGGTTTCGGGAATAAGAGGAAGGCCGGACACGAGGTCGTGGAGCGTCACAACCTTGGTACCGACCACCTCTCGTCAAACACTTGGAGAAAGCAAATGTCGGTAATTCACAAATCCTCATTTGATTGGCTATTTTCTGTGTTGCCTTGTGATGATCCGAGGGCATCGACCCTTTTGACTTGAATGTGAAATGCTTCGTGTATTTTGATTGTTGTCGGGTCTTGTATCAAATTCCTTTGGTGTGGTTATTAATTGCTTTGTTGCGTCTTTTGAATGTAAAATCGAGGAGAGCAGTTTGAGTCTGATGGGCTCTATAACCATCCGATCTCCTTTAAGATTCGTGTGCACAATTATTAAAGCAAATCCGCACAGACAATAAAGCCAGACGCACAGATCTTAAAGCAGATTGGTCAGTTACAGAGCCCTTCGAACTCAGTTTGAGTCCGATGGGCATCGGACCCAAACTGCTCTAAAAATTCGAGTATTTAACTCCTTTGATTTTCTGACCGGTCTTTCCAAATTATGTTTCTATTAGGCACTAGGTACTTGAATTATAAATCCCTTGTGTGTGCTTCAATGGTGACTAGTATTGGTACCAATAGCAGTTTTCTGATCTGTGGTACAGCCGGTGCCAGTAAAATTTAATGCACTGGTGCAACTTTTGTGATGATATTAGGGTGTTATGGATAGCAAAAGTTATGCGTGCTGCGGCTTCCAAAATCTATTTTATAAACTTCAAATTTCGATTTAAGTAGTTTAATAAATTAGTTATACAATGAATATGTAGAATATTAATTTTTAGATTTTTTTTACTATTTTTTATGATTTATGAAAGATTGCTAAAAATAATCTAAAATATTTATAATTTTTCTTTTAGTTTTAAATTATTGTTTGTCATCTTTCATAAATTATAAAAATAGTAAAAAAAAAATTAAAAAATAATAAAAATTGGTATCCTACAAATTAATTATATAACCAATTTATTGAGCTACTTAGATCAAATTTTGAAATTTATTTGATAGGTTTTGAAAACCGTAGCAGCCTTGGGCTATCCATATGAAGCCTTACTCCGTATATAATTAAGTTAAGAATGATCTGTAAATTTTAATGGCCTTGGTAATAACTCATTATAAGGACTTAAACATAAAATTTAGAAGAATTTTGAACTGATAGGCTCGGCTCAAATTAAAAGGGGAATAAGCTTCTAAATTTTTGGGCCTTTGGACTTGAATAGGATAAAATGAATTAAAAGGGAGGAGTTAATATCAATAATTGTGGGCCGAAACTTAAGGATTTAATATTCAGCTGGATTTTTATGGATTAAATCTGAAATTTATTAAAAACCCACACCATATAAAATTAAATTGGGCCGAAACTATGTCGGCTTGAGAATAAAATGTTTGGACTATTGCAATATAACTACAATGAATTTAAACGATTAAGTGAATTGATTAGAACATTAAGAAATTAACTACGTATTTCATTAAACAATACCATTAACGAAAATAAGTAATTTTAATAATTAAAACGTAGAAGACAAATGTTATATTAAAAGGTGTGAATATTAGCATAAGGCATATAATCATAATATCCAATTTATTAACACTTTAATATAGCATGTATTATATGCTTAATTAATATAAGTTAAATCTTTAAATAATATATGTATGAAAATTTATTAAATATAAATTAAGAATACAATTATGCTTCTTAGTTTATAGCTATTTATAAAGAATTATAATCTAATATAAAAATATTATACTACTAATATATACATACATAAATATGTAATAGTTACACCAATCATATCACCTATCTTATTATATAAAGTTACAAACAAATACAATTACCATAGTTAATTTCTTATAATTTAACATGATAGGTTAACATGTAATTTAATAACACATAGAGTACGATAATCTAAAATAACTTACTTTAAGGTAAACTTAAGATAAATTAATTGACATAGTAATTACGGAGACTTCGCAGCCTCTGCGAAGGTTTAAAAAAAGACATAGTAATTATGGAAAGTAATTAGTAAATAACGTAGATAACTAAAATTGTTATTTATTATGCAAACCTGAATTAAGCTGACTAAGCCAGACACATCAGACTGACCAAATCGACTCATTATTATAAATTTTAGTCAAAAAAATTAAATAGATTCGAACACATAAATGGAATAGAATGGGGGAGAGTGTTACGAGAATTTAGCATAGATTTTAATTAAATTACATTACAAATTACAGGTTATCCGACCTACTTTGATTCAGATCTATGGACCGATCCCGCAGATGTCTATACCGGTGTTGGCGAGGATCCTGCTGGCTACCCTATGAGTAGCTCTCGTGCTCGCGATTCCTGCTTATATTCAGGTGTGAGATATCTGAATTATTCTTTTCGTGGCGTACACTTACGAGTCGATCCACCTGACCTGTCATATCTTTTTAAATTAATAGTTGTATAAAACAGTAAAACATGTTTATCCTTTCTGTATTGTTGGTAGAACTTGCTTAATCCCTGAAAAATATTTGTTTACTGTTTTTGTAGAAATAATATAACTTAAGGATTATTATATTGATATTATATTATAATTATAGTATATTAGATTATTAGTTTGTCTTCTTCTCGTAGAAGACAATATATTATTATGTATTCGTACGTATGCATTGGTGAGTGCTGAGAAAAGGCCAAGTGACTATGTTCCGTCTCATGGGATGGGGTGCAAGTCGGTCCGATAGTCGCTGAGTTGAGTGATCACTTGATTTCTCAGAAGGTTTTTTAGGATTAATATTATATGTATAACTTTGGAACTATATATTCTTTCCGTTCATTTTACTATTTCACGTGCGTAGTTCTTATCTCAAGTTCTATGGCGCGAAATGATTCGGGAGTTATTATCACCTACATTATGAGCTACTTGCCTATTAAGGGTTACCCCACCACGGTTCTGATCTCGAATTCCGTGGTGGCATGTTTTGATACTAGATCTTCCAGTTCTATCTCGAGTTCTAGGCAGTCTCATTTACACTACCGCATAGTTCCAATCTCAAGTTCTATGGCAGATTTGTTTTGTGCTACCGCATAGTTCTGATCTCAAGTTCCATGGCGAATTTTCTGCACGGTTCCGATATCGAGTTCCGTGGCAAAGTTAGTGCACAGTTCCGATCTCGAGTTATGTGGCACTGGTTACTATATCCCATTGGTCTGGTTGGACGGTGGAGTCCCTTGTCTACTCTTGAGGAAAGGGTTAACTAAATTCTTACGTCATGCTTGTATAATTCTCCTATTTTATATGTTTGGTTAAAGAATTGTTAGAGTACAAAAACACTGGATTTATATATGTCCATCTGCTAGCGTGTTGCTATCTTGTGAGGCAATTCTCGATGTCACTAGACAACGTGTATCATTGGACTCTCTGATCGCAGTACTTGGACAATATCTTATTGGATCTTTTCGATCCGATTGGCACGTCACGGGGTGACAGGGTGCTTATTCTTCAGTACTACTATATTAAATTCTCCACACATAGTACTTAGGTACTAGACTCTGATTTGACTATTTATATAATACTCTCTCCGTTAGGGGTGTTCATTGGGTCCGGTTTAATCGGTTTTGGACCGAACCGAATTAGATCGGTTCAAACAGTTCGGTTTTTTTGGTTTAATGGTTCGGTTCGGTTTGGTTTGAAATTTTTAAAACCGAAATAACCGAACCGACCGAGCTTTTATATATTATGAATTTGGTTTGAACCATCCCAATTTATTTCTTAATATTCCGGTTTATTTCTTAATCAATTGCTTTAAATACTTCGGTTTATTTCTTAATATCCCAATTTATCTCTTAATACTCCAATTTATTTCTTAATATACTTCGATTTATTACAAAATAATTGCTTTAAATTAAAAAAATTGATATATTTCGGTTTGAACCGAACAAATCGAAAGAAAACTTTGGTTCGGTTCGGTTCTATTTTTGAAACCGAATTAAAACTTTGGTTTGTCTAGTTCAGTTCGGTTTGAACCGATGAACACCCCTACTCTCCGTATTTTATTTTATTTTATTTTTGGTGTCTTTGCATGTTCTCGTATTAGACTAATTTAATCATTTTGGATAGTCACATCTATTATATGTATTTTCTTTTTAATAGTTAATAAATTAGATTACATCTATTATTTTAGTAGGTCTGCATACGCATTACAAATTTATAAAAGTTATACTTAGATATTAAATTAAAGTGCTTAAACCGTAGAGAGTCTCTGAAAGGATAATTCTGGGTCATATACTAAGCGATTAGTCGTTCACCCACAAGTTGTTTCTTGGGTGTTGTTGAGAACGTGCGCGAAAGCGCTCAAGGAGTGATTTTGTCGAATACCTTGCAGGCATACACCAATACCCGACCAAATGGAGAAATATAAAAGTCAAACAAGAAGTAACTCAAGCAAGTAATCAATCATAGAAAATAAAAGAACTTCTATGGAAACCCTTTCGAGAAAAAATCACAGGAGCACACGATGCAACTTCACTAAATCAATAGAGTCTTTACAAATACAGGGAGATAATAAGCCAATAACACTCTCTCTCTCACACTCTTTTACAATTTTATACACTAATCTATGAGATTTTTAAGTGTATACGGTGGATTGTCACAAGAGCAAAATTCTAGAGAAAGCTTCAAAAAGAAGAGAAGAGACCCACGGCTAAGCTCTCACCGTCTCATTGTCTCCTTTTTATTTCCAATGGGAAATTATTTCCGTGAAAATACAAATATGGGCTGGGCCCAATTCTTTTGTCATCACGATATAACAGGTTTTTAAGTACAAAGACTGGTGATCAGCAGGAGGATTTGCCAAAAGCTGTCCCCGATAACTACGTAGTTTGATTTACATTTTATAGGACTTTTGATTAGAATAGACGAAGTCTGATACTTTTGTTTAGTACATAGACTTGTTAGATCATGTATCCCTTTGCTTGGTGTTTATGGTATTATGATGTGTGGGTTGTATAAATTTTATGCATGTATTTTTATTTATGAATTATATGACTATATTAATATTATGATTATTCATGTTTCTGCATTTTCTTTGTTATTTGTATTTGTTTAATTTTATGTATTTATTGAGTTAATTAACATAAAACGATAATTGATCACGTCTTAATCCGAAATTTCTAATCTGAGGTGTGACATTTTTAAACCAGATTAAATTGCTACAAAATAACAAAGCAATCGATATATAAACTAACAATTATAAAAAGCCAACCAATCATTAGGTCCGACGTTGTTAGTCCTTATCTGACATTATACCAGAGAATAGATGCACATAGAAAGATGACGCCGACACGTTTGCATTTCAATAAACAAAAAATGTGGACTTAATTTCCTTTTGAATTTAGTAACAGTTTGAGATCCACCAATTAAATTGTGTACCGGAACTCTCCATCTTACTGGTATATCGTATATATCAAAGAGGATTCGATTAATTCGTCCAGTCCCTTCGGAGAATAATATCACGAGTGCACCTGTCGAAAGTTTACTTGCAATGGTGATTTGATACCCACTCAAAAATTTCCAGTTGGGTCAACAAAAATATCTATCTGTTTTTGTTACCCACCTGCAGCAGCCTTTTAAGGAAAAAAATAGGATAACGCAATATCAGTGCGCAACGCATCAAATCCCTATCCTCTGAGGTAACAGAAATATTCTGTTTGGTTTACGCCCGTCCGATCGGATTCCAGATCAATCCGGTCCAACATGGAACAGTTCAGATCCAAATAGAAATATTCTGTTACCTTAGGTGATACGATTTAAATATCTTAGAAAGTTCTGATACTGTTCACTGTATACATATTCTCTACGGTGACGGGTTAATATAGTACTGGAAGTGATTCACCTGATATATGTGATTTAACAGTGGGACACAGAAGATCATCAACAAATAAAAAAAAAGTCAATTTTCCGTAAGCAACCCAACAATTGGAGCGATATGTTATCGGGTATAGCCAAAAGTGAATTTGTAAACCTCCAACTTTACTCAAAATACAAAAAGAAAAAAGAAAAGTGTGCTTTATTTCTTTTCAACACTTTGTTCTGAATTCTGATAAATGACAGGAGTATCCGAATACAATATTCTACAAGAAACAACGACTTCCACAGCACACAGATGAGAGATGTGCTCAATCATTAAATCTGCACCAGAGGTAGATCCAATATTAAGTAGGCCACAAGATCAGTTGTACTATGAGAATTGAGAAATGCATTGATTGTGACATGAACGTCCTAATAAATATATCATGGTACGTAGATACCAATCAAACTTGTAATATTATTTATAAATTAAGTTACAAGATACGTCCTCATCAACATTCAACACCACGCGCTAAAGTCGCCCTCAAATTGTTACTATTAGTTTATCCTATTAGCTATGGCATGTTTTCTTATGGTGGTGTTTTGTGGATTAAACAAAAATAATGGAAGGAGATAGGAACGGATGCAGGATATTCATTAGGTATTTTTATTATTAGTTTATCCTATTAGCTATCGCATGTTGTCTTATGGCGATGCTTTGTGGATTAAACAAAAATGATGGAAGGAGATGGGTGGATGCAGGATATCCATTAGGATAGGACAATAAATGATCGAATCAAATTTATTCGAGTTCTAAGATCTAAAAATTCAATCTACCAATCACAAATTCAAATTAACAATAAATTATAATTCGAAAACCTAAATTCATTATAAAACCATAAATCCTAATTTGCAATTTCAAAAGACTAAAATAAAAATAAATAAGGATTCTAACTTATCGTAGAGAGAGGGCAAGGATGCGAGCAACTGCATTACGGAGAGAGTTAGAAAGGCGAGCAAAGTCTTTTTTTTTTTATGAGAGTGAGTCACTCTCTATGTCGCACAGAGAATCATATAGCGGCGTTTTTTTTTTTCTTTTCTTTTTGTATTGTTGAGAGCATCAGAGAACCAAAAAGAGCAGACAACAAGAGACTATAACTCGAAAAATTGATTTTATTTATATGTTGGGATGGCTAAATTTTATTTTTCTTTGAACTCTGGACTATGAGTTGTTGTAAATTATGGGCTCTCAATATAAGGCATTATTTTTCTAGGGTGGGACAAGAGCCAAAATTCAGTACTTGAAAACTAATTTTAAATTTTAAGAGTAAGCCAATTATCCTATCCTACAAATACAATACATTGGGTCTGCTATTGGAAGGAGAATCAGGAGACAAATTCATCTCCTCAACACTTTGATTCAAGATGAACAAAATTAGAAAAATTCCAAAGGCAATTCTCTCTCTTGCTCTCACTTCCCTTTGCTCCCCCTTAAAATTTCCGCTTCTAGAGTGAGTAAACGCCTTCGGTCTGGACCATTCATTTCTTTTAATGTCAGTATTCTGAAACACCCTTCTCTACATTCTGATTAGGACATGATAACAATTAGATCATTTCCTTTCATGTCAGTATTCTGGAACACTCTTCGCTACATTCTAATTAGGAGATGATAACAATCAAATATTCTGTATAGCGGCTCTTTTCTTTGCTCCCTTACTATTTCTCTCCCTTTTTTTTCTCTTTTGAAGTAAAAGATTCTGATTGTGTCTAGACTAGCCGATTCTCCTCTTCCCTCCATTCTCTTTCTTCTAATGATTGAAATATGAAGCAAATCTTTAGATTGAGGCAAAATTTTATAATGATTAAACAACAATATATTTCACAATATTTTGGAAAAATAATAATATAGTGATAAAAAAAAAGCTTTTTTATTTGATTTTGACACTTCTAGTGTCCAAATTAATAGAGCCAGGAAGTTTTAATCTCTACATTTTTCATTACAAAAAAAAAACATATTTCTTTAAAGTAAAAAAAAAATGGTAAAAATCATCCCTGAATTTATGCGGCTCCATCTCTCAATATTAAATATTAAATGGCATTGTGTAAATTCTAAAAGAAATGGTCCGACTCGCCGCATTATTTGTGGGATGATGGTTAGCCACAAGAGGTTTGGGAGTTTGCTTTTACAATGGCACGTGATGGCATCGTGCGGATGTGGATAGGAATCGATGGCAGAGCCACAGATGAAAGAATCAGCGGTTGAATTGATCAACTCAAAAAGCGTCTGATACGTGATCTTTTCGACCGCCTGGACCCACACACCGACCCACGACCGTGACGAATTCGCATCCTCCTCAGGTATCTCAAACTTTCCATCACTTCATGGAAGATCTCAACCGTTCAAATACGTTCTGCACGAATCTCAAAGCACAAATAATACTGCCCCTGCGCTGTCCCTGAATAGGCACCGGACACGTCGGTCACGCAATACACACTCCGCGGCTCTACTCTTTTTCTTGAGAAAAGGAGAACCACATTTTATTCTATCTGAATTGTTCAAAATCAGACCGTGCAATGGATTTTAAACGATCCAGATGGAAGAAAATGAGGATGCTCTTTTTCTAAAGAAAAGAAACAGATTTTGATCCCTGACCATGACTCCTCCATGAACATGTTAATTCATAACCAAATAAATAAAAAAGAGTCAGGCTATGCTGCTGTGCTGTGGTAAGAGCATTTACAGCAACTCAAATGAGTTTCTAAATAACTGTTAACTAATTTTTAAAAATTAAGATCTCTAAAGTTTCTAACTCTCACATTTCTGAAATTAATTTTAGAGTTTTTAGTAAGCCAAGTCAGCAATAAATTCAAAAGGAGAATTAATTTGAACCAATCATTTAGTCTGCATAGAGTTTAGAAACAGTTTCATAATATGAAACTTTACTGCATAATTTTTAAATAAGAAACTCTTCCGCATTTCTGAAACTAAATTAAAAAGTGCCACATCAGATTAGAAATTCTAATAGTTTCAGGGATATAGTTGCTCTACTATAAATTTATATTATTATTTATAAAGTTTAAACAATTGATTCAAAATTAGCTTGATCTTTATTGCTATTTCTTAATATTATTTACTAATTAAGGGTCTGTTTAGCAAATCAAAGGATAGTATTAAAAGTGGTGTTATTTGACTAATAAAAGTAAAATGGTGGATGAATAATGCTATTCGGATAGAACTAAGAATTTTTTTACTATTCAAATGAATGAAAATTTGTTTGGTAAGATGTTATATGAATAATGAAAAAAATATGAATATTATTATAACAACAACGATAATAATTACAATGATATTGCAATTAATAATAATTATAAAGAAAATGGCAGTAATTATGATGTAACCAAAATAATATTATAAAAATGATAAAATTAATTATTTATCAAGCAAAGAGGTGTAATGTTTGAAAACAAGAGATAAAACGCTTGTAAAATAAGTCGGATCCACCTTATACGTTGTGGCATCTTGAAAAAAAAAAATGTTGTTTATCGTTATTGTTTGCCAATCATGGATCGTATGAATTTAGGTCATTTATTTGATGTAATGATGCCCTTAGGCGTTTTTATTTGGTGTTGATAAATTTATAAATCCGGCTTCATAATTTGGATCTGACTCCACTGCTTTCTAAATAAGAGAGTATGACTATGTTGTTATATGACTCTTTGAAATAACAGAATCATGCTCTCTTATTTGGAGTTCGGAGAGCATGGTTCTATTATTCAAAAACTAACCGCTGAATGAACAGTTAGATTTAGAATAACAGGATCATGCTCTTCCATTTGGAGAGCAGCAGAGTCGAGTCCTCACAATAACTTGAGAGTTATCTTGAGTTTCCTGTGTAACTCTATGTGAATCCACATTTAATTGCCTTAAAAAAAATACACAATAATATTTAAATTATTTAATAACATTCTTAAATTTTTTGTTTATAAATTTTATCATTATTTAAAACTATAGTGTAAATCACCAAATTAATTTGTATTTGATGAACTTCGACCTTCTACATATCAAGGGCCAAGCAAAATCACAATTGTAAGTACAATTAGGAGCAGAGTCACTTTCAAATTATAAGCGTCAAACGTCTATATAAAAATCAATCATATCAAATTTTCATACGGTGAATTAGAGTCAATTTTATAGTATCCATAACATTTTACTCTAAATATACATAAATTATGTATAAATATATTTTTTGTAAAAATAAATAAGGTTTGACCTAGGGTTGCCAAAAAAAATCGTAGTTCGTGATTCGATTGACTTCGATTCAAAAATAAAAATCACAATTAACTCGTTCGATTGAAGTTCGTTCTGAAACAAATGAAACCAATTCACTCAAATCTTATTCAAACTCAAACTGAGTATAATTTGTTCGAAATTAATTCGCGAAATATTTAGGTTCGAATCTCAAATAATGCAACTAATGGCTTCAACCATCAATCTTTAATAATGCAAGAACCAAACTTAAATCAGAGCTCAAAATTGTTAACATATGGTAACTTATAATAGGAAAATGCGTAACAAATTAACAATGTAATAAGTTCCATTTGACTAGGTCCATGCCGTGATTTTAATCAATCCAGTAGCGTAAAAGGTAAGAAAATTTTGAGTTAGCTCATAATCCATCGGTGTGAATTCGTGAAAGGTAAAATATAAAAGAAACAGCGTGAATTTTGTTCCGCGTGAAGAAAACTAATGCATAAACTACCGGTATAACTAGGGCTGTCAAAAAAATCGTAGTTCGTGATTCGATTGACTTCGATTCGAAAAAATTTGTAGTTCACAATTAACTTGTTTGATTGAAGTTCAGTTTAGTTCAATTTTTTTCAAACTCAAACTCAAACTAAGGTAAGTTATTGATTTGATTTGATTGGTTTGCAGTCCTTGACCTCAGTTTTATTGAGTGGATCCCCCCACTGAGTTGAGTGTATTATAAAGGGCTCATAAATGAGGTTTGCTTCTACTAATAAATTGTTTCTCATGAACTTCCACAAATCCATATATAAAGGGCTCATAATTATAAATGGGCTACTTACCTTTTCATAAGGGGTTCTTATTCGACCCAAAATATCGGTCCAATTAAAAGATATTCTGGCATTAATCGTAGAGTTTGGATATACAGCTGAGAGTAGAACTAGGGAAGGGTGTTATTAAGTTTACCAACCGTTATCTTGTCCTTCTCTGTCATTCATCTTCCCATACTTCTTATTTCCTCTGACTCTAACCTGAACCAGCCAAGAGTGCAAATTCCCATTTTTTTTTTCTTCGATAATTCTAATTCGAACACTATCCTTCTTCAAAGAAATCGGTTTCTATATTCTCAAAAGAAAATATAAGGCTCTGTTCGGCGCCGTTACTGAGTGCGTAGGAAAATTCAGTTCAACTGATTTTTTTTCTTCTCCACAAGCATAGTAAAACTCAGTTCAAATTCCAAATCCATTCTTATTCTCACTGTCCGCTGAACAGGTCTAAGACTTTTGAAGAAGTCAAACGATCAAAATTACAAGGCTTACAAATTAATTTTAATGCATTCATTTTTGAACATTTTTTGACCACTTGACTCTATACAAAAATAATTTGAAAATTTTGCATGTAGATGCATCACTCATAAGATAGACGAGTTTCAATAGTTCAAATTTGTCATTTAAAGTTAATCTGATAGGTTTTAGAGTTGATTTCATAAAAATAGGTGGTGAACTTTGGAACACCCTAGTTCTACTCATACAACTGGAGCCTGCTTGATTTCCAAACGATGTTTAATTGAGGGTACTCAACACGAATCTTTATACACTCGTGTCCGCATAAACTTGTTGCGCACATTACTTGATCGTAAACATCTACATCCCTGCAACTCAAATGAGTTTCTAAATATTTGTTAACTACTTTTTAGAAATTAAGGCTTTTAAAGTTTCTAATTCTCACATCTCTGAAATTAATTTTGGAGTTTCTATTAAGCCGTGTCAGCAGCAAATTAAAAAGGAGAATTAATCTGAGCCAATCATTTGATCTGCATGGAGTTTAGAAACAATTTCATAATAAGAAACTCTACTGTATAGTTTTTAAATAAGAAACTCTCTCACATCTCTGAAACTGAATTAGAAACTGTCACATCAGATTTGAAACTCTAATAGTTTCAGGGATGTGGATGCTGTCAATTGGTACAAAACTGGTCGGTTGAAACTATTATCACACCCTTACATGTCATATTAACGAAAAAAAATATTTGACTTTATACATACCCATCTTATTAAATATGGTACGGATTGTTTATAAAAAAAATATCATTAAATAAATATATATAAGCAATGAATAAATCTATATCATATGATTCGTTGTCTTTATATGAATAATGAATAAATCTATATCATATGATTCGTTGTCTTTATATGAATATAGAGATGGATTAAGGTGCTTTATGAAACACGGACCCTCATGTGTTTTATGCTTTTATTTTCATTTTGAAAGTTCTAACACTCGATCAAAACTGCTCAATATGATATCTATAGTGAAATGTGATTAGAGACCGAGTTTTGCAGTTTTTTGGGAGTTTATTTACTATATTTTTAGAATTGTTAAAAATCACTGTTTTTTAGAAAAAAATCTGGACTATTCAAAAACAACCGTTTTAAAAAATTCTAAGAAAATAGTAAAAAAAATTGCAAAAAAAATACAAAATTTAGCCTCCAAACACATTTCAATATGGATATGATATTGAGCGGTTCGGATGGTCTGTTTGAACCTTCACAACGGCACGAAAGGGTGTAAAGCACCAAATGGCTTGTGCTTTATAAATTTATAATTTTTTATTTTTAATTATTACCGTAAAAGATAATAAGTAAAAAGTAGGAGTTGGGTTATGGTACTTCGCGAAGTAAAGTGAGTATTTTACTTTACACTCATATTTTGCGATTTCAAAGTTCAAAATGTCGATGAACCGTTCAAGTTGATCTCCATATTAAATTGTGGTTGGAGACTAAATTTTACAAATTTTAGAAAAAAAATTACTATTTTTTTGGAATTTTTTAAAATCCCTGTTTTCGAGAAAATCGTGGACCATAAAAAACCAGTGATTTAAAAATTTGAAAAAACTAGTAATAATTTTTTAAAAATAAAAAATTTGGTCAAGCACAATTTAATATGAAGATCAACTTGAACGGTTCATTGATGTTTTCAACTTTCAAATCGCAAAATATAAGTGGGAAGTAAAACACTAGCTTTACTTCGTGAAGTATCGTAGCCAAACTCAAAAAGTGACATTTACCCATATTCTCATAAGTTATGTTAACATAAAAAATACTCTTATTCGTACATATTTTATCGAATACGATACAATTCAGATAAATAGATAAAATAATGTCACTGATACCCCCATTTTAAGAATTGCTAACAATTATCTACGATCCGAGTTTCTAATTAGAAACTCATTTTATGTTACCGGATATGATTAATATAAAATGGGGGCGAGACTCTTATTAATTAATTTCTCAAAGAGAAAGAAAAAACAGTTATGTATGATGTTTTAATTTCGTCCTAAACTCATCAATACGAAATTTAATATATTAACACGTACGTATTTTGATGCATAAACTAGCTAAAATTGTGAAGGACCGATTCACATTTAAACTAAGATTCATTGTGTAATTGTGTTAATTAAATGTGTTCATGCAAGTGTCAAACTTTGTACATACAAATTTACATAGAATTCAAATTTCAAAGAGAGAGCAAAAAAAATATCACCCACTTAATTAATTAATTTGTAGATGGAGAATCAATTTTTAATAATTTAGTGACACATGCATGAGCTCAGTGTGGATATTAAATAGTCTATCACCTTCAACATTTACTACTAGAAAAAAATAATTTGTATATGACTCATGTACGTTTGTATGAATTTTGCACATCAAAATTACGGCGCTAGCTATAGGTGCATGTAACCGACTTAATTAATTTGTATATGGAGAATCAATTGTTAATTTAGTGACAAATGCATGAGCTCAGTGTGGATATTAAATGGTCTATCACCATCAACATTTACTACTAGAAAAAAGTTAATTTGTATATGACCATGTTTGTATAAATTTTGAACATGCATCAAAATTACGGCGCTAGCTAGGTGCATATATATATATGTAACCGACTGCATGATGAACTAAATTTGTATTTGACTCATGTTAATTTGTATGAATTTTGCACATATATCAAAATGACAGCGCTAGCTAGGTGTAACCGACTGATGACCGCCATCTCATCATGATTTGTATGAATTTTGCACATCAAAATGACGCGCTAGCCGCTAGTTGTAACCAACTGATGAGCGCCATCTCATCATAATTTGTATATATATGACGACTCCTGATTGACTCATGTTAATTTGTATGAATTTAATTTGCACACGAAAATTACAGCGCTAGGTGCATTCTTAATTGTAACCGACCGATGAGTGATGAGCGCCATCTCGTCATCTTATTAATACAAATTGACATTTATCTTCAGGCTTTAGTCTTTAGCCTTTAGCTAGCTAGCTAGAACATCGTACACGCCTCCCAATAATATGGCCGCGGAAAATAACGACAAGATCAGAAACTACTATATGAATATCAATATCAAGTAAGTAACTCGGCTGAGCCTGAGCCTGAGCCTGAGGTTCCACAGAATAACAAAAGATCGAAAGATATAAAGTTATGATATGATGGTAGCAGCTTACGATTCCTACTGTTCCCTATTTAAAGACCTTCTGCTGCTCCTCCAATTTCTTCTCACAGTAGTACATATACTCCACTGCTAAATATATTACTAACAGCAAAAAAAAAAAAAAAAAAAAAAAAAAAATTTACCATTATCGATCGAATATATATTTTGATCCAAGATCGACAAGAGGACATAATATAACTCAAAAAAAAAAAATGGCTAATGATGATCCTTTAGTCCTTGGGCATGTAATAGGAGATGTGTTGGACCCGTTCGTCAGCTCTGTTTCCTTCAAGGTTTACTACAACAACCGCAGTGTGGTCAACGGTATGGATCTTCGATCACCTGCTGTTGCTAACAAGCCTAAGGTTGAGATTGGTGGAGATGATCTACGAGTCACATATACTCTGGTAAACTTTATTTATTACTGCTTATATTCTATATAACATATATGATCCATATATATATATATATATATATATAGTTCAATTATAATTTTCTGGCGTATAAATAATTATCTTTTTTTTTTTTTTAAGATCCTTATATTCTATATAATATGATAGTTCAATTATAATTTTCTGGCGTATAAATAATTATCTTTTTTTTTTTTTTGAAGATCCTTATATTCTATATAATATGATAGTTCAATTATAATTTTCTGGCGTATAAATAATTATCTTTTTTTTTTTTTGAAGATCCTTATATTCTATATAATATGATATTTCAATTATAATTTTCTGGCGTATAAATAATTATCTTTTTTTTTTAAGATCCTTATATTCTATATAATATGATAGTTCAATTATAATTTTCTGGCGTATAAATAATTATCTTTTTTTTTTTTGAAGATCCTTATATTCTATATAATATGATATTTCAATTATATATAATTTTCTGGCTTATAAATAATTATCTTTTTTCTTTCTTTTTTTTTTTTTTTTTTTTGAAGATCATGGTGGATCCAGATGCACCGAGTCCAAGTAATTTTTCATTGAGGGAATATTTACACTGGTAAGTTAAAATGTTATATTGTTTTACATTTTAAGCTTGTGCAATATAATTGATTATGAAAAAATTTCGTTATTAAAATTGATCTATTATTTCTAATCGATTGTGTGATGCATTTTCAAAATTGGTGTCAGTAAACCAAAGACGTGATTTCAGTAATAAAAATTAATTCTAATGTTTTCTATGTTTTTTATTTTTTATTTTTTTTCTGATTTCTGAATGGAAATTTCAATGAACGTAGGATGGTCACTGATATTCCTGCAACCACAGATTCAACTTATGGTGAGGATTATATTACTTTTATTTCCTTTGTTAATTACCGTTTTTATATGTGTACGTGTGAAGATTTTCACCTTTGAAGGACCATGATTAAATGCTATAATTAAGAAACTTAATTAGAGATCATGGAAAAAGAAGATCATTAAGACAATATATACTTTCATTCTTCGTAAGGTAAGAATAATATGATCGATGCTTTTACTTGACTATCAAGATTAAAGTTATTAATTACGAGTTTAAGCACATTAAAATGAATTTACTTTAATGTAAAAAAAATTGGAATGACTTAAACCATTGGTTGATTCCCATCACTTTATGAGCCAAACATTTGCATTCTAATTTTTAAATTTTTTATCTTGTATAAGATTAAGAGGTTAATTGGAAATTAAATTTATTTTTTAATGGTTAATTAGTTTATTGCATTTTAGATAATTATATTGACAATCAAATTTAAACTATTTCATTTTAATATATTTGCCGTCTTCATTCACAATATTTTTTTTTTTTGGTAGTTTGAATAATAATTTGTAAGATATCAAATGAATATAGACGTTAATTAGAATTGTCCCAAATCTATTTGTAGGCTAACTTATCAATTATAAAAAGCTTCGTAATATCCTAAGACCAAACTAAAATGTGCTTTTTTTTATGTTCATTTTTACTCACATTATAACTCAAATTAAATTTTCTATTAATTTGTGAATAATCTAGGTCGTGAGATCATGTGCTACGAGAGCCCGCGGCCTTCATCAGGAATCCACCGGCTAGTTTTCGTGCTCTTTCAACAGCTTGGAAGAGACACTGTATCCGCCCCAATCTTGCGGCAGAACTTCAGCACGAGAAACTTCGCACGTCAGTACAATATGGGTAGTCCGGTGGCTGCTGCGTATTTCAATTGCCAGAGAGAGTCCGGCAACGGTGGCAGGAGGTTCAACAGTAGTGCATGATTGATCATGATGAAGAAAAAAAAAACAGTATAAGAGAGTTTGATTTCTCTCCTAAGGCTGAAAACAATAGATATGTGCATGTTCATGTTCATGTGTGATATATGCATAGATGCATTGCTAGTAGAGTTTGGTGTTTGCATGTTTGGAATTTCTGCAAGTATACTTTATGTAAGAGAGATTTAGATTGGAAGTTTATTGTGATGGAATAAAATAAAGTTTCTTTGAGAGCACATAATTCAATTATGGAATAACTATGACATTTGTAAATTTAGAACAGTCAAGAGGAAGATAGTTTTTTTTTTTTAAATTGAAACACGTAGGCCTTCATTACTTAAAGATCATCCTTACAATATAACCAAGAGTAGAACTAGGGTGCTCCCAGGAGTAATAAGCTCTTTGTATTCTTAAGTCTAAAACCTATCGGATTAATTTTGAACGACAAATCCAAACCGTTAAAATCTTTCTATCTTACGGGTGATGAGTCTACATGTGAAAATTTTAAAGTTTCGAATTAATTTAATATAAAGTCAAGTGGTCAAAATTTTTCCAAAAAATGAATGCATTAAAATTAATTTAGAAACCTTCTAATTTTGACCACATGACTTTATACTAAATTAATTTGAAACTTTAAAATTTTCACATGTAGACGCATCACTCGTAAGGTAGAAGGATCTCAACGGTTTGGATTCGTCGTTTGAAGTTAATCCGATAGGTTTTAGAGTTAAGAGTACAAAGGGGCTTGATATTCCTAGGAGCACCCTAGTTCTACTCTATAATCAAATATAAAAGGAAAATACCAGTAAACCAACAACCAATTAATACCAGTAAACTAAAAACCAAATACCAGTAAGCACAAAAACCTAATACTAGTAAGCTGAAAACCGTCCTCCTCGAATATAATAGAAAAAAACCTAAGAAAATCTTGAAAACAGAAGAAGCATGATATGAGTATATATCATCAGGACAGCTAGTCTGGTAAGAGTTATACCTCCTGTATCATGCCCAGCCTTGGTGCGCAGTTGGCAGCCTTGTTGGATTCTGAAATGTTCAGTACTTAGCATTGTTGGCAACCCCAGTCTTCTCTGAAGAATTTAGACGCCAGGTATCCTGTTGAATGTCTTGAAGCTTCTCTGGGGTGCCCGGAAATCTGTGTTGTCGCGTTGAGCTGCCCGGAAATCCGCACACAGTGTGCTATCGTCTGTGCAGCCTTCCATGATGGTAGATTGTCGAGATTTGCGCCCAGCATTGCCCGGCTCCTCCGTCGCTTCCTCATTTAGGATAACATGCATTGCGTGGAAAACAGCTAAAGCTTCTGCTTCTGCTTCTGCTTCTGCTTCGAGCGTGTCTTACATGTGCCTTTAAGAAGGTGCCATGAACTCTGTAATAAAGTATGAAGAAAGCTTGTTATCATTATAACCTGAGCCCTGTAATAAAGTCTCCAAATTTGGGCTATGTTGCCTCAGGCTCAACTGCTCAAGAATTCTGAAATATATTTTGGACTTTGTAGTTAAGTTGTCTGGGTTAGGTTTCTCATAATTTATCAGAGCCCAAAATTTAAATGAGGCCGCTCCTAGAATCATAGGCGCAGTCCTTAAGTTTCGTGAGAGCAGCTTGGGTCGGACCCGCATCCTCTGCTGCACTTTTGGACGGTCCAAATTTAATCTCAGCCGGTGAGTGCTCAGATGATGGAGGGGGCAGTATTAATTTTGCTTTAAAATTCATGCCAAAATCTTATTTCGTCCGTCTGATAAAAAATGAACGGACCAGATTAAAAGTGCAGCAGAGGATGTCAATTCGCTTGGATCCGATGAGCATTGGAGTCACTTTTGAGTCCGACAGGTACGGAAGCCGTCCAATGCGCTTTAAGATTCGTGTGCACGAGTTTCAAGAGTGACTCCAACGCCCATCGGACCCAAGTTTTATGCAAGTTTCTTTGGGTTTTGTTTCCACAAAATTTGTTTATTTTTTATTTAATTCCATCCTGACGTGTTGAAAAAGGAAGGTTAAAATATTTAGCTATATTTCACATTTTTATCATTATTTTTAAAATTTAAATAGTCGATTTGAACCGCTTAATATAATATATATATTAAAATGTACTTAGAGACCAAATTTTATATTTTTTATATTTTTTTGTTATATGTTTAGATAGGTAAAAAATCACTATTTTTGAATTTGTACATATCTAAACAAATAGTAAAAAGTTTTCAAAAAAAATAAAATTTGATCTCTAAATACATTTTAATATGAATATTATATTAAGCAGTGCGAACTGTTTGAACTTTGTTAATGAAAATAAAAATATAAAGTATAGTTGTAACATTATAAGCATCTTAACTCGTGTAGAAAACATGAAACATTATTGGAGACTGTCCAGATCTATTTAGTTTGAGCTATTACTTTTATGAATACGAATATTCATTTTTTTTTTTTTTTTTTTTACAAATGATTGGAATACGGTATACGGATAAGGACAAAACAGGATAAATATGCGTTTCGTTTAACTAACTCCTATTTAGAATTTTAGATAGGAAAACAAATGAGACCAGAAACAAGCAATATAAAACTATCACATAAAATCTCACGCAAAATAAGACAGCCGCCGCGTCAGCTGGTTTTCAATTCCACTTCTCCTCATCCTTCACGCTTCCGATTTCCAAATCCCAATATGTGGGCGCGTCTAACATCACCATTTCTCTTTACGACTATCTTACATTATCCTTGCGATCTTCAAACTTTCAGCTTTGACGGTCTCAAATTGATCCGTAACTGCGAAGGTATGAATCTTCAAGTGAGAACTATTTGACTAAATACGTCACTTGCTACGTCACTGGATGAGTATCCATTATCCGTCGAATCGGCACGGCAAGGAATTCGAATCCTCTGAGATATCTCAAACTTTGCGTGACTTTTTGGAATATCTCAATCGTTCAAATATGCTCTGCACGAATCTTAAATCTCAAATAATACTGTCCCGTACGTAGGCACCGATACGTCGGTCACGCAAAAATTGAGTTATCTCAGAGGATACACACCGATCAGCAAGTGGGTCCTACAATATTTAATCTTAGACGCTTGTATCTGGAAAGCGTATCCTCTGAATTAACTTAAAAAGGAAATCTTTTAAGTTAATGAATCTCAACCGTTTGATTTTAAACGGAGCCAATCCAGCTACTGTCTATAATACAGAGGTCTTTCGATATCAGATCTAGTTCGCACGTATCTTAAAACATATCGTACAGTTAATATTTATTAACTGAAAAGATTCCCTTTTGAGTTAATGCAGAGGATACGAAATCTTGTATCTGCAGTCAAGTCAGTACTCGTATTAAGGGAAATAAATTTAAGGGACAATTTTTAACGGTTAATTTAACGCCAGTTTCCCCATTAATAGGACGACCACCCCAAAGCGAACGATCCTTTATCACCTTCTTTCCTTTGCGATTTCGCTTGAATTCTCTCGAAACTCGATTACTGTATTCAACCATGGAGAGATCCGAATTCAATCCGCTCATATCTTCAGCTCATGGCCGCTTGGCGGTGATCTCCAGCCACATCCCTGCATTAACTGGAGGCGAACCTCGTCTGGCGCAACTGGAGAGGTCGCCTGTCTCAGTGCAAGATTCGATGGCTCTAGGAAGGAATTTGGGTGGGTCAATTACGGTGGTGGATGGAAGAACTGGTAAAAAGTACGAATTTAAGGTGTCAGATGAAGGCACGGTTAAAGCTACTGATTTTAAGAAGGTGAGCTATTTATTCTTGTTTTCTCGAAAATGGCGACGATTTACGAGATGAAATTTAATTCAGCACAGTGAGTGCATAATTATTTATATCACAAATGAGTCTCCAATCGAAAGAACAACCAGAGGAAACTGAAAAAGCAACTTAGGGTACCAATTGAAAGAACAACCAGACGATACTTGAAAAGAACAACCAGAGGAAATTCAAAAGCTTGTGTTATTGTATGCATACCTTTGTAATTGCATATACCACACTACTGAGTACTGATTCTATAAGGTGATCCCAGTTGTGTGTATATAACTTGGGACTAAATACCATGAGGCCATGGGAAGTTTAATTGTGTGGCAGGTTGCTACATTTGTTTCTGGTTATCTAGCTCTGGCAAGCAATTCACGAAGCAACATTTATTTGAAAAATTGACAGATCACAACAGGGCCAAGCGACAAGGGGCTCAAACTATACGACCCTGGTTATCTCAATACTGCCCCAGTACGCTCTACAATATCTTACATTGATGGAGATGAAGGGATTCTTCGGTATAGAGGCTATCCAATTGAGGATTTAGCTGAGAACAGTTCCTTTGTTGAGGTCGCCTATCTTTTAAGTGAGATAACCTTTTATAAGAATTGTAAAAATTAATATACTTCTTTTCACTTTTACTTACACAGTGACAAATCTATTTTGTTTCTTTTTTTGTACCTTGTCCTTGCAGTGTATGGAAATTTGCCTTCTCAAGGCCAATTGGCTGATTGGGAGTTTGCCATTTCCCAGCATTCAGCTGTCCCTCAAGGAGTTCTGGTATGAATCCTTGTTAAGCATTAACAGTTAGGGTGCATAGTATTAATATAAAGGGCTGGTAACCTTGTATTGCCAGTATGCCTTAATGGGCTTTTTTGGCCTTTACCGGATGTTGTGCAGGATTGGAATAGGGACAAAGAGGTTTGTGATGGTTCCACCTTTATTGGCTATATAATCATGAAAAATTCGTTGAGTTTTCTAAATAAAAACCCACAGTAAGCATAACACAGAATAAATAAATAAACTATGTAACAACACTTAGCCACATATTGGCCTGCATTGTGTGTGTTCAATTGCAATATCTGTTGTGAGAATTGGTTGTTTATCAAAATATTTCAATTTTTGTTTGATGGAATGTAATTCTTTGTTCCTTTTGTACTTTCTTATTTGAGCAGGATATAATACAAGCAATGCCTCATGATTCACATCCTATGGGTGTGCTTGTCAGTGCCATGAGTGCACTCTCTGTGTTCCACCCTGATGCAAATCCAGCTCTTAGGGTAACTAAAAGTGAATTATTTCTGCATCCATAAAAAGTCTCACATTACATCCTTGATAAGTAACTATATTGGAACTTTTGCAACTTATTTTAGGGGCAAGATCTTTACAAGGCAAAGCAAATCAGGGACAAGCAAATTGTGCGCATCCTTGGCAAGGTATCTTTTAGAATTTTGAATAATTAAGATAACTGCCCTTTTTCTCTGTATCTATTTGTTAACTTTTGTACTGATGAAGGTCCCGACAATTGCTGCTGCTGCATACTTGAGATTGGCAGGAAGGCCTCCAGTGCTTCCTTCCAGCAATCTCTCTTACTCGGAGAACTTCTTATACATGCTTGACTCTTTGTAAGAATTATTAACTTATTGATAGACACTGATACCAATTATGCCCTTGCTAGCTTGGAGTTTTTCTGGATGTTTATGTAATCGAGCTGGCACTGAATTGTTTGTGCCGGTGAGATTGATACTTGAATCAATTTTATTCAGTCAGTTCAACCAACAGTATATCAAGAAATTCTGACTCAAGACTTGACCTGCCAGCTCAACAAGGCCCTCACAGAGGCTGTTATTTCATGATCTGCTTGTTAGTCAGCTTGATTTTTTTTTTTTTTTTTTGAGATAGAGATGGGGGTCAAGCCTCCAAATTTAAAATATCTATAAGAGATCTCCTATGTGTGTTTCGAACCTACAACCTCCTACACAGATGGCACCGCTTTTGCCACTAGACCATAGGATGGTTCTCTAGTCGGACTCAAATTTAAACAATCCTGATCTAAATAATATTCGGTGGACTCGGGACAATCATTTCTGGGTCAACATTCTGACCTTAATTTTTAACTATTTTCGCCCTGTCAGGATTAAAATAAACATTTCATTTAAGTTTTGAATGTATGCAACAAGTTCTGTAAATCAAGAAAAGCCAATTATGCCATGCTGCCCCATAGTTCAACCAAGATTCCCCTAACACTTCACATATCTCTAATTGTTGCAGGGGTAACAAATCATATCAGCCAAATTCTCGGTTGGCAAGGGTTCTGGACATTCTCTTCATTTTACATGCTGAGCATGAGATGAACTGTTCTACATCTGCCGCACGTCATCTTGCTTCAAGGTTCATTTCTATACTAATGCACCTAAACCAATTTAAACTAGTAAGCTGCTTCTTAATAGTTTGCTAATAAACTAAATTGGAATTTGTTGAAGTGGAGTTGATGTGTTCACAGCACTTTCGGGGGCAGTTGGAGCTCTCTATGGCCCACTTCATGGTGGTGCAAATGAGGTATGTAATGATGACTTCATGTACCTAATGAAAGTTTAATTGAGCTTTCACTCATGGAAGTTACATATGCGACGGACATGCTAAGACCTAAGACTGACATTAGCGTCTATGATGAAGGTTTTGGTATATAATACCGCTGGTGTTAGATTTTCTTTGAACTACTTTTGGCTACAAGAATTTCTATAATTGACTTCTTAAAAGAAAAAGAAAATTCTATCATTGAATCTCCTTTTGACATGTAGGCTGTACTAAAGATGCTGGGTGAGATTGGCACGGTTGAGAACATTCCAGATTTCATTGAAGGTGTGAAGAACAGGTAATTTCTCCATATTTTGTACTGGTTTGTATTTCTGGTTGTCATGTATTGTCCGAACATTGCCCAATTTCACATACTGGCAGTTCATGGTATTAGCTAACTTTTCCAATAGAACTCACACGCTAACTGTCTGCACCTCATTTGTTTTAAGTGTGATCAATCATGTAATTAGTTTACTTGATGTGAAGTTTTATTGTGATTTTATTGTAGGAAGAGAAAGATGTCAGGTTTCGGGCATCGGGTCTACAAGAATTACGACCCACGGGCAAAGGTCATCCGCAAATTGGCTGAGGAGGTCTTCTCCATTGTTGGCCGTGATCCCTTAATTGAGGTAATCTTTGTAGCTGTTTCTTTTTTCTTTTTTTTTAATTTAGAGGTTACTTTTCTCTTCCTTTTCTTTTGGGTACCTTATTTTGGCCATTAATTTGTTTTGATATTAAATTTATTAATTTTGAGTTGTGAAGGTGGCTGTTGCTCTGGAGAAGGCAGCTCTATCAGATGAGTACTTCATCAAGAGGAAGCTCTATCCCAATGTCGACTTCTACTCTGGTCTAATATATAGGTAAAGATGTGTATGCCGTTTACATAATTTTGCCTTTCCCGTGGACATTCATTATGAAGTTTGGAATTCGTTGATGGCAAACATCAATAATATCCAAGTCATATAAAATAAAATCAACCCAAATGACCCTGAAAAGAATGCTCAAAGCAACCTCAATTCTTAACCAAGGATATGGTATTCCTAACCATGGATAAGTAAAACAAAAAGAAGGTACCCCAGAAAAAATAAAGACAATGGTATCTATCCAATTTCGTTGCATCCTAACAGAGTTAAATTTGTAGTGATACGAAAGCCTTGACTGACTGCTGAATGATATGAAGTCCCAATAGACAGCATGAAAGAACAAATTGCAAAGTCATACCTAAATAATGACTTAATCCAACTAATTCATCTATCCTGCCACCAGTGTATGTAATTAACTATTACAGTTTGGTATCGCTTTAGGGCTATGGGTTTTCCAACTGAGTTCTTCCCTGTATTATTTGCGATACCACGTATGGCTGGCTACCTGGCGCACTGGCGCGAGTCCCTTGATGACCCTGATACCAAGATCATGAGGCCTCAGCAGGTTTGCTTTGTTTAAATAAGTAGTTTATTTTTGTTCTGTAGAAAGATTTGGTTGGAAAATATAATATGTAAAAGCAATTGCCATTACCCAAACAAGTGAAAGAAGAATCACTGTGAATTGGAACATAAAAAGCACACTTAGATCAAATTGAGTATAATTTGAGCAAATCCGGTGACTTATATTTTGGAGGCAAAATTGTTCTCTAGGTGGAAATTTTCACACCCCTTAATGGGATATGATTGTGTCTTTCACAACTGCTGGAATATGCTAATATAACCCTGCAAAAATATTAATTATCATACTTGTTCTGTTAAACTTCTAGAAGATTGTTTTACATTGTTACAATTGTTTTTGCATCACTTTAGGGTACAAGGGACGCGTGTTTAACTCTCTATCTACCATTTAAGACCTCAAAATATAATGTTAAACTATAGAAATTGTAAACACCAACAACCCCCTATATACTTTGTTTGAGTAATTGAGTATCACTTGGATAAATTTGATCCGTTGATTCTACAGGTATATACTGGGGTATGGTTGCGCCATTACGTGTCTCTGAAAGAAAGAGAAATGTCAAATGATAGTGACCGTCTCGGCCAGGTGGCAGTCTCCAATGCCTCTAGACGCCGACTTGCCGGCTCCCGCATGTAACTTGCTTGCAGTTTTCCGAGAGAAATAAATAATTAGGACATGTTAATAAGAGAAAAAATAAATTTGAAGGACATGCTAAAAGATACGGCTTTTTCTGCCAAAATATAACAATAATTGTATTGTTGCACTTGCATGGCTCGAATTTTAGATGGACCCGTGTATTTATTTGATTTACTAAAATGATCCCCTACTTCGTATCGGGCGCGTATCCGATATGGGTGCGAAGCCTAATTCGGAGTATCCAAGTAACATAGCCCTCAGGTTTTATTTGATCTGTATCAGCAATTAAAGATACGCCACACCTTATACGTATCGGGCGCGTATCCGATATGGGTACGAAGCCTAATTCGGAGTATCCAAGTAACATAGCCCTCAGGTTTTATTTGATTTATGAAAATGCAAGTCGTTATTTCCACTAACCCTAAAAAAAAGAAAATGCAAGTTCTTCCATGCATATTTTTTTTTTCCTTCGTTCTGCTGATTAGGTTTTCAATAGTGTTCTAAAAAGGAGCGGACCAGGTTCAACCCGTGCGGATAGGCGGGTAAAAGTTTTGAAAATCTATCCTTGCCCGTCCGCGGACCCTTACCCGCACGGGTTGGCAGACCGGGTTCACGGGTTGGCGGACCGGGTTTTTTTTTCCTTTTTTTTTTTTTTTTTTTCTTTTTTTTTAATAACATACGCGAGTTAAGAGTTTTTAATAAATCGAAAAAAAAAGAAAAAAATAAATGTACCTTCAAATCTTGTAGAACGAATTTTGCAAGATTTTGAACAAACTTCATAATTCCGTTTGCGGATTTGTAGAATAAATTAAATTTACAGCTATTTTTTTGAACAATAAATTTAAATTTTGAGAATAATAAAAATATTGAGAGAATGAGTAAATGAAAAAATTATGAGAATATGAGATGTGAAAAAATGTGAGAGATTGGGGTGTATTTATAGGGGTTTTGTTTGGGAGAATGAATTTTAAAAATTTTAAACAGCCGTGTAAGATTTCAAATTCAAATTGTGAATTAAATCCTAACCATTCAATGTTTTTATTGCACAAATCTTAATGAAAATATTTTTACAAGTGCGAATCTCGATAAAAATCAATGGCTTAGATCAATTGGAATAAACTGATTTGATTTGATTAGATTAAAGGTAAAGGGGTGGGGGTTCGACGGGTAGGCGGGCGGACCGGGCGAGTAGGGTTGGCAGGTAGGCGGGTTGCGGGTTCGGCGGGTTTCGGTTTAAAAAACTTGACTCTTACCCGCATTTTTACCCGGTCCGCACAAACTCCCGAACCCCCCAAACCCACGGACGGACCGAACCGGACGGTACCCGGGTCACGGGCGGACCGGACCAGGCGACGGGTCGCGAGTAGAAATTAGAACACTAGTTTTCATTGATTTGTCAAAATATAGGTCCTTGACTCTTTGGTGGTTTGGTCGTATATATATATATATTTTTTTTTTAATTTATGCTGCTAAGGTGCTTAAGCCCATCTGGAATGGGCTAAGGGCCTAAGGCCATTATTGGGTTGAAATAGCGGAAGAGTCTAGTTTTGACTTTTCTAAATTCAAGCGGAACTATTCAAACAAGTCCTAAAACAGGAAAAGGATAAATTAAGGCAGCTTGAAGGTAATCGAGATCCACTGATGTAACTTAATTTTTGAGTTTTAAATTAGGATCGTTTGATTCGAGATGAACGTGTGAGATGGAACACACATTCTGAGGTGGATTGTGTGAGATGGAACGTCTGATTCGAATCGGACAGTCTTGATCTAAAACAAAAAAATAGAGTCTAGGGAATCCGGACCCGCTTGAAAGTGGGGAAGGTGATTAGGTGAATCTTTTGTTATGTATTAGGGGATTGTTTCCAATTTCGGCTCTAATAAATTCTTCTTCTTCTTTCTTATGAGGAAAATAAACTCTTCTTCTATGAGAAAGGAGTAGGTCCGATATTCAAGAGATCTATTTTTAGATTCAATGGACTTCATAACCGTTCAATTTGTTTCAAGATTCTTGTGCATGACAATTGATGTGAGTGCGTATGAATATTAAAGCTGAGGATATAGATATTAAAGCAGATTGAACGGTTCGAAGCCGATCAAACCATAAGTAGATTAAATGGACATCGGACCTACTCCGAAGTCTTCTTCTACAGGAGAATTCAACTAATTTTAACAGATTAATGCACATCATTTTCCGATTAGCAGCACTCTTTTGAACAGATTAATGCACATTCTTGGTTCTACGTAGAAAATATGTTCGTTCTACGCAGATTAACATTCTTGGTTCTTGACAAGTATCATTTATCACGAGAAAATATGTTCCTTCTACGCAGATCATTTTCTTATATTCTTATGAGAAGAAAAACATTGGACAAGTTGTCACATACTTTGACCTATTTTATATTTGAAAGTATCAAACACATCTGATTCATTTTAGAATTTTTTATTTTTGTATCAGTTCTAGTTTTCTCTTTTAAAAGTATGCACAGCTAAAGAAAAAATATGTAACACAGTTGGCTAAAAAATAAGTTCTAAGACAGTTGGATGTTAAAAAATTGAGAGTTCAATTTTTCTTCATTTAATAGCTTGCTTCTAGACTTAAAAAAAGAGTAGATTTTACATGTCCGGCTCCTTTACATTATTTTTAAAACTATCAGAGAGTCTAATGCTGCTTAACTAAGATCAGACGGTCAGTGTTAAAATTCAAAATTTCTACGAACACAAGATGGTATACTAAACTCATCATTGGAACCATAATTGTTGCACAATATTTTGACAACAATAATTTATTATACTAATTAACAGTTTAAACAACTTATCTTTTTTTTGAAACGAAATATGGAGTTCTGGCCTCCCGATTCCATTAATTTTTATTTTTGATAAAAAGAGTAGGGTCAAGCCCTTACTTTCACTAACCATGATCGATTACAAGGTTAGAGTTTCTGAGGAGAAACTCTGATGCTGGAAAGTAAAAAAGATGCATAACAGAAAACAAGAAGATGAAAAGAAGAAAAATGAAAATGCTGAAAAGAAAAGAAATATAGAAAATGTGCATTAAGTAAAATTTGGAAGCTATAAATTTCGTTCTGTCACTCTTCTCGCGTCATGACTCATGAAGTTTCTATGTGCCGGTCCTGTTGTTGATGATTTCCATTGTTCGATTGCTTCATCAATGAGCTGCTGTGCGTTCTTTTTTTCCACTGTTCGATTCCATTAATTTAAAGTACTTACCTCATGTCATATAATAAGAAATCGGATGTAGTCTTTGTCTATAAAAAGAAAAAAAGACCACGGAACTTACCAGTCACCTCATATTTTCCATCTCTTATCAGACTATCACCTGATCGACTGAGTCTGTAAATTTTTTGTAGTTTTGGCATGTTGTAATCAGCAAACAGTATGCCATAATATTTCTTTAGATTAGGTTTGGCGCAACATAACTTTATTCAAATTGACAAGAAATTTGATTTGATTTGTCGATTTGTCATCTATCGATTCGTTATCACTTATCACCAATTCACCATCCCATTTCCTCTGCATTAGCGGAACGTGCGTTAATAGATTTCAACCGTCCGATTGAGATCCGCACCAACATTAAAGGATCTCGTGCGTTATAGATATGGGTTGGATTGACTCCGATCCTGATTAGACAGTTAAGATGTATTAAATTTAAAAGATGCTTTTTTTAGTTAATGTAGAAAATGCGGACTTGCTGCCTTCGTGTATCCAGTTGGCCGTGGGCCCGGGTGCATATCCTCTGAGATATCTCAATTTTTCCGTGACCGACGTGTCCGGTGCCTGTTCGGGGAACGGTAGGGGGCTAGTATTATTTGAGCTTTGAGATTCGTGTAGAATGTATTTCAACGGTTGAGATATTCCAAAAAGTCACGCAAAGTTTGAGATATCTCAGAGGATGCGAATTCCGTGGGCCCGTGGCCATCACCTCTCTGTCCCCAGTCCCCACACACTTGATTCTCAATTCTCTGTGGCAATCTCCGTACTGAATTTATATACCGGGTCAATGTTCAACTATTCAACTATTCGGCGATTCGGCGAACCTGACTAATTGCCAAAAAGAAATTAAAATAAAAAAAACTGTAGGAAGTTAAGGAACCGGATCGGATCGGACTCTACTGTTTTTTTTTCTGGGAAAAGTAGAGTTCCGCTTTTTCGATTCCAACTATTTAAATTCGTTGAGATTTGTGTATGGAAATATCTTTTTATTGAGATACGCAAATGAAAAATTTTGAATAATTGGGATCTGAGGACCCTGCTTTTCTTAGAAAAAAGCAACAGAGTCGGATCCAATGGATCACCTATGGATCAACTGTCCTCTATAGACAGAAAATTTCTACCTCTAAGAGTGTGCTCCATAATTAAGAGTGAAACCCTCATTAATGAAAGGGGAAGGGAAGTGATTGGAACTGAAGCTCACCTTCAAATAATGATCTTACATTCTAATTTGAGAGTGAAGACTGTCGCTAAAAATTAACGTATCGCTGACCTTCGTTCCCCTCCGCATAGTACGAGTTCACATCCGCTTCTTCTCTTCTTGAGCAAATAAAATTCTCAGACAGCTGTGGTCTGAGGCAAGATTTCCCTCCGCACAGTATATGTGTCTTCCTCTCTCTCTCTTGCATGCAGTTGGAGCACAACTTAAAATTACTAATACGTAGGTTCGTATATCGAATATATTTGTTGGATCTGACGAAAACTATCGCCGATCACCGCATGACCATCTGTGTTGAATATAAAACTGAATAGCGGAAGCGTACCTTAATCTATTGTTGTCTTGTGTGAGAGAGCGCCACCAATTCAGTTCATCCATAATAGCAAGGTCCTTTAGAGAGTCTCATTTGTTCTCTCTTTTCCAAAGTCTCTCACATACATCTCTAATGGGATAAGAGAATATGATTTCAATTGACCTTGTATTATGGGGACCAAATTATATATACAACCCAAGGAACCCTTAGCTGTCTAATGTGGTAATTATTCAATTCAACACATCACAAAATTGAATATTACATCTTAAGTTCTACACATTAAAGGTCCACACCCTATATGACACATTAATGCTCAATATATTATATAACACATATGACCACTTTAATAGAGCATAAAATTGACAGTATACAATACAAAACATTTTACATATTAGTCCAATGTTCGATTTATAATCCAACAATCTCCCACTTGGACTCTATGTGAAACCTTATAATTTTGTATTTGTTAATAACCGTAGTGAGCTCAACTTTTCTGTCATTACCGAAATGTGTCCCGAACAATTCCGTCCATTAATTATATCAATACAGGATCAAAGCAGTTTTTGCCACATTTATTCGTAAATCAACCAACATGGTCACATATATTGACATAATCGAATGACATGAATCATGATGTGGATGTGTAGCATGGAAATTTCTGCAGAAATATCTTTAAACTTTAAAAACTGAAAACTGCATATGTCATATAAGCATAATTACAAACTCTCACTAAAACCTGAACATCTTCAAAAATTGAAGATCTTTAATTTGACACGACACCCATACGAGCAGCATGCTCATGAAACCTTTGGGGTGACAGTCCTTTAATATGCAGCTGCAATTACGGAGTTTGTGTCATTATGCGTGACAGACAACTATCCATTCTGAACTCTTTCATTTATAACTAAGAACCTGATCTATATTCTTTGACTTTGTCAAGTTCCTATTGTTGGAATATAAAACTGCCTGGTTATTGTCACAAATAATTTAAGTGGTATTTAATTTCAATCCACTTCGTGCAACCATGTGACAAAATTTCACAGTTATAATTCCCAATTAGATACCACATACACATGTTATAACATGCTTTATTGGCATCTACCAAAATCGAAATCAGTATACCAAATGATCTCAAACTTTTCTGATATTCGATATATGAATATGTAGTTTTTATTTTCTCTTAAAATTGCAAGACTCTTTTGGCTACTATCTTATAGTCTGCTTCTGAATTACTTTAATATCACTCTAGCATCTCAATTATGTACGCAATATCTAGACACGTATAAACCTGAGTATAGTTTAGACTTCCTATTATCGAAACATAGGAAATCTTATGTATTACTTTATTCTTAAAATTATTCTTAGAGCAGTGAATTTACAAAGATATCTTTTGGTCTATATTATTGCATGCCATCTTTTAAATCTTGAACAAAACAGTTATTTTGTAATAACTTGAGAATACATTGAGATTGCTTTATATATTTCTATACCTAACACCAAAAACGCATCACGAAGATCTTTCACCTCAAAAATTCATAAATAGAAATCTCTTGATGCTAAGCAACAAACCTATATCGTTACTGTCAAGCAATTGTCACTGACATATAAAACCAAGAAAATAACCTTACTCCCACATAAATTTATGGTATATGCATTCATCGACCAAATTCATCTCAAAACCAAACGAGATGATCACTTGATGAATTTTGAATACCATTATCGATATATATACTTGATTGAGTTTATAAATGGATTTTCTTAATTTGCAAACCATATACTTTAGGCCTCATAAATTAAAACTTTATGGTCGCACCATATAAATCATATCATCAATATCTCTATTGAGAAACAATATCTTAACATACATCTAATGTAACTCAAGATATAAAATGCATATTTAATGTCATTATTATCCTAAAAGACTTTCAAAGTAACTGAAGAGAAAGTCTCTTTATATCCAACATCATTTTATATGTAAAGTCATTTACGACAATACGTACTTTGTATTGCTCCCACATTGCCATTCAAATTCTATTAAAACAAATGAATTTTATACCTTAGGGCAAATGAACAATATCACAAATGTTCATGTCTTCCATGAACTTCATTTTTGTATCATGACATCGATCAACTTAACTTAGTGGATATCCTTAATGACACATGTTCTTGAGATGTTAAAGTTTGTTCTTCGATATTATCATTGATTATAGTGTCTTGTACAAAATCAAGATCGAAATCCTAAATAATGTTAATAACACCTGTGAGAATATTTATATATTCTTCATCGAAGATAAAATCCTGAACCATATCCCCCCCCGCAAACTCAACATCTTCAAAGAACTTTCATTTATCTTCCTAAAGAAATTGATCTTGTTGTGGATCATAAAACTCATATCGCTATAATGTTCAAGAATATAAGCTGCAATCTTAAGTTCTTATTCCTAAAGTAAGTATGATAAAGAAATACGATAACTCATTTTCTTTATTATGTCTTAAGTGTTCGGTTTTGTTTTTCAGTCACACCATTCATAATGGATAAAACCATGCATGATGTACTGTAAAACGATATTACTGTGCTTTAGTAATTTAATAAAAATATATGGATGTCATTTATTACCACTGTCATATACAACATCACAGTCAAACCTAATACTTGAAATCCTTATTATTTTGAAAACATCCAATATTTTTTTTATAAATGAGAGAATATAGCCATATTTAAAATATTCGTCTATGAACATAATAAAATAATGTACCTTTTTAACATCTGTAAAAATTGGTCACAAAAATTTGAATTTTATTAGTTCCAAGACATCCTGAGATTTGTTGGCTATAAATCTCCTCTAATTGATTCGTTTTTATCTTAATACAATCAACACAAAAATCAAAATATGTGTTATCCAAATACTCTAGAATTCCATTCTGACACAAGTCTTTATCTCCATCGGAAGATATAACCAAAACACTTGTGCCATAATGCAACCAAAATTCTTATTGCTTTACTTTTATTAAAACTTCAAGTACTTATCATAAAATTATATCTGTAAAATTTAGATTAATATAACCTGAAACTAGACTTAGATTGAACCACTTTTGAATCATGAAACAACCAAATTTTCTATTTTTAAAATAACAAGTAAATCCATACTTGTACATAGAAGAAATAGAAATTAAGTTTCGTCCAAAATAAGACTATAAATGTTTCATTTAGATCCTAATAAAACCCAGTCTTAAATAATAATCTAACTTTCTAATTTCTTTAAATTTAACATTCTCGCCGTTGCCAATATAAGTGTATCTTTCACCATCACCAGCCTCGACTACTCAAACAACCTTGCATAAATACACTTATTTGTTTAAGTATTGAAGTTAAATAAACCTTAAAACAAACCATATTGATAAGAATACTTTTCTTGACATACAAAGTATGACAAGTATTTAATTGCTTAATCTTATACTTTTATAGACGAGTACTTAATTGCATAATCTTATACTTGTATAAACAAGTACTTAATTGCTTAATCTTATACTTTTATATGCAGCTACCATATTCTTATTTTCTTATATGTATTCCTTTGACTTTGTACCTTACTGAAAATTTGATTTGTCAAGATCGTACCAACCTGAATCTTTTCGTTCTTAACAAATTTATTTTTTTAATAGTCAAAAGAAATTCATAAGTCTTAACTAAATTATCTAAAATAATGCCCCTAAATGCTTCTGGAATGGTATTTATATGATTATATGACACGTGCAATTTGACTTCTCAAACTTTTTCTTTCTCCCTCTTAAATCAGAAGTACTCATAACTGTAAGTATTGGAGAATCAATCATAACACAGTGTCAAAATTTATAATTATAAGAACTAACAATAAGTTCTATTTTCATTCCCTTAAATTTGATGCTAGAATTGATATTGACTATTAAATTGATCACACGTAAAAATACCCAAACAATCATCACTACACTTATTACCACAAGGCACACATGCAACTTTAATAAATATTGGTCTTCCTTTGGGCTGATGAATATTTACACTCATTACATGCACACATTAAAACTTTTTATATTCTAAAATAAATAAATTTCAAAATGAGAGCTCACTTTGGCGAGGTTAGATTGAAACCAATCTATTTTAAAATATATAACCTTAATACCTTTTATTCAAACTTAAAATTATATCCAAATTCAATCAATACGGTTTAAACATAAATATAAATCCATTTTAATTTATTAAGAATCAAATATATATTTCCTCTTTTGATTCTCGATTGCCATGTGGATTTAGTCCAACTGTAATTAATTTAATTCTTGTATTATACTAAAAATATACATATAAAGTGGTATCTCAATTCATAGCATATTTGAATTTTTACATCCTATCACCAATAAAGGTGTTCTAAATCCAATTATATTTCTTTTCGCTGGGTCAATATATGTTCCACTCATAAATGTATATTTTATCACGATATAATTCAAAATTTAAATTCATCTCAACTTTATTAAGAATCAAATACAAATTTTTCTTATTTTGATTCTCAATTTCTACGTGAATTTAGATTAACCATAATAATTTTAGCATTAAAATTAAATCATACTTAAGAACTAAATCACAAGATTTAACCGAATTATCAAATTTACTTTGGGCAAGCCAGGACCAAAAAATTAAACTATTTTAGCTTAGGACCAAAAATTTGGTCTTTGGTGTGGACTGTGGACTGCTCTATCGCGATTCACAATAATCCACTCTGGTCCTTTGGCTCACGCGTGGTTAAACAAAAAATCGCGCTGATAATTTTTGGTCCGGTGTTGTCGCGGTTTACCAAACAACTTGTAATAATTTTCAGCGCTGGTTCACGCGTGGTGTACACCTTTAACGCAAAATTATGGGACGCGGTGTATGCGCGGCTTACCGAACCAATCGGTCGTGAAAAATGTTATGCACTGGTTAGACTCGGTCTACACCCGATTTACAGAACTGAGTAGTCACGAATATGGTTTATTTCCGGTTAAGCTCGGTTCACACGCGGACCATGCGCGAAAAACAGACTGAAAATGGCGATTCCAAAAGTTCTGAGCCGAATCTTAATCCAAATTTAACCAAATTACAAATCTAAAATTACCAATTAATCAGAAATTCAACCATATATCAGAACTGTACCGAAATTTTTTGTTTCAAACACAAAGTGGCTCTGATACCACTTGTTGGATCCGACGAAAACTATCGCCGATTATCGCATGATCATCTGTGTTGAATATAAAACCGAATAGCGGAAGCGTACCTTAATCCATTGTTGTCTTGTGTGAGAGAGCGCCACCAATTCGGTTCATCCATAATAGCAAGGTCCTTTAGAGAGTCTCATTTGTTCTCTCTTCTCCAAAATCTCTCACATACATCTCTAATGGGATAAGAGAATATGATTTCAATTGGCATTGTATTATGGGGACCAAATTATATATACAACCCAAGGAACCCTTAGGCTGTCTAATGTGGTAATTATTCAATTCAACACATCACAAAATTGAATATTACATCTTAAATTATACACATTAAAAGTCTAAGAGACATTAATACTCAATATATTATATAACACATATGACTAATATATTATATAACACATATGACCACTTTAACAGAACATAAAATTGACAATAAACAATGTAAAATATAAAATATTTTACATATTAATACAATGTTCAATTTATAATCTAATAATAGTTTTATTCGGAATCAATATACAGTATATATACAGTGTATGTAACTTTAAAACATTGAATTTTTTGCTCACGTAAAAACAAAAGATTCGGTTCCGTAACTAAGTCAAGTCCTCCCATGCTCTTCCCTTGTGGGTCCCGCAGGTTAAACTATTCCTGCGGGCGGGCAGTGGGCAGTGGGCAGTGGCATACTACTGGCATGGCATCTACCTCGTGATAGGTCCTTATTTCCAAAAATGCCACCGGGTGAGGGTGACACACTACGCAACTTGATTTAGTTGAATTCGAACGGAAAATTTACTAAATGCGGTTTATATGTTTAGTGCCCTGCTCGCCTGCTGCCACTTGCCAGAGACTCTGAGTGGAATATTATATTATAGAAAAAGCGAAACAATCGTTACTTGCACATTATTTATTTCGTATTTATACGGGAGTAGTTGGCTGGCAATTGATTATTGATATATATATAAGGTTCATTTATTACCCTATCTTTGGGGAGATTGATGCTCTCCTAACCTTTTCTCTACTGTAAGTTAACAATGTTTCATTAATGAAGCAGGACTCCAAAGGCCTTTTTTACCAAAAATTTATTACCCTATCCCTATGGCCCTTATATGTGTACTTTTGAAATATTTGAGCAGTTTATGTATTACTTAAAAAGGAAATTCGTATTTATTTTAAGTACAAATTTTCAAATTGTTTTGGAGAAAATTAATATATACCACTCTGAAGCATGACAAAAACATTAATAACATTTTGATCATAAAAATAAAGTTAAAACTAAGTAGATACTAAATCATTCTAGAACAATAGTATTGATAATAATAATAATAATAAAAAAATAAGTAGATGAAAAGGATATTATATAAAAATAAATAACAATGATGTTATGTCACCATATTAATAAATAAAATAGTACGGATATATGCATACAAAATTAAAGCATCAGATGCTTTAATTTGACTCCAATATATAAAGTCTTCTAACTGTTAAATCACTACTACTACTCAAACTGAATATTATGCGGTCAATTTTACACGGAGAAAATTCTTAAAAGAGGAAACCAATTGCATGAAATGAGCATGGGCAGGAGAATAGTTGACTTCTCTAAAATTCTGACCTCCATGCACCATTCTCACTTGTCACTGGGTTGATGAGATTTTAAATTATCATACTAAACAGCACAAAATTTTTAAGAGATTCAGTTTACTTTTGTTAATCTATTTAGGATGTGCTTCATATTTAGGATGTGCTTCAAAACGGAGAGGTAAAATTTTATTAAAGAAAAGAGTAGGAAGATGAATGACGTCTTGGTTCTTCTTGCTACTGTGAATTTACACTTCGATTTGAAAGGAACAGATTTGAGCATTTTTGTATGTGGAGTTTCCTTTGGTTCCCCTTACTACAGTAGAGTTTTCCTTCTGTTTGTCTTTGATTTCTCCTCTTTTGGAGCGGATGAGCGACACCGGTCAGATACGGATTGGCGAAATTCTCCTTCCGCATAGTGATTTCTCTTTCCTCTCCCTCCGTGTATGATCGCAGTCTTAGGGCATGTTTGGCTGCAGTATATATTATGAGAATTTTGGGGAAAAAATAAAGTTAGGGTGTTCGGTGGTCTAATTTTAATTATCATTTGTAATACTTTGTGGGTTTTGGTTCTATCTCTTATCTTGTTTTTCATGAGGAAAAAATGAACACCCACCTCCGTTTTATTTTTCCAAATTCTAATCTCTTCACTAAAGCAATAAATTAATCAAACACAATGGAGCCAAAGTTGCAATAAATAGTTTATTAAAGTTCTCATACTCATTTGTGATTAAACGCAATGGAGCAATAATTTGTTTCTATTCCCTTCTCACTGTTTACTAATCAAAGTTCTCATTTGTTCCATTTATTTAATTCATTAAATTGTGATTAAGCTAAAATAGTTTAAAATACATAAATATAAAAATTGAAACACAAGACATAATAACTTCAAATAGCATTTCAACATTACAATAATAATTTATCAAACACAAAACTAAAAATAATTAAACAAAATAGAATTTACAAGTACAAGAAATTTAAATTGAATAAAACACAAGACAAATCTTTAAGTTAAGTTTCTTTTTTAACGACTAACATAATCTTGCCACATTAGTCTAGCAATTTCATCTCATTTATCACTTTGCAATGTGTGTGGTTATATCACTCTGATATCACTTAGCAGTGTGTAATTAATTCACTCAATTATTTTTTTAAGAATTTGATATGTAAACTTATATTAATCAGAATCAGTAATTAAGTATCAATACAACACCCTTAATATAGTTTAATTTTAGTATTATGTATTTTATAAAAAGAAAAAAAACCAATATCTTTACAAATTTTCATGCATTTGTCAAGCACCTATATTCTAAAATTTTTCATGAATTAAATGGCTTTGGTTTTGACAAATCGCAATTTCCATTTTAATATTGAAAATTTCTATTCCCACAAAATTTTCATGTTGCCGAACATGTCCTTAATGAACCACGTTGAAACACAGAGAAAAATCAACATAAAGAAATACTATGTTCAAACTCTACATATGAATATATGATATGTGATTATGAGCATGGCTAAAAATTTTATCTAGACAAAAAATATTACTGATACGACTAGCAGCTTATTGACTATTATGAATTAACCGATTCAGATTGTAGGCTATTCAAGTGTAGACAGAATTTTATCCAGAAGCAGACATTCGTCAGATTATACATAAATTATACTCGAATGTCAAAATTCAAAAGTAGACAGTTACTTACTCCGATTCAATGACTCGACCACTAAATATCGTATATGATGATGACTCGACCACTAAATATCGTATATGATGATGATAACGATGGAGGTATGAAAGAAACATATTGGCGATAAATTAGGCAACCTTTGTGGATCTTCTGAACAATAATTTTTTCTGAAGAAGAATGATTCTGATTTCCTGCAATTTTATTTTGATAAATACGAAGACAATAACAAAATAATAGGACCGACTCTTGAGTCTTGAGGCTCTACGCTCTAGCCACAAATTCCTTGTCAAAATCACTGTAACGAGTCCAAGGAGCATGGGCCCGGCCAGAACCAAATGGCCATACCTAAAACAATAATTTTGGTTTAATTGTTCAAGTTGCGTGGATCCGGTATGAACCCAAAACAATACAACAGCTCTAGCCTCTAGTTTCTTCTTTTCTCGATTTATTCTCCTGGGCCCTGGGCAAGTAAAACTGTAAAAGTAACACCCTGCTTTAGAACTTAGAATTAAAAATATTATATTCTTGCTTTTTAACTAATTTAGTCTAACACTGCCGCCAGCAGCCATCCAAAACCAGGGTCTAATATGCTTTTATTCTTGAGGAATTGTTTCCTCTGCTTTTTCATATCTAATTTTAAATTTTTTTAGAATGTACGAATCTCTAAAACAATTGATTTCTATGCACAAATTTATAAAACATTGAGAGTTAGATTTGAAACAGCAGGATCCTGCAATTCCTTACGAATCGCGTCAGATTTATTTCCTAGTAAGAATAGTGGCTAATCTAAGAATGAAAAATAGCTGCTGACTAAATTTTTAGTTAGATTAGTATAAAAGTGAGCTAATCTATAAAATACATTCAAACATTGAAACCAATTTTACCAACTTGACCAAACATTTTTTTGCGGGCGGCTCTTTATCTTCATCCAAACCAATTTTATCAAGTTCACCAAGTTCAAGCAACAACATACACCAGTCACACTCAATTTTGTAAAATAATAAAATAAATATCTTAATAAGTGATACTTCTATTCTCATTATTTAACTAATGCAATATCTCCATACTTATATAATGCACGTAGTTATTCTGATCCGCCAACAGCTGAAATTGAAGAATAAATATCTCCAATCACATAATCTGTCATCTTTTGATTAAATGCATCTATTTTATGTTTAGAAGTCTAACTTTAGTTAAAAACATATTCGCCACACATACTGCTATATAGTTTGTCACAATTAAAATTGAATGAATTTCAGCGATTTGTTTTCTTATTTCTCTTTAAAGCTATCTCTGATGGGAAGTGCTATAGATACTTTCTTATTTTGTTTCTAATTAATTTCTGGTATCAATTATGGAAGAAAAATTCACATCTACAATTTTTTTTTATTTAAATAATTCATGCATAACAAAGTTTCTCATTCTACATAGATTGTAATAAGAAAGTATAGAATTTCGCAACTCCAAATTGAAAAAATTTAGAACAGTTAGAAATATTTTTTTTGAATAATTAATTGACGGGGGTAATTCATTGAGATTGGTCAAAAAATATTGGTAAAACAAATTCATCTTTATTTGATCCAACGGAAATTATTTGGATTAAAGAAAGAGGGTCAACGTTTGATAGGTCCAATATGTGCAATTAAAATTATGAAAAAAATTATAATATGTTAAAATTTGGATCCTTTTCAATTGAGGAGTCATTGACTAATATTTAAAATTTAATAAATATTTCATAATTTTCTAAGTATTTCATTTGTGAATTAAAATAGATAGTTTTATTTTGGGAAAATTATTTATTGTATTTTGTGCTAAAATATTAAACTTTAATGAGATAAAGTAACTTGGTTTATATTGTAATCACGATCATATGGATAAAAGTAAAAAAATAATTGCATTTTTGATTTATAATTTTCATATATATACAAGATCTGTCATTTGTACTATTAAGCATTTGAATTTTTTTTTGTAAATAACATGGCAAGAGACTCCCTCTGGTGCTTATTTGGTGAATATATGTGACGACATATAGTCAGATTCGGGCTTGTCTCGATTTTCAGGTTGCAATTCAAATGAATTACAATTTCATTGAGAATAATGGATAGAGAAACAATTCCAAATCAAATGTTTAATTTATTATAGTAATTTAATTTCAAATAAAGATTGGAAGAAAAAATTATTGAGGGCAAAGTTGGTAGAAAAGGGAGAAAAAAATTCTTAGCTCTCAATAATATAATTCTTGCTTTCAATATCTCGTTCTCCATCTCTGACTCCTGTAATTAATTTATTTTTTTATTTCTTCGTTTTCTCTGTTTCATTTATGCTCTTTCTCTATATTTTCGACAGTGTAAATAAAAATTATTCACTCTTTCTATATCTGTAGAGAAAATAATTTTTTTCTGATATGTTACATTAATTGTGTCAAGGAGAAAAATAATTTTTATTACGGCTACTGTATCTCTGCAAATTGATGAAATAAGGTATGAACCATATTAATTTAACATTTATTATTTTATTATATTTTTTCAATTTGAGGAATTATAATCTAATTTTCATATTTTGTTTGTTCATTTCCATAAATGTTGAACTACATTGAACGGATTACACTAGCAATGATACTTTAAGAAAAAGTTTAAGAAAAAGTTTCGTGTTATATTTGATCTGTTGTTGTTTCTTTTATTGTTATTTATTATTTGATTGTCTTTAATATTCATTTAAATATATATTTTTTATTTTGTGTGAATGTCAAACAAAAACAAAAAGATATCTTCATATTCTGTTTAATTTTATAATATATCCCTGTTGCAATGTACGGGCATGATATTAGTCTACTACTCTACTAGAATCCAAATTATTTAAAATATAAGCTCAAGTACGAGTAGATGAGGATTTGAGTAATTTGTCTTCTCGATTAACAGCTATAATCGGGGTCCCACATGTCAGCAAAAAAATCATACCACGCGGTTGTACTGGTCCATGCAATAATTTATCCTCAGTCAGTATACTGACAAGATCCAAATATGTAAAGTTTTTCATTTTTGGTTATATGCGGGATAGAATATTAACAATTTCAACACATGCTGCTAATCCAATTAACAAACGGTAAAAAAGCCATTTTACATAATAGAATGTCTCGCACCTTCGAACAAGAAGTGCCAAGTCAAAGGCATTAATCAGTCGCCTTCAACCAATTAAAAAATTCCAAAAAAAAAAAATATATATCCAAAGAACACACCGAATTTGACAATTTGACACTGATACAGCGGAGCCTGTACTAGAGACTAGAGTTTATCCTCTTACGCTGGAGAAGAAAGGAAGAACAAGAGCGAAAATTGAAGATGGCATTGCACAAATCTTTCCGTAATAGCCACCATTTTTTTCTCCTGGTGCTGCTTAGCTTCACATCTTTCGCTTGTTTAAGATCTCAAGCTCAGTCTCTTCCCAAACAAGAAGGTAACTGTAACTCTCCTATGTAAATTTTTTTTTACCCTATTTGAATGTTTTTGGATCTAGAAGTACAAGTGTTCAATGAAAGATTAATTGGCCCTTCTATTTTCTTTCTTCCCGTTTGAATTATTGCGATAATGAGAGTAGTGGAGCGTGGAACTCCAAAAATTGAGGTGTCCAGTTGTTAATTTTCATAATATATAAACATTCTCTATCTATCATTATGTTTGCATGAAGCGTTTATACTAATTTGGAAATGTTTATTGTCAAACACAAAAACTTAGAAAGATAGCTTACCCATAACTTTATGTATTTTAATGGCGGTGTAAATAAGAATTGGAGGTGTCCAGTAATTTATCAAGTTGACGAACCCAATTTCCATTTCCTCTATTTTTATTATTTCTCCTTTGAAATTATTCAGTGGAAGCTCTGAAGGCAATAGGGAAGAAGTTGAATAAAACAGACTGGGACTTTAGTGTGAATCCATGCAATGGCACCAATGGCTGGATCAATGGGACTTCTGCATATAAAACAAGTAATGTGACCTGTGATTGTTCCTTTGATAACAATTCCACTTGCCATGTAACCAGCTTGTAAGTCCACACCTCTCTTCTTTAGATAATCATTTTTTATTTTTATTTTTATCACTCTTTCTTTTATGTGAATATGTTGTATTATGGAGAGAACTATTTTCTAGGTAGATGTTAAGCCAATCTACCTATAGTTAAGAAAACTATGTTGTAGCGGGTACGTATTGATTCCACAGCTTAGGTGTTCAGGTCAAATACTGGTTTGTACCGGTGAGTGTGGAACCTATACTGGTTTTGAAACCATTTGGGCTTACGTTGTTTATTTGTTTCAATTTAGTTATTTGCAAAGTTCAAGGGGACTGAAAATGTAAATACAAGGAACTTTACTTCTTTTGTTATATTTGCAAAAACAAAATATGCCTAGAGAATGTAAAAGTAACCATATGTAAGTAACAGTGAGCACAATTTGTTAACCAATGCTGCTAGTCAGGTTTGATGTGCCAACAAACCTACAATTTGCCACTTTGGTAGTTCTTTCTGATATATTCCTATATCAGCGACCTAATATTATGATATTTCCTTTATATTGTAATATTGTATGCCATTTAGACAGCTTACACGTCAGAACCTGACCGGAGTGCTGCCTGAAGAAATCGCAAATCTTACATATCTGAGATATCTGTACGCAATCACTTCACTATCACATATATTATTGGTACCCTTCCTGGCCGTGTCCAGTACTAGCCCTAATGACTGTTGGCCAAATCTCAATTTGATCTTTGATTTTGGGTTTTCTTGGCATTTTTCAGCGCATAAGGATATCTATTTATTAGATTAGTAGTTGAGTAGTAGTTAAGCTGTAGAAGATTTCTACAATAGCAGTTGTTTTTTACACATTGCTATTTTACAGTACCACTTAGTTGGTAGGGCTACGCTTATTACCTCACATTTTGAGTCTCTGACTTGGTGTAACTTAGAGTGATGCTGGTACCATATCAACAATTATGAGATCATTGGGCCATGCTTGCCAGATGGTATTTTTTAATGGCTTAAGAACAAAAAATTATCATTTTACAGCGATTTATCTCGAAATTGTTTGAGTGGTACGATCCCGCCAGTGTGGTCCAGCCTTCCCCTGTTTAATTTGTAAGTACTCATTCCCCTTTCATGTCTCATTGCATATGACCATCTCATTACCTCATTTTTCTTTTTAAGTTTTTCTAACTACAAAAATGTGAAAATTACAAATAGGTCCCTCCAAGGGAATCAGTTGTCCGGACATATACCAAAGGAGCTTGGGAGCATGCCTGCACTTAAATCTTTGTCAGTTATATTTTTTAGAATTAATTTTACTACACATACATAAGTGCGATCAAAGCTAGATTTTAATGCATAACCTCGAACAATTGATATGTCAAAAGTATATCTATTTTAAAAGTATCTCGTGCTATAACATCTTAATGAAAAACAATCCCTATTGGTATTTATGAACTTGAAAGGGCAAAAATATAACTTCCAGTATTTTGAATTTTCAGGCAGTTGGAAAACAACCGTCTTGAAGGCACTATCCCTCCTGAGATTGGAAACATATTAACCTTACAGAGACTGTGAGGCCTTCTAATTTTCTTCCTTTTATAAATCTCAAATCTGTATTCTTCTTCCAGCTTTCCTAAAGTATGCAAACATAACTTTCTTCTTTGGATTTATACTTCTTCCCTTACAGTTTCATCACTGCGAATAACATCACAGGCGAGTTGCCTTCTACATTTTCCAAGCTCACTAACTTCACCGATTTGTATGTATTTGGTTACTGTGTTTCACACTTCTACATTCTTTTATGGTTATATATAGAGACACACACACACACACATATTATGCTGATAAAGACATACTTTTTCATGTATATATAGTAGGATAGATGGGACTGGCATTTCTGGAAAGATCCCTGATCTCATTCAAAATTGGAGATCAGTCAACCGAATGTAAGTATTTTGTTTTTAAAATGCCAAAAAAGGACAATACTTGTGGTTTTGGAATCATGAAATCACATATTACCCTTGTAAAGATATTCACAATTCATCATTTCTATATCTCTTCAAAGTAAAACAATGTTGATAACCATCTAGCACAAGCCATACAAAATACTGGTCCATGTGCTGTCCTGGAGTGAACTCATGTACTGATATTCATATAACCATAGTAAGTTTTGATACAAGTGAACTTCAATAATTTCATTTTATTATCTCTTTCTTTGTCTTGGGGATTTTTCTGCTACTCTGCAGAGTTCAGAGTCAATAGATGCTTAAAATATGGATACATTAAATGTGCTATTTTACATTTTTTGCAAACTGAACTCTTATGCTTGTGTAAAATAAAAAATCTTCAGGGATATGCAAGGAACTTCCATGATTGGACCCATCCCAAGTAACATTTCTATGCTGAGGAATTTAACCGAACTGTATTTTCTACTTCTCTTACATTTTTTTTTTATTAAAATCCTGATCTGCAGAACAGAATTGTGTCCCCTATTAGCACATATGAACTATTTTCTTAGGTTTACGTAAGTTCCTTTTTTTTATTGTTTTACAGGAGGATTGTTGACCTGGCTGGGCCAAAGACGACATTTCCACCATTGCAAAATGCTAACTACCTGACAGAGCTGTGAGATAATCTTACTTAATTTCATAGCTTTTGAGCGACTGTCTTCTCCTTGTCATCATTTCAAAACTTATAATTTATAATCATAATTGATTTAGTGTTTTGAGGAATTGCTCGATACATGGAGAAATCCCTCCTTATCTTGGCCAGATGATGTATCTTGTAGTTCTGTAAGTCACCATTCCATTATGTTTCTTTTTCTTTCTCAAATTTGTTCTTCTTCTCTCTTTTTTCCTTATTTGAAATTGTTTCTCTAATTTTGTTTCTGCTCATCTATTTCACCTAACATATCCAGAGGGCTCACTTTTAGCACATCTGAAGCTGCTGTTTCTTAATAGATGGATTTAATAACTTTCAGGGACCTAAGCTTCAACGAGCTGACTGGACGTGTACCAGCTAATTTTGAACAGCTGCTGTTTCTTCAATATTTGTGAGAGATTTATTTCTGTGAGATTGATTTTTCATTTTATCTTTTGCACTATATCAAATTGTAATATTTGGAACTCTACTCTGGCATATGCCTTAGTAACAATTTTCTTTATTTATTTGTTAGGTATCTAACCAGTAATATGTTTACTGGAGATATACCTCCTTGGATGCTGAGAAACAAAGCTAGCAACAAAGTTAACATGTGTGTTCTCTCTATTGTAGCATGTCTAGATTTTTGATGTTTATATAAAACCTAAACTGACTTATGGACCAGTACAGCACTTTTATATTCATTTTTCTTTGCTCATTGTTTTATTGGGCCTAAAGCATTAAGATAGGGAAACCCACAAAAGGGTTCAACTAAATTAATAGTGTTTCTTAACTGCTTATACTTATTTATTTGCTTGTTCACAAAGCTTAATAAATTCACTAATCCAGGGACATATCATACAATAACTTCACTGGTAATCCCCCAACTGACTGTCAGCAAGGAAATGTGTAAGCATCAGGCTTCTGGATTTCTTACATTTATTTTGGATTTAACTATTTTCTCTGTAGACTTCACTTGTACTTAAATATTTGTTCTTTTAATTTTTAAACAGGAATATGGTGTCCACTTTCTCTTCTCTAAATAACAGCATGTGAGTTTTCAGTATTGATTTTACACATTATTGATATTCGTACTTTGTTGCTCTTTGTTACCTACTTATTCTCATTGGTTTGCTGGTTTAATAAATTATTACATTAATGATTTTAGAAATAATTTGGTGATTTCTGAGTAATACATTTGCTTCAAAAGTAAGTTTCTGAAACCAAATTACTTTTTTAAAATATTATTTTGTCTCCAGAAATCCACCATGCTTGCGAAAGAACCTCCCATGCATCCACAAAGCAAAATGTAAGTTGACTTCCACAGTTACCTCTGTTGTTTTCTCAATTGTTTCTTATTGTTATTATAGCATACTTCCCTTCCCAAGTGATACCTATTTGTGTCAGCTTACTCTTTCTTGTGCATAAAAGTTTTGTTGCATGAGTCTAAGAATCTTTTACACAGATCAAAGTATTTCTTTGACTGGTCCAATTCTCATCTGTTTTCCAGTTCTTAACTTGTTCATTTAACCAGATAACTCCTTATATATAAACTGTGGGGGCAAAAGTGTAACTATCGACGGTAAAGAGTATGAGGAAGATACAATCCAGATAGGCACCTCGTCTTTTGAATCAGCATCTGACAAGTGGGCCTACAGCAGCACAGGGGACTTTGTCGGGAATGAAGATGCTAACTACATTGCATACAACTCATCAAAGCTCTTAAATGTGCCATATCCAGAGCTATATACTGAAGCTCGCCTCTCTCCATTGTCTCTAAAATATTATGGACTCTGTTTGAAAAATGGTGATTACACGGTGAAGCTTCACTTTGCTGAGATAGTGTTCACAGATGATAAAACCTTCTTGAGCAATGGGAAGCGTGTCTTTGATGTTTTTATTCAGGTAATTTTTTTTTTACCTGCTGAAGATTTTAATTTGGTTCTATAAGGCTTGTTGGGAAAAGATTGATAAACCTTGTACCCTTTTTCTTTAACTTTTTTTTTTTACTGTAATAAGGATCTTATTGTATATAATGATAAAGAGGGTTTTTTTCTGAAATTTTTTATGCTGCAGCGACTTTTCAAATTTCCTGTTTATAACTTGATTTCTTTTCTGTTTTATCCAGGAGCACAAGAAAAAATCATGTGTTTCTTTTGAAACTTGAATTTAATATAGGATGGTAGTACTAACACTCTTTATTTGTCAGGTCATTAGCTGCTTCTATAGGTTTACACCAGGCCAATATCAACCTGACTTTACCTTATCTCATCTTTTAGGAATTTTTTTTGCCTTTTGGTGCCTAATTGTGGAAGTTCCAGCACAGAACTCTGTGGAAATACATATCACTCTTTCACAAACATAATATGAAATGACCTCGAATGCCATGTAAATTACTAAAAGACCCCTTGATGCAGGGTGTGAAAGTATTAGAGGACTTCAACATAGCAGAGAAGGCAAGGGGTGCTGGTCGTGCAATTGTGCAGAATTTCAGCACTCAAGTGACAGATAATACCCTAGAAATTCACTTTTATTGGGCTGGAAAGGGTACCACTGCCATCCCTTATCGGGGCTTTTATGGGCCTCTTATCTCTGCCATTTCTATTGAGAGTAAGATTATAATATTTTCTATTTCATTTTGAAGATTTTCTGGTATTCAAGTTCTATATATTGGTATGCACAACATTTCCAATTCTCTTTTTATTGGTTTCCGGGATATTATATATATAAATAATATATAAGTGGAGATGGTAAAAAGCCCAGAGAGAAAGGTATATTTGTAAAAAGACTTAGTGTTTGTTTGTCAAACATAAAAGGAGCTATTCCATGTTAAATTATAAACTTAATTATTTGGAAGATGTATGAACAAAACAGTAATTATGAAGGGAGTCCTAAAGGATTTTTGGAACTTCAAAAAAAAAAAAACTGAAATTTGGAATTCAATGTGTTGCTTAGGAAAAAGTGGGTGGAATTGTTATTCGATGTTTTGTTGGAAAGTTCAAAATTTATCTTAGGTCTACTTATATATGAGAGAGTCCTTTTGTATGAGTGAGAGAGAAAAATGACATGAGGAATTTCAGAACTTCATGTTGAACTTGTCTCTCTATACCCCCACCAAAATTTATCTTATTTCTATCATTCCATACACGTTTCTCTCAATGCAAATGCTTTCCGTGTGCTAGCCAACTAATAATGAAAACAAGGAAACACAATTTACAGTATTTCCTCTTTTTCTGTTTTTTTTAGACACACACCCAAAGAACGACCATATTGTCTCTACGGGATTGATTATTGCAGTTGTGGCATGTTTTGTTGCCGCCGTGCTTATCTCCTGGATAATGTATATCAAAGGCTGCTGTCCTAGTGTGCATTTTAAATTAAATGGTGAGTACATTTTCCAAACTTTATTTGAGCTAAGTTGTTTTCTATTTTGTTATATATATTTGACACCTCTTACATACAACTTAACAAATAGTCTCACATAGACCTTAAAAAAAATAACAAAGTCTCACATAAATATAATTAAACAGCTTGGAATATCTGGTGTGTATGAAGATTGACAGGGGACACTAAAGAGCCAAGGGAAAAAAATATTATGACTCTGAAAGCATAACCCCTCAAAACCAAAAAATTAAAGAATATACAAAAGATAAAAGGACATTGCTAGCCTTCAAGTATCACAATGTGACTGTTTTATTGCTATTAACCTATTAAGTTATTAACCAAAGTGGTGTTAATATAAAAAACTTGGCTTCTATCCCACGATATCTAGGTAAATCAAGCTATATTTTCCATGACATAAATACTTCAGACGTACAAGCGCGTGCACACTATCTATTCAGCTTGAAAGAGCTAGAAGATGCCACCAGGAATTTTGATCCCTCCAATAAAATTGGTGAAGGCGGGTTTGGACCCGTTTACAAGGTAACAACATCTAAGTTAGTCTTGTGATTTCTAATTCTAGTGGAAAACATGTGTTGCCAGCTAGTCAATAAAGCATGAGCGAGTTTGTTCGCATTCTTATTCTCTTCTAGTTTTGACTTCTTATTCTCTTCTAATTTCGATGTGCTTTAAGAATTATGTAAATACTTCACATGAATCTTGGTTACACTGTACAAGTTGGAAAATTAGCAAGTTCTGACTTGCTTTTTTCTTCCAGCTGGATGCCCATATTCAAAATCAATTCTAAATAGCTCAGCTCTGCGTGTTTAATTGAACTCCCAAAATATCCAATAGAAGCCAAACCAAAGGAATTTAGCTGTACTAGCTTGCACATACTTGTAGTAAGCTTGTACTTATAGAAAATATAAAGAGTGAAGAATATTTGGCCTAAATTGGTACATTTTGTAGGGAATTTTGACTGACGGCACAACAGTAGCTGTCAAGCAGCTCTCTACTAAGTCAAGACAAGGAAACCGAGAATTTCTGAATGAAATCGGGATTATTTCAACTCTGAGGCATCCAAATCTTGTCAGACTCTTTGGTTGTTGCATGGAAGGAAATCAGCTTCTGCTAATTTATGAATTCATGGAAAATAATAGCCTCGGCCGGGCGTTATTCGGTAAGAGTACAATTGTGCATTTAAACATTCTTAAAAAATATTTGTTTGGTTTGAATACTTGCGGTGTGGTTGAGGTTTGGACTGATGTGATAAATCGGAATAAAAAAATCTCATTGCCAAGTTATTTTACTGTGCCGGTTATGAGCAGCATAGGTGTTTCCATTGAATGTTATGGCATTAATCAATGGCACTTGGTGGTGGTTTCTATTGGAATCAATCAACCACTATGACAAGTGATCCTTCCCTAAAATCTTATTCTGTCGTCAGATATGACTATTACTCATTAATATATCTCTTTCTTGTGGTTAGGTTCAAAAGTTGAACACCAGTTGAAATTAGACTGGAGTATTAGATATAACATTTGCATTGGAATAGCAAGAGGACTTGCATATCTCCACGAAGAATCAACCCTAAAAATAGTGCACCGAGATATAAAACCAACCAATATCCTTCTGGACAAAAATTTGAACCCTAAAATATCAGACTTCGGCCTTGCAAAACTCACTGATGACTCTGGTGGGCACATCAGCACCCGCGTTGCTGGCACTGTGTAACTCTCTCAGACTCTCTCTCCCCCTTTTTTTCTGAAATCTTGGCAGGGGTCTCTCCTTCTCTCTCTCTCTCTGTCTCTCATTGAGTTAACATATCTAGGTTAAATATTGTCTGAATATCCAGGGGTTATATGGCACCTGAATATGCAACAAGAGGATCATTGACGTACAAAGCTGATGTATACGCCTTCGGAGTCGTCACTCTTGAGATAGTTAGTGGCCAACACAACACTAGTTGTATGCCAAATGATGAGTTCCTTCATCTTCTTGATTGGGTAAGTTTTACAAATTTGTACACATGTAACCTTGCTGAACTTTCATTTCACATTTTTGAACATTTAAAATGCTTACTAGTGCAGAATTACATCTCCGAAACAGTTTAATGTGCATCAATGTCCATGAGCTAATGATGCATGGTATTGATGCTTCTATGTTACCCTATGCTGACAGATGCACCTCTTGCAGAACAGCTTGAAATAATTTTAGAATTTCATGAGCTTAGTTCTGATGCATTTAGCTTTATGCCAATTTTGACCTTTTTAGGCTTCATTGAGGCTTTTCTATTGAAACTTTTGCCTGTACAGGGTACTTGTCAATATAGAAGTTATGGTAATTTTAATGAAGGTACTCTATATTTCATTATTTCACCTGTCTGAGCTAAATAGCCCTATGCTTGTAATTCTAATTTCTGCAATTCACTATACAAAGCAGCGGGTTCTGTTCTGGAATTAAGTACCTGTTATGTACCACGTAACCTTGCCAGCTTTGTAAATTGTAATGCTTTTTTATGACAATCAGATCAATTGACTATTATTTCTCATTTTCAGGCTGAAACACTGAAAGAGCAAGGAAACCTTCTAGAATTAGTTGACCGGCGCCTTGGTTCAAGCTTCTCAGAAATAGAAGCCCTTAGAATGATAGAGATTGCCCTTCTTTGTACCAAATCGAATCCAAACCACCGACCTCCCATGTCATCAGTGGTTAAGATGCTGACAGGAGAAATCCCAGTTCAGCACTTGCCTATTAATCAGGAATCAAGTGGAAGATCAGGTTCTAACAACAGTAATTTTTCTATGCAATTTAGAGACAATGAAGACAATAGTCGAATAGATTGCATATCAATTGATTATTCAAGTGGTTCAGTTTATTATAATAATCACGAGATGGGTAGTCTACCTTCAACCGGCATTTCTTCGTCCCTCGAAGGAAACAACCAGAACTGAAAAGTGCGACAATATTGTAAGTGTTTGGTCTGTTGTGTTATTTGTGCATAGCTACTTAATAACTCCTTTTTAATTATTTTTCTAAAGGTCTCCTACAAAATCACCATACCCGACACTGAAGCTATAACCAAGTTGAAAGTGTTTAGTGGGTCATAACTCCTTGTAAATCTCCTTTTCCATTATTAATAAAATTCTTAAGTAGGCGAGACCTACTTTCATCACAAAATAGGGTTTAGTGGGTCAAAATAAGAAGATTCAAGGGTACATTTAAAACAAAAGGGTAACTGGAGTGGTAGTCTGTTAGATCAAATAAGAAAAAAGTCACTAGTGGTGGTTTATTGATGGGTTCTTTCTTCTTGTGGCTTAGAACATATAAGATTTTACATGCAACTGCAACATTTTGAGGTTTGCATTTTGTACCTAAAAGATAATTGCAGTTAGTTTATTGTGGTCTAAAAAGATTGTTTGCTTGGTTACAAATTTATATGAGCTGATCATAAATATATTTTTTTGTTAATTGGGCAATTTGGTCCTCTTTCTATTTACTGAACCTTAGTTTCGAGGATCCACTCAATCCTGTTGTAATATTCTGGTATTGTACCCGTACGAAATAATATTTTTTGGTTTGCTCACAGCACAATTGGATCTGTCTGGTACTTTGAATTGCAAAGAACCTGATCGTTCAAATTGTGCTCCGAATTTTTTTATAGTTCTAAGTTGATCAACTATTAACACTATTTATGTTCATTTGCAATCACCAGATCAACTCATTTATGAAGCAGTCGCAATCGACCAAATATATTTCCTGTGAGGGGCAGCATGTCATTATGAAGTGATGCAGCTGCAAAAGATGTTAAAAAAAGGAAAGCAGCTTAGTTATATAGTACTTGGTGTAATTTAATTTTCAAGGATCATTAGTTCGTTATATTGTGCACAGTACTAACACTAGTATTTTTGGGAGATGCCATTTGTAAATACACTTAGATTTAGCTTCTCCAGCTTATTTTGTTACAAGGTGCGTCGAATTTTGGTCACAATAGGGTTATCGATTGGACAATAAATGCATAGTTATATATTTTCTCACAAAGAATTACTTGTCAAAAAAGGTTGTTGTAATGTATATTTAAAATCTATGTACGTCTATTTGATATTTTGAAATAAAAACACACTTATTTGAATTAGAATATTAAATTTGTAGGCGACTTCTTTATTTCTTAAACAGTATCAAGTTTAGGAGATAGGAGTAGGTCCGATGGACATCGGACCTACTTTTAGGTTCAATTAGATCTAACACCGTACGATTAGCATTAATACATGTGCGTACGGAAATTAAAACAGATTTGCATGGGTTTTAATATAGTTTGCACGAATCTTGATTCAATCGAATGTTCATTGCGCCCATTGAACCAAGGTAGGTCCGATGGGCATGGGACCTACTCTGAATTACAAGTTTAGACTGATTTAAAGTTGTTTAGCTTTACATCAAATAACTACAAATTTCTAACAGTAAAATGTAAAAGCTTTATGAAGGATAACTAATCAAGTTATAAATTTGTTCATATTTAAAATACATGTTATGTAAATAATGAAGAATACATTCTATAAGTTAATAATTTAAATAATATATTTTATGATATCAAATATATATGTCAAGATATCACCTTAATTATTTGATTCCCCAACAAATTTCTCAACCGATAATACTACTTTTTTTTTTATTAAAAGTAAAATCAATACAACTCCCATTGGCACGCTAATACCAAGTGAAACAAATACTTTTTAATGAATAAAATTATATAAAGTATATACGTACATGCTTAAACAAAATTAATTTCCAATTTGTTCTCTCATCGGTTTGAACTTTGAAGCTCCCAACAACCATACATGAAAATAAGACTTGCAATAGAAGACTTTGGAGAGAACAGAATAGAAGACTGTTCTCTGTCGCAAAGAGGTTTACCGCCTTATTAGTAATACGACATTAGAAATTGAGAAATAAGTGCGACTGGCATAGCAGTAGGACTGACTTGTTTTGAGTCAGAGCGGTAAAAACCCACGATCTTATGTATAGAATAATGTAGTGATAATTAGTGTATGTAAAAACTTTGTAAAAAATATCAATATATCTGTCGGTGTTTTATTTACACCGACCATCAAAAGAAAATAATTCCTCCATTAATTCCTGCAAACATCATAGTAAATATCACATGGCATATCTGACAATGTACTGTCATAATTGTTATGGTTGGGCCAATGGCCATTATTAATATGTTTATCTCAATATGCCTGTATTTAAGCCTTCCTAATCCTATCCGACATATCTAACCAAGATTTCTCCCCTCATAATTATATCTCCAAATATTTAGCTCATCAGCTATTTACAACTTGCTATTGTTATTTCATTTCAGTCACTGTTTGCTGATTCATTCCCAACAAGTTTGGCGTATGTATGTATTACTATCTCTCGTATAAATTACAGTACTGTGAGGTCGAAATTGGTCTAACTTCTCTATTATATTTATATCTAATGCAGAGACTAATTAAACAAATGTTTAGATTGTAGTTTAGATAGCTAATGCTGATGGTTATGGTTATGGTAGGTGAGCAATATTAATTGGTATTTTACTATTTTAGTTGAATAGTACTGACAAGACATTTCTCTTGCTTTGCTTCTTGGGCTTTTAATGAAAGAAACCGTAAAAGGTGCACACTTAAATTTTTGGGCCCGGTGAGTCGGTGACAAGACCCCAATTAAAGCTCCAGACCAGATCTCCGAGTAGCGCAATTTTCTATTTACACAAATTATCTTAAAATAAGGCCGAATTTCTTTTTTCCTAACGCTCTTAAAATTCATTATTAAATCAATGACATCCGGTGTCATTTTTCTCAAAAAAATAATACTCGGATTTTGCGCATCAAAAAATTTGGGTCCGCGAAATAAATTGGCGCACCAACAAATGCGTGAAATGGTGTGACGAACCAGGTGCGCAGATCCATTTCACGCACCATATCCTGAGTTTGCAGATCCATTTGGTATCATAAAAATGAATCTTTTATACCAAAAGAACAATCCATATTACTCCCGACCGTTTGCTTTTCAGGGATAGCGTAGTCTTAAAGACTGATTGATTTGAAATTTCCATCTCGTTGTCTTAAAGGAGATTTAAATGATTTTTAAAGGGACTGAAAATTTTGTTCGTTTTCTTGTACGTAATCGAAATTTTAAGACAATTAGTTTAATAATATATAGCTAGTTATTTATAACCTGGTCGTAATTCTTGAGTTGAACCTGGTGGACACCGACTGGTACACGAGCTGATGACTAAAAGTCTAAAATCCCAATTTCGGCGCCAGTACTATACGGATGCCGTACCGGTACAGGCTCTATACCATGTTTAACGTGCGTCTCTTACACTTCCAAACAAATTGTTAATTATTTTGACCCACCATACTCTTTTGACCTTACCCCTTGACCTTCAATTTACCAAAACGACAATTTATTTCTTTTGTTTCTCTGTTCAATTTTTGCATATGTATATCGATGTGGGATAAGGTTTAGTTCAAATGGTTTTGGATTGGATACTGTTAAAAGCCTCTAAAAATCGTACGATTAAAGTCTGAATTGTCGATCCAAACTGCTCAATATGATTTTCATATTAAAATGTGCTCAGAGACCAAATTTTATATTTCTTGGAATTTTTTTACTATTTTTTTTAGATACGTACAAAATCACTATTTTTAAACCGTTTAGAAATAATGACGTTGTACATATCTAAAATAATAGTAAACAATTTCCAAAAAATATAAAATTTGATCTCTGAGCACATTTTAATATGGAAATCTTGTTGAACGGTTCGGATCGACTGTTCAGACTTTAATCGTATATTTTTAGAGGCTTTGGATGGTGTCCGTCCAAAGCTATTTGGACCAAATCTTATTCCATGGATGTGATGAGTTCCGTTGGTATCTTTTGTACATGCAAAAAGAATAAAATTGAGATGACTATAATTAATGTAAATAAGATATATTTTGAGCTCTCTTTTTCTGAAAATGCATGAAATCCATGTGCTTACAGCAAAGTGTTGGTCTCAATACTGCTTAATTATACGGTTTGTATGATTGTATCTGCCGTATTCAAACCCACCACTTGTAATTAATGACCTTGGCAATTAATCTGATCAGATTTATTTATTTATATAATAATCACATTCTAAGAACCATCCAAAATAAATATCTATCTAATAATGAATCACTGTTTAAGACCCATTCAAACTCAATCATAGAGACATCAGCATCCAAAGATTAAAGAAGCAATTCACCATCTATTAATTAAAAGATAATCAATCAGTACAAGCTTTGTAAGTCACGGGATCAACCAAAAGTACCCAACACCTCATCACCTCATATAGCTAGATAGCAACATGATTATATTCCATTGCTACTCTGATACTGTCAACTAAACATGTCGGCTGTGTAGTGTTGTTCATTACTAATTACTTACTTAATATCATCTCTACATACATAAATACATACACATATATAGAAGAAAATAAAAAGAGGGGATGATATATTGAGATACTTTAAGAAGACACCATAAGAGGAAGGCTTGATTGATACAAGAGAGATGAACATGCAAGTTAGTCTTGAATTAATCAAGTTGTGCTCCTTTCTCTGTAGCTCTTGAGGAAAGAAGAACTCTTCGTAAGCTCACGTAACGGCTTGTTTGTGAAACGGATCAGGTTGTAAGCCCACGCACCCGCAATCGTACCGCATATTGGTCCCACCATGTACACCCATATTGACTTGTACTTGTGTTGGATAATCGCAGGACCGAGACTCCGGGCGGGGTTCATTGAGGCGCCCGATATAGGCCTGTCAAGGGCAGAACAAATGGGAAACAAAATGTTCAAATTTGTTAGCAACAAAGGAGAGGAAAAATTGTACTAAATTAAATTACTGAGTTTGTCATATATTCTAATATATATATTTTCCATGTATACCCACAAAACTTGCAAAGGATAAAAGGAAATTATTTTAACAGTTTATTTGATAACAATAATATTAATAATAATAATAATAATAATAATAATAATAATAATAATAATAATAGTAATAATAATAGTAATAATAATTACCCGCCAATGAAAACATTAAGCAGGATTGTAGCTCCTACAGCTAATCCAGCCAACTCTCCAATCTGTTTCACACAATAAAAAATTTAATTTAGTTGCAGAGTATATATGTGCATGGGACCTATATATGTCCAAAGATTTAAAAACCATCAACCTAATAAATTTAATGCAATTTAATGCTACAAGTCCAAACCACTGTACCTGATTTAATGCTACAAAAACAGTCCTACAATTAATGTTTTTGAATTTGGAATATGAAAAAGATTAAATTAAACCTTCTAATTAAGTTTCCTAAGATCTGATGATAATCTAGTGAATTGCACAAGTGGAGAGCTATTTAGAATTAATTAGCAACAAACTTCTAAAGTAGGTTAGACTATAAAGATGAAAGAGATTGAATTAATATTTGTTCATACAGCTCGGTTATCTGTGGCAACACCGGAGATGACGAACATGAGGTAAAAAGATATAATGAATTCGATAACTAGAGACTGCACTTCGGACCCCGCTGGCATTGTTCCGGGAAAGTGTTCTTCCTTCTGGCCAAATAATAACCAGAGGGTCCCGCTTGCCAGTATCGAACCCAACACTTGAGCTATTATATAAGGTGGCACCTACAAGCAAAGTTTTTCAGTCAGACAAGAAGAAGATGGAATTCTGTTTTCTCTTATATATGCCTTTGAAATAATTTAGGAAATGCAAAATCATATCCAGAACAAATGAAAGAGAAATTAACCTGTTTCCAAGGAAACCTTCCACAAGTGGCAAAAGCAATGGAGACAGCAGGGTTGAAGTGTGCACCAGAGATATGGCCCAAAGAGTATACCATGACCATGACAACAAGGCCCCACACTATGCATATACCAGGAAATGTTATGACTCCTGTGCTTTTGTTTATTGTCACTGATGCACATCCAGCAAATATGACAAAGTAGGTCCCAAGTACCTCTGCTATTAGCTGCATGCATATAAAACAAATATTATAACATATATAGAATTAAAATATTTTTTGTACAAGATATGACATATATCAAGACAAGATTCATAGTCAGCACTAACAATTATAAATTAGAGATATTGCATTATTTAACTAAGTTTCAGACAAACAGTTGTACCAAAATATTGACCAACAAATAACAGTATTAAGATTCAAGAAATCGTGATTATATATACTTTCTGGAGAAAATAAATAATTTCAAACTACTATTAAGTTCCATTATATGTTATTTTTTAACTATGAAAGGCCAAAGCTGAATCTAACCACACAACAGCAGTTCAAATTAACTTCTTGCTTAAACAAGGAAAGATATATATATATTTGTCAAATCAAAACCCTCATTTATGAATGAGATACTTTTCAAGGGACCAATAAGTGCACTCTTAAACCTTAATATACGAGCAAAATGGATATTAGTTTTGTAATAAGTAGATAGCAACTAGCCAACTACCTAAATTTTTGTGACACAAAAACAAATTCATACCCAGACAAGCGGACATATAAGACCTTCAGTTAGGTCAGAAAAAAAAGGGATATGTTTTCCAACTTAGCACCGAGTTTTGAAGACAAAATGTGTAATAATTCAATTTCACTCTTACACGGCTAGCTTAGAATGATATAAAAGAGAACAAGGAACAAAAATAAATCAACCATGCTCTACAAGCGACAAAATACCCACAGAGAAATATCTTTTGCCATTGAAGATAGAGGTGGCAAAACAAAAGGGAAAGAGAAAAGAAAAACCATATAGAGTTGTAATGACTAGTATGTTGGTCAATCAAAACATCAAATCCAAACGGATCAAATCACACTTTTTTTTATTAATTTCTTTTAATCTTATATAAATTAACCGCCCAATTATCATGATCTAATGGTCTATATATATGTGTGTGCAAACAATGGCACATTTGTGCCATATATAATTCTTATGACAGCTAGCGGCTGTGGAGTCCTTGAAAGGGAGCCCAATTAGGATCAGATTTGTGTTTCTGTTTGGTTTAACCTAGATAATTAATATCATCCTTGGGTCAAAATACATTACAGATTATTTGATTTTCCATGAAGTATGTATATATGCTAACCTTTTGAGCGAATTGCACAGTTAACATTCCAGAGTTATCTCTTGGGGTAGAGCTTTTCTCTAGGCATCTTCCTTCCTCCATCACTGCCTCATCATGCACCAATCCATTTGCTCCAGAGATCTCTGATTTTCCTCCCATCTCTCTCTCTCAAACAACTCCCCTTAGAGAAGAAGAATTTTATGAAAAAAAGTTATCTCCGAGAAAAAGTGAATGGTATGTGATGTCCAATTGAGATCAACCCTTGATCGTATAGAGAGAGAGATGAAGCGGCGTAGGTTCCTATTTATTGGCCTCGAACCCAGGAAAGAAAGTGGATGTTTATCTAATAATTTTATCCGATTTTGGATTCTATTTTTATTTTATTTTATCTCTAAATTGACTAGCTAGGAAAGTGGAAATTTAAGCGCTTGACAAGTTAGAGGGGAGATGGAAATAAGTTGGAACAGAGTTCATAAATAATAATTAAGTAATCGGTTTGCATCCGCTGCAATCATCGCCGAATTCCGAGATCCATGCTATTCATTTACTTGTCGTCCGATCTTGATTGAACGGTCTAGATTGAATGGTCCATGTTTAATTCACCCGCTACTTAATCCGAACCGTTTCTTATGAATAGTTAGTTTGACTGTTAAGAGTGTCTAAATTTAGAGGGTTAGACTGGGGAATAGAGAGAGAGAGAGAGAGAGGGAGAGAGAGCATTGAAAGCTGATCCAACAACCCACCAACGGCAAATTAAAAAAAAAAAGAGTAAATTATTTAAGGCACTTAAACAGAGTACTGAATGCAAACGGACTGGCGAAAGAGGCGATTGAATGCATGGAGGCAATAGTATTTAATTAAGGATTTCTAGCTGATAAATACGAGAGCAGTTTGGGTTCCATCGAACTCAAATTTGGGTCGCTCCATAGCCGTCTGCTTTAAGATCTGTGCACACAGATATTAAAGCAAATATGACATGTGTATTAAGAATACGCACAAATTTTAAAAGCGGATCGGATGGTTACGGAGCCCTCAAACTCAGTTTGAGAGTTTGAGTCCGATGGCCGGGCATCGAACCAAAACTGCTCTCATAAATACTATCAGTTTTCTCTTAAAAAAAAGGGATTTTTTATGGGAGGAACAGGATAAACTTGCTGCAGGAGCAGAACGGTGCCATCAAATAAGGTTAAAACATCTTATTGTTTTCGTATTTCATTTATGCTATGTATTTTTATGTTTGTTTTGGAAATTTAAATAGTATGACTCAAACTACATCTCTATATTATAATGTGTTTTAAGATCAAATTCCCGGCATTTTTTTTCCATAACCAAAAAAATAAATAATATAATATTAATAACCAAATTTTAAAAAATATTTTATCCATAACCAAACCGCCCAAACGTGGGGCGATCCACTGTGCAGACCAAACCGCCCCCCTGTGGGGCGGTCTACCTTCAGACCAAACCGCTCCCCGGGGGGGCGATCTACTCTTTTTTTTTTTTTTTTTTTAGAATTTGAATTTTCAATCTAAATAATGAATGTATTTTTTTGAAATTATAGATATGAAATAAATGCGTAACTTGACTAATCTGGGCCGTCGGCAAAAGGATTTTCATGCATAATTGACTTCTCAGAAATCAGGTTGAACTGACATCATCGCATTAAATCATCGCATGAAATCAGGTTGAACTGACATGTCGTTCAGCCCGGAGAAAATTATTTCTGAGAAGTCAATTATGCATGAAAATCCTTTTGCCGACGGCCCAGATTAGTCAAGTTACCCATTTATTTCATATCTATAATTTCAAAAAAATACATTCATTATTTAGATTGAAAATTCAAATCCTAAAAAAAAAAAAAAAAAAGTAGACCGCCCTGAGGGCGGTTTGGTCTCGAGCAGTAGACCGCCCCACAGGGGGGCGATTTGGTCTGCACAGTGGACCGCCCCACGTTTGGGCGGTTTGGTTATGGATAAAATATTTTTTAAAATTTGGTTATTAATATTATATTATTTATTTTTTTGGTTATGGAAAAAAATGCCGGATCAAATTCTATTATTTTTGAATTTTTTTACTATTTTTTAAGATAGTTACGAATTTATTTATTATTTAATGGTTCGTAACCTTCTGAAAATAGTAATTTTGTACATATCGAAAAAATAATAAAATATTATCAAAAATTAATTTTTTTTGTCTCAAAGTACATTTTAATATTTTAATATAGAGATCAGTGTAAGCAGTTCAAATTAACTATTTAGATTTTAAAAACAAAATAAAAATGTTAAGTATGATTGAAGCATGAAAATAATAAAATATTTTTTTTATAAAAATAACCGTAGACATAAATAGAACATTTTAACCCTACATAAGTACTAAGGTATGGCATTTAATGTTTCAATGAAACTTGGGGTCATGACCACTATTTAAAAAGTATATAAATTTTTAATGTTTGGACGTAAATAATGGGGTATTTGACGTTTGGATTTTAAATTTTAAGTAGGCACTTTCAAATGTCAATTATTAGAATTGAAGTCCACACTTAATTCAAATAAAAATTAAAAAGTAATTAACGAAGTAATATCTCCATGATATAACTTCCCTTTTCTAAAAAATAATCCTCTGAACTGAATTTAGATAATTATATATTCCCCTCCCTCTCTTGCTAGTTCTAAATTTTAACTATCAATTGTAATTTTAATGGTTTCTATATGAAACGGGTCTTGAGTCTTGAGTCTTATTTAAAAAAAAAAATAAACTATCAATATTAAAAAGGTATATTTGATGAAGTAAAATAAAAGAAAACTAAATATACAAAATTACCAGAAAATGTAAACAGACTTGATAAATTAAGAATAAATAAACATTGGCATAATAAAATGGTAAAGCAAAGGATAATAAATTAATAACTAGTATCGTACCCATGAGTTCTAAAGGAAACATTATAAGAGAACAAAAAAAATCTCATACAAAATGACATATTTTCATAACAAATTTAGACTAAATGACAAATATTTTATTTTTATCCTTTTGACATATTTTTCATAAAAAAAATCAAACAAAATGATATATTAAATGACAAATAGCATTCCTTAAATGATATAAAAAAAAAATAGAAAGAAATGGCGATGGCGATATGACCATTAATTATCAATCAATTCAAAATTTACTTAGATGACATTTAGAAATAGAAAGAAATAATGACCAATGAGAAAGATGATATAATTTGCAGTTTTTTTTTTTTAAATAGAACCCATTTAAGTGATTTAAAAAAACAAGCACAATGGATGGAAAAGTTACAAAAATCACCTCCATGGAGGTAGTGCCTCCATGGAGGGGGGAGTTACAAAAAAATCATCTCCATTGTATACCAAGATTTCGCTAAGGTCTCTCCACCGAGGCAACCCATTGTGCTTATTTCCTTAAAATCACTTAAATGAGTTCTATTTAAAATAAGAAAATCCAATTTGTATGTAGAAAGTACGCGTGACGAACACGTGTCTAAATAAATTTATACTTATATACGTAAAAAAACATAAATTAAAAATATGCATAGAATCAGAATATTTAATCGTAGGGATAATATTTTAATTTGAAATTTTATAATAATCAAAACTGTTGGCGAATTTACGTGCTTAATATAAGAATGAAGATGTGTTTTGCATAAGTAGCAACATTGCCAATGTACATAGTTTCCAAATATTTTCTCAAGGAATTTGGAAGGATCTAATTACGTGGCAAATGGCAATGGATGGAACCAACCGTTAGTATCATTAGATCACTTAAACTTTGTCATATATCAATTCAACTTGAGTATGAGCTAGATTTATTTGACAAATTCAAGCTGTTGTTTTTCATCAGCATCATAAATGGAACATTTACTTTTCAATTTTAAATTCTTTTGAGTTTAGTTTTCTAGAAGATTAAAATGTCACACATTGTTAAAAAGTTACCGCATCAAGATATTTATTTTATGAGAAAGATTCAAATATTTTTATTTTTTTTATGTTTCTATCTTACTTTTATTTTTAAAAACTTTAATAACTTAAAAATCAAAATAAAATATATAGATATGTATGCACGTGTAAAAAATTATGACATTTTAATTTTATTTTGGTTGCCATTAAAGTCTTGTAAAAATGTATTGTGGATAATTTCTAGACATTGATTTTTCAACTTATTGATTCACATAAAATAAAAATTGAAATGTGATAACTTTTTATGAGAACATAGTGAAAATAATATAGATCACATATAACAGTTTTATTTTGAGTTATTAACGTTTAAAGATTAAAAACAGAGACATTATGGAGACACCTCTTCTTATTTTATAACTTGTTGGTATTGTACAAAATGAATTCAAAAATAAAAATAAAATGTAAAAGTTCGCGCATGAAGTAACTTAATATTAATAGTTAAAACTTGTCATTCGAAATTCATATAATAATTTTAAAATTAAAATCATAAACCTCTCTAATGATTAAATTATTTTTTGGGTCCAACTTCTGCTTGGAATTTTGTATTAAACAATATTAAACTTAGGGGGGAGATTGGGAGGGGTTACAACCACAATCCTCATAAATATTTGATCATGTATTATTAAAAGATCCCAATTCATATGCAATCATTATATATTAAAATTTAGTAAAACAGCTTTCAAACTCTCTTATTTTTTAAAAACTGACTCTTAATAAAAGAGCTTTTTGTGTGTGACAGAGACACGTGGGTCCAAAAGGTGATACTTGTCCAAAAAAAATCAATTTTTTTGTTACTATATTTTTTTCCGAATTTTTTTTTGTAAAAATACTTTTGTAGTCCAAATAACTGAAAATAATCAACTAATTTGCTTAATACAAAATATATTTTTTTTTTTGGAATTGGATCGTTGTATACATTATGAAATTGAAAATTTAATATTATACACAATATGTAAACTAATTTGCCAAAGAACTGAAAATAATCAACTCCGACATGTCAAATAATTTGCTTCTAAAAATATATTTTATTTTGTGTATAATTATATAATTTGTTAATTCTAAAACTTCAGGCAAATTAGTACCATAGGAATTTAATAAAAATACGAATTTTTTTTTTTCACATATGAATAATGTGATAGCAGTGAACATATGACTTTTCTAAGTGTATGTATGACTTTAGTTTTCAGTTCACATACGAATTTTGTAATTTATATTAAAGTTTCATGCATTGATTTTTTTTTTTTTTTTTTTATACCAGATGAGATACGCGTCTTCATTTAATAAACTCAACAAATCAAATTTGCACAACAACAAAAAAAAAAAAAGAATAGTATACCTTTGAAACTAGTCAAAAAGAATATTATTCGACGACGGCATGGAATTACCAACTAACTCAGTAAGATCATGTGAAACATGGAAAATTAATTGTCATATTTTGTTTAAGAAAATATTAATTTTCTTTGTATGTCATTCTGATGGACAACTTTAACAGAGTTAAAGCACACGTTATTTACTTCTGTGTTTCCAAATTATTTAGCATACATCACTAAGAGAGCAGGTTGGATCCGATGTCCATCAGACTCAAACTAAGTTCGATGAATTCCATAACCGTCCGACCTGCTTTAAGATATGTTTGCATCGCTTTAATATCTGTGTGTATTTGTTTTAATATCCGTGTTCACGGATCTTAAAACAGATCGGACAGTTATGGAGTCCATTGGACCCAAACTGATCTCCATCACTAAACGGTATGAGAAAGCCTATTTGCTGCTCCTTATTCATCTATAATGAGAAATCAAATATGTCAGTGCATGTGTGCCAGTATATAAGTTTTAAAAGCTATTAACATTTCTTTAAACTCCTAGACTCATTATTCTAACTTTTAAAAACACATATTTCTTTCAGTTGGAATGTACATTTTTTAGCTAAAATGAATATTTCTTTAAAATTGAAATAACATTTGACAGGTACAAAATAATTGATAATTGTTACAAACTCCTAAAGATGCACCCATCATGTAATAGCAACACACGCTTTATAAACTAAATTGATACTTCATATATAGCTTAATACGTCTTCATTATTTTTATAAAGGTGGGACCAAATGCATGATGTATTTGCAGTGTTTTAAAATTCGGTTTATTCGGCTGAATATTCGGCCGAATATTCATATTCGGTTGGAATCCGCATAGAAAATAAGTATTCGGTCCAATATTCGGTTTTGAATATTTGTCCGCATATTCGGCCGAATATTCAGTTCCGCATATTCGGCCTCTGATGTAAAATATTAGATATTTTATTAATTTGCATAAAAATTAATATGAATTTTTATTTTAAAATCTGCATATATAAATCCGAATAAAAATCCGCATATGCGGTCACATACTGTATATGTAGTACGCGGTGGTCTTCCAAATACCGAATGAGAACCGAATTTCAAAACATTATGTATTTGGAAGACAGAGACTTGCTGAAGAATAAGTTGAAGTATACACCATAAAAATTATAATTATAAAAATATTCAAATTTAATTTTTAGATATAGATAATATCCGATTCGTTTGCAAGCTTAAGTTACAAATCACCAACCACGAGTGTTGAAATTTGCAATGAAAGGAGACTAGCTAAGCTGACTAGCTGATGCATTTAATGGAGTCACTTTCTATCACGGATTCGACCGCATTAATAGTTTATTCAACCAACAATTAAAAACGAGGCAGCATTATTAATTTGGATCTCAGCTACCATCTTCAAATTAATGCACCTTTTCATTTATTTGGTAACTTCAAAAGTTTGATGTTTTTTATTTATTTATTGTCAGCTAATTTAACCTTTTTCAATTCGCAGACATCTATACGGAAATAAGTACAAGTTTTAGAAGTAGAAAGTTTACATTAACAATTTTGGCCTTCAAAAAACAATATCAACAAATTTTTCACAAAAAAATCTACAAATTTAACTATATTTTTTTATTTATCAAACGGATTTGCAGACATCCTATTACCAAACGTAAATTCATGCATAATGACCGGGAAGTTTTAGTAAAAAAAAATAATCGCACTTACAATTTTAAATTTGTCAAATAAAAAATGCCTAAAAAAAACTTCCACCGCAAGACTTTTTTGTTTTGTTTTTGGTTTAACACTCATAGGTATTTTTATTAATCAGGACAAACTAATTACATAATTTCGTACCAGTTCATACAACATCTGTATTAGTACATAAAATATTATAATTGAACTCCTTTACAAAAGTAGACAAAAAAAAAACAGAAAATAACAGGATTTTATGTGCTCGTGCTCAAATTGGTAGATTATGAGCTTGTATAATTTCTTGTCGTTAGTACAAGATAGTGTTGTTATAAACAAGACGAGACTGGAGTATCTAGGGGAGTCTTCGTGCTCAATTGAGGTTTGTGTCTGAATTATTTAAAAAGAAACATAGATGAAGGAGAAGAAAAGGAGTCAGCATCAATGCATCATCGTCATCATTAACCATAACCTACCTTATTTATACGTAAATATAGTAGATAGTACAATAGATGTGGAGTGAATTTATAACATCTTCATTTGAATCCGGAGAGTCCAGACGAAGCGAGTAACGGTCAAGTGAGGCAAAGCAACGAGCAGTGACCAGATCCATTATATGGAAATATCTGATCTGATAGAGTGAGAAGTAAACCGAGCAGAGAAGGAGGGAGAAGGGGTGAGGCGGAGAAACCGAGTGTGGAGGCGACTCTCAAAATTGCTTTTAATCACCGAGCTGTGTATACAAAGTGAAACGCAAGACTTATTTTGTTAGAATGAAGCTTTATTTTTATTTTTCAAATTCCATATAAAATGAATATATATGCTAGAACAAATGACAAATTCATAGCAATTAACTAATTTATTAAATAAATTTATATACCTCACAAATTTCATACACAATGAGGAGGAGGTATTACATATATATCAACGAATTCTGACGTAAAAAACTTAACTTCTGATTTGAGATTTATTAAAACAATATATTAAACAATTAGTTACCGACTTACCATTATATAATTTAAATTGCAAAAACTAAATGTTATGGAAATTTCATTCCCCTCAATGAAGATGAAAATATATGATGTACTTTAAATTTGAGAACTCTTGGTGTGTATTAAAACAAAGTTAAAATTAAACAATTCTAAATTGATATGATGAAATTCGTACGAGAGAACAGAACAAACTAAGTACAAATTTTATGCCCACTTGAGATTAAAAGAAATAATTTGAGTATTTGAGTATAATTTATCCACATTTGACCCTGATTTTGCACTAAAATTTTGGACAAATGAATTCCACCTTGTTATACATACATTAAAAAAATTATATAAGTATGCCAAAGCATTTAGTTTCTATGTGGATCATGAGTTCAAAATCTGAGTGGGAGAAATCCATTACTATAATAATAAGAATGTTAAATATTTGTTAGGTGGGTTGACCTCCAACTTTTTCTCAAAAAAATAATAATATATAATTAAGCCACTTGAGAATTAAAATTTGCATTGTTATCTTTATTTTAAATATTCAAATTATTATTTCTTGTCATATTTACTGTAGAGGATATATATTACCACAAGTCTATCAACACCTATTTTTAAAAAACATCACAATTATACGAGTAGAACTAGGGTGTTTCTAAGTTCACCAACACTCTTTGTAAACTCAATTCTAAAATATATCTGATTGACTTCAAATAATGAATTCAAACCATTGAAGCTCGTCTACATTATGAGTGATGCATCTACTTGTAAAAAATTTAAAATTTTGAATTAATTTTGTACAGAGTCAAGTGGTCAAAAAGCATTCAAAAAATAAATGCACTAAAATTAATTTATAAATATTCTAATTTTGATCGCTTGGCTCTATCCAAAATTAATTCGAAAGTTTAAATTTTTTGCATGTAGACGCATCACCCGCATCACTCCTAAAGTAGACGGATTTCAACGGTTCGAATTTGTCATTTGAAATCAATTCAATATGTTTTAGAGTTGAGTTCACATAAAAAGTTGGTGAACCTAAAAAAACACTCTCTAGTTCTACTCCAATTGTACAATCTAGACCCAGATGTGAACTGTTTTTTTTGCTGATTTATTCTTCTTTACCTTTTTTGGGAGCATTTAGCCTTTATTTTCTGTTCCCAACCTTTTTGGTCTCCCCAGACATTCTGATATATAATTGATTGGTTCTTTGTTAGTTAGCTATCTACCATTATTTGTGGTCTAAAATAACTGCATTCTGTTTTTTTTTTACTTTAGTAAGTTTGTGTGTGATTTTACTTTTGACAATGATCTCCAGATCATAACCAAATGGATCCTAATTAATATTAATTACCATATAATCAAAGTAATGATTAATTTTATCATGCGACATTGCACAATGCATAGTTTATCTTTGCCTAACATTCTCTTAATTAACTTGCACAATGCTGATGTCCTTGTCACAGCCTCACAGGAAGGGTTCAGCGAGAAGAACTCAGGATTCTGGCATTGGCAGTCACATGTCTGGAGAAGAGCTAAGTTGAAGATGATCTCATATATTGGGCAAACTTAGATTAATTTACATTGCTTAGTTTAGCTGTTGATTAGGTTGTTTTTGGTGCTTAGACAGCTTATCTTTTGTTGCTAGTAGTTGCAGGCAGAACTTTCCTATTTTTAGTTTTCAGTTGGTGCTACTTTTGTTGCAGTTTTTTTTTAAATAAAACAGTTTGTAAGATGTAACTGGTCGGTACCTATTTTAAGTATCTGACCTCCAATTCTTGATTTCAATATGAAATCGGTAGATCTCTCCACTATTCTTCAAAAAAAAAAAATTAACTTTCACTGAATTTAATCGTCGGTAGCTAAACAGAGTCCAAACTGGCCGTAGTTTCGGAGCAAATTAATACATTTGTCAACGACAATTGCATGCGTGATGGATGGATCCATTAAATCAACGATATTAATTTCTCTGTTCCCACTTTTTCTTCTTGGTGCCATTGGGTTAGGGTAACAAGCATAATCAATTTAATATGTTAATTTATTTGTTATATTGATTATGATTAAGACTTGGTTTCCTCTTGGATCCACTTATTTCGAGTTATCAGGTGTGTAATTAATGCTTTCAGACCAAATTATTTTTGGTACTATGTCAGTGTGGTCAATAATTTAATTTGAGGAATTAATTAGATTAATCTTTGGAATTACATGCCTAACAATATGTTATAATTTTGAGAAATGAGAAAACACATCAGATTTTTTTTATTTTTCTATAATATTTTCTAAGGTATTAGATGGAATTACTATATGTAAATTTGAATCGTAGTGCGTCTTGATTAAGTCAATTTCTTACGTGTTGTGTCGTACTATGATCAAATTCAGAAAGACAGTCACAACATGTTAATTTCTTCACGACCACATGTATCATGTGCAAACGTGACTGGTGACGTTTGTCACTCTTGATCAAGTTTAACTATTTTTTTTTTCTAAATTTAGTTAGTTTAATCAAAATTCACCATTCGATCAATTAGAACAATTCTGATCACGTGTGACCATGTTTCATGCCGTGTCATGCCAATTTTTTGAAAGATAAACATATCATAGCACGGGATCCGCGAGTTATGACACGTGACTGACACACGTATTGTGTCATGCCATTATGTATCCGATAACGATGTTGCTCTTTTTACATTTCTAACCATATATTAGAATTACTTTTTTGAGAATTTTTTTGTTTGAGGAAAATATCTTAGAATTACTTTGTAAATAAAAGTTTCTAGCTTGATAAATTTTACCACTTTATATAATTAATTAAGCTTCCCAAAATGCTAAGTGCGTGCACTAAAGGAGTGTTAGAGGGACAACATTTTCCTTCTTTTGAAAAAAAAAAGTTGGTTAATCTCTTTGACTTGTGATTGAGAATGTTCATCTAAGCAATTCTAACAAATCATAGAACTCTACCACAATTGACAGTTGGTTCATGCTCAGTTGCTCTTTAATTTGATGCCTCTCTTTCATCTTTTTTTTCTGCGTGTTGATTCTTTTGAAAATTTTGTGCATGTTTAGACCCCAAATTTCGTTGGTCTTAAAAGTCTTTTTGTGATCGTTCTCATGCTTCTAGTATACTTTTGACTGCATATATACGATTATTTGCCATATTTTGGGCTATATGCAATGATTACCATCAGCTTGTGATTTGCATGATTTGATCTCATTTTAAATAAATATATAGATTCTTTTTAGCAACTTTTAGTTTAGTGGAATCGATCTTTACCTAGCTATGCAAAGAATGACGCATAGGTAGTCATGGGATCTACAAAGAACCCTAGAGCTTTCCCACAACTTTGGTAGCACTTTTTTAAAATAGTTATAATGAAAAATAATATTGGGTTGGTAAATTTTCAAAAAGTCATCAAATCTTTGACTTCAACTATTCGAAGCAAAAGGTCTTTTGTTCAATTAAATAAATGGGTTGATATTGTCCTAACAAATTGCGCATTATAATTTTCAAATGTCACCAATTCAAATCTACGCTAGCTAATATATTATATTATTATATATGCCATCATGAATATGTCATCATATGACTCCGTATTACTGCTGTTCATGCCTTTGAAAGTTGAAACAGAAACAGGGTTAATGCTATACTGATCCTAATCTGAACGGAGCAGTTTGGGTCCGATGGGTTCATAACTGTCTGATCTGCTTTAAGATCTGCACGCACGGATATTAAAGTGATACGCACATATCTTAAAGCAGGTCAGATGGTTACGGAACCCATCAGACCCAAGCTGCTCTCAATCTGAACCGTTGAATCCAAAACATAATAAATTTTATTCAAAGCAGTAACTAGAGTACTGGGGTGTCCTTTAGGTTCAATTGTAAAAACTATCTGATAGACTTTAAATGACAAATTCAAACAGTTGAAACGGATTTATTTCACAATTAATCTGTTTACATTGTGAAATTTATTAATTTTGAAATTAATTTAGTATAAAGTCAAGTGATAAAAAAATAAAAATAAATAAATACTTTAAAATTAATTTATATATCTTTTATTTATTTTTAATAGCTTGACTATATACTAAATTGAGTTAAAAATTTATAAATTTGACATGTAACGAGTTACTCTTGAATTAGATTGATTTCAACGGTTTAAATTTTATTATTAAAAATTATTCTGATAAATTTTGGAGTTAAACCAATTAAAGAGCTACGTGAACTTTACTAAAGTAACTAAAACGGGAGGAATTGAGAAAAGTTTCTCTCTATAGATCCAACCCATTGGGCCATGCTGCCATAGGCCCATAGACTGAAATTAAACGGGCCAATGCACCCCCGGCTCCCTCCGCTTCAATTTGTTCGAGTGCTTTATTTAAGGCGGGAGGCTCTATTTTTTTTGCTTCTATGGGCCTTGAGGAATGTTAATATGTCGTTCAAAGTTAGGCACATTTATTCTCAACAAATAATATGTTCCAAGTAGATCTAATAATAGAAGTGTTATAGATGTCCTTGAAAGATCTTAAGCTCAACTGAGAAATCAATTTGTATAGAAAACATGTTTAGATTTTGTCATATATATATATATGAGGAGGGATCCAGTGACAACACCTCACGACAATTCAATTTTTGTCATTTTCAAAGTGCAAACTGTAAATTCAAACCGTTCAATGTGGTCTATATATTAAAATGTATTTGGAGATCAAAATTTTACATTTTTTGGATTTTTTTTTACTATTTATTAATTATTTTACAAAATTGTTGTTTTTCAGTGATCCATAATTATCTAAGAACATCAGTTTAATCATGTTGAACAGTTTGGATCAATTATTTAAAATGACAAAACCAAATTATTACAAAATATTGTAACTTGCAAACGTTGTAAGTGGATCCCTCCTTATATATAGATATAGATATAGATAGATAGATAGATATTACTTGTTAACTTTTCTTTTTCTTATTTTTAAATAAAAATGTAACATTTAAATTCAAACAACAAATTTAAACTCATTATTCTCATTATGTACGATGAACAATGAATTTATGTTGCAAATTGTAAAATGTAAGAGTTTGCCTTCAAAAAGCATCAATATTTTTCAGTAGAATCAATTTGATATACTAATTTTATTTTATTTTTCCATCTCACAATGTCCAAGTTTTTTTTAAATGAGTACGTAATGGGTCGAGCCACCTAAAATATTTTATTTCAATCTTTGTAATAAAATATTTCTTCTATTAAGTTTTTTAATCCATAATCTCTTACATAAGAATTTTGCATTTTAGTGCAAGTCGGAACGTTTCGATCGACTCTGCCCCTCCTTGGAATTTTTTTTGCAGCCCGCTGGATGTTTAATTTGTTGTTCGGGTTAAATTTAGAGTTAAAATTAAAATATATTTTTTTCAATTATGATTAATAATTAGAATTATAGCTTAAAATATCAGAAATTACAAGTCAGAGCATTGAAAAGTATAGATTAAAACATAATTTTTTATTAAGTTCTTAATTAATTAATGGATTTGAACCCGATTAGCTATTTAAATCCAATTCGATATTTTTTTGCCCTCCTGACGAAAATCCTGGATCCAGCCTTGAGAATACATGATGTCCAAATTAAACTCTAATATTTCAGAATTTTCGACATGAATGTAAAACAAAATCAGTGAATCCATTACGTCGTCTTGAATTATATATTTATAGAATGCATGAAAATAAACATGTTGTTATTCTTTTGGAATAAAAGGAACTCGTTATTCAGATCCCAACCGTTGGTCTTCTTTGAGATTTGTGCATGAAAAACTTATTCATTGAGATTCGTATTTGAAAAAAAATTGAACGGTTGAGATCGGAATAACATCATATTTGTTTATTTCCATAATGCATACTTTGGTAAGTTTTATATAGGCAATCATATTAATAGAATAAACCCGTTATAGGCAATCAACTCAAGGTACCTTTTAGCGTTGAATAGATATTTTTAGTAGCTCATGAATATGTGGAATAATTTTTGGTTTTAGAAAAAAGTGATTAAGGGATTGAGTGAATATGTTTTCACTTCACCTAATTTAGGCGTCCAAATAAGACTTAATATCATTGCACAATTAGTAAAGCAACTTCTCACCTCTGGTTGGATGAGAATATTTAAAATAATACAAAAATATAGGACTAAAGCAATGTTTTCAAAAATAGTTAAAAGGGGAAAAGTTAAGATTTGATCGAGTCAGAATGGCATATGAGCAAAAGTCCCTTTCCATTCTCCTTCTTGAGAAGAACGGAGTGAGTCCGATTCCCATCGGACCTACGTTTAGGTTCAACGATCACCATGACCGTTAGATCTATCTTAAAATCTGTGAACACGAAGAGCACGAAAATTAAAGCATTTTACACGAATCTTGAAAAAAATTGAACGGTGAATGAACCCTCGAACCAAAGTAGGTCCGATGCTACTCTCAACTCTCAAGTTCTTTTTGAGAGGAGCAGCTTGGGTCCGAGGCCCATCGGACTCAAACTGAATTTGATGGCTTCTATAACCGTCCGATTGACTATAAGAGCCGTGCACGGATATTAATGCCAACGCACACGGTATTAAAGCGATACACACAGATCTTAAGCCAGATCGAACGGTTATGAAACCTATCGAATTCAGTTAGTCTGATGGGCATCGGACCGAAGCTGCTCTCCTTTTTAAGATGGCAAATAATGATTTTGTATAGGTTTTACTTCCGAATTGTAGGCTTTTATTATTTTGATAGCTTCGTGTGGTCTTCTTAGTCTTTCCTTGAAACAATCAAATTCCTCTGAAAATCCCCAAACTTGTCAATCATTTTTCCCTAATTTCAGGCCAATTTTCTCTGCATCTTCAATTGATTCTTGTTACAGCGACACGCTAATGGAGGAGGAATCGGACATGCTATTTCCCTTTTTCGAGCCTGACGAACCGCAGCCAGAATCCGATAAGGCTTCAAGTCCGTCAGAATCGGTCGAATCCGGAGTTTCTTCCTCTGTTGGAGGGGCGCAAGATGAAGAACAAGATTCTTCGACGGATGAGGTCAATTTGTTCAATTTATATCATATAATGTGGAAATTTTGTTTCAATTATGCTTATTTGTTTGAAAAAGTAGCTTTAATCTGGCTCTAGTGCTGAATTTATATGTAGCTAGGAAGGATTGATGATGCGTTCTTGGTCTCAGTTGTACCGTAATTTAGTATTTAGTGCACTTGGTGTATGTAATGACCCTGCCCAAAATTGGAACACGTAGATAGTAAATTTGTAGTAACTACTGCAGAACTGAATTAATTGGTCCAATTTAAGGTTGAGTGTCATTTTGACCCATTATTTATATGTATGTTTATTACAAAAATTAAAAAACCTTTGATCAAATTACTCAAATGCATCAATTTCATCCGTGACAATTATCCTTTGATGGTAATCAGGCTGAAGATTTAAGAAAGGATGGACAAACTGAGATTGATTCACCTTCAACAGCAGACAGTCTAGAGAATCTGAATTCAGACAATGCTTCTGATCCTCAAAATAACCTCAGAGCTCAAGAAGACGCATTGAACCAACAATCAGGAAAGTATTTCTTCTACGACCCGCCTCTGTATGAAGAGACTGGGATGTGGATTCCTGTCTCGGTTCCCCCAATGACCAGTACTGGCCACGAGGATTGGCAACGCGGCTTTGGCTCCGAAGGCGCCTACTTCCCTGACGAAGAATTCAGGTGGGACCCGCTTGAACCGAACACACAGATGACCATGTGGGATGTGTTTGCAGAAATGTTAGGAGCTGCAGGAGGGAAAGTTTCCTCTCTCATCTCATTAAACAATATAGTGGGTCATCACATGTCATATATTTCCACTTCTGTTCCTATGCCTACGGATGCGCTTCAGGAGGCATGGAAGGAGATGGCTCAAACCCTAACTGACGCCCATTTTGGGTATGCGAATGGGTTGCTTGAAACAGAGCCTGTCAGATGGCTGCCAGACAGTGTATCGACTGCTTGCATGTTATGTAGTGCAAAATTTCATCCTATAATATGTTCAAGACACCATTGTAGATTTTGTGGTGGGCTTTTCTGTAGTGACTGCTCCAAAGGCAGGAGCCTGTTGCCTCCCAAATTTAGGGCTACTGAACCTCAGAGAGTGTGTGATGTGTGTTGTGTGAGGCTGGAAGGGATACAACCATATTTGATGGGCCAGGTTAGCCGAGCATCTCAGCCATTGATTCATGATCTGACAGACCTGAGTACACTGAGGTCATGGCTTAATTTCCCATGGGCTCGCACCATGGAATATGAGATATACAAGGCTTCTAACACAATACGTTCTTATTGCAAGGTACGTTTTAGTTTGGGTGGATTTTTTGTGCTGTTCTTTTTCATCTTACTAGTACATATTTGCTTTAGCACTGAATTATGATGCCACCTGGTACTGGTATGGCAAGCTGGAACTCACTAGCCTGCTAATATATGACTTCACTGATTGTTGCTCAAAGCTCCAATTTTGTAGCAAATAGACTGACAAATTTCTTGAATATTGTAAAAATGATGAAACTGGCAAGAGTGGGAAATATAAAATAGATAAGAAAGTCATTATTAACCCATAACTGAGAAGAGAAGGAAAGTGCAGGAAAAAGTAGTAGTACTCTATACAAAATTTTAAGTTTTTGTACCCCCAATTTCAGGGATAAAATCCAACCTTTCCCATTCCTACTTTCCCCTCCCCTCCACCTCCTGTTACTTTTGTGGAGCATATACTAAAATCCTGAAAAGAAAGTTTTTATGTCCAGTACCCAATTATCAGGATGTCTGATACATCCAATAAATGTGCATACCAGTAACAGCTAATGGCAGTATCAGCTAAATGTTACTGAGTTTAAATTAAACGTATGTGAAGGTGGGGAAGATGAAGCCAGAGAAGTCCATCCCTGACTCAATCCTTAAACAAGCAAAGGGGCTTGCTATAATAACAGTGGCAAATGTGGGGATGATGGTGACATACAAAATTGGGACAGGGCTGGTAGTTGCACGTAGGGAAGATGGCTCATGGTCTGCACCATCAGCTGTCTCCACCTTCGGCCTTGGCTGGGGTGCTCAGGTGAATCTTTTTATTTAATTTTTTCTGGTCATTTATTTGCTTTGTTGAAATAACTGGCTTGTGTATATGAATAAAGTAAATAATTAGATGTTAGAAAACAAATTTTCATTTACTTTTTTGGCTTTCCTGTATGACTTTGTTATTTTTGTCTTGGGTTTGGGTAGCCAAAGTCTCGTGATGTTGATTCCTATTATATGGAATGAGTTCACTTTAAAACATCAAAATTTAAAGCAACATCCAAAGCACAGGATCACTTATTTCTGAAGAAATGCTTGTGAAATACCTTGGATTGCCCTATTTTCATGTCCTGAAGAAGATACACAAACTGACCTACCTTTCTTAACAAGCTATATTTTATTTGCACTGATGATGAAGAAAGGAAGGGTGCTTAGAGAATTTTTCTATGGGAAAGTTTTTCGAATAAGAATCACAGGTCTTTATACATTTTTCTTCAAAACATCTCGTGGATGTTGCCAACACAAGATATATAAGAACAAAGCACTGGATTTCTTTCCGTCTTTTCTGACCTTTTGGGTTGTTGGATAGGCTGGAGGTGAGATAACAGACTACATAATTGTGCTGAGAAACAAAGAAGCTATTAAAACTTTTTGTGGAAATGCACATCTGTCAGTGGGGGCTGGTGTCAGTGCAGCTGCAGGTGCTGTGGGTCGTGCAGCTGAGGCCGACCTACGTGCAGGAGATGGTGGCTACGCGGCATGTTACTCGTATAGCTGTAGCAAAGGTACTCCGCTCTTCCAAATATACAAGACTCTTTTTTTATTACTCACTCTAACAGAGGGTTAATTGTGTTTATACCCTCGCATACTCTCAAAATTTTGAAGTTTCCTTTAAAGCAAATATTATCCAAATAACATGATAAATATGAAAATACTAGTTTGCAAGATTTCTCATGCTTTTTATTATTATGTGGAGACCTTGTCTGTAAGGGTGTAATGATGCGATAGGGTTCTAAGTGTAAGCATGGAATTTTGCATTAAAGAAGGAAACAAAAAAAAAATGTGATAGTTAACCTCTTGCACAATGTTCAATCAAATAAGGACCTGAAGTAATACATAAATTAGAAAAATGGATAAATAAATAGGGAGTTGAACCATAGTTTGCACATGATACTCCTGTTATTTACTACAATTCTTCTGACAAGCACTGAACCTTGTTATTATCATAGGTGCATTTGTTGGTTGTGCAATGAACGGTAGCATGGTCACTACCCGATCGTCAGAAAATGCTCTATTCTATGGGACCCAGATGAAGGCATCAGACATCCTCCTAGGGTCAGTTGCACGGCCACCAGCTGCTGCCATTCTTTATCAAGCACTTTCTAATCTCTTTGATAAGATAGAGAGATCGCAATCTACTCGGTACAATATATATCCAGCTCTTAGTACATAGCTTCAATTGTGTGGGTGGTGTCTTCTTAACCACGCATTTATTCATTGGTGAGATGGATAGTGTGGCAATTCAACAACAATTGTACATCATCTATACTTTGGATGGAACTTTGGATGGATGTTCTGTAAATATCATCTTATACAAAGCATGATTTAGTGTTTTTTTTTTCTTTCTATTTAGAGTGCTCTTTATGCCTAGTCGAACACTTAAACCGTCCTATCCAGTTCTAGCAGTTGTACCTGTGCTCCGTCCCAGTTTAATGCGTACTGGCTGTAAGCATATGCTGGCCAGTTGGTGTATCCTTTGGTTCCATTATCATGGGTATTTATAATTTGTTTAAGGTACCTCGTGGGAATTGAACTGTACATATTGCAACTCGGATAAACAAACGATCTATTCTGTAAATATTATTCTACATTTTATATAATTTTAAGAGGACTATCTGGGTAAATCATGGCAAATATTATAATGGGCAAGCCTTAGTAAATTGCAGTTGCTAAGAACTTGAAGTTGTTACTCTTAACTGCTCGTTATCCTACAAGTCATCTATTCCAGTCCCTTCATGTAAACCGTAATGCCCACCATAAAATTGTGTAAATTCAAGCCCCTCCGAGCAAATTAGGTAGAACTATTTTCATGTACATTCATTTGATGGTTTGAAGAAAAAAAATGTTCAAGTAGAAAGTTAATTTGTAGAAGCGTTATTTATTTCTTAAATAGCTCGTGTATGAAATTTAAACCGGTTTGGTAGTTATGTAGCCTTTTTATCAAATAATTTTAAACTGTTGATAGTTGGGCTTTAATGAATTTATAATGGATGGCCTATCAAATTTTAAATGACTCAAATTTGAGGTATTTCCTATTTAAAATATGAAGGAATATATTTATATTCTCTTTCAATTTAAATAATATTTGTTAGAGAGTTGGGCTATTGTATTTCATGAAGGACTATATTTTACTTCACATTTATATCTTCATCTTCAAAGTTCGGTCATTCAACGTATCTCCATATTTAATTGTGTATGGAGACCAAATGTTACATTTTATAGAACTTTTTTACTATTTTTTGTAAATATGTAGAAAATTCATTGATCAGAAGATTTTGGACCATAAAACAGTGATTTTTTACTTACTAAAAGAATAGTCAAGAAAATCTATGAAATATAAATTTGAACTCCATGCACATTTTTAATATAGATCGTATTGAATGGTTCAGATCAACTGTTTGTACTTTGAAAACGGACATATAAATGAGAAAGTAAAATATAGTCCTCAACACAAATTTGCGAATCATTTATGAGCAAAATCGAGCCCATACGTACGATATCAAGATTTAAATGGGGGTTCAAGATCACGTTCCCCCAATTATTGTAAGCAGACATTATCGCAAATGTTTTGGTTGTTGGTACAAAATAGTTGGACCTCTTTAACTGTTATGGCCATCTTTCCCCAGTGTAGGTCCGATTTTAGTTACACCACCGCATTCTATTCTTGTTTAGAGTGGAACTAAGAACAATTATATTTCACAAAATGTTTAGAAATTGTAATTTAGCCACGTCACTGAGTTTAGCAATTAGAGATTCATAATTTTTAAATCACTCCTCTCCAACAATTAATTTTGTGAAGAGAGGGAGAGCACTGTAATTAATTTCAATCATTTATTTAGCCATGTGTCATTAAACAAACGTTTTCTTTTAAAACAAATTTGTTAATTTAAAAACTGTACTACATCCCAATAATTCTATTAGCAATTAACACATCAGATTAGCAATCCAAAAACAATCACTGTTGTAGATGCTCTAAGGTGTTCCTAAATTCAATAAAAAAAATTAGTAAATTCAATTTTAAAATTTATTGGATTGGTTTCAAATGACAAATCTAAACCTTTGAAACCCATCTATCTTATGAGTAATGTGTCTACATGTGAAATTTAAATTTTTAAATTAATTTTATATAGTCAAGTGGTAAAAAAAAACATTCAAAAAATAAATGCAATAAAATTAATTTATAAACATTCTAATTTTGACTCTTTACTTTATAATAAATTAATTTAAAAGTTTACATTTTTTTTGTAAGAAAATGCATCACTTGCAAGATAGATGGATTTCAACAATTCGGATTCATTATTCTGATAGATTTAAAAGTTGAGTTCACAAAGAGCTGTGGTCAACTTAGAAACACCCTAGTTCTACTCTTTGTTTAGCACTGTAGAATTACAGATATGTCAAGGACACCTTTTCCAAGAATGCCCCTACACCCTTCAGCTCTATGAAAAACTGCAAAGCGCCAGACCAGCAACACAGTGGCCGAGAACCCCCACAATAGAAATAACCAATAGAGACAATACCGGTCAAATGAAACAGGAGCACATAACAGCAATGCTCGTCATGCAATTCGTAATTTGGAGAGAACGCTATGCACGGAGCTTCACGGATACCACCAAAGAAATAGGGGACTTATTACAAGAAATTATTTGGCAAATGGAACTAACCAAACGAGCGGAGCAGCGACACAATCGGGAGTAATCCGCTAAGCAGCAATGGGTGGCAGGACGGTACAAAATATTGATTAGTATTCTGGCATACTACAACGCCAACAGCCAAGTCGGAATTGAGCTTCTCTAGCCCTTTCATTTTCTTTCCAGTTTTTTCTTTTCTTTGTTTTAGACTTTATTTTCAGTTTCTTTTTCTACTACAAAGCCCAAATGTTGGAGCCTTCAAAATTGGTTTTTACTTTTGTTTTTACCCAGTTGAGGATACAACCTTTGTAACCCCAATTTTATGAATGAAATATGGGCATGACCCTTATTTTTTCTCAAAAAAACAGATATGTCAAGACAATCATGAACTAAAATTACCAACATGGTGGGGCGACATGTATTGCAGTTTACAATGCCAGTTCTACTAAAACATTTTGATAAAAAAAACCTTAGTGAAAGGAAGAATTTACAACATCTTCATTTGAATCCGGAGAGTCCAAACGAAGCGAGTAACGATTCGGTGAGACGAAGCGACAAGCATTGACCAGATTCATTATACGGGCATTTGCTTGGATGGAGTGAGGCAAAGTAAACTGAGCGGAGAAGGAGGGGGACGGGATGAGGCGGAGGAACTGAGTGCGGAGGTGACTCTCAAAATCGCTTTTAATCGCCGAACAGAGTATACAGAGTGAAATGCAAGACTTCTTTTGTTAGAATGAAACTTTATTTTTTTTTCAAATTACATATAAAATGAATATATATATGCTCGAACAAATGACAAATTCATATCAAATTATAAATGACTCAAATTTGAGGTATTTCCTATTTAAAATATGAAGGATATATTTATTTTTTCTTTCAATTTAAATAATATCTGTAAGAGAGTTGGGTTATTGTGTTTCATAAAAGACTATATTTAACTTCACATTTATATATTCATCTTCAAAGTTCAGTCATTCAACATATCTCCATATTTAATTGTGTATGGAGATCAAATTTAGCAATTGGACCGTGAAAAACAATGATTTTCTACATATTTAAAAGAATAGTAAAAAAATCTATGAAATATAAATTTGGACTCTAAACACATTTAATACAAAAATCATATTGAACAGTTTTGACTGACTGTTTAGACTTTAAAAACGGACATATAAATGGGAAGAAAAATATGGAACCAAATCTGCTCTTCTTGAGAAAAGGAGCACCCCATTTTCTTCATCTGAATCGTTCAAAATCTATCACACGGCTTCAATTCTGAATCATTTCAATAAATTAAATTGATATAAAAAAAAAGGTAATTGAAGCCGCATAATAGATTTTGAACGATACAGGTAAAAGAAAAGGGGCAGATTTGGATCCGAAAAATATAGACGACCTTCATGAACTCTCTGTAAATGTAGTCCATCGTCAACGGATATGTTACAAGGAAACACAAAATTGCTATGCATGAGCACGACCATGAAATCATTTATGAGCAAAATCGAGGGAATGCGTACCATATCAAGTTATTTATAAATGGGGGTTCAACATCTCACGTTCCCCCAATGATTGTAAGCCGACATTATCGCGAATGTTTTGGTTGTTGCCTTGTTGGTACAAAATAGTTGGGCCTCTTTAACTGTTAATTATGACCATCTTTCCCAATGTAGGTCCGCTTTTAGTTACACCACAGCAATCTATTTTTGTTTAGTTCTTCATTAAGATACTTGTGTCAAGGCAATTATGAACTAAACTTGCCAACATTTTGATAAGAGAACCTTAGTGAAAGGAAGAAATTAAGGGAGAGAGGCAAAAAATTGTGCCATGTAGTCAAGAAGAGTTTTGTTCCATCGCCAATAGACTTGAAACATTGATTCCATGAACAAATAAAGATAATATTATAAATATAACGGCCACAAATTCAACCAAACATCACTCGCACAGGAACACCTTATCATGCAATTGGACTGCTGTACTCTTTTCCTGACCATTTTCTTCTATTTGGGGGAAAAAAAAAACATAACTAAACTGAACATATATTTTTTTCATTAAATAACACCAATCAGAAAAGGGTTGGATCCTTTCGTCCTCCAAGACGTCTAATTCCCCCTTCATCCCTTCTATAACCACCAAACTAAAAAATTGAAAATGAAAGCAGGAGAAAATAAAAAAGGAATAAAAACACCACCCAATTTAAAAAACAAACTGACCACCTTCATGTTGTCACTGAACCCACTATTGCAAATTGCAATCAATCAGCTCTAGTGTTCGAATTCCCAAGGGTCAACTCCAACTCGTCAGAACCACAATCCTCATGGATCCGCTCCCCTTCCCAGGCCTTTACCAGACCAGTAACCCGCTTATCATCCTCATTGCTACCTGACTCGAACACAAACTCGTCGGACCCGCTATCCACCATCTGCACATCATCCCTTGGAAGTGCCCCGCCTCCTCCCATAATGGGGGAACAAGTCCCACTCTGACCGGGCGTGCACATCCTACTAGATGAAGCCCCACCTGTTAATGGGCCTTTAAAAAGCCCGAAAGGATTTGGTGCAACAAGGTTAAAAGTAGGGGAAGAGGGACCCGCAGAGGAGATTTGAAACCCTGCAAGCCAAGCTGGGTCCGGCACGTACTGCCGTCCCCCCGGGCTCGGGGGTGTTGAGTTGGGGAGAGAGGCATAATTTGAACCTGACCCAGTAACCCAAGAGGATTGAGCAAAATGGCCATTAGGATTAGGGTTCGAAATGTCCCAATCGGGTTTGATTCGTGGGGTGTGGGGCGGTGACCCGGATGGTGGGGTTATGGGTGCGCTGATGGACCCATTACCCATATAGAGATGGTATTGAGGGAACTTCGATGAAGCAGCAGAGTTGGAGAGGTTCTTGAGCCATGGGATGAGAGATGTTCCCTCGAGATTGGTGCCCATGAACGGATTGTTAGGGTTTGATGCCATGTATGATGAAGAGGAGGAACTGGGGAAGGAGGAAGAGGCCGGGCTGTGGTTGTAAGAGGTCCGTGGGCTTGGCTGGTACGAAGTGCATGGGCTGGGATCGGCCGAACCACCAAGCATTTCCAATCTCTCTGCCACTGGAGGCTTACAGCCCTGAAAACAAAATGCAAAAGTTATCTCTGGTGAATTGTAAGCATATCTGTTGAATAAAGAAGCATTATTTCCATAACCTTCTTAGTGTTACGTGAGCAAAGCAAAAATTAGGATACATAATCACACAATTAACAAATTGCTGAGAAAACTAGGAAATTAATTTAACAAATTATTGTTCTAAATGCAGCACAGAAGAATGGTGATGATGCATTCAGATGTCCTTAACCTTGTGTTGACGATTTTTTTTTCTTTTTTTAATTGTATCCTGTAGGTTTTATTTCATTACTTAAAATCATCCTTAGAATATGCCAAAATAAAAAGGAAATAACCAATAAACAAACAACTAAATACCAGTAAACTAGAATCCTAATATCAGTAAATAAAACAAGTACCAGTAAGTGAAAAACTAAAACCAGTAAATAAAACCCAGTACCAGTAAGTGAAAAGCTACTAATAAAGGCCTAAAAAGCAGGAATAAAACAACAACCGCACCAAAACGGGGAAAACAATAAAAGGAACCCAGGAAGGTGTGCTAAGGAGAGAAGAAAAAAAGGACAGGAATGATGCCGCAAATGAGCAAGAAATCAGGAACTAACATTAATATGATAACATTAGAACCCAACACAACTACCACCTCCTAGAAAAAAAATACTAACGAAAATGATGGACTTATATTAACTTGCCCAAATTGCAGGGATCAATAGAGAATTCCACCACTAGGCGTGGCTCCCCACGCAATTCAGCTAATTATAGTGAGGATCAACCTACAAATTTCCTAAAATAGCTAATATTTTATTAATATCTTCTCCCGCTCGAAATTCAAAACAATGCAAGAATCAAACAAAACCTGACGAAAGGTAGTTCCGTCGGGCTCAACGACCCATCCCGCCTCGTTGCACAGTGCCTTCAAGACCTCGTTGTTGTCACAGTGCTTGGGAAGGTTGTAGTTTCCATACATCCTCAGCCCAGCGTATATCTTGGCCGCTATTGCTCTCCTCCGACGCTCCCTGCGCCGGTTGTTCTCCCTCTCCCGCCACGTCGGAACACGAGTCCCTGACGTCATCCTCCCGGAGGCTGTCACTCCGTCCCCTTGGTACGGATCCGATCTGAGCTTCTCTCTGAGGCGAGTTTGGATCTGCTACTATGTACGAGCTAGAGAGAGAGAGAGAGGAGGTGTTTTCTTTAATTTTTATTTTTAAAGAGAGAGAGCAGGGTTGGTTTTAGACAAGGACTGGTCTAAGTCCAATAAAGAAAGGCTGCCACTTTGATTGGGATTAGAGAGTGTTGTGGGGCAATTTAAACAGGGTGTTTTTCCAAAGTACCCTTCAACCATCAGTAATATTTCAATGAATACCCGGAATAGCATCACAAAGTACTTGACGAGTCTAAAGGGTAGAGTAGTAATTACCAGATGGGTTACTGCAGTTGAGAAAGACTTGAGCATCATTGGATTTGTCTCAAAAGTAAAAATTCTGCCTGAACCTACCCTTGCCGTACATGTAAACAACTATTACGAATAAAGCGCAGTAACCGCGTCCAACAGGATTGGGTCTTTGATTATTTTACTTGGACCAGGTTTAACCCACTATGAAACGATAACGGAGGAAGAATGTGTTGAGCACGTGGCTTATATCGTACGTTATGCAATTGCGCTGAAACTTTTGCGAATATTCAGTGATCTAGCATGATCAGCAATACGGCTCATCATGGACAATTTATAGACCTGGTGTAGATAAAACTTTATCTGGAAACAGAGACGAAGGGAAGACGCGAGTTTCAATAAGGTGTGCGTCGGAGACAGGAGAGGAAAGAAAGGAGCTTAGAGTGGGGTCCACATGAGGCTATGGTCACTTGTCAGTTGCTGACAGAATATAATAATTGGGATCAGGACCGGAGCCATGAACCGCTAGCGGTCGGGTTATTCGATTCCCGGTCCAGGGGTTGAACCAGCCTTGGCGGGAACCACGTGAACAGAAGCCGTGATGTCAAAATCCTTCAAATTTTCTCCAGTTCCACCGAACTGGAGTCTTCATTCTTATCAAGTTCACATCTAAAACATAAAGGTGAGAGGAGAGTACATGCTTTTGGACAGCTGAAGCCACACTTTGCGGCGAGCCGTTTCTTTTCTTTGTTTGGACGGCAACTAATACACTCCTCTTTTACATTTTATTTATTTGAACTTGTATTTTTATTAGCACTTTTGGATAACTAATTTTACAAGTTCGGAATGGATAGTGACGCATCACACTGTGACTTTATTTGCTGATTAATTTCTCTGCTCTCATTTCCAAATGAAAATAAAAGAACTTGTACTTTCATACAATATCCTAATTATATTATATTATATCCTATATTCTCTCCATTTTATTTATACATGTTATTTTTTAAAATAATATGTGCGTGTGGATATTATGACTAATTAACAAAGGCTCATTTTTTTTTAAATATTATATTGAGTAAACCATTATTCATTCGAAGCACAAAATCAAATTATAATATAAAATAAGAAAATAAATATCTTAATTAAAATAATTTTGATTACTTATCTGAATAAAAAAACACAACATTGATATATTAAACTATTTGCAGGAGTAAAAACTGCAGCAGTAAAAAGTTACAAACTTTCAAATAATGACCAGCTAATCCACAAGTAAATCATGAAGTTACAAAAGTAGTACATGCAAACCAACTTCCTAAAGCAAAATTTAGCACAAACTACAAGGAAAGTGCAATTGGTCAGACAACCTCTTCACTTGAATTCGAATTTGCTGTAATTCGAAACTAATGAACAGTGATTCTGAAATTCTTACAATCTGAATTCAACCGTTGAACTATTTCAAAATACATTTTTGAAACAAATTCGACTGTTATATTCGAAATTGCAGAAAGTTCATAACATTGTTCACTAGACTTAGGATTTTAGTATATTTATTTTCCGTTCACTTTCTCCTTGGTTTGGCGTTATTTTTATGGAAGCTGATATCAGTACCCGCACAATAACTTCCATAACTGCTATAACAACTGAGGGGACTACAAAATCTCCAGGACTTATTTTTTTTTTTCCAAAGTATTAATATCTATACACGGAAATATTTATACCTATGAACGAAAGTATTTATATCTATGAAATAAACAACTTTTACGTAAATAATTATTTCCCCATCTATATTTCTCAAACGTACCCACACCATAAATGCATGGTGGGGACCATACACGTTTTTGGAGGTGAGTTTTTTTTTCTCTATTCATTTTTTTGTCCATATTTATGACGATCTGGAAGGAATTTTACAAATCTAAAACCACTAACGTCTTATACACAATTTTCTCTTTCAAATGAGATCCATGATGACGTACTTTCGAGCTCGTCGTCACAGAAGTATTTATACTTACACTTGCAGTATTTTTTACACATGACACTGGATGATATCTGAAAGTATTAATATCAAGTACTCCAAGTATTTATACCTATGCGGTAAACTATTTTTGTTAGAGAAATGTTGTAAGTGTTTTTTACATATGAATATATTACACTATATAACATCTGAAAGTATTAATATCAAGTAATACAAGAATTTATATCTATGCACTGAAGTATTTACATCTATGTGGTCAACTATGTTTGTTAGAAAAAGATTTACGTAGGGACCATTAGGGAAGGTTGATGCAAGGATGCGGGGTCCCCGTACTTCATGTGATAAAGGTTGACGCAAGGACCATTAGGGACTGAAAAAGGAAGTGATAATATCAAGTGACGCCACAAGTATTAATATCTTATTTTGTAAATATCAATTTCTTATCTTGCAAGTATTTATATTTATAAAGACTGACGCTGGACTAGTGTAGGGATTGAAAAGGGTGAGACCAAGTAATTAGGGGGGACCATAACACATCATGTATTTAATGTACAGTGCGGGTGTACTGTAGCGCGGGATGAAAATAATTATTCTATTTTTATTTGTCTAAACGAAATTCGTTGAGAGACGCTAAACAGAAGAAGAAGAAAAAAAAGAACGGGTGACCGTTAATGTGAAGCGGTAAAAAGGTTAAATGGTAATTGGACTTAATTGGTTGCATTTGTGGCCTTGACCGTGAAGTGTTCAAAGACCGTTAAGCGTTACTGTCCAACGACTTTTCTTTTATTATCGCGAAAGAAAAAGAAGTGAACTAAAACTTAAAACACGGCATGCGTATGCAGCATTTTACTAAAAATAAAAGGTAACCAACCCTGTATCTATTACCACAAAAATCCGTTCAAACCATCTCAAATATCTGATACGGATTCTATTACATAATTCTAAATAAACTTGGCCCATCAATTTGCTACTTGACAATCTGCATTAAATATGATAATTTGTAGAAACTTATTAAATTAATCTACACCTTCTCTCAAAGGAGGCATTCTCGTGAAGCAAATCTTATGATCGGAAGCATCAATCAAACAAACAAGAAAAATTATCTGAGAAGATTTGACATTTATAAATTACGTGAAAAACAAAATATTTGACGAGAAAAATACTGACATAATGGAAAATTTCTCTATCCAGTCTCCTCGTCTGTGCGCATTTCTTTGCACGAACTGAAGACGAATTCGCATCCTCTGAGATATCTCATATTTTGCGTGACTTTTTGAAAAAAAATCTCAACCGCTTCAAATACGTTCTGCACGAATCTCAAAACTCAAATAATAATGGTTGGTTGGTCCCCTGCGCCCGCATCCTATGAGATATCTCAAATTTTGCGTGACTTCTTGAAATATCTCAATCATTCAAATATGTTATGCACGAATCTCAAAGCTCAAATCATACTAGCCCCCTACACTGCCTCGAATAGGCGCCGGACACATCAGTCATGCAAAATATGAGATATCTTAGGAGGATACATACGCACGCATAACAGATCGCTTTTCTTTTCCACTACAATCTATCCATTGCTTTTTTTCAACACTTCTGTAAATTCAAACTCCAATTGAAGTTTAGTGGCAATATCAATAAACTATATTAAGTCGTTGGATTTTTATAATAGCGACTCCATCGTCTTCCATTTACAATTGGAAAAGCTAATCTGGCGGAATCTCTCTCCTACGTGACATTTGGAATTCCTCTTTCATAGCTGGACAGTGCCCCAGAAAATTGAGAGCTTTCAAAAGCCTTTCATTTCACTAAAATACCGAATATTGATGAGAATAAATCCACAAATTCAAACTCTAAATCTAAAATTTGAGTTCCATTTCCATACCAAACACATATCAATATGTAGATCATGTTGAAAAATTAAAATCAACTATTTATACTTTAAAAATAAAGATATAAATAGAAACTAAAATACTCCTTTACTTTCTAAAACATGATAGCCTATCTCATTTTCCATACTATAACCTCACTCTTTTTATTTTGCTGGACCGTGATTCCTCAAGGCCTATCAAAGATACCTGATTTACTAATACTTGACTCAGAGTGTTATGGGCCAAACGGCCCAAACCAATAAATCCATTCAAAGCCGATTTAGGCCGCAACTGTAGAACTCGACTCTGGTTTCCTTCACAATTTAGTATGTTGTTACAAGTATTTAAAGATTAAAAATGATTTCAGGGCAAAATGTCCGAATCTTCGATATATTTATAAATAGCGAAAATTACTTCAGCAACTTGAGAAACAGAAAGTATAGTAATAGTTCTAATTGGTATAATATATATATATTTCAAAGCTGAGATATCCAGCGTCAACTTAAGTAAAAAAGAGTAAATATTTCTTTCTCCGAATTAGGATGTAGACGTTGGTCAAATAATTCGCTTGAATTATTTCTAATCTCCACGTGGTTTATTTACAAACTCTAAAATTAATGTGAATGTTTACAAGTTTTAAAGGCTTTAATTTTAAATTAAAAATGTGAATGTTTACAAGTTTTAAAGGCTTTAATTTTAAATTAAAGAGTAGTTGACAGCTATTTAGAAATTTATTTCAATTACTGAAATAGAGATACCATAAGTCACCATAAGTCGCACAAATGTGTTACATATTATTGCATTTAGAGTTTGTTTAATACAAGATCAACATATAAAAAAAAAAAAATCGATGGTTGGTGTGTTAATAATGTCTATTAATCTCGTTTGGTTTTTTTAATCTTTTTTTTATTAAAAAGATTAATCAAATGAACTCCATATTTCATTTTTTTTTTTTAATGTGAACAAGTACTCCATGTACTGTAAAATAAGAGTAACTGTTAAAGTTGATTTTTTGAATTTTAAGATTGAATAATTAATGCAAAAAATAAACCATTGTCATGATATGTCACAAAAAAAAGGGTTGTAGTTTGATCGATTCTATTATAAAAACTAGAAACTTGTTTCTATTATAAGAACATACAGATTTTGGTGCCTTTTTGTAGTGTTCATCTAAGAGAATAATTAGTATTAATTAAAATATCGATTCCATATTTCTATAATTTGAGTTGTTTTCTTTGTAATGTTGTACTGAACCTCATGTAATCATAAACAAAATTTGTTTGTAATGTTTTACTAAACCTCCTGTAATCATAAGGGTTGCGTTTGGATGGGCAAGAATATGACTAATTTTGAATTAGCTCCAATATTCATAACCACGGGTAGGGCTGCATAAAATATTCGTAGTTTGTGATTCGATTCGAGTTTGATTCGAAAAAGTTCGTAAAAAATTCGATTCAAAATAGTTCGAAATTAATTCAAACCAAACTCAAACTAGACTTGGTTCGTTCGAAATAGGTTTGCAAACTATTCTAGTTCGAATCTCAAAGTAACGTGAACTGTTGATTTCCACTAATGACTTATGTTCGCTGATGACTTAAAGGTTAAAACATAAGACCGTCCAATCATAAGTCACAACTCGTAAGTCGTTACCCTTACTCTCAGTTCTGAAATCCTAAATGACTTTCACCTCTCGCTCTCGGTGACTACGATCACTCTTCCTTGTCGTAAAAAAGTTTGTATAAGATTCGAAATTGGGTTCGTAAAAAATTTGATTCGAAATTAATTCAAACCAAATTCAAACTAGGGTATGTTCGATTCGGTTCGATTCGTTTGCAGCTCTAACCACGGGTGATCCAAACACAAATTAGAAAATTGAGTTAGCTCAAGAATAGCCCTATTCCACTAACTCTTAGAAATGGTGGGTTAGCAAAGATAGAGCTAGCAGGGTTAGTGATATTAATAAAAAAATAGTTTTCATTTCTCTCAATTAAAGTTAGTTTAAATATTAAAATAGTATTAAATAAAAAATTAATTAGTATTAAATAAATATAATATTAGACTAGATTAGTATTAAATAAAATACTGATTTAAATATTAAAGGTAATATAATATTAATTTAAATAATATATTAGTATTGAATAAATATAATATCTAATTAGATTAATATTAAATAAAATATTAGATTAAATATAATATAATATTAAATTAAATATTAAATGTAATATAATATTAGTTTAAATATTAAATTAGTATCAAATAAATATAATATCATATTAGATTAGTATTCAAAATATTATATTAAATATAATATAATATTAATTTAAATGCTAAATGTAATATAATATTAGTTTAAATATTAGATAAGTATTATATATATAATATTAGATTATATTAGTATTAAATAAAACGGATAAAACGGTTAGCGAGCAAGTATCATACGAGTTATTACGGAAATTTTTTATCAATAGAAATTATAAAATTCTGATCAACACAGATAGAAAGAGTACCTTGATTGCAACAAATATAGTAGGATCGGAGTCAGTGATTCTGATCCATAAATTTTTTTTTAACTTCACAGAGAATTTGCAAAAAAAAAAAAAATTCATGGATCAGGATCAATGACTCTGATCCATAAATGAGTTGATTTTCTGCGGCACAAAAATATATGTAACTATTATTTTTTTTATAGATACAAGAGTTTTGTGTCACAAAAAATTAAGTTTTTTTATAGATCGGAGTCAGTGATCCCGATCCATAATTTTTTTTTTTTTTGCAAATTTCTTGTGCAGTTAAAAAAAAATCATGGATCGGAATCACTGATTCTGATCTTACTATATTTATTGCAATCAAGGTACTCTTTTTATTTGTGATGATCAGAATTTTATAATTTCTATAGATAAAAAAATTCCAGTTATTACAATCAAATCAAAAGGACTTTTTTTTTGCCACCCCCTAGCTGTGTTGTGTGAAGTCTTGGACGACGCCTTTTCGTTTAAAGGGACGATAGTCGTACCATCATTTATGTTTGTTGTTTTCTGTTTGCCAAGACATTGCATCAGACGCCGAAGACTCGGGTAAAACAAAAATAAACCGACAATCGGACGGCTTCAAGAGGGCCCAGTCAAATAGTAGAAAGAATCCTGCGGCCAACCTTATCTCCATTTCTCATCCGCATATGAACGCAAATGGGTTAGGCGACACGAATCAATGCCGTCCGTTGTCTCATCAAACTCAATCTTCATGCATATTCAACGGTTCCGATCCATCTGAGGATCAGATGATCGGTTCTCTCTGCCTAGCTTCTCCCAAGTGGGCAGAAATCGCATCCACTGGGGAGTTTTTACCTGCAGAGCTGTGCGGTTTTTTTTATCTGGTCCGTTTGTTTTTGATCGGGCGGACAAAATAAGATTTTGGCACGAATTTTAAAGCAAAATTAATACTTCCCACTCCATCATCCAAGCACTCACCGGCTGAGATTAAATCTGGGCCGTCCGATCAGCTCCGCAGGGGGAAAACTCCGCAGATGATACTGATCCAAGTGGGCAAGCCTCTGGGTGTGGGGTAATTAAGATTTTGATGTGACCGCACCGGACAGTCTCTGTCAGATTATTTCTCAAAACAAAAAAAATATAAAGATTTTGATGTGACCTGTGGGGTCCAAATCCCCTGAGGCCGTGCTTCAGAGGAGAGAACTCTCTTAAAAAGAAGGGAAACTCTTCACATTTGCAGTTTGTCCATGGCTGTTTATCTGCTTTAGAAGAGGTGATCGGAGAAGGAAATGATGAAACGCGGGTACTGTAACGAGAGGAATGCGGGAGAATGTCTTGTAAAGAACGTCTGAACTTTGTAACCTCTGATTTGGAGTGTAGATTTTACCTGTAGCGAGGTAACTCATGCGGCTGCTCCTTCCTTTATCTTCTTTCTCCTTCCTCTCCGTACTGGTTTTGCTAGCGCATCCTACAGTAACCTAATTTTTTGGTGTTGAATGGGGACCATCCAATTCGAATATATCGCTCAAGATCGTTTCGAGATTCGAATAAGTCACTTCGGATGTATGCACTCCACTTCCGGATAGATGGTTGCTGATTTGAATCGAACAATTCCGACTAAAACTCAAACATTGTGTTACTTTCACTGGATCTTAATCCATGGGCTGTGGGTAGGAGGGCAAGTGGATCAGATATTATTCTCGTACAGTTATAAATGTAGATACGAATATGGTTCTAAATTTGAAGTATATGTATTTGAATAGTAGATATATAATATATGTTATGAAAAATTATGTTATTCACAATTATAATTAGATAAATATTATTAACTATGATATTTTTTAATAAATAATAGAATTGAAAGATATTTAAAAAAAAATGAATATAGATACAATCTTATCACAATATATATATATATATATATATATATATATATATATATATATATATATATATATATATATATATATATATATATTCAGTGTATATAAATTTAGCATAGGTCTACTATGCTTTTATAATTTCGGTGTTATTCTTCCTGATATCTTATCAAGATTGGACTTCAACTTCTTTTTAACTACTTTTGTTATATGCGAATCACATTTTGGTATAACTTGCCTTCTGAAATAGGCAACATTTTTTTTTAAAGATCTCTTGCACTGAATGACATCACTAAATTCTATTAATTTAAAGATCACGAGCACAATTTTTTCAATAAATAAATTGTTGAATACCAAAGAATATAATTAATGATAAATTCTATAAGATAGTGAAATAAAATTTCATATTAATTAATAACATATATATGTAACCAAACGCTTAATAATTCTGTCCATTCAGCAATTTCTTGAACGAGAAGTAAGATTTTCAAATTTTTTATTCTCTTATAAATTTGGTGTTATTTAAGTTAAGATTAGAAGTCAATCCAATTAATTATTTAATATCTTTCATTTGAATTTTAAAATTACAAACTTCAGTATAAAGGACAGTGTCTTATTTACCACTATTTCTTCTTAAATACTTCTAATTTACTTATTTTCCTACCAAAAAAATGAAGTTTTAAATGACAAATGCAAGTACTAAAATTATTCTTAGATTTTGCTCCTAAAAAATAATATCTATTTCAAAATAAATACTTTACAATGATATTTTTTATAAAAGAATCTTACATAAGAATTTTTTTTTTTACAAAAGTAAATATATTTTAAAATCGTAAATATTTGTATAGTAAAAAGCAACACGATTAACTGTATGAAAATTATTACGGATAAATACAAATTTATGTTCTCTATTATTATATAATATATAATGAGAGAGCATGAGAAAATATGAGTCGTTTCATCATCATAATAAGGTGAGATATATAATGAAATGGGTGATGATGTTGAATAATGAGACATAGGTAAAAATATTTTGAAAACTAACCCTCTTTAAGAAGTATAGATACACAAGAAATTCCATAAAAAAAATAGTATTTAAAAGGAAAAAAAAATGTCAAGAAGCAAGATTGTATATGAAGAAGGATCAAATGCTTACTTTCTTTTTCACTATGCTCTAATTGTACCTTGCTATTAACAATTTCAAATAAATTTAAATAACACACCTGGTTCTACCTGAAAAGCAAGAGTAGAACTAGGTGTTCCTAATTTCATTGAGTTTTTTTTGTGAACTCAACTTTAAAATATATTGAATTGGTTTCAAATGATGAATTCAAATCGTTAAAATCCTTCTACTTTACGAGTGATGTATCTACGTGTAAAAATTTTAAAGTTTTGAATTAATTTAGTATAAAGTAAAGTGGTCAAAATTAGAAGGTTTATAAATTAATTTTGATGCATTCATTTTTTGAACGTCTTTTGACCACTTAACCTATAAAAATTAATTTAAATTTTTTAATTTTTTACATGTAGACGCATCACTCGTAAGGTATAAGAATTTCAACGGTTTTGATTAATAGTTTGAAACCAATCCAATAAATTTTAGAGTTCAGTTCACAAGAGATTAGATGAACTTAGGAACACCCTACTTCTACTCGAAAAACAATATATGCAATTTAGAACAATATTATAAAATATAGAGTTTGTGTTGTACAAGTATTAATTGTTTTGTCGATCTTACGGAAATATAAGTTTCATCATTTTCAAGATATATATCCATTCTTCATGACGTAGAATAAAATCAATGTTGACTTAAATCATTGAAAATTCAGATTTCCATTTCATCAGCGGGCCGGAAATATACGCAGTATCTTTTTTCAAAAGAAGAAGATTTGGTTTATTTATCTTCACTGTCACACAATCACATAAATGAACTCATACTGGCAGTGTAATTCATTAAAATTGTTTTCCGAAAAAAGAGAGAGGAAGATATGGTTTAATTATCTTCATTACCACACAACCACATAAATGAACTCATACTGACGGTATAATTCAATAAATCTGTTTTCCGAAAAAAAGAGAGGAAGAAATAAGCCCAAGTACAAATGCCAGTAATTGAGTTTCAGATAGATGCAAATGCAATTCCTGGGAACTTTTATGCTGTAATTGGGATAAATTATAAATGCATGAGATTTTGAAGAACTAGTAATTTAACATTTTGTTAACCATTTACACAAAAGCTACAACACTAAAAATGGCATATATAGCTCATAATTGAAATGACAAGCTAGAGCTGCAAACAATATTACAATACGCTTCACCTTTTGTCATCACTGAAAAAAAGAAAGATAAATAGTATAAAAAGACCAAAAGAGAATTTTTTTTCATACTAACTAATTAAATGGACACTGATATAACTTAGAATCAAGCCCTTGCTAATTGCTATCCCTAGAGAAAATATATAAATAAAAGAATATATAGTGTCAAACAACTAATTAACTATCTGCCACCTAGCTAGATAGAGTTGCTAATTATTAATCACGGTGTCGTGTGTTTATTGCCCCGACGGCTTGGCCCCGAAGAAGGGATGAGCCCTCTTGCCAGAACCCGCACATGGAAAATCTTCGAATTTGTATTTAACATCCGATTTCTTTGCATTTGGTACGCCGATCCAACGGGGATGAAACTTGGTTTCGGCCTTGCTAGAGAAACTTGGACAATGACTATGACCAAGAGAAGAAGTAAGAGTGCCTTAGAGGTGTTCATGGCATTTGTGTTGGTGTGTGGGTTGGTGGGTGGGGAAGAAGTAAGGGTTGTTTGTTTAAGGAGAGATAATGGGTTTAATTTATATTGGTCTACAGAGATCGATGGATCTTCCTAGCTAGTCTTTAAAGTTTTCTAATATACTTGGCAAATTTTAAAGAAGAATTAATTAATATTTGCAGCAAATATTATTCTTTTTATTACTTTTGACGTACCATACGTAATAAACTTGTAAATTCCAACGAGGAAAAGAATTAATGAGATAATCAGATAAGAGGGTAGTTGCCGCCATCTAAAAGTGCAATCGTGGAGTACACTCATATTCTCTAGCAAAAGTTGACTAATTTATATATTTTAGATCTCTATTCACACATTGTTAATCCTTTTCCTTAATTTTTAAGCCCAATTTCTACTCCGTGCAGACGAAGCTGTTAGAAACCAATTGAGAGTCTCATTGGGCCTACTTTTGTTCGATGAGTGTAATGACCATCCAATATGTACGAAGATTCATGCGAATTATATTAAAATCTGTGCTTACAGATTTTGATGTTAATCGTACGGTTTTAGAGCTAACTAGACCTAAAATTAGGTCCGACGCCCATTGGACCTACTCCTATCTCGATAGAGAGAACAGGGGTCTTTGATGCTCATCGAACTCAAACTGAGTTCAACGGGCTCCATAACCGTCTGATCCTAAGATCCATGCACATCGCTTCAATATTCGTGTGTGTTTGCTTTAATATCCGTGTACACGGATCTTACAGTGAATCGACAATTATAAAGCCCATCGGACCCAAACTAGGACTTGAACTACTCTTCTCGCTAGAAACCTTGTAACGTTTTTAACTTGAGGAAAGAGTTGGGTTGGCATGGGCTTATGCAGGAAACCTTTTTTAATTTTATTAGGCTCAAAAAGCCCACTTGGCCCATTTTTCCTTTCCTTATCCGAAACGAAAGTCTGATCCGAGTTGAAACTTTTTGGGCCAACCCTGATGAATCTCTCGCATTCTTCATTGCCATCTACATCTACTTCCCCAAGCAAAGCAACTCCTTTCCTCGCGGTATCAAACCCTAAATCTTGTAAATCTGCACTTCTCTTCTCTCCCTCCTTTTTCCTCCAAAATTCATCTCTCGCGCCATTTTCTCTTCCAATTCGAAAAAAATAAGGATTTTCTAAGTAAATAGGGGGATTGAATTTGTTGATAGCATGGAGTTAAGCGTGGGAGTAAACTGGATCCCTCGAGTAGACATGGAATTCAATACCGCAAAAGAAGCCTGGGATTTCTGGGTTGCTTACGGTAGTACGATGGGATTCAATGTCAGAAAGCATTGGACGAACAGGAGCCGGACCGGAGAAATTACTTCACAAACTTTTGTTTGCTCCTCAGAGGGTTTTCGGAAAAAGGATAAACGATACGACTTTAATGATGCCAGAGCTGAGACACGAACTGGTTGTACTGTTCGCATGGGGATCAAATTGATTAGAGGCACACAAAGGTACCATGTTGTTGAGTTTATTTCTGGGCATAATCATGAACTCAGAAGGGGGGAAGTAACTGAGGGTTCGGGTTCTGATACTGAACCCGATGGACCCGTTAATGTTGATTTTACTTGTGTAGATGAGAAAAATTACTTGAGGGGTAAGAGTCAAGGAGCTATGTTTTACGGGGATGCAGTTAGTTTGTTGAGTTACTTTAAGCGACAAGATTTGGATAACCCTGAATTTCTGCATGTAGAGCTATTAGATAGCGAGAACCGAATTGTTAGCATTTTTTGGGCGGATTCGAAAATGTTGAGCGACTATGCGCATTTTGGTGATGTTGTTACCTTTGACACAACGTATTGCAGAAATAAGGAATTTAGGCCCTTTGGTGTGTTTGTTGGATTGAACCATTTTAGAGAGGCCGTAGTATTTGGAGCGGCATTTTTATACGATAGAAGTGTGGAATCCTTTGAGTGGCTCCTTAATACCTTTCTGGAAACACACAAAGGAAAGAAACCTGTAACTATAATTACTGATCAGGATTTGGCAATGGTACAAACCATAGGAAATGTAATGCCGGGAACAGTGCATGTCTTCTGTGCGTGGCAAATAATGGAGACTGCAACCAAACATCTCGGTTTAGAGCTCATCGATGCATTTAGAGCTTGTTTGTACGAGCATGAGCAAGAAGCGGAATTTGAAGCAGCCTTTACTGATCTCATAATCAAGACAAATGGAAACACTTGGTTGGCTTCTCTATACAATGACAGGAAACAATGGGCTTACTGTTTTGTTAAGAATCTTTTTACCCTGGGAATGAGAAACACACAACCATGTGAGAGTCTGAATAAGGCTTTGCACAACTATCTAAAGTCAGATGTGAATATCATTGGTTTCTTCAAGCATTTTGAGAAGGTGGTTAATGAAATTCGTGAGAAGGAGATTGTATTGGCGCACGAAAAACCAATAATCAAGGTCAAAGCCCCCATTCTCCACCAAACAAGCAAGCTGTACACACCAAGAGCTTTCCAGATCTTTCAGGATGAGTACGAACTCTCCGTAGCCGCACTTATTGAAGGCCTGTCAGAAAATAAGTACTCCATCAGAATATCTGATCTGGATGATGCTTATCGTTCGGACAAGTCTTATAAAGTTTTTGGGAACCCTGCCAATGAATCTATCTCATGTAGCTGCTACAAGTTTGAGAGTTTTGGATTGTTGTGTTGTCATGCACTGAAGGTGCTCGATGCGATGAACATCAAGCGATTGCCTGAAAAATATATTTTGAAGCGGTGGACCAACGAAGCAAACAAGGACATGGTCGAGGATGCGAAGTTGATTGCGGCACGTCGAAAATGGGAGCTCTGTCGCAAGTTTACCGAAATAGCCTCCAAGGCAGTTGGTTCTGAACAGTTGTCTACATTGGTTGATAGTACATTACACACACTCAGTAGGCAAGTTGACGGTTTAGATATGGTTCCGGTGCCCGGCAATGTTCAGAATCCATCTAGAAAGCGACCTTCTTCAGAGATAATAGGGGGTAGAAGGATCAGGGAGAGAAATGATGGTTTGGTTCAGAAAGCGCAAATAACAGATGGAAGAAAAGCTACCAGTGAAAGAGAAGGTACAGGGGGTTCTAAGCGAAGCATCACAAAGCATCTGTGAGGTACAGTTATTTAGGGGTTTTCAGAAAATTAGGATTAAATAAATTCATTGTGCTCTCAGATAACTCTGGTTGTTTGTCATTTGCAATGAACACTGCATAATTTGTCGAGATGTTTTCAAATAGCATACAACTATTAGGTCAATCTGATAGTACAAATTAACCTTTGAATTAATTGAGGCCTTTTAACTCTTCAAATATACATGAACCAACTGTAAACCTATTTGGTTGAGTTAATTAAAAAAAAGAAAGGGCAGTTTTTAGACAATCTTGGTCATTTAAACCTGAGTTTTAGACTTGGGTTTGATCTGCAATGCAAATCATGCAAAAATAGTAGGCCTCTTAATCTAATCACTAGAAACGTGGAGATTATTAAAATGTGGTAGGTAATATATGAAGAGATGCTAGTATGTACTTCAGCTTGTCAAGGGGGTTGGTGAGCTTTACTCCAAAATCTTTTAGATGGGCTTCAAACAATAAATCTAAACCATTGAAACTGATCTACTTCATGAGTGATGCATTGTCATTTCAAATTTATAAATTTCGAATTTATTCATTACAAAGTCGAGCTGTTGCAAAAGAGGAAGGTTTACGGGTTATTTTAATGCTTAAATGTTTCATTATTATTTTTTTAACCGTTTGACTTAGCATTAAATAAAATTAACAAATTAACAAATTTAGCATATAAACACCACTCATCAAGCAAATCGGTTTCGGATTTGTGGTTTGAATCCGACCCAATAGATTTAGATTTTCTAATTAAACTATTCTTAGGAATATCAAATCTTGCAATTACCTCTCTCATTTTTCATGTTTTTTTAAACATTAAAAGGAAATTCATAATTTTCCAAAAAAACTTTCTTGAATTTATGGTAAAAATTCTTGTCAATATGTTTGATTCAGCCACGACTTGGTCAAGTCAGTCCAATCATGCAATTTTCCGACAAACACTCGTGCTCAGGTGGAACTCTGTGAAACTTGCTTGACTCTATTTGAGTCTGATTTGACTTGGTCAAATTGACTCGGACTCATCTGAGTTTTCCAGACATGGTGAAACTCTGTTGAAGTTCATTGCAATGTTTATGAGAATGTTATATGTTTTGTATTTAATATCCTGAATTTTTTTTAAAGAACATGAAGCACCAAATTTAATTGGATGGGAGTATTATTCGGGATTGCGTCAGGAATATGGCCATTGCACTAGTTATACACAGTTTCCAATGGTAATAATACTTTAAAAATCAAATATAGAAAGTAGTAAATGTCTTTTTTTATTCACGGCCATACTTAATTTTTTTTTTTTTTTCTTTCTCTTTTTGTGTTTTTTATGGATGTCCAGATGATGTCTTGCCTTCACCTATGCAAGAGGTGTAGGCGTAGGCAAGGAAAATGATAATTATTTATTGTATTGTATTCTGTGTGGTCTAGAGATTATACTTGTGTCTACATAACCCATCATTTACTTGTATGCAGGATGCTGGCAGCAGGAGAAACATAGGTGATAGGTTTGATTTGTCCTCTGAGAATAACGATCAAATGTGACTGGATCAATGAATGTCCTTTTGACAGAAATACCCTTGACCACACCAGGCATGCTGTCAGTAGGCTGGTTGTACCAGTATCAGATGAGAGGACCTGTTGGGACATCTGATCTTGCGAGCCATAGGTAAAATAGAATGCGCCCCTCAGACTAATGTGAACAATTGAACTAGGCTAGAATTGTAATTTTTGTAACCTAATTTGTCTCATTTCAATGAAATGTGACCTATTTATTGCATTTCTCTGGCAAGACTCTTATGATACAATGCTGGATATGCAATAATGTAGATTATGCCTGTTATGTGTACTTTCTAGAGTGTTTTTATGTCATAATGTTGAACTTCGGTGCAGTGCCGGCATCTCTTAAAAAAATCAGAATGTTCAGTGTACTTGAGCAAGTCGGGCCTTTATGGAGTTCTCTATATTCTGACCAGAAGACTGGAGCATGGGCGCATAGACCCAAGCAAGGCAACGCTCTGAACATGAAACAAGATTGAGCTGTTCACTGTTAAATCATGTTACAGTTCAGTTTCAGTGAGATCATTCCCATTGTTGTCGAATATTCTGAGAAACCACGTCTAGTGTGACAGTGTCTGAGTTGAAGCACTGTTTTCTGCAAGGGAGATGCCAGTTAGAAATCCACTACATAATTTTGGTTGGACCTTAAAAACGAAAGTTTTTTAAGCCTTTCGTTTAACGCAAAAAAGAATAATTCAGTTATTTTTATTTACATTATACGCCAAAAAGAAAAATAACTATTTCAGCGGAAATTTTTCATCGAATTTATTACTGGTAGAGATAATAGGGAGCTAGTATAGTCTCGTTTTGTGAACTTGAGTCTGTCGTCCATGTCCTTGAGTCCTTCTCTCCAGATTCGAATTAAATTTAAGGGAGAATTTCATGGGTACCCCTCAAAAACTTTAAAATTACGGATTTCTCCCTCTAAAGTTTGAAATTACGATTTTCTCCTCTAAACTTCAAAAACTCACAAATTTATCAATTTTATTGTCTTTTATATTAAAACTCATTCTAAATTTATAAAATATCCATTTTACCATTTATTAAAAGCATATAAGTTCCATTGGACTCAAATTTGAATATGAACAATTCCTCTACTCTTCGAACTGCTTTTAGATTTGTGCATGCAAGATCGTACGAATCTTGATGCAAAATGCACACATATTGAAGTGACATGAACATATCTTAATGCAATACGCATTGATCGGAATTGCTTTAAGATTCGTTCACATTAGATCGGCACAAATATTAATGTGATGCGCACGGATCGGACGGTAGATGAATCTTTCATATTCAAATTTGAGTTCGATGTGTTTTATATGCTTTTAATAAATGATAAAATGAGTATTTTAAAAATTATAATATAAAAAACAATAAAATAGATAAAGTTGTGAGTTTTTAGAGGTGGAATACGTAATTTCAAACTCTAGAAGTATGTGAAATTCCCCCCTAAATTTAAAGTTTCATATCAAAATACTTCAATCACAAAATGTATGCATGACATAATCAATGACTAATTCATATGTCGTATGACTAATTCATATGTCGTAGAAAGAATCAGTTTTTGGTCTAGTGGTAAAGACACATAGTCTCTATGTAGAAGGACATGAGTATTAAATAGTTGGGTGGCTTGACCTCCAATTTTACTAAAAAAAAATGCATATCGTAGAAATCCACAAGTACTACTTCAATACCATAATAAAAGTATTTATTATGGAATTAAACCATAAAAATACTGTGTTACAATAAAAGATAATATAAGGACCAAATAATTTTTATAATCATCAATATTATAAAAGACCTAAAACTAATATTACAATCATTAATGCATATCACTACAAATAGTTATGTTATTAGAATATATTCTTATCTTAAAAATTAAAGGAAATCATAATAGATTATAATCACATTACATATCTTGCTTTTAGAAAAGTAAGAAACTTTTTATCGGATCAATAACAAATTAAAATTGAAATCCCACAAAATTCAAATACTAATCTAATAACATAGATGGATCATCTTTCGAAATCCAAACGCGAATTCAACGTACTAATTATTAGATATATTTGTAAAAATTTAATTATAAACTCATCCGTTTAAATTTAAATCATATTTTTAATATGAATTAACATTCACAATCAATTAGCGGGAATTACTGGAGATGCCAGAATAGTTATCGAGATAAAATTGAAATTATGAATCGAATTTACTCATTCACAGTAATTTGAAAGAATCAACTTTTTTTTTTGAAAGAAGACAGTATTTGCTAATTTGGATCTGACTAGAGTTCAACAAATTATTATGCCTACTGTACATTTTAGATACTGGTATTCAGAGACAATGTTGTAACTGAAATTATTATGTTTTTCATATTTCAAAGAAGAAAAAAAATTTATTTATTAGAACCAGGAAATGAGATGGAGGTGCATCTCAATTTACATAGACTCTGTCTCAATTTTCTCTACATCTCCAAACTACAGTTTTACCTGACTCTTCTCAAATTACCATGTTTGAAACGTTAACCACGAAATACTTTCAGAAAGAACATTAACCGCGAAAGGCAAATCCATTAACCCGTATATATTATCGGACAAATTATACCGAGGTTTACACTGTCAGCACTCAGCACACTAAAATTTGATGAACCCTAGGTCGAAAGATTCCAATTTCTCTATGCCACACGCTCCATTTTAATCCTAGCACGCGTTTAATTAGCGAATTATTTTTATTTTATTTGTTTATTTTTTTTATTTTTTCAAACTGAATACTGAATAAAATATATTTTATTAATGTAAATATAGTGCGAATTATGAATTATTCGTGAATAAAATACAATTTTCTATTTTTTAATTTTTTAAATATTTTTTTTACTTTAATATTAAATTATTTTTAAATTATTTTCAAATTATTTTGGAATCACAAATTTTTTCTCCAGCAGAACTGAATCCGAATTATTTGTTTGTCGCTGGGTTAGGCAGGCAAAATATGCTGCCTTCTCTACTCAATTGTTTTTAAGTTTGATAAACAGTAAATCCCAAGCGAAACAGAACTCGCATCCTCTGAGATATCTCAAACTTTGCGTGACTTTTGTGGAATATCTCAATCGTTAAATAACGTCTGCACGAATCTCTAAACTCAAATAATACTGGCCCCCTACGTTTCCCCGAATAGGCACCGGACACGTCGGTCACGCAAAAATTGAGATATCTCAGAGGATACACACCCAGCGAAACAATACCTTCACGTTTCCCAAGGATTCTCTCTGTGCATTGACGCCGCTGTCTACCCTTTATTTGTAGAATCACTCTAGCGGGTACGGAGCAACAATCAGTGTGGCGAGCACCGACATAAAATAAAACCTTTTGTAAATTGTAACTGTAACAGTATAAATGGGCCGCTGCCAGTGCTCATTAGCACAGTAACAAGATTCGCGTTTAATTCGCGAATTAAATATTTTTGAGCCATCAGTGCATCAATCCGCGTTTAATACGGTGATTCGCGTATTAAACGGTCAATTTGCGATTTATTCGCGAATTTTACGAATTTTCCGTTTTATTCGCGTTTTCTTCTAAAAAATTCGGTCAGGTTTAACTACAGAACTGCGGAACCATTTCGAGAAAAATCCGATTCAAAACATATTTAAGATTCACAGAAAATTGGTTGAAAAATAGATCTAGAATAGATAAAAAAACGGGACAGAGAAAATGGCAAAAAGAGAGGAAGATAAATCTGACACTAGGACCCATTCATTTAAAGGTCTACTTTATGTCATTTTAACCTCTGTGACAATTACTAACCCAATTAGACTTGACCAAGGCCTACTTTTTTATAGCCCAGCACCCTTTTAGTTATTTAATATTTTAATGTATTTTCAAATGGACTCCAAAAAGCTCAAGCAGTCTATTAATTTAACGAGATGATTAATTTTTTTTTAATGTCTTCTGAGTTCAGACCATATTGTGGTGTGCATCAATTTGAACCAAAACAATGAAATAAAATTGTCACTTTGATGATTCATATAATAAATCATAAAAACATTGGTGTGCACTGTGCGTCAATTTAAATTGAAAATATATAAATATTTTCATTTGAATTATTTATGAAATAAATATTGCTCAAACTAAGTTATGTGCATATATTATTACTGTAACTAATATTTAACTAAGATAAGAATTAGAAACTCAATTCAAATGGAATTATTGAAAAAGTTAGCGGTTGAACCGGTTGATCCACTGATTTGACCAATAAACTATTGAACCGGAACTTTATCAGGTCAGTGTCTGGTTCAGTTTTGATTAAAATTTTCCGAGCTCTAAACACAAGTCTAGATCCCTAAAGTAACTCAACGAATTACGGCTAGACTAAAATTTTTAGTCCAGACTCAATGTACAATTCCGAATCATTCCCGAATTATACCCGAATTATTCTCGAATCACGAATTTTTGATCCTGCCATACCGAACTCGAATTATTCATTTGTCACTATGCCCATTAGGGCATTTTGGAGCAACTCACCACACAAAAAAAATATTATCTATGACACAGGAAATCTCTGCACTCTTTTGTCCACACTCTCCCACTGGACAGTGTGAACTACTGAACTCATAACCCTTTTATTCATCAAATAGAAAGAAAAAAATTTCGAGAGAAAGATCCTTTTGAGCTTTCTTCTCGCCAAAAGGAGAAGGGAAAGCGCCATGAAAATGAGATCCTCTCACCTTCTGTTTCTTCTCGCCCTCTTCGCTACTCTCACATCTAACGCCAACGCTTCTCCCACAGGTGATTTCGGTAAATGCTTAACTTTTCTTTCTATCTCTAGTATTAGGCTTTTTCTGAGTTGGATCAAGTATTAATATTCGTGCTAGTTCTCAGGTGATATACTGAAGCAGCTCTCGTCGGTTGTCAAGTGGCCAAAGCCCTCACCAAAGACAGCACAAACTGGTAAATGACGATCAAAAGGGGCTTTTTAGATAATTTTGTGTACATTTCTCATTCCAAAAAGTGTTTTTTTTTCCATATATGCCCCTGCAATATAAATATTTTGTACATATGCTCTCTGACTCACTGGTACAAAATATTCTCATGATAATTTTTTCTTTTGTGAAAAGTAGATACCTCTTAGTCACTGGTCCCATTCATAGAAACCATATAAATAGAGTTTTAGATAAATATTTTCGTGAGATCAATATAAGATAAAAGCCTTTTTGTTTATTAAGCTTGATTCACAATATCTGGAAGTGCGATAATGCCATGTCCCCGTCATGTTTTGCTGAGAAAGTATTATTTTTCAGGAATGATAGGTATATATCTAAGCTTATATGAAAGGGTACTTAGGAAACTTCTGTTTTAAGCTTCATGCCTTGGTGAACTAGATGTTTGAACATCCAACCTTATTGAGCAATTCTCACTTATTCCATAAGCTCAAATTGTGATTTATACCCTTGCACAATTCGGGAAAGAAGTCTCATAACCTGAAACGCCACTACTTATGCCTTTGCCAAATTAGTGCTCCTTCCCGATTTATGCTTATGCAGAGAGAAGAAAGGACGATACTTTAGGCTTGCTCTTTTACAGGCTATTTTTTTGTTTTCTTGCTCTATTTTGCTTGCACATTACATGCTGGATGCATTGTATGACAGAAGGTGGACATGTACTACAATTTGAGGATGGATATTTTGTGGAGACCTTAGTGGAGGGGGACAAGCTAGGTGTTGTGCCTCACACCATTAGGGTTTCACCAGAGGGCGAGCTTTTAACTGTCGACTCCATCAACAATCACATTGTTCGCATCTCACCACCTCTCTCTGAATGTATGCTTTTTTAGTTTAACAAATTGATTAATCAGCTTAGCCCTTTCATTTCATTTCATTTAATTACTTTATAATACTGATATCGATATTACTGGTGAGAGAAGGGATACTTGAATATAATCTTTGGTAAGTAGTACTTGCAGTTAAAATGTATCATCATTTACCATAGTGGACCAAAAATACTGGTCATAACAAGCCTGGTATGTTATTTGGACATATTGTTTCCAACTTCATTGTATTATTTTTTTGGTAATTCTAGTACATCCAACTTTTACTGTTCATCCATTTGATATCTTGAAAAATATTGTTCAAATTAAAAAGTAAAAATTGTTGATATCTTCTCAATTATTTAGATAAGGCATGGCAATTTGAGTTAGTTTGGAATTTGATTGGCCATGCATTACAAAGCCATTAAGACTCCACCCTTATAAGTTTTAAATTGTTTGATTGAAGGTCAAATGTCTTTCAAATTGACCCAAATTTGATACACATACTATTTAAGGTATGAAGAACACATCTACAATTTTAGTTTTCTATTTGAACAATAATTTTTTAAGATATCAAATTGATGTACATAAATGCTTGATGTGTGCTAAAAGTACTCTTTTTATAGGCTAAATTAGGCCAAAAGCTAATTTAATAAGAAAAATTATTGGGTGAAATGGAATAATACTGGCGATCAACTGTTTATGACTATGGCAGCACCTGGTGCATACTATTCGACCTAACTGTTCATTATTGTAGCAGGAATGGTAATTCTTAATTCCTTGCTATATTGTTTACGCACTGGACTGCTGAGTACTATCTAACAAATATAGTACTGACTAGTGAGTACTTTCAGCATCTGTATGCAAATACAATATCCCGACTTGCATATGGAAGAATAGTTTGCTTCCCTGATCTTATGATTTGATTTGGTTTAATCATTCTCTGATATAAAAACCTTTTCAGATAGCAGAGCAAGATTGGTTGCTGGATCATCTCAAGGGTATTCTGGTCATGTGGATGGGAAACCAATTGATGCACGATTTAAGCACCCAAAAGGAGTTACAATGGATGACAAAGGAAATGTTTATGTGGCTGATACTGCCAACATGGCAATTCGCAAGATTGGTGAAGGAGGTTTGTTCATTAAAATTCTTATGATTTACTTATCTTACTTTTCCATTTGGAATCTAGGTGAAGGTGATGTACATATGTGAATTGTACATAAAGGAAAAACTATGCTCCTCTCATAATATCTTCTGAGATAAACCTAAATGTCTGTTGTCTTCCTTGTCTATGTTTGGAAACATTTGAAGTACGCGAGGTGGGGAGGGTACAAAAGAAACTTTATGCTTTATGGATGATGTACATGATAATTTGAAAGTTCGCAGGAGTACGGATGATTTACCACTTTTCTGCATGTAACAATTAATTCAAGGATTTTCTTTCTTACTTGTAAAGGTGCACCTGCTTGTTTTGCATTGAGAAGTATTTCTAGTTATTGCTAAAGTTTGAGAACTGTTGCTGGCGATCATGTTTTCTGATTTTCTTTATTTTCCACAGAGCAGTAAAATGTTATTTGATATGACATGATGTGGTGATTGTTTATGATATCATAAAATAACTGGATATTGGCAATCTGGGTTATATTAGGAAAAGTGAAAGTCATTTTTCCAGAACATTTGCAAATTAGATGAGTTTCTTAACATTTCAACTGAGGTCAGTTACTTTTTCATTGATGAGAACTACCTGGCTATGGGGATTTTAATATTACATGTGCATATTACTGTCTTCTCAAACTAAAAGAAACAGATTGACTTGTTTGCCATCTAGAGTACATGATACTCGGAAATTAATTGAGTAGGAGCTTTTTTGGATAAAAACTATGAAAATACATGCAGCCTCTTTTCCAGAATTTGAGTGGGGAATTATGAATGATAAAATTTTCAGTCCTTTAGATAATTCCTCATTTCTGTTTTGTGTTTTTTCTGTTTCATGCAATGATAACTTGGAAACTGGTTATATTCCAGGTGTGACGACAATTGCTGGAGGGAAATCAAATATAGCGGGTTACAGAGATGGACCGAGCGAGGATGCAAAATTTTCCTCTGATTTTGATCTGGTGTTTTTGAAAAAGACGTGCTCTTTACTGGTCATTGACAGAGGAAATGCAGCGCTTCGCCAGATTTCTCTTCAGCAGGAGGATTGTGATTTCCCGGAAAACTCAGTTCTATCTTCAGGTTTGTAAATTTTTTTTTTCCTGTCGTTTAGGGTTAGTTTATGCACATGAAGTTCCAGCTATATAAAGAAAAGCAATACAAAGGTGAAAAGCTTTTTTTGGGAACAAAGCATTGCCAGCTGGTCCAGTATACATTTCCTGATACTAGTGTTCAGTGTAATACGATTAACTTTTGTCTGATAAAAATAGCTCATCTGAGTTCTGACCTGTAGGATTTGATGCCTTTGGTAGTTTCCTTCAGCTCTGCTTATGAGGCCTCAGGAAAAGGAAATTATTGTTAGAAAAATAAAATGTAAAGCTCCTTTTGTGTCATGTTCCAAAGTCTGGTACAGCATTTTACTGTTGAAGACGGTGACAATTTGTTATTATGCTTTATTTATTGTGTTAGTGCATTTTCTGAAAGCTTCTAATTGTGGGTTATGTTTTGTTTTATGGCAGATCTAGTGATTGTCATTGGTGCTATATTAGCTGGATACATCTTCTGCTTGGTTCAACACTATTTCAGCTCATTATTTTCCCAGAAAACGGTGCCCTCTTGACCTTTCTACAAAATCCAAAGCATGAATCACAGTCAAAACCAACCATAGTTTATGCCATGGTTTGCTGCATGCCAATCACTTGGTTGACCTGACCTGTTCCAACCTGGTTTAGAAGATAGCCAGTCCTGTTATCAGGCCAGGTATGACAAATCATTGCTAGACCCAACATTTCAAACCAGTTTGGGACATACTCGACAGTTGGTACTGATTGGCATGATCCAACACCATGTAGGTAAGAGCTGTTTTCATGGGTTTCCTGTCTCTGATTAGAAGTGTCCTTGTTCCTGTTTTACCAGAAAGAAGAGCCAGAGGAGGAAGTTGAAAATATTGATGCCACAGAGAAAGAGCCTTTAGTGGCTAAATCCCTAACAGATGAACCCAGTGCAGGATGGCCTACCTTTGGAACACTCTTGACTGATCTCTTCAAGTTCAGTGTTGAAGCAATTGGTAAGTAAAAAGTCTTAGGTTACTGGTAGATGTCGGTATAATTATTAGACCTTTTGGCATGGTACTGAATGCAGAGTTGTTGCTGCCAAGTGTTTGTGTTTTCTTTTTTCTTTTTATTTTTTTACCTGAGAACTTGAAACTTGAGGCTTTATTATGCCTCCAATTTTTCATTGATCATGCAGATCCTAAGAATATAAGCCCAAAAAATAACATAAAAAGAGTGGATAAATTAGTCATTGGGATATGGTCAGGTGACTCAGGTCTGCCTACTACATACCCATGCTGTACCCAACTGATGCCAATACTAATCACGGTAAGAAGTTGCTAAACCCTAATTTCTTTCTATTGGTACTGAACCACTGGATCTTGAATTGAAGATTAAAAACATCACAGGGAACATGCTACTAAATTCTGTACCGCTCAGCTTGAGATGCAGCAAGACCAAAACCGATCTCACACCCCTTAAAGACAGACTCGTAATGCCTGAAGACAAAGAAGAAACAACCCCAATAACCCAAAAATTAAAGATTTCCAGACCCCTTTCTGAGACCAGTCAAATCCCCATTCTCCAAACAACTCCTATTAGTAACAACACAATTGCAACTGAAACCCCACCAAAGGTTGCAAAAGCCAGCAAAGCACCAAAGTTCAAGGATTCTTCTCTCTCTGGCAAGCACCGATCTTCAAAGAGACAAGACTATGCAGAGTTCTATGGAATGGGTGAAACGGGTCAGGTGGGCTCTAAGGGTACCAAGGAGCGGGTTCGGCACAGACACAGAGAGAAAAGTGGAGAGGTTAATCCTGGCCAGAATGACTCTAAGCCAGAGCACAGCGATAATGCTAAATTTGACCATTATAATAGTCTCAGGAGCAAATATGGGCCTGAGAGTGGATACCGGTACTAAGAAGGTTATTATTTTAGATTTAGATTTTTAAAAATTTAAATTTTTATTGGGTATCTTTAGTTTGAAGAGTTGAAGCAGGATTTGGTTTGGAGAATTTTGCGGGTAATTTTGTAACTGTTTCATTCTTGAACAATTAAATTGAAAATGTAGCTATAACCTTCGCTCTAATTCCCCCCCCCAATAACACCGACTTTGAGTGATATCCAGTTCAAGTTGATTATCAGTTAGGATGATATATTTTCGTATATTTTTGGTAGCAACAGATCCAGTCAATAATAAGGGTTCCGGTAGCCATTCAAACTTAAATTCAGCAATTGACTAAGCAAAAGTTGCATGTTCCAGAGCTGAGCTGAGGTCTAGTAAATTTGGGTGGGCGACATGCTTCAACTCTTCTGAGGCGTAAAATGCTTGCATACCTATAGGTGAACAAGGTACTAAATAGTTTTAAACCATTAATATTTTGATAGTAATTCATGTGGTATTGAACAAAGTATCAAATTATTTTCACATATTATAAGAAATGTAAAAAAATAACATATAAATAATTAAAGTTCAACCTCAAAGCACCTACAGTTGGTCTATTAAAATAGATTTTTGTGTTTGCTTAAAGTTGATTCCGGTCGTAACTAGAAACGTGTGACAGCTATGCATCGTAGAATGTATGTAAACAAATGGACAAGGTTTAAGCAGCCTTTATTGAACTGGCTTGCAATTTGTAGACCGCAAGAACTGCTCTCTACATAGAGATAGAGGAGATCTAGTATCTAAATCACATACATTGAATTCGATGTGTTAAATTTCAAATTTCAAATCCGCGTTGAATTTAATTACTGGTATCTCCATTATGAGATTGTCTACGAGACGTCTTTCTCGTATGATTAAGATGAAATTGACTTGCCATAAGTTGCCATATGAAGGGTCAATGTTAGGCCGGTTGATAATTATTCAAAGAAAATTTCCTTTTATGTGCAATTTTTAAATCAATGCTAAATGGACCCACTATTGTTTTAACCAAGATTATGCATAGTTGCATACCAAGTATCCACATACAAATACAAAAGAAATTCAATTTCAAATAGAAAAATTGAGAAATCTTAATTGAAAGTTGTTGTAAAAATACAGGCCAATAGAAATATCAAATTAGATTCGTTGAGGCCCTTGAGATTATAAAAGAATTTAAGGATATCTTAACGTGGCGAGATGGGGGCTTTTTTCTGAATATAATAAGATATCGAAGATCAAACCGGTAACCTTTCTCTTTCTTTTTTGCCCCTTGTTTCTTTTTTTTTTTTTTTTTTTTTGTGTCGACGCCTGATAGTTGACACCACGCCCTGCTTTAGCTTTAGCTTTAGGTTTAGGGGCCAGGCCTTATTGATTTGACCGTCACTAGACTCGCTGCTACTATCAACTATGTACAGTTCCTTTTTTTTTTTTTTTTTTATTGAAAATCGGTAGTTAATTTTATTAATTAAAAGAGTTACAAACTAACTTGTTACGTGAGATGAGACAACAAGTGTGTGTGAAAACCGGATTGAGAATTGACTCGACCAGATCAAGACAGTCACCAATCGGCTAGAAAGGCATTGGATCAAGCTGAACTGGAAATTAAATTAACTGGTCCAGAACAGTCACCTTTAAGCAAAGAGAGAAAAGAAAATACAGAAGAAGAGGAGCCAGAAAGCAACACAAAAACAATACACAAATATCAAACTAAAAACGGAAGATATACCTACTATATATAGACAGAAGACCATTCATTCTTTCATCACTAAAGAGGAGAAGACACCTACGACTAATGTGTTACTTCAGTCCGATACCCAACACAATGGGACGAGCTCAGAAAGAGGCAGCTTGATTTTTCATTTTTGATTTCACCTCTATTCGCCACCGCTGAAGCACCACTTTATTTCCTTATTCGGTCTCCTATTATTAACTATCTACAGTTGAGATCCCCGCGCAAAGAATTTTATGGATCAACAAATTCATGGGCATAACTCCGGCATTGTTTTCTAATTTATTTTATGAAAAAATAGAATCTATGATTTTATGTAGAGAGCTGAAGTCGTAATTAGGATTAAAAACGGAGCGGATAGTGGTAAATTTATATATTTAATTTTCCGAAAACGGATATGGATCGGATATTAGACGGATATTGATCTTATCGGATATTTATTATAAAAATAAAAAATATTAAAGTTCATAATATTTATCTAATTATAATAGTGAATAACATAATTTGTTCATAATATATATTAAACTATATAGTATATATCTACTATTTAGATACGGATAATTGAAACATAAAACTATAACTGTATCCATATCCACATGGATATTCAAATATCAGATATCCGCATATAATTTTTCGAATACGGATTATATATTATCCACACCAGTTTTACCCTTGGTGTTAAGTCTATAAATAAAGAAAATATATTGAACAAAATAATTTCGACAAGTATAATTACAGAAAATATATTCAGGTAAAGTAATTAAAAAAATATATATATGATACAAGCAATTTTCGCTGTTTTATGCATAAAAAAAATTGAGGATTTCGGCACCACACAATATTTTAAGGTGCCACATGTTGCCGCTACTTTTGCGTGAATATTCCAGAAATCAATATTTATATGATGAATTAAAAACAATTTAATTACTTTTTCATCAATAATGCATCCACGTAAAATTAATAGTTTTTGTGCAGGTTGAATAGAATAGTTCATATATGGAATGAATTAAATAAATTACAATATATAGAGTTGATATGCGTTGATCTTTTCGTCATGACTTTATATAAAACAATATAAATTAACTGTTTAAATTCAATTACTTTGAACATTCAACCGAAATATTTATAAAAGAAAGATTGTGGTACAATCAGAGTCAGAGAAGCGCTTGGTTGCTTCAGGAAGCAATTCCTTCAAAACGAATATTTATAACTAAAAGGTTGAAAGCATAAAAAAGTTCCGAAAGCGAAGACCGTCTCTGTCTCTTTCCAGTGTCGTGTCAGCTACCCGCCGTTGACTTTAATTTTCCCGTACGTTGCCACCGCTTCCAAAGCGAATCCCGCCTCCGAAATCTTGTGTTTTTACTTATTTACCCTTGAGAGGATTGAACAGGAATGCTGGTATTGACTGTAATTTCCAAGTTCCAACCATCTCATTCTCACCGGAAGAACCGGAATTCGCATCCTCTGAGATATCTCAAACTTTGCGTGACTTTTTGGAATATCTCAATCGTTCAAATAATTCTGCACGAACCTCAAAGCTCAGATAATACTGGCCCCCTACGGTTCCCCGAATAGGAACCGGACACGTCGGTCACGCAAAAATTGAGATATCTCAGAGGATACGCACCCGAAGAACCGAAAGCACAGTGAATCGTTTTAAATTACTGCTACCCATATGAGACCAGTTTGGGTCCGATGGTCTCCAAAAACGTCCGATCCGCTTTAAGATCCGTGCACATACATAGCACGGTTATTTGAACGATTGAGATTGGCGCAGAACTTATTTGAACGATTGAGATATTCCAAAAAGTCACACAAAGTTTGAGATATCTTAGAGGATGCGAATTCTGTAAGTATATAACCAACCCGCCTTGTCGGCTTATACTTGGTTAGAGTTTTATAATTTCAGATTAACCCGCGGATTAGAGATTCTTAACAAAGACCTGATGTTTTGTTTAAATCATGAACCGCATGAAGATTATGAAATTTCTCTTTCATTGGTGTTTCGAGGTACGAAATACACCAAATCTTCCTGAGCATTTATTTATTCCGACTGAAACAGTAACACATCCCAAGCAAAGCAAAATCCATAACACGCTTCTCAAATGAAAAATGAGAAAGGAAACGAAAGAGCTCCGTCAAAGGAACAGAGAGAAGTCAATCCGCCATAACCTAACCTTCTCTTCTCTTCTCAACCTCTCCTAATCAAGCTGAAAAAACCCCAATCCTAGCTCTTGGATTCTAAAGGAGTGGAGTCAGATGTCAAACCTAGAGTTCCTCTCTCTGCGGCGGCGCCACCACTCGCCTCTCGCCGGAGCTTTCTTCTCTCCGACGAACCTCTCCGGCGTCTCCCTGGTTCAGACCCTAGCCTCTCTGTCAACAGACCTGATCCAATCACATCCATCTCCTTCTCACCTCCATAAAAAGCACGCCCGATCTCTCCTTTGTAAAATAAAAATCTTGTTATCTCTATTTCAGTATTTGATTGAGTCCTCTTCTGGTTTCTTCCCGCGCTGGTTTCCTGATTCAGCGACTCTCTGTTTTAGAGAATTGTATATTTTGATTTATCGCGCCAAGATGTTGCTTGATTATTGTGAGAATTCTGCAAGACTCTGGCTTGTGCTGAAAAGCGCACAAATATCAGGTAATTTTTGCGATCTTAATCAGGAATTGGTGACTCTTCTAGATGTATTACCAATTGAAGGATTAAGACTTTCAGCCGATGTTAGAGATCAAGTTGAATTATTACGTAGAAATTGTGGGAGATTGAATCCAAGACTGGACCCAGAAAAAGAAGCGCAGGAACTGCGCACAATGATTTTTGAATTTTTGGATGTATTTGCCAAAGGTGAAGTGCCCGAAACCCAAAAGTTGCGAGTTTTTCTTGTCAACGGATTGAGCATTTCTAGTGGGTCAGCTTGTAGGTCAGAAGTTGAATTTTTAGAAGAACAGATATACAATCAAGAAGAAGATGCCGACCTCCCACTGCTTGGCGGGACCGTGGCACTTGCCCGGTACAGTAGATTCTCTCTCTTCAGTCTTGATTCTTTCAGTGGACCTCCTCAAATGGAGACACCCAGTTGGGGAGATGGAAATAAACGATTGAGCCGAAGGATGCTGAGCTGGAGTGGCAGTGACTCATCCTCATTCTCCGTGCCAAAAGATTTTTGCTGTCCAATTTCACTTGATTTAATGCGCGACCCAGTGGTGGTCTCGACTGGTCAGACATATGATCGTGCCTCCATTATTCAATGGATGGACGAGGGCCACTCCACATGTCCTAACTCGGGGCAGTTGCTATCTGACTCCAGGCTTATCCCCAATCGTGCCTTGCGCAGTCTTATATCACTCTGGTGCTCTGTTTTGGGTGTGCCATACGACTCGGGAGAGGTCACTGATGGGTTAGCCGAGACCATTGCAGCTGCTTGTACCAGCAATGCGGCAATAACAGCTAACATGGCAACCGCACGGATTCTGGTCTGCCAGTTGGCAGATGGTTCTGATGAAGCGAAAGGGATTGCTGCACGAGAATTGAGGCTTCTTGCCAAGACGGGTAAGCCAAACCGAGCATATATAGCTGAGCTTGGTGCGGTACCATTTCTCAGTGCTTTGCTCAGCTCATCAGATCCAGTTGCGCAAGAAAATGCAGTAACTGCTTTGTTAAACCTGTCAATACATGATACAAATAAAAAACGAATAATGGAAGAAGAGGGTTGTTTAAGCTTAATTACTGAAGTTTTAAAGCATGGCTGGTCTATAGAAGGCCGAGAAAATGCAGCTGCCGCATTGTTTAGCTTGTCCGTTGTACATGACTACAAAAAAAGAATATTCTCTGAACCAGGTGCGGTGGAATCACTTGCATATTTATTAAAGAAAGGTACACCAAGAGGTAGAAAGGATGCTGTGATGGCCCTATTCAACCTCTCGACCCATCCTGAAAGTTGGGTTCAGATGCTAGAATCAGGGGCAGCAGTGGCCTTGGCCCATGCTCTGTCGAATGAATCAGTATCAGAGGAGGCAGCAGGTGCCCTTGCGCTAATTTCAAAGCAGCCAACAGTTGCACACGCTGTTGCTGGAGTGGAGGGTACAATACCGAGTTTGATTAAAATTATGAAGAGAGGAAGCCCGAAAGGAAAGGAGAATGCAGTAGCGGCATTGCAGGAGATCTGCAGAAGATGTGGTCCTGTGCTGACTCACCGAGTAGCACGAACCCCTGGGCTGGGCGGACTGGTACAGGGAATTGTTCTGACCGGTACAAAACGGGCCAAAAGGAAAGCCTCTGTGCTTGTTAAGATTATGCATCGTTGGTGCGGTGAAATGACAGGAGTGGTGCCTTCTATGGTGATGATGGAGAACAGTGCTGTAATGGATCAAAGTCAGCTTTTGGATGCCAGTAGAGTTCTAGGGCGGACCTCTAGTTTGGGGAGTGGAGATTTGACGATGAATCAGCCTGTAGCGATCTCCGTACCGGTACCATAGATGAGATTTTTCATCATGATTTACTTTTTTCCTTTTCAATTCCTTTAATTGGGTTCTAAATAGCATTGGGAATTTGTGTTGAAATGATTGCTGCAGATTCTTTGGTTGTACTTGAGTGAAGGGTATGTTTTATAGGAAGAGAAAATGAAAATTGAAGGAAAATGTGATATACAGGATATATTTTTGTGAATAATTGGTGATATTTATGTACTCTAGCAATTAAAATTCTTTTTTTAGTAACTCAGAAGACCTAAGCAATTTGAAGGAGCTTCCCTGTAAATGTGTACCTATACAATTTTGATTATTGTCACTTTCTATTTTGATCTAAAGGAAGATTGAGCTTATGCGGTGATGGATTTATTGTTGCTTTTGGATTTTTAAGGTTGGCGCACTTGGTTTAAGCAAAGCATACCTCTTTTTTTTCTATAATATTCTCTTTTAGTGACTAGACTAAGCTCATGCTGTTCGCCTGTTGTGAATTTTTTTTTGTTCTATCTTAGCATACAAAAGTCAAAACAGAGGAATTATGAAAATTAAGCATCTCCGTTTCTTTAAATGGTGAGCTTTATTTCAAGATCCATACTATATGAACATGATTAATAATTGGTTATAGATCAATTTTGCAAAGCTATGGATAGTTCATACAATGCTATAAATTTATTTGATAATTGTTTTAGATTGCAATGCTGCCGATGAGCTTTATGAAGGTGCACCAAAATTTAACAACAGATCAACATTTCTGATTAGATTATTAAAATAGGGAAAATTTCGGGTGGGCCCATTCAAACTTTTAAAATAATCAATCTCTGTGTATACATTATAATATCCAATATCTCCATATACAGTTAACTTTCTTTCTTTTATTCCCTTTCTAAAGCGTACTGTAACTTAAGTATTAAAGCAGGGTTTTTATCAACTGGCATCGGGTCAAAATCCTTTCGATGTCCAGTTCAAGTTGTATGATTCTCGTTGAGATTCATACGAGCGGATTTAAGTATATCCTAATTTTAATTGTTTCGTGAATGTAATCGGCTGTGCAAATCTCGACATAAATCGGATAGTTCAAACTTGGAGACCTTTACGCCCACAAGGTGCTCGATAGAAAGCCTCTTAGAGCGTGGGAGCAAGCCCATCTTCATGTGCCACCAGTGGCGCAGCCAACATATCACAGGGTAGGCAACTGCCTACTCCTGAATTTGAAAATTTTAATAGGATTCCGTATAAATTGCTACTTTTGCCTATTCCTAAATTAAAATTTGACTACCTCTATACTCTTGACAGTCCAATTTCTAGTCCATTCTTCTTCGGTTATTTATTTTTTAGATTGATTCTTCTCTCTCTATGTCATGTCATTTTTTCTGTTTACTCCTGACAAAAATCCTGACTACGCCACTGTGTGCCACCACCTTCCACCACCAGTTATGTCTCTGATAATAATCCGGTGTTGTTACCTCCTAATCGGATTTAAATGCCACACTCAGATCTAGTTTTGACTATATAAAGCCGTGCACGTGCACACAAGGCAGTTGAAATTGACTACATGTCTAAGAAATCCACTCGTCCGGTAGGCCGGTGATGTCGTCAAGTTCGTTTACTGTTGGGCTCCTCTCCTCTTTGTCTCCTGGCTACAAAACCACCAGATGGCATTCACCGAACCCCCAGAAGTAGCACAACCTGTCTCCTTTACTTGCATGTGCACGTATAACATTTTTGGAAAAAGAAAATACCAATTTGCTTAAACATTCTGGTGCCCTCCCCATCCCCACCCCACTGGTCAACTTCCCTGTGGTGAACCAGTTTTCAGCTAGGGGTAACATAAGATGTCTATTACTGACAGTAAACTACATAATACAAAAAAGCATTCCACAACAAAGTTCAGCAATAATATAAAGAATCATACTAGAAGTTTCAAACTTGTAACAAAAATAATGGTGCTACACATCATACTTGAGATTGCTTGCTTACATGGTATATGTAAAATAATTAATTCTTGTTTGCCTTTACATTTTCACAGACCTTCCACCTCTGCTGCTAAGATAAATCATCTACCTGATTACAAAATTCTATAATTCATCTAGGTCCCGATAAGAGTGACTCTGGTGGTGGAACTGAAAAGATTGTTGGAACAACTATGCTTTGCGGTTCCACCAGAGTAGCATTGAAAAAGTGTTTTTCAAGGTCTGCTTCAAATTCCATTGCACCTTCCAAAATTTTCACAACCACCGTCATAGTAGGTCTTCTGGTACTATCACTTTCTAAACACCACATTGCCAATTTTACCATTCTAACAATATCTTTTAGATGGGCTTCCACAAAAGCAATATTACTATCTATAATCTCTGGTAATTTGTTGGTTCTGATCTTATCCCTTAACACACTTATAAGGTGCACATTCTCTTCTCGTTGTCTATGATCTAGGTTTCTTCTGCCACACAAAATTTCGATGACAACAATACCGAAACTATAAATATCAGCCTTCTCGGTGATGACATTTGTTAGCCATTCGGGGGCTAAGTAGCCTGGAGTGCCTCTCATTCTGGTTATTACATGGCTTTGATCCCTATCAATTAGCTTAGCTAACCCAAAGTCAGAAATCTTAGCATTCAAATTGTCATCTATAAGGATATTTTGTGGTTTGATATCGAAATGGGCGATTATTTGCCTACAATCCTCGTGAAGATATAAAAGTCCCTTGGCCACATCAGTTACAAGTGCTCGCCTAATATCCCAATCCAAAAAAGCACTTTGGCGCTTGTCAAAAATCCACTTATCAAGGGACCCGTTAGGCATATACTCATATACCAGGAGCCTTTCTGAGTTTTCAGCACAGTATCCAACAAGTCTCACCAAGCTGATATGATGAATACCACCAATTATCTGCACTTCGGCCAGGAATTCATCTTTTCCCTGGCTAATGCTATCTAAGCGCTTCACAGCCACTTTCTTTTGCTGGATAATTCCCTCGAAAACTGAGCCGAATCCTCCACTACCCAGCTTTGTGGAGAAGTCCTGGGTAGCTAATTTCAATTCTGCAAGGGAAAATCTTTTCGGTATTTCTGATAACAGTGGCAGGATATCCTCTTCTTCAAGTTTGTTCTCCTTTTTCTTCATCTTACGAAGAATTGCAAATCCAATGGTTAGAATTAACAGAAACAGGCATCCAATGGCAGGACCAACCACCTTCCAAGTAATGGAGCGCCTAGAGCTTGAACCATTTTGCACTTTAATAAATGCTGATAGATTGTAATTATAATATGAATTTGATTCTGAAACACTAATGGATAATACCTCAGTTGAAATATAACAACTACTTATAGAGTGGTCAAAAAAGGAAACCTCGCAAGAGCAGTTTTTCAAGCACGCCTGCTTGCAGCTCTCTTCATCTGTTGGAAATGAATACCTTGAAAAGTTGTAATAAGTGACATTGCTTATAGATAGTAGTTTGTGATCTTTTTCAGCCTCGCAGGATAGAGGAATTACAGGGGAACAACCAGTGCCATGATCGGCTTGCAAATCTAGAAAGTATGAGGTGTCTGATTCGTATTCAGAGGGGCAGGTGCATTGGCCCCCATTTGCACAAACTCCATATTTCCCGCATGACATGGGATAATCACAATTATGGAGCGGAAGGATTTCAGTTGAACTCCATCCATATGTTTCATGTTTGGGCCCCCATTGGTACAAGCTCAAATGGCCATTATACTCTAGCCTAATAAACTGGGCGGTGGTTCCCATAGGCAGATGTATAGCAGTCCCATTGACAGAAAACTTGATCCCTCCATTGGTATAAGTTATATTATTAGGAAATTTTGTGTCAGATTTCTCGAGAAATTCACTGCTTGAGTAGTATATAATAGGAGCACTGTAGCCAGCAAAAGCACTCATTATATTACCGACAATAGTTAAGTAAAATAAACCTGGTTCTGAGCTTGCTTCTGAGGCATCAGCTGTTATCCTCTCCAGTTCCTCGAGTGTTTGGCCCAGTACCAGCGTGTTGGTTGGATGATCAAATGATTGCCAGACATAAGAGTTATTGGAGTTGAACAATGCCAAGTTCCCTGACTCCAATAGTGTCATACCAGTAACTGATATGTCCTTGGTGCCAGTGGACCAAACAAGGGATCCATCAAAATCGCGTAAAATCAAATCTCCATCCTTTGTGAATTGCACGGTTGCATTCTCTTGTACCGGGTGGTTTCGGTTAGCTGACCATACAATCTGAGCACCATCCATTTCACGGATATTATAGTCACTATCAATTGTGATGAATACGCCAAAGAGAAAAGTGTTGCAATTATCATTACTGCAGTAGAAGCCACAAGCAAAAGAGGAGTAGTTGGTGGGAATGTTTTCATTACCATTGGGCGTAGAGAAGGGAGTCTTTTTGCTAAAAAGAAATGCCCGGACCCGGAATTGAGATGTTCCATTGTTGTTGAACAGGGAATCATTGTTGGTCCAAAGAGCAGGAGCCTCAGCTGTGAAGTTGAAAAGGTTTGCGTGGAGAGTTTGGAGGTAAGCAGGAACAAGAAATAGGATCTGAGCAAGGAGCAAAGATCGCATGGTTGGGTGCATGAGTTAGTGATGAAGAATTAAATTAAGAATTTTAAAGATGAGGTGGAAGTGGAACCTTCAGATTAACAATTAATTTGACTATGAAGCAACTTTGAAGAGAGATATATCTTTCCTGATTAAAAAACTTTGAAAATTCAGTTTCCTTTGTCTCTGTCTTTTAATTTTTTTCAAAGTGACCGCCATGTGTTTTCCATGTTTGACTTGAAATCTTTGGTCAGCCATCCGTTGCTGAAAAGTCCTACTCGGTTTCTCTCTGTATGCCTAAATATTATATATCCAATTGGTCCGACTCGGATTATAATATTGGGAATATTTGATAGAATGATTGTGAAAGATTTGTTGTGAGCTGTGTAGGAAAATAATTGACAGAATGATTGGAGAAAGATTTATTGTGAGCAGTTTAGGTTCTAGACATTTTGTACAAAGCATGTAGATATTGTAATTGTAAAAGCAAGAAAGCACAAACTTATTTTCCATCTTTAAGATTTAGCTTCGGAACCTGCGATCATATTTGATCAAAATTGGTTGAACTAATGATAACAGACGTTAGCCTCTCTCTCGCTTATAATTTTGAATCAAATCCCCAGCAGAGCTCCAATGAAGAAACATTCTTCTTTCTTTTCGTTGCTAATTTAATCTTTCTTTCGCGAAATTTTTTGCCTTGTGCTGTCAAGTCATTATCACCAAGAAGCCTCTTATATCCATATATGGAGTCTCATGCTTTCAATCCGACCTTTATAAATGCCGGAACACAACATGGCCTACTGTCTCCATCCACAAAGTAAACTCTTAAACTTTTAGTAATTGAAAAAAATTCTCATCATGAAGATAAGGTGCTTGTAGTAATGCCTAAACCAGTTTGCATTATTACCTGAAAATGATTGGACCAATTAAGTTTTGATTAATTTATTGCTGAAATCAACTTTAAATTTGGGTACATAGACCATGACAACTTAGAGGTGAGAATGCTTTTTATGTTATGCATATTGATTCATACTTGAATTTGACCTTTTGTTTAGACAATGAATCAACACAAAAATTGGAGTTTGAAGAGTCGAAAATTGGCATGGAATTTCCAAGTGAGAATGTAGCCTACAAGTTCTACAATGTCCATGCATTAAAAATTGTTATGGCTCTTTGTATACTGGTAAAAAATTGCAAAGTTAGGCAAACAATTATATTAATATAAGAATATTATTCAAAAATAATCTAGCTATTTACTTCCTAATTAAATCCATCCATCATTTTACTGTTACACACCTTGGTACTAATTACCAGTAGATCTAACAATCACTCCCCCTCTGGTCTCCTAGAGGCTTTAGTCGCTGCCAGGTTGAAGGTGCTGGTTTCACCTTGTAATCTCAGTTCTGGCATCAGTTATCAGTGTTGGCAGCCGCCTTGTCCCCTGTGCGAATTTTGAAATAAACAAAATTTTTTTTTTATCAAGGACCAAATGATAATGCACCACTTAAATTTGAATAACAATATTGCGATCGTTTTGTAACATTCATTAAGTATGTGTACATAGAGTGTGCAGACACAAAATTAGAACTTGTAAACTTTTTTTTTTGTGGTTAATCAAATCGTTGGAGCTTAAAAGCTTCCAACCTTAAAAAAAAAAAAAAACCATTAAATAATAACAAGATGACCGAGAAACAGCAAAAAAAATAATCAGACCACTGAGTTTGCTTCATGTAGTGAGTAATGCCGGTTCATTAAATTGTTTTATGAGTTCCTTGGGCAATAAAAAGATGTCCATTTTTTATGTCTTGTTTCATAGAGGAGTATTTACATATCATTATTTATTTTGTCTCAATCATTTTGAAATTTTAATAGTAAATTTCACACAAGATAAATCATTCTTTGTCCATTATTTCCTTTAAACCAGCAGCAAGAGAGGGTGTTATAGAAATTTGTGAAAAATAAAAAGAATAATTATATGTAGCCCCGCAGAGTCATCCTCGCACCATCCCTGCGGACTCCAAAAAGGAAAGTTGCTCCTACTAACTAACTAATTTAACCTGTTGACTAATTAAAAGCAATAAATGCTAGCCACGTGTTTGTATTTTGTCTCTTTCTTAAGAAAAGTTGATATTTATTTAAGAGATGTTCCGACTAAAGAATAAAATTATTCTAAAAATTAGTGTTTAATTCTGTAATTAAAATTATATTTTTATATGAAAATTCAATTTGGAAAATTTTATAAATGATTTAAATTAAAAACTTACATTCCTAAAGTTAAATGCTAACATTTCTAAAGTTAAATACTGATGTGAATAAAGTTAAATACTAAGATATATGATGCTCAATAGAATCCATGCAACTTATTTATAATTTTAGAGATTAATACTTTTGATTTTAAAGATAAATACTAACGTTCATAATGTTAAATACTAACATTCATAAAGTTAAATACTGATGTGCGAGGATGCGGGGACGATACCAAATTATTTTGTTATTTTTTGCGGGGACAAAGATTGTATCATTTGTTGGATGCAGATGATTATTTTTCTAGTTTTTTTTTTTAAAAAAAATTTAAATTTTAAAAAAAAAAATTTTTTATTTAAAAAATTTTTTTAAACCCCAAAAAAAAAAAGGCCCCCCCAAAAAAAATTTTAATTTTTAAAAAAAAATTAAAAAAAAAAAAAAAAAAAAAAAAAAAAAAAAAAAATTAATTTATTTTTAAATTTTTAAAAAATAAATTTAAAATAAAAAAAAATAAAAAAAAAAAAAAAAAAAAAAAAAAAAAAATAAAAATTTAAAAAAAAAAAAAAAAAAAAAAAAAAAAATAATATTTTAATTATAAAATTAAATATAATATATTTTTTAATTTTTTATAATTTTTTATTATTAATTTAAAAATTTAAAATAAATATATTTTAAAAAATTAAAAAAAAAAAAAAAAAAAAAATATTAAATTTTAATATTTTTTTTTTTTTTAAAATAAAAAATAAAAATAAAAAATTATATAATTTTTTTTTTTTTTTTTTTTTTTTTTCTATTAAGCCACAAAAAAATCTAGGTAAATCCATAAACTCGATCGATTTCATGCTTATTTAGAATATTGAAATCCTGAGCTGTCCTATGATTCATATGTCAGTCAGAATCTTTTAACGAACCAAACCAAAATAACAAAAAATTTCCTATTTTTTCCTACTATTAAATAGAATATGAAATAATGGTATACTTCAATTCAAAATCCTTTTCTTCCATTCCTTGATTATTGTATTGACAAAATAACAAAACAATATTGATTGGATTTTGAAGTCAAGAAAAGATATTTCAAAATCGTTTTTTTATATGTAGTAGAAAGGAATAACAATTTATTTCTATGAAATAAATATCGAAAAAATTTCCTAACAATTTTGAACATAGATTATAAGTATCAAAATTAAGAGAAAAATTATAAAAATTAAACAATATATTTGAGTTTTTACATATTAAAGCGAATATCAAAACTTTTTAAATTTATATAAAAAAATATATACATACAAACTTGAATTCAATATGTCGTTTTGAAATTCGTGGTGATTAAAATCAAACTTAAACAATATATACAACAAGTTAAATCAGCAAGAAGCAAATTCATATCATATAAAGATTTTCAGACTTTAAATTACATCAATGCAAAATAACAAAAAAGAAAAAGAAAAAGAAAGAGTACCTAGCAATTATAGAAATTAAATAATTAATAAATTATCACTATATTAATTACATTATGAATAAATATGATAGTTAGAATGACATTTAACGAGGATTAAAATTGTTTGTACATTAAAGTTGTTTATTATTGTGTTAATATAAACGGGGGTGTGGTGTAAATATGTCTACCCCTAATCTTAAAGATGGAAAATAACTTTGTGTTTCTCTTGCTTTTATAATTACAATCTACATGCTTTGTACAAAATGCCTGAAATATTTTCCTAAAACTGTTCACAATAAATCTTTCGCTAACCTAAATTATTTTCCTACACATCTCAATATTATATACCATAAATTAAGATTCTCTGCACAATCCGTGTCAGACTTACCAAGTGGATATATATTTAGATGTACAGAGAAACCGAGTAGGACTTTTCAACGGAGGGCTGACCAAAGATTTCAAGTTACACATTGAAAACACATGGCCACTTTGAAAAATTAAAAAACAAAGACAATAGTAAACATGCCTTCTTTGGACTTTCCTGACTCCTGATCAGGAAATTAAGATATAATATACTCTCTGATCTCATCTCTTTAAAGTTACTTCATAGTCCAATTAATTGCTAATCTGAAGGTTCCACCTCATCTTTAAAATTCTGAATTTAATTCTTCATCACTAACCCATGCACCCAACCATGCAATCTTTGCTCCTTGCTCAGATCCTATTTCTTGTGCTTGCGTACCTCCAAACTCTCCACGCAAACCTTTTCAACTTCACAGCTGAGGCTCCTGCTCTTTGGACCAACAATGATTCCCTGTTCAACAACAATGGAACATCTCAAGTCCCGGTCCGGGCATTTCTTTTTAGCAAAAAGACTCCCTTCCCTACGTCGTCCGATGGTAATGAGAACTACTACTCTTTTGCTTGTGGCTTCTACTGCAGTAATGATAATTGCACGACTTTTCTCTTTGGCGTATTCATCACAATTGATAGTGACTATAATTTCCACGACATGAATGGTGCCCAGATTGTATGGTCAGCTAACCGAAACCACCCGGTACAAGAGAATGCAACCGTGCAATTCACAAAGGATGGAGATTTGATTTTACGTGATTTTGATAGATCCCTTGTTTGGTCCACTGGCACCAAGGGCATACCAGTTACTGGTATGACACTCTTGGAGTCGGGGAACTTGGCACTGTTCAACTCCAATAACTCTTATGTCTGGCAATCATTTGATCATCCAACCAACACGCTGGTACTGGGCCAAACACTCAGGGAACTGGAGAGGATAACAGCCGATGCCACAGAAGCAAGCTTTGAACCAGGTTTATTCTACTTAACTATTGTTGGTAATATAATGAGTGCTTTTGCTGGCCACAGTGCTCCTATTATATACTACTCAAGCAGTGAAATTCTCGTGGAATCTGACACAAAATTTCCAAATAATATAACTTATACCAATGGAGGGATCACGTTTTCTGACAATGCGCCTGCTATACATTTGCCTATGGCAACCACCGCCCAGTTTATTAGGCTAGAGTATAATGGGCATTTCAGATTGTACCAATGGGGTCTCATCCTTGGAACATATAGATGGAGTTCAACTGAAATCCTTCCGCTCCATAATTGTGATTATCCCATGTCATGCGGGAAATATGGAGTTTGCGCAAATGGGGGCCAATGCACCTGCCCCTCTGAATACGAATCAGACACCTCATACTTTCTAATGGTAAACGATTTTCAAGCCGATCATGGCACTGGTTGTTCCCCCGTAATTCCTCTATCCTGCGAGGCTGAAAAAGATCACAAACTACTATCTTTAACCAATGTCACTTATTACAACTTTTCAAGCTATTCATTTCCAACAGATGAAGAGAGCTGCAAGCAGGAGTGCTTGAAAAACTGCTCTTGCAAGGTTGCCTTTTTTGACTACTCTATTAGTAGTTGTTATATTTCAACTGAGGTATTATCCATTAGTGCTTCAGAATCAGATTCATATTATAATCACAATCTATCAGCATTTATTAAAGTGCAAAATGGTTCAAGCTCTAGGCGCTCCATTACTTGGAAGGTGGTTGGTCCTGCCATTGGATGCCTGTTTCTGTTAATTCTAACCATTGGATTTGCAATTCTTCGTAAGATGAAGAAAAAGGAGAACAAACTTGAAGAAGAGGATATCCTGCCACTGTTATCAGAAATACCGAAAAGATTTTCCCTTGCAGAATTGAAATTAGCTACCCAGGACTTCTCCACAAAGCTGGGTAGTGGAGGATTCGGCTCAGTTTTCGAGGGAATTATCCAGCAAAAGAAAGTGGCTGTGAAGCGCTTAGATAGCATTAGCCAGGGAAAAGATGAATTCCTGGCCGAAGTGCAGATAATTGGTGGTATTCATCATATCAGCTTGGTGAGACTTGTTGGATACTGTGCTGAAAACTCAGAAAGGCTCCTGGTATATGAGTATATGCCTAACGGGTCCCTTGATAAGTGGATTTTTGACAAGCGCCAAAGTGCTTTTTTGGATTGGGATATTAGGCGAGCACTTGTAACTGATGTGGCCAAGGGACTTTTATATCTTCACGAGGATTGTAGGCAAATAATCGCCCATTTCGATATCAAACCACAAAATATCCTTATAGATGACAATTTGAATGCTAAAATTTCTGACTTTGGGTTAGCTAAGCTAATTGATAGGGATCAAAGCCATGTAATAACCAGAATGAGAGGCACTCCAGGCTACTTAGCCCCCGAATGGCTAACAAATGTCATCACTGAGAAGGCTGATATTTATAGTTTCGGTATTGTTGTCATTGAAATTTTATGTGGCAGAAGAAACCTAGATCATAGACAACAAGAAGAGAATGTGCACCTTATAAGTGTGTTAAGGGATAAGATCAGAACCAACAAATTACCAGAGATTATAGATAGTAATATTGCTTTTGTCGAATCACATCTAGAAGATATCATTAGAACGGTAAAATTGGCAATGTGGTGTTTAGAAAGTGATAGTACCAGAAGACCTACTATGACGGTGGTTGTGAAGATTTTGGAAGGTGCAATGGAATTTGAAGCAGAGCTTGAAAAACACTTTTTCAATGCCACTCTGGTGGAACCGCAAAGCATAGATGTTCCAACAATCTTTTCAGTTCCACCACTGGAGTCAATCTTATCGGGACCTAGATGAATTATAGAATTTGGCAATCAGGTAGATGATTTATCTTAGCAGCAGAGGTGGAAGGTCTGTGAAAATGTAAAGGCAAACAAGAATTAATTATTTTACATATACCATGTAAGCAAGCAATCTCAATATGATGTGTAGCACCATTATTTTTGCTACAAGTTTGAAACTTCTAGTATGATTCTTTATATTATTGCTGAACTCTGTTGTGGAATGCTTTTTTGTATTATGTAGTTTAATGTCAGTAATAGACACCTTATGTTACCCCTTGCTGAAAACTAGTTCACCACAGGGAAGTTGACCAGTGGGGTGGGGATGGGGAGGGCACCGGAATGTTTAAGCAAATTGGCATTTTCTTTTTCCAAAAATGTTATACGTGCACATGCAAGGACCCTGCAAGGCAAAGGAGACAGGTTGTGCTACTTCTGGTGTTCGGTGAATGCCATCTGGTGGTTTTGTAGCCAGGAGACAAAGAGGAGAGAAGCCCAACAGTAAATGAACTCGATGACATCACCAGTCCATCGGACGACTGGATTTCTTAGACATATAGTCAATCTCAACTGCCTTGCGTGCACATGCATGGCTTTATTTTGTCAGAACTAGACCTGAGTGTTAGAGGTAGAAGGCATTAAATCTGATTCGGAGGTAACAATACCGGATTATTATCAGAGACATAAATGGTGGTGGAAGGTGGTGGCACATGAAGATGGTCTTGCTCCCAAGCTCTAAGAGGCTTTCGATCGAGCACCTTGTAGGCGTAAAGGTCTCCAAGTTTGATGGCCATGATCGGCCCAATTTTGTCCTACTGAAACCCTACATGCAAAACATGGCTCATGGTTTTGTGTGAAGGTGGTGCATGCATAAGAGGGTATACTGGTATAGGAGGTGATAGTGCCTGAAGTGCTGACAAAAAAGAGAGAGGGGTACAAGTTTTGATACAGCTCTCTCTCTCAAAAAACAAAAAATGGATACACTGCAACAGCAACAGGGGATGAAGAGATCTCAACGGATTACTAAAACCCCACTTGCAAAACATGGCTCATGGGCTCAGTCGTAATTGGCCCTTAAAATGAGATCAAAGCTCAGGCCCGTGGGCTAAAAAAAATAGGACTTTGTCATCCTGATTTTTGTACAATCTTTGGGCCACCTTTCTTCCAGACTTGTCTGTTACTTTTCAGTGCACCACAGGCCACATCACCTCAATATCTCTAAGTATAAAATATATATTGATTTAAATTTATGAGAAAGATTCCAATACCTCGTATTTTTCGAATTCGCATCCTCTGAGATATCTCAAACTTGAATATATTTTTAGAAAATCTAAACTATTCAATACGATATGCACGAATCTCAACGCACTAATAATACTAGCCCCTGCGCTATCCCTGAACCGTACACATTGGTCACAGAAAAGTTGAGATATCTCCGAGGATACGCATTCATGTTTTCTATACTCCATATCTCATATTTTATATCTTTATTTTCTGAAGTACAAACTGTCGATTCAAACTGCTCAACACGATATTCATAATAAAATATGCTTGGGATGAAATTTTTTACTTTTTGTAAATTGTTTACTATTTTTTAAGATAAGTACAAAATCACTGTTTCTGGACCGTTCAAAAATAATTATTTTCTACCCATCTTAAAAAATTATAAACAATTTTAAAAAATTATAAAGTTTCATCTCCAAATATATTTTAGTATGAATATCATATTGAGTAGTTCGGATTGACAATTTGAACTATAAAAATATAAATATAGCATATGAGGCCTGATAAAGTATGAAAGACATGAGGCATTAAAACCCTTCTCTAAATTTATATAGGATTTACTTGTTAAAAGTTATGCAAGATTTATATCTAACTTCGCACTTGATATGAGATGTTAGCAGGCAATGATTAATCAAAATCTTTCGGACAGCATTCCGACATCTGATCAACACTTGGACGACCATTTTAGCGGTCAACTTAAGTACCTGAATAATGTGAAGACGTAAAATATTTACACGCGCTTGAGCATTTTTTGGAAAAAAAATATATATATATATATACCTCCCGGTTGTCTTGCAACCTCTGGACGGATACTGTCATATTTATCTAATTGTATATCAACATAAAATATTGCTATCAGAAAATTAAGTGGGTAGCATTTCCAAATATTATCAAATTACTTTTTTTAAGGGGCATATGCATTAGTTCAATAATGGTCCGGCAAGATTTTAATACGAAGAAACATTCAAAATCAATAATTGTTAAATAGTATCAAAATTCAAGCGAACTTAGAATTGAGATGCATATTACTCGCATGTTATGATACCATAGTCAACTGTAAAAGCATGTTGAATATAAGGCAAAATATTGTTATAAGGATGTAATCCGAGAACAGATTCGAGGTTTTTTTTATTTAAAAAACAAACAGCAATTGAAACATTTTAAAATCTGAGGCAATAATAAACAAGTAAATAAATAAATAAATAAAATTGCCCTTGGAATGACAGGGCTACCACTACATGTAGATGTAGTGGAGGCATGTACAGCTCCTCTAAATTAATATCAATTTCTTTTTTCTTTACCTGAGCCTGCACCAATTGTCCAGTTTTTCAACTCAACAATTAACTTCATTGTTTTTCATAATTTCATATCATACAAGAAAGAGAAATTAGAGATAGAGAGGGAGAGAGAGCTCAACCTGTATTTTCCTGTTTCCATCTCTAATTTCCATCAGTTCTCTCCTTTAATTCCAAAATCAACAATAATTGATCCATGAAACCTCTCATCTATTTTCTTGTTTTCATATCATTTTACCTCCTACATGTTCTTGCTATATCCGATCCACCTTCACCCGATGCAAGCGCACGTGCCCCATATAAATGGATCAACAACCCTTTAACAATCAGCAATTTTTCGTACAGTGATGGCACAACCATTGTTCCAGTATTTTTTCGGCAAGACCCGGCAGGCGTCAAATCTTCCTTCTCGTGCGGCTTTTTCTGTACACCACCATGCGACCGATTCATCTTTTCAGTCTTCATTCTCTCCAGTGGTAGTGTTACCAGTGGCCGATCTGCAGGAAGCGCTACATCCAGTAATGGGCCTCGGATTATCTGGGCTGCAAACCCAGACAAGCCTGTAGGTTTCAACTCTACCCTTGAATTGACCAAAGATGGCAATTTGATGCTTAAAGACACTGGTGGTGCTGTCGTGTGGTCATCTGGTACAGCAAACATGTCAGTCACGGGAATGAACCTTACCAGCTCAGGGAATTTGGTTTTAGTTAGCCAGGCTAATAAGGTGGTTTGGCAATCATTTAACTACCCGACTGATATGCTCCTTCTCGGTCAATCTCTTAAACAAGATCAGAGATTGACAGTAACCGAAGCTTCCTCGGCAACAAATTTGACCCAAGGTCAGTTCTATCTCACATTAACAGCAGATGGTCTATATGCATATGTTGTTTCGGATCCGCCGCAACTGTACTTCCAAAAGAAGATTAATAAAACCGCTGCGGTGACAAACCCACAATATAAGAACAACTACACCACCTCAGTAACCTTTACGGATGGTAGCCTTTCCATTTTTGTGAATTTTGGTAATGTCAGTGTGAAGTCAACTGAGATTGTACTGCCCTCAGCTTCAACTTCCCAATACATGCGACTCGAGTCAGATGGACATTTACGGCTTTATGAATGGGACCGCTCCCTTTGGAAGCCATTAGGAGATGTATTTGATGTGTTTCCAGATGATTGTGCATATCCGACAGTGTGCGGGGCTTATGGGATTTGTTATAAAGGCCAATGCAGTTGCCCCAATGAAAACGGAAATAAATCTCCGGGAAATGATCCTTTCTTCCAAGAGATCGACAACAAACAACCCAATCTTGGGTGTGAACGTGTAGTGCCAATCTCATGTGACCATACAAAAGATCACCAACTTCTTCGACTTGATAACACCACATACTTTAACTCTATAGATAGTTGGATTACCAGTGAAGAGAGTTGTAAACATGCATGCCTGAATAACTGTAGTTGTGAGGCAGCCGTCTTCAACTATATCACGAATTCCACTAACGGGTCTTGTTACATGCTAAGTGAGGTTTTCTCACTGATCCACAGTCAACCAGGCATGGGTTATAACTCATCAACATACATTAAGGTTCAGGTATATCATGTATCTAAATCTCTGTGGGAAATGATAAAAACAAGCTTTTATCATTTGTTCATAGTGTTTCTTGTCATATTGGTTTGGCTTGCTTTTCTTATTGGGAAGCGAGTGAAGGTCAAACAGGAAGATGAAGAGTATCTTTTGGGCGTTGCAGGGATGCCGAATAGACTATCATATAGTCAGCTAAAGAAGGCAACCAATAATTTCAAGAAAAAGCTGGGGGAAGGTGGGTTTGGTCCGGTTTTCGAGGGACAGCTTGGTGAGGCCAAAATCGCAGTCAAGTGTTTGGAAGATGTTACGCGTGGTAAGGAAGAGTTCTTAGCAGAGGTCATGACTATTGGTAGTATCCATCACATAAATCTTGTCAGATTAATTGGTATATGTTCTGAAAAGAGGCATAGGCTTCTTGTTTACGAGTATATGACCAAGGGGTCGCTTGATATGTGGATATTTAAGAGTAAGCGGCCTTATGCACTTGATTGGAGAACCAGGTACAAAATAATCATGGATCTGGCAAAAGGTTTATCTTATTTGCACGACGAATGTCGGGTGAAAATTGCGCATTTGGATATTAAGCCAGGTAACGTCCTTTTGGATGACAATTTTAATGCGAAGATCTCCGATTTTGGGTTAGCAAAGCTAATTGATCGGGACCAAAGCCATGTCATGACCAAAATTAGGGGGACACGGGGATATTTAGCACCTGAATGGTTGACTTCACAGATTACAGAGAAAGCAGATGTTTATAGTTTTGGTGTTGTTGTACTAGAAATCATGAGTGGGAGGAAGAATATAGACCCGGATCAACCCGAAGGAAGCACCAATTTGATCAATGTTTTGCAAGATAAGATAAAGGAAGAAAAGCTGATGGATATTGTTGATGACCAAAGTGAGGATTTACTATCACACGAAGCAGAGGTGGTTGAAATGATCAAGATTGCAATATGGTGCCTACAAAAGGAGAGCAATAGGCGGCCATCTATGTCGCAAGTCGTGAAGGTTCTAGAATGCTCGATGGATTCAGAAACCAGTAGTGAGTATGAATCAGCTACTACTGGTACGCATGTACAGGTTCGAGGGGATATCTTTAGTACATCAACAGATCCACAATCAGCAGGACACTCGCAAGCACCGACACCTGGTATATCACTGGCTCCACTATCCATTGGAAGATGATCACAATGTTGGAACAGAGAAAGAATGATCACTATCATTTGTAATTTGATTAATTTGTTAGTGTTTTCTTAAAGAGACATTGTGTGATTTGTTGGTTTTGTTTGAAAGAATAATACATAGATTGTGGAAATTGTGCAGATACTTTAATTGTACTTATTTATAGTTAGCTGCTACTTTAGTATATGCCCTCAACTTCCATTTTCATTGAAAATAATTGTTCCTGTTTCAATTTGGTACCCCTTTACTTTAATTAGTTATCTTTGTTTGATACATTCTGGTGTGCAGCTAAGTGTATAAAAAAGAAGAAGGAATTAGCTTTTTCTGTTTGCTTATTTGCTATGGTGTTTTCCTTTTAGCATACATACATAGTTAAGTGACCACCGCTGATATTAATATGCTGGTAAACAGACTCTCAATTTTTCTCTTTTGCAAGTACATACTCCCAAAATCTCACTGGTGTTTTATTAATTTTGTGTGGTATATACTCCTGAAATTTCACTAAAGTTACATAATATGTACCTTTTTGTCTCTAAAAAAAAAATCATAGGTACCTAACCTCTATCTGGGTGGCGGTTGATATCTAATTGGGCGACATTGTAATTGAGATTGTTGAATTAAATGGTAATTCATTTTGACGATTGTCATAATTTGTAGTATTTTTGTATGGATTTTTTTAGAACTATCCATTGTTTCTTTATTTAGTGTGGTCATATATTATATTGTTATGTAATTTAATAACAGATTTCAATCTTATTTTTAAAAATCAATACAAATTATTAATAAATATCAGATAAGAAAGATTTAGATTGATTTTAATTTAAATAAAAAGTCATATAAGATGCCTATTTATTTTAACGAACTACATCCGTGAGGAAATCAAGAAAAACAATTGTATATAAATAGCCAACCAATAAAATACATGTTTATTAACATGGTTATTGTTATTTGTTTTATTTCTTAACTGAAACTTAATTCCTCCTAAAATATTTCCATTTCACATAACAGAAAATAAGAAAATGAAAACCCATTTTTTTTACTGAACGATTAATAAAGTTTATAGTCTTTTTATTAAATTATGATAATATATTTTGAACGTACTACGTACTTCTCGTTCGAAATCCAACAATATAAAATTTATGTAACCCATCTAAATTAATAATCAGTAAAATTAAAAAAAAAACTAAACAACATAGGTGCAAAAATGAGATATTCATTGTTACAAATTCAATTAAGTTGATGAAAGTCACTAAATGTAAATGGTAAGCTTGTATTTCTCTATTATTTTTTTGCGGCAAGGAATGATTGCTTTGTAAATATATGCAGCTATATTTTTCAAACTTCGAAAAAGGTAACATTCCTATTAAGTTCTTGAAAATTACACTCCTTTTAGTTATAAAATAAAAATAAATAATTAACGATCATAAATATAGAAAAAGCGTATTTAAAACAAATATATCATGCATAGAGAATTTAAATAAGAACAAATTTATCAAGTAAAAAAAATATATATATAATTATTGTGCTAATAAAGAAATTAAATTGTGTTAGTATCGACATTCCGACTCTGAAGCTTGTGCGCCGAGAAGTTATGTTATGTGTTGCATGACATTTGGGGAATATTTTCTTATGTAGAAATTAATAAAAAGAAAGAGAGAAACAATATACTAGATTTTTTTTATTGATAGAAAGATCAGTAATATTTTTACTGATTTTAAAAATAAAAAAGTTTGGATCGGTAGGAATTCTACCGATTCAAACTAGTTTTATTTTCTTTTAATTTTCTCTAGTAAAATATAAAATATTTTACAAAAATAGATAAAATATCTTAAAATTTAAATATAATAGAAACATTCCATCTATTTTTTGAAAAAGTTTTTATATTTTACTAGAAATCTAATAGAAGAATTTACTGATCCAAACTTTTAATTTTTAAAATCAATAAAAATTCTACCAATCTTTCTATCAATAAAAAAATTTGATATACTTTTTCTGTTTTTCTCTTTTATTTTCTATTACTTTCTACGGAAAAAATTTCTCGAGATTAGGAGCAAATTCAGATCGTCATAACTCATAAGAGCATATACACATTAACACACATAAGCATACCTCTTTTTTTTTTTGATAATTTATATTATAAGTCCAGCACATCTTTAGTTATTATTATATGTGATAATAATTTTGAAGTTAAAATGCAATTCATGCAATTATTGAATTGCTACGTGACAATCAATATATAAAGTTGGAAACAATTCGTGCGCGTGATTTTTTAAAACAAAACGAATTTTATGCAAAACTGTTATCTTTTTAGCTTATGGTTCAGTATATATCAAAAGTAAATATAAAAAATGACGATTGCATAAACACCATATATATTTCTGTCGACTGTTGTAGAGTTTATAAGTAGAACAATATACATGTTTTTCCTACAATTTTTTTCAATATAAAGACAACAATACTCATGTAAGTGTCACATAATGTTTTTTCTCAGTTCAGCATAACAAAACTTAAAACGTTGTCCAAATTTCACTCACACAAAATTCACCACAAGACCCAACCCAATTTAATAAATTAAGGACACGTGTAATCAAGTTCCTATTTTGAGCCGACAAAATAATATATTTTTTTTATGTACTTGCAAATCTTATGAAAATAACAAAAATTAGGAATTACTCGCCACGATTCATCTTCCGCTCCGTCGGATCTACAATCATACCTACGTGTCGTAATCTCTTCCGTCCATTCATACGGTCTACATTTACTCACAGCTGACTGCGCTTCTTTTTCCTTTCTCCTCTAGAAATATCTAATTAATGTCCTTAGTGTAGTACTGTAGTGATTACCCGGTGGAGAATCATGGATTGCTGCCATTATACCGGAATTGTCTCTTCCCGCTATTCCCTTCCTGCCCCGCTTCGTTCCCAGGTAACTATTTTCTCCCTTCTCTTTGAAGAAAGCTTAGTGACCTCATTGAAGCATTGGACATGAAAATTACTTGTTTCAAGTCTGATAAATCCTCACGAACATTGAACCTAATGTTTTTCTGTATTGGCAAGTAGCCCCCAACTCTTCTCTTATTTCGCAAGTGGTGCTCTGCATAATTGTATTTGCAATCATGCAAACTTACCAACTATCCGATTTAGTCTACTGAGGTCGATTTTCGTGGGAGCCCAATCAAAATGCAATTTCATGTGTTGGTTCAAAATCAAATAACTGTTCAGTTAATATCAAAAATCGACCAGCCATTAAGTGATTGACTGTTTGCAATGCACAATGCATAGCCTTTCAAGTATTAAAAACTTTGGATGTCTTAGCAAGTACAGTAAATTATTAGGTACTATTTCTTAAGGCACTAAAAAACCATCATAGTCAGTACTTTTCCTGGCTTCATAACATTCTGGTCAGGGTTAGAACAGCTAAGGTAGTGGAATGTTGATATCTGACTATTTACTAGCAAGTTATGTATATAGACTATTCTCTGAGTTCATAAGGTCAGGTTATCAGTTTCTGATTTATTGGTTTTATTGATGCAATTTGATCCCAAAAGAAGCAATGGCTGAAAGGCAATGGGGTTTAACTTAAGAATTTGGACCTGCAAGGGATTTTTTCTGGCAACAACCTAATTTCACTGCTTTTTGGTCAGGGGATTTCATCCACTAGTTCTGTAAGATCATTTCAGAAGGTATTTGTTGTTGGTCACAATCAAATATCCAATTTTTCTCATAGAAGAAGCCAGAGATCGTATTTTAAATCAAATAGGGGAAAAGTATTGGCATCTGCTACGCGTGACCCGTGGGACATCGGTAGATTTTTGAAAACACTATTTTTCTTCAATGGGCCTCCAAATCCCCTCAAGGTAAGTTCTACTTGTCATTTTTATTATTACCTCGTAGAAAGTTGGTTATGTAAGCCTCTGCAATATTTGTAAATGTAGTCATCCTAATTCCTTAATGACCTCTTGAATGTCTGAACTGAAGTGCACCCTTTTGGAGTACCCATTAATTTAAAAGAGAAACTTGTAGTTGGTATTATTATTGTAGAGCTGATTTTTGAGGCCAATAGAAGGCATCTCGAAACTTCTGACAATATTTCTTTTTCGATGTAGTAATATGCTTATTTCCATACATTGTTACCCATTTAATGTTTTTGTGTTGCTTTGCAATTCTTCGTTGTGGTTGTTATCAGCTCCTTTATTACTTCTGTTGATTTTGTGATCTTCTTAATTATGTTTTAGCATCTCAGAATTTTAATTAATCCAATATGTATATAATAATTATTCAGCATAGTGTAATTAAATTCAACTTACCAGAGAACTTTTGTATCATTTCACACTAAAAGAGATGTTTTATTTATATAGTTTGTAGAGTCTCTTATTGATAAGGTGACAAACCCGGAACCTAGTGAAATTCCCAAGAAAATGAAAGCTTCTGGAATGGTATTGGTCACTGGAGCAACTGGTGGGGTCGGTCGAAGAGTAGTTGACATCTTGCGCAATAAAGGGGTTCCTGTTCGAGTTCTGGTAATGTAGTTTGATCATAAAGCACCGTTTCTTTTTTCTTTTAGCGAATGTTTGGTTTGTGTAATCTTAGACTATGATTTCTTATTTGGATTATCAATTTGTGATTTATAGATATAATTTTTTTTATTTAGGTTAGGAACGAAGAGAAGGCGAGAAGCATGTTTGGACCTGACATCGATTTGGTTAGCCATAATCTGCAGATGTTGTTGGCATTTGTTATAGTATTAAATTTAATTGTTTTGGTAATTTGAGAAATGAACCTACATTATCAGAAAATTGTTGGAAGTCCACCCTTTACACAACTTCCAAAATTAAACCTACTTTGTTCAGGAATTGAAAAGTTGTCCCTACTGTTAGTTGGATCTGTAATGTGGTATCCAATTTTAACGGAGTGTGTTTAGGTTAACAATGGAAAATGGTATTTTAGATCTTGTATGGCACAAATTAAGTTCTTTAAATCTCGTTTCCCCGACGCATTTTTTTTCAAGATGAATGGTAACAGGTTCTTTATGGTCTGCTTTGCTACTTCTTCCCACTGAATAATTGTATTGAAAAGTAAAAAAAGCAGAAGTTTTGAAAGTGTTAAAAGGGAATGGTTTGACAATATTTATTAGTTTTCCTAAAGGTACAATTGATCACATTTGCAGAGCATAGGAGATATCACAAAAGCAGAGACCCTTAACCCAGAATATTTTAAGGGGGTGAAAAAAGTCATAAATGCAGTTTCTGTTATAGTGGGCCCAAAAGAAGGCGATACTCCTGATCGCCAAAAGTATAGCCAGGTAATATACTTAAATCTGATCTTGGATTATTTTAATATGTGTTAAGCTAAAAGACGTGACTAATTTGCCCTTGTTACTGGCTAATTTTACAGGGAATCAAGTTCTTTGAACCTGAGGTAAATCTGAACTCCTTTCTTTCAAACATTAAAATCTTTTATCATTGCTGGTATATTTCTTAGTAAAGAACTCAAAACAAAAAAAAATTCTCTCCACTTCCTAAATTTATAGTATCACTATGAATTCTTTTCCTCTGTTCATTGATTTATACACAGATTAAAGGAGATCCACCAGAAAAAGTAGAGTACCAGGGGATGCAGAATTTGATTAATGCCTTGAAGAACAGTCTAGGCCTTAAGGATGGGAAACTATTATTTGGTTTGAAGGGTATAATTGAAATGTTCTTTTGAAAATTTGGCAGTATTTTTCTATACTCTTTCTAATAATAACATTTTTCAATTTTTTTTTTTTGGTAAAATAGGCAACTTATCTGGGAAATTTATATGGGGAGCACTAGATGATGTGGTAATGGGAGGTGTTAGTGAAAGCTCATTTCAAATTGACCCGACTGGGTCTGAGACTGGTGGGCCCACCGGCTTGTTTAAAGGTTTGGTCCTTTATTGCCTTAAATAATTTGCTCAACTTGGTTGCACGTGCCTTCTATAAGAACTTACATAGGAAATTTTGTTCTGTCAGGTGTTGTTTCCACTTCAAACAATGGTGGCTTCACAAGTATCAGAACAAAGGTAATCATGTAATAATTAAAGCAATTGTTAATAGAATCTTATAAATGCAAATTATAGACAGTTTAGCCATACACATGCATGCCATTCTTCGCATTAACCGTAACGATTTTGTGTTATTTAGTTTTTATTTAAAAAAAATACTGGTAGCAGCTACCAGTAGGATTTTGTGGTATTCAGTTGAAGGGGCTAACAGTGTTTTGAAACGTGAAGCAAGCATGTCTTGCCAGATTTTAGTATGTATCAACCCTAGTGGTACTGCAGCGGCAATACCACATACCTGTGGTTGATGAAACTATAATAGAAGAGATAAGATAAGAGAGAATTTCAGGAATGTTTTGTTTTATTCATTTCCTTGACTGAATCTTACATGTACAGGTTCGTATTTATAGAGAATGATTACAGTTAACACTAAGTATGGTTTAGACTCTTAACTAGAGTTCTAACCACCACTAACTAATGTTCTAACTGTATCATTAACAACCTTATTAACAGAATCACTAACTACTTCTCCTAACAGTATTTCTAACTGACTTTGACTTGTGCCTTTCCCTTTGACTGAGCCTCTGTCTTGTACTCTTGAGTAGTTAGTTGTACTTCTGCCTCTTCAGTGATCATAGGTTTATTAGTTGAAGCCACAAACAATGAATATTTTAGACATTTTGGCCTTCATATTCTCATATTTGTCTTTATTAGGTTTTGTTTATGCTCCTTGTTTCACTTGTTATGAGAGACTTATGCATGAGGCAGCCACTGCATTATCACAAAGTTGCAAATGGTCTTGGTTCCACTGATTGCAAATGTTGTTAACTTTTTTTTTTTTCTGAATTAGAAATGTTAGCCCATTTGTTAACATGCCATCTTTCCAGAAGCACACTGGAGTAATAATATGGCTATTATTTCATGTGATGCAGAATTTATCAATTCCAGAAGACCTTTCTGCATATGATGGGATCGAACTAAGAGTCAAGGGGGATGGCCGGCGTTACAAGCTTATTTTACGTACAAGCTTTGAGTGGGACACAGTTGGTTACACTGCTGGCTTTGACACAGTCAAAGACCAGTGGCAGACGGTACATTACAAATTGAAAAATATTTACAAATAGCACCATGCTTTTTTCCACAAAAATGCATTGTCAAGCTGCTGACACCTTTCCCTTTGAAACACAATACACTTGTTTTGGCTTTGCTTGTATTTTGGTGATTTCTTGTTATCAGCCTGTTTTACAAATACATGCCTAGTTAATACTTGATTTGTTTTTTAATCTTTCAGGTAAAAATACCTTTTTCTTCATTAAGGGCAATTTTTCGTGCTCGGACTAAACCAGATGCGCCTGAATTTGATCCGAGCCACATCACCGCATTGCAGGTAGACTTACTGTTTTTCCTGTACACTTTTTGGATGTATAAACCCATGCAACTTTGTAAGTTAAAGGGACAATTTCATTGTATACACCTGTGGATGTCTAATTCTAAGCCTGTTGGGAAGGAAAAGGGGTAGCTCGCACATTTTTAAGAAATTAGTCGATGAGGTAGACAGATGCTGCTTTATGTGTCTTTTACATGAGTGCATGATATTCTAATATATGAGGTATTCTAAGAAGGGGATATATGAGATATTCTCAAGTTGCATCGTTGTATGATATTCTAATATTTAATAGTGACTTATGTGGTTAATAAAACAACCAAGTTTAGAATGTGCCACTGAATTCCCGTCTGTATACCCAATTCTTCGAATTTTGGATGAGTATCTCCATTCTTATATAATGCACGTAGTTGTCTTGATCCGCCAACAGCTAAGATTGAAAGATGAATTTTCAGATTTAATATCAGCTCTCCAATCACATAATCTGTATTTTTTTGATTAAATACATTTATTTTATGTGTAGAAGTCTAAATTTAGTTAAAAACATACTCGCCACTCATACTGCTATATAGTTTGTCACAATTAAGAATGAATCTCTAGCGATATGTTTCCTTATTCCTTCTTAAATTTATTTTTGATTCATGTAATTAAATTATTTCCTTATTTCTTTATTTTCTCTTATTCATACATTTATAGCATATCTTATAAAATAAATTGATTCATTGAATTTGCAAGTTTTAAAAATATTGTACATAGAATGAAAATTTTCAAGAAAAAATATATATGATTTTATGAAACATGCATATAGTAGAGTGTTCATAAATATGGAAGGATATAGGAAATATTGTATCTTTTTATTATTAGTTAAAAGGATATAGGAAATATCGACCTTCTAGCTCAGAAAAATTTGCAGCTTAATTAATTATTTTTTTAGCAAGTTAACTAAATTTGTTTATTATTTTAAATGAAAATTATCAATCTTTTGTCAAATTATTGTCCTCTTTAGTTATTATATGATTTGAGTAATATTCTAAGAACATAATTCTTTGGCAGATTTTTTTAAAGATAGAAGCCATCATTTTTTGGTTGGTTAAAAGTAAGAAAATACTTTATGCTTGCTGTTTTAAAGTATGAATTTTCATAAATATTGTTCATTTTTTATTTTTTAATTAATATACTTTTCATATTTGTTTGTTCATTTTCATAAATGTTACACTATATGAAAGAGGATCACACTGGCAATGATACTTCAAGAACTTTTTTCATGTTATATTTGATCTATTTTTTCTATTTATTGTTTCTTTTATTATTATTTATTATTTGAATTTCTATTTTTTGTGTGTTTTTTATTTTCATTTAATATTTTTTCTTAATTTTGTGTGAATGTCAAACAAAAATATATCTTCATATTATATTCAATTTTATAATATATTTTCGTTGCAACGCACGGGCACAATACTAGTAATTGATAAAGTTGGCACAAGTCCTTATGGTTTGTGAGAATTCTTGACATAAAATTACAGACTAACTGTGGTTATACATCTTTTTCTTCTTAGATTATGTTTAGCAAGTTTGAATATGATGGGAAGCTGAATCCGACATTTGTAGAGGGCCCATTTGAGCTTCCTTTCTCTTTTATAAGAGTGTATATTGATGAACCAATCACCCCGAGGTTATTTTTTTACTGCGTCCTTGTTAAAAAAATGAAGGGTTTCAGTTTCAGTACTGTTACTGTTACATACCAGTGCTAATTCCCTCAGTAATGATTAATCTCAAAATTAAGCCTCAAATTACAAAAATATTTCTTGGAACCTCAGTTTAACCCTGTTTACTCTCATAATCTCATTTTAATTCTTGCACTCTAATAAGCTTCATTTTTCCAATTCTGAGTAGCTCAACTTATAGTTTTATGCCTATAGGTTTGTGCATGTTAGTTCTGCTGGGGTGACAAGACCTGACAGGCCGGGACTTGATTTAAGCAAACAGCCTCCTGCCGTTCGACTGAACAAAGAGCTAGGGTTTATACTAACATACAAATTGAAGGTCAGCGTGTTGCTTTTAATTATCTTTGTATGGGCAATTTCACGAGTAGCCCCTTCAAAATATCATTTACCCTTTCAAACTGTAATAATATCGTTCATGGACCTTATATTCCCAATTTCTTTGTAGATTCCCAATTTACCCTTTCTTTCTCGTCATTTCCCTCTATATAGGTCATTTCCATCCTTATGTGGTGTTTTTGAGAGATTTCTTGTTTTCTACCTGTATACAAGATATTTTGGGGTTTGTTAGGGGCCCGTTGTACATGATCTACACCTCTATATTTGTTTCTCATAATTCCCGTATAAATATATCACTCCCATCCTTAATCTATAAAGTTTTGTAGTCCCACCACCAGTTGTTGGTTCATTTCTTGGGGAAAAAAGAAGAGTTAAATTGGGTAAGGACTCAACTTTAGGACAATTTAAATTATTTATAAATTAACTTGAGTGGTAGTAATTATTTTTTCAGCATTATGACATGATATTTTATTATGCCTACTGATAGTATCAAGTTAGAACTTACAGTTCTGTTATTTCCATTCTTTGACCATCTATTTATGATTTTAATTTACAAATTTGTGGGTATAGGGAGAAGATGTGATAAGAGAAAGCGGCATTCCTTACACAATTGTTCGACCTTGCGCATTGACTGAGGAACCAGCTGGAGCTGATCTTATATTTGACCAAGGAGACAACATAACGGTATCTCTAGCTGTAGTATATGGTTTCTTTAAGGATAAAAGTTAAAACTTCCTTCCTACAAAACCCCCAAATATTGGCTATGCTTTTAATGTGTAATATATCCAAAAGAACCTTACAAAAATATTCAAATGTTAGTATATCAATTGTACCCTTCTTCTGTTGGAGTTCCTAATCTTTCAGAAAATCCCCATACTGCCCCTCCTTTCTCCCTCGTCTCTTTAAAGAACAAAACTGATGGAGGAGGAATGATTTTGAGCAATTTTTGAAGTATAAGGATACGATAGAGGATTCTACAGGATGGTTATTGTATATTTGTGAGATCCCCACCCATATAACTTTGAGATTTTAATATCTGTAATTGCAGGGTAAGATTGCAAGAGAGGAGATTGCACGGATATGCATAGCAGCGCTAGATAGCCCATATACTTGTGACAAGACTTTCGAGGTAAAGCAAATACTGTTACAAAGAAACTTTATAAGATTTGAGTATGGTGTTTAGATATGTATATCCTGAAAGGCTGAACCAAACTGGAACTTTGTATTGACAACAATTACATAAAAAACAAATGGTATGTTGTTGGAGGGTCATTTTTTAATAGATTTTCAGTCATGCTCTCTAATTCTTTTGGTGATTACATGTAGGTTAAAAGTACAGTGCCATTCAGTGAGCCTTTTGTAGTGGACCCCACAAATCCACCTCCAGAGAAGGATTATGAGATCTATTTTAAGAACTTGAAAGAAGGAATTACTGGCAAGGAAGCTTTGCAGGAAGGGATCCCAGCCCCTGTCTGACAACAATTTCATTGTCTTTCAAGTTTTCTGTGAAATATATTATGATGTATAATGATTAAATTTTGACATGATATATAGTTAGCTTGCTTCCTGAGTGAGTTTCCAGGAAGGGCAAGTGAGAAGGTAGTTATAATGTAAATAAAGGAACGAAGCAGTTACAAAATAATGCAGCTATTTGGTTCAAAAAATGTGCTTTTAAAAAATAAACACTTTTTATGTTTATACTATTTATATACAGATCTCTTGCAGAAGATAAAGAAGAAAAAATATCCCTTTTTACCACGCTACACTTTTCATTTCTTACTTTACTATCTTGGCAATATTGGTACTCTACTATGGTACTATGCATATTACGATTTAGTCTGTAATATGGTTCAATATTTTTATTTTTAAAATTCTAACGGTCAATCTGAACTGTTCAAAATAATTTATATATGAATATGTACTTGCAGATCAAATTTTGTATTTTTTTATAATTCTTTTACTATTTTTTAAGACGGGTAGAAAATCACTGTTTTTGGATGGTTCAGAATTTTCAGATTAAGTGATTTTTTTTATCTATCTTAAAAATAGTAAAAAAAAAGTCTCAAAAATATAAAATTTGATTTGCAAGTAGATATTCATATGAGTATCATGTTGAACAGTTCAAATTGACTATTAAAATTTTTAAAACAGAAATATTAACTCATATTATGGATCAACCCATGATAAGCATAGTACCATAGTCTCACTCATCTCGTTTTGCTATCATGACACATTCAGTGCAAGTACTAACTAATATCTCTCCAAAAAAAAAAAAAAAAAGTAAAACAAAAATGAAAAGATAAAATCCCAGATGATATATTCATGCACAACACCTCCTCCATGATCTCAAGAACCAACAACAAAATACCTACAAAACCGAAGAGAGTCAAATGCAAAACACAAAATCATAAACATTCAAACAGGATGCATGGATTAGAGTAAACAAATGCAGAACTCAAAATTGAACACATCTGTGTTTGTGTTCATAATCCAAGAAATATTGAACTCTGATTAGTGCAAGTACCTTTCTATTTTTTTTGTATCGGTGACAATCGACGGCCATTCTTAGCTCATGAAGCATATCATCATTGGTCAATATTACCCCTGATGAGCTCAAAAACACCGACCGAGGTACCAGTGGCGACCACAAGCCGCTTTTCTCGTACTCAAAATCGAACTCGCTTCTGTCTGCGAATTTCATAAGAAGACTTTGAGACATCTCTTTAGAAAGAATTTGAATAGATGGTTCTTCATAAATGAATTGGGTGTTTGAGAGAGGTGTCATTTTTATTGAAGTACAACTTGGAAATGGTACAAGTGAGAAATGCTACAATGGTGAAATGGCAACGAACCTCTCTGCTTATGAGTTTTTAGGTAAGATGGTGGGTGAAGTGGATATATCATATATCTGGGCAGTGTACTGATCTTTATGTGGCGCTGCTTTTTATGGCTAAGTGTGCGTGTGGAGTTTAATTAGCCGATTTTTTTATTAATTGAAAATAAAAAAAAATATCCAGAAAGAAGACCGTTTTGGAAAAATCGAAATATAGGAAAAATGGAATGGTTTTTCCCGTCCAGATTAATGACCTGCTAATCCAAATTCTTAACCCGTAGAAAAAAAAAGCTTAGACAGGATAGATTATCCCGTTAGTACTGTAGCATTTTTTTTTTAGTTTGTCGTCTATGAAAATGAATTATTTTTTTTTGCTACAATGATGGATGGGATGATCTTGTCCAATTCTTTTTTTTTTTATCACTAATTAGGATTAGATTAACGGGACAAGATGATTTATCCCGTCCAGCTACAATATCGGACATGATAAATCATCATGTTTTTCCTATATTTCATTCTTTTCTTCCATAAAATGATTCCATTTCGTGATATTTTTTATTTTATTTTCGATTAATAAAAAAATCGGGGAGGTTAGATAGGTTGACACTTGATTTCAACAGGAAGTCGGCTAGTTCAATATCAACTTAGAAACAAGTAAACCAATTGTGTTGAATGAATCTAAAATTACCAAGCTACTTAACATGAAAAATACGATTATTGAGTTTGACAATCAATTTGCAAGTTTGATTTTCGCAAAAGACATTAAAAAAGGAAAAATTGTGAAAATGCCACTCCAAAACATTCAAATTGTGAAAATGCCACTCCAAACTTTGAAATTGTCAAAATGTCACTCCAAACTTCATTAATTTGTAAAAATGCCACTCCAAATAATTAATGACTAAAATACCTTTTTTCTCCTATTCCGAATGGCGGCTGAGCGCGGTGGAGGGGGGTTGTAGAGGAGGGTTTGATGGTAATAGTGCTTGTCAGAGGAGGAGGGGTTGCGAAGAATGCGAAGGCGGGCAAGGAGAATCATGTCCGGAAACTGCTTCTTGCGCCTCTTGCGACGAGCGAGGGTCGGGTCAGCAGAGGGTGCGGGAGGAGGCGGCGGAGGGGCGGGGCGGATATAGACGGGCGAGGGTATTTTAGTCGTTAATTATTTGGAGTGGCATTTTTACAAATTAATGAAGTTTTGAGTGACATTTTGACAATTTCAAAGTTTGGAGTGACATTTTCACAATTTGAAGATTTTGGAGTGGCATTTTCACAATTTCCCCTTAAAAAAAACTGATCGACTCTCGATTTTCTTGTAATTTTTTTTTACTTTTTTAGAATATTTTATTGTGAAAGTGTTATGTTATCTTTTCTTTAATAGTTCTCATACTGCAATTACCACATTATAAAATTAATTAATGTTTTAACATGATAGTAAAACTAGGGTGCTCTTAAGTTCACCAAGCCCCTTTGTGAACTTAACTCTAAAATATATTAGATTGATTTCAAATACGAATCCAAACCGTTGAAACCCTTATACCTTACGAGTAATGCGTCTACATGCAAAAAAATTTAAATTTTAAATTAATTATGTATAGAGTCAATTGGTCAAAAATTGTTTAACAATGAATGCATTAAAATTAATTTATAGACCTACTTTTGACCACTTGACTTAATACTAAATTAATTCGAAAATTAACTTTTTTTGCATGTAGATGCATCACTCATAAGGTAGAAGAGCTTCAACTGTTTGGATTTGTCATTTGAAGTCAATCCGACATGTTTTAGAGTTGAGTTTACAAATATGCTTGGTGAACTTAGTGGTTTGCTCTCGGGACGGGACGGGCGGGACAGGCATAACTCGGGGTCAGGCACAGGTTGGTCGGGTAGGGCGGGTAACTCGGGTGCGGGTAGAACGGGTTTTTTTTTAAACCTTACCCTTACCCCCTCTTTTGCCCTTACCCGCCTCGGGTGCGGGTAGGACGGGTCGGGGGTCGGACAGTCCGGGTCAAACCCGAACTCGGTTTTTTTTTTTCTTTTTTTTTTTCTATTAAAAATAAATCCGAATTTCAAAATAAAATCTAACATATTCTAAAATAAATCTAATTACTTAATATTTCCAAAAAACAAATCTAACCTATTTTTTTAAAATCTATTAAAAATAAATCTGAATTTCAAAATAAAATCTAACATATTCCAAAATAAAAGTGGGCAAGAGTACAACCCGGGCATGGGCACGGCGGGTATATGCCCGTGCCCGGGTACAACCCGAGCACGGGTGCGGGCAGGCACGGGTCCATTTTTTCCTGGGCACGGGACGAGTAAACCGGGTTTTTTTTTTCCTAAATTTCCGGTCCGTCCCACTTTTTAATCCGTCCCGGCTTACCCGTGACCCGTGACAAACCCGGACACAGGACGGGACGGGCAGGCAGAGATCGCGGGATCAGGGTCACAGATAGGCGGACAAACAGCAAACCTCTTGGTGAACTTAAGAGCACCCTAGTTCTACTCATAAAATTAATTGTTACATGCATCAACACAATTTACCACACGAGTTGAGGGTGCAGAAGAACAAGAATGAGATCCAGGGAAAAAGGGAGAATAATATATAGAAAAATTACAGACTGACAGTAATGTCGGAATTTGGTTTCGGAGGAGACGAGAGGGACGACTAAATTCAAGAGAACAATTTGTACAAGCAATTTATCAAATGGTAAATATCTTCCTACTTACTGGTGAAAGAAAAAAAAGAAAAAATAAATTCTCACAAGGTATCATTTAGGGCTGCAAACCAAGCAAACCAAATCAAACTTACCTCCAATTTAAATTTAAGTTTAATTTGAATTAATTTCAAACTAAATTTGTATTGAATTAATTTGAAATGAACTCAATTTCGAATCGATTTTTTGACAATTTTTTTACGACAAGAAAGAGTGATTGTAGTCGTTGAGAGCGAGAGGTGAAAATAAGTTATGATTTCATAACTGAGAACAATGATTACGACTTATGAGTTATGACTTATGATTGGTTGCTTTAACTTTTAAGCCATCAGCAAAAATTAACGGTTCACGTTACTTTGAGATTCGAAACTAGAATAGTTCACAAATTTATTTCGAACGAACCAGATCCAGTTTGAGTTTGACTTGAATTAATTTCGAATCGAAATTTTTACAAGCTTTTTTGAATAAACTCGAATCGAATTCGAACTACGAATCTTTTGATCAGCCCTAGTATCATTCAATTTCCTCTGGTTGTCTTTGCATTATAAAAATAGGTTTTGCGGTTTCAACTCTGCTTAGGCTCTGCTGGCCAGGCAGCTTTTGTCCAAGAATCTTGGTGGTCTCATACTGCATTATTCTTTCCTCTCTGCCACATTTTTCTTTTCTTTTTTCAGATATCAGAACGAAGATTAAATTCTGAATGTAATTAATACCAGAAAGGAGCAAAATAACTGAGTGTTAATCAACTGGTTTTGTGCCCTTCCAAGATAGTATTCTCCGAAGGTCCTACGATATTTCTTCGAGTTTCGTTAAAGTAATGCTCTCACAGTTGACATACTTTTCTCTCATGACAAATAGCTCTCACTCTCTCAGAACTTGTAATACATCCCTTTCTTTAAGAATAATTTAAGATAATCATCTACACAATTATTTATTTTTATTTGGGGGGCTGTCAGGTTTAGGAGAAACCTTATAAATACAATTTCATTAGTAGTTGACGATAATAGACATAATTAGTCAAATATGGTATACACTAATACAAATGCACTAGATCAAATGAGTTGGAGATGAGAACACACAGGAAAATTTACAGTCAGGTCCCTCTAAAAATTTCTTAATTATTGAAAAGTACTACCTTATCAACATCTATTGTGGTGGGCTTTATACTATTGAAAACAAGAATTTTTATGTGGCTCACAAATAAAAAGATAATTCTCACAAAAGATAAACATGCTAAGAAAGGATGTCATGGTATTACCAATTGTTAATTATGTGATCAAGTAGGAATAGTAGGTTATTTATTTGTTCAATGTACATTTGCAAAACAGGTTTGGTTCTAGATGGGGACTTGCTAAGTTGTCAGTAATACTTGCAACAACTTTAAGGACATTATCCATTTTGCTTGTCAATTACCATCATAATTTAAAACTGATTTTCTTTTAGTTAGTGCAGAGTGCTGGACTATTTGAAAATACAAGAACGAGATCCGCTTTAATACAGGTACAACTAAAACACCAAGACAAATCATATTTCTAATTCTCTATTTGATTCATTACTGGAATAATAATAATAATAATAATAATATTATTATTATTATTATTATTATTATTATTATTATTATTATTATTATTATTATTATTATTATTATGATTATTATTATTATTATTATTATTATTATTATTATTATTATTATTATTATTATTATTATTATTATTATTATTATATTAAAAATATATAAGATATTATAGGGCATTAAAGTTAATTAGCTCGATAAAATGCTTGGTAAGCTTAAGAACATCATAATTTATTTCCAAATGATTCATATAGATTGTTTTGTCATCAATCTCTCAACACATGTTACATCAATATTCCACATGTAACGCATTTAAGCTCATCGTTTTCTATAAACTAAGTGAAGTTGGGTCACTTCTTTAATCTAAAGCAAACTAAGTATATGCATTAATTTCCCAAGACAAGTTACATCAATATTCCACATGCACTGCATTCACTGTTTTCTTTGAATTATATGAAGTTGAATAGAATTAACTATATGACAAATTAGTCCATACTAATTCTACGTAATTTAAAAAATTTAATAAAATTAAGTCAAAAGTTTATAAATTTGACATGTAATTGCATCACGAGCTCGTGATCATCAAGTAGATTGGTTTCAAATTTTGAATAATTTGAATTTATTGTTGAAGTGCTCACCAACAAAGTTGATGAGCTTAAGAACACAGTTGTACTATTTGCGAAACAACACGGATGTATAGAACCCAAAAAAAATACACATTAGGTCACTCCGTCACAGTCAAGAGATACATACAATTCAGATTCTTTTATATATAATGTTGCAATAATATCGCACTGTTTGAGAGCCCACTATGGCTGACTTTTTAAGTCCCTTTCGCTATGTCGAAAGCTTACTGACTTTGGTCCTTTAGCAAGTAACTTTAAATTGAAGCAATTTAGCTACCAGCTACAGGGAGTCTGTCGGAGAGAAGAGAACCATAATGATCTGAATAATGTGTTTTTCCAATGGGCTTCTTACTTTTATCTTTGTGGTACCGTGTTTCAGCCCAAAAAGAGTTTCGTTGTGGGCCTTCCACCGCTTGTGAAATGTCAGATGCGTCTCTCTCGCTTGACCGAAATAGTTATACAAAGCATAATTTAAAACTCTGCCCATTGGCCCACAAGAGAGACGCTGAATATTTGGTCTTGTTTCAGAAAAGATAATAGTTATACCGAATAAGAACCGAATTTCAAAACACTGCTCTTGTTTCAGAAAGCAAGCAATGGGCAGATGGGAATATTCGGCCGAATATTCGGGTGAATAGACCGAATTTTAAAACACTGAACAAGAGTACCGATCGCATGTACTTTTATCTTTTCTGCTTAGCTCGCTCATCATATATTACTAGTATTGTGTCCGTGCATTACAACGGAAACATATTATAAAATTGAATATAATATGAAGATATCTTTTTGTTTGACATTCACACAAAATTAAGAAAAAATATATTAAATAAAAATAAAAGACACACAAGAAAAAAAAAATAGAAATTCAAATAATAAATAATAATGAAAGAAACAACAAATGAAAAAAAAATATCAAATATAACATGAAAAAAGTTCTTGAAGTATCATTGTCAGTGTGATCCTCTTCAATATAGTGTAACATTTATGAAAATGAACAAACAAATACAAAAAAGTATATTAATTAAAACATAAAAAATGAATAATATTTATGAAAATGCACACATTAAAACAGCAAGCATAGAGTATTTTCTTATTTTTAACCAACCAAAGAATGACAGCCTCTGTCTTTAAAAAAAAATATGCCAAAGAATTATGTTGTTGGAATATTACTCAAATCATATAATAACTAAACAAGACAATAATTCAACAAAAAGTTGATAATCTTTATTTAGAATAATAAACAAATTTAGTTAACCTGCTAAAATAATAATTAATTAAGCTGCATTTTTTCTAGACTAGAAGTTCTAGACTAGAAGGTCGATATTTCCTATATCTTCTTAACTAATAATAAAAAGATACTATATTTCCTATATCCTCTCATATTTATGAACACTCTACTATATGCATGTTTTACTATATTCCCTATATCATCTCATATTTATAAACACTCTACTATATGCATGTTTCATAAATCATATTTTTTTTTTCTTGAAAATTTTCATTCTCTGTACAATATTTTTATAAATTGCAGGTTCAATGAATCCATTTATTTCATAAGATATGTTATAAATGCATGAATAAGAGAAAATAAATAAATAAGAAAATAATTTAATTACATGAATCAAAAATAAATTTAAGGAGGAATAAGGAAACATATCGCTAGAGATTCATTCTTAATTGTGACAAACTATATAGCAATATGTGTGGTGAGTATATTTTTAACTAAATTTAGACTTCTACACATAAAATAGATTATTTAATCAAAAGAAGATAGATTATGTGATTGGAGGGCTAATATTAAATCTGAAAATTCATCTTTCAATCTTAGCCGTTGGCGGATCATGACAACTACGTGCATTATATAAGAATAGAGATACGAGAGCAGTTTGGGTCCGATCTGAGTTTCATGGTAATTTGCTTTGGGAAGTAAAGAGGGTTCTTTACTTCCCGCTTGTATCTTCATTTTCAAAGTTCAAATAGCCGATCCGAACCACTCAACATGTTTTTCATATTGAAATGTGCTTGGAGACCAAATTTTACATTTTTTTGAATTTTTTTACTATTTATTAAGCCAGTTTGAAAATCGCTGATCCAACGGTTTCACTGTTCAAACAGTGAACCATTGGATCAGCGATTTTTAAACTGGCTTAATAAATAGTAAAAAAATTCAAAAAAATGTAAAATTTGGTCTCCAAGCACATTTCAATATGGAGATCACATCTAACGGTTCGGATCAGCTATTTGAACTTTGAAAATGGAGATACAAGCGGTCGTTCGCATATATTACGGAGCCATCGATCTAATCCTAAGACGAGATTAATCATTTCTAATAATTCTTGATTCTCTATGGCAAGGGTCTCTGTGACTTCTTATGGGTCATCCACATATTTATAGTTACCAAATTTTTAATAGAGGCTCTATGAATGAAGTGAATGCAATATTCTATATATTTAAAAAAAATAGTTATATTAATCTATAAGATGATTTTTTCTGAAAATTTTGGTATTGTTTATTTATGAATTGTTTTGCTTCCAAAGTACTTTTGCTAGACGTTTTATATATGGAGTAGAACTAGGGTGCTCATAAGTTCACAAATTATATTTGTGAACTCAATTATAAAATCTATTGGATTGACTTTAAATGACAAATCCGTTAAAGCTATTGTCTCATGAGTGATGCATCTACATGGAAAAAATTTAAACTTTCGAATTAATTTAGTATTAAATCAACCAGTCAAAAGTAGAATGTCTATAAATTAATTTTAGTGCATTCATTTTTTGAACAATTTTTTACCACTTAACTCTATGCATAATTAATTCAAAATTTAAAATTTTTTGCATGTAGATGCATTACTCGTAAGATATAAGAGTTTCAACGGTTTAGATTTGTCATTTAAAATTAATCAAGATATATTTTAGAGTTAAGTTCACAAAGAGACTTGGTGAACTTAAGAACACCCTAGTTTTACTCTTATATATGATATGTTTTTTATTTCTATATTTCTGAACTCATTTAGTCCATTTCTTTTATTTATCAGAATTTGAAACTCACATTCTCACAACATTTTTTTTTAAAGAGAATGTATCACGATTGCCTGAGCTTATTAAAAGACATTAAACATATATAGCATCTTAAAAATATTTTTTTTATATTTATGCAAAAACAAATATTGTGTCAGATCAGATCTCATATAATATATCAGTTAGAAGACATCGCATGTGTTGCTCAAGTGACATTTTCTTCGAAGACGTTTTCAAAATAGCCGAAATTTTTATTAATACCATTTCAAAAAAAAAAAAAAAATCAATGACCACTAAAACTAGAGAATTCGATATTTACTAGAGATATCATTTGTCGTTGCAGCTCCTAAAATTCCAAAAAACTCAACATATTACAGTATATTTTTATTTTTATTTTTGAGGGGACGCAATGACAAATGGTGTCTTCTGAGAATGGGATCGTCATTTGTCGTGTGTGGTAAATAAATTTGTGATTTATTTATTTATTTATTGGGAATGATATTAATAAAAATTTCGGTCAAAATAGTTCTTATTGATTATATGTTTTAGGATGTTCCATACCATACATAAAGGTTAGCTACAATGAATCGCATATTTATAATAAAAAAACAAGTCAAAGGTTAATTCGAAGACACTATTATAGTGATAAGTAATATTTGGTTTAAATACAATATAAAATTTACACAATTTTCATCATTAAAAAATGCCATCTTGAATCAATTTTACACTTTTATAAATTATAGCATGTCGAAGAATAAAAAAGAAATGCCATATTTTTAGGGGTGGACAGGTTTTTTTTCCTTCTAAATTTTGTGTTTTAGTAGAGATCAATATTTTAGATTGACTCTCTTTCTAAAAATATTTTTGTCTTTCTTTAGATATTTGATTTTAAAATTAAAATAATTTTTTTAAATTATAATTGGTAATTAGAATTATAGTTTGAATATTAGAAATTACAAGTTAGAGTATTGAAAAATACAAATTAAAATATTATTTTTTATCGAGTACTTAATTAATTAATAGATTTAAATCTAATTTGATATTTTTTTTCTCTCATAAAAAAATCTTGAATCCGAACATGATATTTTCACCCCTATATTCAATGAAGAAAGAAGAGTGATTGAATAAACGACCATCCCCAATCCAAAATTACATCCATAGACTGTGGGATCCGAATCTGCTGCGATTTTCTGCTCATGAACAGTAACCTGCGATCTCTACTTTTCTAAATCCAACTGTTGAATTGTTTCGAGATTCGTGTAAAAAAAATCAACTGCTTTGAAATTCGTGTACAGAATTATTGGACGAATAGATTTGAAAAAACAGAAATTTTGAGTTACTGTTCTTCTTTTTAGGATCGCAGCAGATGTGAATACATAGACTGTGATATATGCGACATATTCCATTTTTACTTCTCCGTGATCCCAATCTGAAGGCTGACCGCTGACGCCATCGCATCGCATCCCTGGCGAAAAACAAAATATCTAACTAAATTAAAAAGTTAAATTACAAAATAATAAAATTGTGCCTTTCCCTCTGTAGAGGTAAAGAGGAAAGACGAACACGTATCCTCTGCATTAACTCAAAAGACAATCTTTTGAGTTAATTAATTTCAACCATCCAATCTGCTTTAAGATTCGTGCAGACTAAATCCACACGACCCCTGTGCTAAAATCAGACGTCAGCATTGACTCCTTTTAAAATCAGACGGTTGAGATGCATGCCCTTTTGAGTTAATGCAGAGATACGTGTTCGAGCAAAGACACCGCCTTCTCTTTTCTTTTTCTTTCTTCGCTTGTTCACTCTATTTCAAAATCCTTGCCACCTCCAAAATTTTAATTCTGAAAGTATTTAAATTTTTAGCCATGGCGGGGTATAGAGCTGAAGACGACTACGATTATCTGTTCAAGGTGGTGTTGATCGGCGATTCTGGTGTAGGCAAATCGAATTTGCTCTCTCGGTTCACTAGAAACGAGTTCAACTTGGAATCAAAGTCGACTATTGGTGTGGAGTTCGCCACACGAAGTCTCACGGTGGAAGGAAAGGTGCTCAAGGCTCAGATTTGGGACACAGCCGGACAAGAAAGGTATTAACTGAAGATTATTCTACAAAACCCTACCTCAATTCTGAACTGTGTTTTTTTACTGGTTTTTAATGGATAATTGATTTACTGAGTAGTAGTTATCCTTTTAGTTGTATGATATCTTAAGCTTCAGCTCAATCTGGTTAAGAGGAGTTAATTAAATTTTTAAATTATAAAACAAACAAGCTTAGTCAAAAAGGAAACCTGGTACTAGAAAAGTTGTATACATATGCCTTTAAGTATAGTTTGAAGACTATAAAAATGAGAATTAGAATAATAAATGATACAGAAAATGTGGTGATTTTCATTTGTTAAATTGTTATTCACAGTAGTCTGAACTCTGTATTATGCTGTCAAACCATGACTAAACAGGCGGGACATGCAATCTGCTCCACTTGTGCAAATGGGCTTATGGCTAATTAACTGTGATAATAAGGATCTGACAGCAACAATTACTGATGTTTGCTTATTCTATGAGCTTACTCTTTTATAATCTCTGCAATATATTCTCTTAAAATTAAATCTGCAATATATTCTCAAGTACTGAATAGTCCTTTCTGTGCATCCGATTTGTTCTGTAAAGCAAGTAAGCATTGTATATATTTGTACCAATCAAGGTGCGCCTGATTGAGATAACATGTACCTTTTTAGTAGACCATGTTACATGAATGTATAATTCCAATTTATTTCACTTCTTATGTCTTAACAATGAAGAATTAACTAATATAATGTGTTAAAATCAAGCTGAATATGGTGGTTATACCGTCTGAAATTGTTACATTCGAGTTTTGCATTGTGCTTTATTGTGCTGTTTTGGGTCAATGGTGTGTACTTGTGGTCATCTCCTTTCATTTTTAATAAGGGGCAAAGTGTCTGGGGCGGCAGAGTCGGTACCAGCATCCAATAACACCCCCTCCCTCCCCCTTCCCAAACACACAGAATTTTTGATAGGGGTGCAAATGGATCGGATAGTGGTAAAACCATATCCATATCCGCTTTTATTTTTCGAATACGGATACGGATCGGATATTAGACGGATACATGCGGATACGGATTGGATATTGGATATCTGTAAATATATACATAAATATTTTCATAATATACATTAAACTATATGGTATATATCTACATATTCGGATACAGATAATTAAAATTCAAAACCATATCTGTATCCGTATCCGCACGGATATTCGGATATCGGATATCCATATCAAATTTTTGGATACGAATCCGGGTACAGTTGGATATTATCCGATCTGTTTGTACCCCTAATTTTTGACTCCCCCTCTGAATTCTCTTTTCTGATCAGATTCTTCAAAATCTGCCCGATATTAATCCAGCAAAATGCTGATCTGCCTGTGATTTCCTCAGGTACTCAAGGTACCTAGTGGGTTGAGCACCCCTCTATGCATTTAGAAATTGGCACTTTTATTTAATTTTTGGTTATGGCTAACCCAGTGCAGTCCTAATTATTTCCTTTCACTCTGATGATATTTTTTTTTTTTTTTTTCTCTCCTCTCAACATCTCTGCAGATACCGTGCAATTACAAGCGCATACTACCGTGGTGCTGTTGGTGCACTACTTGTCTACGATGTAACACGCCATTCGACCTTCGAAAATGCTGAGCGGTGGCTGCGGGAACTGCGGGAGCACACTGACCCTAACATGGTTGTAATGTTGGTCGGCAACAAGTCTGACTTGCGCCACTTGATTGCGGTCCCAACTGAGGATGCCAGATCCTTTGCAGAGCGGGAGGGCCTCTATTTCATGGAGACATCAGCCTTGGAGTCGACCAATGTAGGAAATGCTTTTACAGAGGTGTTGACAAGTATATACAAGATTGTCAGTAAGAGGGCAGTTGAGATGGGGGACGATGCGGCCACAACTGTGCCAGGTCAGGGGGAGAGAATCAATATCAAGGAGGATGGCTCGGTTCTTAGGAGAGTTGGGTGCTGCTCTAGTTAGCTGTGTGTTGAATTTTCTAGTGTGCCATCTAAAAGTTGAAAAATCTGAGTTTTGCCATGTAAGAGGGTTGTAGATAAACCTTGGATGATCAAATGCCTCTGTCTTCGATTGGGTCTCTAATTTATATTTTTATTGCTGTTGTTGTTAGTATGTTATTATTGTTGGGCCAGTATTGGGTTGAAGACAGAGAGAGCAGTTTGGGTCCAAGGGGTTCCATAGCAGTCCGATCTGCTTTAAGATATGTGTGCATGGATATTAAAGTGGTTGCACACGGATATTAAAGCGTCACGGACAGATCTTAAAGCGGATCGGACGGCTAAGGAACCCATCGAACTTAGTTTGATGCCCTTCGATGGGCATCGGACCCAAACTGCTCTTGAAGATAGATTGCATTTATAGTAACACTAGAAACATACATGTTTGAGGATTTTAGAATCCATTTACTATAAAAATAACGGCCATCTATTTACAAAATGCAGCAAGCTTGATGGATGTATAGTGTATACAGTTTTTGAGTTGGTAATAATATTAAAGTAATATAGTAGAGCTGAGCCCGGTTCTTAAATGAAGCCCACATCTGAGGTCACTATTGAATCAAGATACTGGACGTACCAGCGAAACAATAAAACTGGTCGTTATTGAATTGGGCCACGACAGCTTTCACTGGGAGGAGAGATCAAAATACTACATTTTGGTCATGTTTTGGTCATGTTTTGTTGTGAAGTAAAATTAATGAAGATTAGATTTCTTACTACATGTTATTCTTTATATTTTGCGTCTTTATTTTTTATATTTTACGTTTTGTTTGGTAGTGAAAGACAGTCACGTCACATGTGGTTTAGGATTTTAGGTTGTTTACACGTTTTAAGTTAGTTCAAAGAAAATAATAACAAAATATTCCAAAAAAATAAGAAACTATTACAAAAGAAATTATAATAAAAATAATGTTGAAATTTTTTGTCACATAACGTGTCACGTGACGTGATTAGGTCAATTTGTGGTGGACATTAATTGTCACACATATCGTTGTGCCATGACATAACATGACCTGACATGATGTAACGTGATGTGATGTGACGGAACTGGTAATAACATGACTAATTTCAGTCTCTAATGGAGCTCCATCTTGCAGTTTAAATAGGAACTTATATTTCGCTTTGGTGATCATATATGATTGTGCTCATATCAATGGAGTTGTAGAAGAGTGAACACAAAAAAAGGAACAAGAATATGAAGATTAAGGACACCTGAGATATTTCTGAATTAAATTTGGAAAACATGATTTGAATGTGTATAACATCGAATTTATGAGCTTTCATTTTATCTCTAATGTGTGTGTGATATAACAATTGCTCTTACATACATATAGCATATTGAAAATTTAAAACAATTTTTAGTGATTATTACAAAATTCCAATGTAATTTCTAAAAGAGCTTTAATATAAACACACGGACAACAAAATTGAGCATATTGTTAAGTTTCTTATGTAACTTGTAACTATTTTTTTATAAAGTTATTTTTTTTTTTACATAGAGTACAAATGATATAATTTATAGCAACATAAATCTTCAATTCTCCCATTGACTTGAAATCTCATCCTGAAACAAAACTACGAAATAAACTCCTAAACACACATAATTATCTTGAATTTTAACTAAATTATGATTGCATGAAGAAGTATCATTCTCGTATGCCTTCTGTTTATTTTTTTTTATCTTGAAACATACGGCCTTGATGTGACATTTCTTCCTACAATAGTTGTAAATTAGATTCTTGTGCTTAGAGTTTTGAATAGATCGATGATAAAATCAAGTTCGTCTCCTTTTTGTCTCCCATTCTCATCATCCACCTTGATACCAATTCTCTTTGTGTTAATAAGAAGTATGATATTATTTGAAATATGGACCTGAACGAATGTACTTTCTACTATCTTGAAAGAATGACACCTCTGCTTGCTTTGTCTTTACACGGAGCACGAGTGCACAGAGGAAAAACCTGGTGTCTGAATGCTTCTCCCATGATACAAAGACGAATTTGAAAACTCTCAACAACAACAGCGAAATAGCCCTGAAATCACCGAACAGCTGCCGAAAATGAAGATGGCTCTGATACCAAATTGTTATGGTTTCTAAAGAAGAGAGGTCAGAAATAAGAGACAAAATTTATGAGGAAGCTTAATTGTATTATTGACTTCATTATTACAAAGAGTATAAATGACATAATTTATAGTAACATAAATTTCTAAAAAAAAAATTCTATAAATGATATGTCCTAAAATACTAAGTTCTTCCTCTTTAATATAGCCTACTATCCAAACATTATACTAAATTAAGTCTGATGTAAATATATGATGAGATGAGAGGCATATATACATAACACATTTTTGACACATTTTTGTTCTCTTATTGTCATATATTTCATTGTTTTATTTTGTGTTGTGCATTCATTAAGTAAGATATGAGAGGGAAAAAAGGTTGAAGGGCAATATGGGTACAAAGAGAAAGAATTTCTCTGAGCTTTAAATAATCAAAATAATACTTTCAATTAGAGGGAAAAAAGGTTGAAGGACAATATGGGTACAAAGAGAAAACAATTTCTCTCAGCTCTTAATAATCAAAATAATACTTTCAATTAGAGCATGATCATTATTGTAAATGAATTTTAAATACTGATATTATAATTGCAACATTTATTTTTAGAATATCCAATAATTACTAATTGATTACTTCTTTTTTTTTTTTTTTTATCTATATGGCTAAAAATTGACACATGATATTAGCAGTTATCCTATAATTACTAATTGCAAGGATACAAAAAAAAAGAAATTATATAAACATATCAAATGAGTGCACTATATTAAAGCTGGAGATGATGAATTTGTGTGCTTTTCAATTTGTAGTAAAAACTAATAGAATAAAAGGACAAGTAAAAGAAGGAAAAACAAATAGGAGATTACCTGAGCAGAGAAGCGTTGTGTGCTTTCCAATCGACATGATTTTGAAAGAGATCAAATCACTTAACAAAATGCTCCACAGATCAATGAGATTTAGCAACGAGGCTGAAAGATTCTCTTTCTCCTTGGCTTTTCTACTAGACTAAGACTTCTCCTCCAAGTTAGAACTCTCTCTTCTTTTATATATTTTTTTCTTTAATTCTTTTGAATTATTTCTGCTCAAGCTATAAACTCTGATCGATGGCATGTGTGGTAAATTAAGAGAAGTTAGCTAGCTGACTATTTTTTTAGTGTTATCAAATAAATTACTTTTTGTGAAAATATTATTTTCAGTCTAAAATTTTCACTCAAATTGAATATTAGTTTCTTAATGCGGATTAAAATCACTACTTTTAGCTTTCTTTTGTTCAGATTTTAATTCTATGTTTGAATCTTAAGCTCTCTACCTAGACGCGCACCTCTCTTTCTTTGATTTGTAACCCTCTGCTCAGGCGCTCGTCTCCTCCGCTCGAGACACTCAGACGTGCACCTCTCTTTCTTTGATTTGCCAGCCCTCCTCCTTCAATTTCTCCTTCTTTGATTTTCGCAGCTCATACGTGCTAAGACGCGATTTGTGTAGCCCTCTGTTCAGGCATTCCTTGCTTCCTTCACTCGAGACGCTGGTGCGCCTCTCCTCTGCATCTTGGCTCTGCTCTCCTCCGTTTTGCCATGACTGAACCAGTAAGATTTAACCCTAATAATAAATTTTTTATATCTGCGAATTGAGAATTGGAGGTATGCTAAATTGAATGTATACTCGTTTCATCGACCTGGCTATCTTGTTTTTTATTATGTATAAAAAAAATACCATTTTTTTTCCTCGTTTTTTTTTATCTAGTACTTAATTAGCTAATGGGTTTAAAATTTCAATCTGATTAACTATTTTTGTAGAACTTGTACCAGCGGTACTGATGTTATTTAGTGTAATGGTGTACCGTGCACACTATTATTACCGAGAGAAATATTTTTGCCAGGGTGGAGGCAAGAATTGAATTTAAACCTATTAACTAATCGAGTTCAAATTCATTAATCTCGTACTAGATAAAAAAAAAATAGTCTTTTACATTATAAATATAGCAAAATTAATATCTTACATAATAAAAAACAACAAAATAGTACTCTTTTACATATTATCTTTTACATATTAAGTAAAAAAAAACAGGGATGCAAAATTAATTTCCGGGGGTGACAAATTAATTGTAGCTTATTAAATTGAAATTACTTTTTAAAATACTAGGATAGTTGCCTCCATTGGTATGCACTGTAAAAACAACAAAATAGTACTCTTTTACATATTATCTTTTACATATTAAGTAAAAAAAACCAGGGAGGCAAAATTAATTTCCGGGAGTGACAAATTAATTGTAGCTTATTAAATTGAAATTACTTTTTAAAATACTAGGATAGTTGCCTCCATTGGTATGCACTGCATCCACCCCTGCTTTGTGGGAATTCAGATCCAGTGAAGTAACTCAAATTTTAGGTTTTAAATCGGAACCGTCCGATTCGAATTCGAGACAATCTATTCAGATCTGGAATGCACATATCCCAAAAACGAATTCAAATTCCAAGACTATTTTGAACGACATATTCGAATCGGACGGTCCAGATCCAAAATCCAAAAATTGGGTTACTTTATGGGACCCGGACCCTGCTTTGTGGCCCCTATATATCCTGTGAAAAGAAAAAATTAATGACGTACCACCATCTGGTTGTTATTAACATCTAAAACCATTTTATCTCTTCTTTAATTTTGTGTACTGAATATAGTTCGAGATTTCATGCCTTGATTAGTTTTTCATTTTCGTAATTCCCCGTACGACTATATTATACTGAAATTAATTGCAAGATTCACTACTTGGATTGCTTTGTGCGCGATTTAAATTATGAGATTGCTTTGTCTTTTATAAATGATTTCTTAAACTAACCTTTGATTATTTGTTTGAATGGCATTACACCATTAATCGACAAGGCCTTACATGTATAACCTGTCGTTATCTTAGTTTCATGCATGGTATTGTTCTTAATAGAAGTCTTAATTTACAATTATTTTCGTTTGTTTCTCTATATGAAAGGTTGATAACCAGATTATGGCACCATCTAGTTCCAAGAGTGCTGCTCCCATGATCATCCGAGCAGGTTCAGTTGGATCTTTCCAAATTGAAATTAATATTGTAGAATATCCATGCCTTCAAAGCTCACCCGTTTTCGATTTTGCGGGATATAATTGGTGTTTGAAGTGCAGCATCTCGCCAACAAAAGATATCCTGCTTTCGCTGCAGATATCCGGTGACCAGGCAGTAAAGGGGACTGTTGGCTTTAGTTTGTTGGGGAAGGATGAAAACCTTTCTTCATTGGTATTTCAAAAACTAGCATGCCCCTTCCCATCAGTGGCAAACTATAATGCTATGATCATGCCAGTAAAAAGAAATCACTTGGAGGACCATCTGATCAATGATTGGTTGACTGTCAATTGCTTCATTTTCATTGCTGGCAAGAAGATAAACCCTTATCAGATCTCCAATGACTTACCTCCTGATGGCTTGGTCAAGAATATTAGCAATCTGTTAAAAAACCAGGACAACTCAGATGTAACCTTTGAGGTCGATGGGCAAATTTTTCATGCTCACAAGTTGTTACTTGCGGCGAGATCATCGGTTTTTAAGGCCGAACTTTTTGGACCGATGGTTGAAGCAAACAAGGAGTGTATTAAAATTGAGGATATGAATTCTGAAGTTTTCAGAGTTCTACTCCGTTATATATACACTGACTGCGTTGAAACTACTGACACCAATTTAATTCAGCATTTACTTGAAGCTGCAGATCGGTACGCACTAGATGCATTGAGGATAATTTGCGAAGAGAGATTGTGCGAAAATCTTACTTTAGACACAGTTCTGAGTTCTTTGGCACTTGCTGATCAACACAATTGTGATATATTACTAGATGCTTGTCTCGATTTTGCTGCTTCCCTTGAAATTCTGGTGCAGCTGACATTGAGACAAGAGTATTTGGACTTCATGAAAAACTATCCAGATGTGTTTGCCAAGTTTAGGAAGAAAGCAAATAACTCTTATGCTATCCAAAACCTAATTTCCAAGAAGCGAAGAATAGTGTAGGGTTTAGGGTTTAGGGTTTAGGGTTTAAGGTTTAGGATTTTGCACAATAATGAAATTGATCTTTGATGTCATATAGTCTTTGTTTTGTTTTGTTGTTGATTTAGTTATTCTTCTAATCTAAGTTTTTGTAAATAAATACCTAATTTATATTACTGATAGATAGGTTGTAATAAGATACTGTTAACAAACTGCAACATAACAATAAAATTAATTTGCTTTGTTATGTTTTGACCCAAATTGCTATTCTGATCTGTTGAGCTTTGTATCTTTAATTAGTAGATTATGTAATGACTCTTACATGAGAGAGAATTAAGTCTAATAGAAATCAATTTGAGTTGTCTTTTTGTTTCTTGCTCTCTTCCTCTTCTCAAATTCTAGAAAACCTAACAAATTAGTATCAGAGTCATCTTGCTGCTGGCAGTACGTTTAGTGGTTCCAAGGTTCAGTCCGCTGCTTTGTAGGATTTCTCAGTTTTTGCTTCTCCGACAAATCGCGCGTCAGATCGATCTGGGAAGATCGTTTTCTTCTTTGTGCACCACGATAAGACCAGCGGCTAGTAGTTGCTTCTGAGTTTTTTTGTAAACCACGTGGTGAGCCAAGATCTATTTTGGAGATTCACCCATATCCTATTTCTGGTTATTGTCCGAAACTAAATTTTCTGTTTATTGTCGAGTTTGACTTTAGCACAGTACTAGAATTTTTACTTTGTCCATGCGCTGAAAAATGACTTTTTTCCATGGGTAACTCTTGGAAAAGACTCTGAAATCATCATTTTCATGCGCAATCTTTGGAAAAACTCCTGTCGCAAAAAATATCCTTGGAAATAGTAAATATTTCTAAGGGCACTGTCGGAAATAGTAAGTATTTCCAAGATACTTATTTCTAGTTTTTTCCATGAGACACTCTTGGAAAAAAAGTGCATGGAAAAACTTTTAAACTTGGCCACAATTTGAAATATTTTCATGGGGATCACCCATGGGGCAGAAAACAATTGATCTCTGCATGAAAATGAAACCGCATGGAAATACTTTTTTACCACTTGAGAATTGAAACCAAGTGATCTCTGCACTTATAAATTGTTCATTTCGTCGTCCTTAGTTCTTCGAGCAGAAAACAATTTCCTCTAGAAAAATTGAAAATGATCATGCATGAAAATGAATCAGAGATGATATGCCATTTATCATATATACAGAAGCAATGTGCAGAAGCATTGCTGGGCAATTACTTCTTTGGCAGACATTCGCTTTGATATTTGGTGTGGCATCCATAGTTACAGTAACTTACTGTCAAAAGAGATTTGTCCTGCAATTCATCTTTGTTGCACATCTTTGCAATTCTACTTGAGCTAATTAATGAAAATAGGTTTGCATCAGACAAACAACCTGGCACATTTTGGATTCATCGTTTTCCACACTACATGTATTATTTATTTTCTTAAAGAAAAGCTTAGTTAGGCTATATAGTACCCTTACAGACCATGATGGTATAATTAAGTGTTGATCTCCATGTTGCTTCTGCACTATAAAGGGATGTTAAGTGTTAACTAAATTGTTTATTTTATGATTTTTATACTTAGTCACTAATTCTAATTTATATCTAATTTTTATGTACATTGGATTAATATTTCGAAAAAAAAATTGTTCAAGTAAGAAAACAAAAATTATAGACGCAAAGAAATTTTAAATTCTTAATAATAGAATTTAATATTTTGATGATTAATAACTATTTAAATCCCAAATAAATTTGATCTTGATACATTTTTTAATCGAAATAATTAAGGCGACAGTTGGCTTGTGTTTGTGGGGGAAGGATGAAAACATTTCTTTATTGGCATTTCAGAGAACAGAATACAACTTTCCAACGGTAAATCATGATGCTATGATCCGAACATAGATAAAGTTTGATATGAGAACCATTTGACCAATAATTGCTTGACCGCCCAATGCTTTATTTTCATTCATCGCAAAAAATTAAGGAAAAATGAAATTGGTTTTACTGTCATATAATCTTTGCAAAGCTGTTGATTTATAAATTAAATGTCCAATATATACATTTAATATAGACCAGTTGTGATAAGAACCTATATTATAAAAAATTAGTTTCCTCTAATAACCTATATTATAATTCATTTAGTAAAAAAATGTAATAAAGTATAAGATGTAGTCATTTTTTGTTTGGTAATAAGATAAAATGCAATAAAATATAATTCATTTAATCAAATAGCGTAATCTAACCTTCTTATAAAAGGCTAAACGAAAATTAAATGAAGCATTCATGCATGTTGTTTGGTCTCTCCATTTTCTTGCATTTTTGTGTGTGAATATTATCGTGTGAGATGAGTGAGGCCATGGTACTTTGCAATACGCATATAGATTTGTGTGATCTACATTTTTATTCTTTAAGTTACAAATAGTTGATCTAAATTGTTTAATATAATATTTATTAAAAAAATATTTGAAGATAAAAATTTGTATTTATTTAGAATTTTTTTAGTCCTTTGTATAGATATATACAAAATCACATGATCTAAATATTATTAACCATCCGAAAGTAGCTAACTATCTAAAGAAATGGAGAGGAGAAGAAAACAAGAAAAATGAGTAAAACAGAGCACAATCGGAACCCAGGGATTATTTCCTATTCAGTTCACTCCAAGTCACTCCAAGCATGTTGCATTTGTGTTTATGATACCAATTGCGGTGGTTTTGGCAATTGGTGTTGTTTATTAAAATAAAAGTAAATTGTACAAATGGCCTTAAATTATATTAAATTATGTTGTAAGGATATGGATATAAGTATCGTGTCGGATACGATATAGATGCATCGATACAGTAATTTTAAAAGCGAAATGAATACAATTTTACGTGGATCAATGCGGCGATACGGGACCATGTATGAAGTCTCAAGGTGACATAGCCTTAAAAGTACCTCTCATTTATCATTTTGGTCCTTAGATTTTAAAAATAATCATTTTGTTTCTTAATAATTATTAATTATTTTCCATTTATGACCTAGAAAATTTCAAATTATCATTTTGGTGCTTTGTGTTTTTAATTTGTACGAAATTTGTTATAAGTTTAAGATTTATTAAGAAAAAATTCATATATTGTAGCGTCATATTTTAGCAATAAAAATAAAAGTAAATGGTTTTGTAAGATAAACTGACGAAGAAAGTTCATAAGCAGGGGTGGCCAAAAAGTTCGTAGCTCGTAGCTCGCATCTGGCTCGTTCGTTACTGGACCAAGCTGTTAACGAGCCAACTCGCTACTAACTCGATTCAGAATTAACGAGTTTGAGCTAGGGTCTAGCTTGCTCGCCAGCTCGTGAGCTAGCTCGGTTAGACATTAATTTGTAAATTTGTATGAATTTGTGTGTATTTTATACTATCAAGCTCGGTCCAACTCGGTAAAAAAATATTTATAAAATTTATTTTCTTATTAAAACAAGGTCTAGCCAAACCCAGCGAGCCAGCTCGGGCTGGCTCGTTACGAGTTTGAGCTGAGATTTTAGCTCGGAAGTCGTAAGTTCAGCTCGTTCAATCCAGGCTCGGTCCAGAATTAACGAGCTGAGCTAAGATCTAGCTCGACTCGAGCCAACTCATTTACAACCCTATTCATAAGTAATATTAAGGCTAGCCAGAGAACAAGAGCAAAAGCTAAATGAAAAGTAAACAACAGCACAATGCAATGATTAATTTCAACTTAAAAGGGAGTAAATAACGTCTCCTAGTATAATGAATTTGTGCAATATGTTAATAATAATGTATTTACTCAATTTAATAGCTCACAATATATACATAAAATCGATCTCTACTTGTTGACCACCATCACCATGCATATATAAGTTCAATTATTAATTACAGAAGGGTTCAGAAGAAAATTTCCTGAAGACTTCATCAGTCCAGCTACTCTTTATTTACTTGGAAAAATGAACATATTTTTGACACTCCAAACTCAAAGAAATTAGGAACTAAGTTCAAGGGGAACATCAATTAGCAACATTAGCCATTAGAACTTAATCCATTTTTTCCTTCTGAATATTGGTTTCTAAAATTTAATTTAATAATTATAGTTTGTTACATCAAGAAAAATTAAATATTTTTAAACATTTAAAACTACAGGAAGTACTGATTTTAAAATTAAACAGTAATTTTTTTGGTAAATAAAATATTTCAGCTTTTCCTTCTTTCTCAAAAGATAAAAAAATTGACGGCAGCAGACACCCCTGGACGACTCAAGTGGCCACATATAGAGAGAAATATACTTTTCTGATGTGCTTTACTGCTTTTATTATTCCATCTCAAAAAAGCACAAATTATATAGCAAGTAAAACATTGTTCGATCCTTAGCATTAGGCATTAGCTACTAATGGGATGGGATTTCTCGGCTCAAAAGCACATTCTTGTAGTACCTTATAAAGTAATTTTTCTGTCAAATGCTATCACGTTTGACCATGCAATAAAATGAGCCTACTTATGCTCCTTTTCTGATTGTAGTCATGGCCCATAACACCAAAAAGGGATAAAGAATAAGGCATAATTAATAATTCCATAAATATCCTAGGAATATGTATGCTTGAAGGAGAATGTGCTTCTGGATATACCACTTCAGAATTGAGACCCGGTGATCTCCGCACTTATAAATTGTTGATTTCGTCGTCTTTAGTTCTTCAAGCAGAAAACAATTTCCTCTAGAAAAGTTGGAAAGGATGGAAGAAAGATATGGCTTATGCATGAAAATGAATCAGAGATGAGATGCCATTTATCATATATACAGAAGCAATGTGCAGAAGCATTGCTGGGCAATTACTTTTTTGGCAGGCATTCACTTTGATATTTGGTGTGGCATCCATAGTTACAGTGACTTACTGCCAAAGGAGATTTGCCCTGCAATTCATCTTTGTTGCACATCTTTGCAATTCTACTTCAGCTAATTAATGAAAATAAGTTTGCATCAGACAAACCACCTAGCGCATTTTGGATTCATCATTTTCCACACTGCATGTATTATTTAATTATTTCATAAAGAAAAGCTTAGTTAGGCTGTATAGTACCCTCGCTGGCCATGATGGTGTAATTAAGTATTAACTAAGTTGTTTGTCTTACGATTTTTATACTTAGACACTAATTCTTGCTTATATTTATGTACAATGAATTAATATTTTGAACAAAAAAAAATGCGGTACAGGCCAAGCTTGAGGGATGGATATCAAACTTTCTATCTTACAGAGGGAGAATCACATTGGTCAAAGCGGTACTGCTGGCCATGCCCCTACACTTCATGCAGGCTTGGAAAATACTGATTGGGGGTAATCAGGCACATGGACAAAATGAGGACCTTCCTGTGGAAAGGAAATGACAACTGTAGGGGCATTAGCTGCTTGGTTAACTGGGAGAGGGTGTGTACTCTAAAGAAGAATGGAGGGTTAGAAATTATAGACTTGCAAATTCAGAATGAGGCGTTACTGACCAAGTGGTTGTGGACCATCACAAATAATCCTGGTGGCCTATGGTCCACTACGGTACGAACACTCTATGGCATCATCTCTGCGGGCAGTTGTTGCTAAACCAGGACAAATCTTTTTACTTGGCGGACTTGGCTCACCTGGTGCCTTTCCTAACATGTTCTACTGAAGGGAACAATGGGCCGGCTACAGTACGATGGACCGCATCGGGTCTGTTCACCACCACCTCGGCCTACCGCACTATGCATCACAGGGGGCTTGTCTGCCCTTTTTCCAAAGCTATTTGGAAGCTTAAAGTACCGATGAAAATTAGAATTTTCATATGACTGACCCTAGAAAATAAGATTCTAATGCAGGAGGTACTAAAAATGCAGAGGTGTCAGGTTCAAGCTGGATGCCATTTATGTCGAAACAATATGGAGGAGACAAGGGACCACATGCTTTGGAAGTGCGGGTTTGCGACCGGCTTCTAGCAGGGGCTGTGTGCTCACTTCAACTTCCGAATGACACAAGGAGCCGCCACCATTATAGAACTGTGGGATATACCGAGGAAGTGTCTTTCAAAGGTCAACAAGATTCGTTGGAATGTGTTATGGACGGCAGGCGTTTGGGCATTGTGGAGAGAGCAAAATAGGAGGCTCTTCTTAAACAAACGACGGTTGATAGCAGACTTGATTGAGGTCACAGTGGGAGAGATCATGCTTTGGCTACGAAATATATAACTAAGGGCTGTGTTAGGATCTAGAAAGAACTTTACAGGGCTTTAATTCGGTCTAGACAGTTAAACTAAATGGAAGCACCTGTTGTATATAGAGGAGAGGAGGTGTTTTTTTTTTTATATTCTAGATTTATCGTGTAATATTTTTAACTATTATTTTTGGTCCATTCCAGAATTTGTCTTATTTTTTATATAAAAAGTTTGTTGGTGGTTCATCCACCCACCTTCAGAAAAACAAAAAAAAACCCCATTAAAATAACCCATTATACTCACACGGATTTAGTTTCATAGAAAGTCAACGGCCTTTACCTATTCCCCCTCTTCGTTTTGGGCCCCCCTAGAAGAGGTCTTCATTTTGTCCTGTTTACATATCATTTTTTGAGGAATTTCTCTCGTCTGGGAGACTCTTGTACCTCTCTTAATCTCTCCAATTCTCGGTCCTAAACTCGCCTCGTCGATCTTTATTGCCCTTGACAGCTTCTCAAGTCCTCAGTCCCGCTACATACTCTCCCCTATCCACTCAGCACTCATCCCCTCTCACAATCACGCAGCGCACTTGCACACGCAAACCCAGGTGTGTGTGTGTATCTTTTCTCCTTAATTGAGTATATTTTGTTTATTTTGATTCTTTTAATTTTTGCACATGAAAAGTAAGTTCTATGTTGTAAGTTTATCGATTGTTATTAATTGTTTCAAGATTATGAATTTTCCTCTTATTTTTATAAGGGAATATGTATTGTTCATTTAATTGTGAGAGTCAGTAGTATGAGATTTTTTATGTAGGTGGTTAATTTAAAGGTTACTGTTCGATTTTTGAAAAAAAATATATATGTAATTTTCAAGGTTCATAAATTTAAACTAATTTGACATTTTAATATGATTAAAATTGAAAGTTTGCAAGAAACATAAATGAACGTTCATTTTCTTATATCATAATGAAGAAGTGTGAAAACTTAATTTGCGATCAGAAAATGCCATCTGGAACCAAATTTCCTCTCCCTCATGCATACCGTGATTAAATTTCAATGTATGCAAGAAATAAAATTAAAATAGTTTATATTATAAACATTGCAGAATATTTGTGATACATATTTGTAACATTTTGTGATCTTTTTATGCTACTAATTAAGATCACACTAATTCCTTTTTGTTTTCAAGTCATGGCCGATTATTTCAACATCGTGGAAGCTACCGGGTGCTACCAGTTCAAAATCAACCACTCAAAAACTAAAGACATGGGCATTGGTCAGAGCATCTACTCACCAGAATTCCGAGTTGGTCAACATGATTGGACAATTTGGTACTACCCTCAAGGCGATAATGGCAAATATATTTCCGTCTATCTAGAGCTTCGAACAAAGTACAACGATGTTAGAGCAACAGTTGAATTTACTCTGTTGGACGTGCATGGAAATGTTTCCCCATCCACTTCTCAAAATACAGGACCAACAACATTTACAACGCATCAATTCGTATGGGGTTTTATGAAATTTTTTGAAAGGACCAAATTGGAGGAAACATACGTCAAAGATTGTTATTTTGTACTCAATGTTAAAGTTACATTGAAAGATGAATCATGTATAAAAGCACATTGGAATTCTTGTTCCACTCGCTTTCTGCGTAAGCATCTTCAAAAGTTTAGAGTGGAGAATAAATGTACCGATGTATCTTTCAATGTTAACGGAGAGATTTTTGTTGCGCACAGATTAATCCTGGCTGCTCATTCACCGGTATGGGAAGCAAAATTTTTTGGCCCGATGGCAGAATCTAATATTGATTGTGTAACGATAAATGAGATGATGCCTTCAGTTTTCAAGGCAATGCTTGATTTTATGTACATTGGTTTTATCCAAAAACCCGTTGATTGTGAAGAGTCGATGTCGTCTACTGTCTTTCTTCAGCATTTGATAGAAGCAGCTGATTTTTATGCGATAGAGAAGCTTAAAGCTACATGCGGGTATAAATTATTTCGAAGTATCTCTTTGGACACAGTTCTTTCTACTCTGGAATTAGCCGAAAAACACAACTGTAGCATGCTCAAAAAGCAGTGTCTCCAGTTTGTTGTTGATAAAGATAATTTGGTTTCGCTAGTTGTAACTGAAGAATATATTAAGCTGATGCAAAATTGCCCATCTCTCTTGGCTGAGCTCAAGGACCTACTAGGAAAATGAGATTTTTCATGCAAATTTTAAAATAGAGGGTTTGAAGGGTTTTTAATGCCAGATAATAATCATATATACAAATGTATGAGATTAATGTAAGAGATTGTATATTGTCTTAAATTTCATATTTGTTATGAGAATGTAAGAGATAGTATGAGAATGTAAGAGATTGCATTCATCTCTCTTGTCGATGAATGCTTGTAATATTTTTAAATTGATAACTATGGTTTAAATAGATAATTAGTGAAATGTTACTGTAATGAGTTTTCATCATTTGTTTAAGTTTGTTTTCATTTTGGGAAATATTTTTTTTAATTCGGCGTATCATTAAAAAAAAAATGAAATTATTAACAGATGCACTTAGAAAGTAGCAAGCTTTGTTCAGAAAATATTTAGACGAGATCGCAATTTTTTTTAGTGCCATATTTTTGTAACAAAAGTTACTGTAATCAGTTTCAAATCTAATAAATAATCATTCATCACAAATTTATGCTCACATCCTTACGGAACAAATTAAAGTTTATCAATTTTTCCTATCATACAAGGCAATAAATTTATACCAACATCATGTCAATATCTTAGTTATATATGGATCCAGCACATAATATAATATCATTTTCCATTGATCTCTCGTGTTCTCTCTCGTCATTTCAGCATACAATATACAAATAGAGTAGAGCATGCAGACTAGATTCGGTGGACTTCAAATCCATCCGATCGGTTTTAAAATTCGTACACTTCATTTTAATGTTCGTGCAAGTCCACTTTAATAAATACTACGGCGACATCAATAATTTTTAATCTTCATATAAAAGATACAGGACTAATAGTATGAAAATATGTATACAAATATGTATCAGAATTAAGACCCAAATTAATTTTCAGACCCTAATTAATTCTCAGCAAAAAAAAAATTAAGACCCCATTTGATTTTCAGAATTTGAAAATTTTAACTATTTTGTAAAATCTAACTATAATTCTAGCTGATTTAAACACTGATACTGTTTCCAGTACCAATATTAGAATAATTCATACAATAATTAATTTAAAACACTGAGTTTGTAGCGTACAACCAAATCAAGGGCTCTTTCAAGTTAACACAAAGTTTTAACACTAAAGCTTCACTTGTTCCTACAATCAACAAAAGAAAAAAGAAACAACAAGAACAAAAAAATGACCATTGTTACAATATTAGGCAGTGTACCATTACCTGTTAAACTTACAGCGTGAGAGACTAAACGAAATTGTATCCTCTACATAACTGAAAATTTTCCAATAAAAATCAAATGACAATACTTCATCAAAATTGTAGTTTCATATAGATTTGTGCAATCACAAGAAAAAAATCTGTCTCTGGACATTACAAACAACAATTGGATTTCGAAGGCTAGAAAGAGGAACCATTTTTTTTTCTTGTTTCATTGCAAATCAAGGCCGGATCCAAATTCAAAATTTGAGTTGCTTTAGAACTTAGAAGATCTGGACTCCCCTCTCACCCTATGAAATTTCATGAACAGGGGAAATAATCTCAGTTTTTTTTTTTTTTTTTTTTTACTGAAAGGACTAGAGTATGTCTATTACGAAATAGTGTGATCAATTTTTTCCTGTTGCTGAGAAACATTTTTATTTTCCTTGCTTGTTTTTTTAATTTCGATTTTAGTTATTTATTTTACTTAATAGTGGGCTTAAGCGAGATTTGTTAAAAGTTGGCCGGATCAGGTTCATACTTGCAAACTAAGGGTCAAATGCACATCAGAGGTCAATTATGTAAATTTTTTTATACTGAATAATCTCATCAATTTTATAGTCTCCAAAGTATTTTAGTGTCAACTATATAGAAATTTAGACATAAATATAAAAATAAGAGGAGGAATCCATTTACACTATTTTTTGGTGACACAAAATTACTTCATCCATTTTTTAAGTTTTAAAAGTCCAAACAGTCGATCAAAACCGTTCAACATGGTCTCCATATTAAAATGTGCTTAGAGACAAAATTTTACTTTTTTGTGAATTATTTTACTTATTTATTAAATTATTTATTAAGTATTTTACAAAATAGTTATTTTCAAACTATTGAATTTTTGTACTTATCTTAATAAATAGTAAAAAAAATTTAAAAAAAATGTAAAATTTAATCTGCAAGCACATTTTAATATATTCAATACGTTGAACGGTTTGGATCGACTGTTTGAACTTGAAAAATAAATGATGTAATTTTGGTATCACAAAAAAATAATGTAAATGGATCCCTCCTTTAAAAATAATTGAAATTAAAGAAGCGTCAATAATTTTCAGTACACGTGAGTCCGCTCCTGAGCCGGATCAAATAACCCTAAACAGAGCGAATTGTTACATTATTTCTAAATAGGGAACATCAAATGGGCCGGATCTTGTCCATATAAAAATTTGATATTATGGATGTCCATTAACTAAGATAATCCTCCACCGGACAACACGGATAAATTTGTCAAAGATTTAACGGTTTATCGTCTAAAGAGGCTCTCAAACGTACGGCACTGATTAATATTAAAAGAAATCAACGGTGTTCATTCATCCTGGTTTCGCATCTTCCCCTCTTCATTTCTTTCGCTGAGCAATTTCGTTCTTCCTCAAGGGCATTTATGCAAAAAACTAAATATTTCGCTAAAACCCTGAGCACCTTGAGCACTATGAACACTTTGAGCACTTGTTCTTCCTCTCACAACCGCATCGCGACGGATTAAGGCGACCAGCGATTTTCCTTTTTTTAATATTCAAAGTAAGTTCTGTGGTGTAAGTTTATCAAGTGTTTTTAATTGTTTTCAATTTTATGAATTTTCCTTTTTTTTAGAAGAACCTCTTTGGCTCAACAGCGATTCACATATTAAGGCGACCACTTTCCCTGCTTGTCACCACTCCACTTCTTAAGTGAGGTTAGATTTCTTCCCTCCCTTACCCGCTACTGTTTTTATTGTATTAGTAAATTCCATATTTTCTTTGTTTAATTCTGAGAGTAGAGTATCAGATTTTCCCATAAATGACAAGTATGAGGTTGGTTAATTTCATGGGTTACAAATACTATTCGATTTCTACTTTTGAAATTTTTTCTTACATAAGCAGTGCAGAATATTTGTAATGTACCTAACTTGTCATTTTTTATGCTCCTTATATCTCACTAATTATTTTTGTATTCAAGTCATGGAATCTTTAAGCATGGTGGCTGCTACAGGATGCTATCAGTTCAAAATTAACCATTCAAAAACTAAAGACATGGGCATTGGTAAGCGGATCACCTCACCAAAATTCCGAGTTGGTGAACATGATTGGATTATTTATTACTACCCTCAAGGATGTAGCAAGGATTACAATGGCAAATATATGGGCATCTTTCTAAAGCTTCAAAGAGAATCTGTAGATGTCACAACAAAATTTGGTTTTGAACTGTTGGATAAGCTTGGAAATGTTTCACCAACCGCTTCAAAATTGTTTCATCACAAATTTACATCCAAGGAAACCAGCTGGAGTTGTGGGGAGCTTTTTGAAAAGACCACATTAGAACAAACTTTTATCAAAGATGATTGTCTCATACTCTGTGTTTCAATCACCATAGATAGTGCTAGTAATATAAGTTTCACGAGCTTTCCTTACGAATGCCTTCGAAAATTCAGAGAGGAGAATGAATATACCGATGTTACTTTTGATGTCAACGGCAGAAAGTTTGTTGCACATAAATTAATACTGGCAGCTCATTCACCAGTATTTAAAGCAGAACTCTTTGGCTCGATGGCAGAATCTAATATGGACTGCATCATAAAGATAAATGAGATGATACCTTCAGTTTTCAAGGCGATGCTAGATTTTATGTACAATAGTTCATTCTCGGTTAACGAGAAACTGATTGATTGTGAAGTGCCAATGTCCTCTACAGTCTTCCTTCAACATTTACTAGTGGCAGCAGACCGTTATGTGGTGAAGAAGCTAAAATATATATGTGAGTGTAAATTAGTTGGGAGTATCTCTTTGGATACTGTTCTTTCTCTTTTGGAATTAGCTGAGATGCACAATTGTAGTGTGCTCAAGGATGAATGTCTCCGATTCGTAGATAAAGGTAATTTGGTTTCCTTACTGCTATCTGATAGATATATTAAACTAATGCAAAATTGTCCCTCTCTTTTAGCTGGGTTTAAGGATCGGGCTAAAGAGTTGGATTTAGTGCAACTTCCAAAACAGGGGACAAATTAATATGTTTGAAGGGTTTTTAATATGAAATATTAGTGTCAAATATGTTATATATATATATATATAGATGTAAGAGATTGTATGGCCTAAACTTTTATCTTTTTCATTGATGCCTTCTGGAAATTGGATGAATGTATGATTTTATATTTAGTACTGCTTGCTTCTTGACTTTATATTTAGTACTGCTTGCTTCTTGACGACTCTATGAACACAAACAAAGTAAATAATCTATTTGACATATTACTAATACAATGTCATCAATGATTTATTTATTTATTTATTTTTGGATAAAAGGCTTTTCGCCCGTTTCATTAGAGAAACTTGTCAGAACCAGATACATGCAAAATGGAGTACAAAAATAATATAAATTTAATTAGAAGTGTTTGTTTTTATCTTGGTGTACAAAAATAATATAATTTTATAATAATAGATGGGACTTAAAATTTGGCATCGGATGGGTGTAAGCAACTTAAAAAAAGCAAAAGAGAAGTTATGTTAATTTGTTGTACAAAAAATGAGAAAACCACTACTATATTTCAGTCAGAAATATGATTGTACAAGTCATACAATACCATTATACAATTTTGCTCATTTTATTTGTGAACTCAATTCTAAAACTTATCGGATTAGTTTCAAATGAAAAATCCAAATAGTTAAAACTCTTCTACCTTACGAGTGATGCATCTACATGAGAAAATTTTAAATTTTTGACTTAATTTGTATAGAGTTATGTGGTCAAATTAGAAAGTTTATAAATTAATATTTAGATCCATAGGGGAACTGGTGGCCATGGCCATCTCTCCAATAGTTGTCATATCAACTCTAGTTCTCAACTTCGATCTTTTTATGAGATGTTCACCATGTCGACAAGGAGGCATTATCTTTCTTTTGCTGAAGTTTTTGCCAGCTCGCATCGTATGATCTTTACACATTGCTCAAAGATGGACCATGTTGAGCAAATTAGTAAGCACGCCTTGGAATGGAACTTAAAACCCTTGTTGTGATTTGATGATATACTTGGATAGTGAACTCTAATTTTCAAATTTTTGTGTAATAATGCCCTTGAAAGAAAATCATGTCGAAAACTATGTGATCCAATTGTTATTTTGGTATTCTGCTGGTTAGGTCTGGTAGTGGTTCTTATTTACTGGCATATAGCCTTTGGCATTGGTCTTCTACAATTCTTCATCCTAATAATACTTAGTACCAACATGTATATCAACCAAAGGCCTGTTGACTTGATTTTATAGTAGTAGTCCTGGCATTTTCTGTTGCCACTTAGGATCTTGATCAGTAATCTTTGACAATTCTCTTTTACAATGAAAGTGTTCAAGAAACTCAAATTTCAATCAAAAGAGATCGCCCAATTTATCAGACTTCTTCCTCTTTTATACTGCATAAATTTAGTTTCACTTATAATTATGCAATATAATAAAATAAAAATGCATGTTACATTCTTCAAAAAGAATTTGCATGTTTGACAATAAAGAAAAGATATTCCAGCAAAAAAAATTTTAAAAATTAAGACCCTAATTAATTTCAGAATTTGGAAATTTTAACTGTTTCATAAAATCTAACTATAATTCTAACTGAGTTAAACACCAAAACTACCAGTACAAAAATTAGAATAATTATTCATACAATAAATAATTTAAAACACTGAGTTTGTAGCGTACAGCCAAAACAACAGCGCTTTTGAGTTTCCAATTTAGCTCAAAATTTCCCATCAACAAAAGAAAAAGAAACAACAAGAACAAAAAAATATCAACTGTTACCACTACGTACCTGTCAAACTTACAATTCAAGAGGCTAAACGGATTTCTGCAGTAAATAACTGAAGAAGTTCCAATAAAATAAAATGATAATACTTCATCAAAATTGGCATTTCATATAGATTTGTGCCATCAAATTAAACTCCACCACCACTCCTTTATTAAAAATCTTCAGAAAAATCTGTCTATGACATGAAATTTGTAATTTGGTTATCAGAGAGCCGACAAATCATGCCCAGAAAGAGAAAAGTGGAATTTAAGGTCAGATCCAAATTCAAAATTTGGGTTACTTTAGAAAGGGCTCGAGTATGCCTATTATGAGATTTTTTTTTTTAAATAGAACCAAATTTAAATATTTCAAAGGAACAGGCATTATTGATTTGGATTCGACAAAAAACAACTCTATCGATCCGCAGGGCACAAACACATTTGCTCTACCAATCCGATTTTAGGATCCATCTATATGACTACGAAAATCAATATCCATGGAGTTGTTTTTTTGTAAAAACTAAATGAATAGTACTTAATTTTTTGAAATATTTAAAATTGGTTCTATTTAAAAAACAAATCCATATTATGAGATAGTATGAACAATCTTTTCCTGTTGGTGAGAAACTTTTTTTTTTCTTTTTTTGAGAAAATATTTCGTTTTAGTTAATAGTCTCCGTTAATAGTGGGGTTAAGCGAGATTTGTTTCAAATTGGGCCGGATCATGTTCGCATCAAATGGACGGATCTTGTCCATGATAAAAATGACGGTGCATTTGAACCCTCCTTATGTTAATAATAATATATTTATTTAATTTAATAACCCACGATACATAAAATTGATCTCTACTTGTAGACCACCATGACTATAAGTTCGATTATTAATTACAGAAGGGTTAAGAAGAAAATTTCCTGGAGGCTCATCATCAATCTAGCAACTCTTTATGTACTGGAAAATTTGTCCAATCAGCTGAAATTCTAATTCAGATTTCAGGTCCTGAAATTCCACTTTTCTCTCTATCTCTCTCCTCTCTCTTCTTTGAAATTTCAGGACCTGAAATTCGGGACTGAGATTTCAGGGGATCCCAATACCTAGAAAATGAACATATTTTTGACACTCCAAACACAGCGATATTAGGAACTAAGTTCATATTTCCCTTTTCACGGAGATACAAGGGGAACATCAGTTGACAACATTAGCCAGTATAACTTTATCCTTTTTTACTGGTTTCTTAAATTTAATTTAATTATTATAGTTTGTTACATCAAGAAAAATTAAATATTTTTCAAACATTTAAAACGACAGGAAGTACTGATTTTAAAATTAAACAGTCTTTTTTTTGTAAATAAATTATTTCATCTTTTCCTTTCTCCAAAAGATAAAAAAATTGACAGCAGCAGAGACCCCTGGAAGACTCGAGTAGCCACATAAAGAGAGAAATCTACTTTTGTGATGTGCTTTACTGCTTTTATTATTCCTCTCAAAAAAGCACAAATTATATAGCAAGTAAAACATTGTTCGATCCTTAGCATTAGCTACTAATGGGATTGGATTTCTCGGATCAAAAGCACATGCTTGTAGTACCTTATAAAGTAATTTTTCTGTCAAATGCTATCACGTTTGACCATGCAATAAAATGAACATACTTATGCTCCTTTTCTGATTGTAGTCATGGCCCATAACACCAAAAAGGGATAGCAAGAATAAGGCACAATTAAAAATTCCATAGATATCCTTGGAATATGTATGCTTGAAGGAGAATGTGCTTCAGGATATACCACTTCAGAATTGAGACCCGGTGATCTCCGCACTTATAAATTGTTGATTTCATCGTCTTTAGTTTTTCAAGCAGAAAACAATTTCCTCTAGAAAAATTGAAAAGGATAAAAGAAAGATATGGCTTATGCATGAAAATGAATCTGAGATGAGATGCCATTTATCATATATACAGAAGCAATGTGCAGAAGCATTGCTGGGCAATTACTTCTTTGGCAGGCATTCACTTTGATATTTGGTGTGGCATCCATAGTTACAGTGACTTACTGCCAAAGGAGATTTGCCCTGTAATTCATCTTTGTTGCACATCTTTGCAATTCTACTTCAGCTAACGAACATAGGTTTGCGTCTGACAAACAAACTTGGATTCATCGTTTTCCGCACTAAATGTATTATTTATTTGTATTTTCAATTACTTATTTTTTTCATAAAGAAAAGCTTAGTTAGGCTGTATAGTACCCTCACTGGCCATGATGGTATATTTAAGTGTTAATCCCCACGCTTCTTCTGCACTATAAAGTGATGTTAAGTGTTAGCTAAGTTGTTTGGTTTACGATTTTTAGACTTTGACACTAATTCTAGCTTATATCTAATTTTTATGAACATTGAATTAATATTTTGAAAAAAAAAAATGTTCAAGTTAGAAAACAAAAATTATAGACGCGAAGAAATTTAAAATTCTTAACAATAGAATTTAATATTTTGATGATGAATAACTATTTAAACTTCAAATTAATCTGATTCTGATACATTTTCTATCGAAATAATTAAGAGCACGTTTATAATTATACCTTTTTTTAAGCTGTATTTTATAAAGTATCAAATAATATACTGTAAAAATTAAATTTATTATAGAATTATCATATATTTAATAGTTAATACTATGCTCTTGTCCAACAATTTTAGATATTATTAATTTATAAATTTAGGGAAAATTGGAATAATTTAAAAAATTAGTTTCCTCCAATAACCTATGTTATAATTCACTTAGTAAAAAAATGTAATAAAATATAAGATGTAGTCATTTTTTGTTTGTTAAAGAGATAAATTGTAATAAAATATAATTCTCAAATAGAGCAATTAACATTCTTATAAATGGCTAAACGAAAATTACAAGAAGCATTCATGCATGTTGTTTGGTCTCTCCATTTTTCTTGCATTTTTTTTTGTGAATATTATCATGTTAGGCCATGGTACTTTGCAATACGCATATAGATTTGTGTTATGGATCTACATTTTTAATCTTTTAAGTTCAAATGGTATCTGAATTGTTCAACATAATAATCAGTCCAGCAACTTTTCCTGAAGAAAATTTCCTAAAGACTTATCATCAGTCCAGCAACTTTTTATGTACTGGAAAAATGAACATATTTTTGACACTCCAAACACAGTGATATTAGGATCTAAGTTCAAGGGGGAAGATCATTTGGCTACATTAGCCAGTATAACTTAATCCTTTTTTTTTGTTCTGAATGCTGGTTTCTTAAATTTAATTTAATCATTATAGTTTGTTAACAACTTAATAAGTTAGTGGATCACCTCACCAATATTTCGTGTTGGTCAACATGATTGATCTATTGAGTACTACCTTCAAGGCGATGAGGAGGATAAGATCGAATGGCAAATATGTGGCTAAGAGTTGCAAAGAATAATATACCGATGTTAGTGCAGCATTTCAATTTGCTCTTCTGGATGAGCAAGGAAATATTTCACCCACCTCTATGAGTGTGTCAACAACACACACATTTGTTGAAACTTTAGTTTGAAAACTCAAAATTTAACGTTCAATATATTTGCTTAAATCTCCATTTGTTATATTTAAATAATATCTGAGGTTGAACTGAAAACATGTTTTTTTAATTGTGAATTTATTTTGTTAATGACCATTTATTTGCGATTAATGTCTCTAGCGGCATTCCTTTGACCGCATATTGTGATGCGTTTTGAGTTCCTCCGTTTTCAATTATAATGAGGCACCTTAATCTTTCATTAATTTCTCATTAAATCTCTTAATTAGCGCACCCTGAATGACTACCATGAACGGTTCATAAAGATTTTGCTCAACCAATTATACAATTTAGTATGTTTTCTGTTAAAACTATCTTTACATTCATAAAGTTTATATTTTTAACCTCTATTAAATAAAAAAAATATAGCATTGTAAGAGAAAATTTCTGTTTTTAATTGACCGGTTTGTACGAGACCATAACTTTTTTTTTTACTTGAGAAGCACACAAAGTGACATTTAGACAAATACTTCAACATTTTCAAATTTTTATACCTCTTTGTTTTTAACTCTAAGAGCATAGGCCTAATTGCAAGAGTGCTTGTAAAAATATGTATTTAATTCAACTTTTTTTAATGAAGGTGCCTCTGAAGTTGAACCTTTTTTTTGCGATTACTTTATTGAGATAATTTCCATTAAAGAGAGCAGTTGTTTACATAGAAATTCGGCGGCTATGCATAAGAAAAATAAATACAAAAAAGAGTAAGAACAATAAAAAAAAAATAGAAAAGATTTATGTATGTGTTAGAGATGTCCCCTCATGAAATCTGTCTTTGATACGGATGTGGGTATTAAATTGTGAATTATTTTTTATTATATTTGAAACGGCGTATGGTATTTTTTTAACGTTTGGTTGATTCTTCATTGGAGTTTGTAACTGTTGTTACAAAAATACGGTATTCAACATGATAGTGTTATCTGATGCAACATTTTTTTTTCTTAAAAGGTGCATCCTTGTAAGTGTCACTAATAAATTCATGTTTATGTTTTGAAAGGTTATTTATTTTTGGTTCCGCTGAACTACAAAAATTCGTTTCCAGAAATGAAGGGAAATTCTTAACAAACGATGAAAACTCATTAGGGTAAAAGATGACTCAATGATTAATTGAACCATATTTCCAAAATTAATAAGAGTACAAACATTCATCCAAATTCCAAAAGGCATCAATGAAAAAGATAAAAGTTTAAGCCATACAATCTCTTACATCTATATATATAACATATTTGACACTAATATTTCATATTAAAAACCCTTCAAACATATTAATTTGTCCCCTGTTTTGAAAGTTGCACTAAATTGAACTCTTTAGCCCGATCCTTAAACTCAGCTAAAAGAGAGGGACAATTTTGCATTAGTTTAATATATCCATCAGATAGCAGTAAGGAAACCAAATTACCTTTATCAAGAAATCGGAGACATTCATTCTTGAGCACTCTACAATTGTGCATCTCAGCTAATTCCAAAAGAGAAAGAACAGTGTCCAAAGAGATACTCTCAACTAATTTACGCTCACATATATATTTTAGCTTCTTCACCACATAACGGTCTGCTGCCACTAGCAAATGTTGAAGGAAGGCTGTAGACAACATCGGCACTTCACAATCAATCAGTTTCTCGTTAACCGAGAATGAACTATTGTACATAAAATCTAGCATTGCCTTGAAAACTGAAGGTATCATCTCATTTATCTTTATGATGCAGTCCATATTAGATTCTGCCATCGAGCCAAAGAGTTCTGCTTTAAATACTAGTGAATGAGCTGCCAGCATTAATCTATGTGCAACAAACTTTTTGCCGTCGACATCAAAAGTAACATTGGTATATTCATTCTACTCTCTGAATTTTTGAAGGCATTCGTAAGGAAAGCTCGTGGAACTTATATTACTAGCACTATCTATGGTGATTGAAACACAGAGTATGAAACACTCATCTTTGATACAAGTTTGTTCTAATTTGGTCCTTTCAAAATGCTGCCCACAACCCCAGCCAGTTTTCTTGGATGTAAATTTGTGATGAAACAATGTTGAAGTGGTTGGTGAAACGTTTCCATGCTTATCCAACAGTTCAAAACCAAATTCTGTTGTGACATCTGCAGATTCTCTTTGAAGCTCTAGAAAGATGCCCACGTATTTGCCATTGTAATTCTTGCTATGTCCTTGAGGGTAGAAATAAATAACCCAATCATGTTCTCCAACTCGGAATTTTGGTGAGGTGATGCACTTACCAATGCCCATGTCTTTGGTTTTTGAGTGGTTAATTTTGAACTGATAGCATCCTGTAGCAGCCACCATGCTTAAAGATTCCATGACTTGAATAAAAAAAAATTAGTGAGATATATGGAGCATAAAAAATGACAAGTTAGGTACATTACAAATATTATGCACTGCTTATGTAAGAAAATTTTTCAAAAGTAGAAATCGAATTGTAACCATGAAATTAACCAACCTCATACTGGTATATCAAAAACCTCATACTTGTCATTTATGGGAAAATCTGATACTCTACTCTCAGAAATTAAACAAAGAAAATATGGAATTTACTAATACAATAAAAACAGTAGCGGGTAAGGGAGGGTGGGAAAGTGGTCGCCTTAATATGTGAATCGCTGTTGAACCAAAGCGGTTCTTCTAATAGAGGTATTTCTGATCGAGAGGAAAAAAAGCATCAAAATATCAACTCCAAAAGAAAAGAAAAAAAGAAAAAGAAAGGAAAATTCATAAAATTGGAAACAATTAAAAACACTTGATAAACTAACACCACAGAACTTACATTGAATATTAATAAAAAAATAAATAGAGAGGAGATAAACCTGCGTTTGCTTCCGGAAGAACAAAAGAAGGCCCTTCGATCCGTCGGGATGCGGTTGTGAGAGGAAGAACAAGTGCACTTCACTCCGTGAGTCCGTGGGGGAGAGAACGGCGTCGGTGAGTGCTCAAAGTGCTCAGGGTTTTAGGGATATATTTAGTTTTGCATAAATGCCCTTGAGGAAGAATGAAATTTCTCACAGAAAGAAATGAAGAGGGGAAGATGCGAAAACAGGACGAATGAACGCCGTTGATTTCTTTTATTATTAATCAGTGCCGTACGTTTGAGAGCCTCTTCAGTCGATAAACCGTTAAATCTTTGACAAATTCATCCGTGCTGTCCGGTGGAGGATTATTTTAGTTAATGGACATCCATAATATCAAATTTTTATATGGACAGGATCCGGCCCATTTGATGCTATTTAGGAAGTAACAATTTGATCCGGCCCAGGAGCGGACTCATGTGTACTGAAAATTATTGACGTTTATTTAATTTCAATTATTTTTATATTTATGTCTAAATTTCTATATAGTTGACACTAAAATACTATGGACACTATAAAATTGATCAGATCATTCAGTATAAAAATATTTACATAATTGACCCCTAATGTGCATTTACCCTTAGTTTGAAAGTATGAACCTGATCCGGCCTACTTTTAACAAATCTCGCTTAAGCCCACTATTAAGTAAAATAAATAACTAAAAACGAAATTAAAAAAAATAAGGAAGGAAAATAAAAATGTTTCTCAGCAACAGGAAAAAATTGCTTATACTATTTCGTAATAGACATAATTTAACCCTTTCAGTAAAAAAAAAAAAAACTGAGATTATTTCCCATGTTCATGAAATTTCATAGGGTGAGAGGGGAGTCCTGATCTTCTAAAGCAACTCAAATTTTGAATTTGGATCCAGCCTTGATTTGCAATGAAACGAGAAAAAAATTGGTTCCTCTTTCTAGCCTTTGAAATCCAATTGTTGTTTGTAATGTCCAGAGACAACTTTTTTTTTTCTTGTGATTGCACAAATCTATATGAAACTACAATTTTGATGAAGTATTGTCATTTGATTTTTATTGGAAAATTTTCAGTTATGTAGAGGATACAAGTTCGTTTAGTCTCTCTCACGCTGGAAGATTAACAGGTATTGGTACACTGCCTAATATTGTAACAATTAATGGTCATTTTTTTGTTCTTGTTGTTTCTTTTTTTCTTTTGTTGATTGTAGGAACAAGTGAAGCTTTAGTGTTAAAACTTTGTGTTAACTTGAAAGAGCCCTTGATTTGGTTGTACGCTACAAGCTCAGTGTTTTAATTAATTATTGTATGAATTATTCTAATATTGGTACTGGTAATAGTATCAGTGTTTAACTCAGCTAGAATTATAGTTAGATTTTACAAAATAGTTAAAATTTACAAAATTTGAAAATTAATTGGGGTCTTAATTTTTTTTTTGCTGAGAATTAATTAGGGTCTTAATTCTGATACATATTTGTATACATATTATCATACTATTAGTCCTGTATCTTTTATATGAAGATTAAAAAAACAAATTATTGATGTCTCCGTAGTATTTATTAAAGCGGACTTGCACAGACATTAAAATGAAGTGTACGAATTTTAAAACTGATCGGATGGTTTTGAAGTCCATCGAATCTAGTCTGCATGCTCTACTCTATTTGTATATTGTATGATGAAATGACGAGAGAGAGCGATGGAAAAAAAAATATGATATTATGTGGTGGATCCATAACTAAGATATTGACATGTTGGTATGATAGGAAAAATTGATAAACTTTTGTTCCGTTAGGATGTGAGCATAAATTTGTGATGAATGATTATTTATTAGATTTGAAACTGATTACAGTAACTTTTGTTACAAAAATGTGGCACTCAACAAAATTGCGATCTCTTTTTTTTTTAAAAACTTTCGCAAAAGCTGCAAAGTCGTGAGAGAGAATCGAACTCTTGACATTTGGATACAACAATCCTAAAACTTTTTCCTAACTAACTGTACTACCTCCCCTTTAACAAAATTGCGATCTCGTGTAAATATTTTCTGAACAAAGCTTGCTACTTTCTAAGTGCTGTCAATAATTTCATGTTTTTTTTTAATGATACGCCGATTTATAACAATTATTTCCCAAAATGAAAATAAACTTTAACAAATGATGAAAACTCATTACAGTAACATTTCACTAATTAACTATTTAAACCAAAGTTATCAATTTAAAAATATTACAAGCATTCATCGACAAGAGAGATGAATGCAATCTCTTACATTCTCATACATTTGTACATATGATTATTATCTTGTATTAAAGTTTCATAAAAAAAAAAAAAAAAAAAAAAACCTTCAAGCCCTCTATTTTAAAATATAATATTTGCATGAAAAATCTCATTTTCCTCGTAGGTCCTTGAGCTCAGCCAAGAGAGATGGGAACTTTTGCATCAGCTGAATATATTCTTCATCTAGAACTAGCGAAACCAAATTATCTTTATCAACAACCAACTGGAGACAGTGCTTTTTGAGCTTGCTACAGTTGTGTTTTTCGGCAAAATTCAGAGTAGAAAGAACTGTGTCCAAAGAGATACTTTGAATTAATTGATACTCGCATATAGCTTTAAGCTTCTCTATCGCATAAAAATCAGCTGCTTCTAGCAAATGCTGAAGAAAGATAGTAGATGACATCGGCTCTTCACAATCAACGGGTTTTTTGATACCCGAAAACGAACCATTGTACATAAAATCAAGCATTGCCTTGAAAACTGAAGGCATCATCTCATTTATCGGTACACGATCAATATTAGATTCTGCCATCGGGCCAAAAAAATTTGCTTCCCATACTGGTGAATGAGCAGCCATGATTAATCTGTGCGCATCAAAAATCTCTCCGTTAACATTGAAAGATACATCGGTACATTTATTCTCCTCTCTAAACTTTAATTTGAAGACCCTTACGCAGAAAGCCAGTGGAACAATTATTCCAATGTGCTAGTATAGATGATTCATCTTTCAATGTAACTTTAACATTGAGTACAAAATAACCATCTTTGACGTATGTTTCCTCCAATTTGGCCCTTTCAAAAAATTCCACAGAACCCCATGAGAATTGACGCGTCGTAAATGCTCTTCGTACTGACTTTTGAGAAGCGTATGGGGGAACATTTCCATGCACGTCCAACAGAGTAAATTCAACTGTTGCTCTAACATCGACGTATACTTCTTGAAGCTCTAGACAGACAGAAATATATTTGCCCGTATCGCCTTGAGGGCAGTACCTAATTCTCCAATCATGTTGACCAACTCGGAATTTTGGTAAGTTGATACTCTGACCAATGCCCATGTCTTTAGTTTTTGCGTAGTTGATTTTGAACTTGTAGCACCCGGTAGCTTTCACGATGTTGGAATAATCGGCCATGACTTGAAAACAAAAAGGAATTAGTGAGATCTTAATTAGTAGCATAAAAAGATCACAAAATGTTACAAATATGTATCACAAATATTCTGCAATGTTTATAATATAAACTATTTTAATTTTATTTCTTGCATACATTGAAATTTAATCACGGTATGCATGAGGGAGAGGAAATTTGGTTCCAGATGGCATTTTCTGATCGCAAATTAAGTTTTCACACTTCTTCATTATGATATAAGAAAATGAACGTTCATTTATGTTTCTTGCAAACTTTCAATTTTAATCATATTAAAATGTCAAATTAGTTTAAATTTATGAACCTTGAAAATTACATATATATTTTTTTTTCATATTGAAATGTGCTTAGACACCAAAATTTACATTTTTTAATTTTTTTACTATTTATTAAATATTTTACAAAATCGTTGTTTTTAGACCATTGAATTTTTGTACCCATCTTAATAAATAGTAAAAAAATTCAAAAAAATGTAAAATTTAATCTGCAAGCACATTTTAATATATCCTACATGTTGAACGGTTTGGATCGACTGTTTAAACTTTAAAAATATAGGATGTAACTCGGTGTCACCAAAAATGGTGTAATTGGATCCCTCCTCTATATATGTATATGTATATGTATATGTATATGTTATCCTATACTTAATACATAGTTAATACTATGCCCTTGTTCAAAAATTTTAGAGTCCCTATAATTACGAAATTACTAATAAGGAATATGATAACAATCACAATTCACAAGAGTTATTAGAGGCGCTAGCTGGATTAATGCATAATTGAATAAATTACTTGGTGCACAGAAGGGCTTCAATCCAAGAAAACAGCTAATTGAAGGCCCATTATGAACACCATAAGCACCGAAATGCAATGATCAATATGAATTTCTGATAACTCCCCAGGAATCCACAATACTCACGGAGGAACTCAAAATGTAAATTTAGACCGGGCCACAATATGTGACATTCAGTGACCAATAAAAAGATGTATAACACAGAGAGGATTTCTTTGCCGAAATTTTTATTAATTTTAACAAAAATTAACATTTTGCACCTAAATTCAGAAAATTCAAAATTTGTTCAATTCGGAGAATAATAATTTTTGATAATTCTCCGGATTCAGATTTTCTTTCCGGAAAATTATTCCCTGAATCCAGAGACACCTCGGTTAACGCGGATCCGGATAATAATTCTCCATATTTGAATTTCCGGAGAATAATTTTCTAGATTTGTGTTTTTTTATATTTTTTTACTTAAAAAATAAAATGTTATGATTTATTTATTTGTATTAAAATATCAGAAATATCTTCTATATTTCTTTAAAAATAGATAGAATACTATATAATTGAATGTATTAGAAAGACTTCATTAAATAATCTGAATCAATATTTTTCAGATCAGATTTTTTATGTATGTACGGAAAAAAAAAATAATGTGTGCTATTGGATAAAAATAAAAATATTTTGAATTTGAGTCATTAATTCCGGTTTAAAAATCACTTCTAAGTAAATACAAAAAATATTGTGTTCCTTCTATTTTCGAAAAAATTAGAATTTTCTCTGACAAAATTAAGACGAAATGATTTCTCATCAAAAAAATATTTCAAATGGATGTAATTTCTTAGAATTTAAATGTACTAGAAGGGCATCAATATCTTCTTTATTTACAGAGAAATGACTTTTGAACTGGAATCAATAACTCATATCCAGAATATTTTTATTTTTTCTAATAATATTCAAAAAATATTTTTATTTTTCTTACGGCCGTAAAAAATCCGACCTGAAAAATATTGATCTAAGTTATTAGTTGCAATGTTTCTGATAAATTAAATTATATAGTATTTTATCTATTTTTAATGAAATATAAAAATTATTTCTAATATTTTAATAAAAAATAAATAAATCATAATATTTTCTATTTTAATTAAAAAGCACAAATCTAGATAATTATTGTCTGGAAATCTAAATCTCTTCTGGAAAATAATTTTTCAGAAAGAAGACTTGAATTTAGAAAATTATTCTCTAAATTGGACAGATTTCGAATTTTTCTTAATTTGAGTGTAGAATGTTAAATTTTATCCCATCTTATTTTTCTTCAATATATAACTTTTACCCCTTCAACGGTAGTAACTAGTAAGGAGTATATAATGAAGATGGGATGGCTCCAACGGTAGTAACTAGTAAGGCGTAGGTTTGACGAAATGAACCTCGGATTCAGAGAATCGAGAGCTAAAACATCTAAACAAGGAACGGAATTATTACTCGGATTCTCCCTTTAACACTTTTGCTATCCAACTGCAGTCCATCTGTCCATGTCACCTCAGGCGGCGGATTCAGCTCAGCTAAGCTTCTAATTCTTACCGTCTGCATTAACTCAAAAATCATCTCAGCCGTCTGATTTTAAACGGACCCAATCCAGCATCCGTCTACAACGCAGAGATCTTTAATATTAGCGCGGATTTAGTTCGCACGACTCTTAAAGCATATCGGTCAGTCCAGATGAATTACCTCAGAAGATTCTTGTTGAGTTAATGCAGAGGATACGACTACGTGCAAGTGTGTAGTACCGAGGAGTGACGAGTGTGCTGACTAGGCAGACGCAGAGACTAATAATGCTTCCCTAGTGGGAACTCTCCTGGCGAATCTGCTACTTTCTCATTCCCCACCAATCAAGTAACATAAAATCTTCTTTCCCGTCTTCCCAAATCAACCCACCAATTCTACCAATTCCCTCTCTGTTGTTTACATCCTTCCTATGGAAGAAACAGAAGAAAAGGTAGAACCAGCAATAACACGCAACAGATTTGATGAAATCCTGACCCTTTTTGATCTCTACTGGTTCCACCACCTTATTCTCTCGTACTCCCCTCTTCCAACTCCAGTACCACCACCCGCTTTGTCAGGGCCGCACGCAGAACCACTTTCGCTACCGATGTCACAACCAATCGGCCACCGCCGCACTCGGAGCAATGAATCCATTTCCACCTTCTTTCCCCGTCCAGTTAAACCGCCACGCCTCCAGACAATCCCCTCTGGAAAGATATCACTAAATCCAATTCAATCAAGCCAATTACATGTAGACGACATGGATGCCATAGAGAGAAAGAGTCGACAGATGAAAAACCGACTGAGCAGGAGCATGTCAGAGCTGGAATTGGAGGAGTTGAAGGGACTAATGGACCTCGGGTTCAAATTCTCTGACACTGAATTGGAGAGAGATCCAAAAATAGCAGATATTGTGCCAGGGCTGAGAAAGAGGAGAAGCGAGGGGGATGTGAAGGTGACGAGGCGGCCCTACTTGTCAGAGGCATGGCGTTTCATAGATGAAGAGGAGAAGAAGAGGGTGCTGAGAGACTGGAGCGTTTTGACAAATGGAGATGAAAGACATGTCAAGGAGCAGCTTCGGCGGTGGGCCCATGTGGTCGCATCGACCGTTCGATCGGAGAGGAATTGACGATAGATATTTGCTTTGGCGCGCCACAGCGCCAAGAAAAACTAAAATATTATTTTGTACTAGCGAGAAATTATTGGAAACTTTTTTATTCCTGTGAAAGTGTGGAATGAGTTGAGATTTTTTTTTTCTTTATTAGTTATACTATACTTTGTGCTTCTTTCAAAATTTTAATGGAAGCATACATGCTTGCGCGGAGCAGAGTTTTTTTTAGATTTATTTGAGTAAAAGTTGGTAGAGTAGCTTAAATATATGAAAAATGGTATAATCAAACATGTAAATAGTGAGTATTCATTGAGTATTTTAATGAGTATTATTTAGGGGTGGATAATATATGATCCGTATTCGAAAAATTAAATGTGGATATCTGATCGATATTTGAATATTCGTGCGGATAAGAATATTGATATAGTTTTACATTTTAATTATTTGTATTGAAACCTCCTGTGTCTAATAAAGCAAATAAGAACTAGATTCTTATTTTTTTCTCAAAAAAAAAGTATTCATATTCGAATAGTAGATATATACCTGGGGGTGAAAACATAGCGGATACCAAGCGAATAGTAGTAAAATTATATCAATATCTCTTTTTTCATTTTTAGATACGGAGCAATCAGTCATATCAGATGGATACGGATAAATACATGAATCAAATCGGATATTTATTAAAATAATATAAAAATATTGAAAAATATTAAAGTTCATAATATTTATCTAATTATGATGATGAATAACATAAAATTTTCATAATATATATTAAAATATATGGTATACATCTACTATTCGGATACAGATAATTGAAACATAAAACAATATCAATATCCTTATCCACACGGAATTTTGGATTTCGATATCCACATCTAAGTTTTTGAATACGAATCGGATATTATCCATACCATTTTCACCCCTATATATACCATATATTTTAATATATATATATAGAGAGAGAGAGGTTGGCTAATATCAAATCAATTGTTCCTGAGATCCCGTGCAACCAAGTGATTTTTCAATTTTCAAAATCCAAAACTTCGATCCAAACGTTAGATGTGTTCCCCATATTAAAATGTGCCTGGAGACCAAATTTTATATTTTTTAGAATTTTTTTACTATTTATTAAGTCACTTTGAAAATCGCTAATCCAACAGTGGCTTAACCAAATAGTAAAAACAAAAGCCACCGTTGGATCAACGATTTTCAAAGTGACTTAATAAATAGTAAAAAAATTCCAAAAAATGTAAAATTTAGTCTCCAAGCACATTTTAATATAGAGAACACATCTAACGGTTTGGATCGACGTTTTGGACTTTGAAAATTGAAAAACCACTTGGTTGCACGAGATCTCAGGAACAACTGATTTGATATTAGCCAACCTCTATATATATATATATATATATATATATATATATATATATATATATTATAAAAAAATTATGTTATTCACCATTATAATTATAATTAGATAAATATTATGAACTTTAGTATTTTTTTTAATAATTTTATATTATTTTAATATATATCCGATCCGATCTGGACGCGTATCTGTATTTGTCTAATATCCATTCCGTTTTCACCCCTAGTATTATTTGAGTAAACTTGAATTCAGATGAAAATATTCAATCGGCGATAAAAAAAAATATATATATATATATTAGTTACCATTTAATGATATGTATATATTTAAAAATTTGTGCCGTCCAAACTAAAAAAATATTAACAATGAATCATATTTTCTTTAATTATTTAAAATAAAAAAAGAGATAATTTGAAACTAGTTGAGGTAGTTCAAAATCCAGCAAACGAGCCTAAAAACATATTGGGGAACTGCGAAGCGAATTTTAATATTAAAATGGAGCATAATATTATAATTTATTTTAGATTACAACTATGCTTTTGTTCTTTCTGCAAAACCCCATTGGCGAAATTAAAGGAATTAATTAATTTTTTCTTAACCCGTCTCGACACAACAAAACACTTTTCTCCCGTTTTATTGGGTGGCTTCATTGTTTTTATTTTCCTTTTTCTTAATTATTTTGATGAAGGGGAATGATAAGGATTAGCACTACATATGCAGCTCTAGTTTATTAGCAAATCAACGCATTATATTTCTAATTGGTAGGGACATGAACGACACCTTTTCTTTCTAATAACAACATTAAACCATTATATTTCTAATTATGAGACAACTCGTAACTAAAAAAGTAATCGGTGAGTCATTCACGCACGTACCTTTAATTAGTACTTATATAATATAATATTGAGTAATGATGGATCAAAACATATAATTAATGTCCTTGTTAGATATTAATTCTCTCTGAGTATATATAATATAGAGGTGGGCACTGAGCAGGTGGCAACTGGACAAGTTAATTGGACAGTTTCATATTTAATTTGTACTAGTTTGATTTTGAATGATTAATGGGACATCAAATTTATTGGTCAAGGCCAGTTCTGATTTTGGTTGTCTAATTTGAAATAGTTTCTGATTATACAACTTTTATGTCATTTTATGGCACCGAAAATGGGACACCGCTTGGGCAGCAGGCTTCTGGGCCTTTGTGGCAAGAGAAAAACACACTATTTTCTCACACTACTAGAATTCGCACTTTTTCCGTTGGTTAAATTATGGCTTTTTCCAACGGCGTACCCTTGGAACAAGCTCTGAAATCGTCATTTCTGTGGGTCACCCTCAGAAATACTACCGTCAGTAATAGTCTCGATGGAAATACCAGTTTCCCTGACTTTTTCCATCGGCTACCCTTGGAAAAACTATTTTCTGACTTTTTCTGTGAGCTTACCCTCAGAAGTACTACCGTCAGAAATACTTTGACATCCAGTCCATGAGCTCATTATTTCCAAGGGCAAAGTGTGGGTCCCACTGTATTATTTCTGAGGGTAGCACATGTGGGTCCCAACAGGTTATTTCCAAGGTAGGATATGTGGGACCCATCGTGTTATTTCCAAGGGCAACGTGTGTGGGTCCCACAATAGTATTTCCAAGGGCAACGTCTATGGCCCACCATAGTATTTCCAAGGACATCATGTGTGGGTCCCACCGTAGCATTTCCAAGGGCTGCGTGTGCATTTCCAAAAGCAAATTGTATTCGTTTTTCCGTGAATATACCCACGGAAATAACTTGAATGACATTATACATGTAAGCTCTCATCTACAATCCTCCCTGTACCAATCAGGTACAATCCTCTCTGTACCAACTAGGTACTATATTACATTCCCCACTAATACCCATTGAAACATATAAACAGAAACACATTTATAATAAGATATAAGAAAAACATTTAATAAGCATTAACATAACATATATAGTATTCATACATCGAAAAGAATGCACTTGCATTTCCAACTATACCAAAATATGCACACTAGTTAACCAAAATATACCATATTGTAGTTGTAAGCTAGAGAGGCTGGTTCTCGTTGAAGCTAGATTACATTGTATCAAAATGCCAAAAGACATTACAACAGAAGTACTAAAAGAAAACTTCGATATATACCCTCATTCAAGACGACTAACAAAATAATAATTAGAATTGACTACATTTGCAAAAATGATTTTACAAGAATGATGTAGTTGCTCTTCCTTTTATCTTGCTATGTTGTTCTTGTTGCTGTAAAAAATGAGAAAATAAGTTAGTTTGTTTTGAGTTGGTACAAGAAGAATTGTAGAATAAGGACATATCTTTACTTATAATCAACATATTTTTTTTTTAAGATACCATATCACTAATTATAAGAAAATAAGAGGCAGGGAAACTCACCATACATCAGGACACATATTTTCCCACTTACAAGCTAGCAATTGTCCAGTGCACGCTATGTCAATTTGGATTTCTTTTGCTATCATTAGTATGTTGTATTTGGTGCACAGAGATCTCATGGCTTTCAGTTAAACATCAGGTGGAATTATTACCTGCAAAAGCTCAGAGTTTAAAAAAGATTAATACATATGACGCTACATGACTATACACACATAACAAAGTGTTACTTGAAAAGGACAGTGAATCACTAGAGAGAAAGAGAAAGAATAGTCAAACAATCAATTTAAACTTTAAAATGAGAGATTGAAACAATTTTAATCAGCATCATCTTAATACTTAAATTGTATAATCGTAAGTTTTAGTGGCAACCTAAACCTTAAATTGGGAAACAATAGAGAGAAAGAGAAAGAAAATTAAGGAATTGAACAAACCATTTAGCATTAAATAGTTGATACAAATGAAGGACAGAGTGACTGCTGGCTCCTTTGTTCCTGCTGTACCATCAATTTAAAAAGCTGGAAAATGTTGAAATAATACTAAAGAATTATATGAACTCGCCAATTTGTGACAGTAAAGCAAGGAATTTACTGCAAGTAATATCCATCTTCGAGTCATGCCGACAGATGAACAAGAGGGTAAGACTTACTTTTCAAATGCTCTGCAATATGAGGAATGGTTTTAATCACCTGATGAAAAATGAAAAAAAGGTCAGATGAACTATTTTAGTAAACTCAGTTCGTAAATTCTTTAATTGAGGACGTATACTAGCACTGCAGCACATGCACATATCAAACCCTAAATTAGATTTTCCTTTGCTTTATTAGATCCAAAGTATACATTTCCAACCCAGATTATGTACATCTTGGATATTTGCATATACTATGTGCTAATTTGTGCTCAATTTGATGCTAAATTGAATCTCTCAATTATATAAAATGCTATACTGTATTATACGAATGCCGTATCTACAAATCTTCAAAGAGAGGTTGATCTCCACATTCAATTCAAAATTGGTTTCCAGTAATGAATAAGAATTGCATTAAATAATAAATTATCAAAAACCAAAAGAGAATCAAAGAGATTATGCCTCGGCTCTGGAACCCTAGTTCTGAACACTAGCACGGCACTGGAACCCTAGCTATCTCGGCAGACGACTTCCAATCGACGGAGCTACACCTCAGCGCTGGAACCCTAGTTTCAAAGCATGTCCAGCGCTGGATTTCGATAGGAACTGTTGAAATATGAAAGGGGATCGGTGATGTGAGAGTTCCACTTCCGTCTATCAAATTTGTCTATCTAAATATTTTATTATTAATTGTAACAAACGGTGGATTTGAGGAACAAATCAACGAAATCAACAAAAATAACTCAAATAAAGGACAAATTAGCGAAATTGAAAAGTTTTTATTGGGAATTACCAAATGAGTTCCAATTTGATGAACTTTTGAAAGATATCTTCCGATTTGCTTTCAATCCGTCTATGAGAAGTGCTACCAGATAGACAAAGAGGGCCCTTGATCGGTGTGCATTGTGATTTTTTGAGCGAGAGTTGGGATATTAGAGGAGGCTGAAATTGAGGTCATAGTGGGAGGGAGATTTTGGCGGCCATCGAAAATTTTTGGAATGAGATTGGGGGGAAGCTGGAGACATTGGGGCGAAATTTTGTAATTCGTATCCGCTGCAAACACAACAAGTTTTCAAATTCGCGTCCACTGCAACGACGGATCGTTTGTTAAAAGATTTGAACTGTTTTTTCAGATCCGCACTAATATTGAAGGACCTAATGCGTATTTTGGCGGAGACCCGGCTTGCTCAGATCATCATCAAACGGCGGAGACGCAATATACTTATCCCTGCCTATTCTCAGTAAATGTAGAAGATGCATGCGCCAAAATTTCGAGTGCCTATCCTCTGAGATATCTCAATTTTTGCATGACCGACGTGTACGGTGCCTATTTGGGGATAGTTCATGGGGATAGTATTATTTGTGCTTTGAGATTCATGCAGACCATACTTGAACGGTTGAGATTTTCCAAAAAAACACTCAAAGTTTGAGATACTCAGAGAATGCGAATTCTTGCATTTGGGGGGAAAGCAAAGTTTTTAGGGTTAATATAACAGAGCAGTTTAATATTGTGACAGATTTAATATTGTATGTATTTTAATAATGAAAATTGTGATAGATTTAAAATTGTGTGTATTTTAATAATTTATAAAATTATTTATTTTAACATATTAGAATACTTAATGCTATTTTTTACAAATGGTAATTTAGTAAATTATACGATTAGTGAAATAATTTAAACAGATAATTTAAACCAAAATTTTCTGCAAATGATATTAGATTTAATTAACGCGATAATGAATGAAAAAACATGTTTTTGAATTACTAAATTTTTCAGAAAAAAAAATATATAGACATCATAACATAAATGTTGTATCAATAGCTCATTGCTTCAATGTTGACCATAGCACATGAACTCTTGAAGTGTGACATAATGAAGACTCACCCGTATACAGAGTTTGATGGTCGATCGAAACCGTTAAATTTGAGGAATTTCACATTATAATTCTTATATTGAAATTTGAACAAATTTTACGGTCGTTAACCCATCCATCAAGGTCACGTAATATACATACATCGTATGGCTACAAACTCTTCGCGTTGGATCGATGCCTCGGCATATGAAAAATGCATTTTTTTTTTTTTTTGTCTGGTTATGTTCAATGTTTGCCCTTGATCATTTTAAAACTAATTTGCAATAATTTCATCACGGATCAACCGTTGATCGTTCACGTCAAAATGAACGGTCCGCAATTATTCGCACAATTTTGTAAAGCAATTAATGTTGCAATTACATGGAGCTAACCATGTCAAACATTACTTGTTCACATGGTATGTAAATGTTTAAGAAAATATAATTTAGGAAATTTATTCCTATTATTTGCGGTAAAAAATTCATCTAATTTCATGAATTAAATATGTGAATCGTCTGATAGGGAATGAAGAGTTACGATTCACCAATGGATGTGTCCATTAATATAATATTCCCTGGAGGTTCTTCTCTCTGAGGTAACATAATATTTATGATTATATCCGACCATACTGCAATCATGAGATTCATTAATAATCGTGTGCACTCTAATCTTACAGGTCCGATCTAACCAATTCTATAACGTTACCTCAGAGAATGTTAGATATTTGGTAGGTGCAAAGTAAATGCAATACAGATAGAAGATTGTAACTCTCGGACTTAGGCGAATTTTCAAAAAACCCTGGCCGACCAAACCCTCTCTGTGTAATAGCTTGCCCCCCTAAACATCTCTTCCTTGGAAGCACGGCAATCGTCACCACCCCACCTCCTCTCCTCTGAACCAGATCCAACTACTCTAAACCCTCACCACTCAATCACGGCACTGACCAAACCCTCTCTGTGTAATAGCTCTCCTTTTTTGCGAAGCAATAGAAAAGTTTTATTTCATTCCAGTCTTATACATCCTGGCTTATAGTTTGTAAGAATTTTTGTTATGTTACCTTCACGTGTAAACTAAATTCTGTTCCCTTACCTTATCTATAGCCTTTTACCAGTTAATTTTTTTTTGTATGTTGGAGTGGAGAATTGCAACAAAATCATAGTGACCTGATGATAAATATGTGGAAGTTCGGTGACTTAAGGCCATAAAATTAGAGTCGAGCCACTAATACATCCCATAAGGTCACTAAGATCTAATTTTAGTGATCTCCAAATGAAGTTTTACCAACTTGCAATGCCGTGTTTCATGATTGTATAACTTAACAAATGCATAGTTCTTTAGGATATTTTGCCAAACAGTTCATGTGCAAAATGTGCAAATAGCACAAACAGTGCACTAGACAATTTTTTTTAACTATTTATTATTTTTCATCTTAGGTTCAGTGACAAAGATGAGTATGTTGAGGTTACGCTTGATCTTCATGATGACAATGTGGCCATCCATGGAGTGGAACATGCTCTTTCCTCTCCCTCCATGTCTCTCTCTCAAGCCGCACGAAGAATTTTCCTTGCCGCTGCTGACGCTGATATTGAGTAGTCTTTTGTTGAAGTTCACATAAAACAAGGGATATCAATATATGATCTTGAGAATACAAATACATAATTTTCAACCATTTATCTCATACCAATATTGGCATGACCCTCAAGCAGGCTGGAATTACGTTTGGTATTTGTTATTTGCAATTATTTTGTTTTCTCATTGTGTGCCTAATTGTTGCATTTGTATGTTTCTATGTGAGGCTTGATTACAAAATAAATCATGAATTCAATTATCTTACTCAAACTTAACCAAATTTCATTTAATTTGTTCACCAATATCAGCACCCTATATACGTCATTGATCTGTTTGTTCCAGTAAACAATACAACTAAATTTTTTTGTTGCATTTCTTCACTTGAAATAGATTGCTCGGACTTTCTGTTTTAGTAGTACCTGTTGACCAGTACTGGAATATGAAAAGGGTAGTAGAATTTGATGACCAACATTGGTTGATATCTGAAAAATTCAATTAGAATTCTTTCGTTTTAATTCTTCAGTTAGACCTACAAATTTTCTTATAGAGTTCAATTTTCTAACAACCAATTTTCTTTTCTTCTTTATTTTCCTTACCTTTTGTGTGTGCTTGAGGTTGAAAGAATAATATCTCCTTCAACTCAAGAGCAGCTGCTGATTTGGAGTGGTTCTTTTTGTTGCAGTAGAGGAGAAAGAGTTCCTGAACCTTGTCAAACTTAATGTAATAACCTTTACAGAAGCTTTCTCATGTCTGAAGTAGTATATATGTTTGATATATATTGGATGATTATTATGTTGTTTAATTTTTCTAGTGCTCAGCTATTTTATAATTGAGTATATAATTGTTGCTTTCTCATGTTTGGAGTAGTATATATGTTGATATAAATTGGATGAATATTTTGTTATTTAGTTTTTTAGTGCTTGGCTCTTTTATAATTGAGAGTATAGTTATGCACATAGTTAGAAAATATGTTGTTGAGAAAATTTTGCATGCATAGATGTTGCATGTGAATTATTGTTGCTTTATAATACCTCCATTTATTTGGTAAGGACCTAAATTTTATGTTTTCAATTGTATGCTATTTCATTTTAAACATCTCAATTAAATACTGGTTGTTTGCTGTTGTGATTTTCTTTTGTTGAACATTTAAAGGGGCATCTTAAATAAACAAAAACAATTCTGTTTCCAATAGTGATGATATTAATAGTGATGATATTACTAAATCACTATCTTAAGTAAGTGTTTTACTTATTAATTAGGATGTGTTACATAATTTTTTTTTTTTAGTAATTACTATCTATTATTCTTGGATGATATTCTATGTTAATTGAATGTTCAATATTCAAAGGGAGATCTCAATAAATAGAGATGTTTCCTGTCTCCAGGAGCTAAACATTTCCAACGGTAGACTCACGGAAATAGTTACTATAACTATAGAATAATATTAACTGTATCAACGAAACATTTCTAAGGGCATATAGCCAAGTATTTCCGTGAGCCTTCCTTATAAAATAATATAAACATAATAACCAAAACATTTCCAAGGGTAGCTCATGGAAATGATATGTGTTACAGCTTTCAAAACATTTCCAAGGGCATGGGGTCAATTATTTCCATGAACTATCAATAAAAAAATAGTATTTGGTTTGTTTGGCAGGTCATGGGTCATCCAGAAGTATTTCCAAGGGCAAAAAGGTGACATTTCCAAGGGCAGACAGCAGGGATTTCCATGCGCAACAATTTCCGTCGGCCTACCGTTGGAATTGTTCAAGTGTGTCAGAAAACACCATTCTATTTCTGAGGGCCTCTTCTGCCCTTGGAAAAAGCTAATCCTGCGCATGGAAAAAGTGCGGATTCTAGTAGTGACAGGAGGATATTTAGTCAAGAATCTAAACCGGCCCTCATGCAGTCATGCTATATAGCTAGGGCCGTAAATGAGCTGGCTCGGACCGAATTGTTAGTGAGCCAGCTCGCGAGCTAAAATTTCAGCTCAAATTCGTGACGAGCCAGCTCGCGAGCCACAAGCTGGCTCACTGGGTTTGGTTGGACCTTGTTTTAAGAAGAAAATAAATTTAACAAACTTTTTTGAACCGAGCTGCACCAAGCTTGACAGTATAAAATACACTCAAATTCATACAAATTCACAAATTGATGCCTAGCCGAGCTAGCCCGTGATCTGGCGAGCGAGCTAGGCCTTAGCTCAGCTCGTTAATTTTAGCCCGAGCTCTTAGCGAGCCAGCTCATTAACAGCTCGGTCCACTATCGAACGAGCTGTTACCGATCAAGCCAGATGTGAGTCACGAGCGAGCCACGAGTTACGAGCTTTTTTAACAGCCCTAATATAGCTAAGGAAACCACGGTGAAGGTGCAGCGTTGGGGCCGTCACTGCTGAAGCTTAAGCTACAATCTATCCCTCCGCGCTAAGACAGGAGATAGATACTGGGAGGCCACTGCGGCCTTGTAAATATTATCTCTCTTCAATTGTAATAGCTAATGAGGGGCCTTGGGCCATGTAAATTTTTTTTTTATAATCAATAAAAAAATTGTAAGATGGCTGGTTGCCACCTTATCCTAAAAAAAAAAAAAAAACTTTTATGTCATTTTCGGTGCCATGAAGAATGCTAATTCTGGTTGTGGCCTTCATCTAACTCAAATCACTTATAACTGCACTAATTAAGTTGGTTTTTCGGTTCGATCGCTCTGAAAATGAGACAATTTGTACCTTTTTTTTCTTTTTTTCTTTTTTTTTTTTGCATTTTGGCAAAAGTTTGGAGAATTTTGGTGTTGATATATAGAATTGTCAGTGTATTATATTTGAATTTAAATGTAAAAAAATTTCTCCGTCAACTTGGTGGATGTCGGTTTTGATTCGAAATAATTTTTGTATTCAATGTTCAAAATGACAAAATGCTTGTTTGACATGGAGAAATGTGTCACGCATAATGGAACTCCAAACTAAACTAACCTGCATGACCATGCATGACACGGAAAAATGAACGTTTGTAAAACTATAGCGACTTCATGATCATATAATATAAAAGTATTTTAATATAGTATTCAGACATAAATAAATTATTTAAAAATTGATAGAATGAGGTAAACAAAATGGCGAGCACGACAACTAGATCACAATCATAATTACTTATCACTACTATATATCTAATATAAAAAAATACTTATCATTACTATATAATTATGTATCTAGACAAAAACTATATTTTTATTTAAAATGTTAGAGGGTTTTCATAATGAATAATAATCACAAATACTGAAATACATATTTTACTATTGAAAGGGTTTAATTTTTTTAATTGAATTCATAATGAATTGAGACAAATCATCTTCCAACATCATCTTCCATAAATAAGTAATTTATCAGATATGATTCTGGGATCCACGTGAATTAGTAACCGACCTCCCTAAAATTCCAGATTATATATGCACATGAGTATTTATGTGCTGTGCTGTGCATGCATGCTAGGTCCGCACAATTAAGGCCCGGGGCCCGACGGCATTAATGCAAATCATGCCATCTCTGGATCAAAAAAATCCTAATCCAAACTCTAAGGGGGTACGCAAGGACCACCCAGCACTATTAAGTACAAAAATTGTAAAAATGAGGGGCATGGCAGGTATCAATTCTGGTTCCTCTATCTAGGGCTGTAAATGAGCTGGCTCGGGTCGAGCTGGGCCTTAGCCAGCTCGTTAATTCTGGACCGAGCTATTACTGAGCGAGCTGGACCCAGGACTTTCGAGCTAATATCTCAGCTCAAACTTGTGACGAGCCAGCTCGCGAGCTGACGAGCTGGCTCACTGATTTGGTTGGAGCTTGTTTTAAGGAGAAAATAAATTTTACAAACTTTTTTTGACTGAGTTAGACCGAGCTAGACCAAGCTTGACAGTATAAAATACACAAATTCATACAAATTCACAAATTGATGCCCAGCCGAGCTAGGCTCCAGCTCAAACTCGTTAATTTTGACCCGAACTGTTAGCGATCCAGTTCATTAACAGCTCGGTTCACTATCGAACGAACTATTACCGATCAAGCCAGATGTGAGCCACGAACTACGAGCTTTTTTGACAGCCCTACCTCTACCCACATCTCCAACTGAAGAAAGGGAGACAGAGGCGGCAAAAAATAATCGCAAATGGAGATTGTGAGTGGAGTCGTGAGACAGAGGAGAGAAGGTCGGGTGGGTGCGTGTCAAAATACCTATTGAAAATATAGGAACTATGAATATATTTTAAAAAAAAATATCCCAAATATTTTGTATTCATCCAGACTTAACAATAATTTAAATTGTAATGTGATTTAAATATTTGTATCAAGGATTTAAATTGTAATGTGATTTTCTGATCTGAAACTGTGATCTTTCAGGACAAAACAACACAGATGATTATTGATGAAGGCAAATTAGAAAATAGGCCTTACATTTTAAAATTTTCAAATAAAGCTTTTCTTGTTAATAATGTATAACAAAATAAACTGCGGCATTGGAGGATTGGGCATTCATGAGATAAAGTTTAAATGAGTTATTTTCTTTTTCTAATTCAGATTCAAGTTATTGTGATATTTGCTGCTTTGCAAATAAACTAGGCAGCCATTTTCATTATCTAATAGTAAAATCTAAAAATTATTTGAGTTAGTACACACTGATGTTTGGGGACTCGCCTCTGTAGATTCATATAATGGCTTTAGATATTTTGTCCCATTTATTGATAATTTTTCACATACCACTTATCTCCTTAAATTAAAAAATGATTTTTTTTTTAAGTTTCAAGAATTTACAAATCTTGATGAAAATCAATACGAAACCAAAGTAAAAGTGTTTAAATCTAATAATGACATTGAATATATTAATAGAATTTTTTTTAGATTTTTTAAAACAAAAGGGAATTTTACATACAACAACGTGTATAAATTAGTGTTGTAAAAAATGGGTTTAATGGCTGATTCATTAACATCGGCCAAACTGTTATGAATACACTTAACAGAGGCATGTTTGCAGACGAAAACGATTAATCGACTATTTTTCTGAATTTTTCCATTTAATCTCGTTTATTTCCGTTTATTTCCATTTATTTCTGTTTATTCCACTGAATGTTTATTTTCGCATTTTTTTTTGTGATAGTGTATGATAATAAGTTTTATAAATCCAGTATTGTTGTTTCATTTGTACTTGGATATACATCTGATATTTTTAATATTTGTTTTTTTTTTCTTACTTACTTTTAAATTGATTAATTCTTCTATTATTTAAATACCATATATTTTCCTTACTTATGATGCAATTATTTCAATTAGTATACATATTCCTATATAAAATTGAGTTGTTATCATAAACTAAATTTAGTGATTTTATATTGGTATGTTTTCATTTCTTTCAAATAATATGCTAGTATTTAAAAAAACTTAATTCTTTAATTTATTTTTATTAAATAAATGTGTTACCTACCCATATAAAGTGCTTATGTGTTGTTATTAAGAAGAAACAAGCATAGTGTCATGTTATAATAGTAGAACCAAGTTAAATTAAGTTTATTTGATATGTTTGATGAGTTAAATAAATCATGGTTAATAAATTATGAATATATTTACATCATTTTAATAAAAATAATTAATTATCTGCATACTGATTAATCACTTGGTGGTACCATGTCCGTCTGACGAGCGCATACTGTTATTTACAACACTAGTATAAATACACCCAAACAAAATGGAGTTTCAAAAAGAAAAAATAGACATCTTTTAGAAGTCACTAGGTCTCTTTTGTTTAAATCAAACGTCCCAAAATAATTTTGGTCTGATGATATTCTAACTGCATTATATCTTATTAATAGATTGTCTAGCTCTATTTTAAATAATAAAAGTCTGTTAGAAATACTAACTAAAAGAAAATGAATTTAGACCATCTTTGTATTTTTGGATGCACATGTTTTGTACACATTAAAAGACAAGATAAATTGGATAAAAATGCAATAAAAACTATATTCATTGGATACTCCTCACAAAATAAACTATATAAATATATATCTTGACCCTTCTAACAACAATAATACATTTCTAGAAATGTAGTCTTTCTTGAAATGATATAATTTTTTTGGAGTGATCGAAATTCTGTATAAATGTCTTCGATTGAGATTAGTTAAAAAAATCATGGTATAAACAAGTCTTCTCTTTTTTATCCAAGGAAAATTATTTGGGTAGCACTAAAGATGGTCAAATTTTATAAATTCAAATATGTGCAATTAAAACTATATAAAAAAAAATATTTTGGAACCTTTTTATTTGAGTCATTGACAAAACTTTAAAAGTTCATAAACGTTTTTATAATTTCTAAGTAATTTATTTGTGAATAATAATAGATAATTCCAATTTTGTAGAGATTGCTTATTGTACTTTAATACTAATATATATTTATTCCTAAGATAAAATAACTTGATTTAAATTGTAATCATGATTATACGGGTAAAAGTCAAAATAATTGTATTTCTTCATGATTTATCATTTCTATAAATATAGCAGATTTGTCATTTGCATTGTTAAGCCTCAAATACTTCCTTTATTAATAGTTACTTAATTTAAAATAAAGATTGACAGAAGAATTTAGGTTCTGTTCGGCCTCTTTACTATTCACATGAGAGAAAAAAAATTCAGTTCAATTTCTATACTCATGTCCATTCTTTTTTTTCCACGTAAACAACAAAATTTAGTTCAATTCCTATACCCATATCCATTCTCTTTGGTTAGCCGAACATTATTTTATTGAGAGCAAACTAGGTATAAAAGAAAAAAAAATTTCTCTCATATATATTTGAACAATGAAATTCTTGCGTTCAAAATAGCATTTCCGTTTTGTTTTGCTTTCAATACGATGCTGTGCAATTAATGAGGACTGTCATTCTGTCAACATAGCTTGTGGTGTTGTTGCTCTAATTACGGTCGAGGAACTGTCGTAACATGCAACATATAAAGTACGTCCATTGTACCAATCGCAATTATGTTATTATTTTGGGTTTTTTTTTTCCTTTTTGTTGCGTAATGTAACTGACAAGCACCGCCGATTTTTTTTATTAATGAAAATATATAAAAAAATATTGATAATGGATAAAGATTTTATGAAATTTTGAAATATAGAAATAATGTTTTGGTTTATAACGTCTAAGGTATTGTAGCAGGACGTTATAAATTATGACGTCTAGTTAATTTGATTGCTAATGATTGTAAAAAAAAAATGTAGCTGAACGTTATGAACTATAACATTCAGCTATCATGTTTTTTTCTTCAGTTCTAATTATTGTTGTTATGAGATTGTTTAATTTTAACGATGAAACACTGTAGCTTGACGTACCATAATGTCCAGCTAGATTTTTTTAAACGATAATTAGCGATCATATTAACTGAACGTTATAGTTTATAACGTCCAACTACAGCGATTTTTTTTTTTTTTATAGTTTATTGTCTGCTGGATATTATAAACCATAATGTTCTATCTAAATTTCAAAATTTCATAAAAACTTTCTCCATTATTAATATTTTTTATATATTTTTTCTATTAATAAAAAAATCGACAAACACCAACCAGCAGACAATAATGATTCAAGTTTGAAGTAGAAGCTTTCATGATCATGATTTCCCGTACCAACCATGCACGTCCCCCTTCCATAAAAAAATAAAAAGAAAATAAAAAGAAACATGGCCCCCTTCCATAAAAGGCCACTCTTTGACGGAAATGAAACAAAGAAGTTTCATGGTAGAAAGGGAAGCAACAGAGAAAATGACACTCCTGTGGCTTCTCCTCATCTCCATCTCCATCTCTCCAGCCTTGTCAATCAACACTACTTATGAAACATTCCTCAATTGCCTCTCTCTTTATTCCCCCAACTCAAACATATCTCAAATTCTGTATAACCAAACCAGTATTAATTACAACGATCTGCTCAACTCCACAATTCAAAATCTAAGATTCACATCTCCAACCATCAGAAAACCAATTTTAATTCTCATACCGACCAATGAACAGCAAATTCAAGCCTCAGTATCATGTTGCAAAAACCAGAGCCTCTCGATTCGTGTCAGAAGCGGCGGCCATGATTACGAAGGTCTTTCCTACCGCTCAGTCAACCAGAGTAGGTTTGTCATGCTTGATCTAACCAAACTCAGATCCATACATGTCGATTCAATTCAAGGTACTGCTTGGGTCCAAACTGGTGCCACTGTTGGTGAACTCTACTACAAGATTTCTAAAAAGAGCAGTACGCTTGCTTTTCCAGCTGGTACATGTTCAACTGTTGCTGTAGGTGGTCAGTTTAGTGGAGGTGGTATCGGAACATTAATACGAAAATATGGATTGTCAGCAGATAACATTTTGGATGCAAAAATAATAGATTCAAATGGAAGGATTTTGGATAGAGCAGCTATGGGTGAAGATCTGTTTTGGGCAATTAGAGGAGGAGGTGGTGGTAGCTTTGGTATTGTTTCTTCCTGGAAGGTGAGGTTAGTACCAGTACCAGAAATTGTCTCTATATTCACCATAAACAGAACTTTGGATCAAGGTGCTATAGATTTAATTTTCAAATGGCAATACATTGCATTTCAAATGGATCCTGATATGTTTCTAGAAGCTGATATTATGCCCAACATTAATGGGACTGAACCAGGAGCTGTATTCAGTTCTCTGTATCTCGGTCGGTGTACTGACATGTTGAATTACATGCAAATGCACTTCCCTGATCTTGGAGTGGGAAAAACTGACTGTAGAGAAATGAGTTGGATCCAATCAGCTGTGCATTTTGCCAGATTTGGAGATGCCAACCCTAAGATTTTACTTGATAGAGGATTGCAACCTAAGATCTATAACAAAGGCACCTCTGATTATGTTACAAATCCAATTCGTTTGAGTGCATGGCAAGCCATATTTGATTGGTTTAGGTACAAAGGTGCGGGTTCCATGTATATGATTTCACATGGTGGTATAATGAATGAGATACTCGAGTCTGAAATACCGTATCCACATAGAGAAAGGGTGTTGTACAATATACAGTACCTCGCAACATGGAGAAGCGGGGACACGGACACGGAGACGTATTTGGGATGGATACGGGAGTTTCGAAGCAATATGACCTGTTTTGTAAGCAATAACCCAAGGCGTGCATATGTTAATTTCAGGGATTTGGATTTGGGAAGGAACGATGTGGATCAAAATGCAAATTATGAGAATGTTGGTGTTTTTGGTGAGATGTATTTTACGGATAATTTTAGAAGGTTGGCTTTGATCAAAGGCGAGGTTGATCCGGAGAATTTTTTCTGGCATGAGCAAAGCATACCTCCTATTATTGTTAATAAAGGAAGAACATACAAAAAAAACTTTGACACAAGATATCCATTATAAGTCGTCTGTTGTTGTCAGTTGTCGGTATTATAATCAGTACCACTATTGTTGTTTTTATTAGTAGGTATTAATCTTTATTGCGATTGTTAAACCTTTTTTATTTTAAAAAGATTGAGATAAATTATTTTGTTACAAGGCTGCATACGAATCGAACTGAATCAAACTTACCCAAATTTGAGTTTGGTTTGAATTAATTTCGAACTAAGTTTTGTTGAATAAATTTTGAATCGAAATTTTTACGAACTCAATTTCGAATTTTTTATGAACTTTTTTACAACAAGGAAGAGTGATCGTAGTTGCCGAGAGCGAGGATTACGACTTACGAGTTATGATTTATGGCTGGACGGCATTATGTTTTAACTTTTAAGTTATCAGCGAATATAAGTCATCAACAGAAATTAATGGTTCACGTTACTTTGAGATTCGAACTAGAATAATTTGTGAATCTATTTCGAACGAACCAAGTCTAATTATGATAATGTTGGGGTTTTTGGAGAGATGTATTTTACGGATAATTTTAAAAGGTTAGCTTTGATGAAAGGTGAGGTTGATCCAGAGAATTTTTTCTGGCATGAGCAAAGCATACCTCCAATTATTGTTAATAAAGGAAGAAAATACAAAAAGAACTTTGACACAAGATATCCATTATAAATCATTTGTCGGTATTATAATCAGTACCCCTATTGTTGTTTTTATTACTAGGTGTTAATCTTTATTGCGATTGTTAAACTTCTTTTATTTTAAAAAAGATTGAGATAAATTACTTTGTACCTAAGATAAAAAAAAGTTTGTACAGTCATCAAACTTCCTTTTTAAGATAAAGATAAGAGAAATATCATGTCCTTAAATATTCACAAGTGCATCAAAATAAATAAATAAATATTCACAAGTAATTTTTTTTCAGATTTTGAATCTACGACATCTCATGTACGGAAACTATCACGAGTTATAATATTAAAAGAGTAATATAAATTGCGTACCCCCAAATTTAATAAAATTAGACACGTTCCACCAATTGTTCTCAGATAATATATTTTTTTATTTAAATGTTGTAGCCTACAGTTAGGTAGCCTTGGATACAACTGAATAGATCCGATGGAGAGCACGCCACATATCTTTGGCTGTCTGACAATTGACACATTGGGGAAGAACAACTCCAATAATGGAGGAGCGCAGCCAACCTAGCAAGAATTGGTCTTGCTTTTGCCAAGGAAGGAAAACCGGATTAGTGCGTGAGATGGCATTGACATCAATTGTCAATTTTGGAGAAGAACTCAACTCATCTAGGTGATAAGTCAGGATTTTGTGTGTTTTTAGACTCCAATCTCATTTCTTGGGCTAAAAAAGACAAAATATGGTGTCCCACTCTAGCACCGAAGCGGAGTATCGTAGTATAGTTGTGGCGGTGGCCGAACTCACTTGACTACAACATTTGCTCAAAGAGTTACATGTTCCTCTTTTATTCAAACCAACTCTTTGGTGCGATAATCTTGAGGTTATCTTCTTGGTCTCCAATCCGGTTTTTCATGCACAGACTAAGTACATTGAAATTGACTATCACTTTGTTCGAGAAAAGATTGCTTCTCAACAGTTGGGTGTTCGGTTTATTTGTTCGAGAGATCAAATTGCGGATGTTTTTACCAAATTCATTAATAGGAAAATAAATAAGAAATATATCGATAATGGAAAAGGATTTCTGAGAAAATTGATATCTAATAAACATGTGATGGCCTATAGACATTATAGACCATAATGTCATAATTAGCGAAATTAGATTACAGTTAATTAATGAAATAGTGCAAGAAAAAAAAACTGAAATGTTGTATCTGGACGTTCTCAACTATAATGGCCAAATTTTTTTTTAAACATTGTTTTGCTAATCAAGACGTGATCTATAACGTCCAGACCATCACGTTTTTCTTAGATATCGAATTTTCCAGAAATCATTACCATCACGTTTTTCCTGGATATCAAATTTTTCAGAAATCATTTCTCATTTTCAATCATTTTTACTTATTTTCCTATTAATAAAGATTTCGGTCGTAAATGTGTTCATCTGAATCGATTCTCGTCCGCTACAAATGATATGGTGTGGATGCGACTGCTTGAGGAGCGACACGTGACGTTTAGAAGAAGTGAATTTGGACGAATTTTGGGCCGAAATTTTTATTAATTGAAATTAAATAAAAAAAAATATTAAAAAAGAGGAGAGAATCTAAAAAAATTCAAAATCTAAGTAGAACGTGTTTAATCATCCTGTCCCTACAGACGGGATAATTTATTCCGTTTCAATTAGTCAAAATATCGTTCTCAAACTCACTTAATTAAACCAAACTAAGCATTGAAAAAAAAAACCCAGAAATGGGACAGATATTCTCGTTCCTAAATATCAGATTAAAATAGAAACCAATCTGACAGAAAATTGATCGATATTTTCTTTTTTTAGTCCTCTACCTTCTCTGATAAAGACACCCTGGATATTTGGGAAAAAAAAAATTTATGCCACTCTAAAACTTGAAAATTATGAAATTGCCATCTCAAAACATAAAATTAGAAAATTGCCACTCTAAAATTCCTAAATTCATGAAATTACCCTTATTATACATCTAATACACATATTTAATTAAAATTCTACTGAAAACTGCTATATAAAAAATGTATTTTAAAAATTCCAAAGTTACCTCCCTCCTTCATTTAATCACAGATCAGAAAACACGAATGCCCAGTCACGCACAATGTCAGAGGAAGAGGAGCAGCAGGCGCCAACGAGAGAGTGGTCGGAGTTGCCAGATCTCCTCTTGCTACCATCGTAGGGCTCCTCCTCCCGACGCTCTGGGACCTCTTCTCCTTCGCCTCCGTCTGCCACTCCTGGCACTCTCTCCTCCGATCTCCCGGCGCCACCTGGAAATGACATCTCAAATCTGGCACCAAACGAAAAATAACATCTCAATTGGAGCTTGCATCAGCAATGAACATTACTGAATGGATACCACACTTGTCTCAAGTTGTAATGGTACGCATTTATCAGTACTCTACTGGATCCCAACACTGTCATTACCTGATTGGTATGGTGGTAGCGCACTCTACCAGTTGGTCATTACCGCTCGACATCTTCCCTTATCAGGGTCGGTCCTAAAGATTTTGGAGCCCGGGGCGGAAGAATAATTTGGACCTTTATGTACAATTTTTTTTTATTAATATATCAATAGATTATACAAAATAGGAGACATAAAACCAATCTGATCAGAATAGCAGTAGAATAAAACTTCAATTCATTTCAATATAATAGAGAAGAAAAAAAATGATTTGGAATTGAATTTTCATGTTTGAAATGATTTATTCTAAAGGAGAAATTGATTTCGAAGGCATATTAAAAAGGCTTAATCATCACTGTATTTACTGATATGCCATTGAAACCTAGAAATCACTCTAGTTAGTAAAAGGGGCAGCCACGTATCTTATACATCAAATTTGTTCTTGTCTTCTAGCTGCACTTCTAGATTCATATGAGATTGGTCCAATTTCCTCATCTCTCCTCCTTTACCTAGAAATAAAATTAAACCCTTCAAGGTTTCACACGGATAGAACTTACAAATTACTCCGTTAATCTTCGTGCGGAAGCAGATCTTGCGAGCGTAGCAGTATCACTGATTCTACAAGGAATCACAAACCGAAGCCAAAAGCCCTGCGTTTTCCATAGCCTAAAGCCTTCAAGTCTTAACAGAGTGGTGCTCTCTATCTTTTCTCTCTATTTTAGCAGTCTCTATTAATTTGTTTTTCTGACTTAATAGAAGAGAGATAAGGATAGGGTTTATATAATATTAATGCACCTTTTGATGAAGGGACTACACCCTTTCATAACAGGTCAGCATCTCTTCATAACGGGTCAGTTTATGGATTCGGGTTTCCCATAATGGGTGTACCAATTAATAAATCCAACATCTCCCACTCGCACAAAATGGGATACCCGCTATAAACTAAGAGAACGTAATCTCTTATCTCTGTTAAAATTCATACAAGGAAATAGGCCGTGACCAACATATTTTAATTTGAGAGCATATGTTGTTATCCAACTGTTAGGTATGTATAACAACATCTAAGTAGAGTAAATATGCAGTACCCCAGATCATCAAGTTACATTTTTTTAAGTATTACAGGATCTCTTTTATGTATTGATACAACCATGCTTATATATATTCACAATTATGTTACATAAACATAATTGGTGCACCAGTGAATATAACTTAATGTAACACTAAAATGATCTTTTTCTTTTATCTAGAATCTCTTCATTCCAAATCAATTGTTATCCAGATATGTTACATTATATCGCATTATACATAATCATTAGCAACATTCCAAAATAACTAACTGAAAAGAAACTTCAAGTATTTAGTAAAATATCAAAGAGTACTCTGAGATCCTTTTAATCTCGCGGGTCTCACACAACAAAGAAGAAAAGATCATATCTTCTGTTACCCTGTTGGTCAATTGCACATATGGTATGAAACATATGTTACGGTATTATTCTCCATTTCTTATGGAGCGTATGTCTAATTTAAAATCCAATACCGTACAAGTGATAGTTCAGATATACATAATATCTAACTTGAGTCCACAACTCTACTTATCATATAAATCTAATAACAGGACTCCCACTTAGCATAAAACAGTTAAGGTAAATAGTGGGTATTTCACCTTCGGTCATAATAGTATATTCATATGACCTCATCTTGATTCTCTATCAAGGCGATATATATATTTTAAGCACTTGCTTTCACATTTTGTATCATATTTAGCTTAAAATTAATCTCATTTCTATATTCTATTAATACATAGAAGCGATTGCCTGTGTGAGAAGGCCAATCAACTGTCTGACATACCTTTCATTCTATATCTCATGTGTTATGCTAAATATATTGGTATTAAATAATTTGTAACAATTATCACATAAATAAATAAGAAAATAGCATTCATTGCATTTATTCCACAAAAACAAATATACATAATATATTGTTCAATCAAAAATATAATTACAATCTATGTAACCCTAGAGACTTAACATGGCCAATAAATACATCTCTAGGTATTGCCTTTGTAAAAGGATCTGCCACCATTTTGTGTGTAGATATGTACTGCATGCAAACTTGCTTTCTCGCCACCATGTCTCTAACGAAGTTATACTTAGTATCAATGTGTTTGGTCTTTGAGTGATACTTGGAATCTTTTTATAAGCGATTGCTGCTTGGCTATTATTGTATACCAACACTGAGTTAGTTTCATTCTCACCGAAACCCAAGTGATTCAAAAATCTTTTAAGCCAAACTGCTTCTTGTACTGCTGCTGAAAAAGCTACAAATTCGGCTTCCATTGTGGATAAGGATATGCAACTCTGTTTCTTACTACTCCAAGAGATAGCTCCATTACTAAGTAATAAAACATAGCCTGAGGTAGATTTTCTTTCATCTAAATCTCCTCCCCAATCAGCATCTGCGTAACCCATGAGTTGCAGATTTTCTCCTTGAAAACACAATAAATAATTTGCAGTACCTTTCAGATATCTAAGTATTCTCTTTACTGCTTTCCAATGGGACTGTCCTGAATTAACTTGATATCTACTCACCATCCCAACGGGGGAAACTGATATCTGGTCTAGTACTATTCATAGCATACATGAGGCTGCCAACAGCACTTAAGTAAGGAACTTTTTCTATTTGTGCTTTTTCATCTGGAGTCTTCGGACACATTCTTAAACTAAGACCTTCGCCTTTTGCTATAGGAGTATCAATGGGTTTACAGTCTTGCATATGAAACTTTTTAAGTACTTTCTTGATGTAATGCTCTTGTGATAGAGCTAACATCTTCTTGGAACGATCTCTTTCAATTTTCACTCCAAGAATGTATGCTGCTTTACCCATATCCTTCATATCAAAATTTGAGGATAACAATTCTTTAATGATTTGCACATACTCTTTATTGTTACTAGCCAACAGTATGTCATCCACATAAAGCGATAGAATCACAAATTTTTCTTTGGATCTCTTGACATACACACAGTGGTCTTCATCAATCATTTCAAAATCAAATGATATGATTGCTTGATGAAACCGAATGTACCATTGTTTGAAAGATTGTTTGAGACCATAAATAGATCTCAACAATTTGCACACTTTATGCTCTTGACCTTCGGCAACAAAACTGACAAGTTGTTCCATATATATTTCTTCTTCCAGATTGCCATTTAGAAACACAGTTTTAACATCCATTTGATGCAATTCCAAATCTAAACTGGCAACAATAGCTAGTATCAATCGTATAGAAGTAAATCTGACAACAGGAAAGAAAGTCTTTTCATAGTCTATCCCTTCTTACTGTGTATACCATTTAGCAACAAAACGTGCCTTATATCTTTCAATTGAGCCGTCAGCTAGACGCTTAATCTTGAGAACCCATTTGTTCCCAATTGCCTTGCGTCCTTCAAGGAGATCAAGTAATTCCCAAACATTATTTGATCTCATTGACTCCATTTCTTCTTCAATTGCTTTCATCCATTTCTCTTTAGCAGGACAAGTGAGAGCCTCTCGAATATTTCTTGGCTCTTCTTCATCTGGCATGACAATCATGTAAGATTCATTTTCAATTGGAAAATGACATTTAGGAACTTTAGCACGATTGCTATGCTTAATTTGTGATTGTGCTGAACCTGGCTCAGCATCATCTACTGACTTGCTCCTACTTGGATGAGATATTGTTGAAGGTTCAGGAATATGCATCAAACGATTTATAACAATCAAATCATCTTACTCCTCTACTTCGTATAGAGAAAATTCCTGACCTATCTCACCCTTTCTTGGAAATTCATTTTCTAAAAAAATGACATCTTTGGACTTAAATTCTGTTACACTCCCACTCGATTGTTCACCAATGAATACATAACCTTTAGAATGTTCAGAGTATCATATAAATATACTCTTTTTACCTCATGGACCCAATTTACCATGTTGATGAGACGAATCATGAACAAATCATGAACAAAGGCAGCATATCCCCAAGGTTTCAGATTACTAAGATCTGGTTTTCTGTTATTCCAAAGTTCGTAAGGAGTTGAAGAAACAGATTTAGAGGGTACTCGATTTAGAATATAGGCAGCAGTTAATAATGCATCACCCCAAAAATTGATTGGTCAATTTGCTTGAGCCATCATTGACCTAACCATTTCCAAAAGAGTCTGATTTCTCCTTTCAGCTACTCCATTTTGCTGTGGAGTATATGGCATGGTTAGTTGCCTTAGTATTCCTTTTTCTTCGCACATTTGTTTGAACTCATCAGACAAATATTCGTGACCGCGATCTGTTCTTAAGGCCTTAACCTTTCTGTCTAATTGATTCTCACATAAAGTTATAAATTTCTTGAAACAAGCAAGAGCGTCAGATTTATGAGAGATCAAATAGATATGACTGTATCGCGTATAATCGTCAATGAAGGCGATAAAGTATCTACCCCCATGTCGTGCCCTCACATTCATTGGTCCACAAATGTCTGAATGAATTAATTGCAACGGAAATTCAGATCTGGTTCCTGTTCCAAATGATTTTCTTGCCAATTTTCCTTTTAAACAATTTTCACAAGTTGGTAGACTAACCCTTTCAATTTGGCCTAACATGCCTTCCTTGGCTAATCTATCCATTCGTTGCTGTCCAATATGGCCTAATCTCATATGCCATACATTCACATCAACATTTTCATCAGCATATGATGTAATTAAAGAAAAATGGGTATTAGAAGAAGTTATATTAATAACATCAAGAATAATAAAACCATCGATACATATCCATAACCATAACACACATCATCCAGATACAACTTAATATTAGTGCCACACATGTTCAAAGTAAATCCAAATCTGAGAAGAACAACTACAGATACAAGATTTCGTCGAATGTCAGGTGCAAAGAGAACATCATGTAAGAGGAGGGTTCGACCACCACGCATATCCAACTTGCATGTGCCTATATCCTTGACTGGCACACGAGAGTTGTTTCCTACATAAAGCCATTTTGAACCTTGCGGAATTCGACGAAAATCCACAAACAAGTCACGATCTTTGCCTACATGGTTTGTTGCCCCTGAGTCTACAGTCCACAAAGGATGAGAATCAGCAATAAAAACAGAACTGGAAACATATGAAAAATATGAAAGTTTTTCTTTAATTTGTACCTTGCGGGGCTCTTTGCATTCACGAGCATAGTGACCATTCTTGCCACAATTGAAACACTTGATCTTGGCCTTATTATGCTTTTTAGAACTGGTCTGAGAAGCCTTTCCCTTGCCACGATCCTGCCCCTTATGTTTTTTCTCTTGTTTACCCTTTTGACCATAATTTGACTTACGCTTCTGACCTTGCCCTCCATGAGAGCTTGAACCAGCCAAATGCACAGCAGATTCAGTTTCTTGAGGCTTTGATGCCTAAATACGATCTTCCTCAAGTTCCAGATGCCTTGCTGCATCGTTGAAAGTTATAATACTTTCATTGTGGGTTAGATTCACCTTAATGTGTTCCCATGTATGAGGAAGTGAACGAATCACTGCTTGAAGTTGTTGCTCATCAGTCAAAACATGTCCAACATCCTTCAATTCACTAATCATATTTGACATCTCCCTAAGATGTTGCCGCATGCTATGATTAGGATGCTTCTTGTAAGTGTCAAACTTGATGGTGAGTTGTCTCAGTTTTGTAATCGAAGTTCCACCGAACTTTTGCTTTAAAGCAAGCCACATCTCTTTGGCAATATCATATTGCCTAAACTCACGCATCACATCATTTTCCATACTGCTCACTAATGTAATGCGAGCAATGGAGTTCTTCTTTTTCCAGGAATCATATGTAGCTTTGTCACTAGTATGCTTTTCAGTTGTACCTTTTTCTGGTTCGATTAGAATATGATCCAGAACCATAAGAACCTCTTGTTCTTCCAGAACATACTGAATTTTCATGGCCCAAATTTCATAATTATCACCATTTAGTTTTTCACCCTTGTTGAGTTCTGCCACAATATTCTTAGATGCAGATGCCATTTCACTAAGAAATTACAATTAAACTAAGTTAGGACATATCACACTTCTGGTGGTTTAATATAAATTATTTAATACTCAGCATAACACTTCTAGTTTTACAATAACTGTGAAATAATTTAAAAATAATAATACATATAGATTAAAATCAAAAGATCACTAAGTTTCACAATCATCTTTTAATCTATAAATTTTATTACCATTAATTATTTCACTATGTAAAACTCCCACTAAAATTATACAAATAATAATATATATATTTTAATGAATAATAGTAAAACAGAAAGAAAAAAAATCTGTACAATTATAGGACCGTACAAAAATCTGTATAAAACCGTACCCAAAAAAATATTGTATCATTTATAACAAAAAAATTGTAGTATGTCTATTTCCAAAAAGAAAACACTGTTTTTATTGCATGTATATATATAGATTTACCATAGTAACATGAAAGTTAATGTTTTGTTGTGTAGTGGTTAGAATGTTGGCCTCTCACCCAAGATGCATGGGTTCAAGCCCCAGCGCCAACAAAAAATGATTCAATTTTGCGCGGTTCACAAGTAAGAATGGACCAAGTTCATTTAGCCTTGAACCGGTATATAGACCTCTCCATTTCCGACTGTAATGGACGCATCCATTGTCACAATTTGAAATAGAAATAGATTCTCTCCAATCCGGGAGTATAATAACGGTCCACACCAAATATCAATCATCCAATTCTTGAGAAAAAATGGGTCTTTGGACGGTTGTGATTTGTTTGGACTAAATTGTCTCACCAAGTTGTATAAGATCCCAAAAAAATTAAAGATGCATTGTTTTGCTTTGCATCTCCCATTTCCACTATAGAAGAGCATTGTTTTGTATGCATCTCCAAAAGATACAATTAAAAAATCTCCAAAACAGTGAATACAAATAAATACGTTTTATTTTAACAATTTGTATTTAGATTGATCGAATTTACAAACAAAATTTTGTAAATTAAATCTAAAAATTAATCATGATACAGAAAAAAAAAATTTCGAAAAAAAAATAATTTTATAATTTCAAATTATGCGTTTTTTCTGAAACATGAAATTAATTTTCAGAACAATTTGTGTCATTTATTAAAACCATAATACATGCTATAAAAGCTCTGATACCAATGTTAATTAACGGATAGAACTTACAAATTACTCTGTTAATCTTCGAGCGGAAGCGGATCTTGCGAGCGTAGCAATATCACTGGTTCTGCAAGGAATCACAAGCCGAAGCTGGAAGCCCTGCGTTTTCCACAGCCTAAAACCTTCAAGTCTTAACAGAGTGGTGCTCTCTATCTTTTCTCTCTATTTTAGCAGTCTCTATTAATTCGTTTTTCTGACTTAATAAAAGAGAGATAAGGATAGAGTCTATATAATATTAATGCATCTTTTGATGAAGGGACTGCACCCTTTCATAACGGATTAGCATCTCTTCATAACGGGTCAGTTTATAAATTCGGATTTTTCATAATGGGTGTACTAATTAATAAATCCAACAACTACAGTTCGCCAGCGTTGAATTTTGGGGTCTTGTTTACTTTAACATTATAAAATTGTGTTTTCTTTAACTTCAAATTTTTTTTTGGGGCCCTGTTGAATTTTGGGGCCAGGGCCGGCTCTGCCCCTTATTTCCCACTTGCATGCAAGGTGGTGGTGGTGTTTTATGCCTCTGCCTCAATCAACTGCTCCACAGATGATATCATCGTATAATAGACTAATTTGCAAGGTTCTCGAGTTTTAGGGGTTTTTTAATTTGTTTTTTTTCCTCTTGTTTCCTCCTAAGATACTTAGATGATGTATTTAGGTCACTAAATTTTTTACTAGATTTTGGCTTCCTGTTAATTCACTTCTGCCGAGTATGATTTGGTTCACCTAATCAAAGCTAGTTTTGCTAAGAGAAAAAGAAAGACAAAAAAGAGGACTGGTTTTAAGAATGATCAAAGGTTTGGCGGAGGGCTGTTGCGGAGGTTTGGATTTGGCAGAAAAAAATGTTAGAAGGGAAGGGAAGGGTTTGATATTTTAAATTAGAGGGGTAATTTGGAAATTTTTAAAATACGTTTTTTAGCAAATAAGCTTCAATTAGTTTGTCAGATAAAAAGGTTTCAACTAACATCCCTAGGTGCAGTGTTAATTAAGAATTTTAATCCAAAGCGTTGTCAATTTCAGGAGTTCAAAGAAATTCAGTTCAATTTAAATCAGTGATAAGAATTTCTATAATTAATGCTCAGTCAAGTTTCAATTGCCCTCTATAAAAAGCCAAGCCTAAAAATACTCTTCAATTGTGCCCCAAATCACCCAGCTAAAACAAAAATGAAATCTTCCCATTAAATTATTTTACTCCTTATGGGAATGGACTTCAAAACCTTACCAGCAAGTATTAACAATTTGAAACCAGGAAACATAACCTAACCAAAGTATTGACTTACCTTTTCAATATTCTTAGCATTCAACTCCAAACCAGTTTCCTGCTCGACAGCTACAATCTCTGGAATTTTCTCCATCAACCACCGCTCAATACCCATCTTCACTGTTGTGACTGAGCTTGGACATGACCCCGACTCCCCTTGCAATTTCAACTGTACAATGTGGCCGTCTATTTCGTGCAATGCGACATTGCCTCCATCTGCCATGAGGTAAGGTCGGACTTCATCTAATACTAATTCTACATTCTCAGCTGTAAAAGAGGATGTTCTACTACCAAATTACTAATATGGTGGGTCATAGTTTATAACAACAAAAGAGTTATTAAAGTAATATGAGTTAATAGAATTCCACGGAAAAAAATAAGTATTTTGTACCTGTAGCCTTCTCTAAGAGCATCTTGATCAGTTTTAATTCGAATGGTACTATTCTCATTCTTGACACATCCATAGAAATGAATTGTGAGAAAAGAAGGAAACAAAAGTTTCTTCTCCAAGCAAAGACCCCTTGATAATCTTAATATCTTTTTGTTTATATTTTATCAAAAGAACCCTAACATCATAAGATATTAGTGTATTACAAGACAGAATCAGACTAGAAAAGGAGGACCTTGTACCGCTGGTACGGTTTGTAGGTTGTTTTTCTTGGTAGGTGTTTCTGGAATTGGTGAGAAACCTGAGACCAATGGCACCAATTGGTTTGACTTTTTGTACCTCGTCGAATAATTTAAGATCATGGATATCGCTCTCATGTGCAAAGCCGGCTATGCCATCTATCTTTTTTTGTTCACTAATCAATCTGTAACAGGTTTCGAGAATAATAGATGAGCAAATATATTATATAAGAGGAGGGATCAAGTTAAAAAAATTTTTGAGTTACAACAATGATTTTTTTTATTTTCAAAGTTCAAATCGTCGATCCAAATCGTTCAACATGATTATTTAAATAAAATGTGCTTCCAGATCAAATTTTACATTTTTTTTAATTTTTTTACCATTTATTAACTATTTTACAAAAACTAGTCAAATTCAGACCATTAAATTTTGTACCTATATTAATAAATAGTAAAAAATTCAAAAAAATATAAAATTTGATCTTGAAACATATTTTATTTAGATAATCATGTTGAATGGTTTGGATCGACGATTTGAACTTTAAAAATGAAAAAAAAAAACGGTTGTTATAACTTTGTTGTAACTCAAAATTGTTGTAACTTGATCCCTACTCATTATATACTTCTAATTCTAATTCTAATTAAGATGACAATGGTCAATTTAAAAAATTGCTACTACCTTAAGAAATAATCATTCTTTTTATAAAAAAAAAAAAAACTATAGAGTTTCATATCCCTACAATGATCAACAATAAGGGCAACAATTTTAACACAAGAATACAATAATTAGCAAACATGTATGAAGCTTATCCATCAAAATCAACTGCTTGAAGTGAGAATATCTTTGAGGAACATTTTCACAAGGACTTGATATGCAAAAGAATATCTCTGAGGTTGAGAGAGCTCCAATGTAAATGGGGATTTTAACCAACCAGATATCTGAAATTATTAGAAAGAACTTGTTATAACATAACTCAGCATAAAATTGACAATTCTTTACATCTTTATTAGCAAGGCCAACAAAACCACTGGTGACATGTATTAGATAGAGTTTGAGGGAAATAAATCTGCTGCGCAGGCTCTCTGCTTTTTTAAATCCAACTATCAATTTTTTTGAATGCACGAATCTCAAAATCAATAGGTTTTTATGCACAAATCTCAAAATAAATTAGTGGTTGAATGCGGAAAAGCAGGCTCCTGCGATTCCTTAAGAATCGCAGCATATTTACTTCCGAGTTTGAGAGGCTTAGTAAATTGATAGAAAAAAACCACATAATAACAAACGAATTACTTCACTGATCATGCAATCCGTACATATTAGTACAACAGTTAGCTTCAATCTACTACATTTTTTCCTTGGCACGTAATGGTGCCTATATATTACACAATTGCCGCTAATTTAGGCTTAACAACGAATTCTTCAATTCTCTTTCTCGTTTTAACTCAATCCTCATCGTTGTTTGAGAGTACAAGCTGTGGTTTAAATAAGAAAGCCTAAGAAAGCCAAACTGATCGAAAGCGAAGGGAGTGTACCTGAGAGCTCGGTCGAAGGAGACACCTAATCTAACTGCTTGTTAACGTCCTCAACATCCTTGAGATCGATGAGAAGTTGCGTGACGATAGCACCATAATGTAAGAAATGTACTAGCAGGCCAAATAATTTGGGCCAAAGGTTAAATATGAATTTATTCTTTTTGGGCCGGGCCCGAAATAAGCCTGTTACTCTCTCTAATCTGATATGATCAAATTAAGAAAAGTATTTCTAAAGTGGTGTAATTGAATAGGTGCATCTGAACTGATGCATATGTTTTATAAATATAGTGCATCAATTCAATTTTGGTATCCCATTCATTTTTACACTAATTACAGAAAACAGAAGAGAGAAACAAAGAAAGAAGTGCAATTGTCTGTTAGTACTAGCATACCGACTTGCAGTAGTTGGTCAACTGATTCGTGTGGATACTGGTGGAGACGCATTTGTTGTTGCTAGTGCGTATATCCGACATGAGAAATGAGACAAGAGGTTGACTGCTTCTATGACTAGACGAAGATTTCTGCTGTGCGTCTAGTGGTAAACTCTATATTAATCTTGGAATTAGTTTTATACTTAAATTCTGGTTTCAGATAGTGAACAAATTGAAGAACTGAATCGAATTGTTGCACTATAACCTATCTGAAAATCCAACACATAAGCTGCCTGATGATAGTGCCATCAGAGAGAGAAGGTTTTAGAAGTCGAGTAGGTGGCGCGAGAGACGAGGAGTCAAAGAAACAACATATGGTGTCCTGCTCTAGCATCATAGTATGGCTGTGGCGGTGGCCAAACTCACTTGGCTAGAACATTTGCTCAAAGAGCTACATGTTCCCCTTTCATTCAAACTGACTCTTTGGTGCGATAATCTTGAGGCTGCCTTCTTGGTCTCCAATCTGATTTTTCAGGCACGGACTAATTAAGCACATTGAGATCGACTGTCACTTTGTTCGAGAAAAGATTGCTTCTCAACAGTTGGGTGTTCGGTTTATTTGTTCGAGATATCAAGTTGCGAATGTTTTTACCAAATCCATCTTCGGTGCTCGGCTGGCTATTCTAAGAAAGAAACTTAAGGCCTGTTTGTTTGGCACGGGATTGTGTGGGATGGGATTTGACGGGGATAAGAATTTACTTTTGAAAAAGTGGAAACCCATGAGGAAGGGTACGTACGGGATTGATTATAGGAGTTATTCAAATGGGTGTTCGGTTGTACTGTGGCTTCTGTGACTGGCTCTGTTAGCGGGGATGTTAGATTAACCTACAGTTAGTTATAAAGTTAGGTAGTTAGGCCTTTACTGTTATGGCATTGATTGTATTGTCATTGTACTTACTATAGTTATACAGTTAGGTAGTTAGACCTAAGGGTGCGTTTGGATGAATCAAGAATAGTGCAAGGATAGTAGCTATCCCAATATTTTATAGGATTAGTAGAATAGTGAGCTATCCCACAAAAGACAAACAAAGAATAGTGGCTATTCGCTAATCCAAACACACCCAAACGTAGATTAGTAGCTCGGAATAGTGCTAATCCAGAATAGTAGCTATTCTTCACCCATCCAAATGCACCCTTACTGTTATGGCATTGATTGTATTGTCACTGTACTTTACTGTATTGATGTAAGCATGTAAAAAGACAACTGTACAGACTATTCGGACCAGTGTTTAAAAAACGCTATTGACGGTCGTTCAAATGGCCGTTTAAACAGAAACGGTGGCCAAACTGTTACACACATTGTTAACAGACGCATGTTTGCGGTTTTAAACGTTTAATCGGCCGTTTTCGGTTTAATTGGCCGTTTGTTCTCGTTTTTTTTTTCGTTTATTCCAGTGAAAATTTACTTTTCACATTGTTTTTTTTTCTATGATAGTGTATGATAATAAGGTTTATAAATCATGTATAGTAGTTTTATTTGTGCTTGGATATACATCCAATATTTTTTATATATGTTTTTTTTTTCTTCTTACTTACTTTGAAATTGATTAATTCTTCTATTATTTATATACCATATATTTTTTTTACTTACTGATGTAATTTTTTCAATTAGTACGACCGGTTTATTTATGAAATTAAGTTATTATCATAAATTAAATTTAGTGATTTTATGTTATAATGTTTTCTTTCTTTCAAATAATATGTTATTAGTATTTGAAAAAGCTTAATTCTCAAATTTATTTTTCATTAAATAAATGTGTTACTTACACATGCAAAATGCTTATGTGTTAAGAAGAAATAAGTATAGTGTCATGTTATAATAATAAAACTAATTTAAATTAAGTTTATTTGATAAGTTTAATGAGTTAAATAAATTATTTTTAATAAATTATGATATATATACATAAATTTAATAAAAACGTTAAATTGTCCGCATAATTCAGATTAATCGGCCGCATACCGATTAATCGTTTGGCAGCACCCCGTCCATCCGACAACCGCATACCGTTATTTACAACACTGATTCGGACTTAATGAAAATCATAATTCATTCTTGATTAAAGATTTCACTCTACCTATTAAATCTAGGTTAATTTTTTTAATTATGAAAACTAGAACTCTGTGCATCATTCAAGATAATTTGAATATTTTAAATCTTCATTTCATTCTTCAGAAAAATGAGCTTTCCTTTATTTCAAAAGATTAAAAGATATAAGAGAGTGTTTTCTATGGACATAAGGACCTATTTGTAAAATAAATATATTTTTATTTTCAAAGTTCAAACAGTTGATCCGAACCGTTCATCTTGTTCTTCATATTAATATGTGCTTGGAGACCAAATTTTACATTTTTTCTGAATTTTTTTACTATTTATTAAGATGGGTACAAAAAATATCAAATTCAGACCATTGAATTTTGTACCCATCTTAATAAATAGTAAAAAAATTCAGAAAAATGTAAAATTTGGTCTCCAAGCACATATTAATATGGAGAACAAGATGAATGGTTCGGATCGACTGTTTGAACTTTGAAAATAAAAATATGTTCATTTTACAAATAGGTCCTTATGTCTATAGAAGACTTGCCAAGATATAAATATCTCCTGTTTAAGGTTAATGAAATAGGAGCTATACCCTTATTGTTTTCTCAAAAAAAAAAAAAAACAGTAAAGATATGGGGAGGTAAAAAAATATGTTAGGTCATAAATTAATTAAACAATTTCGTATATGCTGCAAATATGTTTAGGTCATAAACTAATTAAATAATTTCATTTCTGCTGCAAATATTTTAGGTCCTTGTTGTTCGTCTTCTTTCAGTTATCACAGTTTATTTTTGCTTTTTTTAATTCATTTTGGAAGCTCATCGTCATGAGCTTACACTCTGTTTTGCTTTATCTATTATGAATGTGTTTGGATGCAACTTCAGAAATAATAAAAATCTATTATGAATGTGTTTAGATGCAACTTCGGAAATAGTAAAAATAACGCTATTTTATTATTTGAATGAGTTATGAGCCACTTCGTTTCATCAAGAAAAATGTAAGTATGAAACAAGTAAAATTAATAGAGCGACAATGCAATATGAATGTATAAAATAAATTTTGAGAAAGATTTCGTTCCGAGCAAATTGTCCAATTAGTTTATTGAAAAAGTAAATCATGTACGAATTTTAATACAAATTCTATACAGATGAGATTTGGAAATTTGTCAATCGTCATAAATGAGTTCATCCGAATCATTTCTTATCCGCTACATATATATATGATACGACGTGGATGCGACACGTGGCGTTTATAAAAAGTGAACTTGGACGAATTCGGAAAAAACAAAAAGAGGTGAACCTGGACGGATTTTGAGCAATCAAAATCACAGATTTTTTATTAATCGAAATTAAATAAAAAAATATCAAAAGTTTGCAGAAAATTCAAAAAATAAGTAGAACGAATTGGTTTATCTCATCTCACGGGATGGGTCATTTTAACCCGTCCCACTTAATCCATTCATCTAAATATCTAAACAAACTAAGCAGTCAAAAAAAAAAAATCCTAGACAGGTTAAACTAACCCATTCGGCCCACCCAAAAATAAAAACAAAGAAAAACCACAGGATGGTTACCGATTATCCCGTCCCAAAAGCGAACAAGTCCCACAAAATCCTAGACCTTTTTTTTTTTTTTTACCGGACAGGTTTTTTGAACCCGTCTTTGTTTCTTTTTCTTTTTTTTACTGCTTAGTTTGTTTAATTTGTTTAGATGGTTAGATAGGCGGATTAAGTAGGACGGGTTAAAATGACTCATCCCGTGGGACAAGATAAACCAATCCGTTCTACTCATTTTTCAAATTTTCTGCAAATTTTTCCTCTTTAACTATATTTTTTTATTTAATTTCGATTAATAAAAAAATCAGATCAAAATACCCTCTTTTTTTTGTTCTGTGCTCTGTCCTTTTAACTTGAAAAATTAATTAAAATAATAATTTTCTCACCAAATCTTGTTTCCACCTTGACTAATAATTGAGTAGGTAAGTAGCACTACCATTGGAAAAAGAAAAGGTTAAACCCACTCAAACAAAACAACGTCATCAAAAATAGAAAAATAGAAAAGATTCTGTACGAAACAAAGATTAATTAGTGATCGGGACTGCTACTATTAATCTTCCTTCAATGAACATTTCACCACTGAAGAAACCCTGACAGCTAGCAAAGAAGGAAGCAGATGGAATCTATCTGCAAAACCCTTATCCTACTCTTGTGCTTCTCCTTCTCTCTTGCACTTCCAATTAAATGTTATCAAACTTTTCTTGATTGCCTGTTACACCAAGCTCCCAATTCAAATCTCTCTCAGTTGGTATACACCCAAAACAATCCCTCCTTCACTTCCTTACTTGACAGCTCTATACAAAATCTGAGGTTCATGTCCCCTGATTCTACTAAACCACTCCTAATTCTCAAACCAATAAACGTACGACAAGTGCAAGCATCGATCATTTGTTGCAAGAACCATAGCCTACCTATAAGAGTGCGTAGTGGCGGTCATGACTATGAAGGCCTCTCATACCGGTCGATTTCAGCAACCCAATTTGTCATGATTGATTTAGCAAGCCTACAGGACATACATGTTGATCTGTACCAGCGGATTGCTTGGGTGCAATCTGGTGCAACACTAGGGGAACTGTACTATGCAATATCTCAGAAGAGCGGTACATTGGCATTTCCAGCAGGTACATGTCCCACAGTATGTGTTGGTGGTTTATTTAGTGGGGGCGGTGTCGGGATTATGTCGAGAAAATTCGGGCTTTCAGTGGATAATATTATCGATGCTAAATTGATTGATGCTAATGGAAGGGTTCTAAACAGAGCATATATGGGGGAAGATCTCTTTTGGGCAATTAGAGGCGGTGGTGGGGGCAGTTTTGGCATTGTAATTTCATGGAAAATAAGGTTAGTTCAAGTTCCCAATATTGTGTCAGTTTTTACACTTAACAAGACCTTAAAACAGGGTGCAATTAGTCTTGTAGAAAAATGGCAACGTGTTGCACCTAATTTTAGTGAAGATGTGCTCCTAAAATTAGCTATTGAGCCTGATATGAATGGGGGAGAGCCAATAGCTGTTTTCAAGTCATTTTATGTTGGTAGGTGTTCTGGCTTGCTCACTTACATGCAATTTCACTTCCCGGAACTTGGTCCTGAGAAAGATGATTGTGAAGAAATGAGTTGGATTCAATCGGTCGTGTATTTTGCCGGTTATGGCCATGCCAAACCAGAAACAGTTTTGTTAGATAGGAGGTCTGAACCTAAGGAATATAACAAAGGTACATCAGATTTTGTAACAGATCTGATCCCTTATAAAATATGGGAAGATATATTTGACAAATTTCAATATGAAGGAGCGGGTATTATGTACTTTGAAACACATGGCGGACGTATGAGTAGAGTATCAGATTCTGATACGCCATTTCCTTATAGGAAAGGGATTCTGTACAGGATACAGTATCTTGTGTTCTGGCCTGATAATGCATATGTACCAGAGGATAAGTATCTGGGATGGATTCAGGAGATGCATAGCTTTATGACCCCATTTGCGAGCAAGAATCCAAGGGGTGCATATGTAAATTTTAGGGATTTGGATCTAGGTATGAATGAGGAGGGAAATACAAATTATGAAGATGCTAGAGTTTGGGGGGAGAAGTATTTTAAGGGAAATTTCAAGAGATTGGCTTTGGTTAAGGGAAAGGTTGATCCAGAGAATTTCTTTTGGCATGAACAAAGCATACCCCCTCTTGTTTCAGGATTGTTTGCAGAGAGTTGATATTGAAAAATTGATGCTTCAATATTTATTTTTATAAAATTAGTGTGTTACCTATACTCTTATTGTCTATACCATGACTTAGCTTGAAATGTTGTGCCTTAATCTTGGTGTCAACTTATATGATTGTATCAGATCACCAGCATTGTAACTAGATTTTGTAAGATTTATTTTTTTTCTAGATAATGATCAGTCAAGTTTCCAACTTCAAATATCAAGGAGAGATTTTTCACACGAAAGATATATTATTACCTTTGTTATTAACCCTAGATTGATTTTCTTATAAGATATAATTGCTTTGTGCCATTGTATCTTCTACCAACATAATGCAGGAAACTGAAAACAGAGATACATACCATCCAATTCTACTTTCTAATCCTCAATTCAAAGTTGCCCTTTCTTAAATCCACTTCAGCGGACTGCACTGGCATGTAATTCAAAATTCATTTGGGCCGTTTCTAATCATTTTTCGTTTGGGCCATTTCCATATTTCCCTCGGACCATTTTCATATTTCATTTGGGCCGAATAGAATGGTACGTAACCCAATCCATCTTCATCATCTAGTATTAATTAACCACCTATTCGAAAAATTGTAAATCTATAGAGGGGCCACATTAACAGTATATTAATCCATACAGGAACATCCAGAGTATAACAACTTTTTAAATATGTTATCTAAAGGTGTTATTGGGTCGGGAAGGGTCTGAAATTCGTACCCTAAAAGTGTTCAGGTCCAGATCCAGATTCAAATACCTATCTATCCGTTGATATTTTGGGTCCAGTATTTCGATTCTGAATGAATAGATACTCATAACTTTTTTGCGAACTATCGAATCCGGTTCGGATCGGGACGGGTCCGAATCTAGAGCGGGTACATGTTGCAATTCACAAGCATTTGAGAACTCTTTATTTTTTTGAGTAAAGATGGAGGTCAAGCCACCCAACTATTTAATACCCATGATATTATAACAAATGATTTTCCCCATATGCTTTTCGCACCCATGACTTCCCACATAGTGACCATGACCTCTAAGATTCAATATTTTTGAGAGCTCTTTATGTTTAAATATAATTAAAATTTCTTAAACATCTCACATAATATATCATTATAATATAAATTAAAATATGCTCCAAAATATTGAATGCGAGATAATTTTAGAAAGTAAAATATTGGAGATAGTGATTTTATTCTGTGGTTCCAAAAATCCATGAATAGAATATTGATACCAATTTGTTTCAATCAGCATAAAAGAGTAATAAATTTCAATGATAAGTGCAAAAAGACAGATATATGATAGACAAAGAGATCAATAAAGGAATTAATTAGCTTCAAAATTTTATCAGTAAAAGATGAGCGTGATATTTGATTTTAATGATTGAGCAATAAATTTCATTCAAAAAATTAAAAAATACTACAAATGATTGTCATTTCATAGTTAAATATATGTTTTTATATTAAATAATTATAAAGAAATGATATTATCATTTCATCGGGTATCTATACGGGTATCGGGTCGGGTTCAATTATAGGTCGGATAATTAAATCAAACTCATATCCTATCCATTACAGTATCGGTTTCGATTCGGATTCGGATCAGATATTAAATTATTAATTTTGTAACCATACCATGATTTAACCGGTTATATTTTTAAAATTCATATCCTTTCCAAATTAATTGGATCTCAGTTCCAGTTCAGATCCGATTCGGTCCAGATCGGATCCGAGTAATTAGATAAAAGTAGCATGTCTAATGTTATCATCTCTAACAAGGTGCACTTGGGCGCTAATTCTGTGCTGTAGTGTTACCAACAGTAACGAATCCTGGACTTGAGTTGTTTCGAAGTATTTAACCAGCTGTGTGAGTGTGTTACTTTTTTTCCGTACATGGATTATTTTTAGTTTACTTCACATGTAGGAGTGTTGGTTGGATCCGGTTTATTTGATTTTCAACGAACTGAAATTTTTTGGATTAAATAGTTTGGTTTTTTTCAATTTAAATGATTTAGTTTGGTTGAATTTTTAATTATTTTTTAGTTTTTATATTTGATTCAGTTTAATCTCTCTTATTTTGATTCAATCATCAAACCGAAATTTACTTAATATTTACTTATATTACTTTGACTTTTTATATTTTGTTTGGTTTAATCTCTCTTGTTTCGACTTATATTTTGTATTTGTGTATGTAATGAGTCTTGATTTTTTTAATTTAATATATCTTATTTTGGTTCAATCAAACAAATTGAAATTAACTTCAATTTTTTTAAGTTCAGTGTTGTTATTCGGTTGGTTGTATTAGATTTTTTGTTTATGTTTCAAACAATCTTGTCTTCTGATCGGATTAAGTTTGACCTGACTGTCAATTTCAGGGATCATCTTTGATCCGATACCAAGTCGGATCAGGCCATATTTGTTTCAAAAATTAAATTAATAAGAGCATCTGTTCTCTGAAATTTTTGGAGTTTCTAAATAACTGTTAATTGTTTTTTAGAAATTTTAGACTCTCTGAATTTCTAAACCTCTAAATCTCTGAAATTAAAATTAGAGTTTCTTAATTGCCACATCAGCGTTTAATTAAAACAGTATTAAAAATTGAGCGAATACAGGTTGATTATTTTGTCATGTCAGAGTTTTGAAACAGTTTAATATTTAGAAACTATTGAACAAAATTGCTAAATATGAAATCCATCTACATCCCTGAAACTAGTTTAGAAATTGCCAAGTCAGCTTTGAAACTCCAAAAGTTTCAGGGATGCAGATGCTCTAATAGTTCAATCCAGTGTTTTAAAATTCGGTCTATTCGGCCGAATATTCGTATTCGGTTGGAATCCGCATAGAAAATAAGTATTTGGTCCAATATTCGGTTTTGAATATTCGGCCACATATTCAGTCGAATATTCAGTATTCGGTTTCGCATATTCGGTATTCAGTTCTGCATATTCAGTATTCGGTTCTGGATATTCGGCCGCATATCTGCATATTCGGCCTCTGATGTAAAATATTATATACTTTATTAACTTGCATACAAATTAATATGAATTCTCATTTTAAAATCTGTATATATAAATCCAAATAAAAATCTACATATACAGTCGCATAGTATGTGGTGACCTTCCGAATATCGAATGAGAACCAAATTTCAAAACACTGGTTTAATCCGAGTCTGATCTAATGCGAAAATTTAACATCTCTACATGTAATTTGGGACAAACGGTGAGAAAGAAATATAGTTGTAGTGCAAATTCTGGTACAAGTATGATTCATTTATCTGCTATTACAGTATTATATTTTCCTGTGGTTCTTAGCACAATTGAAGAGGTAGTATACTTTGTTCATGTCAAAAGAAAATTTCTCCATCAACTTTACCTTTAATCAAACCCAATCTATGAAAATTCCGCTTGAAATACATCTCACCCCAAATCCTAGTTTTTTCTTAACTCACTCATCAGACCGCTATGCGAATCCAAATACATCTTTTCATCAACTTTAAATCTTAAACTTGTTAAATACATCTTTCCATGCGCCTAATGGAATGGGATCTGTGACATAGTCTGATGTACTTTTGTTATAGCTCTTATGTTGTAACCTCCTATCCATCAAAATCTGTTTTGGATTAGTATTTTCAAAACCCGCAAAATGCACTATAGATTGAATCCGTCCCCTCACAATTTTCTTAAATAATTTGAATCGTTCATGCACAAATTTTTAAAGTATTAATACCGATAAACGAAAAATGAATGAAAGTATTTATACCTATGTACAAAATATTTTAACATTAATAATTGTCTTTCCAACCAAATCTCTCAAACTATCTCCGTACTATAAATACATGTAGGGAACTACTCAAACTAAATGGGAGGAATAGGCCATACACATTTATAAAAATATCAATATTGCTATTACTATATGGGGGACACAATACTTAATATTTTGTTACGAGATAGGAGTAGGTCCGATCTAATTTTAGGTTAAATTAGCTCTAACACCATACGATTAGAATTAAGATTAGTGTGCACAGAAATTGAAATAGACTTGCACGGCTTTTAATGTAAATGGCACAGATCTTGATGCAATCGAATGGTCATCTCACCCATCGAACCAAAGTAGGTCCAATGGGCATCGGACCTACTCTCAATTCTTTTGTTACATATAGCGCTGGATGACGTCTAAAAATATTAATATCAAATATTGAAAGTATTTACACCTATGCACTGAAGTATGAGGAGGGTTCAAATACACCATAATTTTTTGCTCCAAATTCTGAACCACATATCTCATTGAGATGAACGCCTTAGATTTTTCTCTATCTCCGACTCTTCATTTCCAAAAACCTACTGTCCTCTCCATTTCTAGGAGATCGCTTCTGATTTCCTCCCGTGGGCGAAGTTGCCATAGTTCTTTCTCGTCTCGTTTTTCCTTTTTCTCCAATGAACGAAGTTTCCATTGCAGTTGCTCCCTCTGCGATGCCCACCATCGAACCAGCCATGCTTTTAAGCTCCATCGAGCCCTCGTCACCACCATCTTCATTTTCTGATGTAATCTATTTTCTTCAAATTCCAATTAAATTTCTTCAAAATACAAGATTGACAATATTCGAATATCAATCAAGATGCTTAATCTTATCAACAAATGCAAATCCCTCTGAGAGTACATGAAAATTTTCTTTCAATCTACTCTATGTGTGCAACATGCACAAGATTTATAATGATTCCCTCTAAGAGCCTAGGCACCACCAACAGATGAAATTTCAATTTCTTTTTGGCTAATCGAGAAATAGTCAAATCGATTTGGAGTTCAATCAGATTATGTACTTTTTATGTATGGAGATTGGAAGCATTGTATTTATACAAATAAGTAATATAACTATGCAAAATAATGTTCAAGAATTTGCATACTTATCATAATAAAATTTGAATTCAGAAATGTATACAAATGGGAAAATTGTGAAATGTCACTCCAAAATCTTGAAATTATGAAAATGTCAATCCAAACTTCATTAATTTGTAAAAATGTCACTCCAAAACCTTCACAATTTTCCTATACAAGTACTCATTGAACATTGTTTTTAATAGGATGATGCTTCTAATGATATTGTCCCATGGAAAGCCATGACATTTTGGTCACTTGAAAAGTTTGAGAGTTTTTATTATAAATTTACCATTTCAGAGGGATTTAGTGTACAAGCAAGAAGGACCATTAAATTTGCACATATGGATAAAATTTGTTACCGACAGCATGTGTGCTCTTGTGCTAGATTTTGGGAAGAAAAAAAGCAAATGATGCTGTTGTTTTGGATCAAGAAAATAAGAGCAGAGAAACCTTAATTTGTAGAAGTAGTTGTCCATTATATATAAGTGTGTTGGCACAAGAACAAGGACAAATGATGTTGGCACAAGAACAAGGGCAAGAAGAGGTTGAGAATCATATGAACAACGACAATTGAGGTAAACAAGGATAAATGGGGTTCGTAGGCACAAGAACAAATACAAATGTGGTTCATAAGAACAAGATCAAGGGAAAATTACATTGCAAAGCACAAGAACAATGACAAATTAAGTTGTTAAGCACAAGAATAAATGCAAATGATGTTGCTAACCACCAGAACAAGTACAAATGAGGACTAAGCACAAGAACAATGGCAAAAGGAGTTGATAAACGTACGAACAAGGGCAAATGAGGTTCCTAAGCAAAAGAACAACGAAAATTGAGGTTGATAAGCACATGAACAAAGGCAAATGAGATTCCTAAGCACAATAACAAATGCAAATGATATTGCTAAGAACAAGAACAAGGGCAAAAGAGGATGACAAGCAAATGAACAACAACAATTGAGGTTAAGTACACGAGCAAGGGCAAATTATGTTGTACAGCACAAGAACAACGATAAATTAGGTTGTTAAGCACCAGAACAAATGCAAATGATGTTCTTGTGCTTAAAAATCTCATTTGTCGTTGTTCTTGCGCTTTGCAACATAATTTGCGCTTTATCTTGTGCTTATGAATCGTTTCTATTTGTTCTTGTGCTTAAGAACCTCATTTGCCCTTGTTCGTGTGCTTAACAACCTCAATTGGCGTTGTTCGTATGCTTATTAACCTCTTTTGCCCTTGTTCTTTAGCTTAACAACATCATTTATACTTGTTCTTATGCTTGACAACCACATTTGTCCTTGTTCTTGCCTTGCAACATAATTTGCCCTTGATCTTGTTCTTATAAACCTCATTTGTATTTTTTTCTTGTGCTTAGGAGCCTTATTTGCCCATTTTGAGTGCTTAACAACCTCAATTGACATTGTTGGTATGCTTAACAACCTCACTTGGCGTTGTTGGTATGCTTAACTACCTCAATTGGCGTTATTCGTGTGCCTAACAACCTCTTTTGCCCTTGATCTTGTGCTTATAAACCTCATTTGCATTTGTTCTTGTCTTAGGAACCTTATTTGCCCTTGTTAGTGTACTTGACAACCTCAATTGTCGTTGTTCATATAGTTCTTAACCTCTTTTGCCCTTGTTCCTGGGCTTAGCAACATCATTTACACTTGTTCTTGTGATTAGGAACCTCATTTGCCATTGTTCGTGTGCTTAACAACCTCAATTGGCATTGTTCGTCTTCTTAACAACCTCTTTTGCCCTTAATCTTGTGCTTATGAACCTCATTTGCATTTGTTCTTGTGCTTAAGAACCTCATTTGCCCTTGTTCGTATGCTTAACAACCTCAATTGGCGTTGTTCGTGTGCATAACAACCTCTTTTGCCTTTCATCTTGTGCATATGAACCTCTTTGCATTTGTTCTTTTCTTAGGAACCTCATTTGCCCTTGTTCGTGTACTTAACAACCTCAATTGTCGTTGTTCATATGATTCTTAACTTCTTTTGCCCTTGTTCTTGTGCTTAACAACATTATTTACACTTGTTCTTGTGCATAACAACATCATTTGTTGTTGTTCTTGAGCTTTGCAACATAATTTGCCCTTTATCTTGTGCTTATGAATCGTTTGCATTTGTTCTTGTGCTTAGGAACCTCATTTGCCCTTGTTTGTGCGCTTGACAATCTCAATTGGCGTTGTTCGTGTAATTAACAACCTCTTTTGCCCTTGATCTTGTCCTTATGAACCTCATTTGCATTTGTTCTTGTGCTTAGGAACCTCATTTGCCCTTGTTCGTGTGATTAACAACCTCATTTGTCGTTGTTCTTATGCTTGATAACCATATTTGTCCTTGTTCTTGCAGTTTGCAACATAATTTGCCCTTGATCTTGTGCTTATGAACCTTATTTTCATTCTTTCTTGTGCTTAGGAACCTCATTTGACCTTGTTTGTGTGCTAAACAACCTCAATTGGCATTGTTGGTATGCTTAACAACTCAATTGGCGTTGTTCGTATGGTTAACAACCTTAATTGGCCTTGTTCGTGCAACATCTTTTGCCCTTGACCTTGTGCTTATGAACCTCATTTGCATTTATTGTTGTGGTTAGAAACCTCAGTTGCCCTTGTTCATGTGCTTAACAACCTCAATTGTCGTTGTTACTATACTTCTTAACCACTTTTGCCCATGTTCTTGTACTTAGCAACATCATTTACACTTGTTCTTGTGCTTAACAACCTTATTTGTCGTTGTTCTTGCGCTTTGCATCATAATTAGCCCTTGATCTTGTAATTATGAATTTCATTTGTATTAGTTCTTGTGCTTAGGAACCTCATTTTCTCTTGTTTGTGTGCTTAACAACCTCTGTTCCCCTTATATTGTGCTTATGAACATCATTTGCATTTGTTCTTGTGGTTAGAAACCTCATTTGCCCTTGTTTGTGTGCTTAACAACCTCAATGGTATTGTTCGTGTGCTTAACAACCTCCATTGCCCTTGATCTTGTGCTTATGTAACTCATTTGCATTTGTTCTTAAGCTTAGGAACCTCAATTGCCCTTGTTCCTGTGCTCCACAAGCTCAATTGGCGTTTTTCTTGTGCTTATAATTCGTTTGCATTTGTTCTTATGGTTAGGAACCTCATTTGCTGTTGTTTGCTTATCAACCTCAATTGGTGTTGTTCTTGTGCTTAGGAACCTCATTTGCCCTCGTTCATGTGATTAATAACCTCAATTGTCGTTGTTCATATGCTTCTTAACCTCTTTTCCTTGTTGTTGAGCTGAGCAACATCATTTACACTTGTTTTATCCTTAACAACTTCATTTGTCCTTCTTGTTGCACTTTGCAACATAATTTGCACATGGTTTTGTGCTTATGAACCTCATTTGCATTTGTTTTTGTTGTTAGGTACCTCATTTGCCCTTGTTCGTGTGCTTAACAACCTCAATTGCCGTTGTTCATATGATTCTTAACCTCTCTTGCCCTTATTCATGTGCTTAGCAAACATCACTTACACTTATTCTTATGCTTAATAACCTCATTTGTCGTTGTTCTTGCACTTTGCATCATAATTTGCCCTTGATCTTGTCGTTATGAACCATATTTGAATTTGTTCTTGTCTTAGGAACCTCATTTGCCCTTGTTAGTGTACTTAAGAACCTCAATTGTCGTTGTTCATATGGTTCTTAACCGCTTTTGTCCTTGTTCTTGTGCTTAGCAACATCATTTACACTTGTTCTTGTGCTTAGGAATCTCATTTGACCATGTACTTAACCTCTTTTGTCCTTTATCTTGTGCTTATGAACCTCATTTGCATTTGTTTTTGTGTTTAGGAACCTCTTTTGCCCTTTTTCGTGTGCTTAACAACCTCAATTGTCGTTGTTTGTATGCTTCTTAACCTCTTTTTCCCTTGTATTTTAGCTTAGCAACATCATTTACACTTGTTCTTCTACTTCACAACCACATTTGTCCTGGTTCTTGCGCTTTGCAACATAATTTGCCCTTGATCTTGTACTTATGAACCTCATTTGCATTTTCTCTTGTGCTGAGGAACCTCATTTGCCCTTGTTTGTGTATGCCTAACAACCTCAATTGTCGTTGTTTATATGCTTAACAACCTCAATTGGCGTTGTTCGTGTGCTTAACAAACTTTTTTTCCCTTAATCTTGTGCTTATGAACCTCATTTACATTTGTTCTTGTGGTTAGGAACCTCATTTGCCCTTTTTCGTATACTTAACAACCTCAATTGTCGTTGTTCATATGTTTCTTAACTTCTTTTGCCCTTGTTCTTTTGCTTAGCAACATCATTTACACTTGTTCTTATGCTTGACAACCTCATTTATCGTTGTTCTTGCGCTTTGCATCATAATTTGCCCTTGATCTTGTGCTTATGAACCTCATTTGCATTTGTTCATGTGCTTAGGAACCTCATTTGCCCTTGTTTATGTTCTTAACAACCTCAATTGGCCTTGTTCGTATGCTTAACAACCTCATATGGCGCTGTTCGTATGCTTAACAATCTCAATTGGCATTGTTTGTGTGCTTAACAACCACTTTTGCCCTTGATCTTGTGCTTATTAACCTCATTTGCATTGTTGTTGTGCTTAGGGACCTCATTTGCCCTTGTTCGTGTGCTTAACAAGTTCAATTGTCGTTGTTCATATGCTTCTTAATCTCTTTTGCCCTTATTCATGCGCTTAGGAACATCATTTACACTTGTTCTTATGCTTAAGAACCTCAATGGTTGTTGTTTTTGCACTGTGGAAAAAAAATTACCCTTGATCTTGTTGTTATTAACCTCATTTCATTTTTTCATGTCTTAGGAACCTCATTTATCCCTGTTCATGTGCATAACAACATCAATTATCGTTGTTCATATGATTCTTAACCTGTTTTGGCCTTGTTCTTTTACTTAGCAACATCATTTACACTTGTTCTTATGCAAAACAACCTCATTTGTCGTTGTTCTTGAGCTTTGCAACATAATTTGCCCTTTATCTTGTGCTTATGAATCCTTGCATTTGTTCTTGTGCTTAGGAACCTCATTTACCCATGTTTGTGCGCTTAACAACCTCTTTTGCCCTTCATCTTGTGCTGTTGAACCTCATTTGCATTTGTTCTTGTGCTTAGGAACCTCATTTGCCATTGTTCGTGTGATTAACAACTTCAATTGCCGTTGTTCTTATGCTTCTTAACCTCTTTCGCCCTTGTTTTTTAGCTTAGCAACATCATTTACTCTTGTGCTTATGCTTGACAAGCACATTTGTCCTTGTTCTTCCGCTTTGCAACATCATTTGCCCTTGATCTTGTGCTTATGAACCTCATTTATATTTTTTCATCTTCTTACGAACCTCATTTGCCCTTGTTTGGGTGCTTAACAACCTCAATTGGCATTGTTGGTGTGCCTAACAACCTCAATTTGCATTGTTCATATGCTTAACGGTCTCAATTGGCATTGTTCGTGTGCTTAACAACCTCTTTTGCCCTTGATCTTGTGCTTATGAACCACATTTGTATTTGTTCTTGTGCTTAGCAACATCATTTACACATGTTGTTGTGCTTAACAACCTCATTTGTCGTTGTTCTTGCGCTTTGCATCATAATTTGCGCATGATCTTGTGGTTATGAACCTCATTTGCTTTTGTTCTTGTTCTTAGGAACCTCATTTTTCCTTATTTGTGTGCTGAACAAACTCTTTTCCCCTTATGTTGTGCTTATGAACCACATTTGCATTTGTTCTTGTGCTCAGGAACATCATTTGCTCTTGTTTGTGTGCTTAACAACCTCAATTGGCGTTGTTCGTGTGCTTAAAAACTTCTATTGCCATTGATCTTGTGCTTATGTACTCATTTGCATTTGTTCTTAAGCTTAGGAACCTCATTTGCCCTTGTTCGTGTGCTTCACAACCTGAATTGGCGTTGTTCGTGTGCTTAACAACCTCTTTTGCCCTTGATCTTGTGCTTATGAACCACATTTGCCCTTGTTCCTATGCTTAACAACCTCAATTATAGTTGTTCCGATGCTTCTGACATCTTTTGCCTTTGTTCTTGTGCTTAGCAACATCATTTAGACTTATTCTTACGCTTAACAACCTCATTTGTCGTTGTTCTTGCGCTTTGCATAATAAGTTGCCCTTGATCTTGTGCTTATGAATCTCATTTGCATTTGTTCTTGCGCTCAGGAACCTCATTTTCTCTTGTTTGTGTGCTTAACAACCTCAATTGGAGTTGTTCGTGTGGTTAACAACCTCTATTGCCCTTGATCTTGTGCTTATGAACGTCGTTGGCATTTGCTCTTAAGCTTAGGAACCTCATTTGTCCTTGTTCGTGTGCGTAACAACCTCAATTGGCGTTGTTCGTGTCTTTTGATGTTGATCTTGTGCTTATTAAACTCATTTTCATTTATTCTTGTGCTTAGGAATCTCATTTGCCCTTGTTCGTGTGCTTAACAACTGCAATTGTCGTTGTTCATATGCTTCTTAACCTCTTTTGCCCTGGTTTCTTAGCTTAGCAACATCATTTACATTTGTTCTGATGCTTAACAACTTCATTTGTCCATGTTCTTGCGCTTTGCAACATAATTTGCCCACGATCTTGTGCTTATGAACCTTATTTGCATTTGTGCGTGTGCTTAGGAACCTCAATTGTCATTGTGTGTGTGCTTAACAACCTCAATTGGCGCTGTTCGTATTCTTAATAGCCTTAATTGGCGCTGTTCGTATGCTTAACAGCCCCAATTGGCATTGTTTTTGTGCTTAACAACCTCTTTTTCTCTTGATCTTGTGCTTAGGAATCTCATTTGCCTTCGTTCGTGTCGTTAACAACCTCAATTGTCGTTGTTCTTGCGCTTTGCATCATAATGAACAAATGCTTCTTCACATCTTTTGCCTTGGTTTTTTAGCTTAGCAACATCATTTACACTTGTTATGATTCTTGGCCACAACATATGTCCTTGTTCTTGCACTTTGCAACATAATTTGCCCTTGATCTTGTGATTATGAGTCTCATTTGCATTTGTTCTTGTGCTTAGGAACCTCATTTGCCCTTGGTGGTGTCCATAACAACCTCTTTGGCCCTTGATCTTGTCCTTAACAACCTCAATTGGTGTTGTTCGTATGCTTAACAACCTTAACTGGCGTTGTTCGTGTGCTTAACAATCTCAATTGGCATTGTTCGTGTGCTTAACAACCTCTTTTGCCCTTGATCTTGTGCTTATGATCCTCATTTGCATTTGTTGTTGTGTTGAGAAACCTCATTTGCCCTTGTTCGTGTGCTTAACAACCTCAATTGTCGTTGTTCATCTGTTTCTTAACCTCTTTTGCCCTTATTCATGTGCTTAGCAACATCATTTACAATTGTTCGTGTGCCTAACAACCTCATTGGTCTTTGTTCTTACACTTTTCAACAAAATTTGCTCTTGATCTTGTTGTTATGAACCTCACTTGCATTTGTTCTTGTCTTAGGAATCTCATTTACCCTTGTTCATGTGCTTAACAACCTCAATTGTCGTTGTTGATATGGTCCTTAACATCTTTTGCCCTTGTTCTTGTGCTTAGCAACATCATTTACAATTGTTCTTGTGCATAATAACCTCATTTGTAATTGTTCTTGCTCTTTGCAACATAATTTGTCATTTATCTTGTGTTTATGAATCGTTGGCAATTGTTCTTTTACTTCGAAACCTCATTTGCCCTTGTTTCTGCGCTTAACAACCTTAATTTGCATTGTTCGTGTAATTAACAACCTTTTTTGTGCTTAATCTTGTGGTGATGAACCTCATTTGCATTTGTTATTGTGCTTAGGAACCTCATTTGCCCTTGTTCGTGTGATTAACAACCTAAATTGTCATTGTTCGTTTGCTTCTTAATCTCTTTTGCCCTTGTATTTTAGCTTAGCAACATAATTTACACATGTTCTTATGCTTGACAACCACATTTCTCCTGGTTCCTGGGCTTTGCAACATAATTTGTCCTTGATCTTGTGCTTATGAACCTCATTTGCATTTTTTTCTTGTCCTTAGGAACCTCATTTGCCCTTGTTTGTGTGCTTAACAACCTCAATTGGCGTTGTTTGTATGCTTAACAACCTCAATTGGTATTGTTTGTGTGCTTAACAACCTCTTTTGCCTTTAATCTTGTGCATATGAACCTCATTTTCATTTTTTCTTGTGGTTAGGAACCACATTTGCCCTTGTTCGTATGCTTAACAACCTTAATTGTCGTTGTTCCTATATTTCTTAACCTCTTTTGCCCTTGTTCTTTTGCTTAGCAACATCATTTACACAGGTTATTGTGCTTAACAACCTCATTTATCGTTGTTCTTGCGCTTTGCATCATAATTTGCCCTTGATCTTGTGCTTATGAACCTCATTTGCATTTGTTCTTGTGCTTAGGAACCTCATTTTCTCTTGTTTGTGTGCTTAACAACCTCTTTTCCCCTTATATTATGCTTATGAGCCTCATTTGCATTTGTTCTAGTGCTTAGGAACCTCATTTGCCCATGTTTGTGTGCTTAACAACCTCAATTGGCGTTGGTCGTGTGCTTAACAACCTCTTTTACCCTGAATCATGCGCTTATGAAACTCATTTATATTTGTTCTTGTGCTCAGAAACCTCATTTGCCATTGTTTGTGTGCTTCACAACCTCAATTGGTGTTGCTCGTATGCTTAACAACCTGAACTGGCATTGTTCTTATGCTTAACAATCTCAATTGGCATTGTTCGTGTGATCAACAACCTCTTTTGCCCTTGATCTGGTGCTTATGAACCTCATTTGCATTTGTTCTTGCGCCTAGGAACCTCATTTGCCCTTGTTCGTGTTCTTAACAACCTCAATTGTCGTTGTTAATATTCTTCTTAACCACTTTTGCCCTGGTTTTTGAGCTTAGCAACATCATTTACACTTGTTCTTATGTTTGACATCCTCATTTGTCCTTGTTATTGCGTTTTGCAACATAATATGCCCTTTGATCTTGTGCTTATGAAACTCATTTGCATTTGTTCTTAAGCTTAGGAATGTTTGTGCGCTTATAAACCTTAATTGGCGTTGATCGTGTAATTAACAACCTCTTTTGACCTTGATCTTGTGCTTATGAAACTCATTTGCCTTTGTTCTTGTGCTTAGGAACCTCATTTGTCTTTGTTCGTGTGCTTAACAACCTCAATTGGCATTGTTCGTTTGCTTAACAACCTCATTGGCCCTTGATCTTGATCTTTTGCCCTTATTCATGTGCTTGGCAACATCATTTACTATTGTTCTTGTGCTTAACAAAATTATTTGTTGTTGTTCTTGTGCTTTCCAGCATAATTTCCCCTTGATATTGTTGTTATGAACTTCATTTGCATTTGTTCTTGTCTTAGGAACCTAATTTGCCCTTGTTCATACACTTAAAAACCTCAATTGTTGTTGTTCATTTGGTTCTTAACCTCTTTTCCCCATGTTTTTGTGATTAGCAACATCATTTACACTTATTTTTGTGCTTAGGAACCTCATTTGCCCTTGTTCGTGTCCTTAACAACCACAATTAGCGTCGTTTGTGTGCTTAACAACCTTTTTTGCCCTTGATCTTGTGCTTATGAACCTCATTTACATTTATTATTGTGCTTAGGACTCTCATTTGTCCTTGTTCGTGTGCTTGACAACCTCAATTGGCGTTATTCATGTGCTTAACAACCTTCTTTTCCCTAGATCTTTTGCTTATGAACATCATTTGCATTTGATTTTGTGCTTAGGAACCTCAGTTATCCTTGTTCATGTACTTAACAACCTCATTTGCCCTTGTTCGTGTGCTTAACAACCTCAATTATCGTTGTTCTTGTGCTTAGCAACATGATTTACACTTTTTCTTATGCTTAGCAATATCATTTACACTTTTTCTTGTGCTTAAAAACCTCATTTGTCGTTGTTCTTGTGCTTTGCATCATAATTTGCATTTGATCTTGTGCTTATGAACCTAATTTGTATTTGTTCTTGTGCTTGGGAACCTCATTTTCCCTTGTTTGTGTGCTTAACAACCTCTTTTCCCCTTATATTGTGCTTATGAATCTCATTTGTATTTGTTGTTATGCTTACGAACTTCATTTTCCCTTGTTTGTGTGCTTAACAACCTCAATTGGCGTTGTTGGTGTGCTTAGCAACCTCTATTGACCTTGATCTTGTGGTTATGTACCACATTTGTATTTGTTCTGAAGTTTAGAAACCACATTTGCCCTTGTTCGTGTGCTTAACAACCTCAATTGGCATTGTTCGTGTCCTTAACAACCACTTTCGCCCTTGATCTTGTGCTTATGAACCTCATTTGTATTTGTTGTTATGCTTACCAACCTCATTTCCCATTGTTTGTGTGCTTAACAACGTCAATTGGCGTTGTTCATGTGCTAACAACCTCTTTTGCCCTTATTCTTGTGGTTATGAACCTCATTTGCATTTGTTCCTGTGCTTAGGAACCTCATTTCCCATTGTTCGTGTGCTTAACAACCTCTTTTGCCCTTGATCTTGTGCTTATGAACCTGATTTGCATTTGTTCTTGTGCTTGGGAACCCTATTTGCCCTTGTTCGTGTGCTTAACAACCTCAATTGTCGTTGTTTATGTGCTTCTTATCCTGTTTTGCCCTTATTCGTGTGCTTCAACATCATTTACACTTGATCTTGTGCTTAACAACCTCATTGGACATTTTTCTTGCACTTTGCAACAAAATTTGCTCTCGATCTTGTTGTTATGAACCTCATTTGCATTTGTTCTTGTCTTAGGAACCTCATTTGCCCTTGTTCTTGTGCTTAACAACCTCAATTGCCGTTGTTCATATAGTTCTTAACCTCTTTTGCCCTTGTTCTTATGCTTATGAACCTCATTTGCATTTGTTCTTGTGCTTAGGAATCTCATTTGCCCTTGATGTTATAGTTATGAACCTCATTTGCATTTGTTCTTGTGCTTAGGAACCTCTTTTGCCCTAGTTCTTGTGCTTAAGAACCTCAATTGTCATTGTTCATATGGTTCTTAACCTCTTTTGCCCTTTTTCTTGTGCTTAGCATAATCATTTACACTTGTTCTTGTGCATAAAAACCTCATTTGTTGTTGTTCTTGTGCTTTGCAACATAATTTGCCCTTTATCTTGTGCTTATGAATCGTTGGCATTTGTTCTTGTGCTCAGGAACCTCATTTGCCCTTGTTTGTGCGCTTAACAACCTCAATTGGCGTTATTCGTATAATTTACAACTTCTTTTGCCCATGATCTTATCCTTATGAACCTCATTTGCATTTGTTCTTGTGCTTATGAACCTCATTTGCCCTATTTCGAGCGATTAACAACGAAAATTGTCGTCGTTCGTGTGCTTCTTAACCTCTTTTCCCTTTCTTTTTTAGCTTGGCAACATCATTTACACTTGTTCTTATGTTTGACAACAACATTTGTCCTTGTTCTTGCGCTTTGCAACATAATTTGCCATTGATCTTGTGCTTATGAACCTCATTTTCCCTTGTTCGTGTGCTTACCAACCTCAATTGTCGATGTTCCTATGCTTCTTAACCTCTTTTGCCTTTGTTCTTGTGCTTAGCAACATCATTTATACTTGTTATTGTGCTTAACAACCTCATTGGTCGTTGTTCTTGCACTTGGCAACAAAATTTGCCCTTGATCTTGTTGTTATGAACCTCATTTACGTTTGTTCGTGTCTTAGGAACCTCATTTGCCTTTGTTCATATGGTTCTTAACCTCTTTTGCCCTTATTCTTGTGCTTAGCAACATCATTTACACTTGTTCTTATGCATAACAACATCATTAGTAATTGTTCTTGCGCTTTGCAACATAATTTGCCCTTTATCTTGTTCTTATGAATCGTTGGCAATTGTTCTTGTACTTAGGAACCTCATTTGCCCTTGTTTGTGCGCTTAACAACCTTAATTTGCGTTGTTCATGTAATTGACAACCTCTTTTGCCCTTGATCTTGTGCTTATGAACCTCATTTGCATTTGTTCTTACGCTTAGGAACCTCATTTGCCCTTCTCCGTGTGATTAACAACCTAAATTGTCGTTGTTCGTATGCTTCTTAACCTCTTTTGCCCTTGTTTTTTAGCTTAGCAACATCATTTACACTTATTTGTATGCTTAACAACCTCAATTGGCGTTGTTCGTGTGCTTAACAACCTCTTTTGCCCTTAATCTCGTGGTTATGAACCTCATTTGCATTTGTTCTTGTGGTTAGGAACCTCATTTGCCCTTGTTCGTATACTTAACAACCTCAATTGTCGTTGTTCCTATGTTTCTTAACCTCTTTTGCCCTTGTTCTTGTGCTCAGCAACATTATTTACACTTGTTCTTGGGCTTAACAACATCATTTGTCGTTGTTCTTGCGCTTTGCATCATAATTTCCCCTTGATCCTGTGCTTGTGAACCTTATTTGCATTTGTTCTTGTGCTTAGGTACCTCATTTTCTCTTGTTTGTGTGCTGAACAACCTCTTTTCCTTTTATATTGTACTTATAAACCTCATTTGCATTTGTTCTTGTGCATAGAACCCTCATCTGCCCATGTTTGTGCTCTTAACAATCTCAATTGGCGTTGTTCATGCACTTAACAACCTCTTTTCCCCTTGATCTTGTGCTTATGAACCTCATTTGCAATTTTTCTTGTGCCTAGCAACCTCATTTGCCCTTGTTCGTGTTTTTAACAACCTCAATTGGCGTTGTTCGTGTTCTTAACCTCTTTTGCCTTGGTTTTTGAGCTTAGCAACATCATTTACACTTGTTCTTCTACTTGACAACCTCATTTGTCATTGTTCTTGCGCTTTGCAACATAATTTGCCCCTGATCTTGTCCTTATGAACCTCATTTGCGATTGTTTTTAAGCTTAGGAACCTCATTTGCCCTTGTTTGTGCGCTTAACAACCTTAATTGGTGTTGATGGTGTAATTAACAACCTCTTTTGCCCTTGATCTTGTGCTTATGAACCTCATTTGCATTTGTTCTTGTGCTTAGGAACCTCATTTGCCCTTGTTTGTGCTCTTAAAAACCTCAGTTGTCGTTGTTCATATGCTTCTTAACCTTTTTTGCCCTGGTTTTTTAGCATAGCAACATCATTTACACTTGTTCTTATTCTTGGCAACCTCATTTGTCCTTGTTCTTGCACTTTGCAACATAATTTGCCCTTGATCTTGTGATTATGAGCCTCATTTGTATTTGTTCTTATGCTTAGGAACCTCATTTGCCCTTGGTGGTGTGCTTAACAACCTCAATTGGTGTTGCTCGTATGCTTAACAACCTGAACTGGCATTGTTCTTATGCTTAACAATCTCAATTGGCATTGTTCGTGTGCTTAACAACCTCTTTTGACCTTGATCTGGTGCTTATGAACCTCATTTGCATTTGTTGTTGTGCTTAGAGGAACCTCATTTGCCCTTATTCGTGTGCTTAACAACCTCAATTGTCGTGGTTCATATGATTCTTAACATCTTTTGCCCTTATTCATGTGGTTAGCAACATCATTTACACTTGTTCTTGTGCTTAACAACCCCATTGGTCGTTGTTCTTACACTTTGCAAAAAAAGTTACCCTTGATCTTGTTGTTATGAACCTCATTTGCATTTGTTCTTGTCTTAGGAACCTCATTTGCCCTTGTTCATGTGCTTAACAACCTCAATTGTCGTTGTTCATATGGTTCTTAACATCTTTTGCCCTTATTCTTGTGCTTAGCAACATCATTTACATTGTTCTTGTGCATAACAACCTCATTTGTAATTGTTCTTAAGCTTTGCAACATAATTTGCAATTTATCTTGTGCTTATGAATCGTTGGCAATTGTTCTTGTACTTAGGAACCTCATTTACCCTTGTTCCTGGCAACCTCATTTGACCTTCTTCGTGTTCTTAACACCTCAATTGTCGTAATTCATATGCTTCTTAACCTCTTTGGCCCTGGTTTTTTAGCTTAGCAACATCATTCACACTTGTTCTTATGCTTGACAACCTCATTTGTCCTTGTTATTGTACTTTCCAACATAATATGCCCTTGATCTTGTGCTTATGAAACTCATTTACATTTGTTCTTAAGCTTAGGAACCTCACTTGCCCTTGTTTGTGCGCTTATAAATCTTAATTGGCGTTGATCGTGTGATTAACAACCTCTTTTGCCCTTGATCTTGTGCTTATGAACCTCATTTACATTTGTTCTTGTGCTTAGGAATCTCATTTGCCCTTGTTCGTGTGCTTAACAACCTCAATTGGCGTTGTTCGTGTGCGTAACAACCTCATTTGCCCTTGATCTTGTGCTTATGAACCTCATTTGCATTTGTTATTGTGCTTAGGAATCTCATTTGCTGTTGTTCGTCTGCTTAACAACCTCAATTGTCGTTGCTTCTATGCTTCTTAACCTCTTTCGCATTTGTTCTTGTGCTTAGAAACATCATTTACACTTATTCTTGCGTTTAACAACCTCATTTGTCGTTGTTCTTGCGCTTTGCATCATAAATTGCCCTTGATCTTGTGCTTATGAACCTCATTTGCATTTGTTCTTGTGCTTAGGAACCTCATTTTCTCTTGTTTGTGTGCTTAACAACCTTAATTGGCGCACGGCTTAACAACCTCCCTTGCCCTTGATCTTTTGCTTATGAACCTCACTTGCATTTTTTCTTAAGTTTAGGAACCTCATTTGCCCTTGTTCGTGTGCTTAACAACCTCAATTGGCGTTGTTCGTGTGCTTAACAACCTCTTTTTCCATTGATATTGTTCTTATGAACCTCATTTGTTTTTGTTCTTGCGCTTAGGAACATCATTTTCTCTTGTTTGTGTGCTTAACATCGTCTATTGGCGTTGTTCGTGTGCATAACAACCTCTTTTGCCCTTGATCTTGTGCTTATGAACCTCATTTCATTTTTTTCTTGTGCTTAGGAATCTCATTTGCCCTTGTTCGTGTGCTTAACAACCTCAATTGTTGTCGTTCATATTGTTCTTAACATCATGTACACTTGTTCTGTTGCTTGACAACCTAATTTGTCCTTGTTCTTGCGATTTGCAACATAATTTGCCCTTGATCTTATCCTTATGAGCCTCATTTGCATTTATTCTTGTGCTTAGGAACCTCATTTGCCCTTGTTCGTGTGCTTAACAACCTTAATTGTCGTTGTTCCTATATACTTCTTAACCTCTTTCACCTTTGTTCTTGTTCTTGTGCATAACAACCTGATTTGTAATTGTTCTTGCGCTTTGCAACATAATTTGCCCTTCATCTTGTGCTTATGAATCGTTGGCAATTGTTCTTGTACTTAGGAACCTCATTTGTCCTTGTTTGTGCACTTAACAACCTCAATTTGCATTGTTCCTGTAATTAACAACCTCTTTTTCCCTTGATCTTGTGGTTATGAACCTCGTTTGCATTTGTTCTTGTGCTTATGAATCTCATTTGCCTTTGTTCTTGTGCTTATGAATCTCATTTGCCTTTGTTCGTGTGATTAACAACCTAAATTGTCGTTGTTCGTATGCTTCTTAACCTCTTTTTCCCTTATTTTTAGCTTAGCAACATCATTTACCCTTGTTCTTATGCTTGACAACCACATTTGTCCTTGTTCTTTCGCTTTGCAACATAATTTGCCCTTGATCTTGTGCTTATGAACCTCATTGTCATTTTTTTCTTGTGTTGAGGAACCTCATTTGCTGTTGTTTGTGTGCTTAACAACCTCAATTGGCGTCGTTTGTATGCTTAACAACCTCAATTGGCGTTGTCCGTGTGCTTAACAACCTCTTTTTCCCTTAATCTTGTGCTTATGAACCACATTTGCATTTGTTCTTGTCGTTAGGAACCTCATTTGCCCTTGTCCGTATGCTTAACTACCTCAATTCTCGTTGTTCCTATGCTTCTTAACCTCTTTTGCTCTTGTTCTAGAGCTTAACAGCACCATTTACAATTGTTGTTGTGCATAACAACCTCATTTGTCGTTGTTCTTGCGCTTTGCACCATAATTTTCCCTTGATCTTGTGCTTATGAAACTCATTTGCATTTCTTCTTGTGCTTAGGAACCTCATTTTCTCTTGTTTGTGAGCTTAACACCCTCTTTTCCCCTCATATTGTGCTTCTGAACCTCATTTGCATTTGTTCTTATGCTTAGGAATCTCATTTGCCTATGTCTGTGTGCTTAACAACCTCAATTGGCGTTGTTCGTGTGCTTAACAACCTCTTTTGCCCTTGATCTTGTGCTTATGAACCTCATTTGCATTTTTGTTCTTGTGCTTAGGAACCTCATTTGCCCTTGTTCGTGTGATTAACAACCTCAATTGACGTTGTTCGTGTGCCGAACAACCTCTTGTACCCTTGATCTTGTGCTTATGAACCTCATTTACATTTGTTATTGTGCCTAGTAACCTCATTTGCCCTAGTTCGTGTTCTTAACAACTTCAATTGTCGTTGTTCATATGGTTTCTAACATCTTTTGCCCTTGTTCTTGTGCTTAGCAACATCATTTACACTTGTTCTTGTGCATAACAATCTCATTTGTAATTGTTCTTGCGCTTTGCAACATAATTTGCCATTTATCTTGTGCTTATGAATCGTTGGCAATTGTTCTTGTACTTAGGAACCTCATTTTCCCTTGTTTATGCGCTTAACAACCTCAATTTGCATACTTCGTCTAATTAACAATCTCTTTTGACCTTGATCTTGTGGTTATGAACCTCATTTGCATTTGTTTTTGTGCTTACGAACCTCATTTACCCTTGTTCGTGTGATTAACAACCTAAATTCTCGTTGTTTGTATGATTCTTAACCTCTTTTTCCCTTGTATTTTAGCTTAGCAACATCATTTACACTTGTTCTTCTACTTGACAACCACTTTGGTCCTGGTCACTTTGCAACATAATTTCCCTTGATCTTGTGCTTATGGACCTCATTTGCATTTTTTCATGTGCTTAGGTACCTCATTTGCCCTTGTTTGTGTGCTTAACAACCTCAATTGGCGTTGTTTATATGCTTAACAACCTCAATTGGCGTTGCTCGTGTGCTTAACAACCTCTTTTTCCCTTAATCGTGTGCTTATGAACCTCATTTTCATTTGTTCTTGTGGTTAGGAACCTCATTTGCCCTTGTTCGTATGGTTAACAACATTAATTGTTGTTGTTCCTGTGTTTCTTAACCTCTTTTGAACTTGTTATTGTGCTTAGTAACATCATTTACACATGTTATTGTACTTAACAACCTCATTTGTCGTTGTTCTCGCTCTTTGCATCATAATTTACCCTTGATCTCATGCTTATGAACCTCATTTGCATTTGCTCTTGTGCTTAGGAACCTCAGTTTCTCTTGTTTGTGTGCTTAACAACCTCTTTTCCCCTTATATTGTGCTTCTGAACCTCATTTGCAATTGTTCTTGTCCTTAGGAACCTCATTTGCCCATGTTTGTGTGCTTAACAACCTCAATTAGCGTTGTTCGTGAACTTAACAACCTCTTTTGCCCTTGATCTTGTGCTTCTGAACCTCATTTGTATATGTTCTTGTGCTTAGCAACCATATTTGCCCTTGTTTGTGTCGTTAACAACCTCAATTGACGTTGTTCGTGTGCTTAACAACCTCTTTTTCCCTTAATCTTGTGCTTATGAACTTCATTTGCATGTGTTCTTGTGCCTATCATCCTCATTTGCCCTAGTTTGTGTTCTTAACAACTTCAATTGTCGTTGTTCACATGCTTCTTAACCTGTTTTGCCCTGGTTTTTAAGCCTAGCAACATCATTTACACTTGTTCTGTTGCTTGACAACCTAATTTGTCCTTGTTCTTGCGATTTGCAACATAATTTGCCCTTGATCTTATCCTTATGAGCCTCATTTGCATTTCTTCTTAAGCTTACGAACCTCATTTGCCCTTGTTCGTGTGCTTAACAACCTCAATTGTCGTTGTTCCTATACTTCTTAACCTCTTTCACCTTTGTTCTTGTGCTTAGTAACATCATTTACACTTGTTCTTGTGCATAACAACCTGATTTGTAATTGTTCTTGCGCTTTGCAACATAATTTGCCCTTCATCTTGTGCTTATGAATCGTTGGCAATTGTTCTTGTACTTAGGAACCTCATTTGTCCTTGTTTGTGCACTTAACAACCTCAATTTGCATTGTTCCTGTAATTAACAACCTCTTTTTCCCTTGATCTTGTGGTTATGAACCTCGTTTGCATTTGTTCTTGTGCTTATGAATCTCATTTGCCTTTGTTCGTGTGATTAACAACCTAAATTGTCGTTGTTCGTATGCTTCTTAACCTCTTTTTCCCTTATTTTTAGCTTAGCAACATCATTTACCCTTGTTCTTATGCTTGACAACCACATTTGTCCTTGTTCTTTCGCTTTGCAACATAATTTGCCCTTGATCTTGTGCTTATGAACCTCATTGTCATTTTTTTCTTGTGTTGAGGAACCTCATTTGCTGTTGTTTGTGTGCTTAACAACCTCAATTGGCGTCGTTTGTATGCTTAACAACCTCAATTGGCGTTGTCCGTGTGCTTAACAATCTCTTTTTCCCTTAATCTTGTGCTTATGAACCACATTTGCATTTGTTCTTGTGGTTAGGAACCTCATTTGCCCTTGTTCGTATGCTTAACTACCTCAATTCTCGTTGTTCCTATGCTTCTTAACCTCTTTTGCTCTTGTTCTAGAGCTTAACAGCACCATTTACAATTGTTCTTGTGCATAACAACCTCATTTGTCCTTGTTCTTGCGCTTTACAACATAATTTGCCCTGGATTTGGTGCTTATGAACCTCATTTGCATTTCTTCTTAAGCTTAAGAACCTCATTTGCCCTTATTCATGTGCTTAACAACCTCAATTGTCGTTGTTCATATGGTTCTTAACATCTTTTGTCATTGTTCTTGTGCTTAGCAACATCATTTACACTTGTTCTTGTGCATAACAACCTCATTTGTAATTGTTCTTGCGGTTTGCAATATAATTTTTCATTTATCTTGTTCTTACGAATCGTTGGCAATTGTTCTTGTACTTAGGAACCTCATTTGCCCTTGTTTGTGCGCTTAACAACGTCAATTTGCGTTGTTCGTGTAATTACAAACCACTTTTGCCCTTGATCTTGTGGTTATGAACTTCATTTGCATTTGTTCTTGTGCTTAAGAATCTCATTTGCCCTTGTTCGTGTGATTAACAACCTAAATTCTCGTTGTTTGTATGCTTCTTAACCTCTTTTTCCCTTGTATTTTAGCTTAGCAACATCATTTACACTTGTTCTTCTACTTCACAACCACATTTCTCCTGGTTCTTGCGCTTTGCAACATAATTTGCCCTTGATCTTGTACTTATGAACCTCATTTGCATTTTCTCTTGTGCTGAGGAACCTCATTTGCCCTTGTTTGTGTATGCCTAACAGCCTCAATTGTCGTTGTTTATATGCTTAACAACCTCAATTGGCGTTGTTCGTGTGCTTAACAAACTTTTTTTCCCTTAATCTTGTGCTTATGAACCTCATTTACATTTGTTCTTGTGGTTAGGAACCTCATTTGCCCTTTTTCGTATACTTAACAACCTCAATTGTCGTTGTTCCTATGTTTCTTAACTTCTTTTGCCCTTGTTATTTAGCTTAGCAACATCATTTACACTTGTTCTTATGCTTGACAACCTCATTTATCGTTGTTCTTTCGCTTTGCATCATAATTTGCCCTTGATCTTGTGCTTATGAACCTCATTTGCATTTGTTCATGTGCTTAGGAACCTCATTTGCCCTTGTTTATGTTCTTAACAACCTCAATTGGCCTTGTTCGTATGCTTAACAACCTCATATGTCGCTGTTCGTATGCTTAACAATCTCAATTGGCATTGTTCGTGTGCTTAACAACCACTTTTGCCCTTGATCTTGTGCTTATTAACCTCATTTGCATTGTTGTTGTGCTTAGGGACCTCATTTGCCCTTGTTCGTGTGCTTAACAAGTTCAATTGTCGTTGTTCATATGCTTCTTAATCTCTTTTGCCCTTATTCATGCGCTTAGGAACATCATTTACATTTGTTCTTGTGCTTAAGAACCTCAATGGTTGTTGTTTTTGCACTTTGGAAAAAAAATTACCCTTGATCTTGTTGTTATTAACCTCTTTTCATTTTTTCATGTCTTAGGAACCTCATTTATCCCTGTTCATGTGCATAACAACATCAATTATCGTTGTTCATATGATTCTTAACCTGTTTTGGCCTTGTTCTTTAACTTAGCAACATCATTTACACTTGTTCTTATGCAAAACAACCTCATTTGTCGTTGTTCTTGAGCTTTGCAACATAATTTGCCCTTTATCTTGTGCTTATGAATCTTTTGCATTTGTTCTTGTGCTTAGGAACCTCATTTACCCATGTTTGTGCGCTTAACAACCTCTTTTGCCCTTCATCTTGTGCTGTTGAACCTCATTTGCATTTGTTCTTGTGCTTAGGAACCTCATTTGCCCTTGTTCGTGTGATTAACAACTTCAATTGCCGTTGTTCTTATGCTTCTTAACCTCTTTCGCCCTTGTTTTTTAGCTTAGCAACATCATTTACTCTTGTGCTTATGCTTGACAAGCACATTTGTCCTTGTTCTTCCGCTTTGCAACATCATTTGCCCTTGATCTTGTGCTTATGAACCTCATTTATATTTTTTCATCTTCTTACGAACCTCATTTGCCCTTGTTTGGGTGCTTAACAACCTCAATTGGCATTGTTGGTGTGCCTAACAACCTCAATTTGCATTGTTCATATGCTTAACGGTCTCAATTGGCATTGTTCGTGTGCTTAACAACCTCTTTTGCCCTTGATCTTGTGCTTATGAACCACATTTGTATTTGTTCTTGTGCTTAGCAACATCATTTACACATGTTGTTGTGCTTAACAACCTCATTTGTCGTTGTTCTTGCGCTTTGCATCATAATTTGCGCTTGATCTTGTGGTTATGAACCTCATTTGCTTTTGTTCTTGTTCTTAGGAACCTCATTTTTCCTTATTTGTGTGCTGAACAAACTCTTTTCCCCTTATGTTGTGCTTATGAACCACATTTGCATTTGTTCTTGTGCTCAGGAACATCATTTGCTCTTGTTTGCGTGCTTAACAACCTCAATTGGCGTTGTTCGTGTGCTTAAAAACCTCTATTGCCATTGATCTTGTGCTTATGTACTCATTTGCATTTGTTCTTAAGCTTAGGAACCTCATTTACCCTTGTTCGTGTGCTTCACAACCTGAATTGGCGTTGTTCGTGTTCTTAACAACCTCTTTTGCCCTTGATCTTGTGCTTATGAACCTCATTTGCCCTTGTTCCTATGCTTAACAACCTCAATTATAGTTGTTCTGATGCTTCTGACATCTTTTGCCTTTGTTCTTGTGCTTAGCAACATCATTTAGACTTATTCTTACGCTTAACAACCTCATTTGTCGTTGTTCTTGCGCTTTGCATAATAAGTTGCCCTTGATCTTGTGCTTATGAATCTCATTTGCATTTGTTCTTGCGCTCAGGAACCTCATTTTCTCTTGTTTGTGTGCTTAACAACCTCAATTGGAGTTGTTCGTGTGGTTAACAACCTCTATTGCCCTTGATCTTGTGCTTATGAACGTCGTTGGCATTTGCTCTTAAGCTTAGGAACCTCATTTGTCCTTGTTCGTGTGCGTAACAACCTCAATTGGCGTTGTTCGTGTCTTTTGATGTTGATCTTGTGCTTATTAAACTCATTTTCATTTATTCTTGTGCTTAGGAATCTCATTTGCCCTTGTTCGTGTGCTTAACAACTGCAATTGTCGTTGTTCATATGCTTCTTAACCTCTTTTGCCCTGGTTTCTTAGCTTAGCAACATCATTTACATTTGTTCGATGCTTAACAACTTCATTTGTCCATGTTCTTGCGCTTTGCAACATAATTTGCCCACGATCTTGTGCTTATGAACCTTATTTGCATTTGTGCGTGTGCTTAGGAACCTCAATTGTCATTGTGTGTGTGCTTAACAGCCTCAATTGGCGCTGTTCGTATTCTTAATAGCCTTAATTGGCGCTGTTCGTATGCTTAACAGCCCCAATTGGCATTGTTTTTGTGCTTAACAACCTCTTTTTCTCTTGATCTTGTGCTTAGGAATCTCATTTGCCTTTGTTCGTGTCGTTAACAACCTCAATTGTCGTTGTTCTTGCGCTTTGCATCATAATGAACAAATGCTTCTTCACATCTTTTGCCTTGGTTTTTTAGCTTAGCAACATCATTTACACTTGTTATGATTCTTGGCCACAACATATGTCCTTGTTTTTGCACTTTGCAACATAATTTGCCCTTGATCTTGTGATTATGAGCCTCATTTGCATTTGTTCTTGTGCTTAGGAACCTCATTTGCCCTTGGTGGTGTCCTTAACAACCTCTTTTGCCCTTGATCTTGTCCTTAACAACCTCAATTGGTGTTGTTCGTATGCTTAACAACCTTAACTGGCGTTGTTCGTGTGCTTAACAATCTCAATTGGCATTGTTCGTGTGCTTAACAACCTCTTTTGCCCTTGATCTTGTGCTTATGATCCTCATTTACCCTTGTTCGTGTGCTTAACAACCTCAATTGTCGTTGTTCAGCTGTTTCTTAACCTCTTTTGCCCTTATTCATGTGCTTGGCAACATCATTTACAGTTGTTCTTGTGCCTAACAACCTCATTGGTCTTTGTTCTTACACTTTTCAACAAAATTTGCTCTTGATCTTGTTGTTATGAACCTCACTTGCATTTGTTCTTGTCTTAGGATTCTCATTTACCCTTGTTCATGTGCTTAACAACCTCAATTGTCGTTGTTGATATGGTCCTTAACATCTTTTGCCCTTGTTCTTGTACTTAGCAACATCATTTACAATTGTTCTTGTGCATAATAACCTCATTTGTAATTGTTCTTGCTCTTTGCAACATAATTTGTCATTTATCTTGTGTTTATGAATCGTTGGCAATTGTTCTTTTACTTCAAAACCTCATTTGCCCTTGTTTCTGCGCTTAACAACCTTAATTTGCATTGTTCGTGTAATTAACAACCCTTTTTGTGCTTAATCTTGTGGTGATAAACCTCATTTGCAATTGTTATTGTGCTTAGGAACCTCATTTGCCCTTGTTCGTGTGATTAACAACCTAAATTGTCATTGTTCGTATGCTTCTTAATCTCTTTTGCCCTTGTATTTTAGCTTAGCAACATAATTTACACATGTTCTTATGCTTGACAACCACATTTCTCCTGGTTCCTGGGCTTTGCAACATAATTTGTCCTTGATCTTGTGCTTATGAACCTCATTTGCATTTTTTTCTTGTCCTTAGGAACCTCATTTGCCCTTGTTTGTGTGCTTAACAACCTCAATTGGCGTTGTTTGTATGCTTAACAACCTCAATTGGTATTGTTTGTGTGCTTAACAACCTCTTTTGCCTTTAATCTTGTGCGTATGAACCTCATTTGCATTTCTTCTTGTGGTTAGGAACCACATTTGCCCTTGTTCGTATGCTTAACAACCTTAATTGTCGTTGTTCCTATATTTCTTAACCTCTTTTGCCCTTGTTCTTTTGCTTAGCAACATCATTTACACAGGTTATTGTGCTTAACAACCTCATTTATCGTTGTTCTTGCGCTTTGCATCTTAATTTGCCCTTGATCTTGTGCTTATGAACCTCATTTGCATTTGTTTTTGTGCTTAGGAACCTCATTTTCTCTTGTTTGTGTGCTTAACAACCTCTTTTCCCCTTATATTATGCTTATGAGCCTCATTTGCATTTGTTCTAGTGCTTAGGAACCTCATTTGCCCATGTTTGTGTGCTTAACAACCTCAATTGGCGTTGGTCGTGTGCTTAACAACCTCTTTTACCCTGAATCATGCGCTTATGAAACTCATTTATATTTGTTCTTGTGCTTAGAAACCTCATTTGCCATTGTTTGTGTGCTTCACAACCTCAATTGGTGTTGCTCGTATGCTTAACAACCTGAACTGGCATTGTTCTTATGCTTAACAATCTCAATTGGCATTGTTTGTGTGATCAACAACCTCTTTTGCCCTTGATCTGGTGCTTATGAACCTCATTTGCATTTGTTCTTGCGCCTAGGAACCTCATTTGCCCTTTTTCGTGTTCTTAACAACCTCAATTGTCGTTGTTAATATTCTTCTTAACCACTTTTGCCCTGGTTTTTGAGCTTAGCAACATCATTTACACTTGTTCTTATGTTTGACATCCTCATTTGTCCTTGTTATTGCGTTTTGCAACATAATATGCCATTTGATCTTGTGCTTATGAAACTCATTTGCATTTGGTCTTAAGCTTAGGAATGTTTGTGCGCTTATAAACCTTAATTGGCGTTGATCGTGTAATTAACAACCTCTTTTGCCCTTGATCTTGTGCTTATGAAACTCATTTGCCTTTGTTCTTGTGCTTAGGAACCTCATTTGTCTTTGTTCGTGTGCTTAACAACCTCAATTGGCATTGTTCGTTTGCTTAACAACCTCATTGGCCCTTGATCTTGTACTTATGAACCTCATTTGCATTTGTTATTGTACTTAGGAACATCATTTGCCCTTGTTCGTGAGCTTAACAACCTCAATTATCGTTGTTCCTATTCTTGTTAACCTCTTTTGTCTTTGTTCTTGTCCATAGCAACATAATTTACACTTATTCTTGCACTTAACAACCTCATTTGTCGTTGTTCTTGCGCTTTGCATCATAAATTGCCCTTGATATTGTACTTATGAAACTCATTTGCATTTGTTCTTGTGCTTAGGAACCTTATTTTCTCTTGTTTGTGTGCTTAACAACCTCAATTGGTGTTGCTCGTGTGCTTAACAACCTCCTTTGCCATTGATCTTTTGCTTATGAACCTCACTTGCATTTGTTCTTAAGCTTAGGAACCTCATTTGTCCTTGTTCATGTTCTTCACAACCTCAATTGGCGTTGTTCGTGTGCTTAAGAACCTCTTTTGCCATTGATATTATGCTTATGAACCTCATTTGTATTTGTTCTTGTGCTTAGGAACTACATTTGCCCTTGTTTGTGTTCTTAACAACCTCAATTGGCATTGTTCATGTGCTTGACTACCTCTTTTGCTCTTGATCTTGTGCTTATGAACCTCATTTGCATTTGTTCTTGTGCTTAGGAATTTCATTTGCCCTGGTTCGTGTGCAACAACCTCAATTGTCGTTGTTCATATTGTTCTTAACATCAATTAAACTTGTTCTTATGCTTGACAACCTCATTTACACTTGTTTTTATGCTTTGCAACATAATTTGCCCTTGATCTTGTGCTTATGAACCTCATTTGCATTTGTTGTTGTGCTTAGGAACCTCATTTGCCCTTTTTGTGTGGTTAACAACCTCAATTGGTGTTGTCCTTATGCTTAACATCCTCATATGGCGTTGTTCGTATGCTTAACAACCTCAATTGGCGTTGTTGGTATGCTTAAAAACCTCAATTGGTGTTGTTGGTATGCTTAACAACCTCAATTGGTATTGTTCAAATGCTTAACAACCTCAATTGGCGTTGTTCGTGTGCTTAACAACCTCTTTTGCCCTTGATCTTGTGCTTATGAATAACATTTGCATTTGTTCTTGTGGTTAGCAACCTTGTTTGCTCTTATTCTTGTGCTTAACAAACTCATTTGTCATCGTTCTTGCGCTTTGCATGATCATTTGCGCTTGATCTTGTGTTGATGAACCTCATTTGCTTTTGTTATCGTGCTTAGGAACCTCATTTTCTCTTGTTTGTATTCTTAACAAACTCTTTTCCCCTTATGTTGTGCTTATGAACCTCATTTGCATTTGTTCTTGTGCTGAGGAACCTCATTTGCCCTTGTTTGTGTGCTTAACAACCTCAATTTGTGTTGTTCGTGTGCTTAAAAACCTCGATTGCCATTGATCTTGTGCTTATGTACTCATTTGCATTTGTTTTGAAGCTTAGGAACCTTATTTGCCGTTTTTCGTGGGCTTCACAACCTCAATTGACATTGTTCGTGTGCTAACAACCTCTATTGCCCTTTATCAAATACTTATAAACCTCATTTGCATTTGTTCTTGTGCTTAGGATCCTCATTTGCCCATGTGTGTGTGCTTAAGAACCTCAATTGGCGTTGTTTGTGTGGTTAACAACCTCTTTTGCCCTTGATCTTGTGCTTATGAACCGCATTTGTTTTTGTTCTTGTGCTTAGAAACCTCATTTGTCCTTGTTTGTGTGCTTAACAACCTCAATTGGCGTAGTTCAGGTGCTTAACAACCTCTTGTACCCTTGATCTTGTGCTTATGAACCTCATTTGCATTTGTTCTTGTGCCTAGCAATCTCATTTGCCCTTGTTCGTGTTCTTAACAATCTCAATTGCTGTTGTTCATATGCTTCTTAACCTCTTTTGCATCATTTGCATTTGTTATTGTGCTTAGGAACCTTATCTGCCCTTGTTCGTGTGATTAACAACCTCAATTGTCGTTGTGCAAATGCTTCTTAACCTCTTTTGCCCTTGTTTTTGTACTTAGCAACATCATTTAAACTTGTTCTTATACTTCACAACCTCATTTGTCGTTGTTCTTGCACTTTGCAACATAATTTGCCCTTAATCTTGTCGTTATGAACCATATTACCATTTGTTTTTGTCTTAGGAAATTCATTTGCCCTTGTTCGTGTACTCAATAACCACAATTGTCGTTGTTCCTATGTGCTTAACAACCTCTATTGCCCTTTATCATATACTTATAAACCTCATTTGCATTTGTTCTTATGCTTAGGATCCTCATTTGCCCATGTTTGTGTGCTTAAGAACCTCAATTGGAGTTGTTTGTGTGGTTAACAACCTCTTTTGCCCTTGATCTTGTGCTTATGAACCGTATTTGTTTTTGTTCTTGTGCTTAGAAACCTCATTTGTCCTTGTTTGTGTGCTTAACAACCTCAATTGGCGTAGTTCAGGTGCTTAACAACCTCTTGTACCCTTAATCTTGTGCTTATGAACCTCATTTGCATTTGTTCTTGTGCCTAGCAATCTCATTTGCCTTTGTTCGTATTCTTAACAACCTCAATTGCTGTTGTTCATATGCTTCTTAACCTCTTTTGCATCATTTGCATTTGTTATTGTGCTTAGGAACCTTATTTGCCCTTGTTCGTGTGATTAACAACCTCAATTGTCGTTGTGCAAATGCTTCTTAACCTCTTTTTCCCTTGTTTTTGTGCTTAGCAACATCATTTAAACTTGTTCTTATACTTCACAACCTCATTTGTCGTTGTTCTTGTACTTTGCAACATAATTTGCCCTTAATCTTGTTGTTATGAACCATATTAGCATTTGTTTCTGTCTTAGGAAATTCATTTGCCCTTGTTCGTGTACTCAATAACCACAATTGTCGTTGTTCCTATGGTTCTTAACATTTTTTCCCTTATTCTTATGCTTAGAAACATTATTACACTTGTTCTTGAGCTTAAGAACCTCATTTGACCTTGCTCGTGTGCTTAACAACCTCAATTGGCGTTGTTCGTGTGCTTAACAACCTCTTTTTCCCATTATCTTGTGCTTATGAACCTCATTTGCATTTGTTCTTGTGCTTAGTATTCTCATTTGTCCTTGTTTGTGTGCTTAACAACCACAATTGGCATTGTTCGTGTGCTTAACAACCTATTTTGCCCTTGATCTTGTACTTAATAAACCTCATTTGCATTTGTTCATGTGCTTAGGAACCTTATTTGGCCTTGTTCATGTGCTTAACAACCTCAATTGTCGTTGTTCCTATGCTTCTTAACCTCATTTGCATTTATCGTTTTTCTTACACTTTGCAACATAATTTGCCCTTGATCTTGTGCTTATGAACCTCATTTGCATTTGTTCTTATGCCTAGGAACCTCATTTGCCCTTGTTTGTGTGATTAACAACATCGATTGTCGTTGTTCCTATGCTTCTTAACCTCTATTGCCGTTGTTTTTTTAGCGTAGCAACATCATTTACACTTGTTCTTATGTTTGATAACCTCATTTGCCCTTGTTCTTGCGCTTTGCAACATAATTTGCCCTTGTTCTTGTGCTTATGAACCTCATTTGCATTTTTTCTTTTGCTTGGGAACCTCATTTGCCCTTGTTTGAGTGCTGAAGAACCTCAATTGGCGTTGTTTGTTTCCTTGAAAATCTCAATTGACGTTATTCATATGCATAACAATCTCAATTCGAGTTGTTCTTGTGCTTAACAACCTCTTTTGCCCTTGATCATGTTCTTAAAAATCTCAATTGTCGTTGTTCATATGCTTCTTAACCTCTTTTGCCCTTATTGATGTGCTTAAAAAGATCATCTACACTTGTTCTTGTGCTTAACAACCTCATTGGTTATTGTTCTTGCGCTTTGCAACAAAATTTGCCCTTGATCTTGATGTTATGAACCTCATTTTCATTTGTTCTTGTGTTAGAAACCTCATTTGCCCTTGTTCGTGTACTTAACAACCTCAATTGTCGTTGTTCATATAGTTCTCAACATCATTTGTCCTTGTTCTTGTGCTTAACAACCTCATTTGTCGTTGTTCTTGCGCTTTGCAACATAATTTGTCATTTATCTTGTGCTTATGAATCGTTTGAATTTGTTCTTATGCTAAGGAACCTCATTTGCCGTTGTTTGTGTGCTTAACAACCTCAATTGGCGTTTTTTGCGTGCTTAACAACCACGTTTGCCCTTGATTTTGTGTTGATGAACATCATTTGCATTTGTTCTTGTGCTTATGAACCTCATTTGCCCTCGTTCGTGTGATTAACCTGAATTGTCGTTTGTCATATGTTTCTTAACCTCTTTTGCCCTTGTTTTTTAGCTTGGCAACATCATTTACACTTGTTCTTAGGCTTGACAACCTCATTTGTCCTTGTTCTTGCGCTTTGCAACAAAATTTGCCCTTGATCTTGTGCTTATGAAACTCATTTGCATTTGTTCTTGTACTTAGGAACCTCATTTGCCCTTGTTTGTGTGCTGAACAACCTCAATTGGCGTTGTTCGTATGCTTAACAACCTCATATGGCATTGTTCGTATGCGTAACAATCTCAATTGGCAATGTTCGTGTGGTTAACAACCTCTTTTGCCCTTGATCTTGTGCTTCTTAACCTTATTTGCATTTGTTGTTGTGGTTAGGGACCTCATTTGCCCTTGTTCGTGTGCTTAACAAGCTCAATTGTCGTTGTTCATGTGCTTTTTAACCTCTTTTGCCCTTATTCATGCGCCTATCAACATCATTTACACTTGTTCTTATGCGTAACAACCTCATTGGTCGTTGTTCTTGCACTTTGCAACAAAATTTACCCTTGATCTTGTTGTTATGAACATCATTTGCATTTGTTCTTGTCTTAGGAACCTCATTTGCCCTTGTTCATGTGCTTAACAACATCAATTATCGTTGTTCATATGGTTCTTAACCTCTTTTGCCCTTATTCTTGTATTTAGCAACATCATTTACACTTGTTCTTCTGCATAGCAACCTCATTTGTCGTTGTTCTTGCGCTTTGCAACATAATTTGTCATTTGTCTTGTGCTTAGGAACCTCATTTACTCATGTTTGTGCGCTTAACAACCTCAATTGGCGTTGTTCGTGTAATTAACAACCTCTTTTGCCTTTTATCTTGTGCTTATGAACCTCATTTGCATATATTCTTGTGCTTGGCAACTTCATTTGCCATTTTTCGTGTGATTACCTCAATTGCCGTTGTTCGTATGCTTCTTAACCTCTTTTGCCCTTGTTTTTTAGCTTAGCAACATCATTTACTCTTGTTCTTATGCTTGACAAGAACATTTATCCTTGTTCTTGCGTTTTGCAACATCATTTGCCCTTGATCTCTTGCTTATGAACCTCATTTGTATTTTTTTGTTGTGCTTAGGAACCTCATTTGCCCTTGCATGTGTGCTTAGCAACCTCAATTGGCGTTGTTGGTATGCTTAACAACCTCAATTGGCTTTGTTCCTATGCTTAACAACCTCAATTGGCGTTGTTTGTGTGCTTAACAACCTCAATTGACGTTGTTCGTGTGCTTAACAATCTCTTTTGCTCTTGATCTTGCGCTTATGAATAACATTTGCACTTGTTCTTGTGGTTAGCAACCTTGTTTGCCCTTATTCTTGTGCTTAACAATCTCATTTGTCGTCGTTCTTGCGCTTTACATGATAATTTGCGCTTGATCTTGTGCTTATGAACCTTATTTGCATTTGCTCTTGTGCTTAGGAACCTCATTTTCGCTTGTTTGTGTGCTGAACAAACTCTTTTCCCCTTATGTTGTGCTTATGAACCTCATTTGCATTTCTACTTGTGCTCAGGAACCTCATTTGCCCTTGTTTGTGTGCTTAACAACCTCAATTGGCGTTGTTCGTCTGCTTAAAAACCTCTATTGCCATGGATCCTGTGCTTATGTATTTGTATTTGTTCTTAAGCTTAGGAATGTCATTTGCCCTTGTTCGTGTGCTTCACAACCTCAATTGGCATTGTTCGTGTGCTTAACAACCTCTTTTGCTCTTATTGATGTGCTGAGCAACATCATTTACACTTGTTCTTGTGCTTAACAACCTCATTTGTCATTGTTTTTGTGTTTTGCATCATAATTTGCCTTTGATCTTGTGCTTATGAACCTCATTTGCATTTGTTCTTGTGCTAAGGAACCTCATTTTCTCTTCTTTGTGTGCTTAACAAACTCTTTTCACCTTAAATCGTGCTTATTAACCTCATTTGCATTTGTTCTTGTGCTCAGGAACCTCATTTGCCCTTGTTTGTGTGCTTAACAACCTCAATTGGTGTTGTTCATGTTCTTAAAAACCACTATTGTCATTGATCTTGTGCTTATGTACTCATTTGCATTTGTTCTTAAGCTTAGGAACCTCATTTGCCCTTATTCGTGTGCTTCACAACCTGAATTGGCGTTGTTCGTGTGCTTAACAACCTCTATTACCCTTTATCTTGTGCTTATGAACCTCATTTGCATTTGTTCTTGTGCTTAGGAACCTCATTTGCCCATGTTTGTGTGCTTAAGAACCTCAATTGGCGTTGTTCGTGTGCTTAACAACCACTTTTGCCCTTGATCTTGTGCTTATGAACCTCATTTGTATTTGTTCTTGTGCTTAGAAACCTCATTTGCCCTTGTTTGTGTGCTTGACAACCTCAATTGGCGTAGTTCGGATGCTTAACAATCTCTTGTACCCTTGATCTTGTGCTTATGTGATATCGCGTTATTTTATCTACATTTCCGACCGAATTTTGTACCTAAACCTGTGTCAAAAACAGTAAAATCATGTTTATTACATTGATTATATATAGAATGTGGTACTACTGCGCTTTTGTTCGTTTTATTGTAGGTATGTCGAAGAAAGGGTGAAATCCGGCATTCTGGACAGGCCACACGGGCCGTGCTACATCTCACACGGACCGTGTCAGACAAATCCGGCAGTTAATCTAAGTTTTCAGATTAATGCCTAATTAAAGAAGGACGGTTGTGGAGCAATAAAAGGACGACCCCTTGGGCCAGAAAGGCGGGGAATCACACAGAGACTAATTCAAGGAGAGTTTTACGACAACTAACTTGGAGACAAAGTAGAGAGGAGGAAATCGAGAGAATTCCGACGAATCTTCTTCGTATTTTCGGTTTTTGTGATGAATTGTTTTTCTTTCTTTTGTTATTCTGTTTTACGAACTATGTTTGAGTAATTTTCTTAGTTTCTTGGGATACGATGTAGTCGAATACTCTGTTTACTTGTTAGTCGTTTGATTACGTGTGATATCTTGTGTTTGCTTGTTTGTGTATGATTTTTATTGCTTATCTGCGTTGTTCGATTGTTATTTGGTACTTACCATTAGGCTTGGCCGCGTCTAACAAGGTACTGCGTCCAATTCTGTTCTTCAACCAGACCAAGTATTTGAGGTAAGTCGATGAACCAAGAGGGAAGACTAATTAGTAACCGAGAGGTGAACTTTTCAGCAATCGAGAGATTCTGATTACCTTTAGTAAACCAAACAAGTAACTTAGGTCATTCAAACCAATGAACGAGAGTTTAGGTTAGAACCCTAAGAGGATTGAATTGTATTTCCATTATCAAGTTTATTAAGCCAACAAACGAGAGTTGAGGTTTAGAAATATCAGGTATGGTCAGTTCATCCTATACATAATCAATCAGCACAGAAACCAGACAACTACAGTTTCACTCGAGTCTGACACAGACCGTGTAGGAGACTACACGGGCCGTGTGGCATGGGTCGTGTACGAGAGTACACGGGTCGTGTCAGGTGAGAGGCAAAGTTGCAGATGAAATCAGAAACCCAGGAAACGCCTATTTTAATTAGTTTTAAAATCCAGTTTAGTTTATTTGTATTCTTATATTATAGTCAACCAAAGTTGCAACCAACTCAACCCTTTCCAACACTTCTAGTTTAACGATAAATTAAGTGAAGATCTAGTTAAGTTATCGAACCATCCCGTGGATCGATACCCGATAATACCAACGATAGGATTGTACACTTGCAGTCTGATTCAAAAGTAGAATCGAGGTTTAAAAAGTATAGTTTGTTGTACTGAAACTTTGTAGTACACTTTTGTGCGAACATTATGAACCTCATTGCATTTGCTCTTGTGCCTAGCAACCTCATTTGCCCTTGTTCATGTTCTTAATAATCTCAATTGTCGTTGTTCATATGCTTCTTAACCTATTTTACCTCATTTGCTTTTGTTATTGTGCTTAGGAACCTTATTTGGCCTTGTTCGTGTGATTAACAACCTCAATTGTCGTTATTCAAATACTTCTTAACCTCTCTCGCCCTTGTTTTTGTGCTTAGCAACATCATTTAAACTTGTTCTTATACTTCAGAACATCATTTGTTGTTGTTCTTGCGCTTTGCAACATAATTTGCCCTTAATCTTGTCGTTATGAACCATATTAGCATTTGTTCTTGTCTTAGGAACCTCATTTGCCCTTGTTCGTCCACTTAACAACCACAATTGTCGTTGTTCCTATGGTTCTTAACCTTGTTTGTCCTTGTTCTTATGCTTAGAAACATTATTACACTTGTTCTTGTGCTTAAGAACCTCATTCGCCCTTGTTCCTGTGCTTAACAACCTCAATTGGCGTTGTTCGTGTGCTTAACAACCTCTTTTGCCCATTATCTTGTGCTTATGAACCTCATTTGCATTTGTTGTTGTGCTTAGTATTCTCATCTGTCCTTGTTTGTGTGCTTAACAACCACAATTGGCATTGTTCGTGTGCTTAACAACCTATTTTGCCCTTGATCTTGTACTTATAAACCTCATTTGCGTTTGTTCTTGTTCTTAGGAACCTCATTTGCCCTTGTTCGTGTGCTTAACAACCTTAATTGTCGTTGTTCCTATGCTTCTTAACCTCGTTGGCGCTTGTTATTGTGCTTAACAACCTCATTTATCGTTGTTCTTACGCTTTGCAACATAATTTGCCCTTGATCTCGTGCTTATGAATCTCATTTGCATTTCTTCTTGTCCTTAGGAACCTCATTTGCCCTTGTTTGTGTGATTAACAACCTCGATTGTCATTGTTCAAATGCTTCTTAACCTCTTTTGCCCTTGTTTTTGTGCTTAGCAACATCATTTGTCGTTGTTATTGCGCTTTGCAACATAATTTGCCCTTAATCTTGTCGTTATAAACCATATTAGCATTTGTTCTTGTCTGAGGAACTTCATTTGCTCTTGTTCGTGTACTTAACAACCACAATTGTCGTTGTTCATATGGTTCTTAACCTCTTTTGTCCTTGTTCTTTTGCTTAGAAACATTATTACACTTGTTATTGTGCTTAGGAATCTCATTTGCCCTTGTTCGTGTGCTTAACAACCTCAATTGGCGTTGTTCGTGTGCTTAACAACCTCTTTTGCCAATTATCTTGTGCTTATGAACCACATTTGCATTTGTTCTTGTGCTTAGTATTCTCATTTGTCCTTGTTCGTGTGTGCTTAACAACCACAATTGGCATTGTTCGTGTGCTTAACAACCTCTTTTGCCATTGATCTTGTACTTATAAAACTCATTTGCATTTGTTCTTGTGCTTAGGAACCTCCTTTGCCCTTGTTTGTGTGCTTAACAACCTCAATTGTCGTTGTTCATATGATTCTTAACCTCTTTTACGCTTATTTCAGCATGAAATATACCATTCTTAGGTCTAAATCAATATTTCATAGAAGGAAAAAAAACTACTAGTTAAGTTCTCTTATCAAGTCATAAATGGAGTAAAAACAATCTTCGTATTTCAAATCAAAATATCTAAAATATATAAAAACTCATCATGCGAGGCCCAATAGAAGATCATAAATTATCTACCACTGTATGTACATATATTAGGAACATTTTTATGATTTTATCTCAGCTATATAAAAAATTTCTGCAGCAATTTAATTCCAGCAGCAATTTTTTTGTTCCAGCAAAAAATTCAACAGCGTTAAAACTGAAATTAAAAGCAATATACTTAGCACATTATGGCATATTAAAAATATATAGTATAGTCACATCCTAGCTGCAAATTTTTAGCTTTTGTACTATTAAAATTGACCTAAAAATGGTGCAAAATTTTGATTTGAAGCAAAGAGGATAGCAAGAATCCTGCTGTCATGTTTCCACTTCTCATTGATATTAAACATGATTATAAATGTTAAAATGGTCATTAAAACTAAGAAAAATCTGCTTAGTATCTGCATATATTGTTTGGATTTTTTGTTGTCTTATAATCATTATATTTCAGTCATTTTTGCAGCATTTTTCTAACTCTAGTCAATTATGTTCAAAACAGGTTTAGCGGTGTGGTAGGTCATTTAACATCAATTTAAGCATGATTTTTGGACAGTAAAGCCCATACATCCTCACTTCATCTCCATGGTTGGTTAGAGCATTCAAAGTATAAAAAGAGAGCAAAAACATGATAATTATGCCACTGAAAAAAAACAGCAAAGAAAAAAATTGTCTTCCACAAATATTCCTATAAAACTCCATTAGAATGAGCCTAAAAAAATTATGAGTGAGAAGATTGTTATGTTATTATATTACTCGAGTTCTCTAAATTCCAAAACCATCCATCCAAGCCACTGAAGAGATTATCACAATGATCCGATAATAAGAATGAAGAATCAGCGTGACTTGAAATTTTCGACAAATTTCCACTTTCTTTTAGTTATTTTCTCTTCTTCTTATTCTTGTTGTTATGATTATTCATCTCATTTGTAACTTTTATTATTAGTGAAATTAATTTTTGAAAGCTAGAACTAGTAGAGACCAACTTTTTCAGGTGAGTGGTGCCTAACACCTTCCATATTCATAACCAATACACGAACCTAGCTATTATCTATGGGCATAGATAAATAAAATTTTACATTTTCCTAGCAGTGCGGGTGGCGACTCCAAATCAAATTTAATTCAAAACTTAAAAGGTTAAGTCAAACGTTAGTTTCGTAGCACGGTAGCTACACCACCTAATACATAATCAATAAAAATGAGAAAAAAAAAGACATGTGATGCAAAAAATGAAGTATTTAATGTTACAAGTTCGACTAAGTCGACTCTAGTCATTAAAAAGAAAACTTGTTTCTATCTATTCCTTTTTTACTAGAAGAAATTATTACTTAAATTTTTAAAATAAGGTCACCAGGGGATATGGCTAGGATAGGGTTGATTAATGAGTGAGCATGGGCAAGTTGGAGTATGCTCATGCTCGACTCATTTAGTTAATGAGCGAGTTGTTAATGAGTGAGTTGTTAATGAGCGAGTTGATAATAAGCGGGTTGTTAATGAGTGAGTTACGAGCAACTGAGCAAGTCACGAATTATGAGCAAGCTAAGAAATAAAAAAAATTAATTTTTATTTATAAAATTTAACAAATTGTCATAATCCAATCTAATTAAACATTACATAATTTAACATAAAAATGTCAATAAGCAAATTTATCAATTTTAATTTAGGCTGGAGTAGTAGAGCAGAGGAGCGTCGTTTATTAATTTTAAATTTTGGACTGAGTCTGGAGCGTAAATTTAGGTTACGAGATTTTTTTATTTATTAAATTATAATTTTAATTCAAGGAATTGGGATTAAATGTGGCAGGATTAGATGTGGCAGTTCCTTAATGAGCGAGTTGAGGTATGCTCATGCTTGGCTCATTAAGTTAATGAACGATAATGAATGAGTTGTTAGTGAGCGAGTTGTTAATGAGTTATTAATGAGCGAGTCACGAGTTATGAGCAATTTACTCACTCCTAAGCTGGGATTATAAAAGAAATGTTTCTAGGTGTGGAAATTAATGAAGCTTAATCATCTTTCGATTGTAGCCTTGTGCCCAGAGGCCAGATGGCTGATGAACTGGCCAAAAAGGAAAGATGCAGGGTTAAGATACTGAGGGTTACACTTTTCCAAAATTTCAAAAGAAATGCTGTAATTTAATGTTCAGGGAATAGAGGAGAGGGTATTGTCTGAATGGATTCAAAGATCTCTCAATGATGTAATGGCCTATCTCCATATTTGGTTGTGGACTAAAGTTAAGGAGGCCTAAATGATTATTCCAACTTAGGCTGGTCTAAATTATTCATGTTTGGTTGAGGTCTAAAGTTAGATCATGGCTTAAGTTATTCCTTGTTTGGTTAGAATTGGTGGACTAAAGTTTTGAAAGCTTAAATTAGTTAATTATTAATAATTAGATAATTATTATATTATAATTATTAATAATAACTATAATATATTATAATTATTATTTAATATATTAAAAATATAAGATATTAATTATATAATTATCTATTAATAATAAGAAACTAATTATATAATATTAATATATTATTAATAACTATAATATATTATTTTTATTATAATAATTATTTAATATCTTAACAATATAAGATATTAATTATATAATTATATATTAATAATAAGATATTTATTATATAATATTAATATATTAATAATAACTATAATATATTATAATATTATAATAATAATAGGTTAATATATTAATAGTATAAGATATTAATTATATAATTATATATTTTTAATAATTTTTAGTAACAAGATACTAAATAGATAATAATAGTATAATAATTATTTAATATATTAACAATAAAATATTACTTATATAATTATATTAATAATAATGATAATAAGATATTAATTATATAATATTAATATATTAATAACTATACTATATTATAATATTATTATAATAATTATTTAATATATTAAACATATAACATATTAATTATATATTATGTATTATGTATTAATAATAACTAATAATATATTATAATATTTTTATAATAATTATTTAATATATTAATATGACATATTAATTATATAATAATATATTAATAAAAATATACTAATTATATAATAATATTATAGATAATATTTAATATATTAAAAATATAAGATATTAATTATGTAATGATATATTAATAATAGTTATTGATAATAAGATACTAATTATATAATATTAATATATTAATAATAATTACATATATTATAATATTATTATAATAATTATTTAATATATTAACAATAAAATATATTAATTATATAATTATAAATGAATAATAATTATTAACAAAAAAAATACTATATATATAATATTATTATAATAATTATTTGATATATTAACAATATAAGATATTAATTAAATAATTATATACTAATAATAATAATAATTAATTATATACTAATAATATATTATAATTAGAGTTAGGCCACGACGTGGAATAAAATTAAACCACCATGTGAGGTGGTTTAATTTAGGCCGGCCTAAAGATTGGCTTATTCTATCTTAGTCTGACTCAATTAATGCTCGTTTGGTGGAATAATGAGACCTAAACCTCTTATTCCACCCTTTAGGCCACAACCAAACATGAGGTATAGGTCTTTGAATTCAAATATTGAAGCTTCTGGTTGAACTTCAAGCGATGAACAAACCTTCTCCGCACAAAAGTGAGAACTGAGAAGCGGGAAATGAGCCGTTTAATTTTTTGGTTATTTTTATTATTATTTTTTTGAGTTATTAATAAAAAAAATTCAGGGAAATGAGGCTCAGTTTCGCGAGCACTTCTCCAAGGATCGTTTGCTTAGGTCGTTGCTGCGTCCATCCTCTAGCGTCCGGAGAGGGGAGCAGCTTCGTCGGACTCAAATTGAATTCAATGGGTTCCATAACCTTCTCATCTGCTTTAAAATCTGTGCATACGGATCTTAAAGCGGATCGAACGGTTATAGAATTCATCGAATTCAGTTTGAGTCCGATGAATATCGGACGCTGCTCTCCCGGAAGAGTACCGAAAATGAAGTATGAATTTCGTCGCTTTGGGCCCAAATTACAACCGGTAACGGGCTACAATGGCTCAGGAGTTATTGTATCGATGGATGCGAATACAACTGGCCGAGATGAGAAGTTACAAGCCTATTTCCAAGTAATCTCCTCTCCGATTAAACGAGTCTGTTCGTTTCAGATTGAACGGTTCTGATCAAATCTTATCGGATAACTGTTCCTATATTTTATTTGCTCAATTTCAAAAGTAGAACTCGGATGTTTTTAGGTTTATTAAGTTCCTTTGTTTAGGGGTGTTCATCCGATGAACTTCATCGGTTCAATTCAGTTGAATTGAATCCAACTAGACAAACTAAATTTATATTTCGGTTTAAAAAATAGATTCAAACCGAACCGAGTCAAAGTTTTATTTTAGTTTTTTTAGTTTGTTCGGTTCAAACCGAAATATAATATTTTTTTATTTAAAACAATTATTTTGTAATAAACTGAAGTATATTAAGAGATAAATTGGGGTATTAAGAAATAAACTGAAGTTTTTTTTTTTTTTTTTTGAGTAAAGTTGGAGGTCAAGTCACCCAACTATTTAATACCTTTGTTATTATAACAAATGATTCCCCCATCTGGGTATAAACTGAAGTTTTTAAAGCAAGTGATTAAGAAATAATCCGAGGTATTAAGAAAAAAACCGGAGTGGTCCGGACCAAATTCATAATATATAAAAATTAGGTTGGTCCAGTTATTTCAGTTTTAATAATTTTCAAACTAAACCGAAACAAAGTTATAGTTCGGTTTTAAAAGCAAACCGAACCGAACCATTAAACCGAAAAAACCAAACCGTTTAGTACAAACTAATTTGGTTCGGTTCAAAACCGATTAAACCGGACCCGATGAACACCCCTACCTTTGATTTTAAATAACAAATCTGAATCGTTAAAATCCATCTAACTCGTGTCTACATACGAAAATTTAACATTTTGGAATTAATTTTGTATAGAGCCAAGTAGTTAAAAACATTCAAAAAATAGATACATTAAAATTAATTTTTAAACATTCTAATCTATATTAAATTAATTCAAAAGTTTAAAATTTTCACATGTAGATGCATTACTTGTGAGGTAAATGAATTATAATATGGTAAATTTTACAATTGAGTTCACAAAAAAAAAAGATAATGAACTTAAGATTTATAGTCCAATTTACATATAACACCCAATCTAAACTTTTAGGTTTGGTTTTAGATCAACCAGACCATTCCAATATTCCACAATTTCCGCGCTACAGAGAGGAAATAAATTTGTGGTTATTCTAATCTCATCGTTGATATCTGGTAAAATTCGCATATAAAAAAATTGAGATTCGTACGTGGAAAACTTTAAGACGTTTGGATGAAACAAGGAATAGAACAAGAATAAAGCTAATTTCAAATTTGAAAATAGTAGTTAATCTAATATTTTGTTGGTTTAGTAAAATAGTGAGAAAATTCATAAAAGACAAACAAAAAATAGTCTATATTTGCTAATTCAAACACACCCAAACAAAAAAATAGTAGCTCAGAATAATATTAATTCGAATTAGTGACTATTCTTTACCCATCCAAATACACTTTATGATCGAGATAGAAATAACAACATCCTGTCCTGTTATTCCTTTAGAATAACAACAGATTTATTTTCCTCCAAAAAGATCCGAACCGATTTCCATCCAACTGAAAACCCACTTTCTTATGAAAAGAGCTTTCAAGTTGGTTTTCTGAATTGAACAGGCAACAACTAAATGCCAAGGATCAGTGATGGTTGAGCACTTGCCTTTCCCTTTGCCCTGATCTTACTCTTCGTACTTCCCAATACCGCACAAAATATTGGTTGCTCCAGGACCAGGAGTACTATAAATAAAATGAACATATTTCGTTCAACACAAAAATTTATTATTTTTTCAATAAGAAAATAATTCTGAATTTTTTTAAAATGAATTCTAAGCAAGTTTTAAAGTGAAAAGGAGTTAACAGCATTTTTGTTTAATATATCACCCAAGTGACATGTATGCATACTGATGCCAATAAAATATTTTAATTTTTAATGATAGTATATTGTGTATCAACTATATTCACACAATTTTTTGGATCTAAACATTGCTGTATTTTACAATTATTGCATGATCTTCAAACAACCATGATATAATTTTAAAATATTTTATTAAATCAAACACATAGGTTTTGAGTGTATTCTATTTCTCTCAAAAACAAAACAGGAAACACGGTCATTTAATTTATATAGCATAAGTTCATTAGCCATTTTCTAAAAGAAAAGAGGAAAATAACATATTTGTTCTTTTAGAATGATTGTATATATTCGGATATCCAATTCGTATCAGTTTAATATCTAATTCATATTCGTCAAATATTCAATTTGTATCCGTATTCAAAAAGTAAAATGAATACGGATATGATTTTATCACTATCCGATCCGTTTGCACTCCTAAATTAATTCCTATCATCCTTTTATGCACTAAAGTCGGAAACAATTTTAACTATTGAGTTACTTTGATTCAAGTTTTTTTTTTTGACAAAACCGCGGTAAAACCCACTGATTTCATAAATAAATCAGCGTTATTGTTTTTAAATTTTATTTAAGACGTTATCTGATAAACTATTTTTTATGATGATCAACTATATCTTCATTATGATTTACATTCCATATGTTGTTAGGGACCAACCTGGGTCCGATGAGTTCCATGTCTGTCCGATCTGTTTTAAAATATGTGCGCACTGCTTCAATAAATACGCATTAGCTTTAATATTTGTGCCCACAAAAGTTGAAATGGATCAGATGGTCATGAAATCCAAATTGGTTCTATGTTGTTGTTGTTTGATATGTTAATTGCTGTTGTTGTTTGAAATAACTATAGCATAACTAACCATACTTTAGTTTATAAGAAAATTTTATTTTCAACAAGTAGATAAACTATAAATAGGATACACACGCTTGTTTGCAGAAATTTTATTTTATATTTCAAAGATTTGTAAGCAAGTTGCATAACTGCTTATGCTCATGACAATGGTCTATTTTTTTTATCCTCAAGGAAAAACGCATAATAAAATAATACTATTTCCCTCCATTTTTACTCTCATAATTTTTTGCTTTCCAAAAAACATTTTTAATGAAGAATTTCAAATATAATGAGGGGACAACTTATATAGAAAAACCAAATTTTCAATGAGTATGCTGAGTAAAAGAAAAGGTTTAATTTAGCAATAAATGTGAAATAAAACTCTCGTGTATTTAATTATTTACAGACTTCATTAATTTTCTTAGGACATAAATAAAAGTTGATATTATGTTCTTCCAATCTCAGTATAGAATTGATAATATATTTTTGAATTACAATTCAAATACTTGTAATTTCGTAATTTTGTATGTTGACCTCAATCCAATTAATTAACATATGCCCAAGAAAACAACTATATATTAGGAAAATTACTCTTTGTCACACTTATAATTATGATAGAATAGTATGATTTCATTATCTCTATTATTTTATTTCTGCCTCATATTTTATTTTATTTTAATTAAAGAAAACATAAATTCCATCTATACAATTGTGACCCGGAGCTAAGATAACATTTAGAATTGTAGATATCTATTGACTAAACAATGTTATATATATGCATTATCTTTTAAAGCCTTGATTCGTGAATTCTTCCACATAAATATGATAATAATATTAATAGTGTTTTATTTAATTTTGAGTTTTCTACAATTTGACTTGTGAAGTGGAAATAAAATAAAACTATTCAATCTCAAACGCCAGGAAAAATGAATTATTTTTTGTGTTTTAGACTTTTAGTCGATCATGTAACGTGGCACGCGAGTCACGTGACATGATTATCTTCCACTATTTTAGTCATGTTACGCAATTTAACCCGATCAAATCACATCACGTAACAACATTATTTCTTAATTCTAATTTATTTTGTAATAGTTTTTTTTTTTCATTTTTTTAGTATATTTTGTTTTTTTAACGAACTTCAAATTTGAAAACAATAATTAAACTCGATTAATCAAGGCATGTTTAATCACGTTACTTGTAGTAACAACATGATCACAAGTGATGTGAATATTCATATGATGTGAATGTTTTTCACCATTTTAAATATATCACATTTATTTTAATCACGTAACGTAACGTAACAGGATCAAGTTGCGGTGTGTTCACATTACATTTTTCTTTCCCTATGTTTAGCAGATAATTTACATATTCCATAATTTTTTTATATAATACCACTTTACTAATCAAAACATAGTAATGCATAGGACTGTAAATGAGCTGCCTCGGGTTGAGTTGGGTCTTAGCTCAGCTCGTTAATTCTGGACCGAGCTGTTAGCGAGCCAGCTCGTTAACAGCTCGCGAGGGTTTGGTTGGACCTTGTTTTAAGAATAAAATAAATTTTACAAACCTTTTTGGACCGAGCTGGACCGAGTTGTACCGAGTTGGACCAAACTTGACAGTATAAAATACACACAAATTCATACAAATTCACAAATTGATGCTTAGCCGAGCTAGGCCTTAGCTCAGCTCGTTAATTTTGGCCCGAGCTGTTAGCAAACCAGCTCAGTTCACTATCGAACGAGCTGTTACCGATCGAGCCAAATGTGAGTCGCGAGCGAGCCACGAGCAATGTGCTTTTTTGATAGTCCTAATGCATTCAAATAAAGTGCTTCCAAATTATTAAAAAAAACTCAACCCACATAGTCATTATTCATTAATTCTTGGATGTCTTACCGACTTATGTTCATAAAATATTCAAAATGCTCGCATCTACAAATTTATAAAATAAACTCATAATCTAATTGTGGTTGCCTTTTGAATATTTGCACCGGGAGCAAGCAGCAATTTCTCCCCACCTCTCGTGGTCCCAGTCTCTAACGCGAAACCAAATCTGTCCGGACTCCGGTGCAATTTAATTCCGTCCCATTCGTCTCAAGAGTCACGCAAACAACTTCACAATTTGTTCTGATCAAGTTTACACGAGCCCGATGCAGATCGAACGGCTCCGATCGGTTCCCAGTTGACCACCCTCACTCAGCACGTATCCTTTGCATTAACTCAAAAGGAATCTAATGCTTTTCGGCCGTATGATTTTAAACGTAGCTAATCCGATCGTCTGATTTTAACACAGGGCCCTTTAATTTTTGTGGGGATCTAGTCTACAAGGATCTTAAAGCCGATCGTATGATCCAGATGCATTAACTCAAAAGATTCATTTTTGAGTTAGTGTAGAGGATACGAATTTCCCTCTAAACGCAACCATTTAATTGTTGCTTCTCTCATACTTGGTACCTGAACTTCGCTTTCTTCTCGAACCCAGTACACAAGCAGAGGGAAACAGAGAACGAGGCGGAGAACGAGAGGATTGAAAATGGCATTCAGGGCTGTGATCTCCTCTGGCGCGATCTCTCAGAGCAAGTGGGTTCCCTCCGGAGGGCTTGCGAGACAGATGTCCTCCTGGTTCGGCCACGTGGAGCCCGCTGCAAAAGATCCAATTCTCGGTGTGACCGAGGCTTTCCTTGCCGATCCCAGCCCAGATAAAGTTAATGTCGGCGTGGTAAGTATTTGATTCGTTTGATATATAATTGATAGTATAGAAACGGGTCGTTACTGTTTGGTCGGTGGTGTTTATGCTCGATCAGTTCATCTCACTTGATTATGAATACGTGATACTGCAAATTTGATTACTGGAAGAAGGGGAAAGGGAGGATCAGTTCAAATTTTATTTATGTACTTGTTTGTTAATTAATTCATTTTGATTAATGCTATCTTCTCAAATAGCAATATTTTCATGGACCATGGTCTTAGTTACGTTGTGTGCTTAATTGTTTGTTTGTTTATTTTGCACGAAATTCTTTAAAATTAAGAAAAAAAGAAAGAATAAACCCTTACAGTTGATGGTGTTCTACATCACGAGTGATGCGTGCACGTATAATATGAAGAGCAGAGAAACACAATCATCAACTTGATTGCATTTAACAATTTTTTATTGTTATCTTTTCAGCCTCTTGGTCTTGTACAGAACAGTTTCAACAATTTACAAATTTTATACCTTGCATTGCTTGCCAGTGGCATATTACAAAATTGATATTGTGGATTTTTTTTGTTTGAGTTTAGGATTTTGAACATATTATTATGGGTGGTTTTGGTAATATGCGGCATAATAGAAATTTGGAGCAGGTCCCTACTCACAAGTTAATGTTAGCCAATATTATCATCTTTAGTGGTGAAGCAAATTAAATTTCTATTCCAAGATCAATGAAAATTTCTGTTGTGGAAGGGCTAACATGGTGATCAGAAAAGAGAAAAAGAAAAAAACTAACTACAGGAACACCACTGCTCCAATTTTTTTTTTATGGTTTTTTTTTTCTGACTGTTTATTTTTTACTTTTAAGGGAGCATATCGTGATGATAATGGAAAGCCGGTGGTCCTCGAATGTGTCAGAGAAGCTGAAAGGCAAATTGCAGGAAACCTCCATATGTAAAGTCCTCTTTCTCTCATCGCTCTTTCTCATATTCACACACTAAACCTATCGGTACATGTCATGTCTTATTTGGTGAGAAAGTACAATTTATGGTCCAGTGGGATCAGTCCCTTTTCCTTCTTTTATTTCTGTTGCCTTGAGCATGTGGAACCACTTGCTGTTGAGCTTTCTTTTCATGTGGAACCACTTGACAATCTGCCAATTAGTAGATGTATTAGTGCTGGCATTTTTCAGAAGTTCTTTGCTTAAATATACATATTTGCTTTACTGAAGCAAATTGTTTTAATTTATTTAATACCTGCACCTAAGATGCAAGTGATTAGTGATGTACAATTGAACTGGGCATTTGTCTACTGAATGACGTAGAGTATGTGTACTCTTTTTGTTGTAGAACAATATTCTGGGTACAATCTCTTGCATATGTTTCTATTGTCAATTTGTAGAAAGGTCCTTTGGTTACATTAAAGCTGTCTTTAAGCAATTTGTAAGAAAGGCTTATGACCCTTTTTTTTGGGCATGGTATTAATAAAACAGAGTTTTACAAAACTTTTATTGTTTCACACCCGCCCTTCAGAGGCTTGATTTTTCCATGTTGGCTGTTTTGTAATTGTACATTATTTTTTGTCCTTTCGATTTCATAATTTTTTATTCTTCGAAATAATTCTTGACTGTGGCCAAACTTCTATACCTTGAACTTGGATCCAATGGCAAGCCTTTGTCAAGATGGTCAAATATGTAGTAGTATTTAAATATTTTTTATTTTATATTTTAGTGAAGTCTTATGGCGAAAAGCCAACTATTATTTCCCATGTGGTTACCTCAGTCTACTAATTGTTCTGTTTGTTAATTGACTTTTTTAATCTTAGGGAGTATCTACCAATGGGAGGTAGTTCTCATATGATAGAAGATTCACTAAAGCTGGCTTACGGGGAAGATTCTGATTTCATAAAGGATAAGAAAATTGCAGCTGTTCAAGCTCTTTCTGGTACTGGTGCTTGCCGGGTTTTTGCTGACTTTCAGAAGCGATTCCTGCCTGATTCCCAGATATACATTCCAATTCCAACTTGGTCTAAGTAAGATCATTTCCTTCTATCATTTAGCATATCTGGAACCGGTGGCCCTGGTGTGGGTTATATTAGGGATAAAATCTGGATGGCATCTCTCACGTTTCTAAAATGACAGTGTTTCTTAGTTATATCTACCAAACAAATTGTGTAATTAGCTTTGGCGTGTTGACAATGAATGCAAATTTTAAATATTAATTGTTAAAAGTAAACGCAACAAAAGGATGTCAAAGTGAAAAGAATAATCAGCATTGTGACAAGAGAGCAACAGGGTGCAATACAAACAAGATCACTGTCCCTATGCATGTAAAAGCTATAAATTGAAACATTTTAGAGATATCAATCTGGACTAATTGTGAACTTACTGTACTTTGGTAAACAGTCATCATAATATCTGGAGAGATGCTCGGGTTCCACAGAACACCTTCCGTTATTATCATGCTGGAACAAAGGGGCTTGATTTTTCTTCTTTGATGGAGGATATTAAGGTAAAAACAACACTCACAAGAAACTGATACGTTTATCTTTTTTTATTTGGAATTACATGTATGCCCCTAAAAAATCTTGAAATTACATATTTCCCCTTCTAAAATCCACAATATCATATTTACCCCTCTAAATAAAAAAAAAAAACACAAATTTACCCAATTTATTGCCTTTTCTACTAAAACTCATTTTAATCTTATGAAGTTCTCATTTACCCTTTATTAATTAATAAAATATGTTGTATGTGTAAGAAAAATGTTCATGTCTTATAATTGGTCAGTTCCGGAGAGCAAATGGTTCATTTCTCTTAAACATGCCCTCACAACCGGCCAATTAGAAGAATGAATTTCTCTTAAACATGCTATGCATTTTTTTATTTTTTAATAAAGGGTAAAATGGGTACTTTATAAATTTAAAATGAGTTTTAATAGAAAAAAACAATAATTGGGTTAGGGGCGCTATCGGGTTGGGTAGGGTCCGGATACCATGATATTTGGAGCCGTACCCTAAAAGAGTTTGGTCCGGATTTAGATCCATATACTTATGAGTTTCAAAATCGTGTCGGGTTCGGATCCGGATACCTATTTACCTGTAGATATTTCGAGTCTAGTCTTTCGGTTCTAGGTAGATAGATACCCATAACTTGTTTGTGGATTATCGGGTCCGGATCCGAAATGGGTACATGGTAGACAAAGAGATCAAGAAAGAATTATTAGTTTCGCAAATTTATAAGCAAAAAGGCGAACGTGACATTCTGTGTGAAGAGAGCAATAAATTTCATTCAAGAAATTAATAGGTAAAATGTGAGTGACGTGACATTTGATTTAAAACAAATAAAGGAATTATTATTAATCTAGATATGATATATATTATGATTTTTTAAAAAATATTACAAATGATTGACTTTTCATAGTTATTAATATATGTTTTTATATTAAATAATTATAAAGAATGGTATTATCATTTTATCGGGAATTTTTACGGGTATCGGATCGGGTTCGGTTATGGGTCGGATAATTAAATCAAACCCATATCCTATCCATTACAATATCGATTCCGGTTCGCATCTGGATCGGATATTAAATTATTAATTTTGTAATCATACGCATAATTTAACTAGTTATATTTTTTAAACCATACCCTATCCAAATTAATCGGATCCGGATCGGATCCAGGTAATCGGGTAAAAGTAGCACCTCTAAATTGGGTAAATTTGTGAGCTTTTTAAATTTAGAGGGGTAAATATGATATTATGATTTTTAGAGGGGGAAATATGTAATTTCGAGGTTTTTCAGGGGTATACATGAAATTTACCCTTGTTTATTTGAATATAAATTGTCAGAATTTCCTCCTAGTTGCCTAAAACTTTGCAGACTACGCTCCTCTGTACCGCTATTCCTCAGCTTTTGGAAGGGGGAAATTGCATAAATGCTATCTCTTATTATTATTCACAAATTATAATTACTGTATTCAGTTGGTAAATTGGATTATGTTTCTTTTTGTTTGGCTTATGCTTGGTAGCTTACCTGATATACTTGAAAATTGTTTCTAGAATGCTCCAAATGGATCCTTTTTCTTGCTTCATGCATGTGCACATAATCCAACTGGAGTGGATCCTTCTGAGGAGCAATGGAGAGAAATTTCTTACCTTTTCAAGGTAGAGTTCACCACATGATTCAGACCTGAATTCTGTTTATTCTCTTCCTCTCTTCATTTTTGTAACCTAAATGGTCTTCTGTTTGCATGTAGTCAAAAAGCCATTTCCCATTTTTTGATATGGCATACCAAGGTTTTGCTAGCGGGGACCCAGAGAGAGATGCAAAGGCAATCAGAATATTCCTTGAAGATGGACATTTAATTGGTTGTGCCCAGTCATTTGCAAAAAATATGGGTCTATATGGCCAGAGAGTTGGCTGCCTTAGGTAATCACTAGTGTTCACTTTTTTTTTTAGGAAAAACTAGTGTTCACTTTATAATGCAAAAAACAAAAACTAAATAATTCAATAAGATGGCATCTAGATGATGGATGGTACATTATCTGTCAGCTTCACTTGTCCATCTTGCACTATTGGAAATGTAAAATCACACCCGCCAGACATGATTTCTTTTTTTTTTTATTGCAAAAAACTCTCTATACCTTTTATTTTTACATGAACTTACAAGTAGATATGATTTTGCATGTGCCAAATATTATCAATAAACAAAATCAACTGGAAATCTCTCGTTTGTACAAGGATGTAGAATGAACCTATGACCCAAGGGCTGTGCTTTCATGGCTTGTTGGTTCTATTAGCTGCCACTACTTTGAATCATAACCTGTTACTGAATATGCATCATGTTTGATCCATACAAATATAAAATTTGTTAATTTTTTTTGTTCACTTTGAATGAGTTCAAGAGACAAAAATAAAAATGTACCAACTTGATTGTCATGAAGTAAAATAGTAGCCTCTTGGTCTTGTAAAAAAAGGAACTAAAGATTTTATATTTGGATTTGTAAATCATATTTGCATGGAAATAATGTTTATTTCTATATTTTTATTTGCATTTGACTTTCTTTCTGAACTAATGGGGCGCTATATGCAATTTGATGCAGCATTTTGTGTGACAATGAAATAGAAGCAGTGGCAGTGAAGAGCCAGTTGCAACAGATAGGCCGGCCAATGTACAGCAACCCTCCTGTTCACGGTGCATTGATTGTTTCAACTATTCTTGGTGACCCTGAATTGAAAAAATTGTGGCTGCAAGAGGTCAAAGTATGTGATTTTTTTCTTTTTTTTTCTGTAATTCTTGCATAGCATTTATATAATTGTACTGAGCGTCATTTGTGAATCAGGTTTCTAAATGGAGTTTCAAATTCTAATTTGAACCTAATCTTGCTCATTTATCTAATTTTAATAATTGCAGGAAAAAAAAAGATTATTAATCAGGAAAGGGTGATCTATTAATGATGATAGCTGCACACTTACTTTTAATTCTTATTCTTGTTATTAGGGTATGGCTGATCGTATAATTGGAATGAGAACAGCACTAAGAGAAAATCTTGAAAAGTTGGGCTCGCCTCTGTCCTGGGAGCATATCACCAATCAGGTCAGTTAAACAAATATATTAATTATACTATATGTTGTAGTGCATAAATATCATAGTTGGTTTCTTAATAGATACCGTTATTTTTCTGCACAGATTGGGATGTTCTGCTACAGTGGTATGACCCCTGAACAAGTCGATAGATTGACGAATGAGTATCATATTTACATGACTCGCAATGGCAGGATAAGGTAACATTTGTCTGCTTCATTCACAATTGTTCTACTTTGTTCAATTTAATTTAAACAAGCATTACTTTTCTCTTAAATATTGTAATACTGATGTTTGGTTAATCTACTGTGAAGTCTGTGCCTGATTTGACCAGTACAGTAAGCTATCTGGTGCTGATTCCTTTTCCTCTCTCTATTATAGCATGGCAGGTGTAACTACGGGAAATGTAGGCTATTTAGCTAATGCTATCCATGAGGTGACCAAATAAGGTCGACGGTCATACAAACTTTTTACCCGAAATCAACCAACGAGGTTAGATTTGTGTTTTCTTGGGAGGAGAAACAATAACCTGGCTTTTGTCTAACATGATACAAAAAAAGTGAGATTTTGTTTTAAAGCGATAAATTGCCATTACCTTTCTGGCCAAAGAAATAAAGAGTGACAAAATTATTTTTTTAGCATGCAAATTTGCTGCCCATGTGTAAGCTGGCTGATTCTATTTGCTGCTTACAAATAATTGTAATAATTGGAAATTGGAAAAAGGGAGAAGAAAGAAAACTGTTTCCAGCTATCGATTTTGTTATATTTTTTGGAAAATAACGGAATATCTATTTAAGTATTACTGTGAAAATTAATATATGTTTGTCATAGTATACTTTGAAAGCTAATATACTCTAAATTAACCTAGCCATATTCATTACAGAAAATACAAACTAAGCAATCTAGACAGGATACCGGGTATGATCACGGATTTGGATGTGGGGTACGGGGTGAGAACGGATTGGACAGTGGTAAAATAGTAAACTTATTTTTGTATTCGTTTTTACTTCTCATATACTAGACAAATACAGATATAGATTGGATATTAAACATATAAGAAATGCAGATTGGATATTAAATGAATACAAATTCGGATATAACTTGAATATCTAATTTAAATATTATAATAAAATTAACATATTAAGTATCAAATAATTTTTCTTATTAAAAATAAAATAACATAAAATACGGATATAATTGAAATATTTACTTATTATGACGAAAAAAAAATTGTACTAAACTTGTTACGTAGACTTAGTTATAAAATAGAGAAGAACTAGGGTGCTCTTAAGTTCACCCAACTTCTTGTGAACTTTACTCTAAAATATATTGAATCGACTTTAAACAATAAATCCAAACTGTTGAAATCCTTCTACCTAATGATTGATGCGTTCACATGTGAAAATTTTAAAGTTTCGAATTAATTTAATATAAAGTCAAGTAGTCAAAGGAGTCCAAAAAATGAATACATTAAAATTAATTTATAAACCTTAAACTTTTGACCACTTGACTCTATATTAAATTAATTCGAAACTTTAAAATTTTCACATGTAGATACATCACTCATTAGGTAGAAGGATTTCAACGGTTTGGATTCATCGTTTAAAGTCGATTCGATATATTTTACAGTCAAGTTCACAAGAGATTTGATGAACTTAAGAGCACCCTAGTTCTACTCTATAAAATATATACAACATTAACAAAAATTAAACACCAATATAACCGTATTTTTAATCAAAAAGTGCTAACAAAAAAAGTAATCTCTAAACATATATGATTCTAAAACAAATGCATAAAAAAATTACGTATGCGGATAATTATCCATATCTGTATCTATATTCACACAAATAAATATTAAAAAATTACGAATATGAATAATTATCCGTAGTAGTATTAGCACGAACATATACCTAAAAAATTCAAAACATACAAATATAGATCATTCTCTATATTTGTATCCATGTATGCTTCCAAAATTTGAAATCATATACCAACGGGGTTTAAAAAAAAAATCATATTTGCATTTATATCTGAATCCGCTAAAATTTAAATCATACAAATGGATAATATCCTATTCGTTTTAAGCCCTAATAGGTGGTGTCGATTCTTCCAAAAAAAAAAAAACCCCATTGATTCTTCACAACACAAATAATACTTTCATAACCAATATTCCTCACAGCAATATTGGCGATACTATTATTATTTTAATTGGACGTAAGTTTGACAATTTCAAAATAATATCAAATAAAACTAACAAATGCAAAAATTGTGATTTTAGAAACGAATTAATGTGAATTGCGAATATGCAAAGAAATGGAAGTTCAATAAAACACAAAGTTCAATAAAATACAAAGTTTAAAAATAAAAAAAATCAAAGTACAATGTATATAAGCTACTTTTAATCATCATCCCTGTGCATACACACGTTTCTTAGATTAAATGTAAAAAAAATCAAGAATTACGGACTTAGTGCATGGCATGAGCCTTATCTATTTACGGAGAGGTCGCAAGTTCAATTCTCAAAAATAGAATTTAAAATATGTTAGAATGTACCGTTATTGTTTAATAAATAAAATGTTAAAAATTAAAACACTAAATCAAAGAGCTAAAAATAATAGAACCTTGTAAATAATATTTTTTTTTCAATTATCAATATATATATTGACGACAGTTATCTTATTGCCAACCATAAAAAAATATAAATTGTTACTAACTGTTTCCCTTAATTATAGAGATAAATTGTTAGTAAAGATCCAATATTAATATGCTCAATACAGTGTATTAAACAGTCAACATTTCTTTTAGTAGCCAATATTCAGTTATTTCTTTAGCAATGGTTTATTCCATGCAGTTATTCTTTAGCAATAGTTGTACCTGTTTCTATAACAAATTTTTGAAAATTTAAAATTAAATCACTTTTATAAAAGAGGTGGATTCAAATGTCTCTATTTTTTACCTCCATCATATCTCCACTTTTTAATTTTTTTAATATTAAAAAAAAACTCATATGTCAGTATAAAGCTGTTAGATATGATTAATATTATTTTCTCTACATAGAATATTTTTTTTTATCACTTTTCGGTTTTGTTTTTAAATGAATCAATAAGTTGAAAAATTAACATCCATAATTTGTCTATATCAATATATTTTTTGCAAGCTCTTAACACCGATAAAAACAAAGTAGACTTGTCGTAATTTTTTAGATGTGCATAGAAAAATAATATTGATCAAATCTAACAGTTTGTTTTAATATTTGAATTTTAAATTTTAAGTTATTAAAAGTTAAAAATAGAGAATAATAAAGACAACAAAAAAGGAGACACATTTGAATATCTCTTTATGAAAATTGAAATAAATCTGCTGTTATTTCTTAGAATTAACATAAACTGTTATTATTATGATTCCAACTGTTTGAATTTTAACGAACTAAGTTTTCATGCATAAATTTCTAGAGGAGGGTTCAAATGCACCATTTTTTGGGTGCTTCAATATGCTCCAATATACTCCACACCGTTTATCTCTATTTTCAAAGTCCGTGCAGTCGATCCGAATTGTTAAACATGTTCTTCATAATAAAATATATTTGGAGACAAAATTTTATATTTTTTTATAAATTTTTTACTGTTTGTTTTCTTAGGTACAATATCACTTTATTTGATGGTCCAGAATCTCCTTAAAACAATGATTTTGTACCTATGAAAAAATAGTAAAAAAATTCTAAAAAATATAAAATTTGGTCTCCAAGCATATTTTATTATGAAGATCATGTTGAGAGGTTCAGATCGACCGTTTGGACTTTGAAAACATAGATAAACTATGTGGAGTATATTGGAGCATATTGGAGCATAAAAAAAAATGGTGCATTTGAACCCTTCTCAAATTTCTATAAATATTAAGGTCATGTTTGGTTGTGGAGTAAAGTTATTCAGGATTAAATTTTTTATTCCGAGTTAAGGCGGATTAAAATAATCATGTTTGGTTGGAGTTGGTGGAGTAAGTTAATGAAGAGAGAGAAATTATAGAATGATGTTACTCTAATTACGGGATCCACAGATGGAGTAAGTTACTTCACCTCTCTAAGTGGAGTAACTTAATCCGGATTAACTCAAATGTTACTCCATCTTACTCCTTCAAATTTACTCCTCATTTGACTTCTTAAAAATGGAGTAGAGAGTTTACTCTACCACTTACTCCACAACCAAACATGACCTAAAAGTTGAAATCAAAATAACAGTTTCTGTAAATGACAATATTTTTTTTTCAAATAAAAATTTAATACTTTTGTTATTATAACAAATAATTTTCGTCATCTAATTTTCTAACACATGACTTCTTATAGTAACAGCGCATTTATTTCCTATGAAAAAAAATATCAAATCAAATGATAGTCAAAGATAGGAGCGGATTGGGCGGGACGAGTACTCGACAATGAATAAGAACAAAGTACGTTGGAATTTCATGACCAGATATAGATTTTTCGAATTGGAGCAATTTATTTTAGTTCTGTTTACGACTAAATATCTGTTATGCGTGCTTGTCTTGTTCGTTTTAACGGTGAAAAATCTGTCTGGTATTAATTAATTAGGCGGTCCAAATCTTTAATGAAGCAATGAACTCTCTCTCTCAATTAGAGCAGTTTGGGTCCGATATTTATCGGACTCAAAATTGAATGAATATTTCATAACTGTCCAATTCGTTTTAAAATTTATGTACATAAATATTAAAACAAATATACATGGATATTAAAGCGAAACACACATATTTTAACTGATCGGATGGTTATGGAACCATTAAACAAACTCAGTTTGAGTCCGACGTAGATCGGACCCAAACTGCTCTTCTCATAAATTCGCTACCCCATTCAAATTCAACTAAAATGAAAAGATAAGTTCAAAAAAAATTGTATGAACCACAGAGCCGAATTTGTTCGAGACTGTCAACTACATGCCAGAGTAATCAACTGCTAATTATCCCGCTCTCAATTATTGAGTCATATGTTGATTCCATCTCATCCGTCCATTTTGAGATGCATCGCCGGGATTGAGGAGTCAAAGTGCGGCTGGATTTGACTGGGTCCCGCACAAACAAGACCACCTTATTGGTGTGGTCCCCACCATTGTCCCACCCGTAAAACCCGCAAAACTTTAGCATTCACAAATTCTTATTTAAATCCTTTCATTTCTTTGGTCTGCGTGTTTGACTGCCTTACCCATCGACTTTTGTTCTCTAGTGTCATTTCCCGACCTGTCCTTTTCATATAACGGGTCATTTTTATTTTGCAGCAACTTGTTACACCAACGAATGTGATTTATATGATGTAGGAATTTTTGAACCAATTACTGCCAGCACCTACTCTCTGCTTTGATTAAAACCACCCTGCCCTTTATTGGAAATCCCAAAATCATCCAGTATAATATAACCACTAAATTCCTAGTCACCTACATTTGTAATTATTTGATTAACAAATTGTTGGTCTCCATATGTTATTTTTTTATTGGTACCAGCTTGTAAATTTTTTAAAATTTAATAATTTATTTCGTACATCGCCATAATGTTAACACTGCACTGTGGTAACATGCAATTCAAATGTTCTGCATCATAGGCTAATAAATGTGAATGTCCTGCAAACAAAGTTGAATGCCAGTAGGAAAATTTCAAAATACTTTTATATTTACATTTATAATTAATCAATCGATCCTTGGATGGTACTGGTACCAAATAATGTTGTGCGAAAATATTTCCAAATCTGATATTAATTTCCGAAAATGCCCCTATGATTCGGCCCAAAATAACGGTCAGTGATACAGGTTGGATGCATGTGACAAACCCGGATTATTTTTTATTTTCTGGTCTCCCTGTCGGAAACCTAAAACTTGTGATCAAGGGTATTTTCGGTATTTGTCCGGTCAGAAACCAGGCTGTCATGTCTTACAGATGCTGGTTTTCTAGTAATTTTCAGCAACTCTCGGTGGCATTTTGTGTGACTCATTTGTCGTTAGCGAGCGGTGCAACAGACAGTTGCGAGTTGCTCTCTCAAGGACCTTGCGGGTTCCACTAACAGAAGAACAATTTTGGTTCGGTGTTTCGCTCAATGCGTTTTCAAATTTACCAGGTTATCATTAATTCAAGGGATCATTATGGGGTTAATCCCAGATACACCAAGTCTTTATTGTGACATATACACCGATATAACTTAATTTTCAGATTTTAATCATTTTATTGTTGTTCGGTGTAAAACTACGGTGGACGAGGAGTAGACAAAAGAGAAGTCCTGTTGGTCTTCAAATCTGGTGCTTTCGGTTTCGTACTTTTCCTTTAATTAATCGCTCTTTCCACTAATGTCTATTTAATTAATGTCTTAACCCAGTGGCATTTTGGGAATCCACAGCAACAAAAGCACAAGAGTGAGAGAGAGAAAAGAAACTGTGCCAGTCTTTAATCAATCAGAGAGGAGGAGAGAGAGTTGAGAAAGAGATCCAAGGGAGAGGGATAAAGAGAAAGAGAGAGAGGCTGAGCTGCTTATCTCTTCCACCAAATGGCGCAGGCGGAACCAATGAGCATCGACCCTCGTCCGGCGGAGAAGGTATTTCTCGGAGATTAAACTCTCTTTGTAATCGTTGCCGTTTTGGATTGGATCACTAGGTTTCTACTAGTGTAGATTTGATTCTTAGATTCGATCGAGAATGCAGGTGGGGCTTTTCTTCTTTTGGTTCAAGTTAAAGTACGGCATTTTTTCGTGTTTGTTTTTTAAATTTGTAGCATATTAGAGCAGATTGGTTTTTATTGTTTGTTTAGATTTGGTCCTCTTGTTTGCTTGGTAAAGCAAGTTGAAGTTCTTTTCTTTTCTCATAGTCTCTCCCTCTCTCTCTGATGACTGATCCCTTTCTTTTCTTGTGAGTATTTCGATTACTTTCTTTTCCTTTTTGAAGAAGCATACCTTTGCCTTCTTTTTAGCTTAATTTTTGTAAATTTGCATCTTTGGTTGGAATTGTATGTATATTTGGCATTTGATTGAGTTCTGCTTTAGTCCATTACTTAGTTAGATTTTCTACTGTTGTCACTCAACTTCTAAGTTTGAGGACCAAATCGAAACTTGATATCCTCCTTTCATTCCTTTTAAGTTTTTTCTTAATAAAAATGTGATTTGCTAAAATTTCTTACCATCGTTTGTTTATTTTTTTTCTTTTTGCAGGAAAAGAAACTTATTGAAGGTAACGATCCAGTCACTGGCCATATAATCTCAACAACCATTGGGGGCAAGAATGGGGAACCCAAAAGGGTAATTTTTTATTATTAAAAAATAAGAATTTCCGCTTTTCTACGGAATTGCTTTGACTTGGACTTCAATTATTTATATATTTATAGTTAATATGTTTGCTATTTTATGTTCTTGCAGACAATTAGTTACATGGCAGAGCGTGTGGTTGGTACTGGCTCGTTTGGCATTGTCTTTCAGGTGCGAAAATAAGTTTAATTGTTAGCCAAAATCCATGACCAGTGGCCTTATGCATTGCAGCATTGGGCAAGTTTTGCTGCAAATGGGTTGCGAAATGGTTAATTTTTCAGATTCAATGAAAACTTTACCTTTCCTACCTGAAGTATCATTAAAATTCATACCCAAACTTTCCAAAATAAAGTTATGTTTGGCAACAACCAAAACCGTTATAGATAACATTATTGCATTCTTTTTACTAAACTATGATTGCTTCAATTATCTGTAAATTTCATTTACTATCTTTTTGTTGTTTCTAGGCTAAATGCTTGGAGACAGGGGACACCGTGGCTATAAAGAAGGTCTTACAAGACAAACGATACAAAAATAGAGAGCTCCAAATAATGCGCGCTATGGACCACGCGAACGTCATCTCCTTGAAGCATTGTTTCTTCTCCACCACAAGCCGAGATGAGTTATTTCTCAATCTGGTAATGGAGTTTGTTCCAGAGACCCTTTATCGGGTGTTGAAACACTATAGCAATGTCAATCAGAGGATGCCGTTGATTTATGTCAAGCTTTATATGTATCAGGTTCGTATTTGTTCTGCAATGTGCAAAGTAATTATCATTTGTTTCTACTGGATTTTACATGAATTGAATATGTAATACATATGCTGGTGCATACTTTTATAATTGGTCATTCCAGTTAACTAAGAGTTTAAGGGCTAAATTGCATTGTTTTAAGCAGTGTTGTAAATAACGGTATGCTCTCGTCGGACGGACAGGGTACTGCCAAACGATTAATTGGGAATAATCGGAAATAATTGGCCATAATAGGGAATAATCAGCCGATTAATTGTGAAAATCTGTGACGGTTTGGTCACCGGCAACAACTAATCGGCCGATTAATCTGACTAAATGCACGTGTTTTACAACACTGGTTTTAAGGAATAGATTCAAGATTTTGTTCACATAACATATTCAAAATATTTTTCTTTTCTTTTCTTATAAACTTCAGTTCTTATACTTGAATGATTGGTGAAGGAAGTCCTAGTTACGAAAACGAATGAAGTAGCTTTACTTGGCTTCTAATAAGAAACAAGTCATTTTTGTACTGCAGTACTTGAGTTAAAGCTTTGTAATAATGGCAACATCTCGTCCTTATGTTCGTAATGCAGATATTTAGAGGGTTAGCTTATATCCATACGGTACCTAAAGTGTGCCATAGAGATGTGAAGCCTCAAAATCTGCTGGTATTATTTTCCTTCTCATATTATGCTTAACAAATTAATTAATGATTTTGTTTAAAAGAATGCACTAATTCATATGCTACAATATAGGTCGACCCACTCACACACCAAGTCAAGCTTTGTGATTTTGGAAGTGCTAAAGTCCTGGTATGTGAATGGAATGTAGTTGGGTTTGTCAGGTTTCATTGAGATTGAGATCGCCAATCTGATTTACTGTAGTCCGGTTATAAAATTTCCTTTCGTAACTAACCAATTAAAATAAAAGCCATTTAATCCAAGCTTTATGTGTCCAGCTAGTTTCATTTAAAAAAAAGGCATGAACAAAAAGTTTTTATAAATAAAATACAACTAAAATATAACATACTCTAACTAACAATAACGTAGAGAAACTTCTAGATAAAAAAAATTAACATTATCCATGTTATTTCTATAATGATTTACTATTATACATCTAAACAATTTTTTTTAAGAAATATAATGTACAATGGTCAGGTTGGGTTTTATCTTTGTACAAAAACCCTGCATCCAAAACTTATCGAAAAATTATTAGTCTGATTAATCAAAATCTAATCCCTACGTAATTGACCAAATTCCAAATCTAAAATATTTCGGGTCGGGTTTGTCTGGTAAGACTAAGTTTGCCTTTTTTAGTAACGAAATTTTAAATTTCACCTGAAAATTAGGTTGAGGGTGAAGCAAACATATCATACATCTGCTCAAGATACTACCGAGCACCAGAGCTCATTTTTGGTGCAACAGAATACACAACATCTATAGATATTTGGTCAGCTGGGTGTGTTCTGGCAGAACTACTCCTTGGTCAGGTTAGACATCTTTGCAAATTGAAAAAACTTAAAGATATAATGAAAGATTCTACATCTTTAACCTCGTTTTTTTACCTATATTATTTTTTCAGCCACTCTTTCCTGGGGAAAGTGCTGTTGATCAGCTAGTTGAGATAATCAAGGTAGTTCATCCAACACAACTAATGAAAATACTTGATTTTTTATGCCTATGTTGAAAGAAAAGTTAGACTTTTATTTCTGTTGAGAAAGTTTGTATTGACCATTTGTTGAACATTTTCAGGTTCTTGGCACACCGACAAGAGAGGAGATACGGTGCATGAACCCCAACTACACTGAGTTCAGATTTCCACAGATAAAGGCTCATCCATGGCACAAGGTGATTTTCCTCTATAAACCTTGTTTTATAGCAAATGCTATAATATAAAAAAATAAAAGATGATCAGACGTCGGTTTGTAAATTAAAATTTCAGGGATCTGAACATAGAATTGTGGTGATGATTGTTAGCCACTTGAAAATCCCAACTAGTTATGCTTAATAATTGTGCATGTATTTTGCTTTATGCTCCTAATATTTTGTACAAGTGAGAAAAGTCCACAACCCATTTTCTAGCTGTTAATGTGTATGTAATTTCATGGTATAATTTATAGGCCTAAGTGTCTGTTTTTGGGCTTCATAGTAGGCATAACATAATTTTTCTATTAATATTCTGCTATAATTCATCTAGAAAAAAATTGCTGTTATAACTATATTAATTATCTGCATCCTTTTGTTATTATCCATACCAGATCTTTCACAAGAGAATGCCGCCTGAGGCAATTGATCTTGCCTCCCGCCTTCTTCAATACTCTCCAAGTTTGCGATGCACAGCTGTATGTTCTAGTTCACTTTTAATTAGCTAATGATAGCTTCCACTGGTCACTCTTTTCGTTTAATGATGTATAAATAATGCAGTTAGAAGCATGTGCACATCCTTTCTTTGACGAGCTAAGAGAACCAAATGCGCGTCTACCAAATGGCCGTTCCTTTCCTCCACTTTTCAATTTCAAACAGGAGGTACATTAGTTGCCTTATATTTGTTGGGTTTTTGTTTTCATCACATTTCCCAACAGCATACCAATAGCATACCCAATATTGGCTGGTTTGTATGCTTTCAAATCTCTTGAGTAACTTGCAAGTGTGTTAAGCAAGACTTTTGAGGACTTGTTATTTGCAACAACTAGTTTATCATCTTCTACCACTTGAAAGTTGCACCTACTCCCAATTAAACATTGGTCAATTCGCTTTAAACTTTTTGGAGAAAAAATGATTCTGTCATTAATTCTTTTTAGCTCAAAGGTATGGTCATTTTTATGACAAACCATGCTATCTTTTATATTCCATTTGGTACCTGTGGAAAGTACTTGGTATAGTAATCTTTATAACAAATGAAATCTCATCCTGTACCTGTCCATGTTTGGTCCTCATTATTTGATATTTTCTTTTTCAGATAACGGGTGTGTCGCCAGAGCTAATCAACAAATTGATACCAGAGCATGCAAGGCGACAATTCAATCTCCCCATGCAAACCACTGGGTGATAAATATTATTTGTAAGCTTCTAGGATCTGACCACCGCTACTCGACTAGTGTTCGAAGGAGGGTTTTGGACTGTTCAAATTGGAGGGAGGATTGACAATCTGTTTTGTAGTTCTTGTTTATTAGTTGTAATTTGTAAATTAACTGCTACCGGTGGTCCCTTAGTTGTAAGAATTCCAAATGGGGTTTTGGGTTGGTGGGTGCTTTGCATTTTGTACTAATGCTTCTAACATGTAATAGCTATGGTTGAAAATTCAAAATCTGATGCACATTATATCTAAATTTATTTTTGCTCAGATCCTTGGTAATTTTACAGTCCACTACGGCTATCATCTACTATAATTATGAATTATGAATTGTATTTATACATTAGACCTTAGACGTACGCATTGGTCAGTATGCCTTAGCTTTTCACAAGGGAACTTGTTGTCAATCTCAGGTACCGTGAATCCCATGCTAATTTAGGTCGTTGAGGGCTCTTACCAAATTTCTACACTAAGGAAATGGAATGATTACAAATTTGACGATCTGTATTTTTAAATGGATTAATTGTTGGGAGGTCGGTCATTTCGCCGCATGTTATCTGCATTCAATTTTAATCTACACAAGTCAAAAAAGATTCGTTTGGGTCAATAAAATATGAGGACGCCTACATTGCCATAAATACCACCAGTCAGGTCCAATCTATAGTTTTTGAGATTCAAATAATTAATTTAAGCCATTCAATTTGATCTATATTTTTTTTACTATTTTTTTTTCTAGAAAATTGATTTTTAAAAATTTTAGACCATTCAATAGATAATGTTTTATTTCCATATAAATTTTTTTGCAAGCAATAAAACTTTATTTCCTACAATTTTTTTTTTAATATTTAGATCGAATTTAGTAATCATTTCAAAAATCAAAGAGTTGAAGTCATAGCACTAGACATAGTATCCTAAACTAACTCATAAAATATCGCCAACTTTAGCAATAAGGTGTCAGCCAATACTGTTTAAATTTTCTTTTACACTAATTGGAACCAATTACAAGTTTAATAGTTTAGAAGGTACAAATCAAAAGTCACACTTGATCGTGCTACGGGACAACAACAGGCGTTCATTAAATAAAATTTTATTAAAGAAAACTAAATAAAATAAAATTTTATTACAAAATATATATATATAATTGCCATTGGTCTTCCTCGTAAACAACCCGCCTACATTGATCGACGCGAGAACGAAATGGGTTCAATGCCCAGCGGACCTACTTTTAGGTTCAACGATCTCTACGACCGTCCGATCCATCATAAGATCTGCGCGCACGAAATTAAAGCATATGGCACGAATATTGAAGCATGTCGAACGGTAAATGAACCGTCGAACCAAAGTACGCACGATTCCCATCGGACATACTATCAAGTTGATCGAGGCAGTTGACATTCCAAGAGAGTCCGTTTACTCTGAGATATCTCAATTTTTGCGTGACCGACGTGTCCGGTGCCTATTCGGGGAAGCGTAGGGGGCCAGTTTTATTTTAGCTTTGAGATTCGTCCAGAACGTATTTGAACGATTGAGATATTCCAAAAAGTCACGCAAAGTTTAAGATATCTCAGAGGATGCGAATTCATTCCAAGAAGAGTTCACTCACACAGGCTTAGGCTCTTCTCTCTCTCCTCACTCCAAGTCTCCAACCTCTCTAATTTCTAATTTCCCAAATCCCTAATAAACCTCATAATCTCTGATCTCTAGACTAATATAACATGACCCAAAAACCACAATCGGATTCGGACCACCAAACAAACCCACCTTTCACTCACCATGTCTTTCTCCTTGCTCCGCTTCTCTCTCTTTCTCCTCTCTTTCTCTTCCCTTTTTCCTCTCCTCCTTTCCTCCGACCCCCCTCTCTCTCCCAAAGGCCTCAACTATGAAGGTACATCTGCAGTTTCTGTTTCATTCACACTAATTTTTTTGCATTTGTGTTTCTGCCCCAAAATGTTCAAAAGTTTTGTTACCGAAATTGGGCGGCTTACCTTTTCGGTCTAAAATAAGATGCACTATGAAAAAGGAAAAAAATAATTTTCCTGACCAAATGTAGTAAATTTAGAGTTGTTTTATTGTTGAAAAACGAACTTTTAAGGGGGATATATGAATATGAAGGGCTTTATGCAAAATTTAGAATTTTTCCGAGGTGTATGTGACTAATGGAGTGTGTTTTGAGCAGTGGCTGCGCTGATGTCAGTTAAAAGCAAGATGATTGATGAAGAGAGAGCCATGGATGGGTGGGATATATTTTCTGTGGACCCATGTACCTGGTCCATGGTTAGCTGCTCCTCTGATGGCTTCGTAAAATCCTTGTATCGTCTCTTTTTCGTTTTATTGTTTCATCTATGTATATTATCTAATTCAGTATTAAGCCAAGGATGTTAGGTTTGTTGTGCTTTATTTTGCTTGGTGAGGTTTAGTGTTCCTTATCCTGGGGCATTGATGCATCATGCATGGTTTTTTTGTGTTTTTGTAATAGAATGACAAGAAAGGCTGTTTCTGTATGAACAAAACAGGTTTTATTATGTACCACTTTTCTAATAACAAAAAGAAATGATATAATCCAGTACTGCTAAGTACATAATCACAGGTATCAGAGTCAAAACATTATATTTATATTAGAAAAAAAATGTGCCACAAAGGTACTAGGTAAAAATCAGGTTTACTGGATGAAAGAAATGTTACATTTGATGTCTGAAATGTTTTTTAGTGCTCTGTCTATTTGATGTCTGTAATTTTTTTTAATATAAATTAATAAATAGATGAATATACAAACAAGTAATATTTAAGTAAATGAACAAACAAACAATTATACATAAATATAATTGAAGGTGAAGAAATAAACAAATCAGTCAATCAATAAAGAAAAATGTGCAAGATTTTAACTGGTGATGCTTTTATTTGTAGGGACATGGCAAATAAGGGCCTGTCGGGAACTCTTTCACCAAGTATTGGCAATCTCAGCCACTTACAGACCTTGTGAGTGCTTGTTAATTCTTATTTTTCCTATTTCCTTCCATTTTTCCCTGCACAAGGAACATTTAACTCATGAACAAAAATAAAACAAACAAATGAACCAGCGGAATCTACTCAAAGATTGATGCTTCATGAAAATGGAATTGATGGTATAAGTATCACCATCTTTGATAAAGAAAGAAAGGGAGAAGAGAATTTTGGATTCTCTTGATGTCGTACTATTTTTTTGCCAGTACAGTTTTTTGTGGCCATGACCCATGACTTAAAAACCATAATTTTTGCCCTTCTCTTTTCCAGGTTGGTACATAACAACAAAATATCAGGACCTATTCCTTATGAAATTGGACAGCTTTTAGGACTTATAACTCTTGATCTCTCAACCAATCAGTTCACAGGAGAAATCCCTGATTCTTTGGGGCAACTGACTCAGCTTGGTTATTTGTAAGTTCATATCAAAATATTATGTAGCAATTCATTTAAATTAGAATATTGTGATTAAATTTAGTTCTGATAGGTTACCCAATTGATTGTTAGGCGGCTAAACAGGAACAACTTATCAGGTCACATTCCTGAATCAGTTGCTAATCTCTCAGGTCTTTCATTCCTGTATGTAAACCCTCTGTTGCTCTCTTACTGCCTCCTTTTATTAATTTATTGCTGTTTACAGTTTTTTTTTTAAGCTTACTTGATATCATTTGTTTTCAGGGATTTATCATACAATAACCTCAGTGGTCCTGTTCCAAAAATTCTTGCTATTGATTACAGGTATGCCTCTGGAATGGTTATGTATGGTCATATCAGGCTTCTTGTGCTGTTTTTAGTTTCATCTTGTTCCTATTTTCTGTTTCTCGGCCATTTATGTAATTGTCACTGTTGCCAATTTTTTTTGGTTGAAATTGTCTTTCGTGACTGGTACTAAATGGTACAACCGTATAAATTCAGGCATCTCCATTAGCCGTAAAAATGGGGTAATAGTTTGGACTTGTGATTCTCTAGTTAAATTTTGCTCCACTTCTTTTGCCTTACAGCAGTGGTACTGAATCACTACAAGTTCAGTCATGCACTCATGTCCATTGCCAGTAACATGCTGTTATTATGTACTAATTAATTTATCTTGTTGTTGAATTTTTCTGAAAGGGTTCAAAGTTTTTGGTCGAGAAAGTATTTCCCTTACAAAACCAGGATGAGGTTTATTGCAATTATAAGTTGTTTTCAATGTTTGTTGTTAAGAAGTTGAAATGTTTACCAGTGTTGCAGGAAATATATTTCTCTGCAATTCTTCTACTTTACGTGGTTGTAAGGATATCCATGCATCAGTCACAAATGGTGAAATCTCTCACATTTTGTGGACATTTTATAAAAACAGATAGAGTTCAATACATAACAACAGGAAATCGTAATTCTTTACCCATGTTCATTATTTGTTCTTCTTTCAGATACAAACACAAACACAACTGTAATTGCAAAATCCAGTCATCACAAACAGCTAGAAATTGGCCTTTCAGCAAGCATAGGCTGTTCCTTGGCACTTTCTGCGGTGTTGTTGCTCATGTATTGGTTATGCTATTGTAGATGGCGTTTGCCTTTTGCTTCAGTTGGTAGGTTTATGCGGACAATTATTCTCCTATCAAATTGGACCCTTGAGGTCTTGACTATTATAGAACCTTCAAATCATTAATATTTTCATGTTAGCATGAAAAACTAGAAATCTTGCATGCCCTTAAAAGTGAAAATAATTCATGCATAACCCTGCACAGTGTATACAATATTATTTGGAGTGTGCAACATCTAAAAAAATTGCCTTTTACTTGTTTATGCATATGGTTGGATATTTCTTCATAATATGTCATTTACGTACCCTGAAAGTTACTTTATGTGTGCGAACTGAGAGTCATGAACTCTTTTTACTTCTCTTCATATCTTTAACAACTCTTGCCAACCAAATACCTATTTTTGATGAGGTGTTACCATGTTAGGTGCAAATATTAACTCATAGCATTTATGTTTCACATTTCAGATCAATATTATGAATTTGAGATGGGTCACCTGACTCGTTTCACCTTGCGGGAACTCCAACTGGCCACTGATAATTTCAATTCAAAAAATATTTTGGGGCAAGGTGGATTTGGTGTGGTCTACAAGGGATCCCTCAGAAATGGTACTGTGGTTGCAGTTAAGCGGCTCAAGAATCCAGATATCACTGGAGAGGTCCAGTTTCAGACTGAAGTGGAGATGATTGGCTTGGCTGTGCACCGAAATTTGTTGCGTCTTTATGGTTTTTGCATGACCTCGAATGAGAGGTTGTTGGTGTACCCGTTTATGCACAACGGCAGTGTTGCTGATCGTTTAAGAGGTATCAGAAATGAAACCGTAACAGTTAGTGGTACTGTTGTAGTGTGCCAACTGGTACTTGAGATGGCAGTGGTTTGAAAGGTTTCTCATTTTATGGGATTATGCAGTGTTTTTATTGTTTTTCTGGCACATAAAGTACCAGAAAGGTGGTAGCAGTGCGACTATACTAGCATGTACCAATTGGCATACCAGCTGGTATGGGATTAATACTGGTTTGGGTATTGGTAACTCCTTGTTTTGGCGAAACCATCTAGGATTGCAGATACATGAGATCTATTGGACCATTTTTTCTGGGAATAGGAAATTTTGTATAAATTTAAATCAATTAGGTTCAGGCCCAGTACCAGGAAAAATTTAGTTAGTATCCCCTTGTATTGAGTCATTCCCAGCTTGTAGACACTGCTTGCCGCTCATTTCTGCATCACACAAATGTGGTATTTTGGAATTTTTAGGGGTGTGTACTAAATTGTTCCTTTACTAATAAATCCAGTACTTTACTCAGATTATCATAGTGGTAGGCCTTCACTTGACTGGGCCAAGCGGATGCAGATTGCACTGGGATCTGCCCGGGGATTGCTATACCTCCACGAACAGTGCAACCCCAAAATAATTCACAGGGATGTTAAAGCGGCAAACATACTACTTGATGAATTTTTTGAAGCTGTGGTTGGAGATTTCGGTCTTGCAAAACTTTTAGACCGGCAAGAATCCCATGTTACCACAGCGGTACGTGGTACAATAGGTCACATAGCACCTGAGTACTTGTCAACTGGCCAGTCGTCAGAGAAGACTGATGTGTACGGTTTTGGGATCCTTTTGTTGGAGCTCATCATGGGTCCAAAGATCCTGAGCTCTGGAAATGGGCAAGTTCAGAAGGGAATGCTCCTTGATTGGGTAAATAATAGATCATTTTTTAAAGTTGAAATATGACGTTTAGCTTTATGTTTTCTGTTTATTTGTACAGTTGACCCAATTAAGCCCTTAATTATGCTCTGAAGCATGAGTAAACACTCAAAGGCGCATGCTATTGGGTTGCCAAACTTTACTCAGTTACTAAAGATTGGCAATAATTCCTAAGATATTTAATTTTATTTTCATCTTTAAATAACTGAGGTATTTGATGGTACCTAAGTAGTGCAGTGATGGATTTATGCCAACTTGCTGGGTTTATGGCCAGCTCAGGGACTATGATGTCAAATTATGCAAACTCTCTTCAATTTTAGTTCAACCAACTATACTTGTGCAATTTGTAATAAATTGTGTAATTTTGTCTCGAGCAACCCTCATTTCCAATTATGATGCAGGTCAGAGAGCTTCATGAAGCAAAAAACTACAAAACGCTAGTTGATAGAGACCTCAAAGACACCTTCAATCAAGCTGAGTTGGAGTGTGCAATTAGTGTGGTTCTACTCTGCACCAAATCTAACCCTAGCCTTAGACCCATGATGTCAGAGGTAGTTAAAACCCTGGAAACAGTGATCAAATTGCCAGAGCAACAAGTTGATGAACTAGATCGGCATGATATGCATCTTGATAACTCTTGGAGTTCTAGAAGGCATGGTGATGCAAATGATTCTTCGTCTTTTATTATTGAACCAATACAGCTTTCAGGGCCCAGATGAATTGTTGTTAGTTGCTAAAAAACCCAATAGTTAGTCGAAATTGCAAAAAGGCTACATATTACTAGAGTCGAAGGGTTTCAGTTTAGACTTAATGAAGGGGTTTTGCAATTTGTCCAAAATATACCACGGGTTGTATTGTTGTACATACTGTTTGCATTAGTTTTGTTTGGACGTCCCAACTTGTCCCCCCTAACTTGTACTTGCTTTATCAGAGTTAGAACACAAGTTGGGTTTGTTGCATGATTTTTTTTATTTTCCCAATGCTGTAACAGTGAAGACAAAACACATGTTGTAATGCTTGAGATCTCTTTTTACTTGGATTACAATACGGGTTATGGTACTGAGTCAGTCGGGGCTTGCTACAGGTAAGTCCACTAACATATTACTTTGTACAAAAAAGCCGTTTGAACTAAACTTTTAGTCAACTTCATCTTTAGTTTGTTGTGTTTACTGTCCAAATGGGGAAAATTTTAGTACAAAAGATTATCTAGATGTTTCTAACATCTTAGTTTGTCCAAGCTTCTACAATTTTGATTTCGAAGTTGTATGTTAAGCTAAAATTTATTTAACCTTCAATCAACAGTATGAGTAGCACATGTCAGAAATAATACCTGTTATTACAGGATGTTGTGCTTTTAATTCAAAGTTCCGTTAGATGGTCCATTGCTTATTCTCTTCAGGTGGTTCTACTTCTACATCATCCACTGGGGGTTCCACCTGGGCCTTCTTGATCCTAGCTAAGAATAGACAGGACTATTCCTTGACTTGAACGACCTATTTCTGTACTACGTAAATTTTATCTTCTGGAGTGCGCTGCATGTGAGGTATATTTAATTATTTATTCCATTCCCAGTCTAAAATACTGGATTGAACATGCCCCTTGATGTTATTACTTGTTTGCATATAATTAAGGCATATTAGATTACAACTTAAAAAGTGGCTTTCCTAAACATATTTTTTGCAATCATGGCGAAATGATCAAATCTGAATTCATGTGCACAAGTCTATTTGTTACTTGGTTGGGTCGAGTTTTTTTGCACCTGAAACTAACCGAACCAACCAAGATCTCTGTTGAATCTGACTGGTCTAGCTAAGCTTGTGTCTCATGCATTTTAGTGAAAATCTTGTTAGGCATTCTAGTGTGGCTTAATGTTATAGTATAAATGGAAAATGAAAAATCTGAGTTTGGTCTAATATTGTTGACATAACCTGATCCGATAAACTAGTTAATTATGTAACAATACTAGCTTTTTAAGTAACAATATGAGTCTAGATGCACAAAATAACAAAAATATTCAATCAGCATAAATTCAAATTTTTATAAAATTGACACTTGATGGAAAAAAAAAACTATATAGAACCTACAGATAACAAGTGTCCATTCTGTCTAAATTCAATCTTTTACGGAGTCCGTTCACACTTGAAAACTAATATATACAAATTTTCCACACTTTGTTTAGTCATGTATGAATATTATATAAATTTAATATGTATGAAGTTTACAATTCTGGGTATTTTGCATATCAAAATGAATAGATAAGCAATGGGAGCCAGCCGACAAATAAAATTTATTCTCTTAATTCATGTAATTAGAATTAGATATCCGAATTCTTTTATGTTTGCATATATATTACGATTGTTAAATTGTGTAAGCGAAACTTGATTTGGTTTGGTTCGTTGTCTGGACAGCACATGTGCAGTGAGTTGTGATAGCGCCAAATGAACCAACCGAAGAGCCCGTGATTTGTATTTTGTCACTTTATTCGCCACAAATGTTCCTTTCCAGCTCCAACTCTATGCATTTGACAGCTACTTATTCATGTAAACTCCATAGCTAGCTCGTAATATATATAGTTACAACAAACAATTAATTTGGATTTTACGCAAACACCAGAAAATGGGCTAGCTTAGGCATGCACTAACTGTTTAAATTGAACCAGTCAGGGATTCTCTGTGACCATTATAGCACCATTCAACGTGTGGTGAATTCAATTAACCACAATTTGATGTATTGAATTCTGTCTCGTACTGTCTCAGCGACATTCAGCCCAATTCATTCGTATCCTTTGCATTAATTCAAAAGGGAATTTTTTGAATTAGTGAATCTCAACCGTTTAATCTGTTTTAAAATTTGTGTGGACTAAATCTGCACTAATATTGAAAGGACCCTATGTTATAGACATGAGTCGGATAAACTTAATTTAAAATCAGACAGTTAAAATTCATTAACTCAAATGATTCTCCTAGAGGATACGCGTTCATAATGAATCAGGATTCTGCTTAAATTCATTGATATGGACAATTGAACATACATGCATGTAGAGACAAATAAAGCAAATGTGTGATTGTGTATAGACAATTTAGAAGCAGAGCATCATTTCTATTCTTCAATGAAAACTAGTTGTGAATTTTTTTTTAGCAAATGGCAGCTCCTTAAATGTCAGATTGTCCCTCGCAAATATCAAACATTTATGTAAATTTTACAAGTTGACAACATAAGATTGTTAGACGGACACTTAATCATTTAGATTAGGATGTGCATTCAATTTAGGGATAAGGTTTGGTCCAAATGGCTTTGGACCGGACACCGTCCAAAGAATCTAAAAATCGTAGTTTAAATTCCGGATAGCCGATTCAAACCACTCAACATTATTTTCATATTAAAATATAGTTAGGGACCAAATTTTGTTTTTGGAAATTTTTTACTATTTTTTTAGATACGTATAAAATCATTGTTTTTGGACCGTTCAGAAACAATGATTTTGTACGTATCTAAAAAAATAGTAAACAATTTCCAAAAAATATAAAATTTGGTCTCTGAGCACATTTTAATATGAAAATCATGTTGAGCGGTTCGGATCGACTATTCGTGTTAAACTAAATGCACCACTTAGTTGGTGGTTCCTTTACAATTTGAGTAACATTTCGATTTAGATTGCTAAGACTCGAATTAAGTGGGTCTTAATTTGAGTAACTTGCTCTGATACCACTTTGTTAAACTAAATGCATCACTTAAACTCCTATTTAAAATTAATCGCAAGTTAGAAATATAAATAGAAGAGTTTAGAGAAAGTTGACACGCGGGATGTTAACGGAGTTCAGCAAAACAAAGGCCTACGTCTTCGGGGCGTCACAACCACTTCTTGGTGCGCCTTTCTATTACCCAACTTAGAAAGGATTACAACTTGTGAACCGGTGAGCCCTTACAACCAATGGGAAGTCACACGGCCAACTAGAATGAAGAACGAAGTCTTCGAGAAAATGTTCGCAAGAGAAACACTCAAAAACTCACTCTAACCTAATCTAACTCAAGATTAGTGAAGTTGATTTGAGGTTGTTTGAGGAATTTGAAGTTTTAAACTCTCACAACAATGGTAGAACTCAAGCTCACAGAAAATAGGTTTTTGAAAGTTAGAGGCGGCTAAAAGTTACTTTGGAAAGGAGCCCAAAATTCTATTTATAGAGACAGCTCCAGAAGGAGATTTTTGGTCTAAAACGTTCATAACGTTTTCATCGATTTTGAATTAGGTCAGCCTTTTTCTGTGCAGCTTACTTCTAAATCGTTACAACGTTTGTCAATCGTTGGTAACGATAATTCTCTGGAAATCAACTGATCAAAAACAGCTTCTTTGGATTGTTGAAATGAATTAAATCGTTACAACGTTTTAACAAATCGTTATAACGTTTTAATTGTTTTCAGTTGTTGATTTTAGCACTTCTTTTAGTTGTAAAACGTTACAACGTTTTAGGAAATCGTTATAACGTTTTCAGCGCTATCACTTAGATATAAACCGTTACAACGTTTTCAATTTTTTCTGAGGTGGTGAATACTTTCTCAGCACTTTGTTATAGCTGTAAAACGTAACAACGTTTTAGAAAAACGTTATAACGTTTTCAATGTCTTCAGCTGTTGAAAAGTTGATTTCTCAGCGCTATCTTATTGGGACTAAATCGTTACAACGATTTACAATAGTTGATAACATTTTATCCCTATAAATCAACATCAAACCTACTTTACCAAGTTTAGAATTTTTACAATTTTACTTTCTTGATAAGTATCTTGTTGTTTTCTTCGGTTCAACTCATGCATGTTGCAATTCCAAATATCTTGAACCTGCAAGGATTCTAAAATAGAGAGATTCGTAAAATTCAATTTATTGTATGTTTTGCAAATTAGTCAAATAGACGAAAAAGAGAATTGCTTGAAACAACAGTTCGAACTTTAATCGTATGATTTTTGGAGACTTTGGACGGTGTCCGATCCAAAGTCATTTGGACCAAATCTTATTCCTTCAAGGGTGAAATTCTTGTCCAAAGGGCTTTGGACAAAATCTCATCCAAAGTCAGTTGTAATCTGTCCAATCTGTGTTAAAATTTACACGGATGATTTAGATTTATGGAGTCATTCAGAGTTATTTAGTTTTAAATATATTTGCATGAATCTTAAAGCAAATCATACGGTAAGACTCGGCTTTGGATGAGATTTTGTCCAAAACCTTTTGGACAAAATCCAATTCCCTTTTATATCATTACATGATTACTTAATTACTCTTAGTTTGACACTCAATCCTACAATTATAACTATATTTATATTTTACCAAGTTAAAATATTTCCAGTGCTACAACTTTTTTTTTATATGTACTTGAATTTAATAAATCCTACAATTTTAAAATATGATTTCTTCCGCCTTAATAACTCTAAGGGTCTGTATTCACGTAGGAAAAAAAGTTCGGCGCCTTAAAATTCAGTTAAATTTCTGTGTCCATGTCTATTTCCACTGTGCAGCAGAACAGACTTAGTTTGATCTATGTTGTTTTTACAAAGGGAACTCATGGACTATTCACCAGAGAGAAGAAACAACCTCCACAGACCTAACTTTATCATCCTTGTTGTTATCCTTTTTTTTTTAATCTTGTTTCAAGTCTCATTTTCTTTACTGTTTCTGGCAAATTAACTTCTTTTTTTTTCCTCAGTCTGTTACTAAACCCGTATAACCGTCAAATCAATCAAGAAAATGACCCTTATTTTTCCTAAAAAAAACAAGTTGTACAATTGTTCCTAAAACAATATCAAGTAATTTTCTTTCTTCAAACCAAAATTATGTACCAAGTCATTTGTATCTCTGTAATTAATTTTCAATTTTAACCTGTATCTAAGAATCAGTCTTTGGTTTAGTGACAAAGACTCATATTCTCTACTGTGAGAGGTCATGGATTCGAAATCTGGATGGATGAATAATGCTTTGTTGTAATAATATGAGTTTGATTAATAGAATCTAAAGGCTCGACCTTCACATTTCTCTTTCAAAAATAACATGAGTTTGAAAACAATGTTGGATGGCTTAACCTCCAACCCTCTCACTCATTTTTTTTTTTAAATATGTATCTTATTCAATAGTTTGATATATGTTGTTTTTACATTTTAATTGGCAATTGTAGTGATGATATGATAATTTTACTCCATTATTTAAATAAGCAAAGTTATAAAATTAGTGATTAGTTGGAGATGCATGAGCAATCCACTCCTTGGAGATCGTTAATAGATCTGTTGATTTGTGTCTAAATTTTAAATTCAACATTACGGCGGAAGGAGATCACCTGCCCACTGGGGGTAGGATTTTCCTTGCCCCTAGTGCGCCCGACACGTGGGTCCAGACGGATTTAAATATTTAAATATTGGTTTTAGTTTTGTTACGGATCCACATGTCATCGATTTAGGGGCAGTAAAATCCTGCCCCCTGAGGGACAGAGGATTCGGTTCCACATTACAGCATTATCATCCACATATCATGGCCATTTAGAAGATGATAATACCTGCTTCATCCTATATCAAGCGACTTCAAATTTGAATGGTTAGAAATTAACGGTCATTGATTTATCAAACAATTCTTAATTGTATAAATTTTAATTATTAGTTATTTATATATTTATAGCCACCGTCAAGTTTTTCAAAAAAAAGTTATTTATATATTCAATAACATACTTATGAATTTTTTTTACCTTTTAATTTAATTTAAATAAAAAAAGACCATTGTCGAAATTGTCCTCTTATCTCTCTGTTTTTTTGTTACTTTACTACTAGCTATCTGAACGAAGGAAATAAATCTGCTGCGATTCTTTGAAATCGCATGTCCATGTTTTTCTAAATTCAACCATTCATTTTTTGAAATGCACGAGTCTCAAAAGCAATTGATTTCTATACACAAATCTCAAAACAAATGAATAGTTGGATTTGAAAAAACAAGCATATGCGATTCTTTGGAATCGCAACAGATTTATTTCACTGAACGAATTATGTACCAAAAAGGTAGGTCCCCGAATTGCTTACCTGATTTGAATGAACCTGGTCGGGTGATCTTGCGCAATTGATGTTATTGACTGGCTAAAAATAAAATAAAATAGAAACACATTTTATTTGAATACCAGAACACAATTAAATAACAGGGCAAAAGTATATAAACGCAGATATAATTTAAAGTTTTTATCAATGTGGGTCGAGTCATGTTCCATATATATATATATATATTAGATGGTCCAGAAACTGGAACCTCGTACTGTAGGCTTGAATCTTTATGAGTTAATTTGTAATTTCTGACAACCAATAATGAACCAAAATTTATTAATTAATTACATGATTAAAATGAACCCTACTGTCCAGCTATTTGATAAGCTAGGATTTTAAAATTTTAATATATTTTGAAAGTTTGGTTAAGTTAGCATGTCAATATCTCATAATAGGGTTTATGTCATGTCATGGAGGTTTTAAGGAGAAAGGTCTATTTCAAAACGCAATAATTCATTATTAACGGATTTACGTACTCAAATGGTTGTTATCACACAGTCCAAAGTAATAATCAAAATACTACTAATGAGTAATCATGCTTGACTGACACCTTTAAATTTCTAAATGTATTATTATATCAATTCTAGAATGAGACAGTATTCGTGAGGGTAAAAAGTGACTATTTACGAAAGTATACCGACAGAAAGGTGTTTTTTCTATTAGTGACGACAGTATTCTTCGTATATTTCTACAGAAAAATTAACTCTGTTCAAATCAGGGTTATAATAATAGAACAAACTCAAACCAAACCATTTTAGGGTAAATTTCACTGCTGGAGGCCACTAAATTTTGTCATTTGTCACGAATTGGTTACTCAAATTTGATTTGTTTATTTTTAGTCACTCAACTTTGTCATTTGTTCTAATCAAGTCACTCTATATTTTTCCATCCAAAATCTTAACATAATATTTCTATTCCGTCAAAAATATTAACGGAATATATTCATTTCGTCAAAAAACACTAACAGAATAAGAAATTCCGTCCAAAATACTAATGTAATAAGTATGTCCTGTTAGCATTTTGGACGAAAAAAATATAAAGTAACTTAATTGGGACAAATAACAAAATTGAGTAATAAAAAAAAAAAACAAATTAAACTTGAGTGATCAATTCGTGACAAATAACAAAGTTTAGTGACGTGCGAAATTTACCCCATATTTTATTTAAAACATTATACTTGAAGTAAAATCAAAATCAATTAAGCAACCGGCCGGTTGTGGACACGCGTAATTAAAGAGGTATGGTCCATACGCCATGAAACCAATAGCTTTCTCTTAACCACCTAATCTTAATCTTAGCATGCTTTCCGATACATGCAACGGATTCATTTCAAGCACTTTCATGATTCGTTAATAAACAATGACACATGCATGCCAATATATATACAATTCCTCCATCTCAGTCCTATAACCAATTATCTCCAAACTTACAAATTAAGCAATTGGTAGCTAGCAATGGCCTTTGCCAGAGGGCTTAAGCTTCTTCTGCTTTCCCTTGTTTCTCTCTTGGCGTATACCTCCAATGCACAACTCTCTCCGATGTTCTATGCCGGTCGCTGCCCGAATTTGCAATCGATCGTAAGATCAGTTATGTCTCGAGCTGTAGCTCAGGACCCGCGCATGGGCGCCTCCATTCTGCGTCTCTTCTTTCACGATTGCTTTGTCAATGTACATATATATAACTCTATCTCTCTGGTTTTTTTTCATTTTTCATTTTGTTTTTCTCGCTATTGCTTCAGAAATTTTCTTTAATTTTAAATGTTGTTATTGGATCAACAATTAGTCAATTACACTTTATGATGTTAATAAAAGAAGCATCTTGTGTGTAGTGACATGATGAAAGTAACAACTTGTAGCATTGTCATCATTATCATTATAGTGACTCTATTAATAGTTTATAGTATACATCATTATTATTACTAATTATTCACCTTAAATAAATTCAAAAAGTACAAACTGAGTACTAATAAAGGGGTCAACATAAAGACAATAATATCAATTTTGGAACCAGGCAAAGAATTTGAACTTGTATCATAATATCAATTCCAAAATTAAATTTATTAGGGTTGTGATGGCTCGGTACTTTTGGATGACACGGCAACATTCCAAGGTGAGAAAAATGCGGGTCCAAATGCCGGCTCTCTCCGTGGATTCGAAGTCATAGATTCTATAAAATCACAAGTTGAAGCATCCTGTGGAGGGACCGTCTCGTGCGCTGATATTCTTGCTCTTGCTGCTAAGGACGGCGTTAACCTGGTTAGTATAAAACAGTTATTTCAGTATAACTACCAAAATTTTCGGGTTTTTCAGGTACCTAAATGATATTTAGTTTTCTCTCTGTTTTTTTCTTTTTCCCCTTTATTATGATCATGTTCCTTTTGGTCCTCATTTGTGCTCTCTTTGTTTCTTTTCTTCTTTTCAAATTGGGTATTGGAGAGAAATCAAAGCGTTTACCTTAAGGGAATTGTTGCATGTGTTTAAAGTGACCTAGCTATAAGCAATCATAATTCATAGTCATACACACACACACACCATGCCGACAAAGAAAGAAAGCACTTGGTGATGGTAGTTAAGTGAAAGCTAGATAATACAATTATAGGTACAGTCGGTAGAGAACTAACAAAAAGTGCATTTTTTTCATGTTGAAAAGGAGGTTTTCACTAATCTGTGAAAGTACCAGTCGCTCTCTTGAGAGGCTGTATATGTTAGGAGAAATGTCTTTTCTTCATACTAATTTAATTTGGGCCAATCTAAAATTCATGATGTCATATTTACCCCTCTAAATTTCAAAAATTCAAAAATTAACCCAATTTATTATAGCTTCTCTATTAAGAAAAATATTCCTTTTGAATTCATTATCATTTATTTAAAAATAAAAAAATGTAGCTTGTGTAAGAAAAATATTCATTATTGCATTTTGTCGGTTTCCGAGGACAAGTAGTTTATTTCTCAACTTATTACGCATACACAAACACAATTATATTTAGACATATACTTGTGTGTATGTCACAAATAAGAAAATGAACCATTTGTCCTCAAAACCAGCCAATTAGAAGACTGAAATTTTTCTTAAACATGCTGCATATTTTTTTATTTTTGAATAAAGAATAAACTTGGTTCTTTATAATTTTAAAATGAGTTTTAATATAGAACACAAATAAGTTTAGTAAATTTTTGAGATTTTAAAATTTAGAGGGATAAATATGATATTATGAATTTTAGAGAGAAAACATATGTAATTTTTAAATTTTTTTTAAGAAGGATACATGAAATTTCTCCTCACAATTTTAATATTAATAAGTTTTTTAATGTGTCGTTTGAAGCCAATCCGATAAGTTTTTTAGTTAAGCTCACAAATAAGCTTGGTGAGCTTAAGAACACCCAAGTTCTACTCTACCTTTACCATAAAAACACTTTATCTTATATTACAAAGTGAGAATATATTCTCACAATTAATTACTACTTAAATACAATTTCTTTTTCAAAGAAAAAGAAAAGAAAGCAAATTGCAAATCAAATTGGTTGGTAGGGAAAAAAAGATAAAAAGTTATATGCTTCCGGATTCTCACCCTTAATTTAATCATTATTAAATGCAGCTCGGTGGGCCCAACTGGACTGTCCTATTGGGCCGCAGGGACGCTCGTACAGCCAGCTTTAGTGCAGCTAACAGCAACCTCCCGGGCCCATCTTCCAGCTTCAGCTCTCTCGTCTCTGCATTCGGCTCCAAAGGCCTTAATATTCGCGACTTAACAGCCCTATCAGGGGCCCACACTATAGGTCAAGCACGCTGTACAAATTTCCGTAGCCACATTTACAGTGATGGCAATGTCAACCCTAGTTTTTCTGCGACTCGTCGACAGACATGCCCACAGACAGGTGGGGACAGCAACATGGCCCCACTTGACTTTCAGAGCCCGAACCGGTTCGATAACGGGTTCTTTCAAAACATCATGAACCGGGCTGGGTTGTTGCATTCTGATCAAGTGTTGTTCAATAATACCGCTGCTGATGCATTTGTGCGAGTTTATAGCAGAAATTCTGCTATTTTCGCCAACGATTTTGTTTCGGCGATGATTAGGATGGGAAATATTAGCCCGATGACAGGGACCAATGGAGAGATTAGAGTAAACTGCAGGAAAACAAATTAATTGTTGCATACATATCTAGTATATATTTCATTGCCATGGTCTTCGATTTGTTCTTGTTCATATCATGTCCTGAAATAAAAAATAATTATTATTTAGTGTAAAGTCATTTTGTGGAGGAATTTGATAGCAAGATATTAATGATTAGTTTTGATAAATAAAATATGCATGCAATAATTGGTAAAGGGATGCATGAAAATGACTAAATGAGTAGTATGGCCCATGCCAGCTATCAAAAACATGATGGGCTTGCTTTTGCTTGTTGGTGAAGTTAAGTGTTGTTATTATAATCGTTAAGTATTTAGCAGCAGGATTATAATATATTTATTCAAAAGAAGCCACCAATAGTTGGCAATTTGTCTTCTCCAAGACGCCGCAAATTTAGGATGATTGAATTTGAACCTGATTATTTTATTAAATGTTATTGTCTACATGTAAATGAATTATTTTAAGTTAAAAGTAAATAATTACATTACATATTACTAGAAATTTCTTGAAATGATTTAAAAAAAAATGTATTTAACTCATATTATTAATTAATTTAGACAATATATTAAGTTATATGACCTTTCCAGTTTTCTTGACAAACAAAATTGACTCCGATTAATTTTCATGACCAAAATATATATTTTTATTTTTTTTAATTATATATATATATTTGTATTTTCTTCAATCTCATAACATGTAGTATTAGAAACAGATATGGTTGTCCGATAGCAGGCTAGTAAAAACTCTGGCTCAACCAAAAAATTATGTAGACAGGAATAATTGTAAAATGTTTAATATTTTCTTTGAATTTAATACGGCCTGAATCAATGTAACAGAATTAAAATTTTAAGAGCAGAAATTTAGAGGGCTTTTATTATATATATATATATATATATATATATATATATATATATATATATATATATATATATATATATATATATATATCCACAACAATCTAAGTCCAAGTTCCAACATAACAACTGCTCTAACATAAGCCCAGTCCAGTTTTCAAGTTCTGATGGGCTTTCAAAACAAAGCCTATAATAAACTCCGACGCTAGGATAAAACCTACAAGTCCATTAGGTATACATGGAGACCACGGTAGGAGGATTCGCATCCTCTGCTGCACTTTTAATCTGGTCTGTTCGTTTTTGATCGGATGGACGAAATAAGATTTTGGCACGAATTTTAAAGCAAAATTAATACTGCCCCCTCCATCATCCGAGCACTCACCGGCTGGAGATTAAATCTGAGCCGTCCGAAAGTGTAGCACTCTGCTGCACTTTAAAAAGTGCAGCAGAGAATACGGATCCACGGTAGGAGGTCCTCTTAATAAAGAGAAATTTGAGTAGAACTAGGGTGTTCTTAAGTACACTAATACTCTTTGTGAACTCAACTCTAAACTCTATCAGATTGACTTCAAATAACGAATTTGAAATATTGAAATCTGTCTATCTTACGAGTGATGCATATCTACATCAACTCTCAGGAGTGGAACTAGAAAATTGAAATTGGGAAGCTGGATGAATAAGTGTCATGTAAATTCAATTTATAAGAGGGGCTACTAGTAATAATTTTTGCAAAAATTAAATACTTTAAATGATAAAAATACAAAAATTCAATTTATGGGGGCTGCTTAGCACTCTTTCCCATATATGATGTTCCGCCCCTGTCAACTCTGGTCTCTGGCTCAACCAGGGGCGGATCCAGGATTTTCGCCAGGGGGGGGCAAAAAAATATCGAATCGGGTTTAAATAGCTAATCGGATTTAAACCCATTAACTAATTGGGTATTTGATAAAAAATAATGCTTTAACTTGTACTTTATAATGATCTGACTTGTAATTTATGATATTCTGACATATATTTATAATTACCAATCATATTTTAAGAAATTTATTTTATTTTTAACTATAAATTTAACCCGAATTACCAATTAAACATTCAGAGGGGGGCAAAAAAATTTCCAGGGAGGGGCAAAACCAGTCCGGACTGATAAATCTCCACTAAAACTCGAAATCCAGGGGGGGGCGCCTGCCCCCCCCTGGAATAAGCTGGGTCCGCCCCTGGGCTCAACCCATCTATCTTTCTTTTAGCTTCTAGTTATAAATAACAGATTAATACTAACATCAAGTCTTTAAAAAAAAAGAGAGAAAATTACACAATAATTTTCAAGATGCTACCTAATATCATTAATACTGCCAAGTTTTCATAACTATTTTCTAACATTCTCATAAACAATTAGTTTTTGTAAATTATTTTAAGAATTTCTTTCATGTGAAATTTCAGCACTCAGATGTCACAACTGAACAACTTTCATGTTTGTTATTCATTTTTTCTAGTTTGTTAAGTCTATTCCTCTATTCCTCTGTTTCATAATTTAAGTATCAAACATCTCAAGTTTCTCAATTATATGAACTTAATTTGTCGAACTAAAAAAAATAAAATTTAATATGTACAAAATACAATATTGAATTTCTAACAGAGTATCTAGAATTTATATGTTTTTTTTAATATTCCAACAGTCTAATTTATAGGCAAAACATAGAATCTAGAAAATCAAGATACATTCAATTACTAAAAAAATTCTATTTCCCCTAAAATCCTTTTCAAGAAGGAATATAATAATTAATTAAGAATTATAATATTGGAATGGTTAGTTTATTCTAGTGCTCACAGAATATTATTTTTTAGATAAAAATAAAAGTTAAATTTTGGAACTTTAAATATTTATAAAGAATATTTTATTCCATTACTGAATATATCTGACCAGAAGAACAATAATTACCTAAATCATTAGACAAAAACTATTTTTTTTTTCAAATGTTGATTCTTATTTAGTTGCCTGTAATTCCCCCTTATTTTGGTCAATTGTTGGAAAAGTCAAATCCAGCAGACACCAATTAGAACTTATTTTTTTCTTTAAAGTTAGTTGCAAATCATCATCTAACGATTGTACTAACAAAAAAATTTATATACACAGCTGGTGGCCTATCCACCACTAATCCTAGATGCATGTCTCCTATACAATATACTCTGAAATTCTTATTTGTACCATGTTAAAAAATAAATAAAACAATTAACTACTGTTTCCACAAAATTCAAGAGAGACTCTGCCAACCACTGAGAGAAGCCAAAAAAAAAAAAAAGTGAGTTCATCAAATGAATTAACGGACCACTTTTTTTTTCTTCCTCCATATGCTGAATTATGTTAAAAATAAAATAAGTTGATCTGCCAATTCAATTAGCGAATCCTTTCTTTTTGGTTCGTCAATTAACGGACGTGGTAGAAATTAAATTATGTGAAAACAGTGGTTAATTAGTTTTTTGTTTTGTTTTTTGAATATGGTATAAATAAAAATTTCAGCAATATACTATAATTGGAATCAATGAGAAAAGAAAAACACAGGCCACTTAAACACAAGAAAAATAGAAGTTGAATTAATTAAAGACGTAAGACCAGCCTGTGCTTAATTGAAGCCTTAATATGTGTAATATATCAATTAGAACTTGTTGGATCAAAATCTGTTTTTTTTTCTTGAGAAAAGAAGTACTCTCCTTTTCTTTTATTTGGATTGTTCAAAATTCATTGTACGGCTTTAATTAAATCTGAATTCTTTTAATAGATTAAATTGATTTGGAAATAAAAAGTAACTGTGTCCGTGCGATAAATTTTGAACCAGGTAGAAAAAAAAATCCTTTTTTAAAAAAAAAAAAGGAGCCGATTTAAAATCAACAATGACAGAGCAATAGATGAATATTCCATGAAGAATATGTCCCATTAATTTTTGAGAGAATTTTTTTTTTTGAGAGAATATGTCCCATTAATTAAACTGTGACAAGTTTTATACAGATATATATGGATCCTCACTACATAATTATACGACTGTACTTTCCAATAACTTTTTGAACTAAACAGGGGAGACATTGCGGAAACATGACAGGAAAGAATTTGAATATACAGCACGGGAAACGAAATGATTTTGTTTTATTTTATTTTATATATAGCAAGTCAAATTTAGGCCAACAGAAACTACGCAAAACTCGATACGTAACTTCGTTATTTGTAAACATTTATTTGTCTTTCCATATGCTGTATAGGGGTGTCAATGGTAACTTTTTAGCCGTTTACCTGATCCGTATCGTATTCGATAAGACGGGTATGAGTAAAGTTTTTTTTCGTTAGTTTGTTGGATATGGGTATGGGTAATAATTTTTTTTCGTTAACCAAATGGGTATGAGTATGGGTATGGATAATAACTATTTCGTACCCGTTACCCTATAGGGTAATTATAAAATCTAAAATTATATATATTCAAATTCAATATTTATTTGCTCTTCCATAATTCCATTTTGGTGCATCTATAATAAAGTTTGAGTAATAATTAGTGATGTATTTTTGTTATTTAGTAGTGTATGTCTTTTGTTATTAGAAAAATGTTAAACATATTATTTTATTTGTATGGTTTGTTATTTTGTTAAATAATTGAATTTTTCGAATAGATATTCATGCTTTTGAATTTTCTTGCTTTATACAAAATAATTTAGTTGGAATTTATTGCATACATATTTATTTTTATTTTTATTAGTAATGCAATTATATATGTGTGAAATGGATTAGTTTTTGATGTTCTTTTTGTAAAATATAATAAAATTAATTATTATATTAGTATTATCCGTTATTCACCTGCTACCGTTTCGTTATCCAATAATATTAACGGGTATGGGTAGGGTACGGTACGGTCAATTTTTAATGGGTAAAGATAGGGTATGAATAAGGTCAATTTTAATGAGTATGGGTATGAAAATGTCTCCACCCGACCTGTACCGTACCCATTGACACCCCTAATGCCGTATCACATAACTCGATGAAAATCATAAAAACAAGAAGAAGGAATTGGGACTATGTATTGGCGTTTTATATTGAAGCCGAGCTTCTTGATGTACTATTTCACAAGCTTCTGCTCATATTGAGTGTGCACAAAATAATATATGTAGGATTTAAGCTCCAATAAATAGGCTGCATTTTTATATATGAGTAGCGTGTCATGCGTTGCAATGGAAACGTATTATAAAAGAACAAAAATATCTTATACAAAATGATATATTTTCATAAAAAATTTAAACTGAATGACAAATAATATTTCTTAAATAACATATTAAATGATATTTACACATAAATAACATCCCTCGAATGACATTTTAAATAATATATTAAAAGGTATTTATATTTTTTTGATCTTTTTGACATATTTTCATAAAAAAATCTCAAACAAAATGACATATTAAGTGACAAATAACATTTTTTAAATTATATAAAAAATAGAAAAAAATGAAGATATGATCAATCAATTTAAAAATTCCTTAAATATTAAAAAAAATAGAAAGAAATCATGTCCAGAAGAATGATATAATTTGCATGTGGGTAGTATGTGTTAGGACTTAAGAGTGCATATCTAAATAAATTTAGACTTCTACACAAAAAAAAAAAAAAAAACATAAAAAGAATGTATTATAATCTAAAAATATCTAATTGGAGTGCTGATAGTCAATTCGAAACTTTATCTTTTAATCAAAACTTTGGCTGATGAGCACATCCATGTTCTTAATATAAGAATGGATCAGCACATCTACGTTCTTAATATAAGAATGGAGATATAGAAGTTTTTTTATTTTGTGAGAAAGTTATAAATATAGAAGTTGATGTATGTTTTGAGTTTTGTTTTTTTCATACATGTTTAGACTTATTCTTTGTATATAAAATTAAATATGCACGGGACAACATATAGTTGACCAGGAAAGATCAATGCATGCGATCTCTCTAAAAACACAACGAATAAATTAAATATTACACATAACTATGATGGTAAGGTTCAATACATGTGATCTCATTCTTTCATCTACCACTCAAGAGAACAAATAATCAAGTAGTGTCATCTTAATTAAAAAGGAGTAATTACATCAAGCAAAACTTCAAACTTAATAAATTAGTGCATTTAACCAAACCATTTGGGAGTGCTAAATAAAACAAATTCATGATTTTTTATCTTTCCTTTTATTTAAGAGTGCTAAATAAAACAAATTCATGCATTTAATTAACCAAACCATTTGACCTTGTTTTTCAATATGAATTACATTCCTTTAAAAAGTAACAAATATATAATTTAAAAAAATTAATTAAGCAAATTAAATGAATAATTTTCAATAACTTTAACCTCATATTAATATCAATCAAATAAAAAAAAATTCATGATTTTTTCTCTTTCCTTTTATTTTTATTCTTAAGATGTAGAATAAAATTAAAGAAATTAATTGAGTTGCAATAATGTATGAATTCAGGTTTTGTAATTGACTTCTCATTGTAAATTCAACTGCTGAGATTCATGTGTATAGTATGAAAATAAATCAAAATTTGATGTACAAAATGTCATCTGTATATAAATTTCGTGCAAAAACAACAATTGTAGAACACTACGGATATGTTTGGCTGCAAAATAAGAATGACTATAATAGCCAAATCAAGAACAGCTATTGTTAGTCTTATTAGAATAGTCAAATCTCAAAACTCTTAAGAGCATACTATTCTAATAAGACAAAATATTTGGATTCACTATTCTAGCTGTTCTAACCTAATCAAACACTAAATAGGCTATTCCGAATGAATTCAGAGTAGGTCCATGCAAAATGCGATTAAAATGATCATTCGATTGCATCAAGATCCGTGCAAAATGCATTTAAATCCATGTAAGACTGTTTCAATTTTGTGCGCACCAAAATCTTGATGCTAATCGTACGGTATTAGAGCTAATTGAACCTAAAAGTAGGTCCGATGCCTATGAGACCTACTCTTATCTCATTTCGAATAGTCTAATCTAAAAAACAGCACATTTTCAGTCCATCCAAACATACTCATATACAGAGTATGTTTGATTGGATGGACTGAAAATTAGAAATAAAAACCCCGGCCGTCTACTTGGTCGGGTTATCATATAATTTCCAATTTGTACCGACTTGGTCGAATTATCGTATACTTGCATGTCGAGTCGGGAGCACGTTTAAAAATTAATCTTTAATTCGATGACTAAAAGATAATATCATCAATCCAATCTAAGTAACCGATAGATTGTTCTCTGTACCACCTTAATTATGCTTCTGGCATAGTTTGTCAACTATACCTCGTTGATTAATTTAGTCCGAACAGCGACTTTATTCCCAAAAAAACCCATAATTACTCCAACAGACACCAACAACCGAGCAAGTCTTCCCATATAAAATACATCTTCCTTTTTCAAATCCTTTTAAATTAATGTTCATGTACTGATGTACACGTTGTTGCAGAATGATTAAAGGGAACACAAACTTAAAAATGAGTCTAGTTGATTTCTTAACTTGAGAAATAAGTACTAAAAGCCAATCCAAAAAAATACCCCAAATTTCGGAAATTACGCGCGTAGTGCTGTCAACATTCCAATTCTCCTATATAAGTTCATTGCACTCTCATCATTTGATGTATCTCTAGCTCTTAATTAACCCAAACAATTAATATCCGAAGCTTAATTTCTCCTAATTCCATACAAGTTTCCATGGCTCTCATTTCTTACAGATTTCCCACATTTTTATTACTACTTTGCCTTCTCTTTAGTTATGTTCATGGGCAGCCGGGGCAGCTATCCCTGACCTTCTATCAAACCTCATGCCCTAATTTGCAAACAATCGTGCGGTCAGTTGTGTCACAAGCGATTGCCAATGAGCCCAGAATGGCGGCTTCCCTTCTTCGTCTCTTCTTCCATGATTGTTTTGTTCAGGTAGGTATATAGTTTTCTGATTTAATTTCTCTCGGAGTTGCCTCCTATGTATTCCTATATATGTATTGAATGAGTAGGAACTTGTGTTTTCTTTGCAGGGGTGCGATGCGAGCATCCTTTTGGATGATACGTCGACCTTCACCGGAGAGAAAACTGCTTTGCCCAATGTAAACTCGGTTCGTGGATACGAAGTCATTGATGCAATAAAAACACAAGTCGAAGCATCTTGCGCGGGTAAGGTCTCTTGCGCTGACATTGTCGCTCTTGCTGCTCGTGACAGTGTCAACTTGGTACGTATTATTACTAACTGATTTCAAATGCATTCAATTATAGTGTACTATATTGATATTAATAATTATCAATTATTAATAAATGTAGGCTGGAGGGCCCACATGGAATGTCGCCCTTGGCAGGAGAGATGCAAAAACTGCTAGCCTGAACAGCGCAAACTCAAACTTGCCCAGTCCGTCATCGAGTCTCTCGACTCTGATCTCGATGTTTTCTGCCAAAGGTTTAAGTGCACAAGACATGACTGTTCTCTCAGGGGCCCACACTATCGGGCAAAGTCGCTGCCTTGTCTTCCGCAACCGTATCTACAATGATCAAAACATCAATGCCACCTTTGCCGCTTTACTTCAGCAAACTTGCCCCTTGTCTGGCGGTGACAGTAATCTTGCACCTATTGATGTGCAGAGCCCGATCGCATTCGACAATGCATACTACGGTGATCTGATGACCCAACAGGGCTTATTTCATTCAGACCAAGAACTGTTCAATGGCGGTTCACAGGACAGCTTAGTAACAAAGTACAGCACAGATGCTGCTGCATTTTTCTCCGATTTTGCGATATCAATGGCGAAGCTCGGGGCAATTACGCCATTGACTGGGAAAAAAGGGGAGATTAGGTCGAATTGTAGAATGGTCAATTAAGTAATAAACAATGTACCCATTTCCCTACTTAAAAAAAAAAAATGTACCAATCTCTGGCCTGTTTGTTTTCTATTCAATTTGTCAAAGTTTATTTGTTCTTTTGCTTCTTTTGTTAGGCTAGAAAACTTATCAGTTGAGGCTTTTTATTTCTTTTATATGTATAATTGGCTCATACATCTAAGGACAGTTGTATCCTAAAGTTCCATTATTATGTTTACATTTTTTTTCATGCAATGAAAATGGGTCTGCCTTATTTTTTTTTTAACTTATTATAGAAGTTCCAAGACATATATACTGTTCCTGTGTGAAATTTTTTTTTTTTAGAATGTCAGAGGCATATAACCATCTAACAAGTATATTTAATAAAGAAAAATAATTACATGACGAGGGGCACCTGGCTTACCCTCTAGTTACTCACATAATACACGATGCGGAGAATAAAGCGCGCAATATTATAGCATCTCGCAGTATCTCTGTCATGCACCCAAATGTAGCTTCCTAACAAGTAGTTAGCAGGATCTGATGCAAAGATGTACATCATGTGCGGTGTCAGAATATTTACCGACCTCACGCGATTGGCAAAATGCCGGTTGTGTAATCTCTTGTAGGCGAAAGCCGTAGAGAAAAAGGCTTGTAGAGGATGACCAGCGCCAGATTGCATCCCCAGTGACAATGTCGATTGAAGTTGATGCAGCACAAAATGATTTTAAGAAAAAGAAGTGTGAGTCAGACACCCTGTGTCAAGGTGTGTTGTGCATCCATGTTTTCTAAATGGATCCAACTGCGCGAACATTAATAATAATTCTAAATTAATCATATCTACAGCTTAATGCGGTTACTGATGTGCGCCAATTAATGATAAAGACAGTAACGAAGAATTATGTATACTTTTAAGGGTAAGAACCCACAAGATAACATTATATGAAAAAAAAAATGATATTCAAAATTACAATTTTGACATTCCTTATTGTTGATTTTATGAAACAGGAAAGTAAATTGGAAAGAGAGAAATATATTTGCAAACTTATTTTTTTCTTATTATAACATTTTATATTTATAATTACAAGGTCCAAAACTAGCCGTTAGTACTGTTTTCTATTTTAGATATGACGGTACACGTTACTGTTATCTTTCTATATTTGAAAATACGTTGGATTCCTTTTTTATATATTTTAACACTTATGAATTGTGAGAACTCTGATATCTTTTTATTTCTAAACTCTTTGTAGAAATCTAAGTAGGACAGTTGTTTAACCGAAATTTTTATAAATATACAAAATCACAAATTAATTTAACAATCTATACATTTTTTGGACGGAATTAAAAAACTGTCTATACCGATGAAAAAATAATCGATTACAGAGCCCAAAACCGATGTCCTGCTCATCGGTTTCAGAAATCTTGAACCGATGACAGTGTCATCGGTTTTAGTCCAGCACGATTTTTGATGCTTTCTGCACACTTTTTGAAACAACGAATGACTCAGATTAGAATACTGTTTGTAATCATTACAGTTTGCGCAAAATATTCTTGAACCGATGATATTTTCATCGGTTTTAATTTAAAATAATTTTTCATTTTTTTATTTAATTAGAAAATGTTATAATTTATTTATTTATTTTATTAAAATATTTGAAATTTTTTTATATATTTTTTTAAATTAGATAGAATACCATATAATTTGATTTATTAGAAAGACTTAAACAAATAACCCGGATCAATATTTTTCAGATCGGATTTTTCATGACTGTAAGAAAAATTAAAATATTTCTTTGTGTTATTAGAAAAAAAATAAAAATACATGGAATCTGAATTATTGATCCCGGTTCAAAAGTCCCTTCTAGGTAAATACAGAAAATATTATTGTCTTTCTATTTTTGAAAAAATCAAAATTTGAGAAAAATGTAATCATTACAGTTGCGGCAAAATTTTCTCAAATTTTGATTTTTTCAAAAATAGAAAGAAAATAATATTTTCTGTATTTACCTAGAAGTGACTTTTGAACCGGAATCAATAATTCAGATTCAAAGTATTTTTATTTTTTTTAATAACACACAAAGAAATATTTTAATTTTTCTTACAGCCATAAAAAATCCGTTCCGAAAAATATGAATCCGGGTTATTTGTTTAAGTCTTTCTAATAAATCAAATTGTATGGTATTCTATCTAATTTAAAAAAAATATAAACTCTTTTCTAATATTTTAATAAAATAAATAAATAAATAATAATATTTTCTAATTAAATAAAAAAATAAATGAAAAATTATTTTAAATTAAAACCGATGGAAATATCATTGGTTCAGGAATATTTTGCGCGATTACAAACAGTATTTTAATCTGAGTCGTTCGTTGTTTCAAAAAGTGTGCAGAAAGCATAAAAAACCGTGCTGGACTAAAACCGATGACACTGTCATTGGTTCAAGCTTTCTGAAACCGATTAGCAGGTCATCGGTTTTGGGCTCTGTAACCGATTATTTTGTCATTGGTATAGACAGTTTTCGAATTCCGTTAAGAAAATTGTATAGATTGTTAAATTAATTTGTGATTTTGTATATTTATACAAATTTCGAGTTGTTTAATGCTGATTTAAGTTATTTTCCTTTTCTAAAACAGCAAGTGCATTTGGTGAGGCCCAATTTGGAACATGATACTGCACAGAAGGGAAGCGAATCTGCAGCGATTTCAATCTCAACTATTCATTTATAGAATACATGAGTTTCAAAATAAGTTAATTTTTGTGCACGAATCTCGAAACACATGAATGGTTGGAATTGGAATCGCAGAAGATTTATTTTTCCGAAATTTTTATTAATATACAAAATAACAAATTAATTTTACAATCTACACAATTTTTACAAATAATTTAAAAAATACCCATACCGATGACAGTGTCATCGGTTTCAGAAAATCAAACAGACTCAACTATTCATTTATAGAATACATGAATTTCAAAATAAGTTAATTTTTGTGCACGAATCTCGAAACACATGAATGATTGGAATTGGAATCGCAGAAGATTTATTTTTCCGAAATTTTTATTAATATACAAAATAACAAATTAATTTTACAATCTACACAATTTTTACAAATAATTTAAAAAATACCCATACCGATGACAGTGTCATCGGTTTCAGAAAATCAAACAGATCACAAACTCATTGGTCCCAGAAAATTAAAACTGCTCACACAGTCACTTATTTCAGAACCGATGACAAAGTCATCGGTTTCACTGTCTGAAACTGATGACAAAGCTATCAGTCTCAGACCACATGCGGAAAACCGATTATCTGAAAATGGAAATAAATCTGCTGTTATTCTTAGCCATTAAGTTTTGTCAAGATTCGCACATGGAAAAAAAAATTCTTTGAGTTTCGTGTGTGCAAAACCTTGAATACAAGACCGAGCAAAGTTTGGGACCATATAATACATATGAATATGGAAATAAATTTGTTGTTATTTTCGGCTGTTAATTTTTGTTGAGATTCGTATATGAAAAAAGAATTTTTTTTTACTTTCGTACATAAAATCTTTCAATGGTTGAGATAGTCACTTACTAACACCAGATTTATTTCCATGCGACCCATGATTGTATAGATATATATAGAGCATCTCCATCCCACAAAAAGTTTAAAAATTGTAATTTTGCCACGTCACTGAATTTAGCAATTAGATATTCATAATTTCTAAATCACTTCATCCCAACAATTAATTTTGTGAAGAGAGAGAGAGTGCTATAATTAATTTCAGCCAATTAATTAGCCACGTGTCATTAAACAATGGTTTTCTTTTAAAGCAAATTGGCAGCTTTTTGACTTAAAAGTTTGACCAATCATTCAAATTCAAATGTGAATATATCCATAGTCTGAGAGCGATGATATTGTCATCGGTTCTAAAAGGAATGATTGTGTGAGCAGTTTCAATTTTTTAAGACTGATGAGTTTGTTATTGGTTTGATTTTCTCAAACTGATGACAGTGTTATCGGTATGAGTATTTTTTAAATTTTTTATAAAAATTATATAGATTGTTAAATTAATTTGTTGTTTTGTATATTAATAAAAATTTCGGTTTATTTTCGCACAGAAGAGATGAATGGATTATTTAACCATGCAAATCCAGCTCTCTTGGCCCTTGGGACTAAAATGATGCTACTTTAATTCGGTAATTCCTTCAGGTATTAGAGGGCTGCAATATCTAAAGTACGGTATGAATTCATTATTAAAATAATTAAATGATATATTTAATGGATAAAAAGAGATAGAAGAAATAATGTTGAATTTTTATGAATATATTGGATATGAAGATATTTTGATAAAGAAATAGACAATTTTGAAAGAATTGATGGATACACTAGAAATTTTCTCAAAAATTAAATATGAGGGATCTGTTTTGAAATGTGTGCCAAGTTAAAAGAATGGTCCAGATTTAGTCATTTTACTGAGATACGCTATGATTTACATTTTTTGTGATTTTGTACAAACCACAAATAAATTCTGCAAAATATTTTACTTCATATATAGATATGAAAGTCAAATTATTCCTCTAAAAAATATTAAACAAAATTCGGGATTTATGAAGGCCGGCATTTTAATTTCCTGCCCATACACATTTCTAATTAAAAAAATAAAGAAAATAAAAAGTTTGAGGGCTTTTTAGTACCGGACAATCACAACCGACGCTCACAGTATATATTTTATTTTATTTTTCTTGCTTGTGTTAAAAAAAAAAAAAATTGATTTGATCCAGAATTTCAAGTTCATCAATTCCTATATTCTGAACAATATTTAATATTTTTCTAAAGATGAAGTTTTGACTTATGTGACAAAGTATTCTTTTCTTATGCGTGCTACTAGGAATTCATTTAGGAATTTTCATTAACTTTAACCTCATATTAAATCAACCAAATCTCACAAATTTATGAATTTTCTCTCTGTTTTTTTTTTTCTTCTTATTCTTAAGATGTAGGGAAAAACAAATTGAGCTGCGATAATGTATGAATTCAGCTTTTGTAATTGACTCTCGTCTTAAATTCAACAGCATAATACGAAAATAAATCAAAATTTGACATATAAAATCTCGTCTATTTTGTGCAGAAAAACAACAATTATATAACTAGTAGAAATGCATAATCCGTCCGCATTAAATATGATTCGAAGACTAATAATATGACGGTTAATAAAAGAAATCATAGAACATTAAAATGTAATTTCCAATTTATACCCACTATTGGTCAGGTTAGTATATTTTTTTAATATAGAAATGTAGAGATCTAGCCTACTAATTTCATTTAAATGTTCATAAAAAATCAGTTATTTTAATTTTGAAATCATAATCTCACATATTAGAGGATATGCGTCTTTGTCACTAAATCAAAGAATAATTCTTTAATCAAATTAGCATATACCTAACGAGTCGGGAGACTGTTTCAAAATCTTTAATTCGACGACTGATTAGAATATTAACTAAAAAATATTATCATCAATCCATTCCAACTAGGGTGAAAACGATATGAATAATATTTGATCTGTATTCAAAAACTTAGATGTACATATCGATATCTGAATATTTGTGTGGATAAGGATACTGATATGGTATCACGTTTCAATTATCCGTATCCGAATAGTAGATGTGTATCATATATTTTAATATATATTATGAAAAATTTATGTTATTCACCATTATAATTAGATAAATATTATGAACTTTAATATATTTTTATATTTTTTCATATATGTATCCGTCTGATATGTCTCATACCCACTCTGTATATGTATTCATAAAATGAAAAAAAATATATAAATATGGTTTTACCTAGTGGTGCAACGGATCGGACACGGATCAGATAGTGGTAAAACCATATCCGTATCCGTTTTTATATTTGAGATACGAATACAGATAAGATATTGAACGGATACGGATACGGATCATATATTAAACGGATACGGATACAGATCAGATATTAAACGGATACGAATACATATCATATATTAACAAATACTGATATAATTCGAATATTATAATAAAATTAACTTATTATTCAACAATTATATTTTCACAACCCGATTGACAAAATAGCTTTTCTATGTAAACACGTATTTGAATAGTTTGTTTGTGCAATAAGAAAAATTCGGATTGCACTGTCATCAAGGAATAATGATTAAAAATTAAAAAAACTTCTAAAAAGCAAATTCAAATAGTACAAAATTTTGTGAAGCACTAATATGAAAGTCAGAGAAAAAATTATACCTTGACACGGTACAGTAGCGAAAATAAAAAAACAGTATTCAATGAAGCTCCCTCGACAAACTTGGGTCCGATGCCCATCGGACTCAGTTCTGAGTTCGATGAGTTCCAAAACTGTCCGAACCAATTTAAAATCTATGCGTGTTGTTTTAATATCCGTGCACATTTTCTTCAATATCTGTGCGCATGGATCTTAAAGAGGATCGGACGGTTTTAGAATCCATCGGACTCAAATTTGAGTTCGATGGGCATCGGACCCAAGTTTGTCGCCGATTCTCTTAATTGGAAAATCTTTCCCATAACGGATCTAGTGGTATGCGGATATCCGAAAGCTAAAGTAGATATAAATTCCTGCAAGTGAAATGCGGATATTCGAAAGTTGAAAAAAAATCAGATACGGATAATTATCCGTATCCGTATCCGCTTCCGAAATCGAAACCGAATCTGTAACCGTATCTGCATAATTTATATCCGAATCCATGTCCGTATCCGCGAACTATCTCTATTCGAATATCCAAATCCGCAAAAAAAATTGGATACGGATCCAGATCCGGCGAAGAATATCCGATCCGTTTTTGCACCCTAGTTTTACCCCTTGTTTTGTGCGCTCCGTATCCGCTCCGTTTTGACCCGTAGTTTCAACCGGCATACTATGCAGAGGTGGTATATATTATATGCCCAAGCATATTTTGTCAACAGTTTACTTTGTTGGTTAATTTAGTCCGAACCTAGATTTTAATCCCAAAAAACCCACAACCATCCAGGTCTCCAACAGACACCACCAACCTAGCAACTTAACTATCATTTACTTAAATCCTTTTTAATTATTCATCATATTCACCAGTTTAGTACACGTTGGTGCCGAAAGATTAAGTAGAAACAAAGGGAGCACAAATTTAAAATTTTGTCTAGTGATTATAAACTTTCGAATTAATTAATAGTCAAATAAAAAAAGTATATACCCCAAATTTGGGAAATTACGAAGTGCTGTCAACATTCCAATATTTTTTGTACTGTGAAGCACCTATATAAGTTAATTGAATTCTCATCATTTGATGCATCCCTCTAACCCAAACAATATCCAAAGCTTCTGCTAAATCCATATATAAGTTTCCATGGCTCTCATGTCTTACAGATTTCCCACATTTTTAGTACTTTTCCTTCTCTTTGGTTATGTTCATGGGCAGCCAGGGCAGCTGACAATGACCTTCTATCAAAAATCATGCCCTAATTTGCAAAAAATCGTGCGGTCAGTTGTGTCACAAGCGATTGCCACCGAGGCCAGAATGGGTGCTTCCCTTCTTCGCCTCTTCTTCCATGATTGTTTTGTTCAAGTAGGTTCATCGCTTTTTTTTTTATTATCGCTTGGAGTTGCCTCCTATATATTGAGTGAGTATGACCTTGTGTGTTTTCTAGGGCTGTGATGCAAGCATTCTTTTGGATGATACGCTGTTCTTCACCGGAGAGAAAAATGTGGCGCCCAATGTAAACTCAGTTCGCGGATACGAGGTCATTGATGCAATAAAAATGCAAGTTGAATCATCTTGTCCCGCTACTGTCTCTTGTGCTGACATCTTAGCTCTTGCTGCTCGTGATGGTGTCAACTTGGTGCAAATTATAGCTGATTGAATTCAAATGCATTCGATAAAAACATGAGAATATTAATTAGTGCATATTGATCATAATAATTATTGATTTTCAATAAATGCAGCTTGGAGGACCCACATGGAATGTCGCCCTCGGCAGGAGAGATGCACGAACTGCTATTAAGAGCGGCGCAGAGTCAGACTTGCCTGGTCCATCATCAAGTCTCTCAACTCTGATCTCAAAGTTTGTTGCGAAAGGTTTAAGTGCACAAGACATGACTGTTCTCTCAGGGGCCCACACTATCGGGCAAGGTCGCTGTTTTCTTTTCCGTGATCATATCTACAGTGATCAAAACATTGATGGCTACTTTTCTGCTATACGTCAGCAAACTTGCCCCCAGTTCGGTGGCGACAGTAATCTTGCACCTATTGATTGGCAGAGCCCGATCACATTCGACAACGCATACTACATTGATCTGGTGAACAAAACAGGCTTGTTTCATTCAGACCAAGAACTGTTCAATAACGGTTCACAGGACAGCTTGGTAATGAAGTACAGCACGGATGCTGCTGTATTTTTCTCCGATTTTGCGAGATCAATGGTGAATCTCGGGGCTATTGCACCATTGACTGGGAAAAAAGGGGAGATAAGGTTAAATTGTAGAATGGTCAATTAATTAGTAATAAACAATGTACTCATTTCCCTACTTCACAAAACAAAAAATCTACTCATTTCTGGCCTGTTTGTTTTCTATTTAATTTTATATGTATAATGGGCTCATATATCCAAGGACAGTTACATCTAAAGTTCTATTTTTCTGTTTTCATTTTTTTTTTGTTGAATTTCTTGCATTTCCCTGCAATTTGACTCGTGTTTCATCGTTTTTCTTCTTCTTTTAAACTGATAATATGTTCCAAGATATATATATATATATATTGTTCCTGTATGAAAGTGTTGCATGCATTGATGTTTTGTTGAATACTTGAATGGATGCAAATGCGCGAACACAGATAAAAACCCGATAGTATAGTTCTAAATCATATATACAGCAATGCGGTTACTGATGTGAGCTAATTTCTCGAAATTTTTCTCCGATTAGTCGTTGACAGTGACCAAATTATCAAGAAATTTCCCGATTAATCAGCTGATTTTTTTCAATTATTCCCGATTAATCGCTTGACGGTACCATGTCCGACTGACGAACGGATACCGTTATTTACAACACTGGATCAAACATCTAGCTGATCGTAATTCACTCTTGTTGAAAATTACTAATTTAAGATTTAGTTAAAGCTCACTGTCAAATAATTTAAAAAAAAAAGTATTTAGTTAAAGTTATGAATATTTCGTGTCTTGTACAAGACATACTATAGAGACTTTGTAAGCTTTACGGTTCCGGACAAAGAGCAAAAAATGAGGCCCGTTATGCCTATGGGCCTAGTTAAGCCTAGATAAGCATAGGCGGGCCATGACGCATGACCCTCGAATATATTATCCATTCTAAATCATGCTAATATCTCTCCGCTGGATTTGATATCCTAACAAATGCCAAACTTTGATCTGTTTACAAACATATAAAAACCAGTTTCAGGCGTTGACTTACATTTTATTTTATAATTTTGGGCAAACCACACGTACATAATGCCAAATTTTTTTATTTAATAAATATAAAATTATAAATTCTACTTGTATATAAACTAAATTCTAAATTAATAATACCGGCTAAAATACATATTCAATTGAAAAGAAAAGAATTTTTTCTTTAGGGCATACATTAATGTGCGTGTGGGAAAAAAAAATTCACTCAGACTTCGCAAAAATCAACCCACGCACACATATTTCGGCCATTCAAAAATTCTCATTTCCGTTCCTTTTAGACTGCCGAACAGGCCCTGGAAATTTCAACCTTAATGCTATTTGAAGGTCAGGCTGTTTATTTTTTTTTTTTATATTAAAGATGAAACAACGAATTTTGAGGACAGATTTGAAAATCCTTCTCTACTTAGGATCGGCCAGTCAATCAAGAACCTTAATGAAAAGTTAATATTTATTAAATAGAAACTTGGTGAATAAATGTTTGAGTTGATGCAAATTAGCAGGCAATAATTGATGAAGAAATGATGAAAACAAAGTATTCTTTTATTATGCATGCTACTAGGAATTTAGGTCCCATGTCTAGGGGTGTCAATGGGTACGATATGAGTAGGGTGAAAGCATTTTCATACTCGTAATTATTCATCTCATACTCATACCTATTAAGAATTAGTCTTACCTATTTTACCCATAACCGTTAAGACCAGTGGAACAAATCACCTCCTATTTTTTGTCTTTATGTATTGAATTATCCTCAGTAGGACCCAATAAAACAAAAATCCAAATTTTAAATTTCAAGGAAAAAATCGACATGCACATAAACATAAAATATCCAATATCAACATACTATACTATAAAAATTTAACATTTGATCAGCCCAAGTTCTGCTGAGAACGCCAAGCACATACAGGCATTACCAATACAATCTTAACACATAATTGCAAGTATAAAATGTAGTCTTATTACAAGACTCACATATAAGGAAAAAAAAAAAAAAAAAAAAGCAAGGAGACAAAATGTAGAAATATGATGTCATTCAGAAGCCAGGAAGAAGGTCATCGCCGGATATCCCATTGTCTAAGAGACCAGGGTCAGAGGAGAAGCCTAGGTCAACCCATCCAGGCCGGCGGCAGATAACTGAATCTAAGGTGAGCCTCAAGTGGGCACGTGTCTGCACATTTAAGCAATGCACTGCATATGTAGCACCGGGTCCCAATTCACCTAATCCTTTGCCTTCAAACCAGCAAATTTTGTGCCCAGAACCCGCAACTTTGACACAAAATGATTGACGGCAGTAGAGAAACCAAATGTGCCCGTCCAACTCTGCATCGCTGCCTGTTATCTCCACCCAATCAAACGTGTCTCCACTTATCTCCATCCTAAAGAAAGGTATAGAGACCAGCCCCGACAGAGCACGGGGGAAACGATGTGGATTGCCGACCGCCACAACTTTTCCTTCAACCTCAAGAGGCTCAAATAAAGCGAGACGGCGCTTGAGGCTCCCACCCTGTTACAAGCTTCCAGCTAAGATCTGCAAGCTTGAAAATAAGGGTGTGCAATGTGAAAAAGCAGTACACAGAGCCACCACATAAAACCATCCTAAAAATTTCGCCAATTCGACCATGTCTGAAGACATAAGGATGCTCCTCCCAGTATGCATCCCCAGGTCGGATCATGTCTGCCCTCACAATATTCCCCCTACAATGAACATAAATAACAACCTCCGGACTGCCCTGTGTGGTGGTACAGAATGCAGCAAACCCGCCTAGACAACAAGAGCCCGGCAAATCCATGTGGGCCCCAGTAGAGGGATTCAATAAAAATACTGAGTACCTCGGGATTCCCCCAACATAAGAAAAATCCTGTTCGTGCCCTCGCAAGAGCAACCATCCATCTTTGGAGTGCAATAAGGCGTAGCTAGATTGTAAATCAGAATTGGCTACTAAAAAGCTCTGCCGTGTCGTCATGTTCCCCAAAAGGTGGTTATCTTGGCTTGGCCCAGCATTAACCATGTAAAACCAAGGAAGATGGCTGTGGAGTGAAGGTACAAGGGGGAGTGCCGATAAGACAGGGGCGCTCAATTTCCACTCCACAAAGACAACTCCCAGTGCACAGCCCTCATCCTTTTCCCTCGCCAGTTTCATCAGCTGCTCAAATGACGGAGTTGGTTTTGGACAACGATTGCTGCTGGGACGCAACTTGATGCTTCCTGTAACTTTCTTTATCTGTCAAGCGAAAACCGAATAGTCATTAGAACAGACGTAAAATAACAAGGGACATAAACTTCATATATATATATATATATATATATATCAACCTGGGATCTGAAAACCTTACTAGCTAGACTAGTATTCTACATAATTACGTATAGATACCAACTCCACAAGTTTCTGTACCAGAGAGAATGGTTGTGGTAATGCTTGGCCAAGAATAGAATGCTTACAACTATCAAGCTAGAGCTATTGTTCTGCAGCACTGTTTCAGGCACATTGATGGTGCTTGGCAGTTTTACGTTAGGTTTTTGGCATGAACCACCCTCCTTTTCTAGCACTTGCTGCTTCCTCTTTCGATTAGTCATGGAAAATGCTTCGGCAAATATCCCATTAGTACGTAGACACCGAGATATCACTACCTTGATGACCTGTACTATATCTTCTGTCGGTCTCCTGAAGTGCATTGTGCTAAATTGAAAGGCACAGAAGTTTACAGCTTTGAATTAGTGACCATGAATATCAGTTCCAGTATAAGTATTTTTCAATCAAAACTAAGAAAAACAAATACTACGTTAGAAATTAACTAAATTATCAATATAGAGGTGAGGAGTTGTATAGTAAACTTCTTTCATTTAGGAGACATCTAGACTTCTCCAGCAGAATTAATGAAGATTCTAGCGGACTTCAGAATGGATGTAGATTAATCTAGAAAATTGTAAATTTGATGTAAATCAGTTAACAAACCAGCATAGAAAAATATAAATAAGAGTAGGCGCCAAATGTAATGTGTGAGTAGGCGCCAAATGTTAATGTGTGACATGAATTGAGAAGCTAACAGACACAAGAGAGTTTGAAATTCTTTTGTACTTGTACTCCTTTATTAAATGAAATTTAATCACATTTTTGTGTGCATTACTGACTTTACAATTTCAATTCTTTCTCCTAACCACCTTGGACTGCTAGGACTTTCTACATGGCTTAATTCAGCTTTTCTTCATACAAGAGTAACTTGCTGTTGCTGACAAACCATTATATAAATTGCATTTTTGTGAAAAATGACTTGTCAATCAAAATTGGGAATGCTATTTCCTAGATGTACACCAACAGAGAGAAGAAAAGTAAACCAAGACAATTCAATAACAAACTAATGCTATATGGCTCAGGTTGGTAAGTCATTTGGTTTGACAAATATACTGGGATTAACTTAATGCTGTATGGCTCTATCTACTTGGGCAACACTTTTCCTGGAAGACCATGACCCATAAGGAAACAACATAATACAACTGAGAAATTACCTTTGTCCCTGTTGCACAATTAGCATATGATAATCGGGGTCGACATCAGCAAATATATCTGTATCATCGGACTCAATTTGTGGTGCGGCTGGAGTAATGAGAACCACCTCTCCAAATGGTACTGCATAGCTGGAGTCATGAGAGGAGGTGGTGCCAGCCGGAAGAGGCATAGCTGAGTTGTTCCCCTCGAGTGCCTTGGGCCCATGGAACAGCATGCGGAGGGACCCTGACCCTGAGTACACTAAGACTTCGCCTCCCTCCTCTCTGAGTGCTTCCAGGGCTTCGGGTGTGAGGCCAACCGGGGGTGGAGCGGTTGCTGCCTGAGCCGATGAGAAGCACTGTGTCATCTCCGGACTCGATTCAGTCACCATGAGCGAATCCACATCCATCGTCAAAAGATCGAATGGGAGAAATGAGGAAATGGAACGGGAGAAATCAGGTGTAACGAGGTCGGTAACGTGATAAGCAAGTAATAAACAGGTGTCCTGATATGGAGCGGTTGTTAATGACCAAATTGCCTCTTTCAATTGTCCCCGGCTAATTTGACTCTTTTATTACATTTATATTTGTGAAATTTATTCTAATTAACCTTTTATTAATTCACCAACATTCATAAAAAAATATTTACTTAATTTGCAGAATTCTAAAATTTTGCAAGCATGGAATCCTAGATCTCTTTTTTCTTTTTTCCAAACGAGGATTTAGTTTAGTTATTATTTATATGTATTTTTTATCGTTATTCTTATCTCTACCTTTATCTCAATTTTTGGTTACTGGTAAATCCGCTGGGATGAAGAGAGTTAGCATAGTACTCTAAATAGTGGCATAAGGTAATTAAAGTGGTTTCTTTTTTAGGTGTGCTTTTACGGATGTTTGTTGGGGTGGCCAAAAAGCTCGTAGCTCGTGGCTCGCATCTGGCTCGCTCGTTACTGGACTGAGCTGTTAACGAATAACGAGACAGCTCGCTACTAGCTCGGTCCAGAATTAACGAGTTTGAGCTGGGACCTAGCTTGTTCGCCAACTCGCGAGCTAGCTCGGCTAGGCATCAATTTGTGAATTTATATGAATTTGTGTGTATTTTATACTATCAAGCTCGTTCCAGTTCGGTCCAAAAAGATTTGTAAAATTTATTTTCTTATTAAAACAAGGTCTAGCCAAACCTAGTGAGCCAGCTCGTCAGCTCGCGAGCTAGCTCGGGCTTGCTCATCACGAGTTTGAGCTGAAGTTTTAGCTCGGAAGTCCTAGGTCTAGCTCGCTCGGTCCAGGTTTGATCCAGAATTAACGAGCTAAGCTAAGGCCCAGCTGTCACACCTCGACAACAGAGTCGACAACCTGCCACGCACAACAGCGCAAGGCGTTTCAATTATCATACATAATCACATATATACATATAATACTAATGGCAAGACAAGTGCCACAATATTTGATAATAATTTCAATAAGTTTCATAATATACAATTTAAGCAAATGTAAAATAAACTTGTTACGGTATAATTAAAGACAATCGAAATACCATAGCAGATTTATTTTAAACAAACATATGCTTTTTATTGTGGCAATTTCCGCAGCCTTCCAATTCGACCTCTCGATACTTTGTCTAGCACTTTGTACCTGGAACCCACCGAAGTGGAAAGGTATTAGAGATTGAAAATCTCTAAGTGCGGTATTCAGTTCCAGTCGAGTTATTCTTAGACCCAACCAACTAAACCAAAATATCACTTAGCACAATTACTAGAAAATAATAATGATAATTGAAATCCATAAACAACTAACAATTTTGAAATCCAACCAAGTAGCAAGTAAAAAGTTCATGAAGAAAATACATTTGTCTCCTTATCGTAATATAATACTAAGTTTCAAAATTGCAATGATCAAATACTAAGTAGTATGCTTGTAATTTTCACGACACGAAATTCTCATGTTCAAATAAAAGAAACAATAAACATAAAGTAGTAGTAATTGTAGCAATAACAAGAGAAACACTGAAACAAAATTCAAACTTTTGCCATGCATATATGATATGATATAGGTGTCCAAATGCAATGCTCATTAATCTTACTTAATGCACAAATATTCTTGTAAAGCAATTCTTTTAACATTTTTACCTTGCAATTCAGATTTGACACATATATCTAACTATGGGTCATGCGCTACCACGAATACGTACACAATTTCTGTTATGGCCATAACCTGAAATTGTGCGCTTACCACGAATACGGCGCCTATGTGACCCCCAGTCATGCGTTACCACGAAAGTACAACGCCTACATGACTGACCCACACGCTACCACAAAAATGGCGCCTGCGCAATTTCTGTTGTGCACTACAAGTTCCGCACCTACACAACTGAAATTACGTGCTTATCCCGAATACAGTGCCTACATGACCCCGGTCATGCGCTTCCACGAAAAGACAGCGCCTACATAACCGGTCAAATTTCCAAGCATGATGTTAAATCAATTACTCATATGCATGCTATGCCCAAGTATGCCCATAATTCATTTCACGGTTTTGTCAAAAACAAACATACAAAATTTCTACACTATTCACAATAAGAAGTTCAAAACTTACATGCAATGCTTATGAATTCTAATTAATGCACAAATATTCTTGTAAAGCAATTCTTTTAAGATTTTTGTCATATGCTCAAAATTTGAAAATTCTTTTTCTGACTACGGGTCATGCGCTACCACAAATACGGCACCTGCACAATTTTTGTTAAGCGCTTCCACAAATTAACGGCGCCTACATAACAAAAATTATGTGCTTACTACGAAAACAGTGCCTATATGACCCTGGTCATGCGCTATCACAAAAAGACAGCGCCTACATGACCGGTCAAGTTTCCAAGTTCAATATTCAATAAAATGCACATATGTCTGTGTTATGCTTCATGAGAAATGCATTCATATCGTATAATGGTTCACTTACAAACTCATGAATTAACCAAGTCATTTTATGACAAGCCATGCACCAATTTCAGAAAAGTATGATCATGTTTCCTAAGTCATATCATGCATTCATAAGATATATTGAAAATTATAACAATATCTATAGTATGACAAACAAACTAGAAATCAACAAGCGATTATCAAAAGATTAGCAATCAAGCAAACCAAATCAAGTTTCACATAATATTAAACCAATTGATTAAATTATGTCATTCTCTAGTCCCATAAATCGATAATACCATACTTGAGGCTTACCCATACAATTCTAAATTACAACACCTTGTCTAAAGTGTGTCACCATACAGCCCAATTTGGTTTACAATTAAAAGAGATCAAGTATTACATGGTTTGCTAATTATAGTCTCCAATCACCATAACACTTTCATGGTTCATGTAATGTCATGCATTATGCAAGTACAACTACCATACGTGCCAATCAAGCAACCAATTCGATATTGCTAACCAAATAATTCCGCAATTAAATCACAATAATCAAGCAATCAACAAGCAACCAAAAGCATGCAAAGAAACCCATGAGCATACACCAACAGTAACAAGTTAGAAGGAGCTAGGAATAACTCGAAATCCGCACCATAGAAATGTTGGGCGCGATGATTAGAATGTCATTGAGGTATGGACCAGTTCCCCAATACTTCTTGATCCAATTGTGCAAGATCTGCTCCTATCCCGGTGAACAAGGTTGATTCGGTAGTTCAATAGCATCATTTAGTACTTTAGTTAGTTACAACCCGTGGAACTTGCGAAATTCCTGATTGGGCTCAATCAAGGACATAAAAGAATTTCAATCAATTTGTGATATAAGTGTTACAACAGAGTTCTTCCTTCATCAATTTTAAGCCATAAATGATTAGGTGACGAAGATCACATAAAATTTATGACATCAATTAAATTAGGCCTTTGAGCACAACTTCTTATTTCGGTTATCTTCAATAGAGAGGTTCAAGTATATTAATTATTTGAATGAGATAATTAAATTAGCTTCATGTTATGGAATTGATATTAGGAATATACCAATTGAGGTCTAAGTTTGTAACTTCAAAATTTCTAGATTGCCCAATCCTGGTTATCTCAAATCCAAGACTTACTAAAGTATAATTTTATATTTTTACATATTTACCGAAAAACTTAGATTGATTTTCAAATTCAGGACTATTTTAAGGTTCTTCACCACCAATCTCAAGTTGTAAATAAAACAATTAACAAGTTCAGGCATAGTAGCAAAACAAAATTGAGGAAGTGAGAAGGTTCTAAATACCGAGTTAATGCTTCACTTAGCACCCCGCGAAAGAGAATGAACGAAGCAATATCTAAACCAAATTCCATAACTAATCGATCCTCTACGTCTACTGCAAGTTCAACTCTCGATGCTACAAGAACCAACTTCTTTCTTGTTGCAAGGCTACCGGCACCACCACATTATTTCTCAACTCTACCTCCTTTCTTTTTCTTTTATCTTCCGTCAATTTTTATTATTTTTTCCTGCTATCTCCATAGTTGGAAGGCGATCTAGACCAAAAGGAATGTAATGTGGGGGAGATAATGACACGTGTAAGAGAGGTTTAATTTAAGAATATAATGACACGTGTGAGAGGGGCTTAATTAATTTAGATGTGGTCAATGGTAAATTTAAGCAATTAAAAGGAAACCAACTCACGGTTGTCCACGTGTGTGTGTGTCTATATATATATATATATATATATATATATATAGGACCGGGCTACGGTGCTACGCGTAGCTAAGAGCCCCTCCGTGCTACGGCTCAAAATTTGTGTTTTCAAAATTCTAATGGTCGATCCGAACCGTTAGATGTGTTCTACATATTGAAATGTGCTTGGAGACCAAATTTACATTTTTTGGAATTTTTTTACTATTTATTAAGCCACTTTGAAAATCGCTGATCCAACGGTTTCACTGTTTGGTTAAGCCTCCGTTGGATCAGCGATTTTCAAAGTAGCTTAATAAATAGTAAAAAAAATCCAAAAAATATAAAATTTGGTCTCCAAGTACATTTCAATATGTAGAACATATCTAACGGTTCGGATCGACCGTTAGGATTTTGAAAATTCAAATTTTGAGCCGTTGCACGGGGGGCTCTTAGCTACGCGTAGCATATTAGCCAAAACCTATATATATATATATATATATATTTTAAAGAGATTAGAAGTTGTCAATTATTTTTATTTAATTAATGGATAAATGATAGACAGTTGTTAGGTAACTAATTTTAATTATATAGGTTACTGACAAAAAAAAAATAATAATAATATCAATGCAGACAAATTATTATTGAAAAATACTGTAAAAAAATATTGTTAAAAATTACTGTTGAAATCGCCTCAACGTCTTCTCATCTTTCTCTCTTTCTCACCTGTGGAGGTTTGAGTGAATTTTGAGTGGGAGGAGAGAGAAACAGGGTATTTATAATGTCTAAACTAGAAAAAAAAATAAGAACCGGCCAATTATTAGTCGATTTCTAATAACAATAAGTACCGGTCAATAATTGACTGATTTGGGCACTTTTATAAATGGCCATCTTTTCTGAACATATTTGGCTATTTACATTTAATTTTGGATATTAATAAAAGGCACAGATATATTTGTGTTTTTTTTTTACTTTATAAAAAACTATTAGTTAGAATTGATTGTATATTCGTATTTTGATTTTTATATTAATAATTATGATTGCATATGTTTGATATAATGAGTTTTAATGGTCTATTTGTAAAAATAATAAAACGATTATATTAGTATTATTCATCATTCACCCACTACCGTTTCATATCTTATTCTTATCGGATAATAATAAAATATAATAAGATCAACTTTTAATGAGTACGTGTATGAAAATGTCTCTATCCTATTTGTATCGTACCCATTGACACGCTAGTCCGTGCTGCTCATCAATCAAAAGCATGATTGAGACGGGGACTTTCTTCATTTTGGAGGAATGCATCGTTGTAATAAAGAGGGATGGAGCTGGACCGTAATTGGGCCTTTTATATTTGTCCGATATTGGGTCGTATTTACAATCAAGATGGGCCTACAGGGTCTATCAATTGGTCTAACGTAGCCTACACGCGATATGTTGTATAATATAAATAAATAAAAAGAGCCGACAATGACATAAAAACTAGACCTCTATTTTCAACAAATATACTTGAGTCAATTACAGCTGAGCAAGTTAATTATAGGCCGCTAGCTTCCCATCTGAAATTTAAAAAATGCACTAAAATAAACAATTAAAATAGGAAGGTAAGGAGAAGAAAATTAAAGAATTTTTCACTGTCCTTTATTGATAATCCAAGAAGTCTAAACATAATAAATGTATGATGGAGAGAAACATGATTGGATTGATGACGTACATGCAATGTGTGGCATGATTAAGAAGTTTACATTAATCCTCTTTACGAAGTATGGATTGTAAATTAGTTTGAAAACAAAAGATTTTTCGTCTCCCGTTTTTTTTCTCAATCCAACAATTAATGGATTAAAAGAGAAAATTTATGAGACTTGAGATAACAATTACAACTGTTAGGTGTATATTTTACTTATATATATGATAAGTACTAATTAAATATTAGATGACGATTTAATTGAAAGTTTAAATATTAGACTACGATTTTATTTATGTCGATTCTTAATTTTTCTGTCTGTTTAAATCAATTAATCACTTAATCTTAAATTAATCCGTACTCAAAACCAAAATAAAAAGGAGTAGCTTTGAAAATGATTAAACAATGAGTAACCCTAATTAAATTTTGGATCCTGATAATTATCCCCACAACACCATCCTCCCAATATCCCCCCACCACTAAAATTCAAAAACTATGAGGTTCCAACCATTTGAATATTTAAATGTAGGGTAGTATTTATCATATTTTGAATAAGTATTAATCTCTGTGAATATTTGTATTAATCTCTGCCTCCAACAGTGACAAAACTGTGTCCCCGTACAAATTGACACATTATATTTGTATCATCCCTGCAGTAGGTACAAACTTACTATAGGCGACCACTAAAACATTAACAGAACAATAGTATTTAACATGTAGCATTGATGTATTTATCTTAAATAACATAAGTATTAATCTCTATGAAGAAAACTATATTTACATACGTAAAAAATGTCCATATTGGATCTCCGCACTAATTTTCTTAATTTCTTTATCTTGTCACCGCAATATGGGGACCACTAATCGGGGTCAAACTTCCTAGGCCAACCTTTCAAATTTTTTTATAAATGTTTCATTGGCCAAACTTCAAGGGCTGAATACTTAATAAAAGAAATATTTATCCCTAATCTATGTAATAGTTAATTATCATTTAGTTCAAGTATCAATCCAGTATTTATCCATTAGATATAGCAGTGTTTATTCATAATCTATATAGTATTAATCTTTATATATTGCAGTATTTATCCTTAGACAATTAAGTATTTATTTTATGCATAGTAATAATTTATCTTTAAAAATTGAAGTATTTATCTTTTGACGTTGGAGTATTTATTTTTTGATATTGAAGTATTTATTCTTACACATTATATTAGTTATCACTAAGGTAAATACTACAATTGAAGTTTAAATACAATATTTATTCAAACTAAGGAAAGAGCAATGCGACTAGACTAATTAAATCAAATTTAATTAAGATAGTTAATTAATATGGAGAAATTGCGGAGATAGAAATGAAATGTGGAAATGTTATTAATTAAGGTAGTTAATTAATGTGGAGAGAATACGGGAATTGTAGGAAATGAAAATGGAGGGACTGATATAATTATTCTTAAATTTTATGGTACTTAAAACCAAAACAAAAAAGGTGCACGCGCGGCTCACAGAGTCACAGGTAAAATTCGGCGCTGAAAACAGCTGTTTTAGGTTACATGACCTGTGAACCGCGCTCAAGCAGCTGCCATCTCTTTTTTCTCTCTCTTCAAAGAGGAAGAGAGAGGGGATTGAAAATCTAAGCTAGAGGTCTAGAGGATGGAATTTCGTTCCACTGTTGAAATAAATGTTCCGCTACAGCTGTCAAAAAGTTTGATATTTGAATCCGTGGACCTCTCAAAGATGCTTCTCATAAATTATGGGTACCAATTTTAACAGCTAATTTTTTAATTCTCACAGATTTGAGGTGAGAGAAAAAATGATTTTTGGACCAAATTGCTCATTCTCCATTCCGAAGAAATAAATTTCAAATCTTTTAAATTAAAAAGTTATTGGAGATCTGCTGGCATTAATTATACTAATAATTATTTATGTAATCTTACGCTTTGCTTGAGTGATATTTTTATAAAGTCATTATTTTATTTAATAAATTATGTTCTAAACGGTATATCATGTGGACAAAAAATGAATTTTACAACAGGTAAATAATAATAATAATTACCAAATGTAATCCAAATAAAATATATAAGAATCAAACTATAATATATAAAAGCATACTATATGTTTTTTAACATAGAAGATTTCTTCAACTATAATACGACTAATTGATATTCATTAAGATCCATACAAATTCAAATTATAAAATAAAAAAATTCAAACTATAAAATTAAGATGCTCTAACACCATTAAGTAAATCTTCACGAGTTTCGTACTTGAAATTGAGTAATTCAAGTTTTTCGGCCTCATGTTCGAATGAAATCGCCGACTCATCAATATCCATCTAGCAGACTAGCAAACAAAAGAATATATAAAATAATTAACTTTTTATTTGAACTGTAATTTTATTGTTACAAATTACGGTTATACTTCTATCATGTAATTTTGTATTTACAAAAATAAAAGAGAAACAATTTGAAAATGCTAAAAAAATAAAATTAATTAAAAATATTGAATTACCTTTGTTGAGTTGAATCTTGAGAAATTTTAAATAATCTGATTGTCTAGAATATTGAAACGAACTTGTGAACTTGATAATTTCAACTCTTTTTTTGCTCACCTGTAAAAGCAAAGAACCTCTATAACTTTTCATCTAGGAATAAATGTTGGTGGATCCACATCATAATAGCCTTCTAATTTAAAAGATTTGAAATCGAGCAGCATAAATATTTCATTATCTCCGACTGTAAAGATATCATCCAGTTCTATTGTTTCCTTATTTGAGAATGGGCAATTTGGTCCAAAATTATTTTTTCTCTGACTTCATATCTGTGAAAATTAAAAAGATAGCTGTTAAAATGAGTACCCTAAATTATTGGGGGTATTTCATGTATCCCCTCAAAAACCTTGAAATTACATATTTCCTTCTTTGAAATTCATAATATCATATTTATCCTTCTAAAGTTCAAAAATTCATAAATTCACCCAATTATTGACTTTTCTAATTAAACTCATTTAACTTTTTTTAAATCATCTATTTACCCTTGCTCTCTATTTTCTTCTTCTACTTTCTCTTCATTCCCAATTTGACTAGTGTTTTCGCCTGGGAGAGAAGTTTGCTGGGATGAGAATCAGCCTCCGTCTCATTGCAAGAATTGGTCAGATTTTGTGATAAGAACACAACTGCAGTATAACTAGCATCTTCACCGAATGCAATCTCAGGCTGGATTTGAGGCTTATCTCCAAATTGGGGAAATTTTTTTTTTGAGGAAAAATGTGAGTCAAAGCTCTCGCTTAATTTATTAAGAACTGGTACAAAAGTTTCGTAACACATTACAAAGTAGAATACAAACCATACTCAAAACATTTGAGTATTAGAAATTGAAATAGGATAACAAAACAATAAGTGAAATAAGAAACTAATTAAAGCCAATTCTCTAGAGCGCCTTTGCAACTTCACCGGTGAACCTGATCTACCACTTTGATTTCTACTGTTGTTTAAAAGAGACCAATTGATCAATCAAATTGTACAATTAGAAGAAACTATGTTTCAATAAATTACCCAAGCAATACTAAAAAAAATATCAGCTTTTACTTTATCAAAAAAGAAGGTAAAATGTGAAGTTTTTTAATTTGTGCTGTAGAAAATTTTACTAAAATTTTCAAATAGAAAAGATAGAAGAGAATTAAAATAGAAAGGAGAAATGTCTTCTTACTGTGGAAAATACAAGGGTCGAAAATGAGAAGAGAGAATGTTTGCCTACTCTAGAAAATACAAAAGTATGACTCCTACTGTGGAAAATATCTCTCGTTCTCAATTATTGTCTACCTACTATGGGATGCTTTGTATTTTCCATAGAAGATAATTGCAAAGGAAAGGAGAAATGTCTGCCTATTCTGGGATTTTTTTTTTCTGGAAACGAAGAGAAAGGAGAAGAAGAAAAGAGAGAGAAAGAGTAAAATGGATAATCTAAAAATTTTAAATGAGTTTTATTAGAAAAATTAATAAATTGGGTAAATTTGTGAGTTTCTCAATTTTAGAAGGATAAATATAATATTTTGAACTTTAGAGGGAGAAATACGTAATTTCAAGATTTTTGAGGGGAATACATGAAATTCCCCCTAAATTATTAAACGGATGCATAGATGCCATTGTGCTTTATGCATAAAAATAAAAATGCTTTCTATCACCATATATGCACATGCATTTTATTCTTAATTAAAAAAACTTCATTTTGATAAACCTCTTTGAATAATATTATTTATCATTTTATTATATTTATATTTTTAATTACTGGCTAAATTTAATTATCACAACTGGCTAGTTGCTGCACCTTTACGTTACTCCTTTATATTTTAAAGTTAATATATATAATAGCACCGGTGGATTAAAATGGATAGAACGGGTCAATGTCCCGCATATTTTGTTATACATTAATATTTTTACAAAAAATTTTAAATAGGTACAAAATCATCATTGTTTTTCAGAAGAATAGTAAAAAAATATGGTCTCCAAACACTTTATTCTGAAGATCATGTTGAGTAGTTCGGATCAACCGTTTGTTCTTTGAAAATGCTTTGTAACTATTTTAGAAAGATTTATTTTAAAGAAATAATTTTTTAACTATTTCTATTGGCTTTCATTCCCGTCGCAGTAAATATTTATTTAGAGTAATAATTGTTGACGTGATTGCTAAAGATAATGAAAAGTTAAACAAAAGTGTAGTCTAAAAATTAAAATTTTGTTAATTTTTCTTTGATCCTTGACTGTTGTTTTTTTATTTATTTTACTAATATAGATACTCTTATTTTTCTATTTGATGCTAAACAGTTGTTTTTTATTTTACTAATATAGATACTCTTAATTTTTTTATTCAAAATTGTTGCGAAAAGACAAATAGATTATTGGCGAAACTATGTAATGATAGGTTTAGAGAAGTCCCAATATTTCAATTCCACCATCCACTGTCGTTCGTCGACTTTATAATATATGAGCAGGTCAAATCAGAGACGTAATCGAAAAATTAAAATATAAGAGTGTGAATAAGTGTTTTCTAATTTCATTTTAGAAATGAAGTTAATAATACAATTGTTAGCAATAATAAAAATATTTAAAAACAAAACACAATTATTTTTATTTATGAGAATACTTAACACCCTTTCTCAACCATTGATGCTTTAATGCAACAGACTTTGGTGTTAAAACTGAATTTTTTTTTTTGTTACCATCTCAAATATTTAAAATTCTTACTTTTATCATCGACTGCCTAAAAATTTATATCTTTGTCATGCACACAGATTGAGTTTGTGCAGTCTGCTCACCAAATATATGTATATTTTTTTTTTGAAATTCCTGTTGCTGTTTAGTCCGCCAAAAATAAAATTTTTTGAGGCGTAGAATGAGCCGAAGTTTTTTTTTACCACTCTCAAAATTCGGATTAAATTAAAAACCACCCGGGACTGTTTTTGTACAAAAATACCACCTCCGCACAATCATTTCGCGCACTAAGCCAGGTTGTGTCCGCACAATAGTTTCGCACACCGGGTCCGCGCAGGAATTTCGCGCACCAACGGGTCCGCACAACCCTATTGCGCACCCACTTCGGATCCGCACAATGGTGTTGCGCACCCCACCCTTGGTACTATAAATCCCTTGCGCACCAGATTTTACCCCACCCCACAACTGGAGCTCCCCACAGCCCCACAGCACAGATAATTTTTTATTTATTTTAAATTTGTAGTTTAGTTTAATTTAGATAGTTTAGTTTGTAGATTAGTTTAGATAATGTAGTTGTAAAATAATTGTAGTTTAGTTTAATTTAGATAGTTTAGATAATTTAATTTATTTAGTTTGTAGATTAGTTTAGATAATGTAGATGTAAAATAATTGTAGTTTAGATAATTTAATTTATTTAGTTTGTAGATTAGTTTAGATATGTAATTTAGTTGTAATTTAATTGTAGTTCTTGCGAATTTAATCGGACGATGACCCATTAATTTAATTGTCCTCTGCCTCCCGCTCTTCGGGATCTTCATCTGTATTTTCAGCATAATAAAGCGGTTCTGGGGTTGGAGATCGATTCTAGTCAGTTTGGGCCCGGCTAGAGCTAGTGGATGGAACCCAAGGACGTCCCCGGTCAAGTTGGGAGCGACTAGGTCTAGCCCCTACAGATGAGGACAGACTAGTACTCCCCAAAGTTAGGGCCCGGACAGGACCCGTCATAGATTGCTCACGAATCCGACCCCTGTGTCATTTGCGGAATGGGTCTGGTGTTTTGTCTGGGGTTATTTCCGGTGTTCTGATTTGAGTTACGTCTGGGATTCTGTCTGGGGTTGGCTACAACATATAACTCCAGGAACTTGAAATGAGTGGTCAAATTCATTGTCATTTGGGTATACAACCCCCAGCTATTATCATCTTGTACGGGAGCTGTTGGAACCAGGTTTGGTTGCCTTGACCAATATTGATCCTTGCGAAAATTACCAGTTCATAATAATTCGGATCAATACCAACTTGCTGGTACACTTATCTAGTTATACCTCTAAAATCTAAATCTGGCATAATATTGAACATTTTCGAAGGTTGGGTACTGTAATAAGCACCATTTGGCCCGTGTAAAACTTCACCACCAATATAACAAGTAATTCCAATCATAATTGGTTGAATTGAACAAACCTAACAATTAAATTTACTGTTCATTTTAAAAATAATGTAAAAAAAATAATTTCAAAATTAACATAAAATAATAATTTAAAAAATAAGGGACTAAAGAGAAAAATCCTCACAGTTAATTGCTGAGCTCTCTGCTGCCTTCGTTGGTGTTGTGAAATGGAAAGAGTAGTAAAAAACGTCTCTTCATACACTTTCTAGCTTGGTGCGCCAGGGGAATCTGCGAAACAGTGGGTGCGCAAAAGGGTTGTGTGGACCCGTAGGTGCGCGAAATTCCTGTGCGGACCTGGTGCGCGAAACGTTTGTGCGGATCCATAGCGGTGCGCGAAATGCTTGTGCGGACCCAACCAAAGCTGGTGTGCAAAATGCTTGTGCGGGGTGGTATTTTTTTTATAAATACAGAGCCGGGTGATTTTTAATTTAATACGAATTTTCACAGTGGTAAATTTTTTTTTTTTCAGCAGAATGAGTCTGCCCACCCGTCAAAAAATAGTGCACAAATTTAGTTTGCGGACGTTGGAACTTGGAAGATGTAGATTTTTGACAAATAAGTCCTAAAGTACGAATTTTAAAATATTGAGGTTGTAATTAAAAAAGTTTCGGTGAATACCGAGAAGTCGCGACAGACTTTGACTGTTCCACAATTCTGACTTGCCCACAGTTTTTTTCTTTGGATGAAAATAAATCTGCTGCGATTGGAATATCTCAGAGAGCACTAAATAAGAGGATACGGAACACTCCCCTTTTTTTAAAGAATTCGCATATGTTCTGCACGAATATCTGCTGCGATTGGAATATCTCAATCGTTCAAATACATTCTGCACGGATCTCAAATCTCAAATAATGCTGGCCCCCTACGGTTTCCCGAATAGGCACCGGACACGTCGGTCACGCAAAATTTGAGATATCTGAGAGGATACGAACCCGCCAGGGGAAGTGGGTGGTGAACAACCTCCTTTTTAAAAAAGCTTGAACCAAAAAAGAGAACCAAACATCTGCTTATAAATACCAAAACTGATAGATACATTACCTTCCTATGGTATTTATCACCCTCCAGAAAAACCTTCACCCGGAGTCGACTAGATCTCCTCTCCGGCATCCCCACAGTCAGTTAATTTCTTTTTCTCCTTCTTTTTTCCTATTCACTCAAATATCAACAACAAAACTTCGATTCTCTTTTCTTATTTTCAATTAGATCTTATAATAAGAACAGACAAGTTTTGTTCCAAATTTTTTTTGCTCCAAACTCCAATCAAATCAGGGCCGTGTTTTTGCTCCAAATTTTAATCAGGAAACTTAATAATTGATCCTATGAATTGAAAGATATATATATTGTCCTTCCCTTTTTCTAACGAATTATTTTATTTCTGTTTTGATTTTGGAATCCATGCAGTAGCTACCATGTTATCTTTTTGTTTATCAATATACAGTTTCTTATACACATCCATCTTCAATTTAAAATAAAAAAATATATATAATTAGGATTTGTCTTTTTTAATGAATCAGTTCAAAAGTTCAATCATAAAACAACTCATAATCTTTTCCCAGATCCAGTATGAATATATTTCTAGCATCTAATTAGATTGGAAAATCTTCAAATAAATATAAACAACACAAGCTCATTTTTTTTGATTTGATAAAATTGGAGGCCATGGTTCTGCAAATCTGAATTGGAAGCGCAATCGATATGTTAGTTATAGAATAAGAATTGTGTGAATCGGTTGCAATTGAATTGAGGAAACTCGGATTTTTTTAAAAGTAGCTTATTTTATATTCAAAAGGTTGGAAAAAAATATTGTAAACAAATATTTTGACAACCAATTATACAATAACTATTTTACATAAATTAATCTTTTTATTTGACAACCAGTAAAATAGATCACACCATGTGATTTAGCAGGATTTACAGAGCTTTGGCAGCATGTAATTAAGCTCAAAGCTAAGAAGAGGAAAGGAAGAGGAAAGGAAGAGGAAAGGAACCCAATCCAGTTTTATTTTACTGGTTAAATTTCGTGCGTGTCTAAATGTGGGCTTTCAAGTTTAAGAAAGAAATATTCTTCCAAATGATTTATAAGCCTGGCCCATAAAGTTGGAATTGGGTTTGAGCTGTTGTTCCAGGTCCTGTATAAAAAGGAAAGGAAAGCTATAAAACTGGGTTGGGCTTTTTTGGGATCTGTTCAAGAAATTCTAAGTTTAAATAAATTTATCCAATTTGTTTATTGATTTATTTTGAAGATTTTTAAATGTTAGAATCTTTTATTTTTACAACCCAGTTCCTCTTTTGATTTTGGAATCTATGTTTTTATCTAGGGAGAATTTCATTATTCCCATCAAAAATTTTGAAATTACGTATTTCCCTCTCTGAATTTCATAATATCATATTTACCATTCTAAAGTTCAAAAACTCACAAATATACCCAATTTATTGATTTATCTAATAAAACTCATTTAAAAATTTTCAATTACCCATTTTACCCTTTCTTCCTTTTTTTTTCTTCTTCTCCTTTCTCTCCAGTTTAGTCGAGGCGGTAGTCCTGTTCTAGAAATTGGCTTCAAGTTTATCTGTGGCGGATAGTGCATTGTTCGCAGACACGTATTTCTCTTGAGGCTTCCCTTGATCAAAATAAATGGACATTAGAGTGTTATATGTGACTATGTTGGATTCAAACCCCTGGAATTTCATATTGTTGATTACATGATCAATTCTATTCAACATTACCAAAAGTAGAGGCGGAACTAGAAAATTTGATTAGGGGATTGAAACTTAAAATCATAATTATTAATTTGTAGCTAGTGAATTTGAACTCAAAACCTTTCAAGTACAAAATAGAGTCTTTACTACTAAACTAGAAGCGAACATATAAGATTCATGAGAGAAGCTAAGCTATATAAAATTTTTAAGAAAATTCAATTCAATTAAATTTCAATATATGTGATTAAAAATTTCAAAATCATGAGATGGCTTAGCACCTCTTGCGTTGGAAGTGTGAATGGGTTTGGGTGTGAATGTAAATCGAAGTAAAGATGATTTGAATAAAAGGAGGAGAAAGAAAAAGAGCATGGGTTTGGGTGTGAATGTGAATGTGAATGTGAATGGAGGAGAAACAAAAAGTGCATGGATTCTCCATTATCAATATAAAGTTTCTTTAACAAATCCATCTCCAATTCAAAGGTTAGATTCTTTTATTTTTACAACCCAATTGCTCTTTTGATTTTAGAATACATCTGTTTATCAATATGAAGTTATCTCATTCGTTTCTTTATTAGTAAGGAAAACTTTTTGTGGCCGCAAATATTGCAGTTTGATACCTGACCCTAACACGTTTTATTCAAGTCATGATAATGAGAAAGGAACCTCGTTGATTACGCTGTTTTTCTTCTGTCGTGGAAATTTCGAAAAGGACTATGCTTTTTTTTGGAAATTTCCATAACAGAAGCAAAACTGGAACTATTAAGTTGGGGCCCCTGTTCGCAGATATCTTTCAAACTGAAACTATTAAGGGTATATTTTGAATGTGAGTTAAAATAGTTAAAACAGTGAAATTTGAAATTAGTAAATAAAAATAGAGAAAAAATAGTGATTATCATATTAGAGTGAAAATGATACTATTTGGATTAATAAAAATATTATTTGAATTATACATTTGGAATAGTGAATAGCTGTAATTGAGGAAGAATAGTGTTAATAAGGTGCTTATTAAGAGGAAATATATGCAAGTGAGATTTCAAACAAATTGTCATGTTGTGGAGATAGTAGAAGTGATGTTAATTTTGTAATTTCGGAACTGTGTTAGATGAAATTCAAAAAGGAAATGTTTTTTTTTCTCTCTCTTCACACTTCAGAATAGTAACTATTCTAACATTTAAAATAAATAAATAATGGTAGCTATTCTAACTATTTCAAATAGTAAGATTATTGTTTGGATGCACATTGCTATTTTGAATAGCTTTTATTCTTGAATAGTCTCTATTCTTAACACATCCAAACATACCCCTAAGTTCGTAGATATCTTGACGAATAATTCAGAGCTTCGCCGTAAATATTTAATGAATAATAAAATAAAAGTTCTTATCTCGTTTCCATTTTGCTATTCTGTTGTCAAGGTCCCTGAAATTACTGTTATTACATACAGATCTAATGATAATTATAAAATTACGAATTTCGAAATACTACAATAAACTATGTCAATGTGTAAAATTATATCTAACACCATATTGATTATAAAGATTACAAAGAGTAAAACCAAGCGCAGCCAACTGAAAGTAGACTATACTGTTTAGGATATTTAGATTTTTTTTTTTTTTAGTAAAGTTGAGATCAAGCCACCTAATTGAAATAATATTAAGAAGGAATTTCACATTCGGATTTCGAATTTGCATCCTTTCACACAGAAAATATTGCCTTTGTCAGTAATTCACCAACGACGGGTCCTTGGAAATTTAGATTATTAACTAGTATTTAGTAAAACTATTGAGGCCACTAATGAAATAGAAATATCTTAGACGCCCATTCTAAGTCAACACCCTCTAATATTGAGGCCACTAATGGAATAGAAAAATCTTACTCATTTTATTCTCTTTTCTATTAAAAGTTATTTTAAATTTATAAAATATTCATTTTATCCTTTATTAAAGTATTGAAAAATATGTAGCTTCTTTAAGAAAAATATCAGTCTTGTAATTAGTTGATTTTCGAGAAAAAAATTATTAATTTGTCTAATTATGACGTATATACAGTGAAATTTACGAATACACTTGTGTATGTGTTAGAAATAGAGATATTAATCATTTATTCTTAGAAACAGTTCAATTAGAAGACTGATACATATTTTTATTTTTTTAATAAACGTTAAAATGGGTACTTTATAAATTGAAATGAGTTTTAATAAAAAAGATAATAAATTGATAAATTTGTGAGTTTTTAAAATTTAGAATAAATATGATAATATGAAGTTTAGAGCGCAAAATACGTAATTTCAAAACTTTTGAGGGATATGCTGGGCAAATAACACGCCTTGGTTCTATTTCAATGTATGTCCAGTAGGGTTGCATAAAATGCTCACGACTCAAAACTCGTTTGGAATCAATTCGGATTCAACTCGCTAACAACTCAAGTTGAAACTAACTTGGTTGACTTATGAGTTAAATTCAAGTTGTCCCTAACTTGGTTTGGAATTAATCAACTCGGTTGGACTCACTATGTACTGTTTTGTTAAATTTTATCTGTTTGGTATTGTGGTAATTTTTAACAAATGAGAGTAGGTCCGATGCCCATCGGACCTACTTTGGTTCGATGGATTTAATCACCGTTCAACCTGCTTTAAGATTTGTGTGCAATGCTTTAATTTTTGTGCATGTCTGCTTTGATTTTCGTGCGCATAAATCTTTGAATGGATTGAACGGTTATAAAGCTCGTGGAACCTAAAAGTAGGTCCGATGCCCATCGGACCTACTCCGTTCTCAATTTTTAATTGTCCTATTTTGATATTTTGGTAATTTTTAATTATGTACTTTTTTAATTGTGTATTATATTGGTAAATTATGTACTTTTTTTTGTTAGAATTAAATTAGACTGTCTCACTATGTAGCATCTTATGAGTTGCGAGTCAACTCGAGTTGTCTTGAGTTGCTCGGGAGTTGAATCCGAGTTGAGTTTTTGATTTGAAACTAGATTAACATATATATTTTTAATTAACATCTATGAAAGCATAAAATATCATTCCAACAACTCATCCATCTTGTCAGCAAGGAGGAAATAAATCTGCTGCGATTGAAAGGAATTGTAAGGACTCTGTTATTCTAAATCCAACATTTTATTTGTTTTGAGATTCGTGCATTAAAAACAACCTCTATTAAGATTTTTGCATTCCAAAAAAGTAAAAGATTGGATTTGAAATAACAGAGAGTCAGAGACCCTGCAACTTCTTTGAATCGCAGCATTTATTTCCCAGCAAGAAACAAGAGCTCCTCACAAAGAACATACACAGTAAAAAAAAGTTACAAACAAAATATCTATTATCATCACAAAGCATAGAGTATTGCCATGTATAGCTGTATGAGTATTGCCTACGGACTGTTGAATGACAAAAAAAATTAGCTGTATGAGTACATGTCACTTGGTCATCATCTCCGCAGGAGGTAACAGTAACCAAGTAGCAATAGCGCTTGTGAGAGCGAGATGATATATAAAAAAAGTATTGCCAAATGACGAGTGCTCTGATTCATATTAGTGGCAAAAGCATGGGGATAGAAGAGGTGTAGCGAGGAGAGAAGAGCAGTAGTTATGCTAGAGAATAGTTGAAAAAAGTAGAAGAGTGAGGACTGTTGCATGTTACATCCAGTGCTGCGGCAAATGATCCGGATTGACCCGAAGAGCCAGCAGCATGTTATGAAAAGAAAATCATGGAGCAGCAGTGAGTTCTCACCCAGCAGTATTGTTGCCCAATCATACTCCACCTTTTCATGCCATGTTATGAACACAGAAATGATGTTCTTCACCCTCTCTGCAAGTCCTTCACCTTCTCCATCTAAGATTGCTGCCGCCCCCCTCCTCTCAAATAGCTCTTGCAACATCACCACTATATTTATACCCAACAACATTGTCGGCACCGGCATTATTGCGTCAATATTCTATGAGCAGCAGCGGGGTTGAGGTATGAGGTGGTTCCCTGAAATGTGTGTGTGAGTGTGTTTTTTTTTAAAAGGGAAGCAATCAGAAATATGAATATACCATAATCTGTAACAAGTTATTTCGGCTCAAGCATTCCTCCGGCTGCATGAGCTTGCGGCACCAAATATCTATCACTTGCAATGCAATGATGCAAGCGATGATGTTCAAACTGATTTGGGCATGGGAGGGACTGATACTGAGAACACGTACCTTTCTATGGAATCTGGTTCACAACGCATTACCATTTTGAAATCCACAAGATAGGTATGATTACATAGTACTACTCAATCAAGGGAATGAATGACTGAAGAAAAGTAAACACTAAACACTACACCTGCCAAGGAAGGTGTTCTGCAATGAAACAGTGCCGGTGAGGTAAGTTGAAAAAAAAAAAAAGACACGAAATTGGATAAAGTGAGGCAAGAAAACTCTGAGTGTTTTAGTGACTAGTCTCAGTGTTAACTTTTAGCAGGAGGGAACAAATAAGGCGCCGATTTCGGAAATTTTGTAAATGGAAAAAATATTGTTTCGCATGATATACAGAGACAAAATTTTGTAAACGGGAATTTTGATAACAATTCTAAGTCTTGCATGATAGAAACTAAATGTGTTTAAGGACAATGTTTCGCATGTTTATGGTAATATTGTTAATTTATACCAACAATCTTAAACGTATCAATCTTTTACCCGAATTTTTATTTCTGTTTTGATTTAGTATCTAACAATATTAAGTGTATTTTCAAAATTCGGATAGATATTGTGATTTCTCTGAAATTAAACTTTGTCATTTGTACATGCATAGATGTTTGGTTGAGTGAATGCATCACAAAATTAAATTAGTTAGTTTAAGTTCTAATTCAGTGAAAGTATCTGTTATAAAAATCTAATTACATGCATTGATCTAACCATAAAATAAAAGGCGCATATATGGATATCTCTATTTTGATATGCAAGTTGAAACATATAATAATTGAGAACAAAAATCATATGATCAACTGTCTAATGAAAATCCTACATATATATATCTGATTACAGGTGATTATTCAATTCATCTCTAAAAGTGGCTATTAGCATATATTCACTCTTATTTCGTTGCACTTTTCTCCACCAGAGAAAAGAATAAATAGAATCATATGTTTAAATTTGTTCTCAATTTCATTCATCTTCAATAATATCGGATTCTAATAAACAAATAGGAAAATAAATTAAAGTCGTTTAATTGATCCGAATCTTGAAGTTCAGAACTTGATTAAATCTTCCTGAATTTTCTTTTTAACAAGATAAACTAAGTCTGTTGATAAAATAATATTTGTTGATTTTACACTCCGAAAAATTATAAATTGAACTTGAAAATTTGACTTGTAACTGTTAAAACAAGTAATTAGACTAATAAATTATTTTTATAGAAAAGAAGAATAAAAATATTGAGTAATGAGACTTCTTAATTAGTAGCAAAAATAAATTTTGAGCTATTGGCAAAATAATTTGTAGGATCTTTGGTGAAAAATTACCTCATGTTTCATGATAACTATTCCTTTTCTCTTTAATATATATATATATATATATATATATATATATATATAAAGTGAGAGAGGGAGAGATGGACTTGGCCATGGTGTAAATGTGTTTGGTGAGCCATGATACAATATCTCTATTTTGAAAATTCAAACAACCGATCCGAACCACTCAACATGATCTCCATATTGAAATGTGCTTGGAGACCAAATTTTACATTTTTTGAAATTTTTTTACTATTTATTAAGCCACTTTGAAAATCACTGATCCGATGGTCCAGAAATTTTGACTGTTTACAGTGGATTAACAATTTCAAAGTGGCTTAATAAGTAGCAAAAACATTTCAAAAAATGTAAAATTTGGTCTCCAAGCACATTTCAATATGGAGAACATTTTGAGCGTTCGGATCAGCTATTTGAACTTTGAAAATGGAGATATGACGTGGAGTATAAACGCGTTTTACACCATGGCTTAGCCAAGTCCATCTCTGTCTCTCTCTTTCTATATATATATAGTAGATTTGATTTGTTGTACTAATTGATGCAGATCTAGTTTGTTGGTAAATAATTTTAGTATTTTAACCAAAATTAATTCGAGTAATAAATTATATGGACTAATCTGTTTATAACAAAATCCAAAATCTGATATATAGTTGAACGTACACATGTGGATATCTTAAAAGCACAAGTTCATACACCATAAAATAAAATAAAAATAAAAAATTAGCCTAAATGTAACCTATAGCTAGCTCAGTCATATGTGTTTGATATTTTATGTCTCGTTAGAACCATCTAAAGACAAATTTTATCCTGTTAGAAACTTTATTATGAAGAAAAATATTACCTGAATTGCAATGGTAGATACGATCGAAAGAAAGATGGGAGGGATGGAGAGGAGCAATGGGAGTGCATCAGTGAGAGAGAACCAGAGAATTTATAAAGATTGAATGGGCCCACGCTAAACTGTTGATTATGATCATATATTCAGAGTAGGTCTGATGCCCATGGGACCTACTTTGGTTCGATGGGTGTAATGACCATTCGATATGTATCAAGATTCGTGCAAACTAATTAAAATCCGTACAAGTTTGTATCAATTTCCGTACACGTACACATATCTTAATGCTAATTATATAGTGTTAGAGTTAATTGGACCTAAAAAGGTCCGATGCCCATCGGACGTACTCCTATCTTGTTGATTATACCTTCTTATGTACTTTCTTAAGACAAATTCTGGGCCCATTCCTCCTCCTTTCAAACTATAATTTACTAATAATTTACTAAAGGAATGGAATATGTGCTACTTGGCCGAGTGTTTCCAGAAAGAAATAATTCTGGGGCGGGAGAACCTTTAAAATATATGTGGGACAACAACGTCTACAAAAGCAAAAAGTTAAAAATATTTGTTTCACTATTTGACTATTTGCCAGAGGATACAGACCATTTATTTTTTCACTGTTATTTTGCTAAAACAATTTGGTTTTATATGGGGCAATGTCAAGAATTGAGCCCCTCTTGGTCATGCTTTGAGAATGTGCTACAATTTGCTCTTAGCTTACATAAAACAACCCGTAATGTTTTTTTAATTGTTGTCAGTGCTGTTATATGGTGTATCTGGAAACAAAGGAATGACTTATCACTACTACAAAAACAGAGTTTGTACACGGACGAAAAATGATAGAGCTACATGGATTTGGAATCGTGTGTAATAATGGGGTGTAGGAATGTGAACCATTTACACACGGATAATTATCCGTGTACGATTATACTAAGTCTACATGGATTATTCATAAAGACTCATGTGGAAAACCTCTCACAGTACATCTCATCGCAAGAGAGCTACACGGATTTTTAACTTAATATCCGTGTAGAAATAGTCTTCCTACACGGATATTAACTAAATATCCGTGTAGCTCTCTTAACCTTTCTACACGGATATTAAGTTAAAAATCCGTTTAGGAAGGTTATGAATTACTAATATTTTATTCTTACCTCTTTCTACACGGATTTTATTTAAATATCCGTGTAGGATTGTTCTATTTTTTTCTTTTGGTTTTTTTTTTTTGGCTAGTCTCCACTTTTGCTGGCCAATAATATATATTTCAGATTGAATATACATAGTCTTCTGGAAAAATAAATACATAGCTTTTTGGAAAAATAAACAGATAGCATTTTGTATATACATATAGCCTTTCACAACATATATATATATACATAGAATTTTGTACATGCAATCTCATGTGATTAAACATATAACATACACTTCTCAAGATCCAATACAATATTTGTATAAAAATTATGTCCTCACCACTTAGTAGATCTAGCTTAGGACGAAATCCCATGTTGCCAAAACTCATGGCTATGATTTAGCTTAGGACGAAATTTCATACATACTAAAATGTATTAGATCCAACATATCAAAAATAGAGTTTGCATGTGATCCACGACATGATGGCTCTTGGTTGAAGGTCTCCAACAATATTGCATCTCCAATGAAAACAACAATGTTCAATATATATGTGCATATATACATACATAATAGAGAATACAAAATTCTCAATTAAAATTTTCGTCCAAAATTATAAGAAAATATTTATACAAAAAATTAATTAAATATGTATAGCTTTTGTACGAACCACTCGAAAATTAATTTCGTAAAAAAAAACTAAACATGTAAGCACCCGAAATTAATTGAATATGTATAGCTTAAGAGGACAGCACTGGCACCAGAACCCTAAGGGAGGGTGGCGAAGAGGATAGCAACCAACAGTGGCGAAGAGGACAACACAACCAACCAAAATCCTAAGAAAAACGAATTTCTTCAATAACCCAACAATGGTAAAGAGAAATATATATATATATACACACACATGACTAACCTTAGGAAGATAGAGAGGAGAAATACAAATTTCCAAGATCTCAGATTCCTCCTTGTGCGCAGAAATCAAACCAACATTCAATACAGAGAGAGAGAGAGAGAGAGTAATATTGATCATAACGGTGCTGGAAGAGAAGCCTTTTATTTCATTAAAACCCTAATAGACATTTCCTATACGGATATTTACTTATAAATCCGTGTAGCTCTCTCAACATATATACACGGCTATTTAAATAAAAAACCGTATACAAAAGACATTCCTACACGGATATTTTATTAAATATCCATGTAGCTCTCTCACTATTCCTACACGGATATTTAATGAAATATCCGTGTACAAAAGCTTTATTTCCACACGGACACTGATTTTTAAGTTAATATCTGTGTAGGATTCCTACAGATATTTTGAACATTGGAAAATTCCTATTTCATACACGTTTTTTTTATAAAATAGAGAAAATCTGTGTATACGGTACAGTGTAGGAGGTGTTTTTTTGTAGTAGTGGATGTTTTAGACACTCCTTAACACAATCATGTAGAATTGTAATACTGAATATTGTTTCACTTATTGTTTATTGGACAGGTAATCTCAATGAAGATGATTTGAAGACTGCGGCAAACAACTGGATGCCCCAGGATATTGATGAGGTGCCGCTGCAGGTGGCGTCGCCTGAAGTAGTGCAAGTGCTGACATGGATTTCAGAGGACTATTTGAATCTCCACTATTCGGGATTTAGAATATCTAGTTTTTTCTTTTGTGATATTTGTGACTTGATCCTGTAGCAGATACTTGGTTACTTCTCTTTTTTGTTAGCTATGTGGTTCTGAATGGATGTAATGAATTCTGAAGTTTCATTTAATGAAATGGGCTTTTTGCCTTTTTAAAAAAACTATTTGACTATTTGACTATTTTAGTATTTGAGTATTTGAGTATTTGAGTATGAGGAAAAGACAAGTGTCACAGATGGATGGTTGGATGGTTGGGCCTTAACTGGAATTTGAGTACTTAGCACCTCATATCTATCTCAAAAGCAATATAAAGATATGAGAACGGAGTGGGTCCGATGCTCATCTGACCTACTTTTAGGTTTAACAAATCCCGTGACCGCCCAATTAATCTTAAGATTTGTGCACACGAAAATTGAAGAAGACATGCACAAAATTTAAAGCATTACGCACGAATCTTAAAGCATATTGAACGGTGAGGGAACCCATCGGACTACTCTCAAGTCTAAAGATATATGCTGCTGACATGTGAGTGCCATGTTAGAATTGCAGGGTATGACACCTCATATCTAGGGGTGTTAATGAGTACCATGTGGGTCGGATGAAGATATTTTCATATCCGTACTCATTATGATAATGAAAAAAAATCTTTATTCATATTTATCTTTTGAATACGTACGAACCAGATAAACAGATAAAAAAGTGTCATTAACTCATATCTCAATTTGTATTTTCGATAAAATATTTTTGAAAACAAGAAAAAAATAATAATGAATACAATCAATTTGTATTCTAAAAATTTAATAAAATACAAAACTTTATTTTATTATATAATACTTACAAATATATAGTAGTGGTTCATGATGTCACAACAAATATATATAGTAGTGGTTCATGATGTCACAAAACAAGAAAGCCACATTCTTCTATTGGTCCCATCGTGATCTTTATCATTAAAGCATTTGTTTTATAATTAACTTGGTGGTCAAAATGAACGTAACATTCCATTCCTACTCGTACCCTTTTACATAACAAGTTTCATTTAAATCAATATCTACTTCCTTTGGATTTTCATACGGTTGAGACCAAACTATATAACTTATTGATTTAAACCCTTGCTAAAATAATTAGTTATATTTTTTAATTTTCAGATCTAATGAACTAGTTACCTCTGTTGTGGCTACGCCACAACTGTTGTGTTGGGCTATCAAATCTGTTGGTGTTGTCTTGTTGGGAAGATATTCTTTCTGGGCAGTGTATAAATGAAGATAAGTGATCTTATGAGCACTTGCGTAACATTTTTTTTCTGTAATTAAATTTTATATTTTCTTCTATTAATTCTCATTAATCTTTTAACTATTTATAGTGTTGTCCTGAAAGAAATATGTTGAATTTATGATCTATTTTTATATTTTAATAATATGGATTTAGATAAAACTTCCTTGCTTCACAAATTTACTTCACTTCTTCCAGAAGGTTACAAATTTATTAAAAGACATATTTGTATAGTGCGACTCCATCTCAATTTATTTAGCCATTCTGCATAAAAGAGTTGTGGGTTGAAGGAAGTTGAAAGCTTGAATTATTCTTCGGCCGGTTACTGGGCCTACTCATCCTCTGCTTCATCAATTTTCTGTGTAAAAGCTAATAATGATTTTAATCTTGCACTGAAAATCTGCTACTATTATAATTTTGTAAATGCTGTAATATGCCTAATTAAAATAGCTGGAAAGTTTTTTGCACATACTATGGTCCTGATATATATCAACTTTGCAGATGATGCACCTGTATACAACCTAACATGCTTGTACGTATAACATGTATACCAGGTGATGTTGGGGTGATATTTAGCCGAGAGGTCCTACGGGGTCTTGAAGAATAAATGAATGCTAACATGAAGAAATAATTAAGAATGTCGTAACTTTGCAGGAAGCAGACAAACTTCCAAAATGCCTTCTATTCAATGTAAGTTTTGTCCTTCAAAACACCTGAATTTAACAGTATCCTTGTGCAAGCCCTCAAAGAGGAAGATGTCAAACAATAGTCCAATACTACCCACGCATTTCGAAGAGAAAGAAAACTGATAAATACTCCAGCCCTTTTTACTCAAATTTGTTAGGAAAGTATGACCTCATTGACTGCATTTTTAAGAGAGCAGCAGCATAAAGGAGTAAATATTAAATTTTCAACTGTGTGGGCATAGGAGAAGAAAAATAACCTTTTTCAAGTACACAGGAGCTGTGCTGCAGAGATGAGAAGGTATTGACAGGCCAATCACTCTCCATAGAAACCATATTTTTTTTTTGTTTGGCAAACGTTATTAGGACTTTAGGAGACACTTTTTGAAATTGTATCTCCTCCCATACATTGCTGTTTATGTTTCTTGTTGCTGCTTTATGCGGTTTTTTAATTCATAGGAAAGAAACAATAAAAAGGATATTAATTGAAGGAATTAATTTTGATCAGAAGTTGACATCTAAGACTCAATTAACAGTGATAAAGTAGAAGGAATAGAAAAGTAGCATGGTACTAGACTTCAGGTATCTAAGCAATATTTGTAGTTTTGTCAAAGACATGTTAACAAATGTATCCAAACAGGTGGTAGTAATTCGTATAACCCAATAAGAATTGTAGATTTGGTTTCATATGGCCATCACTATTTTACAGGGGGGAATTATTTGGCTAAGCTTTGTATAAGGATGTAAAATGCTTCAGAAATATCATAGTCTTGCTGAGGGACAACTAATGGTGTCCATTTGTGAAGGTAGTCCCTCAGCAGAAGTTTCTGATACAACTGAATAGTGCATATGATGTACACCCCAGTTACTCAGTTAGTCTGTAGTTAGATATAGAATTAGTGAGAAACTGATGGATGTAAATGCAGATGTACATGAGCTATTAATCAGTGAAAACAAATTTTGCAAGTGCCGTCTTGGTCCGTTGAGGTTACCGTCATAGTAATTAGTTAAAAAAAGTAATTGGAAAATTGGAAAAGAAATGTTTACATTATTTGCTATGCACTGGATGAACCGTCTATATTAAGAGGATGGAAAATCCTCAAAGAATAGCACAAAGCCAAGCATGGGCTAATCTATACATTAGTTTATTTACGCCAGTATAAATTTCTTCATTGCAATCATTAGAAAATTTGTAAGTCCTCTTAATTTTTGATACCTCATCATTTAAACCTTCTATCCAAATTAAGCATCCAATAATCTGAAAGCTGGAATAAGAGACGTCTGGCCAATATATGACTAATCAATTAATTGCAAAGTTTGTCATCAAGTTTTCTTGAAAGACCTAATGAACCATAATGACAACTAATTTTTCATCACAACTAACAGGGTTCGAAGAAAGTTACTCTTCTAATTGAGGCTCAACGTAAGTCACAAAACTAAATACAGTATAAAGAAGGGTGGAAAAATATTATAGAGTTTACCTAAAGATGGAAATTGCATGAAGATGGAATAACCTTAGCCCAGGTGTAGTTGAGGCAAACTCCATAGTTGTCAATTCCACCCGTGCCACATATGGGACGCACAATACCCTCTATAGAGACACTTCGTGGGGCTCTTATGTCTGCGACCAAATGGCACCCATTGAAAAATTCTAATGCTGGTACCGACACCATATGTAAAATGGTTAATTCCACAACTTCTCATACTAGACTTATACCAGCATGTAGTAGCATATAGGACATAATGGAAGCATGCTCCGAAATCACGAGGCGTCACAAAGAACCAATCAGCCTCTTCAGGATTTGGAGTTCTCACTGGATTTTTTAGTAAAAATCTACGCATGAAAACCTCAGCCACAAACATACGTGTGAGGCATCGGGGGTCTTTCTTCACACGTTTAGTGTTATACTTGCTCGGTAGGTTGTACACATAAACTTTTAGTCGACCCACTGGGTTATCTTCTAGAACATCTCCTGCACTCTTCTGTGGGACAAGAGAATGAGTTTGTTACTAATTAGTAATTACCATGTGAAGTTGCATAATTTGTTATCTTATGCTAGCTTTTAATTTCTTAAGTTGATCATGTTAGTTTTCCATATTATCTATACATTTTTTTTTAGTAAAGTTGGAGGTCAAGCCACCAAACTATTTAATACCTTTGTTATTATAACAAATGATTTCAAACTCATGACCTCTCACATAGAAACCATGTGCCTTAGCTACTAGACCAAAAGCTAGTTCTCTATCTATACATTTTTTAAGAAAATAATAGATTAAATTGTACATATATAATGTTTGGAGTTGATACAATTGGTTGTGCATGTTTAAACCTAAACACAAACTTTAGTTTAAAATTCAGAAAAATATTAGAATTAAACTCAGCAGTTAATCAATCTAAGATAGAAGCACGGTGAATTCAGGATCATCTTGAGATCCTTTTTTTTTTTTTCCAAATTGAGGTCTGCAAACTATTTATGCAATCTAAAATACTAAGAAATATCCATATAATTTCAATTCAAGTGCTCTCTTTATTGGAAAACGGAGAAATTTCAAATGAATGCTAATGAGGGTGAAACACTTAAATTTGCTTTGATATTTCTAAAGATTAAAACTTTAACAGTTGGGAAAAAAAATAACAAAAAATACTCACCTGAAATTTTCTCTGCCCTTTCACTATGTTCAATTTCTGCAAAATAATTTCATAATAAACCATTTCAAATTTCTCAGACAACATACGAGGCATTAGTTTCAGTACTTGATTTTTTTTTTTCACTTTCCTTTTTCATTTATAGATGATTGGAGTTCGTTTTGCTATCTCGTATAATCACTGGTAAACTGACGGGGGTACCTTTGGAAGTGTAGTTAGATACGGATTGGGGATTGCCTTCTCAGCCACTATAGCATTGTTTATCGCCATGGCAGCTTTTATGAGTCTGATTTGCACAGAAGAGATTGCTCAGTCTCTACTTGCCCCTAGTTCAGTGGCGACAGTAATCTTGCACCTATTGATTGGCAGAGCCCGATCACATTCGACAACTCATACTATGTTGATTTGGTGAACAAAACGGGCTTGTTTCATTCAGACCAAGAACTGTTCAATAACGGTTCACAGGACAACTTGGTAACAAAGTACAGCACGGATACTGCTGCATTTTTCTCCGATTTTGCGAGATCAATGGTGAATCTCAGAGCTATTGCGCCATTGACTGGGAAAAAGGGGGAGATAAGGTTAAATTGTAGAATGGTCAATTAATTAGTAATAAACAATGTACTCATTTCCCTACTTCACAAAACAAAAATGGACCCATTTCTGGCCTGTTTGTTTTCTATTTAATTTTTTTTTTATATATATGTATAATGGGCTCATATATCCAAGGACAGTTACATCTAAAGTTCTATTTTTCTGTTTTCATTTTTTTTTGTTGAATTTCTTGCATTTCCCTGCAATTTGACTCGTGTTTCATCGTTTTTTTCCTTTCTTTTAAACTAATAATATGTTCCAAGAGATATATATTGTTCCTGTATATATGAAAGCGTTGCATTCATGATGTTTTTGTTGAATACTTGAATGTATCCAAATGCGCGAACACAAATAAAAATCCGATAGTATATAGTTCTAATTAAATCATATATACAGCAATGCGGTTACTGATGTGCGCTAATTTATGAAGAAGATAGTAACGAAGAATTATGTATACTTTTTAAGTGTAAGAACCGACATGATAGCATCATAATTTTTGTAAGAATTCCTAGCTCCTTATTTCATTGTCGATTTCAATGTCAAGAGGAGAGATCAAACCGTTGTTTAAAAAGTGTCTGTTTAGACCGATTGATTAGTCATTGGCAGTGACTAAACCGTTAAGAAATTTCTCTATTAATCAGCCGATTTTTTTTCAATTATTCCCGATTATTATCGATTATTTCCAATTAATTGCTTGACAGTACTCTGTCCGTCTGGTGAACGCATACCGTTATTTACAACATTGGATCAAACATCTAGCTGATCGTAATTCAATCTTCTTGAAAATTACTAATTTAAAATTTAGTTAAAGCTATGAATATTTCGTGTCTTGTTCAAGACAAACTATAGAGACTTTGTCTATGGGCCTATTTAAGCCCATAGAGCAAAAAATCCGGTCTGCTATGCCTATGGGCTTAGTTAATCTCAAATAAGCATAGGCGGGCCATGACGCATCATGACCCTCACAAAATATATGGTATATTATTTCATCCAAGTGGGATGAATTCTTCTTTTACATCATGCTCAAATATATTATCCATTCTAAATCATGCTAATATCTCTCCGCTGGATTTGATATCCTAACAAATGCAAACTTTGATCTGTTTACAAACATATAAAAATCAGTTTCAGTAGGACCCAATAAAACAAAAATCCAAATTTTAAATTTCAAGGAAAAAATCGACATGCACATAAGCATAAAATATCCAATATCAACATACTATACTATAAAAATTTAACATTTGATCAGTCAAAGTTCTGCTGAGAACGCCATGCACATACAGGCATTACCAATACAATCTTAACACATAATTGCAAGTATAAAATGTAGTCTTATTACAAGACTCACATATAAGGAAAAAAAAAGAAAAAGCAAGGAGGCAAAATGTAGAAATATGATGTCATTCAGAAGCCAGGAAGAAGGTCATCGCCGGATATCCCATTGTCTAAGAGACCAGGGTCAGAGGAGAAACCTAGGTCAACCCATCCAGGCCGGCTGCAGATAACTGAATCTGCGGTGAGCCTCAAGTGGGCACGTGTCTGCACATTTAAGCAATGCACAGCATATGTAGCACCGCGTCCCAATTCACCTAATCCTTTGCCTTCAAACCAGCAAATTTTGTGCCCAGAACCCGCAACTTTGACACAAAATGATTGACGGCAGTAGAGAAACCAAATGCGCCCGTCCAACTCTGCATCGCTGCCTGTTATCTCCACCCAATCAAACGTGTCTCCACTTATCTCCATCCTAAAGAAAGGTATAGAGACTAGCCCCGACAGAGCACGGGGGAAACGATGTGGATTGCTGACCGCCACAACTTTTCCTTCAACCTCAAGAGGCTCAAAGAAAGCGAGACGGCACTTGAGGCTCCCACCTATTACGAGCTGCCAGCTAAGATCTGCAAGCTTGAAAATAAGGGTGTACAGTGTGAAAAAGCAGTACACAGAGCCACCACATAAAACCATCCTAAAAATTTCGCCAATTTGACCGTGTCTGAAGACATAAGGATGCTCCTCCCAGTATGCATCCCCAGGTCGGATCATGTCTGCCCTCACAATATTCCCCCTACAATGAACATAAATAACCACCTCTAGACTGCCCTGCATTGTGGTACAGAATGCAGCAAACCCGCTTAGACAACAAGAGCCCGGTAAATCTATGCGGGCCCCAGTAGAGGGATTCAATAAAAATACTGGGTACCTCGGGTATCCCCCAACATAAGAAAAATCCTGTTCGCCCCCTCGCAAGAGCAACCATCCATCTTTGGAGTACAATAAGCCGGAACTAGATTGTAAATCAGAATTGGCTACTAAAAAGCTCTGCCGTGTCGTCATGTTTCCAAAAAGGTAGTTATCTTGGCTTGGCCCAGCATTAACCATGTAAAACCAAGGAAGATGGCTGTGGAGGGAAGGTACAAGGGGGAGTGCCGATAAGACAGGGGCGCTCAATTTCCACTCCACAAAGATAACTCCCAGTGCACAACCCTCATCCCTTTCCCTCACCAGTTTCATCAGCTGCTCATTTGACGGAGCTGGTTTTGGACAACGTCTGGGACGCAACTTGATGCTTCCTGTAACTTTCTTTATCTGTCAAGCGAAAACCGAATAGTCGTTAGAACAGACGTAAAATAACAAGGGACATAAACTTCATATATATATATATATATATATATATATATATATATATATATATATATATGGGATGGGCTATGGTGAGTTGTGAAATAAAACAACATTTTACTTCACGCTCATATTCCAATTTGAAAATCCAAACAACCGATCCGAACCGCTCAACATTTTCTCCATATTGAAATGTGCTTGGAGACCAAATTTTACATTTTTTTGAATTTTTTTACTATTTATTAAGCCACTTTGAAAATGGCAGATCCGGATGAACAGTAAAAACAGTAAAATTTTCTGGACTATTGGATCAGCGATTTTCAAAGTGAATTAATAAATTGTAAAAAATTTCCAAAAAATGTAAAATTTGGTCTTCAAGAACATTTCAATATGGAGAACATGTTGAGCGGTTCGGTTCAGTTGTTTGGATTTTCAAAATGAAAATATAAGCGTGAAGTAAAAATGACCTCTTATTTCGCAACTCATCATAGCTCATCCCTATATATATATATCTCAACCTGGGATCTGAAAACCTTATATATATATATCAACCATATCAACCTGGAATCTGAAAACCTTACTAGCTAGTCCAGTATGCTACATAATTACATATCGATACCAACTCCACAAGTTTCAGTACCAGAGAAAATGGTTGTGGTAATGCTTGGCCAAGAATAGAATGCTTACAACTATCAAGCTAGAACTATTGTTCTGCAGCACTGTTTCAGGCACATTGATGGTGCTTGGCAGTTTTACGTTAGGTTTTTGGCATGAACCACCCTCCTTTTCTAGCACTTGCTGCTTCCTCTTTCGACTAGTCATGGAAAATGCTTCGGAAAATGTCCCATTAGTACGTAGACACCGAGATATCACTACCTTGATGACCTGTACTATAGCTTCTGTCGGTCTCCTGAAGGGTATTGTGCTAAATTGAAAGGTACAGAAGTTTACAGCTTTGAATTAGTGACCATGAATATCAGTTCCAGTATAAGTATTTTTCAATCAAAACAAAGAAAAACAAATACTACGTTAGAAATTAACTAAATTGTCAATATAGAGGTGAGGAGTTGTATAATAAACTTCTTTCATTTAGGAGACATCTAGACTTCTCCAGCAGAATTAATGAAGATTCTAGCGCACTTCAGAATGAACTCTGTAGATAAGGATTAAATAATGTAGATTAATCTAGAAAATTGTAAACTGGATGTAAATCAGTTAACAAACCAGCATAGAAAAATATAAATAAGTGTAGGCGCCAAATGTTAATGTGTGACATGAATTGAGAAGCTAACAGACACAAGAGAGTTTGAAATTCTTTTGTACTTGTACTCCTTTATTAAATGAAATTTAATCGCATTTTTGTGTGCATTACCGAATACCGACTTTACAATTTCAATTCTTTCTGCTAACCACCTTGAACTGCTAGGACTTTCTACATGGCTTAATTCAGTTTTTCTTCATACAAGAGTAACTTTCTGTTGCTGACAAACCACTATATAAATTGCATTTTTGTGAAAAATGACTTGTCAATCTAATTTGGGAATGCTATTTCCTAGATGTACACTGACAGAGAGAAGAAAAGTAAAACAAGACAATTCAATGGCATAGCAATTCAATAACAAACTAATGCTGTATGGCTCAGGTTGGTAAGTCATTTGGTTTGACAAATATACTGGGATTAACTTAATGCTGTATGGCTCTATATATCTACTTGGGCAACATTTCTCCTGGAAGACCATCACCCAAAAGGAAACAACAGTGGTACAACTGAGAAATTACCTTTGTCCCTGTTGCACAATTAGCATATGATAACCGGGGTCGACATCAGCAAATATATCTGTATCATCGGACTCAACTAGTGGTGCGGTTGGAGTAATGAGAACCACCTCTCCAAATGGTACTGTATAGCTGGAGTCATGAGAGGAGGCGGTGCCAGCCGGAAGAGGCATAGCTGAGTTGTTCCCCTCGAGTTCCTTGGGCCCATGGAACAGCATGCGGATGGACCCTGACCCTGACCCTGAGTACACTAAGACTTCGCCTCCCTCCTCTCCGAGTGCTTCCAGGGCTTCGGGTGTGAGGCAAACCGGGGTTGGAGCGGCTGCTGCCTGAGCCGATAAGAAGCACTGTGTCGTCTCCAGCCTAGATTCAGTCGCCATGAGCGAATCCACATCCATCGTCGAAACTAGGGAGATTGAACGGGAGAAATCAGGTGTAACCCTAACCCTCAAACGGAGACAACGCATAGAATGTCTTTAATTTTATAAGAAGAGGGAGCAGCTTGGGTCCGATGCCCATGGGACTCAAACTGGGTCCGATGGCTTCCATGACCGTCCGATCTGCTTTAAGATCTGTGCATATTGCTTTAATATGCGTGTCATTCGCTTTCATATCTGTGTGCACGAATCTTAAAGCAGATCGAACGGTTATGAAACTCATCGGACCCAAGCTGCTTCGGGGCTGTGATCAGTAAGTAATAAACAGGTGTCCTGATATGCAGCAGTTGTTAATGACCAAATTGCCTCTTTCAATTGTCCCGGCTAATTTAACTCTTATTATGCTTATATTTGTGAAATTTATTCTAATTCACCAACATTGATAAAAAAAAAAAAGATTTACTTAATTTGCAGAATTCTAATATTTTAGTGCATTTATGTATTTAAAAAATTTAAAATTTAAAAAGTATATCCAAAAATAATTAAAAATGGTGATAATAAAATGACTTGTAAATCTTTCATTTCTTAAACTGCTTGACTTTATACTACATAAGTTTACAAATTTAACACATAAATATATCACTTATGAAATAAATTAATTTTAATAGATTGAACTCAGCGTTTTAATGTACATGATCAGCAGCCGGAATTAAAGTTTCTTAGTCTTAAGGTTTTACGTGACTCGAACAATAGTTCCTTAAACATACTTAAAAAGTTTCTCCTTATAAGACTCCATAGTGAAGTCATCCTTCCCTTTTTTTAGAAAATCTTTAATTTGGTTCTAATAGAAATCACAATTTGGCCTATAATTAGTTGCATATTCTTTTTTTTTACTGGTAAAAATTTGGCCTATAAGTCAATGTCTTTTTTTATTGGTAATTGATACTTGCTATCTGAGTTAGATAGTTTGTATGTCGAATTGGGGTGTTTCTGTGGAATCTCAGCCTATCGACCAATGTTAGATAGTTCGTATGTCGGATTGGGATGTTTATGTGGAATCTTTTTCTATCTCGGTCGATAGGCCGAGATGAAAAGTATGGCTGCTGTAGGTTGACTTATCTTGAAAAGATCAGCTGGGATGGAAAAAAAAATGAATTCTAGATATTCGGACTCTTATCTATTCAATATCTCTCTGAGTGTAACTTAGCATAAACAAATTTGATCCCTTCTTTTAGGAAATCTCTGGTTATTATAGGCGGCTCTCTAACCGCCTTCCCGTATTAGCTGGGAAATTATGGGAGCGGTTAGGAAGATCATGGGAGGAGCCGAGCCATTCAATTATTGACCAACAACGGCCTAAATATACCTGAAATTTTTATTTATACCATATTAAAAAAAACTATTTCGTCACTTTCTCTGAAGAATTTCACATATACCATGTCCGCCAATTCAATCAGTAGACTCTATTTTTTTTTAGTAGAAATTCAAGAGGGGAAGAAAAAAAAAAGAGGAGTCCCATTCAATCAATGGACCTCTTTTTTTTTTCTCCCTTCCTGTTGAATTTCTATTAAAAATAAAAGGTCCGCCGATGGAATTAACGGACCCCATATTGAGTATGTCAATTGAATTGACGAACCTCATTATTTGGGCCCGCCAATTCAATTGGCGTACGTGTTAGATTTTTAATTCTTCAATAAAAATGATTAATTTCTTTTTTTTAATATGGTATAAATAAAAATTTCGGTAAATATACCGACCATGACCAACCAATTAACAAGGGAATACATATCGAGCGAAGTAACTCAATTTTTGGGTTTTAGATTAGAACCATCTTATTCGACTCCGCAGTAATTCATCCGGAAGTGGAGCACACACATTCCGAGAGACAAATTCAAATCCCAAAACAATCCCGAGCAACAGATTCAAATCAGACAGTCTCGATTCAAAACCCAAAAATTGAAATTCTTTAGGGAATCCGGACCCAGAACAAGACCCGTCAAATTGGGCTACAAGAATACCACATCCAAGTGACAAAGAAAATCACGTGGTCAGCCACAACCTTACAAGGTAGTAGAAGACCAAGACCGAATTCGCATCCTCCGAGATATCTCAAACTTTGCGTGACTTTTTGAAATATCTCAACTGTTCAAATACATTCTGCACGAATCTCAAAGCTCAACTAATACTGGGCCTCTACGTTCTCCGAATAGACACCGGACACGTCGGTCACGCAAAAATTGAGATATCTCAGAGGATACTCATCCACCAAGACCCGGGTCCCCAACAGGCATCCACCCCTTGATTCATAGCTATCCTTTCCTCATACATCCAAGTCATCAAACCACGTTGTTAATTTAAATACTCCAAAATTTTATTGTCCCCTTCTCATTATTCAAATCTCCGCCAACTTTTTAGTATCATTATAAATTAAGAAAATCAAATTACTCCCCGTTGGTCAAATAAAGCCCAAGTTGAGTTCGGCGTAGTTTCTTGGCTTTGCATGGGACTACAACGCGTCAATGTCAAATATATATACCCCTACAAACTCTCGTCCTTCTCACACAGCAAAAATCTCAGTGAAAAGCCTAAAACCCAAGCTTAATTTCTTCTGAAACACTTAGCAAGCCATGACCACCTTATCTTTCAAGTTTCTTACATTTTTAGTACTCTCTCTTCTTGTTTGCTCTACTCAAGGGCAGCTGTCGCCGAGTTTCTACCAAAATACATGTCCGAACCTACAAACCATTGTCCGATCGGTCATGTCTCAAGCAATCGCCAAGGAGGCTCGAATGGGGGCTTCCATTCTTCGTCTCTTCTTCCATGATTGCTTTGTTAATGTATGTATGCACTATGCAGAATGTCGCTTCTATTTAACACTGTTGGCATTTTAATATGAGTGGGAATCTAATTTAAGAGTAAATACTGTTTTGTTTTGTAGGGATGTGATGGAGGCATCCTTTTGGATGACACACCGACATTCACCGGTGAAAAGAATGCCGGGCCAAATGCAAAATCGGCACGTGGATTTGAGGTTATTGATGCCATCAAAACTCAAGTCGAAGCATCCTGCAAAGCTACTGTCTCTTGTGCTGACATTCTCGCTCTGGCTACCCGTGACGGAGTCAATTTGGTGTGTATTATTGCTACTCACATTCTGATGTAATTATCTAATCGTTTTAAAGTGCATTAGCTGATCTTAATTGCTATAAATTTAAACAAATGCAGCTTGGAGGGCCCACATGGAACGTACCACTTGGGCGAAGGGATGCACGAACTGCTAGTCAGAGTGGCTCAAACTCAAACCTGCCCGGTCCTGGGTCGAGCCTCTCCACTCTAATCTCAATGTTCTCCGCACAAGGTATGACTGCTCGGGAAATGACTGTTCTTTCCGGGGCCCACACCATTGGCCAGGCAAGTTGCCAATTCTTCCGCAACCGCATCTTGAGTGAGAAGAATATCAATGCTAGCTTCGCCTCCTTACGACAGAAAACGTGCCCACAGTCTGGTGGCAACAACAACCTGGCCCCACTAGATGTGCAGAGCCCGAATGTTTTTGACAATGCATACTATGCTGATTTGGTGAATAAACAGGGTTTGTTTCATTCAGACCAAGAACTATTCAATGGCGGTTCTCAGGACAACTTGGTGAGGCAATACAGCACAAATGCTGCTCTGTTTGCCTCCGATTTCGCAAAGGCGATGGTGAAGCTCGGCAACATTAACCCCTTGACCGGGAAAAATGGCGAGATCAGGCTGAATTGTCGGAAGATTAATTAAATTATTAGACTGATTCAGTTATTTGGTTAATTTAATTAATTTGTCTGATTGATTTGATTTTGTTTTCTTTGTTGAGGAATTGTGCAATAGAAATTAATTCAATTAATTATGAAGTTGCCATGCATCTTGAGATGTTAATTTGCATTTGATAATATTTTGGTCTACCTGATATTCATGTTTGACAAATATTTGCCCTTCCTGTGCTAATAATTATTCTGGTATTGTACTGGCTCTCCTTATACTTAATGGATCATTAATATTATTAATAAAATTAAGTTTAAACATAGCTGGAAATGAATTGCAGAGACTTTCTTTCTCTTCAGGTCAAATGTACTGTCATATGTGACAAAAAAATATCATACCGGAGGATATTTCATCAATATATCACACCAACAAATTGTTCCGTAGCTAGCTAGCAATAAAATGGACAGCAAAAGTACCAAATTGTTCATTCTTTATTCTTTAATTCTTTCATTTTCTAGCAATAAAATGGAGGGCAACAGTACAAGTTAAGCAGAGCTATTGAAATTCTTCATTCTTTAATTTATAAATAAATGCTTATTTCGATTAATTAGTGGCAAGGTGCCGACTATAACAATTATATTAATAAGTGAAAAATATATGCAATGCCCACAGGCAAATGCTGCGCTTATCTTTATTTTTCTATAAAAACTTCACAACCATACATGAAAATTAAACATCCTTCTAAATTCTAATAATGTTAGCACACGACCCTTAACAATTTTACTTTAAGAAAATTAGAAAAGAATTTACAAGAAAAAGCGTGTATGTGCAGCGCAGCTGAAGAAGAGGTCAATTGCTCCTTGCCTTAGATTGGTCAAGCTCTTCAAATTCATCGGTCAGCGTTTTATGGTCCTTATCTCATCGCACACACTTGGGGTTGGAGGGGGTGCAATATTTGCTAGGATAAAATTTCTTGTACTATACTTCAGGAGATGGAGATTGAACGGGAGAACTCAGGTGTAACCCTAGGCATAGAATCTAATATTGGGCCCGCCTTTAATTTTATAAGATCTGGTAACGTGGTCAGCAAGTAATAAGCAGGTGTCCTGATCGATATGGAGCGGTTGTTAATGACCAAATTGCCTCTTTCAATTGTCCCCGGCTAATTTGACTCTTATTATATTTATATTTGTAAAATTCATTCTAATTAACCTTTTATTAATTCCCCAACATTCATAAAACAATTTACTTAATTTGCAGAATTCTAAAATTTTGCAAGCATGTAATCCTAGATCTTTTTTTTCTTTTTTCCAAACGAGGATTTAGTTTAGTTTTTTTATGTATTTTTTATCGTTATTCTTATCTCTATCTTTATCTCAATTTTTGGTTACTGGTAAAACCGCTGGGATGAAGAGATAGTTAGCATAGTACTCTAAATAGCAGCATGAGGTAAAGTGGGATTCTTTTTCAGGTGTGGTTTACGGATGTTGCAATGGATCCTTATTTTTTTAATATATATTTTATTCTGGGCAGCTTCTGCCAGGACTTTTGAGATTGAATGAGAGAGATCAGGAGATGGAGATTGACTCGAAAGGGAATATTTTCAGTTAATGCATTAAATTTCAAAGTTCAAGGAAACATGTATCCTCTGCATTAACTCGAAAGGGAATATTTTCAGTTAATACATCTGGTATGTCTGAAGCCAATCCGGTTGTTTGATTTTTAACACATAGGTCCTTTAATATTGGTGGCAATCTAGTTCGCACGGATCTTAAAGTGAATCAAATGGTTCAATGCAATAACTCAAAATATTTCCATTTGAGTTAATGCAGAGGATATGACTTCGGTTGAAGGTGGGTCAATTACTCCATGCCTCGATGCTTTGATTGGTCAAGCACTCAACATTCATTGGTCAGCGTTTTAGGATGTTCATCTCATCACACTAGCTTGCCAAATGTCAACTCTACTTCGGATACATCATAAATACATTCAAAAACTTGTGTTCCAGTTTCTTGCTTATAATTTAATTAATTGTTTTTTTGCAGTTTCTCACTTTTATGCTTAATTATTATGAGAAATTAGTTATTGTTGTTTTTTTCTATGTTTTATTGGAGGAACTATGTTTTGGAGGCTATTTTATATCAAATGGAGCAAGAATCAAGTCAATCGCAATAGCAGAGCATCGAAACTAAGTCTCTAGTATGGTCCGTACCAGCCAGTACGAACCAAGCAAGAAGGAAATGCATTAACTCCTGGAGCGCCCAAGTTCTGCACAGGGGAAATACAGTCTACACCAACCTATATGGTTCGTATTGGAGGCATCATTTCGTTGGATTTTATTATAGATGTATCCAGATCAGGGTGCTTGGCCTCCAATCATCTCCAGACGCCCCTAGATTCCTATAAAAGACTCCTGGACAAAAGACGAAGACATCTTTGAGATCTTTGGTATTTTAGATTTATTTTCTTAAGTGAGAGAGTTGAGTGTGTAGAGACTAAGTAAGAGGGGAATTCTTGTATGGTTGTATCTTTATCTTATTTCTCTATTGTAAATATGTTGTTTCGTGGCTAAATTCAGATTTTTCGGGCTTGACAGTAAACCTTGTTGCTCATGATGTTTTGATAGATTTTATTTGATCATTGTTTAGTCTTTTGTTATTTGATTGCTTTTACGCTTTATATTCATTTTTATAAATTTTGTTACTTGAGAGGAACCAAGCATATCCGATCCAATAAGAAAATCACTGACAATCCTCAACTTTACATATTTAACTGTGTACTTTAATACAACTGTAGCATATTTGATTAAATAAGTGCCGTAAATAGAAGGGTAAACGGCTAATTAATTGTATATTAGGAAATAACAATGGCTAACTTGGCCAATATAAATAGATGTATTTTCAAATGGAAAGACACAAACCCTAAACTCTAAACTCTAAGCCTAAACCCTAAACAAATTTGCTGGGTTTGCATTTTCGCGTCCAGCAAAAGAATTTGTGGTTGAACTGGCTGGAGTGCCCTCCTCACTTGACAAATTAGTCTGAACTGCATTGTGTTAAGGTCAGGTTCGGATTACAGCCCATTCGAGCCCATTGACCAGCCCGTTTTCTTTCAAAGTTAAAAAGAGTCCGTTCGAACAGCCTCTAGGTTAGGCGCCCGCGCCCGAGCGCCTCTAGCCCGATCCTTGCCCCTCTCTCTTCGCCACCTCTCTGCCTCCCTTCACCGTCTCGTCTCTTCTTCGCTGTCGCACCGCCTCTTCGCCTTTTCGTCTGCGACTGTGCCTCTCCTGCTTGAACTAAGTAAGAGTTAACATTATATCTTATAGTGGTGCATTTCAAAGAACATTTCATTTCTTTTGATTTTGAAATTCGTTTTCGGATTGCAGCTTATCTGTATCAACTTTGGCGCTAGACACCATGCATTTATAAACGAAATAATGAAATCAATCACTATTGTGATGACAACACAAACTACCTACAGTACATCACTTATACTTATGGAATTGATTGTACTTGCTGTTTACTAGTTATTGTATTTTGGATAATTGCAGTTTCTTTTTCTGTCCAAGAAAGGGAATTATGGCCTTGGATCTGGTAAGTTCAGATTTCTTTCTCTCTCCCTCTCACATACTAGATAAATATTAGGATAGTTGGTGGTAGATATGTTTGCTCAAGAATTAAATGTAGTTTAGGGTACAAGTTCTTTATTGCTTGTTTAGGCATGTGACCAATTGGTAACATCAGATTGAAGTTTGCATCTCTATTTCAATTGTTGCATTTTTACATACAGATTAAGCCGTTTTTGCTTATTAACCGCAATGAGGGCCCTGAAGGCATTGAACTTTACTCGCTCACTGCAAATGAAACTATGGACGGTCCCAATTTCCCCCATGACTGCTTGTGTTTATATAGTGATGGGAAATGGGGGTTGGTAGGTAAATATGAACCTGCAGAAGAGTTTGGACAAGACGAAAGATGTACATTAATTTTGGTGTCTTTAGAGGAGGCTCGAGGCAAGGTAACGTTCGTGTATGGGTTTGATGTGAATGAACAGTTGGTAATTCTCCGCAGGGCCTGTATAGGTTTTTTTAATGGGAATCCTAGTGGGGATGATTATCAAATTTTTCTTTTAGAAAGACCCAGTACCATGGAAGATGATTGTATACTATGGATTTCTCAAACAAACAACCCTCTAGGGGATGGTGATGTGGTGAATGAAAATGACCCTGCTGTTTTTAATCAAAACAACGGGGGTCTTGTATGGACACGTCATCGTATCGGGATACAAGAGGACTTCGTCAACGCTTTTAGTCTTGTGTTTTGGAATAATAGCGTATATTGGATCAGTGCAGGAGGAATAGTCCACGGTTTTAATTTGGGCAGTGCAGGGCACACAAGATATGATCTGCATCCGGATGTCGAATTTGATGATGATAATCAGGGTATCGGGCCTCGTGCCTATCTTTCTGTTGGGTATGGTGGAGTTCTCTACATATTCACAAATGCAGATCAAGTATGGATCTACCGATTGTCAAATTTAGGAAATCAGATTGGGCTGATTGAGCCTATTATGCACGAAAACCGTATTGCACGCAATGCACTTTTTGTGAACCGAGGGCAAGCTGCATTGTTGATAGATATAGAAGATTTGAACATGGATCTAGAAGATAAAATATTACAGGGACCACTTCCAAACGATTGCTAGATTTTTAACTTTGAGACAGATCAGTGGCAGGTGCAGAAATTGTGTCATCGTGCACTGTGCGAAGGTTTGTGGTTCTTATCAGGTTAGTATCAAGTGGTTTTAATTTAATTATTATTTATTTATCATTAAATTTAATTATTTTGATATGATGTTTTTTTTTACAGAGGTTGATGACCTAGGTCAAGAACATTTGCATTATGTTTATGTTCCAAATTATGTAGAACATGGAGGGGGGGCAGCACCGCCTGCGGCAGCAGCAGCAATTGCAGAAGATGAAGAAGAAGAAGAGGAAGAAGATGTCCCAGTAGTAATCGACAAACTGAGCACTGTATGTTTAATTGACGAACTACTTGATGCTGCTTTAATTTTAGACCAAGTGAACTTCACATGGTCAGTTAAAACTGCAGCCTAAATTTTTTACTAATTATCTTATCTAGAATATTCAATTTTCCATCTGCTGTCCAAATGCAGTACTTGAAGCGAATTGAAGATTCTTGAATAAGATTATGTTTGTAAGAATGCAACTCTCAAAATTAACAGTAAGCTAGTTCATCTGTAACTCTCAACATGGCAATTGGGTTTTCCAAGATTTTGAAGATCTGTTACTTGTTTCAATAGCTGTAATAATTTTAAAAAGTGAAAAAGTTTCGCTTTATCTAATAACTCTGGTTCTCTATTGGTAAGTGCAACTCTGGTATATTTTACATTTGTGTAATTTGAAACTTAATGGATCTTTCTTTCTTAAACTTTTTTCTCAAATTTGTGTTGTGCAGATATTGCAAACACTTTCAGTGCAAGGTATGAGCAGCGGTTCACCTATGAGGAATGACAGCAGCGGGGTTTCTAGAGCTATGATCAAAGAAAGGTAAACCATGTTTTGACTAACAATTTCTCACTTGAACCTGCATCTATAAAGTTTTTTTGAAGGTCAGCATCTATAAAGTTAGCTTGTCATTCACTGAGAAGATATTTTCTGCCGTCCTATAATTTTGGGAGAGTAACGTGTTACTGTGGTCAGTGACTGAGGTGGGTGATGATTAATGTCTTATGCTGTTCTTGTGTAAATATAATTAATGGCTTGCTTGATTGGTCATCATTGTTCAGGTTCAAGTCATTTAACATGCAATTTGAAGAGTTGCACAGAAAGCAATCTCAATGGACGGTGCCAGATCCCGAGTTACGGGAGTCTCTTAGGCTTTCTGTCGCGGAAGTTTTGTTGCCTGCTTACAAGTCTTTTGCCAAAAGCTTCGGGTAAGTAGGATACCACTTTTTTCCTTTCACATCAATCTATTTACCAGGAGTAATGTCATGGAGAACGAATAACAATAACATCTTTGTATTAAAAGAATTGACTAAAATTTTTGTTTGGGGCAATCGATTGGATACAAAACTATTGATTAACCTTGATAGAGGGGGAACAGAGAAAGCTGAGTTTGCATTTTCATGTCCGCAAAAGAATTTGTGGTTGAGCTGGCTGGAGTGCCCTCAAGTTGGTCTAAACTGCATTGTGTTAAGGTCAGGTTAGGTTCAGCAACAGATCAACATCTCACATTAGCAAATGTAATAAAAAAAAAAGTAGTGGATTTCTGCATACTTACCCAATAAGATAGATTACCCTTAGTTTGAATCGGTGTAGCATATCCCAAGATTTTAAACAGCACTAGGATGGTCATTTTCACAACTACAAACAGCACTAGGATGGCGTCCATCATAAATATCCTCTCTTTTTGGGCTATAATAGGACATGTTATGTTTCTTAATTTTCACTTTTGTATTATACAGGCCACTGGTTGAAAATGGAAAGAACCCCCAGAAGTACATCAAATACTCCCCTGAAGAGCTTCATCGTCTTCTGGGAGAACTCTTTCAAGGGGAAGCAGTTTGTTGAAACAAAGCGCTAAGGACTTCTGCTTAATTTGACTATAGCTAATTCTTGTTATATGTGAATCTTTTGACAATTGACTATACCTTCATCCTGCAAACATATAATGCTTTTGACAATTTGACTATACCTTCGTCCTAGTTTTGCTAATTCTTGTTTTTCTTTTATCTTTTAACTAGTAACCTGAACCCTTTTGTAAAATTTAAGCAATGATGGGAGGAAAATTTGCTTATTCTTGGCAGTATCAATATTGTAATACAATCTGGGTTGAATGTGGAATGATTTTACAGTTGTGTGCAACATTGTATATTTTACAGTTCTCAACATTAGATTAGTGCTTCTCGTAAATCATTAGAGGTTACCTTCCCAGTGGCTATCCAAGAAGAATTGTTCTTCTGGTCAGGCTTTGGGAGAAGACAGGCTTCGAAGGGGTTGCACACAAATACTTTGGTTTCTGAAGCAAAGCCATATGTTTGCTTGTTTTTGAGTAAGGTTAAAACGGTTCATAGTTTCTGCTCTAATATGTCTCACATTCTTATCTTTGTTTTGAAGTCCAAATAATTAATTTCAACTAATCAACCTAATCCTTCCTATTACAATAAGCTTGGAAACAAAAGTTTATATGTTAAAGAATTTTTTTTTTAATTTTTAGATAGTTACAAAGTCATTATTTTTTTTTCTAGAAGAAAATCTCCTGAAGCAAAATATTTTGTACCTATGTAAGAAATAGTAATTTCCAATCAACTTTGAGCCTTAAAACAACTACAAATATAATTCCTCCGAACAACAGATGAGCTTTTCTATAGGTGTGCCCAGTTGTGATGAATAGTTTTCAAGTGCTAACTCTCTGGGCATGCAGAAGGTGAGTTAGCAGCCCATTCATCCATCACTCCTAAAGCTCCATGTTGCCACTGCATTAGGAGGGCTCGACGCATACTAGCTGCTTGACATTAGAATGCTTCTTGCACATGAGCACATCCCTTTTGAACTTAGGCCAATACCAGCAGAAATAAAGAGCTTACCAGAAGATCCGAGTGGAAGGTGAAGTTATTTTATCAATAAAAGAGATCAGAATACTGGTCAGAAAGGCACCAAATCCTAGTAAGCTCAGATACAATGCTTGACCAAGGCTTCTCATTGAATCTGGAATCTATATATGCTGGAGAAAAAACAAAAACAAGTAAGAAATGAGACAAATAGTAAAACTGTACCATAGCAAAATTAGTTGTAGTAATACTTGAAATTATTGTAGAAGCATTTTGAAGGAGCATTTTAACTACCTGGAGCTATAATTTCTACTTTATTTTTTATAAAAAAATGACAAGAAAAAGATTCAGACGACCTTATCATAGAAAACGAATGTCACTGCCTAATTGCCCAGACAAATGCTGCGACATCGCCATCCCCTACCCATTTGGCAAGTGGCACCCTTACTGGCTGTTAGTTGTGGAGTCATTGCACATAAGATTAAATCCGTCCTGATAACAGGAAGCGTGCCAAATGGGTAGGGGATGGCGATGTCGCCACATTTGTCTGGGCAATTAGGCAGTGACGTGTGTTCTGTTGAGGCTACAAAAGGTGTTGGTATGCTTATCAGTGTCTGATAAAGAAATTAAGCACTGTAATAGTACTTGTCTTGCAGAAGCCGTGGATCACTCGTTCTCCCTCGGTTCAAGTCTATGTATGAGTACATATGTACTGGTTAAACAAACTAAGGATTGGTAAATGCAGATTTATAGAGATGGGAAAGATACATCAATTTTTTTTTTCCAATATCAGAGAGCAACAGCGTACAGTATAGCTAGGTTCGGCTTGGCTCGACTTGGACTAGCAAGTTTGACTAGGATATGCAAGCAAGCAACAGACAGGCCAATGAAATAGCTGGAATGTACTGGACATTGACTGGAGCCAAACTATCCATTTGCCATGAAGGTAGAGAACTGACTGATGAGAAGGATGTTAACAACATTTTCTACAACCACATGAAGGGACTGCTTGGTGTTCAGTCCCAAATTTTGAACTTTCAACCCCAACGGCTATACCCAACACCTGCTTGGTGCTCATCATCTCGCATTTAGTCATTGTTTCTTTCACCGTGCCATATGTTCAGTGACATTCTGAGCTAAATGTAGCTCGTGATGTCATTGAACATAAAAGAAACAATGACTAAATGTAGAGATGATGACCTATCAATTGAATTGTCAAGAACTGTTTTGCAAAGTTACTTGGAACAAATCACCTCCTATTTTTTGTCTTTATGTATTGAATTATCCTCAGTAGGACCCAATAAAACAAAAATCCAAATTTTAAATTTCAAGGCAAAAATCGACATGCACATAAACATAAAATATCCAATATCAACATACTATACTATAAAAATTTAACATTTGATTAGTCAAAGTTCTGCTGAGAACACCATGCACATACAGGCATTACCAATACAATCTTAACACATAATTGCAAGTATAAAATGTAGTCTTATTACAAGACTCACATATAAGGAAAAAAAAAAGAAAAAGCAAGGAGACAAAATGTAGAAATATGATGTCATTCAGAAGCCAGGAAGAAGGTCATCGCCGGATATCCCATTGTCTAAGAGACCAGGGTCAGAGGAGAAGCCTAGGTCAACCCATCCAGGCCGGCGGCAGATAACTGAATCTGCGGTGAGCCTCAAGTGGGCACGTGTCTGCACATTTAAGCAATGCACAGCATATGTAGCACCGGGTCCCAATTCACCTAATCCTTTGCCTTCAAACCAGCAAATTTTGTGCCCAGAACCCTCAACTTTGACACAAAATGATTGACGGCAGTAGAGAAACCAAATGTGCCCGTCCAACTCTGCATCGCTGCCTGTTATCTCCACCCAATCAAACGTGTCTCCACTTATCTCCATCCTAAAGAAAGGTATAGGGACTAGCCCCGACAGAGCACGGGGGAAACGATGTGGATTGCCGACTGCCACAACTTTTCCTTCAACCTCAAGAGGCTCAAATAAAGCGAGACGGCGCTTGAGGCTCCCACCTGTTACAATCTTCCAGCTAAGATCTGCAAGCTTGAAAATAAGGGTGTGCAATGTGAAAAAGCAGTACACAGAGCCACCACATAAAACCATCCTAAAAATTTCGCCAATTCGACCATGTCTGAAGACATATGGATGTTCCTCCCAGTATGCATCCCCAGGTCGGATCATGTCTGCCCTCACAATATTCCCCCTACAATGAACATAAATAACAACCTCCGGACTGCCCTGTGTTGTGGTACAGAATGCAGCAAACCCGCCTAGACAACAAGAGCCCGGCAAATCCATGCGGGCCCCAGTAGAGGGATTCAATAAAAATACTGGGTACCTCGGGATTCCCCCAACATAAGAAAAATCTTGTTCGCGCCCTCGCAAGAGCAACCATCCATCTTTGGAGTGCAATAAGGCAGAGCTAGATTGTAAATCAGAATTGGCTACTAAAAAGCTCTGCCGTGTCGTCATGTTCCCCAAAAGGTGGTTATCTTGGCTTGGCCCAGCATTAACCATGTAAAACCAAGGAAGATGGCTGTGGAGTGAAGGTACAAGGGGGAGTGCCGATAAGACAGGGGCGCTCAATTTCCACTCCACAAAGACAACTCCCAGTGCACAACCCTCATCCTTTTCCCTCGCCAGTTTCATCAGCTGCTCAAATGACGGAGTTGGTTTTGGACAACGATTGCTGCTGGGACGCAACTTGATGCTTCCTGTAACTTTCTTTATCTGTCAAGCGAAAACCAAATAGTCATTAGAACAGACGTAAAATAACAAGGGACATAAACTTCATATATATATATATATATATATATATATATATGAGAGAGAGAGAGAGAGAGAGAGAGTAAGGCTACCATGTTTTGCAAATTAAAGTGGGTGTTTTAATTTGCGCTCATATCTCTATTTCCAAAGTTCAAATAGCCAATCCGAACCGCTCAACATGATCTCCATATTGATATGTGCTTGGAGACCAAATTTTACATTTTTTGGAATTTTTTTACTATTTATGAATCCACTTTGAAAATCTGAAAAAACGGGTGAATAGTAAAAAATTATGGACCACCGGATCAGCGATTTTCAAAGTGGCTTAATAAATAGTAAAAAAATTCCAAAAAATATAAAATTTGGTCTCCAAGCACATTTCAATATGGAGAACATGTTGAGCGGTTCGGATCGGCTATTTGAACTTTAAAAATAGAGATATGAGCGCAAATTAAAACACCCACTTTAATTTGCAAAGCATGGTAGCCTTACTCTATATATATATATATCAACCTGGGATCTGAGAACCTTACTAGCTAGTCCAGTATGCTACAAGTTTCAGTATCGATACCAACTCCACAAGTTTCAGTACCAGAGAGAATGGTTGTGGTAATGCTTGGCCAAGAATAGAATGCTTACAACTATCAAGCTAGAACTATTGTTCTGCAGCACTGTTTCAGGCACATTGATGGTGCTTGGCAGTTTTACGTTAGGTTTTTGGTATGAACCACCCTCCTTTTCTAGCACTTGCTGCTTCCTCTTTCGATTAGTCATGGAAAATGCATCGGCAAATGTCCCATTAGTACGTAGACACCGAGATATCACTACCTTGATGACCTGTACTATATCTTCTGTCGGTTTCCTGAAGCGCATTGTGCTAAATTGAAAGGTACAGAAGTTTACAGCTTTGAATTAGTGACCATGAATATCAGTTCCAGTACAAGTATTTTTCAATCAAAACTAAGAAAAACAAATACTACGTTAGAAATTAACTAAATTGTCAATATAGAGGTGAGGAGTTGTATAGTAAACTTCTTTAATTTAGGAGACATCTAGACTTCTCCAGCAGAATTAATGAAGATTCTAGCGCACTTCAGAATGGACTCTGTAGATAAGGATTAAATAATGTAGATTAATCTAGAAAATTGTAAATTGGATGTAAATCAGTTAACAAACCACCATAGAAATATATAAATAAGTGTAGGCGCCAAATGTTAATGCGTGACATGAATTGAGAAGCTAACAGACACAAGAGACATTGAAATTATTTTGTACTTGTACTCCTTTATTAAATGAAATTTAATCACATTTTTGTGTGCTTTACCGACTTTACAATTTCGATTCTTTCTCCTAATCACCTTGGACTGCTAGGACTTTCTACATGGCTTAATTCAGTTTTTCTTCATACAAGAGTACGTAACTTTCTGTTGCTGACAAGCCACTATATAAATTGCATTTTTGTGAAAAATGACTTGTCAATCTAATTTGGGAATGCTATTTCCTAGATGTACACAGACAGAGAGAAGAAAAGTAAACCAAGACAATTCAATGGCATAGCAATTCAATAACAAACTAATGCTGTATGGCTCTATCTACTTGGGCAACACTTTTCCTGGAAGACCATCACCCAAAAGGAAACAACATAGTACAACTGAGAAATTACCTTTGTCCCTGTTGCACAATTAGCATATGATAATCGGGGTCGACATCAGCAAATATATCTGTATCATCGGACTCAATTTGTGGTGCGGCTGGAGTAATGAGAACCACCTCTCCAAATGGCACTGCATAGCTGGAGTCATGAGAGGAGGCGGTGCAAGCCGGAAGAGGCATAGCTGAGTTGTTCCCCTCGAGTGCCTTGGGCCCATGGAACAGCATGCGGAGGGACCCTGACCCTGAGTACACTAACACTTCGCCTCCCTCCTCTCCGAGTGCTTCCAGGGCTTCGGGTGTGAGGCCAACCGGCGGTAGAGCGGCTGCTGCCTGAGCCGATGGGAAGCACTGTGTCATCTCCGGCCTCGATTCAGTCACCATGAGCGAATCCACATCCATCGACGAAGCTTTTGAGATTGAACGGGAGAAATCAGGTGTAACACGAACCCTAAACGGAGGCTAGGCATAGAAAGATTGGGTGCGTCTTTAAATTTATAAGATCGGTAACGTGAAATACACGGAAATTAGATTGGACGCTAACCCTAAACGGAGGCGGGTGCGTATCCTCTGAGATATCTCAATTTTTGCGTGACCAACGTGTCCGGTGCCTATTCGGGGAACCGTAGGGAGCCAGTATTATTTAAGCTTTGAGATTCGTGCAGTATGTATTTGAACGATTGAGATATTCGAAAAAGTCACGCAAATTTTGAGATATCTCAAGGGAGGCTGGAGCAGTTGTTAATGAGATAGGAGAGGTCCGATGGGCATCGGACCTACTTTTAAGTTCAACTAGCTCTTACACCATACGATTAGTATTAAGATATGTGTACACGGAAATTGAAATAGACTTGCACGTACTTTAATATAACTTGCACGGATCTTAATGAAATCAATGATCATTACAACCATCGAACCAAAGTAAGTCCGATGGACATCGGACCTACTCTGAATTCGTTGTTAATGACCAAATTGCCTCTTTCAATTGTCTCGGGCTAATTTGACTCTTATTATATTTATATTTGTGAAATTTATTCTAATTAACCTTTTATTAATTCACCAACACTCATAAAAAGATTTACTTAATTTGCAGAATTCTAAAATTTTGTAAGCACGTAATCCTAGATCTCTTTTTTCTTGTTTTTTTTTCCAAATGAGGATTTAGTTTAGTTTTTAGATGTATTTTTTTTTATCGTTATTCTTATCTCTATCTTTATCTCAATTATTGGTTACTGGTATATCCGCAGGGATGAAGAGAGAGAGTTAGCATAGTACTCTAAAAATAGCGGCATGAGGTAAAGTGGTTTCTTTTTTAGGTGTGCTTTACGGATGTTTGTAATTGATGTTGCAATGGGTCCTTATTTTTTTAATATATATTTTGACCCTGGGCAGCTTCTGCATGCCAGGACTTTCAACAAAAAAAAAAATCTAAAATTTTAGTGCATTTATGTATTTAAAAGACATTAAAAATTAAAAGTAAATACAAAAATTATTAAAAATGGTGATAATAAAATAATTTATAAATCTTTTATTTCTTAGACGGCTTGATTTTATACTACATAAGTTTACAAATTTAACACATAATATATCACTTATGAAATAAATTAATTTAAATAGATTGAACTCAGTGTTTAAAATTGATTGATAGGTTTTAAAACTAAAATCACTAGTAGAACTAGGGTGCTCTTAAGTTCACCAAGTCCTCTTGTGAACTCAACCCTAAAACGTATCAGATTGACTTCAAACAACGAATCTAAACCATTAAAATCTTTCTACCTTACGAGTGATGCATCTACATGTGAAAATTTTAAAATTTTGAATTAATTTAGTATAAAGTTAAGTGGTCAAAATTAAAAGGTTTATAAATTAATTTTAATGCATTCATTTTCGGCCTATATATAAGTCAATGTCTTTTTTATTGGTAATTGATACGTGCTATCTAAGTTAGATAGTCCGTATGTCGGATTGAGATGTTTCTGTGGAATCTCGTGCTATCTCGGTCGATAGGCCGAGATGAAGCGTATGGCTGCTGTAGGTTGACTTATCTAGGAAAGATAAGCCGGGATGAAAAGAAAAGTGAATTCTAGATATTCGGACTCTTACCTATGCAATATCTCTCTAAGTGTAACTTAGCAGAAAAAATTTGATCCATTCTTTCAAGAAATCTCTGCTTTTTATAGGCGGCTCTCTAACCACCTTCCCGTGTTAGCTGGGAAATCGTGGGGGCGGTTAGGAAGATTGTGGGAGGAGCCGAGCCATTCAATTATTGACTAATAACAACCTAAATATATCCAACATTTTTATTTTTACATATTAAAAAAAAACTATTTCGTCACTTTTTCTGGAGAATTTTATATATATCACGTCCGTCAATTAAATCGGCACTCTATTTTTTTTTTAGTAGAAATTCAAGAGGGGAAGAAGAAAAGAGGAGCACGCCAATTCAATCAGCGGACCTCTTTATTTTCCTCCCATCCTCTTGAATTTCTGTTAAAAAAATGTCTGCCGATTGAATTGACAGACCAAATATTGAGCATGCCAATTGAATTGGCGAACCTTATTCTTTGGATTTGCCAATTCAATTGGCAGACATGGTAGATTTTTAATTCTCCAATAAAAATAATTAATTGATTTTTTTTTTTAATATGGCATAAATAATTTTTTTGATAAATATACTGCCTATGACCAACCAACAAGGGAATACATATCCAGTGAAGTAACTCAAATTTTGGATTTTAGATCAAAGTCATCTGATTTGAATCTGCAATAATTCATCCAAAAATAGAGTGCACACATTCTGAGAGATAAATTCAAATCTTGAAATAATCCCGAGCAACAGAATTGAATCAGACCATCCCGATTAAAAACTCAAAAATTGAATTTCTTTAGAAAATCCGGACCCCCAGCAAGGCCCGTCAAATTGGGCTACAGGAATCCCACATCCAAGTGACAAAGAAAATCACGTGGTAGTAGAGCACCAAGACCGAATTCCCATACTCTGAGATATCTCAAACTTTGCGTGACTTTTTGGAATATCTCAATTGTTCAAATACATTCTGCACGAATCTCAAAGCTCAAATAATACTGGGCCTCTTCGGTTCCCGAATAGACACCGGACACGTCGGTCACGCAAAAATTGAGATATCTAAGACGATACACCCACCAAGACCCGGGTCCCCAACAGGCATCCACCCCTTGATTCATAGCTATCCTTTCCTCATACATCCAAGTCATCAAACCACGTTGTTAATTTAAATCCTCCAAAATTTTATTGTCCCCTTCTCATTATTCAAATCGCCACCAACTTTGTAGTATCATTATAAATTAAGAAAATCAAATTACTCCCCGTTGGTCAAATAAAGCCCACGTTGAGTTCGGCGTAGTTTCTTGGCTTTGCATGGGACTACAACGCGTCAATGTCAAATATATATACCCCTACAAACTCTCGTCCTTCTCACACAGCAAAAATCTCAGTGAAAAGCCTAAAACCCAAGCTTAATTTCTTCTGAAACACTTAGCAAGCCATGACCACCTTATCTTTCAAGTCTCTTACATTTTTAGTACTCTCTCTTCTTGTTTGCTCTACTCAAGGGCAGCTGTCGCCGAGTTTCTACCAAAATACATGTCCGAACCTACAAACCATTGTTCGATCGGTCATGTCTCAAGCAATCGCCAAGGAGGCACGAATGGGGGCTTCCATTCTTCGTCTCTTCTTCCATGATTGCTTTGTAAATGTATGTATGCACTCTATTCAGAGCGTTGCTTCTATTTAAAACTTTTGGCATTTTAATATGAGTGGGAATCTGATTTAGAGAAAATCCTGTTTTGTTTTCCAGGGATGTGATGGAGGCATCCTTTTGGATGACACACCGACCTTCACCGGTGAAAAGCATGCCGGGCCAAATGCAAACTCGGCGCGTGGATTCGAGGTTATTGATGCGATCAAAACTCAAGTCGAAGCATCCTGCAAAGCTACTGTCTCTTGTGCTGACATTCTCGCTCTTGCTACCCGTGACGGAGTCAATTTGGTGTGTATTATTGCTACTCAAATTCTGATGTAATTATCTAATCATTTTAAAGTGCATTAGCTGATCTTAATTGCTATAAATTTAAACAAATGCAGCTTGGAGGGCCCACATGGAACGTACCACTTGGCCGAAGGGATGCACGAACTGCTAGCCAGAGCGGCTCAAACTCAAACCTGCCCGGTCCCGGGTCGAGCCTCTCCACTCTAATCTCAATGTTCTCGGCACAAGGTATGACTGCTGGGGAAATGACTGTTCTTTCCGGGGCCCATACCATCGGCCAGGCAAGTTGCCAATTCTTCCGCAACCGCATCTTCAATGAGAAGAATATCAATGCTAGCTTCGCCTCCTTACGACAGAAAACATGCCCCCAGTCCGGCGGCGACAGCATCCTGGCACCGCTCGATGTGCAGAGCCCGAATGTTTTTGACAATGCATACTATGCTGATTTGGTGAACAAACAGGGATTGTTTCATTCAGACCAAGAACTATTCAATGGCGGTTCTCAGGACAACTTGGTGAGGCAATACAGCACAAATGCTGCTCTGTTTGCCTCCGATTTCGCAAAGGCGATGGTGAAGCTCGGCAACATTAGCCCGTTGACCGGGAAAAATGGCGAGATCAGGCTGAATTGTCGGAAGATTAATTAAATTATTAGACTGATTCAGTTATTTGGTTAATCTAATTTGTCAGATTGATTATTTTTATTACCATTTTTTAGAAATTGTATTAATTATGAAGTTACCATCTTAAGATGTTTGCACTTGATAATATGTTTGACAAATATTTGCCCTGCTTCAGGGTGCTAATAATTATTTTGGTATTGTAATGACACTCTTTATTCCTTGACGGTTTATTAATATGATTATACTTAAGCTTAAATAGCTGATAAAAAAAAGCGAAGCTCTTCTTTCTTTAAATGGATTCTGAATCCAACAATATATATTTTTATTGCAAGAACAGAAATAATATGAAAATGATTGAGGGATATTTTACAATTTAATATTACCCTATTGAAAATCTGAAAATCCTCCAATTCAATCATTTATGGATTAGATGTGAATTTATATCGAGCTTTTATTTAAAGGCTATTATCAAGAATTGAATATATTTTTTCTAAAAAGAGACAGAAAATTCATACTACTGCACTAATTTCACGGGCTTGTGTACATATGAATTGATATATACAGATACACTACTCTGGTCATCTGTGTATCCATATCGGTTATTTATCAAAAAAAAAAAAAAAAAAAAAAGCACAATCATTATCTCATTATTTTGTGGCTTGATCTTGGTCTATGGATGCTTCTGGTCAGGACAGACTCAGAATTTTTATCAGGAGGTAGGAATCAGAGTCAAAATAACTTATTAGGTTCAAATTCATTAACTAATCGGGTAGTAAATAAAAACAATTAACATAATAAAAAATAATAAAATAACATATTCTTCCATAATAAAAACAACAAAATAATATCATTTTACATGTTAAAAAACAGCAAAGTTGGTCCAATCCGTAAATTTCTGTAAAAACAACACAATTTCTTATTAACAATGTTTTTGAATTGACCTAACAGACCTTATAGTTCTAGAGATAAACAAAATAATTTTCAAAATTGAACAAAGTGATGGAAATCCGTATTTTTTTTTTCACTAAATTTCAAAATCCAAATGGAGCAGTTGCCTCCCTGAACAGGTGGGTCCGGTTCCAGCGCAGCCGAAGAAAAGGTCAATTGCTCCATGACTCCATGCTTTGATTGGTCAAGCTCTCAAAATTCATTGGTCAGCGTTTTATGGTCTTCATCTCATCACAATTGTCAAATGTCAACTTGTACTTCGGATACATCATAAATGCATTCAAAAACTTGTGTTGCAGTTTCTTGCTTATAATTTCATTAATTGGTCCAAAACATGCACTAATTAATGGTTTAATTTATTTTTCAAATAAAAAATACAATTAATCTCTTTTTCCGAAATTTATTTTTTAAATTCTAAATTAAAAAAATATCCGACAGTCTGTTCAATTTTACAATATTTCATATTTTTCCTCCTCTTCCCTATTTTCATGTCCATCAAAATACGCCATTAATTAATTAAAAGAGAATTGTGTAGAATCTTATAAGAGGAGATATATCTCACAAAATTCGCATAAGAGAAATTGTACCATGTGGGATTTTTTATAAGATAAGGCGCCTGCCATACACAACTTGAGACTTGAGGCTACATCTTAGTCGATGAATCCGTATCTCCTCCGGTGGAATTTTTTTTATAAAGCATAATTTAAAAAATATTAGGAAATCAGCATGATTTTTTTTTTACAACAATTATAAAAACTGAAATGATATTTCTGTCTACCAATTTTTTTTTTTCAGAACTGAAATAGAAAGACTAAAACCATATCGGACCGAAATGGCGTTTCGGTCCCGAGAAAAAAAAATCGGACAAAAATGACATTTCAGTTCTTATAGTTTTGTAAAACAAAAATTAATCATATTGGTTTCATAAAATTATCTCTTTTAATTATGGTTTATTAAAAAAAAAACCCCCTGGTGCCTGAATTCGCATCCTTTTAGATATTTTACATTTTATGTGACTTTTTCGAAATATCTCAACCGTTCAAATACATTATATACGAATCTCAAAGCTCAAATAATACTAGCTCCTGTGCTATCCCAAGGCACCGAACACATCGGGCACACAAAATATGAGATATCTCAGAGGATATATACTATTGTCCGAATTTTTTATTAATATACAAAACAACAAATTAATTTAATAATCTATATAATTTTTACAAAAAATTTAAAAAGTACCCATGCCGATAACAGTGTCATCGGTTTCGGAAAATCAAACCGATCACGAAATCATCGGTCCCAAAAAATTAAAATCGCTCACAAAGTCACTCATTCCAGAACCGATAACAATATCATCGGTTCCAGATATTTGAGTTTTATGATTGGTCAAATAAATCTGTCGAGTCAGACAAATATGTTGTTAGTCAAAGAAATGATGTTGGATAAAAATATCCATAAATATCGGACACATGGAAATAAATTTGCTGTTAGTAAGATCTATCTCAAGCATTCAAAGCTTTTTATGCACGAAAGTTAAAGAAATTATTTTTTTATGTACGAATCTCAACAAAAGTTAACGGCCGAAAATAACAGCAGATTTATTTCCATATTTATATGCATTACATGGTCCCGGTCCCATATTCAAAGTTTTTCACGCACAAAACTCAAAGATTTTTTTTTTCATGTACGAATCTTGACAAAACTAGATTTTTTTTTTCATGTACGAATCTTGACAAAACTTAATGGCCAAGAATAACATCAGATTTATTTCCATTTTCATATCAATCAGTTTTGCCACATATGGTTTGAGACCAAGGGCTTTGTTATCGGTTTCAGACAGTGAAACCGATAACAAAGTCATCGGTTCTGGAATGGGTGAGTTTGTGAGCAGTTTTAATTTTCTGGGACCGATGAGTTTGTAATCGGTTTAATTTTCTAAAATCAATGACACTGTCATCGGTATGGGTATTTTTTAAATTCTTTATAAAAATTGTATAGATTGTTAAATTAATTTGTTGTTTTGGTATATTAATAAAAATTTCGGCACTATTGTGCGCGCCTAAGATGCAAGTGTTAAAATTGGACCGTTTTTTTTAACTTAGCACGACAAAATATTTTTTTTATAATTTCTATAGACGTCGAATTGAGTATGGCTTGACTTTAATTAATCTGAATTAATCTGAGTCATTCATTATTTTATTTGTTTTTGACAAATGCCTGTATACGCTCAATCACGGAGGTAAAAGCAACTTATGGTTCAATTAATTTTTATTTTATTTTATATTTATGTATGATTTTCTATATAATTTAAAATAAAATATTAAAAAGTGTAAAATTGATTTTCATTATTCATATGAAAATTTTATATAATTGATCCCATATATATTTCATTCTATAATTCGAAAGTCTGGCTTCGTTTCTAGACTCAACACACACCCTCATAATTTATACCGAAATTTTTATAAATATACAAAATTCTAAATTAATTACACAATATATACATTTTTTATATAAATTTCGAATTTTATCTATACCACTCACTGGATCCCACTCTGCTGCTTTTCTGAGAGAAAAGCAGGAACCTTCTTTTCCAATCCCAACCATTCAAATGCATTGAGATTTGTGCATAGAAAAGTTTCTTCATCGAGATACGTAAATAGAAAATTTTGAATGGTTGAGATTGAAAAAGCAGGTTCTTGCTTTTCTCTTAGAAAAGCAGCAGAGTCGGATCCACCGCTCACTAAGGGAGCGGTTTCAGAACCTCAAACCGCTTACAGACTTAGCGGTTCCACCCATCCAGAAGCACTCACAAAGCTAGTGGTTCCAGAACCACTTACATTGAAATTAGTTATATTAATTAACTTAGATTAATATTTAATTAATATTGATTAATTATTTTAATTATTTTAATTATTTTAATTATTTTAATTATTTTAATTATTTTTTGTAATTATTTTAATTCATTTTGATTAATTATTTTGATTCGTTTTTAATTAATTAATTAATTTCATTTTGAACGTTTAATTTTGATGTGAGTTATTTTATTTTATGTTTGTACATTGTTAGTTAATTTTAATTTTAATTAATTTTGTAACGTTAATTTTTTTTAAATATTTGTTATCCAAATCAAACAAAAATTAAATATGATATGTGTGAAAGTTTTTGTTGGAGTGAATATCCAGTACAACGACGAAGGAGTCTTTTACAGTACTCGACCCAAATACTCGTTCCCGGTAACTATTAATCATAACTTCGATTATCTCCAAAATGAAATTTATAAACTGGTTGGGTTTACCACTAGTGAAGCAAATATGGAAATCCAAGCCAGATTTAATATGTCTACTGATGGTCAGCGGGACTACCAATTGGTACCGATAACAAACCAGGCATCGTTCGAAATGATTTTAGAAATTGTTGCATCATTCCCCCAAAGGGTACCAGTTCTTGAGTTGTATGTAGAATTGGAACCAATGTGAGTGGCCTATATACAAAGGTCCGACGATCAAACCAAACCGTAAACTGATTAAGAAAGGGAGGAGAAGACACAATCGCATACCGATGGAAATGGACCGAATGGAAGGTCGGAGACTCGGACATCAAGCTCATCGTGAGACCATTGATCGGAATGCCGCAGGTATAATACAAAAACTTTCACACAGATCATATTTGATTTTTGTTTGATCTGGATAACAAACATTTAAAAAAATTAACGTTACAAAATTAACTAACAATGTACAAACATAAAATAAAATAACTCACATCAAAATTAAACATTCAAAATGAAATTAATTAATTTTAATTAATTAATTAGAAATTAATTAATTAAAAATTAATTTTAATTAATTAATCAAAATTAATTTAAAATAATTAATCAAAAATAATTAAAATAATTAATCAATTTTAATTAAATATTAATCTAAGTTAATTAATATAACTAATTTCAATGTAAGTGGTTCTGGAACCACTAGCTTTGTGAGCGGTTCTGGACGGGTGGAACCACTGAGTCTGTAAGCAGTTTGAGGTTCTGAAACCGCTCCCCTAGTGAGCGGTATAGATAGAATTCGAAATTTATATAAAAAATGTATAGATTGTGTAATTAATTTAGAATTTTGTATATTTATAAAAATTTCGGTAATTTCTATTTCAATGAAATTTGATCCTGTACCTTTTTTTCTGGAAGATAATTTTGTTTTTCACATGAATTATTAAAAAATAACGGAGAAAAATAAAACAAATTCTTCAAATGTTAGATATGTATTTTCTAGATGCAACTGATCCAAACATTTGAATAAGAAACAACGTACCGATTCATAATGTATTTTCTTTTTCCATCTACGGACCTCACTACTATATTTTCCGCATCTTATTTATAAACTTTTTAATGTAAACCCCGCCAAAATGCAAACTTCGTTTTTTACTATGTTTTTCCATGCATGTGGTCCATTATACGCAGTCAAAGAAGCAATCTATTGTGCTGTATTTTGACTGGACAAGCTGCGAATTCACTGATCATCATAGTATGGTCTCGTCATGCATGTCCAACAGTTCATGCATTTTGTAAAACCAATCACATGGGAATAAAATTATTAAAATAAACTATCTTGTAACTAATTTGGATTGTTTCGCATGTGATGACTCAAAATTATAACTATACTCTTAATAAATTTTAAACTCTAATTTCAACTTACGTTCATATCAAAAAGCGTATAAATCTATCGTATAGTATTGTTTGGGGAGTCAGTCCACAGTAATAGTGTAATAAATTTTAAATAATTTTTACTAGTCTAGATTATGGAATTTTTTAAAAAGTTTTGTGGTGACAATACAATCAAAATATTATAGCTAAATTATAGTTAAATAGTAGATAGAAAGCCTATGTGGGCTGTTCGGCAACAGGGATTAAGCTTCCTTAAGGCTTAATCTGCCTCCTTTAGTTTTCTTAACTGCTTAATTCTGCCGAACACCGGTTCTTTAGCGTGGATTAAGATCACCTCCTTTAGCCTCCTTTTGCCCGCATCTTAATCCTCTGCCCGAACCTTAAGACATCTCTGCCCCTTCCTTTAGCTTTCTTAGCTTTTACCCACGGATTAAGACAACTGAGCATTGGTTCCTTAGCGCTCCTTAAGCTCTTAATCCTTCACTCTTAATCCCTTATTGCCGAACGGCCCCATAGGGTTCAGGTTTTCTAAGTTTTGACGTTTATCTATGCCGCGTGTGGTACTGTCACTGCCTCATGCAATATAGACTGTCCCCAAGTACCCCGCGGACGGAACTGTCACTACCCACACTGTGAATTGAGTGTTTGTTTATGCAATCTAAGGGTTTTATAATATCTTTCGACCAGCTTTTGGACTACTAAGACCGAGATATTTTAGGTATGAAAATATGTTTTTCCTTATACTGCACTTTAGTTGAAATAATCACAAAGACCCATTTAAATAGTGTTTTTCTAATGTTGTTCCAACTAAGTCTAATTTATTATGTAGAGAAATTAGTCATAATCTAAGTGCAATTTACATTATCCTGTTAAGAAAACCCACTGGGATCTAACTCTAATATTTGAACTGCTGCCAAGTCTCGTTAATTAGTCTCAATCTCACTACTACTTACGAGTAAATCCTCACACGAATTCTCTAAATTGCTTATTAAAGGCATGTGGAACACATTAGCATATAGTAGACATAACTATGTATGCAAGAACGTATAAAAAATAAAGTATAATAAAAATTCATATCAAGACGCAAAACAAACGTAAACATATATTGAAACATAATCAAGAATTCAAGTTCAACACTCATCCTAAAGATGAGAAGTTTACCCTCTCATGACCATGGTAACAAAAGAACATAAATACAACCCAATTGAAAATGGAAGAACCTTTACGCCTCCAAGTGAGTCAACTTCTGCATTCTTAGATGATTTCTCCGCTACTCGATCTCTACCTCTCTCTCTCTAAGCAACTCTCTAACGTAACCTAATAATGAGAATTACTAGCTACAACTATGTGGAACTTGAACACACTGAACACACTAAAATCCTACCTAAAATCCACTACTCTCCAAGTGAGAATGCCGCACGGTCTTCTAACTTAACAGATTTTCTTGATATTTTGTTATTTCGCATGTTATGCACTCCGTGACAGGTGTTACATGCTCTATGTAATGTCCAATTTCGCATGTTACATAAATTTGGCTTTGATTTTGAGTAGAAACTTAAAATCAGATATTGTATATCCTTTATATATAATATTATCCTTGGTTTTGAATCAGACATGGTGGTTGGGCTCATCTACAATTGCATGGAATTCACTGCAGTCGTTTATTTATATGAAATAAAATCAGACATAAAACAGATTGTACCATCATGATTAAGATTGATACCTAACAATTATGAAGAATTAACTCAAGCAGTACCTTAATATAAAAAAAATTGGATTTCATTGGTGGAAGTGTACTGATATGATTGATACCCAAAACCGTTTAGCAAAAGAAAGCCATTATTGAGCATCTTCTTATTATAATTTATTGTTCCATACCTTTCTATAGTTCATATATTTTATTGTCTTATCAACAAGTTTCTGTTAAAGATATACCTTAAGATAAATATATAGCCTATAATGTCCATCTTGTGCGACAAACATAGTGAAAATGAATTATCACATTATGTGGGCTGATGGCACATTACAACATTTGAGAGCGAATCTACACTTAGTTCAAGAGATGCTAAGTCACCTCAAAATTTTAATTTTTTATTGATATATATTAAAAATTTAATTTAATTTTTCAATTTTAAAAGTTTTATTTAATGTAGCCCCCTCATAAAATAACAAATAATTACTTGTAATTTAGTGGTAAGAGTTCTTCTTTATATTTGAGAGATCTTGGTTTCAATTCTTAGTGACCACATTATTTTTGTCTTTTCATATTATGCATTCTATAGTTTAGTCCTCCTTTCATATTAGGCATTTTATAGTTTACCCCCCCCCCCCCATTATTTTCTAGTTCGACCCTTGACAACATTCCAATATGAAGAGGGGAAGATATACGGAGTATCTTAACCGCCGCCAGGTGTGGATGATCTTCATGGCGATGGAAACTATGGAATATGGTATGGGCAGCTGGAACTTGGACACTGTGGAGAGAGAAAAATAGAAAATTCTTTTCTAATAAACAAAAAGTGGTCCACCGTCTACTTAGTGATACAACACTAGCAGAGGCGAATTAGAAAATTTTGATAGTGGTGGCTGAAAATTAAAATGCAAAATTGTGATGGATGAGATTTGAACCCAATACCTCTCCACCACAAAATAAAACTTTTACCACTACACTACAACTAAACATATGTCATTTATTGAGAGTTGCTAGACTATATAAAAAATTTAGAAACAATAAAATTCAATTAAATTTTTATACATATAATTAAAATTTCCAAATCATAGGAGTGGTCTATCCACCTTTTGGGTAAGCCTTAGATCCACTCTAGACACTAGAAATTGAAAAGTGGTTGGTGAGATCTAAGATACTAATAGACGGTTTTGAAACTATTATCCGAGAGCGGATTTCAACCTGGGAGTTTATGGATAGACGCTCTGATGTATAGATAGTGTGAGGGTGTCCATTATAAACTTGGAATTTGTAAATACATTTTTTTAAATAAATATATTGTTGATGACATTTATCACCAACAATTAAAAAAAAAAAAAAGCCTATAACTGTTAAAAAAAACAAAGAGGTGTGTGTTCTCAACTATAAATAATCTACAAAACAACAAAATATTGTCGTTTGAGAATAACACTGAACATTAACTGGCAAAAGTATATACCTATCTTTCCCATAAATATGATGAATCCAAGACAATGTTAAATAAATAAAAGATTTTGTCAAAACTTCTACAGGAACAGTTTTTGATGATCTTTTATTTGACTTTCTAGTGCCGAATGTAATTGACCAGCATAAAAAAAAAATCCAGACGCAACCACTCACAACTACAGAACAAGCAAAGCTTGTAAGATTTAATCAAAGCAATGATACAGCGTATATTCCTCTGTTTAACTCCAACTAATTGGAACTTTTTGGCCTATCAAATTTTTTATGTCAAATATCATCAATTTTTAAATATTTTTCAGAATTATTTTTCCACACCAAACTAATTTTCACCAATGACTGCCTTAGATAAATATTGTGAATTTTATAAAATAAAAATCTGATAGAATTAATTTAAATTGAATATTTTAGAAAACATGAAGATTTGAACTTAGAAAGTCCATCCTTTATATTTGGGGTCGGACTTTGAAGTTCTTATCCATGATATATTTTGCCAATTCCGTTGAAAAAATCATTGTCAATTCGGTCCATAAAAGTTCTGTAGTTATTTGTCATAAAATTTGCGGTTGAGCTTTCAAAATTTAATTACAATACCAGAGTAATTATTAGAACCGTTAGTCAGTGCTATTATTTGTCAAACATAATTATTAGAACCGTTAGGCAGTGCTATTATTTGTCAGGTAGACCAACATTATATCAAGGAGAAAACATCTTATTAAGACGGCAACTTCATAGTTATTAACTTATTATAATTTCTCTTGAACAGTTTCTGAACATAGGAAATAAAACCAAATCAATCTGACAAACTAAATCGAACCAAATACTTAGAATCAATCTAATTAATTAATCTTCCGGCAATTCAACCTGATCTCGCCATTATTCCCAGTCAACGGGCTAATCTTTCCGAGCTTCACCATCGCCTTCGCAAAATCAGAGGCAAACAAAGCAGCATTAGTGCTGTATTGCTTCACCAACTTGTCTTGAGAACCGCCATTGAATAGTTCTTGGTCTGAATGAAATAATCCCTGTTTGTTCACCAAATCAACATAGTACGCATTGTCAAAAGCATTTGGGCTCTGCACATCATTCGGTGCCAGGTTGTTGTCGCCGCCGGATTGGGGGCAGGTTTGCTGTCGTAACGAGGCGAAGCTAGCATTGATGTTATTCTCATTGTAGATGCGGTTGCAGAAGAATTGGCAACTTGCCTGGCCGATGGTGTGGGCCCCGGAAAGAGCAGTCAATTCACGAGCAGTCAGACCTTGTGCAGAGAACATTGAGATTAGAACGGAGAGGCTCGACCCAGGACCGGGCAGGTTTGAGTTTGCAGCGGTCATGCTAGCAGTTAGCGCATCCCTCCTGCCGAGTGGTACGTTCCATGTTGGCCCTCCTAGCTGCAATCATTTAAATTTAATACGATTAAGATCTACTTATCATGTACTTTAAAACCATTAGATAATTATGATAGAATCTGAATAATACACACCAAATTGACACCGTCACGGGCAGCCAGAGCGAGAATGTCAGCACAAGAGACAGTAGCGTTGCAAGATGCTTCAACTTGAGTTTTGATCGCATCAATAACCTCAAATCCACGCGCCGAGTTTGCATTTGGCCCGGCATTCTTTTCACCGGTGAATGTCGGTGTGTCATCCAAAAGGATCCCTCCATCACATCCCTGGAAATCAAAACATGATTCACTCTAAATTAGATGCCCAATCACAAAAAAATACCAAATGATTTAAATATAATCAACACTCTGCATAGTGCATACATACATTTACAAAGCAATCATGGAAGAAGAGACGAAGAATGGAAGCCCCCATTCGAGCCTCCTTTGCGATTGCTTGAGACATGACTGATCGGACAATGGTTTGTAGGCTGGGACATTTCTTTTGGTAGAAGTTCGTCAAAAGCTGCCCGTGAGCAGAGCAAACAAGAAGAGAGAGTACTAGAAATGTAAGAGACTTGTAATTAGATAAGCTGGCCATGGCTAGCTATGTGTTTTAGAAGAAATTAAGCTTTGGTTTCAGCAGTGTTAGTGTGAGGAGAAGGATACAGATTTGAAGGGGTATTTATACTTGACACAGTTGATGACACTGACGCGTTATAATCCATGCAAAGCCAAGAAGCTCCGCCGAACTTAACATGAGTATATATCTTTCTTTTCTGACTAACGCAAGGTTCTATTTTGTAAATTAATTATATATTGGATAATGACAGGGGACTAATAATATAAACAAGTTGGCGAAGTGGTTGATGTATGCCGGAGACTGTGGTCTTAGAAGTTTGTGGGCTTGTGGCCCACTTAGGGCTCGCCAGGTATTTGATTTTCTGGGTCGCCTGACTGTGTGTCGTACTTTGTTATTAACATTATGACAAATTAATAGTTCAGGTTCAGTTTGGAGAACAAAAAATTAATAGTTCAGGTTCAGTTTGGAGAACAAAAAATTTGTAATTCGGATATAATTTATACAATAAAACAATAAGAAATATCTCATATTTTGCGTTACCGACGTGTCCGGTGCCTATTCGGGGATGACGCAGGGCTCATTATTATTTAAGCTTAGATATTCGTGCAGAACACATTTGAACGGTTGAGATTTTTCAAAAAGTCACGCAACATATGAGATATCTCAGAGGATGCGAATACCAATATGGGTAAGCCACAACCTTCCAAGAACCAATACCGGACCGAATCCAATAATTCCAAGGGTCTGTTTGGCGGTAAGAGTAGAAAAGGAATTGGTTTGGGAAGCTCAAATTTTTTAACTGAATTTTACTGTGTACATGAGAAAAAAAATTCGGATCTGAATAATTTTTTTTTTCAGGTATACAGTGCTGTACCGAACAGGTTCTAAAAAATTTCCTTATCCGGTACAGGAGAGGAAATGAATTCAGTCTCTACGGGCATCAACCACTAACTTTATAATTATGAATTGAGCCATCGTTCCTCCTCCATCAACCACGTTGTTATTTTACATCCTCCAAAATATTATTTTCCCCAATTCTTTATTCAAATCGCCACCAACTTTTAATTATCATTAATTAACAAAATCAAAGTTGACGCTGGTCAAATAAAGCCCACGTTGATTTCGGCGCATCTTCTTGGCTTTGCATGGATTACAACGCGTCAATGTCAAGTATATATAATACCCCTACACACTCATCTCCTCACACAGCTAAAACTGTACACAACTAAAAGCCTAAAACCAAAGCTTTCTTCAAAAACACATAGCTTGCCATGGCTAATTTGTCTTACAAGTCTCTCGCATTTCTTCTACTCTCGCTTCTTATTTGCTCTGCTCAGGGACAACTGTCGCCGAGTTTCTACCAAAATACATGTCCGAACCTACAAACCATTGTTCGATCGGTCATGTCTCAAGCAATCGCCAAGGAGGCACGAATGGGGGCTTCCATTCTTCGTCTCTTCTTCCATGATTGCTTTGTTAATGTATGCATATTCAGAGCGTTGTTCCTATTTAAAACTTTTGGCATTTTAATATGAGTGCGAATCTAATTTAGAGTGAATCATGTTTTGATTTCCAGGGATGTGATGGAGGCATCCTTTTGGATGACACACCGACCTTCACTGGTGAAAAGAATGCCGGGCCAAATGCAAACTCAGCGCGTGGATTTGAGGTTATTGATGCGATCAAAACTCAAGTCGAAGCATCCTGCAAAGCTACTGTATCTTGTGCTGACATTCTCGCTCTGGCTACCCGTGACGGAGTCAATTTGGTGTGTATTATTGCTACTCAGATTCTGATGTAATTATCTAATCATTTTAAAGTGCATTAGCTGATTTTAATCGCTATAAATTTAAACAAATGCAGCTAGGAGGGCCCACATGGAACGTACCACTTGGCAGGAGGGATGCGCGAACTGCTAGCCAGACCGGCTCAAACTCAAACCTGCCCGGTCCCGGGTCTAGTCTTTCCACTCTAATCTCAATGTTCTCCGCACAAGGTATGACTGCTCGGGAAATGACTGCTCTTTCTGGGGCCCACACCATCGGCCAGGCAAGTTGCCAATTCTTCCGCAACCGCATCTTCAATGAGAAGAATATCAATGCTAGCTTCGCCTCCTTACGACAGAAAACGTGCCCCCAGTCCGGCGGCAACAACAACCTGGCACCGCTCGATGTGCAGAGCCCGAATGCTTTTGACAATGCGTACTATGTTGATTTGGTGAACAAACAGGGATTGTTTCATTCAGACCAAGAACTATTCAACGGCGGTTCTCAGGACAACTTGGTGAGGCAATACAGCACAAATGCTGCCCTGTTTGCCTCCGATTTCGCAAAGGCGATGGTGAAGCTCGGCAACATTAGCCCCTTGACTGGGAAAAATGGAGAGATCAGGTTGAATTGTCGGAAGATTAATTAAATTATTAGACTAATTCAAGTATTTTGGTTAATTTAATTTGTCTGATTGATTTGATTTTGTTTTCTTTGTTGAGGAATTGTGCAATAGAAATTAATTGAATTAATTATGAAGTTGCCATCTTGAGATGTTAATTTGCACTTGATAATATATATGTTGGTCTATGCATGTTTGACAAATTTTTGCCCTTCCTGTGCTAATAATTGTTTGACAAATTTTTGTCCTTCCTGTGCTAATAATTGTTCTGGTATTGTAATGGCGCTCCTTCCAGTATTGTTCACATGAGAAAAAAGAAAATCAGTTGAAGTATCAAATCACTATGCATGTATATGTTTTTTTTTTTTTTCAGTTCAATTTTTGAGCCCATGTTCATTCTCGGCCGCCATGAAATTTGACAAATTCACAGTCCATGCTTTGATTGGTCAAGCTCTCAAAATTCATGCGTCAGCGTTTTATGGTCTTCATCTCATCACACTTGTCAAATGTCAACTTGTACTTCAGATACATCATAAATGCATTCAAAAACTTGTGTTGCAGTTTCTTGCTTATAATTTCATTAATTAGTCCAAAACATGCACTAATTAATGGTTTGATTTATTTTTCAAATAAAAAAATACAATTAATCTCTTTTCCAGAAATTTTATTTTTTTAATTTCTAAATTAAAAAAAATATCCGACAGTCTGTTCAATTTTACAATATTTCATATTTTTCCTCCTTTTCCCTATTTTCATGTCCATCAAAATACGCCATTAATTAAAAGAAATTTCTGTAGAATCTTATAAGAGGAGATATATCTCACAAAATTCGCATAAGAGAAATTGTACCATGTGGGATTTTTTATAAGATAAGGCGCCTGCCATACACAACTTGAGGCTTGAGAATACATCTTCAGTCAATGAATCCGTATCAACTCTGGTGCCTGAATTCGCATCCTCTGAAATATCTATATTTTGGGGGAATTTCATGTATACTCCTCAAAAATTTCAAAATTACGTATTTCCCTCTCTAAATTTTAAAATTACATATTTCTCCCTCTAAACTTCAATAACTCGCATATTTATCCATTTTATTGTCTTTTGTAATAAAACTCATTCTAAATTTATAAAATACCCATTTTACCCTTTATTAAAAGTATAAAACGCTCCATCGAACTCAAATTTGAATCTGAAGGGTTTCTCTATTATCCGATTTACACGCATCGCGATAAGATCTGTACATATTCAATTCAAGGTTCGTGTGGATCTAGTGCGCACACATTTTAAAGCAATTTGATCCACGTGCATCGCATTAAGATCTGTGCATGTTGCTTCAATATTCGTGTGTGTTCGCTTCAAGATTCGTGCTGACCTAGCACACACAGATCTTAAAAGAATTCGGACGGTAGAGGAACCTTGAAGATTAAAATTGGAGCAAGATGAATGTTTTATGTTTTTTAATAAAATGGTAAAAATGGGTATTTTATGAATTTAAAATGTGTTTTAATATAAAATACAATAAAATGAGTAAATATGTGAATTTTTGAAGTTTGGAGGGGGAAATACGTAATTCAAAATTTAGAGGGGGAAATATGTAATTTTGAAGTTTTTGAGGGGTATACGTGAAATTGCCCCTTATATTTTATGTACGAATCTCAAAGTTCAAATAATACTAGCCCTTGTGCTATCCCCGAGGCACCAAACACGTCGGGCGCACAAAATATGGGAAATAAATCTACTGCGATTTGAATGTTATGAACAGTAATTCTAAAATCCTTGCGTTTTCAAATCCAACCGTCCAATAATTTATGTGTACGTATCTCAAAATAACTGATCTTTTTGTGCACGAATCTCAAAATAATTCAACAGTTGGATTTGAAAAATTATAAATTATAGAGTATTGTTCATGAGTAAATAATCGCAACAGATTCGGATCCCAAAATATGAGATATCTCATAGGATACACACTATTGTACCTGAGGTGTAAGTGCTAAAATTGGACCGTTTTTTTAACTTAGCACAACAAAAAAAAAATTATAATTTCTATATGCGTCGAATTGAGTATGGCTTGACTACTATGTTATCCTGATACGTCTAGGAGGGCATCGTACCTAGGGTTGCAAACGAATCGAACCAAATCGAATTTGCTCAAGTTCGAATTCGAATTCGTGAAGATTCGAATCGAACTAGTTCGAAATCGAAAAGAGTTTCGAACTGATGTGTTGGGTTCGAATTCGATTCGTTAAGGTTCGATGGAGAGGAGAGAAGAGCGAGGTAGTCAGTGCGGCGGAGAGGAGAGCAACGAGGTAGGAGGTGAGAGCGAGAGATAAATAGAGCTTTGCAGAGAAGAGAAGAAGAGCTTCCATGGCGTGAAGGAGAAAGAGGCTCCGCAGAGATGAATTCGTATCCTTTGCCTTAACTCAAAAGGAATCTTTTGAGTTAATACATCTAGACCATCCGATTTTCTTTAAGATCGTGCAAATTAAATTGTCACTAATATTAAAGGACCTATGTTAATATCAGACGACCGGATTAACTTCATTTAAAATCTGACGGTCAAGATGTATTCACTTTTGAGTTAATGTAGAGGACACGTGTTTGGCACAGACAGGGTGAAAGAGAAAGAGGGAGACAGAAAGACAGAGAGAGTCAGAGAGAAAGAGAAAAAGAGATCTCAAACTTTGTGCAACTTTTTGAAACTCTCAATCTCAATCGTTCAAATATGTTCTCCACGAATTTCAAAGCTCAAACTTTGGATGACCATTTAATTGAGCCCGTTCAAAATATATTCTACACGAATCTCAAAGCTCAAATATGCAGACTGCCGAACCTATTTCGAACTTTCGAACGAATCTGCTTGGGTTCGAATTCGGTTCGTTCCGGTTCGAATCGAACTGGTTTGAATTAATTTCGAATCGAATTTTTTTCGAATTTTTTCGAATCAAATTCGAATCGAATTACGAATCACGAATATTTTGTGCAGCCCTAATCCTACCCGTGTCTGACACGTATCCCAATCAAGTCACTTTGTTATTTGCCCTGCTATTATAGTCAAGTAATTAATCTGAGTGATTCATTATTTTATTTGTTTTTAAAAAAGATTCGTATACGCTCAATGAGAAGCGGAGGTAAAAGAGAAACTATGAGTCAATTGAACTCTTCTTTTTTATTAATAAAAAAGAATTCTCTTTTTGAAAAGCTACGTCACTCCCAGCTAGTGAATTACAAACGGGCCGGGCAGGACGGGCCGGGTCACGGGCGGGCACGGACACGGACGTCACGGGCACATGGGCACCACGGGCCGGGCATCACGGGCAAAAAAAAAAAAAAAAATCTGCCCTGCCCGTGTAATGCCCGTGCCCGTCACGGCCCGGAGAGTGACGGGCGGGCACCGGGGCGGTGACGGGCGGGCGTATTTTTTTTTTACTGTTTATTTTTTTTCTGTTTTTTTTGTTTCTGTTTTTTTGTTTCTGTTTTTTTTCTGTTTTTTTTCTGTTTTTTTTTCTGTTTTTTTTATAAATTCAAATTATAAATAATTATAAATCCAAATTCATACAAATTTAAATTCATTTGACATGATTGTAACTCAATAATTTTTGTTATAATAAAATATAAATTAAAAATTTCTTAAATCAATTAATTTAAATAATTAAGTTCTTATTTTAAAACAATAGATTAAAAAATAAACGACATTTTTTTGGCACTAAACGACGTTTTTTGGCACTAAAAACCTTAAACTTAATTTTTGAGGCACTAAACGACGTTTTTTGGCGATTCTGATTTTCTGGCTAGCCGGGGTTTACCCCCGAGGTGACGGTCGCCACCGTCTCCTCCTCCCCTTTCCGAATTGACGTCATACGCGTCAATCCGACTTTCCTAGCAAAAGTTATGGCCGTTTAAAGTTTTAAAAAAATATATCTCATTTTTGAATTTAAAAAAAAATAAAAAAATAAAAAATGGGGAGGTGGTCCGGGCGGGGGGCCGGGCAGGGGGCCCGGGGGAGGGGGGTCCGGGGGTAAAATTTGAAATTCAAATTTCAAAAATTTCGGAAAAAAAAAAAAAAAAAAAACGGGCACGGGCACGGGGGGGGGGCACGGGCACGGGCACACGGCACCACGGGCCGGCAGTCACGGGCAGGGAAAAAAATTTCAAGTCCGGCCCGTTTAACGCCCGTGCCCGTGTGCCCGTGTGCCCGTGTGCCCGTGTGCCCGTGGGTGCCCGTGGCACGGGCACGGGCAAGACGGGCACGGGCACGGACAGGGCACGGGCAGGGCACGCCCCCGGGGGCAAAATTCATACTCTACTCCCAGCTGTGTTACACAGCGGTAGAATTCGGAGGACACCGACTCTCAATCTTGGTCCATTATACGCAGTCAAATAAGCGATCTGTTGGGCTGTATTTTGACTGGTCTCGTCACGCATGTCCAACAGTTCAAGCATTTGGTAAAACAAATCATATGGGGATAAAATTATTAAAATAAACTTTCTTGTAACTAATTTGGATTGTTTCGCATGTGATGACTCAAAATTACAACTATACTTTAAATAATATATTTTAAAAATGATAAATTTCGCTGCAGGTCACTAAACTTTGTTATTTGTCACGAATTGGTCACTCAAATTTAATTTGTCCCTTTTTAGTCACTCAACTTTGTCATTTGTCACAATCAAGTCACTCTATATTTTTTCATCCAAAATCTTAACGGAATATTCCCATTCCGTCCAAAATATTAACGGAATATACTCATTCCGTCCAAAAATACTAATGGAATGAACATATTCCGTCCAAAATACTAACGAAATGAGCATATTCCGTTAGTATTTTAAATGAAAAAAATATATAATGACTTGATTGGGACAAATAACAAAGTTGAGTGACTAAAAAGTGACAAATCAAACTTGAGTGATCAATTCGTGACAAATGACAAAGTTTAGTTACCTTCACCGAAATTAACATAATTATTATTTTTTTTTTGGTATGGTAATATATGTGAGAGAATCAGTTTAAAAAATATATTTAATGAATGGTAAAATTGTCTAGATAGTAAAATTTTGGATAAATTTTGTTAGAGATCACTAAACTTTGTTATTTGTCATGAATTTATCACTCAAGTCTTTGTCATTTGTTCCAATCAAGTCACTATATATTTTTTCCGTCTAAAATATTAACGGTATATACTTATTCCGTCCAAAATATTAATGGAATATACTCATTCGTCGTTCAAAATACCAACGGAATGAACATATTCCGTTAGTATTTTAGACAGAAAAGTATAGAGTGATTTGATTGAAACTAATTACAAGATTGAGTAACTATAAATAACAAATTAAACTTGAATGATAAATTCGTAACAAATAACAAAGTTTAGTGTCCTCCAACAAAATTGAAAAAAGTCACTATGTTATATTATCGGAGGATTTGCGGTCACTATATTACATAATTTTGGCGTTGATTTTGAATAAAAACTTAAAATCTGCAGATATTGTATATCCTTTAGAGCATCTACATTGGTAATTATTTTACAGTTGCTAATTCTATGTGGCAAATTTTATTTGAATTGTTGGAATATGGATCAATTGCTAATAAAGCAAATTTTCTTATAAAGAAAACTATTTCTTTTGGACAAGTTGGCAGAATGGAACAAAATTATTGGTTGTAAAAAAATAATCATCTTCTTTTTCCTGGCTCTCTTTCCAAAACTTTAGCTTCATGGTTGCAGGGCTTTAAATTTAAGATTTATTTAATTTCTAAATTGTGTTTTACGGTTGACGTGAAATTCTATTCAATTTCTCCATTGGAGATGCTCTTATAATATTATACTTGGTATTGAATCAGTCATGGAGGTTGGGCTCATCTACAACTGCATGGAATTCACTGAAGTCGTTTTTTTTTTTTTTTTTTAATTTGTAAGATTAGAGGTCGAACTTAAATTTATATTAAATAAAATCAGTCTTTATATCATCATGATTAAGATTGATACCCAACCATTATAAAATATTAAAAAATACAGGACATTAATATTAAAAAAAAATTTGGATTTCATTGGTGCTGTACTGATAAGAATATGATACCAAAAAAACGTTTAGCAAAAGAAGGCCATTGAGCATCTTCTTATTATAATTTATTGTTCCATACCTTTCTATAGTTCATATATTTTATTATCTTATCAACAAGTTTCTGTTAAAGATACCTTAAGATAAATATCTACCCTATAATGTCCATCTTGTGCGACAAACATAGTGAAAATGAATTATCACATTATGTGGGCTGATGGCACAGTACAACAGCCACCTCAATAATTTTAATTTTTTTATTGATTTATATTAAAAAAAATTAATTTAATTTTTCAATTTTTGAAACTTTTATATACTTTGGTCCCCTCATAAAATAACAAATATTTATTTGTAATCTAAGAGTTCTTTTTTGTATTTGAGAGGTCATGGTTTCAATTCCTAGTGACCACATTATTTTTGCATGTTCATATTATGCATTTTATAGTTTAGTCCTCCTTTCATATTAGATATTTTATAATTTAGCTCGTGTTTATTATTTTCTAGTTCCACCCCTGATAACATTCCAATACGAAGAGGGGAAGATATACGGAGTCTCTTTACCGCGGCCAGGTGTGGATTATCTTCACAGCAATGAAAACTGTGGAATGTGGTATGGGCAGCTGAACCTGGAATTAGAGTTAGAGGTTGAGCTTTCAAAATTTAATTTTGCTAGCTTCAATTTTTCTTCTAGATTCAATTTTGAAATCTAAATTTTCGCTAATTAGTTCGATCGTTGCATGGATATGTATGTATAACAGAGTCCTTGTGGAGAGAGAGGAGCTTTGTTTTGTTCTTTTTATCAGATATGAGCATACTTTGAGCATATATAGTTTGTGACAGTGTTTTAGTTTCTCCATAAATTAACATATGAATTAAATTAATATGTACAATAAATAATGAAGAATTTAAACTTCTCTGGTGTCTTTTGTATTTGCCGTTTATTTTATAGCTAACTACGGAACAATTCTTTGCAAAAAAAATAATAATAATAATAAAGCTACTGAACAATGGTGTACAATACATAATAAATTATCCTCCAGTTTGAAATTTTTGGTTACATAAGAGTACAATACTTTTTTTTTTTTTTTTTGAGGAGAAGAGTACAATACTTTTGACCTAAAAAGAAAGCAAGTTGTTGCATGTTCGGCAGCTCCTTCCACTTAACTATAATCATAATATAATATATGAATCCGTTTAAATGCTATTATAATACCAGAATAATTATTAGAAGCGTGAGGCATAGTGCTATTATTTGTCAAACATATCAGGTAGACCGACATTATATCTAGGGGTGGTGTCCATCGGTTCAGTTCGGTTAACTAGGCAAACTAAAGTTATAATTCGGTTTCAAAATTAGAACTGAAACGAACCTATTTAGCATTGCAACCGAATCAAACCCAATCAAAGTTTTATTTTTGTTTGTTCAGTTCAAATCGAAATATATTAATTTTTTTTATTTAAAACAATTGTTTTGTAATAAACCGAAGTATATTAAGAAATAAATCAGGTATTAAGAAATAAACAAGGATATTAAGAAATAAACGAAGTATTTGAAGCAATTGATTAAGAAATAAATCGGAGCAGTTCGGACCAAATTCATAATATATAAAAGTTCGATCGGTTCGGTTGTTTCAATTTTTGAAAATTTTCAAACCGAACCGAACCAAAGTTATAATTTGATACCGAACCATTAAACAGAAAAAATGAACCGTTTAAACCGATCTAATTCGGTTTGGTCCAAAAACGATTAAACCGGACCCAATAAACACTCCTAATTATATCAAGGAGAAAACATCTTATTAAGACGGAAACTTCATAGTTATTAACTTATTATAATTTCTCTTGAACAGTTTCTGAACATAGGAAATAAAACCAAATCAATCTGACAAACTAAATTCACCAAATACTCGAATCAATCTAATTAATTAATCTTCCGGCAATTCAACCTGATCTCGCCATTTTTCCCGGTCAACGGGCTAATCTTGCCGAGCTTCACCATCGCCTTTGCGAAATCGGAGGTAAACAAAGCAGCATTAGTGCTGTATTGCGTCACCACCTTGTCCTGAGAACCGCCGTTGAATAGTTCTTGGTCTGAATGAAATAATCCCTGTTTGTTCACCAAATTGACATAGTACGCATTGTCAAAAGCATTTGGGCTCTGCACGTCAAGCGGGGCCAGGTTGTTGTCGCCGCCAGATTGGGGGCAGGTTTGCTGTCGTAACGAGGCGAAACTAGCATTGATGTTATTCTCATTGTAGATGCGGTTGCGGAAGAATTGGCAACTTGCCTGGCCAATGGTGTGGGCCCCGGAAAGAGCAGTCATTTCCCGAGCAGTCATACCTTGGGCTGAGAACATTGAGATTAGAGTGGAGAGGCTCGACCCGGGACCGGGCAGGTTTGAGTTTGCGCCACTCTGGCTAGCAGTTAGCGCATCCCTCCTGCCGAGTGGTACGTTCCATGTTGGCCCTCCTAGCTGCAGTCATTTAAATTTAATGCAATTAAGATCTCTACTTATGTACATTAAAGCCATTAGATAATTATGATAGAATCTGAATATATAATACACACCAAATTGACACCGTCACGGGCAGCCAGAGCGAGAATGTCAGCACAAGAGACAGTAGCGTTGCAAGATGCTTCGACTTGAGTTTTGATTGCATCAATAACCTCGAATCCACGCACCGAGTTTGCATTTGGCCCGGCACTCTTTTCACCGGTAAATGTCGGTGTGTCATCCAAAAGGATGCCTCCATCACATCCCTGGAAATCAAAACACGATTCACTCTAAATTAGATGCCCAATCACATGCATAAAAATATCAAATGATTTAAATATAAGCGACACTCTGCATAGTGCATACATACATTTACAAAGCAATCATGGAAGAAGAGACGAAGAATGGAAGCCCCCATTCGAGCCTCCTTTGCGATTGCTTGAGACATGCCTGACCGGACAATGGTTTGTAGGTTGGGACATTTCTTTTGGTAGAAGTTCGTCGAAAGCTGCCCGTGAGCAGAGCAAACAAGAAGAGAGAGTACTACAAATGTAAGAGACTTGTAATTAGAAAAGCTGGCCATGGCTAGCTATGTGTTTTAGAAGAAATATAATTAAGCTTTGGTTTCAGCTGTGTGAGTGTGAGGAGAAGGATACAGATTTGAAGGGGTATTTATACTTGACACAGTTGATGACACTGACGCGTTATAATCCATGCAAAGCCAAGAAACTCCGCCGAACTTAACATGGGTATATATCTTTCTTTGTTGACTAACGCAAAGTTCTATTTTGTAAATTAATTATATTTTGGATAATGCATAATGATATGGGGACTAATAATATTTTGGAGGATATAAACAAGTTGGCGAAGTGGTTGATGTATGCCGGAGACGGGGGTCTTTAGAACTTAGAAGTTTGTGGGCTTGTGGCCCAATTGGGGCCCACTTGGGGCTCGCCAATAATTTGATTTTCTGTGTCGCTTGACTGTGTGGCGTACTTTGTTATTAGACAACCTTTGTATAGCTTGTTATTTTTGGTTAATAACCCGTAGGTATTTGATTAATCAGGACAAAAATTGATTACAAAAAGTCATCATACTAAATTTAAAATATTATATTAGTACATAAGTATACATACAGCCACTATACCAAACTTAAATATTATACATAAGTATACATACAGCCACTATACCAAACTTAAATATTATACATAAATATCTATACATAAGTATACATAATGCCACCGTACCAAATTTGAAATATTATAACAGAACATAAGTATACATAAAGCCACCATACCAAACTTAAGTATACATAAAATACTTGTATCAATACATGAGTATACATAAAGCCACCGTACCAAACTTGAAATATTATAAAAGAACCCCCTTCAAAAAAGCTAGACAAAAAAAAAAATAGAAAAGCAAAACCATGCTCTAATTACAAAAAAAAGATGAGTCTTACGGTTGTCGTACTTAGATTAATATATAGCAAGTCTGTATTGTTTTCTTGTGCTTGTGTTCAGATTGATATAGGTAACTTATATTTAGTTATATTTAGGTAGTTCTTGCTCAATAATTGAATGGCTCACAATTATCGTCCTAGATAGATTAAAAAAAAAATTGATTTTAGAAGATGATGGAATGATGTATATTTTTTTTATTTATAGAACTTTGAGCTACATTTGTTTAGTCATAGAATTCACGAAATCCGGAGAAATTCACATAACCCACCGCCAAATTTATATGAATTGATAATTTTTAATTATGATGATTAATTATGAAGTTAAAATTTTGTAATACGACTATAATGAATTTAATGGAGACTGACCGATCCGACTTCATGTACATCATTAGTTTAGTTGAATTTTCAACGCAAACACACAAGTTTCTGTTAATTTTTTGAGGAGGGTTCTAATACACCCAAAATTTCATGCTCCTATTTGTTTCCAATCATTTATCTTCATTTTCAAAGTCCGAATAGTCGATCCAAACTGTTCAACATAATCATCATAATAATATATGTTTGGAGATCAAATTTTATATTTTTTTTGAAACTTTTTTTACTATTTTTTAAGATATGTACAAAATCAATGCCTAATATGAATATATATTTAAGTTGCTGGACTTGACTTTTTTTTCCTTGAAAATGGACGAAAATCAGGCGGGAATAACGGGGAAAAGATCTCCCTTTAGCTTAGCACCGGGTTTCTTAACTTCGATAAACTAATATTTAATATTTATTTGCAAGCTAATTATATCGTTGCTATAATCGTTATTAGACTATATTAACAGGTTAATTAACTTTTGTTAATAGTTAATATCTTTAACAATCCATCTCTTTATTTTATCTAAATTCCGGAGGATTTCGATGAACTTTTGACGGAGCTGCAACAAATTTCCAGTACAAGTACCGACGATAAACTTCGGCCAAAATACTTAAATTAAAAAATAAAGCTTACAAACACAATATATACTATGACCAATAAGCTAATTAAAGACTAATATGTTAATAAACTAAATAATAAAATAGTAATACAACCTTAATATTTTAATCGAAGCGTTTAACAAAAAGTTGAATACTAAGGCCAAATATTAAGCTGAACACTAAACAAAATAAATTGAACAACAAAGTAGCTAGTAAGAGAACCAATCTTTGATCTAGTGGCAAATATAATCCTCTCTGTATGGGAGGTCGCAGATTAGAAACCCGGAAGAAGCAATCATTTATGAATATTAATTAGTTATGTGGCTTAATCTTCAACCTTTACACACACAAAAAAACAAAGTAGCTAGTAATGTGAACTAAGCATTGTACCTTAAGCTATAACACAAATAAGGTGAATCACGTGGTGCACCGACGGTGTTTCTCGGCAGAAATACGGTGGTTCTCTGGTGAACTATCTTTAGCAGTATATATTTAGGAGAAGTGGGGGTGTAGCAAGGAGATGGAGATGGAATCTGACAAGCATGCATGACCTATCTATAGTAGTATTTAGGAGATATGTAGAGTTAGGAACTTGGTTTTCAGTGTTAGATCAAGTTAATATGCATTAGTGTACTGCTAGAACCCAATTTTAATGATACATTTAAAATATTCTAAATGTTTTTCATTCAACTAATAATTCGGCATGTATTTAAAAAATATTTTAAAGATTTAGATTTAGTCTCAATTATTTTAAATACAATTGTATTATATTTGAATTAATCAATTTGATCAATTGTCGCAAATGTTTATTTATTTTTTCTAAAATGAGGAGAAGCATAGAAAAATATGAGTCATCGATCAGAATAAATGTTTAAGAAATAGCCTTTGTTCAAGTAGCACAAGCAATGTTCTTTGTGTGAGAGGTCGTAGGTTCGAAATCCGAAAAGGGAAATTATTTGTGGATGTTGAATAGTTGGGTAGCTTGACCCCCAACTAGGAGTGTAAACGGAGCGAATTCGGAGCAGGTAATGTTGATACCAAATTAGTATCCATCTTTCAATAAGCGGATACGAATATGTATACAGATTGTAAACGGATGCATGTCAAAATTCAACAGATACTCATACAGAGCAGATAATCCACGGATACAGGTTCAAATATAGATACAAAACAAATAATACGGATAATTTTAACAAAATAACTAGACTATCATTATTTAACAAAAATACAAATACTAATTAACAAAAATTCAAATATAAAAATAAATGAACAATTAAATATGGAATTTGTAAATATAAAATATAAAATAACTAGACTATCATTATTTATATTTGTTTGAAATACTGTTGTAACGCGTTTTATTTATTTATTTATTTATTTTTGTTTGAAATATTATCCAATCATAATTTAAATAATATAAGGATTATTGTTTGTAGAGAGAACTCCGGAAAATTTTAAAGAAAACTACTTTTAAATTTCAATGTTTGGCAAAATCATTGCTGGAGTAAATTGAGGTGCAAACTTGGTGCACTAAAAACAAATTGGGAGCAAATTAAAATCCGGTATAGTGTTGACGTTAGTTCCACAAGGGGTGAACTGAGCAGAACCAATAATATAACAGGTGATATGAGTAGAACCAAATTAAATTAATTGTTACTAAGTTTATTAAGTTTTTTTTAAACTCAATTCTAAAATTTATCGAATTGACTTCAAACGACAAATCTAATTCATTGAAATCTTTCTATCTTACAAGTGATGTGTCTACATGCGAAAATTTTATAATTTTAAATTAATTTTGTATATAGTCAAGGGGTCAAAAGGCGTTGAAAAAATAAATTCATTAAAATTAATTTATAAACCTTCTAATTTTGTTTGAGTTTATATTAAATTAATTCGAAAATTTAAAATTTTCACATGTAGACGTATCACTCTTAAGGTAGAAGGATTTCAATGATTTGGATACGTCATTCAAAATCAATCCGATAGATTTTAGAGTTGAGTTCATAAAGAGATTTGATAAACTTAAAAACAATCTAGTTCTACTAATATAACATATATATGCGTCACTTTATGGGGACAAACTTGGGTCCGATGCCCATCAGACTCAAACTGAGTCTGATGGGTTCCAAAACCGTTCGATCTGCTTTAAGATCTGTACGTATTGCTTTAATATCTATGCATAGTTTCTTCAATATCCGTGCACATGGATTTTGAAAAGAATTAGACGGTTTTAGAACCCATCGTATTCAAATTTGAGTCCGATGGGCATCTGATCTAAGTTTGTCCTCACTTTATGTGCTGAACCGGAGAGAGTAGAGAGGAGAGAGAAACTGGGTGCAAACTGCAAAGAGAGCAGAGTGGTTTGGAATTTCATGTTTCGAATAGATTTGGGTAATATCCGAACCATTTATCTAATTCCGAACCTTTCCGAATACGGAAGAACTCTTCGTAATTAGTAATTATTTGGATCTGAATTCAAAAATTATCCGCTCCATTTTAAGCCGAATTTGGATTCGGAATAAATTCAGACCGGATCCGTTTATATCCCTATCTCCTATCTTTACTCCAAAAATATTATCAAGAAAAAATTGATCAGATAAATTGCTGAGAATATTGGTGGTGTGACATTTGCTCGATAGCTAAAAAAACTCAACTCTTTCCAAATTTACATTTTTATTATTTTATAGTTTTAAAATTGCTTATTAGAAAGAATTTTTTTAGAGATTTCTTTTTAGTAAAGATTGGACACCCAACTATTTAATATTCAAAAAAATTGTTTTTCTGAATTTCGAATAAAATTAGTAATAAAATTAGAAATATAATCATCAAAAGTATGAATATTAAATGACTTCCAATGTATAGACATTGCTTCTTACGGATACTAATTCAAATACTATAATTTCGCATGAGATGTGATATATATTTTTTACACAATACAGTACTGTAGCATGGTTTGCGTGAGATAGCTTTTTGCACGACGTAGGATTATGGCATGATTCATGTGAGATATATACTTGTTACAACTCTGTTGTTGTTTTGAATGGCACACATTTGTATGACAAATAATCACAACTCATTACATTTATGTGATATGCTTCTTATTTATATTTTAGCAATTATTTCTTTTATACAATACACATAAAATAAAGATCATGCTTAATAAAAAAAATACAAAATATATATACTATAATGTGAAATATTGGAGAAAACTAACCTAGCACGAGTAGTTTTACTTGCAAATGTAAAACAATGAATCTGTGGAACTCACAACTTTTTGTAGATTGCATGTATTTTTATGTGATCATTTTTATTTTTTATTTTGTGTTGTAAGAATACTCTTTATTCTACTAATCAGAAACACTTTTGACTAGAAAATAACTATCATAAAACTATTTTAATTAAATAAAAAAAATTGTTATTTCTTCCTTGTTACAGAGTATATAAGAAAATAACTATTGAAAATAACAAAAAGTTGCAATTTCAGAAGAAAAAAAATACAAAAATTTTTTTTACAAAGTAAATTCATTAGTAAAATTGTTTTTTTTTTCATTTATTTTTACTAAATCCTACATTTTTCTTTGTCCCATTCAATCATGTGAGTTGTTTTCACAAACTCTTAATTCGGAATTATGTTTCCTCATATAGGTAAGTTTGTGATAGTGATCAAAATTTTTATGGCACTTGTTCATGTTTATACAAGATACTTATAGAGAATCATGACAAGTAATTTTTTTTATTATTTTTATCTTTATTCCTGATTTTGTTGTGTCATACACTATATGAAAATTTTCATTTTTTTTAAAATATAAGTTCAAGACGCTTTACATGTGCAAAATATTCAACAACTATTTTTTTTTTGGACAAATTGTCCATAGACTTATATTAGTTTTTTTTTTTTTAGAAACACTTATATTAGTTGTTGTTGATAAAGATCACGCGAAAAGAATTCATAAGAATATATCAGAAACTATCATGGTAATATATGGAATTCTATTAATTATATTCTCTTTTTCATATATAGATATTTTGCAACTGGATTAATTGTAACTTGTGTGTGCAGATCAATAGGGACAAGTTATTAAAGAATTAGTGTCAAAAAAATCATAATCCGTTAAAAAAATTCGGAAGGAATTGTAGTTATTTTGATTGGATGTTACTTTTAGAGGAAAAAAATGTTTTTTGTTTAATCAGTTGTTTTTGTTTTCATTTGAGAAAATGATAAGTCAATTACAAAATTTGAGAAAATCTGAGAATTTTTTTCTTTGGTTTGTAGGATTTTAAGTAGACTTCGTAAGTTTAGTTTGTTTTTTAAACAATAAGCTTCCTTGTAATTAGATCATTCTTTGTAATTTGCAAATTTTTAAAATGAACCAATGCTTTATATGATAACATGTCCTTAAAAATTAATTTGATTAACAATAAACCATAATTAGTACTAAATTAAAGTGAAATTACTAAATAATTAAATTTGAACTAATTACCATCTCTCCTTTGAATAAAATGGAATAAGTAATGTAACAGAAAATAATAATAAACCATTAGGAATAATAATTAAAAACAAACCTAATTCATCGAATAAATACATAAATAAACACCTTATTCAAATTATAAATGTTAGATGTGCCAAATTTGACCATTAAGACTTATAATTGATTATATTGTCCCTAATGGCACCTAGAGATGAATATAGGGCCTTTTAAAATTTAATCCTAATTGTTTTGATAATCTATTATTAAATTAAATCTCGTGTGTACGTGTGTTGTTCTTGGCGGAATCAAGAAACTTAACAATAAACAAGTTTATGTAAAAATAAAAAGAAGAGTTAAGAGACATTTGACACGAGATATGTTTACGGAATTTGGCTTAAAGATGCCAACATCTCTGGAGCTCCGTGATCTTCGAGATGGCGCGCATTTCTTTACCTAATGAGAAAGCAGTACAAGGTGGAATCGGCGAGCTCTTACAAACTCCGGAAAGTCACACAGTCCAAAGAAGCGAACACTAAAGGCTTTAATACATGTAGCAAGCAACAAAGGCTCAAGTATTTGAGCAATTAAGAGAGATCACACACAAATCACTCTAATTCTTACCAAAATTTGAGTATGGTGGAGTAAACTTGAGATTGTTGTAAAGATATGAAAATTTGGTGTCCAAGCAACAATTGAGAATTCTAGATATCTTGAAAATTCGAGTTTTTGAATTTTGAGTCAGCCAAAGATTATATTGAAATCTAGATTTCGTTTCTATCTATAGAGAAAGAAACAACATTAGATAACTGGCATCAACTGTTATAATGGTTAAAATAAACGTTATAACGGTTGATCCCAATTGACTGGTTTTAATGCATTTAATGCACTCATTTATGACAACGCTTGTCAACCGTTATAATGGGTTACACAACGGAACCTCTCTGAAAGTTTTTCAGAAATTGTATCTCGAAAAATGAATTGTTCCGTTGTGTAACGGTTAACAAGCGTTGCAATGGGATAAATCAATTACCTTAATCTCAAGCATACTTAACCAATTTTTACAGCAACTTTGAGTCAATTCTTGTTTATCCATTTCTTGGTTCATCCTGATTCATCCTTGACACTTCTAGCAATTTATAGTATCACGGATTTGCACAACATTTCAAGAAAAGAAACCGTAAAATTCAACAAATATATGTATTACAAATCTAGTTAAATAGATTAAGTAGATTATTGCTTACAACAACATATTAACATGTAAATAAAACTTGAAACAATACACAAGCTAGTACATAAATTCAATAGAGGACGAACGTGAGTGGAATTGAATGGAATGTAGAAAAAGTGAACAGGTGAATTGTGATGAAAATATGCAGTCAAACTTTCTATTTTGCACTTTAGACCCTCTCTATTTCATCTCATTACTCAATAGTAAATGTGGAATTGAGAAAGAGATTTGACTATTTTACATCTTAGATTTTGACTCAATTTAACTATAACTTGTCATTGTTCGTACCTCATTTGAATTTAGCTTGAATTAGACTCATTCAGTTAAATTTTTGGCAAATTTAAGTTAGAATTCCAGATCATTGACTCTCTTGAATTCGACTAAAATATTGAAATTGTGCAAGGTATTTAATTTCATTTTAAAATTTGTTCTAATTGTTATTTTGAAGAATAACTTTACAACTAATATAAAGAATGTTTTGAATGCTTAAGATTCATGTATTTAACTTATTTTATATGCTTCTGGCATTTTATCTTGTATTACTTCCTAAATAATTTGTTACTACATCTGAAACAATCACCATGGTCATCAAAAGCCAACAGAAAATTTTCTCATAAATATTTTAAATTATAAAATTTGACCACTATTTTTTATCTAAAAAAAAATTAGCTCATAGTTTGATTTGGCAACTATTTGTACTTTAGTATAAGGGTATGTTTGGTTGGGTTGAGAATAAATTATTTTTGAGATTAGATTATTCGGAATATCTTATTTGGTGTTTGGTTGGATTAGAATTGTCAGAAGAAGAAATCCAATTTTTTTGTCTTATTAAAATAGGTTATTTCTAGGAATTTTGAGATTTGGTTATTCTAATAAGACAAACAAATTTTTTTTTTATTTGACTATTCTAGTTATTTTTATTTTGTAAAAGAAAAAAGCTTAAAATTTAAGTACGAATAACCAACAGAAACTATAAATAATTTAGACAAAATATATGTAACTTAAAGTATCTGTCAAAGGCACCTAACAACAAGACCTAAAGTACAACCCCAACCGCGAATGAACTGTAGCAATTAAATTGGATTATATATATACCTCATTTACCACGTGTTGGGTTATATATAAAAAAGGCGCGTGAGGTAACAATTTTTATCGGTTGATCTTCGTCCATAAATGCTTCCTGGTTTGATTTGGCAAGCTCTAAAGGTATGGGTGATGGGTCAGCGTTTTTGTTGAATTTCATGCGGAAATATGAGACAGCAGAGAGAGAGAAGAGACAAGTATGATGAAAAATGTATTTTTTATATTGTTATTTGTTATAATGATTTTATTGGTATTTATATATTACAAGGTTTAATTAGATTTTATTATTGTACTGTTAGTATTTTTTATATTAAAGAGATCACATGTTGTTTCTTGATTTAATTCTAGTCGCTTGATCAATGATGAACGACTGAGATCAATCCTCCAGTTCTTTATTGTTTTCAATAATTTTACAGACTTTTATCTCATCACACGTGCTAACAATTAGCTGGCTAAATTAAGGGGCCAACATTTGCTTAGATAATATTTTACATCATAAATGCTTGAAAAAATTGGGTTGCAATTTCTAATAATACATATCCATTTTTGGGCTGAACTAATAAATTAAGAAGGCTTTTCCTTCTTCTTATAATAAGGTCATCGTTATTATTTTATTGGGGTGGTAATAGCCTAATGGGTATAATATAGATAGAATGAATGCATTTTCATATCAATATTTACTAAGAATTGATTTTACCTATTAAGAAAAAATAAATAATCTATTCTTAACTCAACCAAACATAGCTTATTTTTAATCCAACCAAACATATCCTACAAAAGTTGTGTTTTGAACTTGTAAAGAAAGGATTTTTATTCGAGTCTTCGACTTAATTTGGATGGTCATAATTAACAGTGACATAATGAAAATAATTATTAAAATGGAAAAAAAAAACATAATTTTATAATTATATTTGTATTTTAACTATTTTTATATTATTTTTTAAACACATAAATAAAAACACTTTAAAAAATAGTGGTTCCGCCCCCCGTTAATAAGATAAATTAGAAAAAGTGATAAGTTGATAGAATAGTTATGGAGCCCTCCATTGTGCCACCTACTGGACAGCAATTGCACCCCACATGACGGACTGATCAGAAATATCAGAGAGAAGATTCAAGATGTTTTGAACAGCTCATCACTCAGGAGATATTTAGTTTTACATACAAACAAATGCACTACCAAGTTTTAAAAAAAAACAAAATACATACAAACAAATGTAAATTGCATTCTATTAGTAGAATTAGATTTCTATATAAGCAGAGAAACACAATCCTGTCAAAATCAATAATCAATGAATAAAATCAAATTACAAGCTTCTCTCTCTTCTTCTCTAAACATTATTGTTACTATTTCATAGTAACTCTGATACCATGGCTGAAACATCTGTTTTTATTTATTGCAAACTGAAGCCCTCAGGCTTAGGCAGATACATTAAAACAAAGGAGTTACATTTATTTTGTCCCCAAGACTAGGGCTGCAAACGAATCAAACTAAATTGAACTTATTTCAGTTTGAGTTTATTTTGAATTAATTTCGAATCGAATTTTTTACAAACTCTTTTACGACAAGAAATAGTGATCGTAGTTGCCGAGAGCGAGATTGAAAGTCATCTAGAGTTTTAGAACTGAGAACAAGAGTTACAACTTACAAGTTATGACTTATGACTAGATAGTCTTATGTTTTAATTTTTAAGCCATCAGCGAACATAAATCATCAGCGGAAATCAAGAGTTCACGTTATTTTGAGATTCGAACTAGAATAGTTCGTGAATCTATTTCGAACGAACTAGGTCCTAGTTTGAATTTGGTTTGAATTAATTTCGAACTATTTTGAATCGAATTTTTTACAAACTTTTTCAAATCATACTCGAATCGAATCACGAACTATGAATTTTTTGTACAACCCTACCCAAGACTGAAATAAAAACAGAGAATAACATTGTAAAAACAGTTCTTCTCCAAACTAGAACCCCTGTTTCCTTTGTTGTAATTAACCAAAACTGTAATTCATTTACCAAAGATTGGATATGTGAATCCGTGTAGCTTTCTCCGTGGGTTCTTCCCTTCCTAGCGATTGGTTCATTTTGACTTCAAGGCACATGTTAACAGGTACATTCGGGGTTGCACTTGAGCAATTAATTTCCAGGTTTCATCAGAAGCCCTCCGATCAACTTCTGTAGGCGGTTGTAGACTGGTACAAACAGATACCAGCTGCTGAGCACACAGACATTGTAATATACAACAATTGTAGTTTGACTGAAATTGTTGGAACTTGGAACTTTACATAGTGTATCGAAATTCAACGGAATTTATAAAATTTATGCATTGAAGGTTGAGAATTATATTATTATAACAAATTAAAGCCATCAAATAATAAATTATCAAATTCAAAATTAATATTCAAAATATAGTAACATTCCACGACAAATACATAATTTATCAATGTATATATATATAGAGAGAGATTGGTTATATCAAAATGTTTACACCACAGCTCCGGTGCAATTGTTTTTCAATTTTCAAAGTTATAAAAATCGACTCAAACTGTTAGATGTGACATCTATATTAAAATGTGTTTGGAGGTCAAATTTTATATTTTTTTTAAATTTTTTTATTATTTATTAAACCACATTAAAAATTGTTAATCCAACAGTGACTTCTTGTTAATTTTATCCAAGTATAAATATATTACCATCCTTGTTTGATCTTTGTAAAATCAAATAAATAACTCGCTTGGTTATGACATTGGTCTGACAAGGCAAAACAGTAATGGAATTTGAACTGATCAACATTTGTCCCTGTTTTGCAGTAAAATTTATTTTAACCTAGTATATCTACTGCTAATAATTATCACTGTAAAACCATATAATAATATATCGTCGGCGTCGAGCTTCTCCAGTCCAAACACGTATCTAACACGGAATTTTTAATATTAGTGCGGTTCTAGTCCGCACTAATCTTACAGCAGATCGGATAGTCGAGATATATTAACTCAAAAGATTTCTTACTGAGTTAATGCAGAGATACGAATTCTCTCGAGTCCTCCCAATTCGCTGCCATTTATGTCTGATCTCTGTACTGTATCTGTTTATGAAAAGAACCCAAGAGCCACTAGCTAGCATTAGTCAAGCAATCACGCGTTGAATAAATCCTGTCCAGCCATGCACCAGTACCACTGCGCACTATTGCGCGTTCAATCTTCTTACCTTTCTTTCTCCCTATATAAACAACCAACCTCCAATTAAGAGAAACCATCTGCATCACCCAATCTCACGAAAAGGAAAGAAACTAACTTTAATATCCACAACACTCACTCTCCTAAAAGCTAAAACCCAACACATATTCTCTTGTTAATTAGTTTTGAAGAAGGCATGGCATTGCTAGCATCTTCAAGTGCCAGTAGCGCTCTTGTACTTGCTCTGTTTTCTCTACTGCTCTTCTCTGTTCATGGACAGTTATCAAATAACTTTTACAAAAGGACATGCCCGAATGTGCAAACCATCGTCAGATCAGTAATGACTCAGGCGGTCGCTAAGGAGCCGCGAATGGGAGCCTCCATTCTTCGCCTTTTCTTCCACGATTGCTTTGTTCAAGTAAGAACTGGAATATATGATTAACCCTTAATTTTTCTTTCTTCAAAATGTAATGGATTTGAGTGAAATTAAGTACTGTTGTTCATAAATTGACATATTGCCATTTTGTTAATTTTCTGAAGGGATGTGATGCATCAATTCTATTAGATGATAATTCGACATTTACTGGTGAGAAGAATGCTGGGCCCAATGCGAACTCTGTTCGGGGATATGAAATCATTGACGCCATAAAAACTCAGTTGGAAGCATCCTGCAATGCCACTGTCTCCTGTGCCGATATCCTTGCTCTCGCTGCTCGTGACGGTGTCAATTTGGTATGTACAAGTACAATTTGCATAATTATAAATTTTTATAACATCAAATTAAGCACATTATTGTTTACTTAATTAATTATATATTGTTTATGCAGCTCGGAGGTCCGACATGGAATGTACCACTAGGTCGGAGGGATTCAAAAACAGCCAGCCAAAGCGCAGCGAATGCAAACCTACCGGGGCCCGGATCCAGTCTGGCCACGCTACTCTCTGTGTTCGGTGCAAAGGGATTCACTGCACGCGAAATGACAGCACTATCCGGCGCCCACACGATTGGCCAGACACGGTGCACAATATTCCGTAGCCGCATTTTCAACGAAGCCAACATCAACTCTAGTTTCTCAACATTGCGGCAGCAAACCTGTCCCCAGACCGGCAGCGATAATGTCCTCGCGCCAATTGACGTACAGAGCCCGACAAAATTTGACAATGCTTATTATGTGAATCTAATGAATCAAAAGGGTTTGTTCCATTCAGATCAAGAGCTGTTCAGCGGCAGTTCGCTAGACAAACAGGTGAAGCAGTACAGCAACAATGGGGCGGTTTTCGCAAAGGATTTCGCAAAAGCCATGGTGAAGATGGGGAACCTCAGTCCCTTGACAGGAAACAATGGAGAGGTTAGATTGAGCTGTAGGAAGACGAACTAGCTAGGATTTTATTGCTACAGTGTGAGATTATATTATATATACATGTAATATAATAACTAGCTAATTGTTTATAACATTGCATTCTTTATTTGTAATTCTGCTTGCTGATTTAACATTTATTTGTGATTTTTTGGAATCAAATGTGATTATGTCTTATTAGCTCCGCCTCCATTCTTGTTTGTCACCGACAAATTTGATTTGGTGAATTAAAATAATTGAGAAAGGTAAAGATAAGATGAGATTGGAAGTACACTGAACAGGATGGCAATGGGACATGAACAAGAAACACAAACACGGTTTCTCTTTTCTAAATTTGAAAAAGGGTATACCTTGTTGCTTCTCTTAAGCATCTACTTTATAATTTTTTATGTAGCGGGTTAAAATACACCTCATTATTAGGTAACTACATAATCGACTACATAGTATGTTTCATAGTTTATTATAATCACGGGTCACAAACACAGCTGGATACCGGCATCGGTCAGATTACGTTGGGGCCCACACCCATGTCGTATTTCGGTGATCTCTGTTTGGTTCTCAGAGCACCGGGCCCCACTTGTTACGGCTTTAAATCATCTGCCCGTGGTGCCCAAGTTGTATAGCATATTTTTGGAAGATGCCTTCATCGAGATTTGTGCTATTATCAGTATCAGACGGATAAGGAATCATGCAGTGTAACTGTGTCGGACGTACAGTCGTAGACTCGTAGTCCGTAATTTATATCAATTATCTTCAAATTTGTTATACATACAACGCGATCTTTTTTTCTTATCCATCCGATTTTAACCTTTTAATTTCGTTTATCTTCATTAGTTTATTCATAGTTCAGAATTCTCTTTCTTTCTTCATTTCAAAGTGATAAAGTGAATATAATATATATTTAAATTTATTGATGTCATTGATAAGCTTAATTTTAAATCGTTAAAATCTAACTATTGATGAATATTTATATGCTCAACTTTAAAACACATCGGATTTGTGTCAAATAAAGAATCTGAACTGTTGAAATCCATCTTTCTTATGAGTGATGTGTCTATATGTAAAAAATTTGAATTTCAAAATTAATTTAGTATAAAGTCAAGCGGTTAAAATTAGAAGATTTGTAAATTAATTTTAATTCATTTATTTTTTGAACAAATTTTGACCACTTGACTCTATACCAAATTAATTATAAATTTTAAAATTTTCACATGTATACACATCACTCGTAAGCTAGACAGATTTCAATGGTTCAAATTCGTCATTTGAAGCTAATCCGATAAGTTATTAGAGTTGAGTTCACAAAAAAACTTGAAGAACACCATCGTTCTACTCATATTATTGCACAATTAATTTTATTGTTTATCAATATATTAGCTTTTGATCTCTAGTGACTAAGATAATACTTTTGTATAGGAGAATGCATGTGCAAAATTTGAATGGGAGGATAGTAATACATAAATAAGGGATGGAATCTCATTTTTCTCAACAAAAAAAAATGTACATCTTTGACGTTTCTAAAAAGAAATTTATTTGTGGTCAAAATTTATTTTACAAAATTATCTCCTTTTATAATTTTTTAATAGTTTTTTTTTAAGGATAGAAGTCTAAAGAACAATTATAACTCCGCATTAAATACATCACTGGCTCATTAGTGAGCACTTACTAAGTTATTGGGAGTCTAATCCTTTCAGCATTGTTGATAAGTTCATAACATGCTGTCCTTTCGGCATTAAATTATTATGAAAAACAAAATTGATTTCACAAATTTTATTAAAAATATGAAATTAATATTCAGATTAGTTCGGTTCCATCTATATTTGAAATTATCGATTATACCAATTCTAAGTAAAATTAAATTTCAGATTAGCGGTTCCATCTATGTTTGAAATTATCGATTATACCAATTCTAAGTAAAAGAATTCAAAACTTCTAATTTTTATAATTGTTGTTTTTGAGTAAAGACCGGAAGTCAAGCTACTTTTTTAATATTCACAAAACATTAAAAGAAAAATATTATTCTTTTAAGATTTCGAACCTATAATCTCTCGTAGAAAGTATTGCTTTTGCTATTTGATAAAAAACTTGTTCTCTTTTATAATTGTTGTTTCCCTTTTTTTTTTACAAAAAATAAAGAACTAGTCCATATTTGATTGATAAATTGCGGTTACAAAAGGTTTATAGTTGCAAAATGAAAGTAAATACAAGTCACTCAAACTAGTTTGAGCTAAAGTAAAAGAAAATAAAGTAAATAAAATAGAAACAAGCTAAGAAAATATGAGAAAAGAAAACAATGAAAGGCTTATTCGGTAATCAGATTTTTCCCGAGGTATTTTCCACTGGTCTGTGAAGACGGTGCAATAGTTGCGTCACTTCCTCTACCAGTTCTCCAAATGCCTTGTTAATACACACATTTCTCTTCAAATGATAAATATTGCCACTAGCAAAGTTCACTTATTAAATGCACGATTTAATCCTTTTTTTTTTATGTCAATTCCATAGGTCAAACGCTTCCGTTAGGTATACCTAGCTAACATCATCAAGCTAATTACATGTTGACTTGCTAAATTCAAAATTTATTTCAAAGCTAAATCTGAATTGTTGATTGTGCCTAAATGAAAGGATGTGTTATTGTCATATAGTTTTGAACATATAATAAACTACAACAGCATCATTGATATCTGGTCTCTCTTTTTTTTTTATAACAAGCTCTTTTTTTCATTAAATTGTTCAACAGAGGTACATTATTTTGACATAGAACAAGAACAACAGTTTTAAATTTAAGAATTTATTTTCTTTCCCAATTATATGACGATCAAGACACGCGAATAGTCACGGCATGGAACATGCAACTCATGGCACATAATCAACACACATGCTGTGCACAACTGCACATTAAAAATATGAAGATCATGTTAAGCACATTTGAATCAAATATTTGAATTTTAAAAATAAAAATAAAAATGTAAAACACAATAAAACACGAAAAATACAAGACATTGAGATCCTCTTTCTCTTTGAGATTTATGGAAAATAAGAAATCTTTGTTCTCTATTTATTCAGGAAGAGGGGGGTGTCCGATGCCCATCGGATCAAACTCGGTTCGATGGGTGATTTCTACTGTCTGATCCACTTCAAGATCTGTACGCATCACTTTAATATCCATGATGTTTGCTTTAATATCAGTGCACACAGATTTTGAAATGGATTGGACGGTGGAAACCACCCATCGAACCGAGTTTGATCCGATGGGCATCAGACACCCCCTCTCCCATTTATTCATACTCTCATATCTCATAGTCTATATCTGGTGTACCCAAGAATTATTCCTGGTTGCTCAGTCCTACCAAGGAGAAATCATTTCTAGGTTTTGTTTTCATCCTCAGATTCCAGACAATCCATAAACATGATGATCTATCTTGGGTTCTCTGTTTTCGTCCTTCAACCAATCCCCAAAAGGTCTAATTCAGTTATCCTCACCTCATATATTGGTTTTGCTCGAGGAAAACAGCTCACATGCATGCAATTGTTGAAGTTCCCCACTCAACTAACTGTATTAAGGTGGTGATGGTCTTCCTCATCTTCTCATCAGTTTTCATGCATGGGTGGACCCACATGGTCCGGGACTGCTATTTCCTCTGAATTTTGAGTTTTAGTAGAGATCTATTGGTTTCGGATCAAATTTATAGTTAAAATTAATATAAATTTTTTGAATTATTATTAGTAATTATAATTATAAGTTAAAACATCAGAAATTGCAAGTCAAAGCATTAGAAAGTATATGTCAAAATCATTGTTTTTTTTATTAAGTGTCCAATTAGTTAATGTGTTTAAATCCGATTAACACCAGGTTAGCTGTTTAAACCCGATTCGTTATTTTTTTTGCTTCCCTGATGAAAATCCTGAATCCGCCCCTATTTTCATAGACTCTGTCAAATCTAGATAGAATTTGTTTCCTCTACATTAACTTGCTGTGTGTTAATAGATATGGACCGTCCGATTGAGATCCGCACTAATTTTAAAGGAACCGTGTGTCATAGGCGGGGATCGGATTGGCTCCAATTCTGATCAGACGGTCGGTATGCATTAAAGTCAAAAGATTCTCAGTTAATGCAGAGGATACGCTTTGTCAAATCTAGGACTATTAACCCGCATGAATAAAAAGAAATTCTTTATAGAAATTAGTATTAAATAATATAAAAGAGAGTAGTACTAGGGTGTTCCTAAATTCACCCAAGTCTCTTTATTAACTCATCTCTAAAACTTATCGGATTGACTTCAAACAATGAATCTGAACCGTTGAAACCTATCTATCTTACGAGTAATGCATCTACATACAAAAATTTTAAATTTTCAAAATAGAGTAAAGTGATCAAAATTAAAAGATTTATAAATTATCACTTAACTCATATACAAAATTAACTCAAAATTTTAAAATTTTTGCATGTAAACGCATCACTCGTAAGATAGACGGACTTCAACGGTTCAATTCGTCAATTAAAATCAATCTGATAGATTTTAGAGTTGAATTTACAAAGAGACTTGATGAACTTAGGAACACCCTAATTCTACTCTATACAAAAATATAATTGAATGGGCAGGTATTTCAAAACAGAGGTGACGTATTAAAAAAAAAACCGGCTCCAACTCAAAAGTTTGAATCCGGTTTTTTTTTTTCAGATTTGAAGTGTTTTTTTTTTTTTCATTTTGATGACCAGAAGATCACACCAAAAATTAATGCACATTAAATTCGAAAAATAATTCGGTTGCAAAGTTTGGAGCTCAATGTTTGTTCGGATCCAATATGGATCACACCACAACAACACAGAAAAATTATATCAACACATAGCAAGTTAGCAACACAAAATTTGAACCTATTTGGATTCGAAAAAGAAGGAAGAGAGGGGTTGGATTGGTACGTAAAATATAAATTTGGAGCCTTGAATGAAAATTTTGAATTTTTCGAATCTCAAGTGACTAACTCCACATAACAACAATGGTACTGCAATTAGATTTTTTAAATTCGAAAAAAAAATTGCTCCAAACTTTAGATCCGACAAAAAGAAAACTCGGATCCTATTTTCAAATCGAAAATCCAAACCACCTTATTCCATTTTTCTATATTATTTTATATTAATTTCTAAAATAAAAAATTCTGTGCATAATCTTCTATCTAGCTTCGTAATAAGATTAGAACTAGAATGTTCCTAATTAAGTTCACTAAGCTATTTTGTTAACTAAACTCTAAAACCTATCGGACTGGCTTCACACAACGGATCCAAACTGTTGAAGTCCTTATACCTTACGAGTGATGCATCTACATGCAAAAAATTTTAAATTTTAAATTTAAAAATAATTTTGTTTAGAGTCAAGTGGTCAAAAGGTGGCCAAAAAATTAATGCAATAAAATTAATTTATAAACCTTCTAATTTTGACCACTTGATTTTATACTAAATTAATTCGAAACTTTAAATTTTTTACATATAGACACATCACTCATAAGATAGAAAGATATCAACAAATTGGATTCGTTATTTAAAGTCAATTCAATAAATTTTAGAGTTGAATTCACAAAGAAGCTCGATAAACTTAGAAACACCAAGTTCTAATTTCATAATAATATTTTTTTATTTCATCATAATAATAATAATATCTTTGGTGTCTATTTCACCTTGTTGTGCAATACACATATTATATGCATTAATGTGTCAGGAAATCTGATGCAACTACCACTTGCAACACATTTCTTTCTTACAATATATTGCGCTTAGGAACTGATGTCAAACAGATCATAGTGCAGAAAACTGAAAAGGCGAATAGATTTATATTCTGAGCTATTTTGTTATTATACGGCAATTAATTTTGAGTAGTAAAAAGTAAAATTAAGCATATTCTACATTATTAAACAGTCATTAATTCTTACACTGTATTTCACTTCTTTCTTGAAATACTATATTGAAATATAAAGGAACTAAAAAGGAAAGGAGTTTGATTTCATAATTATGTCTCAATTTCACATTTTCATTTTATATTTCTTAGAATTTTTTAACTATTTTGTTACACAAGTACAATATCACTTTATCGGATGGTCCAGAATCTTCTTAAAACAGTGATTTTGTACCTATGTAAAAAAAAGTAAAAAAATTCTAAAAAATATAAAATTTGGTCTCTAAACATATTTTATTATGAAGATCATGTTGAGCGGTTCGAATCGACTGTTCGAGCTTTAAAAATGGAGATAAAAGATATGGAACATATTGGAGCACAAAATGATGGTGCATTTGAACCCTCCTCAAAGAAAAAATATGAAGCCCCTTTGACAAGAGAGAATGTGATAATTACATAATATGAAGATCCTTAGTTTAGGCTCAACAAATTAAGACAATGGTTTAGTTTAGGTCACTTTAGACTAGTCTAATTTTAGCTAGCTTATGTCTAGTTTAGCCAGCCCATTTAATATTTGTTTGGTAAACTCATTATTCTATAGTTTAGGTCTCAACCAAACATGATAATAGCTCTTAATTAATTTGTTTTTGTCAAGCGTTAAAACATAATAATATTTTGTGTGGGAAGTAGTGTTTAATGAAAATGAAGAAAGGACACCTAAAAAAATGAACGTTACAGAGATTGTGGTTGGAATCTAGTTTTTTTGTACTTTCTGTTTCAATAGAAATATCATGAGGTTTTATGCCTCACTTTCATTAAAAAAAGTATTTTCGATTTGAAATTTTACAAAAATATATAATACACTGATAACATAAATGTACGGCTTCAAACAGAAACCCATCTAGCTAGGAGAATTTTTTATTTATATAAATAATATATGAAAAGAAAACAAATATTTTCGATTTTTTATGCATAGAAGAATATGTAGTATTTATTTCGGTTTAAAACTTTGAACCTGAAAATTTGATACAGATCCAAACTCTTTAATTTTTATTAGTTGCTACAGATTCACATGATGCAGCCACAAGATTTAGAGTTTAGGATTTAGGGCTTAGAGTTTAAAATTGAAATAAATACTACATTTCTTCTATACATAAAAAAATCAACGGTGCTCTTTTTCTTTATCTATATTAAAATAATATTTCAATGAATAAACAATTCTCTCTCCAGCAAGAATAATGTCAGGCATATAACGGTGCCTAACTTTATTATAAAAACTAAAAAGAGATTGAAGAGTAAGATCAAATTAAATATTTCCAAAAACAAATCGAGGCAAGTTGGGTTGAAATACCACTTGCATTAGTATTTTATTTTCCACTAACTTACACACCACTGAGTCAATATTAGTATATTACTATGGCCAACTTTGACAAATGCCTCATTTATTAATTAGTTCATGTGGTGGTTATACAGACATCCACTGTTTAGTATTATTGTTGTATAATAGTTTTGTTTTATATTATTATTTTATAATAGTTTGATTACTCTTCTCTTACGTCACATCGTATGTTTATAAGTTATTTTTATAATTTTAAATTCCAAAAAGTTGATACAGGCCATTCGACATGATCTCCTTGAACTTTATATTAAAATATTTTTGGAGACCAAATTTTACATATTTCGAAAACTTTTTAGTATTTATTATGATGTCTCCAAAATTATTGTTTTCAGAAACAATTTTGAACCATTAAAAATAACAATTTTTAAAAATTCTAAATAAATAATAAACAAGATGGTATCAAAATGTGTCACCATAAAATATTGTAATTAGATTACTCGTCATTTATATAACCTGAATCCGATTTCATATATTCCGAATACTAAAAAAATAATAAATCAATTATTAAAAGGTTGTTCACAACATTTTCAATGCAATGTTTTTTGGAAAATTTGAACCGTTTCGATTCTAATTTTCTTGGTTCAACCTAATTTCTGAGCTGTTTATTATTTTGTCAAAATGTTCATCTTTTGAAAACCATGAAACCTATTTCGTGTAACTTGAATTATAATCATATGACATGATTACTAAAAGCATATTATTATTATTATTATTATTATAGTAGGGTTCAAATATACTATCATTTTGTGCTCCAATATACTCCACAAGACCACAACTTTTATCTCCACTTTCAAAGTCCGAACATTCGATCCGATTCGGATCAACTATTCGGACTTTGAAAAATAAAAAATGTGGAGTATATTGGAGCACAAAAATAATGGTGCTTGTTGCTTTTAGTAGTATTAGTAGTACTAGCATTAATTCTAATATTAGTTCTATTATTAGTACTATTATTAGTACTATTATTAGTGCTATTATTATTATTTCTATTATTAGTGCTATTATAAGTACTATTAGTATTATTATTATTGTTATTTGCTAACCGACAACAATTGAGATTTAAGATGAGAGACTTAGTATGCATGCACACATCATGGAGTCCAAGCATATATTGTTAAAAATTAGGATGAAATCAGACTCCATCGCCATCGGCCTCTCTTTGTCAGTTTCAATGTTAATATCCTTTTTATTAAGAAAAGTGACAAGATCCATCTTTCTTTTAGTTTTGACTTTTGATCATTAACGCTGAACAGCTTGCTTACACAATTAATACGGCTAATATATTTATGATTCTATCCAAGTTTTTCTTTGATATATATATATATATATTTTAGTAAAAGTTAAAAGTTAAACTATCTAATTATTTAATATTTACAAATAATTGCTTCTTCTAAATTTCGAATCTGCGACTTCTCACACGGAGAGCATTGTCTTTACCACTACTATATCAAAGACTGATTCTTAATTGTTTTTATGGAATATTGCACAACATAATAAAAGAGATAACATTGACTACAATATATTAATTTTAGTGAATTTTTCTTTAGGCTCTGATAAAAACAAAGTTAAAAGCTCGATTCTAAAATTTTAAATTTTTTGAAGAAGAACAAGATCCATGTTTCAGTTTCATCATATAGATTTTATTTTAAAATTTTATTGTAAAAAATATTTAATGGCAAGTTGTGGCAAATGAACTAGGGTGTAAATTAACTGAGCGGATAATTCTAATAATATATTTGTATCCATTTTTTAACGAGCAGATGCGAATACGGATGCGGATAGTAAACGTATATCAATATTTAAAACCATATATGTCTTAAACGGATATGGAACGGATAATCCACGGATACGAATTTGAATAAAAATATGAAGCGGATAATTATTGGATATTGAGTAATTCTACTAAATTTTATAATTAAATCTGAAAGAATTGTCCGCAGCTTCTGGTATGCAGAATGTTCTTTAGTCCCAACTCATCAAAATAAAATTAAGAAGACGCTCGTGATATCTATAAAAAAAAAAATCAAATATTAACTCAGAAATTCACTTGAATGGAACCATTTGGTCCGAATAAATAAATAAAATTGGGTGGCGGATTGTAACGGATATCCGATCCGTTATAATGTTTTATTCATATCTTATTCATTTTTTATGCATTTGGTTTTGGTTAACACTGAGAAAATCCATATGTCAGTTCAAATATTAAATTTCAGATTCAGATATATATTATCCGCTCCGTTTATATCCTCATGAAATTATTTGTATCCGTATCCGAATTATTTTTTTCATATAAAAAATATATATGTATTTGTATCCAGGAGTATCTGTATCTGTTTAATCCGAATTCGGATTATAAGCGGATTCTGAGCGGATATCCATTAGATAATCCGGATCTATTTACACCCCTAAATTGAACCCTCTTATTTCTATTTCAACCCAAAAATTTATTGATTACGACGGAATCGATAACATGGTCGGTTGCATATGGAGCTCTTGGTACCGGAAATTTGCGCAAAGTGGATAAAACATTTTTGTTGGTGTTATTAAAGGAGCAATGATTGCATAACTGAAAGGCTCAAATATTGTTTCGGCGCAAACAATGGCAATCTATGCTGTACTCAACTAGTAACAAAGTCAACAACTGCCACTTTAATTTCGTTGCATGATTCCAGCTGCATGTGACAACAACTACGATCTGTATGCCTCCATCAAATGGCTATTTTCTTTCCACTACGTGAGGTGATAATATGAATAAATAATTAAATGACAATAACTTAGTTTTGGGAATTTCAGACGTTGTAAAGTTAAGGTTTTGTGAACACCAATTTTGAACAGAATAAACACACACACGCTAGAAAAAATATAAACGAAGAGAGTACGTAAAAACCTTCCCCTTCAAATCCAAAACGTAAATTCACGCTGGAAAATTCAACTTTCAAATTCACTAATTGTCAACTATATATACAATGAACTGTTAATATCGAAAAGTATCGTTGTTTGCCGGGTTGGTATTAACAGAATAGTTCTTTGTACATTGTCGTTGATAAACAGTGACGAAATCAGATTTTTAAACTATGAGAATTAAATGTGAATTGAAGTCAATCGTATAAAATTTTCATACTAAGAATGGAAAACAATTTACTATATCATATATTATTTGAAATTATATATGAAATTTTACATAAATATATATAAAAAAAAAGAATCAATTAATTCTATTCACAAAGAATACCTCCGCTCCCGTTGACAAGTGACGACCAGTGAATTTCCAATACTAAAGATTTGTTGGGCTGGTAGGAACAATTCACGAAAAGCATTCCGACACGGCAACACACATTACACTTTTTCCTTATAGCACCTTAACAATGGACTTCTTTTGTTTCTGTGGAGGAGTTGGTCTACTCAACAATCCTCCCCCCCCCCCCCATGCCAATCTCTTTGAATCAAAATTTGCTTCTTCTTATTTATTTATTTTGAGAAAAGAAAAATCCTCATTTTCTTCCATCTGAATCATTTAAAATTCATTGCACGATTTTAATTAGTTTTTATTTTTATATCAATTTAATATATTAAAATGACTCAGATTTAATTGAAACCGTACTAAAATGTTTCAGATTTTTAATTGATATAAAAATAAAAAGTAATTGAGACCGTGCGATGAATTTTGAACAATCCACATGAAAGAAAATGAGAGTTCTCCTTTTCTCAAGAAAAGAAGCTGATTTAGAGTTCAACATTTTTACCTGTTTCTAGTTTTACTTGGACATATCATAGAGTCCATCTAGTATGACATTGGTATCATTTTAGTCTATATAACATTGTTTTCAAAATCTATCGAATCGACTTTAAACGGTGAATCAAGTCAACTGGTTAAATTTATAATTTTTTCAAATTCATTTAGTATCGAGTCAACTGGTCAAGTGTAAAAGTTTTTAAGTTAATTTTAATGTCTTCATTTTTTTACATTTTTGACCGCTTGACTTGATAATAAAATATTTTTTTTGCATGTAAACACATCACTCATAAAGTAAATCGGTTTGAACGATTTAGATTAATCATTTGAAAATTATACAATAAGTTTGAGAGTTGGTATCATATAGCACCAATATATGTCCTACTAGCCAGATTCCATATTACAAGAGAATGATTATAATTTTAGAATTGTCTGTTAGTTATATATACCAGTATTATTTCTCGCAGTGTTATTTTTATAATGATTCTTCATAAAAAAATTATATATTATGTGGATGCTTACCTCTTATTAATATTATAATATTTTTTATAATAGACATTACGCTCCGCATGTGCATGAAATACAAAATTTAGAATTAAACAACAATACAAAGTTAAAAACTACTATTTTGTTTTTTGGGGATGAAATGCTCCTTTTTTTTTTCTAGCTTAGAAATTCAAGAGTGCCAGAAGCCCAGAGAAAAAGGCCCAAAATATATTTGAACCTGCTCAGTGCTTTGAAAGTGAAACAGACAAATCAAGGCAACTGAGAAAATTTGTGAAAAATCTGCTTTTGCTGACATCGTCTATCTTTCCACTTTCTTTTCTTTGTTGAATTTGCTAGTAAAGATTATAGATGAACATCAAAACTTCAATAGAAACCTACTCCAGTTAATATAAAATTAAGAAATTTGACACAATATATAGAGGGGGAGGGCCTGCTCATTTTGGGCCATTAGTTATGAACTATGTTAGAGTAAAATTAGGCCCGTTCTTGGGCCTAAATTCTTTCAAAAGGGGAAAAAGAAAAAAACAATAATGATACCCAAAATGGCAGTCCTAGGGGTAAAACGATATGGATAATATCCAATCCGTATTTGATTCATATTTGAGAACTTAGATGTGGTTATCTGATATTTGAATATCCGTGTTGATAAGGATACTGATACAATTATCTGTATCCAAATAGTAGATATATACCATATATTTTAATATATATTATAAAAAATTTATGTTATTCACCATTATAATTAGATATATATTATGAACTTTAATATTTTTAACATTATTTTAATAAATAACCGATCTGATCCGGACTCAAACAATTGAATAACTTGTCCAAAATTGCATGTAAGAACAAAAGCTCTTAATTTGAGGCCGTAAGTGATTTCAATCTCAGGATCAATGGTAAAGTAACCTTTTTATTGCTTCAAAAAGTATAATTAAGGTCAGAATAAAGTTGGGAGGAACTATATAATTAGCTTTTGAAATTGATACATAGTTAAAGCTCACTGTAATCACTTAACACATGGCCCTTAATTTCAATTTGTGTTCTTGATAAAAGTGAAAACAAATATTACTGGCACCTTGTTAAAAAAAAAACAATTTTTACACCCATCAAACTCCCCTCAACTTTTCTTTTATCAATGAGACTATTAGTTGTATCGATCAAACATCTCATTCTGATGCACAGCAATAAACTATTATTCTTGGAAAAATAAAAAAAGCTAATTACTATTCTTTGATCCTTTCTGGTATGTTCCTTAGAGCAGGTATGCTGTCGATACAATAAGTACAATTCCCTGCAAAATTTGAGAAGACTATATAGTATTCTGGTATTTTCCTGATCAATACCATATTGTCCCTGCCGCAAATAAGTAATGAAAACCAAATTATCAAACTGATTTGTAAAGTATGTAACATATGCATCCAAATATCCTGATTTAGGTTGAATTTACCATCAGTTCAGCAATTTGCACCACTTCAAACTTTAATTAACCCACTTAAGAGAAGATGATAATTAATATGGAACAGGATTCTAAAAAAACCACAATTGCTATGCATCGCAATTCTTATTTCAATAACATACCACTCAAAATAGCTTTGAAATAATATTAGAATTTCTCCCAATCTTCTTGTTCATTTTTTTCACAACTTGCACAAATGATAATTTTCATACCAGAAAATCAGATTCTGCAAGAAATTAATTTTTACATCCATACCTAAGAAATTTTTTATTTAATTAATCGGTGGTATGACCACCTATTTATTATTAAACCCAAAAGAGGCTAAATTACAACCAATTGAACTTCAATTAGACCCCAGTGTGCCCCCATTACCTTATTCCTTGAATTATTAAATGAAATTATGGAAGCAACTTTGCTAATTTTAAAAGTAGTTATAGATAAAAATTAGTTCATTACCTTATGGATGATTGTCTTCAAGGTACGGAGATGAGCAGAGAAGGAGAAGGGAAGGAGAAGGTGTTCAAGGGTGGAAGGAAGTCAGCAGAGGAGAGGAAGAAGAATAAATAGATATCAAATAAAAAGAAAACAACAGTCCTTTTGTTATAAATTGTCATGCCAACTCACTGAAATCATAAACTTTTTTTATTTAAAACTCATCACCTCAAGTCCTCAATTACACTGCGATACAGTTGATATATCAAACAAATTTTTTAAAGGTAACCTAAAGCTCGAGAAAGTTCACATACAACTTTTTTGAGGTTCTAAAGAGAGAACAATAAACAAGAATATGAACTGATCCTACCCAGAAGAGTATTCAAAATTGAAAGCAACATAGCCACTTCCCCATTTTTTACCAAGCAATAATTAGCTTAAGGTTACTGCCACATGTTGCATTCTTATAATATTATTTGACTTGAAGCTTGTAGTGGTCAGCAGCAGCATTGAGAGACTGTATTGTCACGGGGAATCCAGGTCCCATCTGGTAAGAGAAATTAAATTGTAACAGCACAAACAAGACACAGCATTTGAAACTGAGTACAGAAAAGACATAGATGATTTTGCGGCCAGAAAATGAGATGGAAAAACAGGATAACAATTAGTCAAGTAAAAACATTTTACTCACCGTGCTGCTTAGTGTAAAATTCTTCACATAACCCGCGTATTTAGAAGCTACAAGAAAAGTAAAAGGAGTATAAATCGTTATTAATAAGCAATAAAATAAAAGTCAACACAAGTAAAAGACAATGTAAAGGTTACTTACTCTTCTTTAAGCCAGCAGGCTTTGCAAGCAAAAGGGCATTAACGAAGGCTCCTATATTTTCACGCAAAACTTCCGCAGAAAAATTCACCTTCCATAGGAAAGGACCAAAATTATACAATTATAGAAACAAATAGTTTTATTACAAAAGAAGATGGTCCAACCAATAAAACGGAAGCATCTTCAATAGTTAATACTCATCTGCTCACTGCTTAAGTTTCTATACCATTCTAAACAGCAAAAAGGAAGGGTGTCAAAGAAATGTTTACCTTGCCAAGGCCAACATGAACAATGGCAGTCTTGTCAATTTTAAAGTCAATTCGGCCACTCTTTGCAGCTTTCACAGCATTAGAAACATCACTAGTCACAGACCCTAGCTATTACATGTTAGACAGGTACCAGAAAACATTAGTAATTATCATAAGAAAAAAACTTTGTTCATGTAAACAATAAAGGACTGATTATGCGATGGAATAGAAACAATGAATCGAAGAGCTCACTTTTGGGTTCGGCATGAGACCGCGTGGGCCCAGAATTCTAGCAATCTGTAAAAGTAAAAATAAATCTTAGTCAATGGGAATGTGCATTAAAAACATAGTTCTGCAAGTTAACTGCAAATAAGTCAAAGGAAATAAATAGACTTGAGGTACAAACCTTAGCAAGGCGGGGCATAAACATTGGTGTTGCTATGCATTTATCAAAGTTCAGTTTCCCACCACCTATCAATTTTCAAACATGGATTAGCTTAAACCTAACTCTAAACAAAATATAAGACAGGACAGATCATGCATAAATGAGAACACAAGGATATTTTTTTGTATCCATATGAGTTCCACTGTCAGATTTACATAGATTAGTAACGGGTTTTATTACTAAAATTATACCCAAATAAGCTTCATTTCAGGCCTATTTGGTTCTCTTAACAGACTTAGAGCAGATATGCCACCTTTCTGTTTAATCTTGGCACCCCCATGTATAAATGATCCAATAGTCAGCATAGCCAGGTAAAACTTAACTCTTAAAGAGGAAAATTTTGAGAATAAAAACAACTAAGAATTGCAAAATCTATTTTCGCGAAAACGTTTCAGATTAGATTTAAGAGTCATGTACCAGTTCGTATCTCCTCTATGAGTTCATCACCTCCAACAACATCAGCTCCTACAGCTCTAGCTTCTTCAGCCGCTGCATCTTCAGCAAATACCGCAACTCTAACAGTCTTTGATTGATTCAAAGCTATAAGTAATTTTTTTCCAGAATTCGATTACAAACTTAAAAAGAGTAGTAAGTGCATTGATGTACCTTGCCAGTGCCATGTGGAAGTGTTAGTGCACCACGTACCATCTACACCAAAACAAAAACTCATGGTAAAAAACTAACCAGACAAAATGTTACAGCAAAGCAAAATTATTGTTGCAAAAAAGAAAAATAATCATGAGTTTGTCATTCAATATGGTAAAAGTAAAGAGTACCAACCTGGTCACCACGCTTTGGATCAACACCCAAATTAACATGAGCCTCAACCGTCTCAATAAAATTACGCTTTGAATTTGCCTAATAAAAAGTGAAGACATTGTTCAAAAAAAGATCTGTTTTGGTAAAGTCTTTCGCATTAGTCAAACATATTTTTTTTGGAAGAAGCAGGAACAAAACTACATTATAATTCTCTTGGCAAACTCAACATAATAACATTGATTACATATGTACAACAAAATATTAGCAATTAGAGATGACATATAAGCAAAGAGTGTTAATCAATAAAATAAAAACAAAAGAAACAATCCTTGAACTTTTTGCCAGTAATAGGATCGTACATGTAGCTGACATGACAGGCATGGAACACAAATGGCATTCAGGCTCAACTGTGCTTATTAACATCAGATTGCGCAACAAAACCTTAATTAAACCCCAAATATTATCCTTGACCCATTTAGCCCCAAATAAACACTGATTGAGCAAGCATCATGAAAAAATCCAATGGATTAACTTGGTAGGGGAACCATATAGGGAGAAACCTAATGCATTTGTCCTTGTAAAAAAAAGACCAACCTTAACTAGTCTAATGGCCTCCACAAGATCGATAGCGACTTTTTGTGGCTTTTTCTCAGCTCTGATTAATGTCGGGTAAGGTATTTTCTCTTCCTCTTTTAGCCCAAAAATATGTCTCCTCGCTCGTACATCATACTCTATTCTCCTGGCTTCTCTCTTCAACTGTTCTTGTGCCTCCTCTCTCTCTCTTTCTTGACTCTCCTCTTCTCTCTCTTCTTTCCTATCTTCTGGCAATGGAGCCACCTTGGCTGGGTAAGCCACCTGTCATTTACCCATTTCAGCCAATCGAAACATAAAGGTTATTTTCTGGTACAGAGTGGCACTCCCTTTCTGGTACATTATCAGTAAGGCTGGTACATAGTGGCACTCCATCACTGGTACAATAACAGTAAGGCAAGGTATTGAATTATATCTGGTATTGACATTTAACAGTGTCTGCTACAAAAAATCGAAAGTTGTTGAGTGACGCATTGTTTGAGGAATTGCCTCTTAAAGCATCTTATGTTTGAGGAAATCACTGGTCGAGACATGTAATTACCAGTAGAAATCAGCAATAATATTCTTACAGGAGTTATAACAGGTGTATCCTTGATGAATCGTGCTTCCTCCCGGGTCAATGTCCGTGAAGCTTCCGGCCATTGCTGGACACGTGGATCATCAGGATTTTCTGATGGATCAGAACTGGAAGGAGACAGCTCTTGTTGAGTTTGGGTTATTTCATCTTCACTAGGGTCTTTGGGTTTGACAGGGTAGCCGACAGGTTCGATCGGAGCTGAAGAGGATGAGAAGGGAGAAATCAAACGGAGAAGAGAGAGGTTGTAATTGCAACGGAGCGAATGGTGACGAAGTAACCGTAGATGTGCCATTGAAGGAGGAGCCGCAATGGTGGTCACGGCGGCTCGGAAGGGTTTAAGCACAATGGAAATAAATCTGCTGTGATTCTTTGAGAAATCACAGGGACCCTGCTATTCTAAATCCACCCCTTCATTTGCTTTGAGATTCGTGCAAAAATATTTTGAGATTTGTGTACACCAATAATTAAAGGGATGGATTTGGAGTAGCAGGGTCCTGTGATTCTCAAAAAATCACAGCAGATTTAGTGAAGTATTCGTACCAAAGTTTTGTCTGTCAAGTAAAATCATTATTCTATTCTTTAATCCAAAATTAAGTATTCACTGGATATGTGCCTCGCATTGCTTCGGCGGTGATAGATGAGATATATTGTACATCATATATTGCACAGAGACGTGACGGTGCTACAAATACATATTATGCACAAAAAAAAAATAGCATGTTGGTGCCACCTAATATTCTTACCTGCAAATCCATAGCAAACATGTCCTCTAAAAATGTATTGATCAGCTTTATTGCCAATATAATTGAAATGTGACATAATAACAAAAATTGCAGTTTCAAATATATTACTCAATTAATCTCAATAAAGTTCACATTGCCGGTGACAACTTGCATGCTTCATCTAGGCAAGAATCTAGGCAAGACAGGTAAGTGATGCATGAAGCAATTTGACACACTATCACATGTGTTTCTCATAATATGTCCTTTCACATCTCTCTTATATAATCCTGAAAAGAAACACAATTCAGTATGTTATTACGTGGATAGGATTCTTTTGATATTGAACTCAGGTAAAAGAAAACAAAAAATGATATATAGGAAGATACTAATTATGCGAGTGGTGTTCGTCTATGAAAATAACACAGAAGAGGATTATTGGAAGACATAGTAGATATTAAAATTGACATACAAATTAACAAACCCCTTTTCGACAACCTCAGCATCAGTCACTACTTTGAAATTCTATCTCCAGAACCTCATGCAGACTTACTCATGATGAGAACGTAGTTTGTCCGCTTCCAGCCATTCATTTGGAAATTTCATAAAATTTGAATTATTAATCCAACATGATTGAATAAAAAAATTGTACATTCAGACATGTCAGCATTCAGTATTAGATTTATATTGTGCCAGTCAAGCTGAGGACCTGAGCCTTGTTGAAATTTCAGAGGTACCTAACAGTATCAGTATTCTAACTTCTAAGATACATAGTCCCCTGAGCATTACTAAACTGAGCCATACCTAACAATACTTTTCTTTAAAATTCAACTGTTGAGTACTCTATAATTAATAATTTGCTTTTAGAATTGTATCAATGAACAATTTTGTAAATTTGCTTCCTTTTCAATAATAATTCAACTAATGTACCTCTTTTTCAATATGCATGCTATTCTAGGCCCAAATTCGCAAAGAAAATTAGAGTGAGCATAATCAATTTTTTTTTGTCAAAATCAGAAGATTGATGGACAATTTAAAACAGTAATTCAACTTACTGTGGGGGTGGGTTAGGGGAATTTATGAGAGTTCTATGAATGTAAGGAGGGTAGCAACTAAATCTGTAACCGTTAGAGAAATTGGACGTGAATCACACCTCCTGTCTCACTAATTCCTCTCCAGTTGGCATGCGCATTGATGTGCTCCTCTTCAGGTACTGATACGATTTCAAAGATGATGCTCTGTTATCATTTTCTATGATCACAAAAAGGTAAAAAAGTTGACACCCTGCTCATTTGAAAATACAAAGACATGGAGATTTGCAAATCATGATGCTACAAAAACAAAATTTTAAGTGCAAAATAATGGGAAGAGATCGAAAAAACCTCAAAATATCAAAAAATATTATCATTGATAATTCTAAGTGGTCCTCAAAATCAAGTTGAGAATAGCTTGCAGATTGAGGATTCATAAGGAGCAGCGCGATATCTGAATATCCTGAAGCTTTCATTAGAAGACAAATTCTTAAGCTATTGTACTATATTGCACGCATGTTTTTCTAGATGAGACCTCTCATCTTGCTAATACTTTCAATGTACTTTCCTTTAAATTCAACTATTGAGTACCTGTAATTAATAATTTACTTTTAGAATTGCATCACTGAAAATAAAGATCAGTTTTGCAAATTTACCTCCTTTTCAATAATAATTCAACAAATGTCCCTCCTTTTCAATATGCATACTATTCTATGCCTATAGACACAAACAAAATGAGAATGAACATAATCAGTTCTATATTTGAAAATCAGAAGATTGATAAAAATTAGAAATAGTAATTCAATTTACTGTGGGAAGTAGGATGGTTAAAGGGAAAGGGTTGGTCGAGGGAGCTTATGAGAGTTCCATGAATGTGGGGGGGGATAACAACTAAACCTGTAACTGCCGGAAAATTGGACATTAATCACACCTCCTGTCTCACTAATTCCTCTCCAGTTGGCATGTGCAATGATGTGCTCCTCTTTGGGTACTGGTACGACCTCCAAGACTCTGCCTCATTGTCATTTCCTATGATCACAAAAAGATTAAAAAAATTGACACTCAGCTCCTTATTTGAAATTATAAAGACATGGAGATTTGCAAATAATGATGCTATACAAACAAAATTTTAAGTGCAAAATAATGGGAAGAGAAAAAACCTCATATCCAGAAATATTGTCATCGATAGACTTAAGCAGCCTTCAAAATCAGGATGAGAATAGCTTGCAGATTGAGGATACATAAGGAGTAGCGAGATATAGATCTGATTCTCTTGGAGCTTTCATTATTGCATATTTGCACTCGCAACTATATACAAAATTGTGCCTCTGTAATATCTATCTATATCACAATAGGAAAAAAATGACCAATTTTGTGAGTAGATGGCTCAATCAGTGTGTAAAATACTTTGCATCGTGTTAACAGATATGAAGTGCAAACTCAAATATATTCATCCTCTCAGATTTCAAGACATAATGCTGGAAATAATTACCAACGTGGAAAGTAAGCATGAATAAATGACAACATAACGTGATAGTTACTGCTTTGGTTGCTATCATACGATCCATGCTGTAAATCCTACTCGCAACTACCAAGTACCAGTATCAAAAGAGGACAATGTAGGCATTAAGGTACCATTTTTCATCTGTAAAGTAGAAGGTCAAATTTGTTAAAAGATGTAGATAAATGAAGAGGGATGAACATCTAAGACCAATTGGAATGTGAGAGATAGGAAAATTAACCTAATACTTTTCAAAGAATCAGTCAATCGCATTAGTTTGGAGAATTGCAATTTCTGAAAAAAAAATGCAAATATTTAGCAGCGAAGGAAGACGAAGTGAAGATTGGAACTCGGGTTTAGCTCAAAATTAAGTTTTGAGGGTGAGTCAGATGATCAAGTAAGGTGAGGCGATGCTACTGGCCTGTTAATTTGACGAATAGAAATGCAATTGAGTAGGCCCGATAAGCCACCTTGCACCCAGATGCTATTTCATTTGAAAGGAAACCATACATCATCAATAAACTGCAATGCACCCTAGCACATGATAAGAGGGGTATTGCAATGCATTGTGTCATCCCCTCATGCCTCCAAACCAAATAACGGATGCCGGTCCACTTTAAACCTTTGCCGGGCTCGGGTATAGCACACCGCTGTCCTATTAGCTGTTATCAGCTCAGTGGTCCCTGTCATACGTATTAACCATCTCCTGGAAAATGTCAAAAGAGGAAGATTCCCTCTAGAGACACAAGGAACATGCCTATCGAGCCATACCATATTTGGCCGGTATATGAAAGGCTGAGATGCCATCTCCAATGCATAAGGATAATCCAAAGGCTAGAAATGATGCAGCCAGCATAAGTGGATATTTCAAACAATAAATGCATGATCTCCTGCTATAGATGTGCATGGATATTTAATGAATGAACCAAGACCATAGATCAAACAGTGGAGGTGCATGATGAAGCCACCTCACCTGATGCCATGACCTAAACCCTAATATTGCCTATAAAAGGGTGTAGGGTGCAGAAAGTTGCACGGCGTCAGGTTAGCTAACTATGCAGATATATATGAGAAAAATGCTCCCTTAGGGTTCAGTGCTCTAGTGGCAATAGAACAAAGACATGGCATCGAACTTGGAGCATTGTTGAACATCTCCCTGTATTCCTCCTGGTTCACCCTTAATAGACCTATAGTTCATGATCAGTCCATCAGAATTTTATTATTTGATTGTGGGGACGTTTAACTCCCAACGGGCGCAAGCCCCCACCGTTAACTACATCAGAAGTCAAGCTGAACACCTCGTTCATTCCAGAATTTGTGTCTATTTGTTGGGAACTGGGTAATGGAGCTAAAAAGGCTCATGCATGGTCATATTGGTCATCTAGTTGGTTCTCCATTTGCTTGAACATCTATGTTGGCATATATATATGTGTGTGCGCATGTATGTATATGTTTATCTTGAATATAGCATATTTGGTTTATCCAAAGGTATTGAAGAATTTTAATACAAGTGTCATTGTATGCATGGAGAAGGGCATTGCATGTATTTTATAACGTCATTGAGTTCCATAATTTAATATAAAATAAAATTATTTGCATATCAACTAAGGAATTTGTTTTAAATCCGAAAAAATAATAAAACTATGAAAATAATTATAAGATATGATATGTGGATTTTAATGAGCGCAATTCATTCATCTTTCATATATGAAATAGTATGATTTAATTCGCTAGCATAGTGGTTTAATGAGCGGAATTATTAACCTAAGTACCTAACTCTTCCATACATGTATATATTAAATTCATGGTTATTGCCTTGAGTTTTAGATTAATTTCAAAATTAAATTATTATTATTAAAGTCAAAACAATTGTGAAAGTTAATTATTGAAATAACTCTCACATTAATACATTATACATCCTTAATTTTGAAATAGAAATGATGCAATCAATGAACAGTGCCACTGTTGAATGATTGTCCGATTCTGTATTAATGGATCAGATCAGTTCAGGCTTACGTCATCCCTTGTCACCAATATAACCCTCCGCAAACTCTGCCATCTTGCCGCAATTTCTAGCCTTAATTTTGAAACATGAATGACGCAATCAATGAATAGTGCCACGCTGTTGAATGATCATCCGATTCTGTATCAATGGTTTAGATCAATTCAGGCTTACGTCATCCCTTGTCATCAATACAACCCTCCGCAAACTTTGCCTTCCTGCCGCAATTTCTGGCCTTAATTTTGAAACAGGAATGACGCAATCAATGAACAGTGCCACGCTGTGGAATGATCGTCCGATTCTGTATCAATGGCTCAAATCAGTTCAGGTTTACGTCATCCCTTGTCATCAATACAACCCTCCGCAAACTCTGCCGCATTTTTTTTAATATCCAAAAAAAATAAAAAATATTAATTATAACCGGTTTTTGAAAAAAATTTCAAACCTAACCACACCGCCCCCATATGGGGCGGTCTTCTATCCAGGGCAAACCGCCCCCGGAGTGGCGGTTTGCTACAGTAACGTCTTTTTTATCTGAATCTAAAAATGAAAAATGAAATAGCAAACAAAAATGTTCAATCTTACTTACTTATGTCCTCAATTTTTTTTTTTCAAGATTTTAATATTTTCATCTAAAGATGGAAATACAATTTTTTTAAACGTATTTAAAAATGTTCACTATTTTGGAGATTGTTTTTTATGCATCAATTGGGGATGGTTTACAAAACAATGAAAAAATAACCATAACATTTTTTGTTTTTGGATCTTGTACAACTGGGTTGGACAATTTTTGGTCGAAATGAATTACAACCATTAGATGAACTATTCTTCTTGCCAAGAATTTGTCAGAACTCCCTGAATCTTTTGGTCCAAATTGGAAAGTTGGTAATTAGTGTGGATCATTTTTCATACTTCCTGAATCTTTTGGTCCAAATTGGAAAGTTGGTAATTAGTGTGGATCATTTTTCATACTTTCAGATTGTACTGACTACTAAATTCAATGAATGAATAAACTTGGTTACCATGGGATTTGAACCCAAGCCATGTGGAATAGGAGACAAAAACCTTACCACTGCACTACAACTAATTTCATGTTATTGTGTTGATTATATATTATATATGAGGAGAATCAAGTTACAATAATTTTGAGGACAATCAAGTTACAATAATTTTGAGTTACAACAAGGTTACAGCAACTATTTTTATTTTATTATAAACCCTTAATTTTGGATGTAAAGTGAGATCATGAACAGTGCTATAATGCTTATCTGTCGTCCGATCAGCGATGGATGCCTCAGATTAAATGGAGCTTTACCTCATCTAGTGTATATCGCTGCTGCTGTCCAGTTTTGCCGTGCGCGATTTTGCCCAAACACACTCAAGCGACGCTTACCATCTTCGGCGATTGTTCATTCTTTCCCAGCTGTCTGCTTCCGCAACCTCCCCGCGTACCACGTTGTCATCTCTCTCTGGAACGTGTTGCTTTCTCTGCTCTCGACGCTTTGCCCATTTAGATTTTAGTCGGTATTTCTCTCTTTTCGATTCTCGGTTTTACTTTCTTTATTACTTCCCTGCTGCTGATCCGTGTGCTGCTTATTCCTCCTCAGAGTCGTCTCACGTTACTTTGCACGGAGTCCAATTTTTCTCGGTGTTATTGGCCCTTCTTGCCTCTTCTATGATTGGTTCCTCCTGCTGGTATGGTTTCTTTCTAATCTATCAGTTGCTGTCACCAATCCACTGCGTGATAACCAAAAATGGCTGCTTACTAGGAAAATTCCCACTCGGTTCAGTTTCCCTCTAATCTGATTTGCAAAATTGTTTCTTCCCTTTTCAGGCTGTCTTTGGATTGCTGCATTGTCTACCATTTTCTGCTTTGGCCGGGTCAAGAACTGCCAGTTCCTAAGGTTCCTCCCTATTATCCATCATCAGGTGCGTATTTGTTTGTCCTCTTGCCAGAGTTTTGTTCCTACTGTCTTACAATTTGTGCTTTTCTCTTGCTTGCTGATCCTGCATTCTATTTTAGATATGCATTATGAGCAAGCTTTGATTTCACAAGCCTGCTTCTGAGTTTCGCAATTGAATTGTTTAATCATATTAGTACAGTAATTTGAAAAGAAAAAAAAATTATAGCACTTATATTGCACACATATTGACCAATAGATGCTGAGTTGACGAATACTGCTGCTGCACATCCCAATTGTTGATACAAGTCTGCAAAATAAAATTAATTACATTGATGGGCTATTTTAGGCATCAGTGTCATTATACCCAGTCTATTAACCTTTCCTTTTCCTATTGGTCAACACTTAATCTTAAATTAAAATTAATATGCTGCTGTGTGAACTTTCGATTTGCCATGACTGCTATTGTACCTCCATGCTTAATAATTCAGCAAAATGGACCTCACCAACAAAAAACTTTGATCTGAGTATTCCTCTTTTTTTCCCCAGTACGAGGTGCCCCAATGTTAACACCATGGCTGCTTTTGATCTGTCTGGCACCTCTCCTTCCAGAAAAAATAGTACAAGCTATGCAGTTTTGGCTGATAGATTTCAAGATAGTGTTGTTACCTGTTATGTTCTTATGCATTGTGTGGAACTTTGAATTTGAAGCATCACTGATTATCTGATCTACTAACCAAAACTGGTAATGCTGGTCTTCCTGATACAGTACTAAAACAAACTCTTGTCATTTTTTTGTTGGGGGATAAGGTTTCTTAAAAAGATGCTATGATGAATGAAGCGCACCAAAAAGAACATATCTACTGCTAGCAATACATTTTTTTCAGAATGTTTTACAATATTATCCTTCTACTTTGAGATAATTTATGGGTATTTCATATTTATTATTTTTGTATCAGATTTGCTCAGTTTGCAGACGGTCAGGAGGTTCATGTGTAAAATGTAGAATTTCAGGTTGTACCATAGTATTTCATCCTTGGTGTGCTCAGTAAAAGGTACAAAATATCAAGTTTTGAGCCTAAATGGCAAGAATAACCTTTATATCATGCTCAATACAGGATAATTTTGCATCTTTAAACAGTGATTTAAAGAATTGTAAATTAAAGTTGTCCCGATTGTTAACTCCCTAAAATTAACATCTGCCTCAATTGTGCAGTTATGCCTTAAGCGTTCAAGGCTTAATTTAATCTAGCAATCTGCAACCACTTACCATAAATTTTGTACTATGCGTCAAATGTGCCAACTCTGGCTCAATTAAATATCAGCTGCAAAATTAATTTTTGTTAAGCATCCACTATTTTTTAACCATTGCAATTACTCAGCTTGGTTAAGTTGTAATATGATTTTTACTGCATATAACACCAAACAAATAAACAAAAGGAACCTCCAGCAAAATATTATGCATAATACACTAAGGGCTTAATAAATAATAAAGGAGATAACAAACAAATAAAATAAATGAAGGGCTAAAGAGCAGCTGATCTAGTTTTGCATGTCCTTAAATTTTGGTCGTATGCTGCTTTTACATTTAGTTATTTTGATTGGCAATTCAGGGTCTACTACAAAATAAGGTGGAAGGAGAACATGGTGAGAAGGTTTGGCTTTTATTGGAGGTGCATTTATCATGCAATGGTAAACAAGTCAGATGGAGAAAATTTATACATTGATTGAAATGATAAGTATGCATCAAATGAAGGCTGGACATGTGCAAGGACAGAGGTAATGTAGAAGCATTTTAATTTACTGTCATACCCAACTCGTAGCTGGTAAAGATACGACCTATACAGTTCCTTCTTTTTTTTTTCCTGCCAACTGTGCATGGAACACATCCTAATCAGCGAAATGGATACATTCAAGTATTCCTTGATGGTGGATTGAACCAGCAAAGAATTGGGGTATGATTATCTTTCTCCCTGAGTTTTATTTGTCTCAATTTTGTTACTTGTAACTAATTGGCATTCATGTTCAAAGGAACAAAATTTGACGATGAAAAATTGAAAATTTTCTTATTTTATTCTTTTTAGATATGTGATGCTGTAGCCAAAATTCTGAATGCGACCCTCCTGATACCTTACTATATTATATGTAGTTAATTGTATCTAGTTTAGGGGACCTATTCGTAAAATAGGTATATAGAGGAAGTCAAGAGACTAGATTGTAATATGGGAACTCTATATATACCCTAAGAGATCATGAATAAAATAATAATTCATTTTGGCTCATTTCAAGTTGGTATCAGAGCTTTTTAGATCTAGGGTTAGGCACTGTTCATTGTTCCAACGTTACTGTAGAAATCCTGTAGAAATCCGGTACTGTAGCAGCCGTCGTTACTGTAGCAGTCGCCACTGTAGCAATCCGCTGTTATTGTAGCAGTTCCGCCGCACCATTTCTCATCTCGGCTCGGCCTCCTCTTCCCTCCACCGCCTCTCTAGCCGGCCGGTCTCTCTCTCTTCTCTCTTAGAGGCCAGCCATCTAGGTTTGCTTGTTTTGGTTTGATTAGGCCGGCGTGGGGGGCTAACACCCCACGATACCCGTTGGAGGGTCAATCGAGTGTAGATCTTGGTCTTGATGGTTGTATGAATCAAGATCGGGTCAAGGAAAGAGAAGAAGGGTTGGAGATGAGGAGGATCTAGATCTTGAGGGTGCAAGATCGGGTCTTGAGAAAGGAGAAAGAGGATTTGACTTAGACTTGTGTATGGAGGTTAGATCTGAGTAGGATCAATGGCAGACGAGGGTTCTGGCAAGGGCAAGAATACCGCAGAGGACTCTGGCACGGGTTCAATGGAAGGGTTGATTGCCATGCTGAAAGGGGAGGTTCTGAGGGTGTTTCTTGACTTCTTGAGGGGGTCGAGAGGCGATGGATCAGCACAGCCACAGCCATGTATTTGAGCTGAATCTTCCACCTGTGGAGCTGAAACTTGATGGATCAGCCATGTATTTGAGCTGGTCACGTTGGGTTAAGAGGGCTCTATCAGGGAGGAACCTGGAGGGATACCTGACAGGTGAGAAGGGGGAGGCAGCAAAGGACTCAGCTGGATACAATGAGTGGAAGACTACAGTCTGTTGCACACTTGGCTCCTAAACTCAATGGTTGTGTCTTTTGCTGTCACGGTGGATGGCATAGAGATTGTGAGTGATGTATGGGGAAAGTTACAGAGGATCTATGCAGGGGTCGACAACAATATGAGGGTGTTTCAGATTGAGAGGAAGAATATGGGCTAGACCCTTATTTTTCCTCAAAAAAAAAAAAAAGTGATGGGGAGTAGCAGCCGAAGCAACTGACATGTTGAATGCACACCTAATTTGTGGATGTATTAACCTTTCTTCTTGCAAGGTAATTAGCTACATGATCATTAGAATTTTCTTTCAAATTTCAAACTAAAATTTTGAAACATGATTCCACTCCTAGATAGTTTTTACAATTCAAATATATTTATAGAGGAATCCAAATATTGAAGGCTACTGAGCCATTCAATCTGGTGAAAGTAATATGAGTATAACTGTTGCTATTGTTTGGATTAGGAAGGCACATAAAGTAAGCAGGCGAGCAAGGTGACAAGAGCGAACTTGAGGCAAGCAGGAACCTACTGTTGTTATATTTGCTCAAATTTTGATTTTAATGACAACATTGCCCTTCATTAGTATTGTTATTGTAATATTATTTGTTAATCTTCCTACCGCCTTACGGAATACCCTAAGCATCTCTAGAATCCCCTTAGGCGATTACTAGGCAATCTGCCTGTGGCGCCCCCCTCCCACTCTCCGCCAAACTCTTCGCTCTAATCCTCCACTTCTGATATGAGTTGGTGCTTTTGTTTGATTGTTCTGACCACTACTTTCGGTACTTTCACCTAATAGATATGGTTACTGATCATAGCTCCGTCTTCATTCGAGACGATGCAACTGGTTTGTTAACTCTTTAAATTAATAATAATCACCTACGGACTTTCCATAAAAAAAAAAATACTATTTGTTAATTGATTGGTACAGTTTTCTCATTTTACTGATTCTGCTTGTACAATTCAGGTATTAATTGTGTTCTATAATATTCCTCATTTTGTAATTTATGCTTGTACAATTTACAACTGTTTTTCATTGCTTGCTGGCTTGTGCGGCCATGATGCCAACTATAGTGACGTTACACAGTGCTAACCTAAAAATTCAGAACTTAAAAACAACAGAAACAGAATTTGTACAACAATAACAATTAACAAAAAGTTAAAAAAAAAGTTCACATGCCTAACAATTTTGCTTCCAACTCTGACAACTCTTTTGAAAGCAAAAGTAAAATTTATGAATCAAAATTGAAGAGAACAACAGAGAACGCTTCAACCGAAGGCCATTATAATTTACTAGAATTTCATGTAGCCCCCTTAAAATCGCGAGTTACTGTAATTTCAGAGGAAGGGGAACTAAGTAATATTGAAGTTCTTTGAGGGAGCATACATGAAATTTCCCCAATTTACTATAAAAAAAATAAAAGGTAAAACAAATATAAAATGAAAATAACAAATATTATAACTAGCAATATATTTTAAAGTAGATTCTTAGGTGCAAACTATTATTTGTCTTAATGGTGATAAATCCTAAAAACAAAACACCAGTACTTCTATATTGTCTAAACATGTTACCAAATATTAAAACAACATTTTTTCCAGCTCCTCTTGAAATTTCACAAGTTTGTCATCAAAAGCGAAGTGTAAACACATCTGGAGCTTTAAAACTGCCAAGTTCATCTTGGCATATTCTTCAGGCTCGTTTTTATTCACCACCAGTTTTCCTTGGCTCTCAAAGGAAGCCCCTGGCCCCCAATTCGAAGATGCCGCAAATTTAAAAATACCCTCAATTTGTACCGGCACCGGACGGTTTGGAAGATTCCACTTTCCTGAGATACAAAATTCCAGTGTAAGAAATTTCCCATCTTCTTCAGGATGTGTCACATCTAACTGTGGTTATGCTCATGTAAATCTATAATTCATTCTTTTAAGGATAAAATAGAAAGAATAGTCAAAGGACGAATAAGAAACATTAAAGTCTAGATGGAGATAGAAAAAAATACGATTAAAAAACTCATGGGCATACGAGAAATTAAAACCAAAAAATAATATGGCAAAGTAGAAACAATTCTTACCAGAAAATTTCACTTTTATTCCGATGTAAGCAAACCCCCAACTTGACTTGTCCTGAGCCACATTGATAAACACCTGTTTATATCATTTATAAAACAAAAATCAAGCCTATATAGGGATGAGAAGAAATATGGTAATATGGCATGGTATATTGGTAAATTTACAACCAAGTCCATATATAAGTGGCTGGACTGTTGCAGCTTCCAATTTTTTTTTTTTTTTTTTTTTTTGCTAAAAGTTACTCACATTCCCAGAAGACAGCAGCTCCACCTCAAAATGATCTGCCTTGTACATCAAGTCCAAAGGGCCAAGACTAACCAGCTTCTCCTGAAATTAATTTAATCCTTCATGAAATAATAAGATAACATATCTAAAAGAGTTGCAAGAATGATAAACAGAGAACAAATAACAGACTTAAAAAAAAAAAAAAAAAAATACGCAAGTTAATCGTACCTTCAACATGTGGTGTATATCAATATCAGATCCAAGAATTGATGTATACGAGGGAAAACTCTTCTGCATGAATCAAACAATATAATTGTCCTCAAAAAAACATTCATGAATACCAAACATATTTATAGAATATAGGCTAAACATGGTAAGTTAGAATGTCAGATTTACACACATTCAAAAAGCAGCTGATGTAAGGGAAAAGTTTTGTCCTGTAGTCACCAACACCAAATTTCAAAAGATTGCCCTTTAAGCTTTCTATTTGTTGCAGCTTTTCCATGATTGCTATATTAACCCTCTCGAGCTGCAAGGAGAACATTGATACATGAGAAAGAGAGAGAGAAATAGAGGGTTGAACTACAACAACTAATGTACTCAGGACATTATTTTCTTAGGGAAAGAAAACAGAGAAAGAACCAGAGGGATAATTTCACAGAAAAAGGCTAACCTTAGGACAAATTTCATGTTTAAACTTTTGATGATCTTTGTCAAAAAGTGCTTTTAAGTAGCTAATTGTTCTTTTCATGTCTTCAATGGTCTTGTTAGGATCTTCTAGTTTGTCCTTGTTGCTCAAGTCCACATCTTCTGGGTCGTCCTCAGAGCAGATAATTTCACATAACGTCGGCAATTGTTGTTTGGTTTTGAAATGCATTCTTAACTGGTTGTATTTATCCTCTACATCCTCCATGATGTTCATAAATAGTGGGCGATAATCGCTCTGATGTTGGTCTTCCTTGGGAAATTGCATTTTCGCATTGACCAAAAAATACCTACATCGATTGTCTAATTGTATTGACTCCTCAAAAACTGGCTCCTCCAATAAAAAATTTTCTGAACTCCAAACAGCAAATCTTTTCTTGCAGCAATAACTACACCAGTTCAGCCATGCCTTGCGTGTTTCTGTTTCCTCCAAAACACATGGCTGTCCCTTTTCTAGTTCATTCTTTACCATATCTTGGCTAGATGCAGGTACTAGACAATACTCACTGTCAGAAATACAGAGATGGTGCTTGAAATCCATATGCGCCATGAAAGACTCCCGGTATACAAATATCTCTGAACAGCTGAAGCAGCACCAGTATTTGAATGTCTTGCTAAGCCTAAACCTGGCTATCCCTTCCCAAAAAATTCTGTATTCACTATATGGGTAAGTCTGTTCACAGAACTTGTTAAGATTGACCAATTCCATGCAAAAGAAAAGACCACCGTTGGATTCGGATTTGGCACCCAACACACTGCTCTCTCTCAAGCTCAAAAACAGGCTACTTAACAACTCATTATCCATCCAGGATTCATCTTCCAGTTCGGGATCTGCTTCAATATGAGAATTCTTAAATTGTTCCTCTTCACTTCCCTTGTTGTTACTATCTGCTGGTTCAAATTCAGATCTGAATTCGTGTTCACTACCGGAACCAGATTTGGCTTCAGAATCATAATCATCATCGGAATCAGTGTCTGTATAGTCGTCACTAAGAACTTCCTCTTCAACTGGGCATTTCTGCAAGAAACAACTCATTTTATATATGCATCTAGCAGCAGAACAAAAAAAGAAAAAAGAAAAAATAATCCTAGCTGAGAAGATTTATTATTTGATTTTGGACTGGGCACCTACCAAATGACTTGCACAATTTCCTTGGGAAATGTTATAATAAAAAAAAGCAAAGAATTTAGCAATTCCTCCCTGATCAAGGAGATTTTGTGCTATAAACTCTCACCTTCTGTTCACGGAGTTTCAAGCCGGCATACATATTAATCTGTAAGCAAGCAGAAAATTGAGTTATAGGGCTTCATAACATGTGTGGGCACAAACATAAATGCTTGTATAAAATTAATTTCATACCCGAAAACACGATCTCAAAAGTGGTAAAATGTACATGCGAAAGTCAATGTGACAAAGCTGACGGACTAGAGGCTCCAGGCATAGCAACTCACAACATGATTGGACAAGTTCTAAACAATATGGCTCCAACTTCTGACAATCATTCAAAAATTGGCTGGGAGCCAGGAATGTGCACAAGCTTTGGTTTTCCTGCTCGTCACTCGTTAACACTTTTTGATCTTGTAGCTTCATGTTGAAAGCATGAAGACTATTTATTAACCAATTGAAAGTGCTCTCCACTTTGTGATATATCTCAGATGCTTCGACAGGGAGTTGATCAATGGGGGGTCGAATTGGAGCGCTGGACAACCATGAGGGGATCCCCCGCAGAGAAAACTTGCCTTGGATTGGTCGAGAATGAAACTCTTGCTTTTGCAATCATAAGAAATTGCATCCATCATATCACTCATTTTCCACTTCAAAATAGATTCTTTAGGTGGCTGCATTGTAGTTTTGCCAATCTGGTGAATTCTGCGCATCAATTGGACAAAAGAAGACAGGGAATTCTTATCTAAGAACCGAATGGATAGGGGGGAGTTGGACAGAAGAACTCTAAGAAAGTGCATATTGTCCCCCGTGGGAAGGTGGACAAGGATGTGCTTGGAGGCTAGAGCAACCACTGTTCTCATGAGGCCATTAGAGAGCAATGAAAAGGATGCCTGGCCTGGCTTGAAACAATTAAATAACCGTCTCAATTCTACCAAAAGCTCGCGCCTTGCAGTATCACTCGATAATGGCCATTGTAAGGAGCAAAGGGGATCATGGCCAGCACAAACATCTGTCACAGAAACACTGCAATGGTCTAAACACGTTCGGGAAAGCATGTCGAGTGCAGCTTCAACATCTACAGGTTCCCATACCATCTTCTCAAGTGCCTCGGAACACCACTTCTCCTCAGCCAAATCTCGTTGCGAGAACGGCCATGCATTTATTTGCTGCATGTTTGGAAAATGCTCATTTTTTAGGTGAAGGATGAGTTGCTCCCCTTCTCTAAACCAACGTAGACAATTGGGTTTGGGGCAGACATAAACGTCCCATGTGTCAAAGAGCTTAAAAAACACAACTGCATCTGCAACTACTTCTTTTAGCCACTTATAGTCGAGAATATTTGATGCGAAACCACTCAGATAATAACCTGGCACAGTCAAAAACTGTTGCTTCCCTGCATGAGTGGATAAAGAAAACTGATAAATTATTAAAATTAATAAATAGCTGAAATTCATCAAATGGCAACTTCCCTGCAACAGCAACTAATTATACTAAAGTACTCTATTTGTAGAACTAAATACTACAAAATTAAGACAAAAGGCCTCTGAAAATCTATATATATAGAGCAGGTATTACAAAAAATGCATACCAGTCTCGCCAAGAGACTCCCAATACTCGACAGCGTGACTTTTTATCCAGTCCGAAGTCTCTGATCGAAAGTATTCGTTAGTAACTATTACTTGCCGCCAGGGATTGAATTCATATTTTTTATCCTCCATCGTTGCTTCTATGCTTGATCTGATCCAATTTTAGAGTTGGGTTAGATAGATCCAATGAGATCGGGTGGGTCGAACGAGACCCGTCACAGATTTTGCTGTGTGAGAAAGATGGAATTGAGAGTGTATTAGATTTTGTAAATATTTATCATTCCTAAATAGAATATTTAAGCTGAGACAATATCTCAAAGATGTGGACCTAATATCCAACCCAGATCAATCATAAGAGAATTTTGACCTACAGAGAAATAACTCATCATGGTGAGAAAGACCCCATTCTGAATCAATTGAGCACACTCTAATTGTAACCTAAACCAATGAAATTCAGGGTGAGAAATACAGAGAAATACAGAGAATCTAATTGAGCACACTCTAATTCTGAATCAATTGTAACCTACACCAATGAAATACAGAGAAACAACTCATCATGGTGAGAAAGACCCCATTTAGAACTACACGGTACTATTAGTCTATTACCATTGACCAACTAAGCCAATATCCATTCCCAATAAATTAATAAATTAGAAAGGAATCGCGAGGGTTAAAAGGGGTTGTACGAATAAATTTATATTTGTGGCTGTGCGAATAAATTTCGGGCCGACTTTAGTTCTCAAAATTTAGGAGTTGTCTTTTCTTGCCATGTAACCGAAATTTTTATTTATACCGTATTAAAGGATTAAATTTGACTAAAAATCACTAAATTTTACCATTTGTCATGAATTAGTCATTCAAATTTGATTTGTCTATTTTTAATCACTCAATTTTATCATTTATTTCAATGAAGTTACTCTATATTTTTACATCCAAAATTTTAACAAAATATTTCTGTTATGTCCAAAATATTAACGGAATATACTCATTTCTTTCAAAAATACTAACAGAATAAGCATATTACATCCAAAATACTAACAAAATGAGCATATTCCGTTAATATTTTGGACGAAAAAATATACAATAATGACAAAGTTTAGTGAGCTCTAGCGAAATTTATAAAACATAAATAAATCAAATCGCCACTTTTTCTGATAATTCCACAAATACTATGATTGCCTAATACCTGAGCGGACCCAAATACAGAGATCGGCCCAACGCCTGAGCAGTCCCCTTTTTTTATTTTGAATATATCGTTTGTTTGAAATGTCATTTATGTATGAAGAAATAATGATATACTAAACAAAATAAATATATAACAAAACAACAAATACAATAAATAACAAAATAGCGAAATAAATATATCACATAATATGACAAAATAACTAACAAAGTAAAAAAGAAAACCTACGGGTCTATCCTAAACACCGTCATCTGCTTCTTCTTTCTAAACCCCTACCCGGCTAGAGAGTGGCGTCTCGTCAATATATGAGTCATCGTCATTCGCATAGACATCCTTCTCATGGAGCCACAAACTACGGAGCCCTATCTGACTGTGGCTCCGATACTGTTCATAATGCTAGTTCCGTAATGGATCCATTAGAGATGGAGAAAGAGTAGAAGAAATGTAGAATTGAATGCTTTTATATCATTTCCTGCTACTTTTTTCTTGATTTATAACAATTTTGGAGACTTTGGGACAAGTAAACAGAATCAGGAAGTGAATCGGTGCCTAAATCTTTCAATTTGGCAAGTTTTGGAGGCTGATGCAGTCAGTCGTGCGGGTGGCTTGCAACCAGGCTAGGCCTCACAAAATATGTGAAGTTGTGAAGTGTTACGTACTTAGAGAATTTCCAGCTCGTGCGCTCGCATAAACCCCACTTGGGCTGCACAAATTCCATGTCTTTTGCATTTGAAGATATTGAGAACTTAGCAGCTTTTCAACCCGCTCGGCCGCACAGAGGCTTTGAGTTTCTCAATGTGTTGGAGCAGAATTTATAGAATTCTGAATTTATTCTTTTGGAGGATTCCCCAGACATGCGGCCGCACTAGATTCTCTCTGATCGCACAAATCCATTTTCTTCTAAGTCTGAAATCCCCTGCAGTTTGTTCACCAGTCGTGTGGCCTTACAGAATGGGCTCTGGCTGCACGAATTCTCTATTTTTGCTCCACCTCTGCAATTAAAATCAGACTTGGCAATATCTTGGAATTTGACCATTTTAACATAGAAAATAGATAAAAAAAAAAAATACATAATAAAAGAAGGAATTTGGCTTAGTTATTGGAGTAAAATATGCTCAAAAGTATATATAATTTAATGCTATCAAAATCCTCCAAACTTAACATTTGCTTGTTCTCAAGCAAAAAGCTAAAAACTTACCAAATCCTATTTAATTCCTAAAATCATATATTTTTTAAAATCTTCACAAAAACTGCGAAATCACGAGACGGAACCAAACTGTCGACTTTGAGTAACCAACAATCTTATAACATTTTTTCTAACCAACTATGTTACATTCTCTTTCTTATATAAAATTATATATAAGAACATAAACTTTAACAAAGAATGGCGTTCAATTGATCTTATTCACTCCATATAGATCCACACTACTTGACAAGTAGAAAAAGAGACTCATAGTTAAAAGATATTCAATTGATCTTATTCACTCCATGTAGATCCACCCTACTTGACAAGTAGAAAAAGGGACTCATGGTTAAAAGATATTCTAAGTTTAGTTTAATTGTGTATCTAAATAGCCAAGTTAGAGAATTGTATAGAGAGTGGAGAATTCTTCAAGCCCATTATAACATGTAATTTCCTATTCGTGAGGTTATTTTTTCTTATATATATTACATTTTCGAGAGGAAACAATAAGGTATTTAATCAACCACTGAACCACCTAAATATTTTTTGAAGGTTAATCAACAACTGAAATATTTTTTAAAGTGGAAAAAAAAATACCATTTTGGTTGGATTCGCATTAATCAAATTTGGTTATATTCTCCATCTGAAAACACCTGAAAACAATCTAGCGGCAACGAAATGTAAATCATGAGGACAATATAACCATGCTAGGTTCAGTATATGATGAAATTTTTTATGACAATATACATATATTTTGAAGGCAATATAGCCATGCTAGGTTCAATTACAAAAAGACAATATCATAAACAAAATACTAGTCATTACATGAATAATGGACTATGAAGAAATCCTAAGGTTACAAGAAGTTATGTTATTTGTTTTAAGATGTTAACATATGGAAATAGCTCGGTTGCATGAGCTCCATAATACATTGATAAAATGATTTCCAACTCTTTTAATGGTGTCTTGCACTATCTGCTCGACAAAGAGATAATTGAAGCGAGGCGAGCTTGATCAATTCATGACTACCTATGGCAATGTGATTCGAGTGGTAAAGCTTCTCAAGGATCTATGAAAGAGAAAAACTTTCATTACAGAAGTCGATAACAGTTTATTATTTTGTATTTGTTTAAAAATAAAAAGAGGAGAATCCTTCTTTTTTTTGCATTTTCTTGTGAGATAATATAACTAAATGTCATCACCTGAATTGACATTTCGCAAAGTGTATCCTAAAATGACTGAAGTTATGTGCATTTGGATAAGGATGCTATCTAATGACATAATAGGTCTATCAAAGTGTCAGACATGTTTATAATTTGACACTAGATTGCAAATCAAGAAATGCCATTGCACAAAACAAAGTTCATGGTTGAATAGCATACTTAAAACCATGAATTTTCATATATGATGCAACTTCTAACTCAAATTGGTTAGAAATTTATAAAATGCCATGCTCTGATTGGTGCCACGTGTCCCCAGGTACTCCTAGCATTTAATCCAAGTCTCTGGGTGCACAATTGGGGTACGTAAACTAAACCCTGCCCCTTGGGTCCCACATGTCAGTCAGATACATTGAATTTCACTGGTTTCTTGAGATAAATGAACCTAGCTCATAGAAATTGAACTGGTGAACCAGACTAACAAAAATACGGCTCACGATGAACCATGTCCAACCAAATATAAGGTTTAAATTAAACCTCCTGCGCTGAGCGCTTTGACCCGCTCATATTCCATGGTCCCGGTTCTTTATACACCGTGACCAACTTATATTCGGTTCACAGAGCACTCAGCTCATGCCAACCAAGTCAAATGATATTAAAACACGTGGTGGCCCCATGCTTATGTCAGCATCGTCCCTTAGCTCTCTCCTCTCCATCCCTTTCTCAGTACTGATAGAATACAAAGAAAATGGAAATTCATGAAGAGGAAAACGAATTACTCTAATTCCTTTTCAAGGATGGTTGAGACCTCACAAGGCGATCATGTCCGAGCAATCAATTTCACCTCTGAAGCACTCTATAGAAGAATTAAGAAGAGAGGGGGTAAAGAATTAGATTTGGGACTTGACCAACTAAGGTATCAAATGCAAAATTGGAAGAGAAATCTTACTCCTTGTCCCAATACGATGCTCTCTGATGATTTAATTGAAAAGGAAAAGAGCTAAATCAAAGAATGGGATGAAACCCGGCTATATCGGGCATGAGCTTAATTGAAGCGGGGCAATGGCAATGTTGCCTCTTCAAGCACCTGAATCATATCTTCAGGATCACATAAGTCTACTACAGGATTTTAATTTAATGTGTCTTAAAGAGAATGTCAAAAATGGGAAATGGCACTCAACAGGCATCAAAGGAAGAGCCATATATGATCAAAAATGGAAATTGAAGGTTAAATGGATATAATACCATGCAGGTCATATTAAACTTATGCTGTGCCTGCCTGGTGTCACCCTGTTATTCGCTCAAGGGTACCAAACGGTTATGAGCCCGGGTAAGATTAAAATCGGCTTGGGGATAGCATACCCACTGTCCTTGCTACACCTGTACTAAATTGACCTCATGCATAGCTGTACCAGGCGCCTGGCAACCTTCCAAACAAGAAGAATCTTCTCCAGCACCTGAGGAGAAACATGAACACTATGAATGGAAGGTTATAGATGCTATTTCACATGGATTGCCAGTATGGCTTGATGTAATTGGCTCATGCCCTTGCAAATGACAACCAATTGGCCAGCTAAAGATCTGAGCCCTTGAAGATGAGATGAAGAAATGCAATGGTGGAGATCATGCCACATGAGGCTCTCCAAAATCCTAGCTTCTATGCCTTGAAGGCTATATAAACACCTATATTCTACAACAAATGCATGATCTACTATCTGCTACACCCACATACACAAGTACATAGCACAAAGCTTAGAGCTTCGTTTTCCCAAAACTCTGCCAAAACCATAATTGATAGGTAGACTTCTATTTTATGAAATGTAGATGCCATATGTGGCTTAGCTTTGTAAATATATCATGAATTAATGGAGATGCAAGAGCTTGTTTATTTGAAATGTTTGTTCTTCTTCTTTTCTATTTTCCTTTTCCTCATTTTCTTTTGTTCTGATGCTTATCTCTTCTTCTTCTTTTTTTTCTTTACTGTTGACAAGGAATGAGCACTAAACACATTAAAAAGATAAAAATATGTATAAAATGATAGCTCCATATGAAAAAATAATTATGAGAGTTGATGTTTAACTACATCCTCTCAATGATTAGTATCTTAGTATACATGCCTCTTGATATGAAGTAAATAAAAATAATGAACATTGGACTAGTGTGTTGACAAGAGAGACAGGAGTATTGAAGCGCTAGGAATTGATGTTTAACTACATCTTCCTATACATTTCATACCTCTTGTTGCCACTTTTCAATATATATTAATTTTTCAAGGACTTAGTTGCATAATGTCAAGGCAGAGAGCAAGGAAGATAGAGCTTTGGATGCTCCATGTTTTTGATGCTTGATGAATGCCTTGTGATGTAAAATTGTGCAAGTTATAAGGACTTGTATGCATGTTTCATGTTGCTGGTACAAAGGAAACCATGCCCCTATGCTAAATGATAACCAGACCTTAACAATAGGCATGCTTATAAGCCAATCAGGCCAAGCCACTTCCTGTACCAACCTTGTGTTCAAGGGAGAGCTTATGCAAGCTCTACTGGTACTATATATGCCATATATGACCTATGTTGACAGATCAGTCAGTGCTGGCCGATTTGATGTCCAAATCCAAAATCCAATTTTACAAATAGATAGAGGATTCCAACACAATTAGTTTAGAGCCAAAATATACATTTTTCTGATTTTTTTTTTGCTATTTTCTATGAATTTTTGAAGTTGGACTTTTGAGAATTTAAAAAAAATATGAAAATAATGATATCATGCATGTCAGAGCCGCAATGGATATTTGATGATCTTACAGGGACTGAAATATAAAAATGACATTTCCATCATGTAGATAATTCAAAAAAAATCAAAATAGACATAAAGTTTGCATTATTTGGATCAGTATTTTATTTTATATGAATTTTTGAAAGTTTGACAAAATTAAAATATAAAACTGACAGCTCTTGACAAATATGCCCCTGTCACTTTAAAAAAAAAACATTATAAATAAAAATAAAATTCTAAAAATGATTTTAATATTCATACTCATGACATAATATTACAAATATACATATACTTTACAACAAAAACTATATAAAATAACTTATACAAGTGAAATATACATATGCATAAACATATATGAACTCCATGTGACATTCATAATGTAACTTCATCCAAAGCCAAAATTGAGATCATTCTTTGATGTTGATATGTTTTTATATGCCCAAATCAGCTAACCTAAACATCTAGCCATGACTTAAAGCCCCTATGTCCTTGATTAGAGCTCAGTTGATACCAATTCAGAGTTGTAAGCCATCTGAAATGCACCCAGTTGTTAAATCATATGCCAAACTTATTAGTATATATCCTTGACATGCTTCAGAAACCTGAACAAGGCTATCCAAGCCCCGGGTGATGCTCCACACCTCTTTCAAGTCATGCCGGTACCATATCGGTACCAATCCGAGAAGCCAAAAGCTCAACCATACCCAAATCCTCAAGCAAACTTCAAATTGATGAATGCTCAAGTCTATGTACCTTCACACGATTCCAATTAAGCTTCTGATAAAATAAAATCACAACTAAATCGATGAAGTCGAGCCCATGCTCAACCGGTACCGACAGGCGTATGTCTTGACGGGAACTGCTGCCTCCGGTGATCTCTGACCACCGACAATAGACTGAACCTACTGCTGATACCAAGACGATCTCAATAGTGTAGGCCCCGAGGTCTATCATGGCCGGAAGCGTTAGCCCTAGCTAGGAAATGGAGGCTCCAGTGCAACCATGTCGTATCAGACTCGCACAATTTTTAAAGAAGTAATGAGCTTCTGATGATAGCGTCAAATCAAGAATTCAAATGAAGCACGGATCTTGAAGCATATATATAATTTGACGGCCAAGATCTAAATCCAAACATGTTTAACCTCTGTCAATGGGACCCGCCTGTCAGAAAACTTAATATCGGCAGCCGCACGATATTGACGAAGCCCATAAGCTTAAAACAGATTAATAACCAAGGCCTATATATAAAAAAGCACAGTCCAAAACCCTAAAGCCCAATACTCAACTTCATATGCAAAGCCTAAAGTCAAACTAGAAATATGCCTCGCTTTGCTTCGGCAATGTGACAGTTGAGGACAGGAAAAAATACATAGAAAGTTTACATAGTAAAACTATATAGCACAAAAAAAAAATACATTACAGAGGTAGAAAAAAAACTATATAAAAAGAAAAAGAAAAAATAACATTATGTTTTTTTGGCTTTATATACAAAAATATGAACAACTATTGATATTTATTTCTGTAACAGGTTGCAATAATGCGAAGGACCCTGATTTCCTGTATGGTTAGCGTAGTTGATCAAGTTCTTCAAATGGAACAAAATAAAATAAAAAGGAAGACAAGTTCTTCAGATGACAATTCTCTTGCAAAGGAAGTCTCGTGACCAAAATACATGAAGAGAAAAACTACATGATAGAGCTGTCATTACACTACAAGGAATTAGAAGCAGCAATATTGATACCTTCATGTTCAAACTTCAGTCAAATGTTCTCAAAATAGCTGTAATAGCATACACAAAACTATTAAAAGAACTAAAAAGGGAAAAATGGTATTGCCGGTTACCTTCAGACCTTGTCATCTTCATCTAAAAACTGTTTGTCTTCTTTGCTTGCTCCTCTCAATTTTGTCTTTTCCATCTACTGTCCTCTAAAATAAAAAAAATAAAACTAATTTGAAAATTAGGTACTGGTACAATCAGCTGGTGAAGATGTGATCCAACTCCAGATTAATGATCGAATTACTCATTTGGAACCGGCATAGCATTGTTGAGCCAAAGCATCAAGTTTGATAGAAAAAATGGTTTAGTACGAACTGTCGAAGCAAAGCTTCTTATTATATTTTAATTACATACTTCAACTCTAATTTACACATACTTGCTGACCAAACTAACACAACTTATCCTGTTGAAGTTCTCTGTGTGGAATCTTGTATTTGTAATTAATCAAAGAACCAATAATTTGTAGATTAATATCTCCACTTATAAAGAATCTGAAAGATACACAAATAATTCCTAACTGATTGCCACATATAAGATATTAGAATAAAACTTTCAATTCAATTGCATCCCTAACATAGCTGATTATCTTACTGCAGTCCGCAGAATAGGAGCACGCTCACTGAAGGCTCCAACTACGTTTTATTTTCTAGGGAAAAAGGTTTCGAATTAAAAACCTTCAGTGCTATACAAAGAGAAAAAAACTCACAGACTTTCATCTACCCAAATCAAGCTACCACATATTTTCCAGCAAAAGATGAATTTCAATCTCAGTTGTTAGCATTAAAATAAAATGAAAATCTCTGACAAACTTGGACTATCTTTCAGCAAAGTATATTTCATAAGATCTTAATCCAATCAGACATAACAAAGAAAGTACAAACATTACTGACTAAAATATCTCAGCAAAACTCATCATCAAATCAATGTTTTCATTTTTTTTATACGCGATAAGTGGATGTGCACATTAATTTTTCAAATGAGAAATGTTGGGCACGCACTTGCAATCATGGTAAATGAAATATTGATGTTGCCAGTTACCCTAGATTGTCTTGAGAGAGCATGACCTTGTGGCTGTTGTGCATCTCCAATTTCGGCATCTCCATTTCGGCATGAGCCATTGGCAAGGCACCAAGTGACTTGCATTTTTTTAGGCCTTCTAGAAGTAGGTCATTGTTAACCATCAATGACCCTTTGTATGCCATGAATTACTTGAAAAAAAAAATGCTGAGTTCGGTAAAATAAACATAATGCTTAAGTATGCAGCTTTGCAATGTAAATAGAGAAGGTAGCCAAAAGGCAGCTCCAATTAAAACAGAAGATGAAAGTACAAAACATAAATAATTGTTATTTACAGATCATTAATATGATGACTATGCAATTAAGTCCCAGTTCCATCCAAAGCCTAACAAAATAAAGACCAATTTACAGCAGGTTTTTATGGACAAAAAAAAATCAATCCAATAAGTCTACATTGTGCAATTAGCATAATTAAGCTTCAGTTGTCTACAACTCAACAAAACCACGATTTGCTATCAAATATATAATAAGATAACAAACAGATCCAAGGGAAAAAATTGAAAAGAAGTGGAGTGGAAACATGATCACTACCAGTACTGAACATCTCCAAAACATTAAAGCAATCTTAGAATGTAGTTTGTGGTGTTTATATTAATGAACTGCTCAAATGCAAAGAAGATGAGTTCCCATTTTCTATAATCAGAAAGGAATAACTCATAATTAAAATAATAATAAAAAAACTATACATCATTCTTCAAATACTCCAAGAAATACTCTTCCTGATAAATCTCACCAAACTGGCTGGGAGTAAAAAAAAAAATAAAGAGGAAAATAAAGAACTAGAAATTCAAATTTTAGTGTAAAACAAAGCAACAGGAAAGTCTCTCATGCTAAGTTGTCTTAGGTATTCAGCTCTAGATGATATCCCTTTTTATTTACAATATATTTTCAGCCCTAGATGATATCCCTTTTTATGTGCACTATATAATATTGTTATGCTTGAAGGGTTCGGATAGAGTCTGAATATCCACACTGATTAGGCATCCTCAATCGCATCCGAATCTGGAAATATACGGACTATCCGGATGCTATTCTAATTACTCAATAGATATCCGGAGTCGAATACAGAACGGACTAGAGAAGGAAAAACGTGACACGCCGTGACATGACGTGACGTGATTAATTATTTTTTTCACGTGACGTGACGTGACTAAAATAGCACCAGACGATCACGTCACGCGTAGTCACGCCGTGATCACGCGTGACGTGACATAACGTGAATTAGTCACGTCAAACTTTTTTTTTTTATATTTTAATTTATATTGTTAAAAATTCATAAAAAAAAAAATAAAAAAAGATGAAAAATTTGAAATGAGTAAATAATATTGTTAAAAATTCAAATTATAAATATTCATTAAGCTAAATTAATAATCTCAATCCTGATTGTACAGATTGTACCCATAATCTTCGTAATTGTAATCACACATGACTATACGTGACCACGTGACGTGATGTATAATTTTCATAGAATGCAGTCACGTCACGCGACACGCGAGTCACGTCACGTAATCGACACAAGTGACGTGACGTGACGTGACGTGACTCGTCACGCTGTGACAAATTTCCTTCTCTAGAACAGACAATCCAGATCTGTTTCCAGCCATAGATGATATCCCTTTTTAATTGCACTATATAATATTGTTTTGCAGGGCGGACTCAAGTGAGCACGGAGGTCAACTGGATTTTGAAGTTTTATAGGAGATATACATGCTCACCAAATTTTGCCCCCCTCTCAAAATAACGTTGACATCTTTGTATTTAGAGCAATGCAAATTAGATTAATTTTGTGTTTTATCTAGTATCTGATTAATTAATGGGTTTAAGTCCAATTCGCTATTTTTTTTTGTCTTTTTGATAAAGATTCTGAATCCGCTCTTGCATGCTTACCTTTTTTTTTCAATTTTTTTTTATAGAAGTGCAAATATGTTTTCCTAAAATTATTTATATCATATATGAAATAAATAAGCATGAATTTCATAAGATTGGTATTAGTTATATTTGAGCCATATATTAGCTCTGCCCATCGCAAAATTTCATTATAAAATGAAGTGAGAACAAAATTACTAACACTAAACAGTATTGTGGAAGAAGACATTAACAGATTTTTTTTTTAAAAGTCGTTAAAAGTTTATTGACCATGTCAGCTAAAGCGGAATTAAAAAATGAGATTGAAAGAATTGAAAATTAAATGTAGTTTAATTTTATTTTACAAAGGAGATCAAAAAATATTAATGTGTATAAAATTATAAAACTTAATGAGCAAAATTATAAATTTTCAGTTGAGAAACTTAGCACCATGTTCTCACTGTTTGGAGAACGGAGTAGGTCTGATGCTCATCGGATCTATTTTGGATTCAATAAGCTTTATGACCGTCCGATCTATCTTATGATCTGTGCATACGAAATCGAAGCAGACATACGCGAAATTTAAAACATTGCACACGAATCTTAAACCAGATTGGACGGTGACTGAACTCATCGCACCAAAGTAGGTCTGATGGGCATCGAACCTACTCCCGAGTCCTCCCCCTGATGCTAGCTTGAAGGAAATCCCTTGTCTTAAATTTAGAAAGTTTTTTATTCTTTTTTTTTTCATTTGCTTTTTGTGAGATTGTGGTTGTACCGAGATTGAAATCTGTTTCTTTTCTTGAGAAAATGAGCATTATCTTTTTCTTCCATCTGGATCGTTCAGAATCCATCACACGGCTTCAGTTAAATCTGAATCATTTCAATATATTAAATTAATATAAAAGAAAAATAATTGAAATTGTGTGATAAATTTTGAACGATTCAGATAGAAAAAAAAAAGTGCTCTTTTTCTCAAAAAAAAAAAATAGCAGATTTAAATCCGGTTGTACCGTTACCTCTGAATAATAACACCAACAGTTTCGGAGCTCAAAGCACAAATTAAAATCATCAAATATAATTCATATTTTTATCTGCATAAATACAATTAAACAAATTATTGAAATTAAATAATACCAGAATAATTAACTACGTCTTGAATTTACCATCAACTTTCAATTAACCGAACCGAAAGTGTTATTAGATTGCAGATTTGACTTTCAAGTTTTTCATTTTATCATTTTCAGTTTTATGTCATTGGACCAGCACCAACTACAGTACTATGGCTTGTACAGCCTTCAAAACAAAGAAAAACTTGGCAATCAGTTTCGTGCTCCATTTTGTACTTTCCATGTAAAATGATTTATTTGTGTCCCTTTTGTACTTTCATTATTTGCCGGTTTAGTGTTCGGTGAACTCTTCAATTCGTATCATGATTTGTATGCACTTAATACGCACAAATTTTTGTCCTTACAAATCTTACTGTAATCGAACGACTCTAATTTGACATCGGATCAAACTTAGTCTAATGCCCATCAAACTGTTCCGATTCTCTTAAATTTACACAGACTGTCAATATATATATATATATATATATATTTTATTTTGTTTACTTATTTTGTGCTAATCAGGAGCACAATTACAAGAATCTATTTTATTCGTAAGGATTAAAATACCTAACATCACTGATATTTTAAAGATATTTCTGCCAATAAGATCAATATTTTCTGTATTTATCTAAAAGTGAATTTTAAACCGGATCAATAATTCAAATTCAAAATATTTTTATTTTTTTTCAATAACACACAAAAAAATATTTTAATTATTCTTACAACCGCGAAAAATCCAATCTGAAAAATATTGATCCGGGTTATTTGTTTCAGTCTTTCTAATAAATCAAATTATATCGTATTTTATCTAATTTCAAATAAATATAAAAATATTTCTAATATTTTAATACAATAAATAAATAAATTATAATATTTTCTAAATAAATAAAATAATTAAATGAATATATGTATTAAATTCAAATTGGGATGAATTGGAAGGCTGAAACCGATGACTTTGTGATCGGTTCTAGCTTCTGAAACCGATGACAATGTCATCGGTTTGGGTAGATTTCGAATTTTATGGTAACATTGAATAGATTGTTAAATTTATTATTATTATTTTTATATATTAATAAAAATTTCGGTACATATATCATAGCTACAGACAATAATGAGATATAGTGCATAATTAACTTCACGGAACTACCACTAAGAAAAGTTAAATTATCCTTGATTTATAATGAGACCATACTCAAATCACATGAAATTTGAAGGATAGGCTGTCCATATGTTTAAAAACATACTTATAAACTTCAGTTTTAGATTTTTTTTTTTTTTCCCCTGTCTGTTGCCAAAAATTACAGCCAGTTTTTTTTTTTGCTGCGTTCTGTCCATTGCCAAAAATTCCGGCCAGACTTAATGAATTCTCGTGGCTTAAGCCTTTATGTTAATCTAGCCGCTGTCAACTATCACGTCCTCTGGACGTTACTGTATTTTACAGTTTTCCCACTTTTCAAATTCCAGCCAGAACCTTCCTCAATCACGATAATTAATTTATTAATTTCCTATTAATAAAAATTTCGGCATAGAGCACGACCCAATTGGATTATTTAATGGAATATTTATGTAGCATCTATTTTTTTTTTAAATGATGTTTCATAAATAACTGAAGAAGTGTTTATTGACACGATAGTCAAGTGTGTATCGAGTCATAATCAGGTGTGTATTATAAGAGGTTCGGAAACTGAGCCAGAAAGATTAAAGTAAATATGTATTATAAATAGTTATTGTAATAATCATCACTAAAATAAGTAAATATGTATTATAAGATGCGTGAAAAAAAAATATAAAAATGTTTACAAAGTGACTTCATAAATTATGCGATCAAGCCAGTTGCCTAATTAAAAGGGTCCAAAAATTAATTAGCCACCTAATTGAGATTTGTATTTATTTTATTATTTGGGTCAACATATGATTTCATCATGTCATTGAAAACAGGAGAATCAATTTCGTACGGAACTGAATATATCTATTTCGTAGATGCACGCGGCTAGGTTAAGAGGATAATATAAAAATTTAAAGGAATCGTTGTGTTTACACTTGTTTTATTGCCTTTGTTCTTATCCGGTGAATTCAACAAAATACCTCTTATTATCAGATTGTTTTATTATATTTTAGATTTTTTTTTTTTAGAGAGACAGGACTCACTCGCTGCGCTAAATTACAGTTTAGTTAACAGTGGTTTTGCTGGGTTTTTTTAGAGAGACAAGACTCGCGTCCCCTTTTTAACAGTGGTTTTGCCCCTCAATAAAAGGTACTACAAATATATTGCACTAAATTAGAAAATTACGTTGCTATGTTCAATGTACAGTATTGCTTTATGAAGGATCAATTCAATACAAAACATGAAACAGCGCAAAAAAGTGCCTTGTCAGCTGTACTTTCTCAAACCAAAAGACAGGAGCGCCAGGACTCTTGACGCAAGTTTTTCTTTATCTTACATGTTATGAACTGTTTCCAAAAGAAATCTTCAAATAATTGTTTTCTTCTATTTTAGTGTAATTTGTAGTTTTATTGGGAGATTCTCTTTTATGCTAATTTTAGAAGAGATAAATACCAGCTGGTCGTAGAACTGTTACATGGTGCCTCGTATGCTGAGATGAACTTTTATTTATGTGTGTGTGTGTCTTGCATAAGCCAAACGAATTATAGAAACACATACACCTAACAAATGAAATACCAACTTTACTCCCAATGAATTGTGGAAACACATGTACACCTAGCAAAATACCAACTCAATCACCTAAAATGGCAACTCAATGAATTGTGGAATTGCAAAATACCAAAATACCAACTCAATGAATTGTAGAATTGCAAAATACCAAAATACCAACTTAATGAATTTTAGGCTGTACAAGGCAGAGTGAAGTGGGAAGCAGTGACACGATAGTACAAACTCAATCACCTGAAAATGGCCAGGCGTCAGCTTCATCGAGGTTGTTTACAACACGTCTTCCCTATTACAATATTGTTCTCATGTAAGAATTCTATTACAAGGAAATAATTAAAAAAATTGAAATAATAAATTGTGACAGTAATTAAAAAATGAATTACCTCCCGCTCTTCACATTTACCCCTTAAAAGCTTGACGCGCTTTACATCCAAAGTCCTCTCTTCATATAGGAGGCGCGAAACGATACTCAGAGGTGTTGGCTTTGACCTTCTGTAATAAAAAAAAAAAGCAAAGAATTTAGCAATTCCTCTATGATCAAGGAGATTTTGTGCTATAAACTCTCATCTTCTGTTCACGGAGTTTCAAGCCGGCATACATGTTAATCTGTAATCAAGTAGAAAATTGAGTTATAGGGCTTCATAACATGTGGGGACACAAACATAAATGCTTGTATAAAATTAATTTCATACCTGAATACACGACCTCAAAAGTGGTAAAATGTACATGCAAAAGTCGATGTGACAAAGCTGACGGACTAGAGGCTCCAGGCATAGCAACTCACACCATGATTGGACAAGTTCTAAACAATATGGCTCCAACTTCTGACAATCATTCAAAAATTGGCTGGGAGCTAGGAATGTGCACAAGCTTTGGTTTTCCTGCTCCTCACTCGTTAACACTTTTTGATCTTGTAGCTTCATGTTGAAAGCACGAAGACTATTTATTAACCAATTGAAAGTGCTCTCCACTTTGTGATATATCTCAGATGCTTCGACAGGGAATTGATCAATTGGGGGTCGAATTGGAGCGCTGGACAACCATGAGGGGATCCCCCCGCAGAGAAAACTTGCCTTGGATTGGTATAATATCGCAACCTCCATTTCATATTCAGGAAGTCTCCCTCTCTATCTCATTATCTTCCCCTTGTTTGGATGAAATCTATTTGCTATAATTTGATTGATTCGCGTTATTTTAACTGATTTGCACTAAATGTCCTAGACCGGTTGTTATAAGATATCGTTAACAACCTATATTATAAAATATTAGTTTCCTCCAATAACCTATATTATAATTCATTTAATAAAAAAAAATGTAATGAAATATAAGATGTAGTCGTTTTTTTTTTTTTGTTAATGAGATAAAAATGTAATAAAATATAATTCATTTAATCAAATTGCGCAATCTAACATTCTTATAAAAGGCTAAACGAAAATTACATGAAGCATTCATGCATGTTGTTTGGTCTCTCCATTTCTCTTGCAATTTTTTGTGTGAATTACATTATCATGTGAGATGAGTGAGGCTATGGTACTTGGCAATACCCATATAGATTTGTGTTATGGATCCATATTTTTATTTTTTAAGTTCAAATAGTCGATCTGAATCATTTAACATAATATTTATTAAAAAAATATTTGAAGATCAAATTTGTATTTATTTAGAATTTCTTTAGATATATACAAAATCACATGATCTAAAGATTATTGACCATCCAAAAGGAGTTAACCATCCAAAAGCATGTCTGAAAATTCTAGACCATCTAAAATCAATGATTTTCCATCCGTCTAAAAAAATTCTACAAATTTAAAATTTAGTTTACAAATATATATTCATATGGAGACCATGTTAAATAGTTCAGATCGATCTTTACAACTTTCAAATTGAAAATTTGAGTCCAATATGCGTTATGCATAGTACCATAGCGTCACTTGTAAAATAATATACCGTCAATATTATATATATTATCCTATACTTAATATATAGTTAATACTATGCCTTTGTCCAAAAAAAGACAAAAATTTAGAGTCCCTATAATTACGAGATTACTAATAAGGAATATGATAACAATCACAATTCACAAGAGTTATTAGAGACGCTAGCTGGATTAATGCATAATTGAATATATTACTTGGTTCACAGAAGGGCTTCAATCCAAGAAAACAGCTAATTGAAGGCCCGTTATACAATAAGCACCGAAATTCAATGATCAATATGAATTTCTGATAACTCCCCGAGAATCCACAACACTCACGGAGGAACTCAAAATGTAAATTTAGACCGGGCCACAATATATGTGACATTCATTGACCAATAAAAAGAGTATAACACAGAGAGGATTTCTTTGCCGAAATTTTTATTAATATTAAAAAAATATAAAATTTAACATTTTCCACCCAATTTCGAAAAAAGTATGAAATCTGCTCAATCCGGAAAACTATTCTCCGAATCTTGAGATGCCTCGGTTAATGAGGATCCAGATAATAACTCTCCGAAATTGGATTTCCGGAGTATAATTCTCTAGATTTGTGTTTATTTTATTTTTTAATTAAAATAGAAAATGTTATGATTTATTTATTTTTTATTAAAATATTAGAAATATTTTTTTATATTTCTCTATGTACATAATTGAATGTATTAGAAAGAATGCGATAAATAATCAAGATCAATATTTTTTAGGCCGGATTTTTACATCTGTAAGAAAAAATAAAGTTCTTTGTGTGTTATTAGAAAAACAAAAAAGTATTTTGAATCTGTGTTATTAATCTCGATTCAAAAATCATTTAGAATTTAAATGTCAAAATGATTTCTCATAATTTTTTTGTCAAAATAGATACAATATCTTATAATTTAAATATATTAGAAGGACCATAATATTTGTTTTTACTCAGAAGTGACTTTTGAACCGAGATCAATAACTCAGATTCAAAATATTTTTATTTTTTTCAATAACACAAAGAAATCCGACATAATCTTTCTTACAGCCGTAAAAATCATTTTTTTAATCCGACATAATTTTTTTTAATTTTCCTTACATCAATAAAAAATCCAATCGGATCAACATAATCTTTCTTACAACCATAAAAAATCTGACCTGAAATGTTGATCCAGGTTATTTGTTGCAGTCTTTTCAATAAATTAAATTATATAGTATTATATCTATTTTTAAAGAAAAATACAAAAATATTTCTAATATTTTCATACAAAAAATAAATAAATCATAACATTTTCAATTTTAATTAAAAAAATAAGAAAAATACAAATTGAGAGTCCTCAAGAAGTCAAGAAACACCCTCAGATCCTCCCCTTTCAGCTTGGCAACCAACCCTTCCATTGAACCAGTGCCAGAGTCCTCTGCGGTATTCTTGCCCTTGCCAGAAGCCTCGTCTGCCATTGATCCAACTCAGATCTAACCTCCATACACAAGTCTGAGTCAAATCCTCTTTCTCCTTTCTCAAGACCCGATCTTGCACCCTCAAGATCTAGATCCTCCTCATCTCCAATCCTTCTTCTCTTTCCTTGACCCGATCTTGATTCATACAACCATCAAAGACCGAGATCTACACTCGATTGACCCTCCAACGGGTATCGTGGGGTGTTAGCCCCCCACGCCGGCCAAATCAAACCAAAACAAGCAAACCTAGATGGCTCGCCTCTAAGAGAGAAGAGAGAGAGACCGGCTGGCTAGAGAGGCGGCGGAACTGCTACAATAACAGCGGATTGCTACAGTAACGGCGGGCTGCTACAGTTGCAGATTTCTACAGTAACGTTGGAACAATGAACAATGGCTAACCCTAGATCTAAAAAGCTCTGATACCAACTTGAAATGAGCCAAAATGAATTATTATTTTATTCATGATCTCTTAGGGTATATATAGTGCCCATATTACAATACTAATGAAGGGCAATGTTGTCATGAAAATCAAAATTTGAGCAAAGTGAAATATAGCAACAGTAGATTCCTGCTTGCCTCAAGTTCGCTCTTGTCACCTTGCTCGCCTGCTTACTTTATGTGCCTTCCTAATCCAAACAATAGCAACAGTTATACTCAGATTACTTTTACCAGATTGAATGGCTCAGTAGCCTTCAATATTTGGATTCCTTTATAAATATATTTGAATTGTAAAAACTATCTAGGAGTGGAATCATGTTTCAAAATTTTAGTTTGAAATTTGAAAGAAAATTCTAATGATCATGTAGCTAATTACCTTGCAAGAAGAAAGGTTAACACATCCACAAATTAGGTGTGCATTGAACATGTCACTTGCATCGGCTGCTCCTCCCCATCATTTTTTTTTTGAGGAAAAATAAGGGTCTAGCCCATATTCTTCCTCTCAATCTGAAACACCCTCATATTGTTGTCGACCCCTGCATAGATCCTCTCGTAACTTTCCCCATACATCACTCACAATCTCTATGCCATCCACCGTGACAAACGAAAAGACACAACCATTGAGTTTAGGAGCCAAGTGTGCAACAGACTGTAGTCTTCCACTCATTGTACCCAGTTGAGTCCTTTGCTTTGGCTCCCCCTTCTCACCTGTCGGGTATCCCTCCAGGTTCCTCCCCGATAGAGCCCTCTTAACCCAACGTGACCAGCTCAAATACATGGCCGATCCATCAAGTTTCAGCTCCACAGGTGGAAGATTCAGCTCAAATACATGGCCGTGGCCTGTGCCGATCCATCGCCTCTCGACCCCCTCAAGAAGTCAAGAAACACCCTCGAACCTCCCCTTTCAGCTTGGCAATCAACCCTTCCATTGAACCCGTGCCGAGTCCTCTGCGGTATTCTTGCCCTTGCCAAAACCCTCGTCCGCCATTGATCTTACTCGGATCTAACCTCCATACACAAGTCTGAGTCAAATCCTCTTTCTCCTTTCTCAAGACCCGATCTTGCACCCTCAAGATCTAGATCCTCCTCATCTCCAACCCTTCTTCTCTTTCATTGACCCGATCTTGATTCATACAACCATCAAGACCGAGATCTACACTCGATTGACCCTCCAACGGGTATCGTGGGGTGTTAGCCCCCCACGCCGGCCTAATCAAACCAAAACAAGCAAACCTAGATGGCTCGCCTCTAAGAGAGAAGAGAGAGAGACCGGCCGGCTAGAGAGGCGATGGAGGGAAGAGGAGGCCGAGCCGAGATGAGAAATGGTGCGGTAGAACTGCTACAATAACAGCGGATTGCTACAGTGGCGACTGCTACAGTAACGACGGCTGCTACAGTACCGGATTTCTAGAGGATTTCTACGAGTAACGTTGGAACAATGAACAGTGGCTAACCCTAGATCTAAAAAAGCTCGATACCAACTTGAAATGAGCCAAAATGAATTATTATTTTATTCATGATCTCTTAGGGTATATATAGAGTTCCCATATTACAATCTAGTCTCTTGACTTCCTCTATATACCTATTTTACGAATGGGTCCCCTAAACTAGATACAATTAACTACATATAATATAGTAAGGTATCAGGAGGGTCGCATTCAGAATTTTGGCTACAGCATCACATATCTAAAAAGAATAAAATAAGAAAATTTTCAATTTTTCATCGTCAAATTTTGTTCCTTTGAACATGAATGCCAATTAGTTACAAGTAACGAAATTGAGACAAATAAAACTCAGGGAGAAAGATAATCATACCCCAATTCTTTGCTGGTTCAATCCACCATCAAGGAATACTTGAATGTATCCATTTCGCTGATTAGGATGTGTTCCATGCACAGTTGGCAGGAAAAAAAAAAGAAGGAACTGTATAGGTCGTATCTTTACCAGCTACGAGTTGGGTATGACAGTAAATTAAAATGCTTCTACATTACCTCTGTCCTTGCACATGTCCAGCCTTCATTTGATGCATACTTATCATTTCAATCAATGTATAAATTTTCTCCATCTGACTTGTTTACCATTGCATGATAAATGCACCTCCAATAAAAGCCAAACCTTCTCACCGTGTTCTCCTTCCACCTTATTTTGTAGTAGACCCTGAATTGCCAATCAAAATAACTAAATGTAAAAGCAGCATACGACCAAAATTTAAGGACATGCAAAACTAGATCAGCTGCTCTTTAGCCCTTCATTTATTTTATTTGTTTGTTATCTCCTTTATTATTTATTAAGCCCTTAGTGTATTATGCATAATATTTTGCTGGAGGTTCCTTTTGTTTATTTGTTTGGTGTTATATGCAGTAAAAATCATATTACAACTTAACCAAGCTGAGTAATTGCAATGGTTAAAAAATAGTGGATGCTTAACAAAAATTAATTTTGCAGCTGATATTTAATTGAGCCAGAGTTGGCACATTTGACGCATAGTACAAAATTTATGGTAAGTGGTTGCAGATTGCTAGATTAAATTAAGCCTTGAACGCTTAAGGCATAACTGCACAATTGAGGCAGATGTTAATTTTAGGGAGTTAACAATCGGGACAACTTTAATTTACAATTCTTTAAATCACTGTTTAAAGATGCAAATTAACGAGCTGAGCTAAGGCCTAACTCGCTCGCCAGATCACGAGCTAGCTCGGCTAGGCATCAATTTGTGAATTTGTATGAATTTGTGTGTATTTTATACTGTCAAGCTTGGTCTAGTTCAGTTCAGCTCAGTCCAGCTCGGTTCAAAAAAGTTTGTTAAATTTATTTTCATCTTAAAACAAGGTCCAACCAAACCCAGTGAGCTAGCTTGTGGCTCGCGAGCTGACTCGTCACGAATTTGAGCTGAAATTTTAGCTCGCGAGCTCGCTCGCTAACAGTTCGGTCCGAGCCAGCTCATTTACGGCCCTAGCTATATAGCATGACTGCATGAGGGCCGGTTTAGATTCCTGACTAAATATCCTCCTGTTTTTCTCTCGCCACAAAGGCCCAGAAGCCTGCTGCCCAAGCGGTGTCCCATTTTCGGTGCCATAAAACGACATAAAAGTTGTATAATCAGAAAATATTTCAAATTAGACAACCAAAATCTGATCTGGCCCTGACCAATAAATTTGATGTCCCATAAATCATTCAAAATCAAACTAGTACAAATTAAATATGAAACTGTCCAATTAACTTGTCCAGTTGCCACCTGCTCAGTGCCCACCTTTATATATTATATATACTCAGATAGAATTAATATCTAACAAGGACATTAATTATTTATATGTTTTGATCCATCATTACTCAATATTATATTATATAAGTACTAATTAAAGGTACGTGCGTGAATGACTCACCGATTACTTTTAGTTACGAGTTGTCTCATAATTAGAAATATAATGGTTTAATGTTGTTATTAGAAAGAAAAGGTGTCGTTCATGTCGCTACCAATTAGAAATATAATGCGTTGATTTGCTAATAAACCAGAGCTGCATTTTGTAGTGCTAATCCTTATCATTCCCCTTCATCAAAATAATTAAGAAAAAGAAAAAAAAAAAAAAAAAAAACAATGAAGCCACCCAATAAAACGGGAGAAAAGTGTTTTGTTGTGTCGAGACGGGTTAAGAAAAATTAATTAATTCCTTTAATTTCGCCAATGGTGTTTTGCACAAAGAACAAAAGCATAGTTGTAATCTAAAATAAATTATAATATTATGCTCCATTTTAATATTAAAATTCGCTTCGCAGTTCCCCAATATGTTTTTATGCTCGTTTGCTGGATTTTGAACTACCTCAACTAGTTTCAAATTATCTCTTTTTTATTTTAAATAATTAAAGAAAATATGATTAATTGTTAATATTTTTTTAGTTTGGACGGCACAAATTTGTAAATATATACATATCATTAAATGGTAACTAATATTTTTTTATCGACGATTGAATATTTTCATCTGAATTCAAGTTTACTCAAATCATACTAGGGGTGAAAACGGAACGGATATCAGACAAATACGGATACGGGTACAAATAAGGATATCAGACAAATACATATGTATATATATATATATATGAGTAGAACTAGGGTGCTCCTAAGTTCACAAAACCTCTTGTGAACTTGATTTTAAAATATATCAAATTGATTTTAAACGATGAATCCAAATTGTTGAAACCCTTCTACCTAATGAGTGATGCGTCTACATGTGAACATTTTAAAGTTTCGAATTAATTTAATATAGAGTCAAGTGGTCAAAAATTTAAGGTTTATAAATAAATTTTAATGCACTCATTTTTTGAACTCCTTTGACCACTTGACTCTATATCAAATTAATTCGAAACTTTAAAATTTTCACATGTAGACGCATCAATCATTAGGTAGAAGGATTTCAACGGTTTGGATTCATCGTTTAAAGTCGATTCGATATAAGATTATTTTTCAAACTTTAAAATCTACGTGTTTAATATAAGAATAAAAATAGGTGTGTAAAAGTTTTCATAATCTCTAAAGATTATTTTTCTAAGACGAATTTTTATTTTTAGAACAAAGTTTGAGAAATAAGTTTAGTTCAATTTAAGAAACAACAAAAGACAAGCCAGACCGCTGGCATTGAGAGAACACCTAACAATTGATTGATGGTGTTACACTTTTGATTTTCACCATCAATTGCTCTTTGTCTGTGTTGGAGAAGTCTAGCGAGACATCAGTATTCAGTATCATCAAAAATTAAAAGTCATAAACCAACATTAATCATGTCAGAGGTGTTGCAATGCATTTAGTTAATTTATAATTAACTTAATTTTTAAAAATTATCTCAAAGAAATTAGAAACATAATAACCATCATTAATCATGAAAAATTGTGATTCAATTTCTTTTTCTAATGTAAATTAATAAATCCGATTAATGCACAAAGAAAGATTTGAGTCGAGTAAAGCATATATCCAATCATACCAATAATAATTGAATAATCTAAGTGTTAATCCTTAGATCTATAATGAATAATTCATGTACCATTTTGGTTCAGGTATGTCATCGAACACAAAAAAAAAAAAAAAAAAAAAAAAATTGTTCAATAATGTGAAGCAAAATATAGTGTTTTAAAGTTTACAAATACTAACTGAAAAAAGTCACAAACAAAGTACATTACTTGCATGTTGGAACAACAAAAATTGCACAAAATTCTATATCATTTTTGTTTAGGCATTTCATCAAACAAAAAGAAAGCATTAAATTGTTCAATAACATGAAGCAAAATACAATGTTTTCAAGTTCACAAATACTAATCGGAAACTTGAACTCACAAACAAAATACTTACTTACAAGTTAGAACAAAGAAAATTGCACAAAACTTCTCGTTTTGTGTTGCCATGGATTTGTCCGCGGGTTGATCTTTTTAAGGGCGGTAGAGAAACAAAATTGAAAAATTTAACAAAAAGCAATGAAAGATAGAAAGAATTTGGCATGTGGGGGCAAGATTGATATACGATTTGATATTTGATGTTCTCCACAATTTGAAAACATATTCTTGATTTTTTTCTGGAGTGATCTACACAAAAACAAAATTTGAAAATATATTTTAGATTTTCCTTGTATAGAAATAAAGGAATGAGAAATAAGGAAATAAATAAAAAAAATCAATTTACATTCTAATGTAGAGTGATATGTATAGAAACGAAGAAGAGAAAAATAAGGAAACAAAGAAAAACACTAAAAGGCAGTTTATTTAATTTTATTTGTAACATATCGTGTGGCTATATGTATAGTGAGTATATTTATAACTAAATTTAAACTTCTACAATAAAATAGATGTATTTAATCAAACGAAGACAAATTATGTGATTGGAGGGCTGATATTAAATCCGAAAATTCATCTTTCAATCTCAGCCATTCGCGGATCAGGACAACTATGTGCATTATATAAGAATTGAGATATATATGTATATAGTATGGCTAATATGCTTTCGGTTGTATTTCAGCCGAAATACAACAAATTCATTTTTCAATGTTCGAAGTCCAAAAAGTTGATCCAAACCGTTAGATGTGTTCTCCATATTGAAATGTTCTTGGAGACCAAATTTTACATTTTTTTGAAATTATTTTACTATTTATTAAGCCACTTTGAAAATCGTTGATCCAACAGTGGCTTAACCAAACAGTGAAACCGTTGGATCAGCGATTTTCTAAGTGGCTTAATAAATAGTAAACAAATTCCAAAAAATATAAATTTGGTCTCCAAGCACATTTCAATATGGAGAATACATCTAACAGTTTGGATCGGTAGTTTGGACTTCGAAAATTGAAAAATGAATTGGTTATATATATATGGCAAAGACTTCTATGGACATAAGGACCTATTTGTAAAATGAACATATTTTTATTTTCAAAGTTCAAACAGTCGATCCAAACCGTTCATCTTGTTCTCCATATTAATATGTGTTTGGAGACCAAATTTTACATTTTTCTGAATTTTTTTACTATTTATTAAGATGGGTACAAAATTCAATGGTCTGAATTTGATATTTTTTGTACCCATCTTAATAAATAGTAAAAAAATTCAGAAAAATGTAAAATTTGGTCTCCAAGCACATATTAATATGGAGAACAAGATGAATGGTTCGGATCGACTGTTTGAAATTTGAAAATAAAATATGTTCATTGGACAAATAGGTCCTTATGTCCATAGAAGACACTCTCTCTCTCTCTCTCTCTCTCTCTCTATATATATATATATATATGTTAAACTATATAGTATATATAAGGGTAAAAATGGTATGGATAATATCTGATCCGTATTCAAAAACTTAGATGTGGATATCAAAATCCAAAATTCCGTGTGGATAAGGATACTGATATTATTTTATGTTTCAATTATTTGTATCCAAATAGTAGATATATACCATATATTTTAATATATATTATGAAAATTTTATGTTATTCATCATCATAATTAGATAAATATTATGAACTTTAATATTTTTCAATATTTTTGTATTATTTTAATAAATATCCGATTTGATCCGTGTATGTATCCATATCCGTCTGATATGTCTGATATCTGCTCCGTATCTGAAAATGAAAAAAGGGATATTGACATAATTTTACTACTATTCGCTCGGTATCCGCTCTGTTTTCACCCCTAGGTATATATCTACTATTCGAATACAAATAATTAAAACGTAAAACTATATCAATATCCTTATCCGGACGAATATTCAAATATCAATCAAATATCCACATTTAATTTTTTGAATACAAATCATATATTATCCATATCGTTTAAAATACTCAATGAATACTTACTATTTATATGTTTGATTATACCATTTTTCATATATTTAAGCTACTCTGCCAACTTTTACTCGAAAATAAATCTTAAAAAAAAAAAACTCTGCTCCGGCGAGCATGTATGCTTCCATTGGAATTTGAAAAAAATCTCAACTCATTCCACACTTTCACACTCTCGCTGGTACAAAATGATATTTTAGTTTTTCTTGGCGCACCTAAGGAAATATCTATCGTCAATTCCTCTCCGATCGAACGGTCGATGCGACCACATGGGCCCACCGCCAAAGCTGCTCCTTGACATGTCTTTCATCTCCATTTGTCAAAACGCTCCAGTCTCTCAGCACCCTCTTCTTCTCCTCTTCATCTATGAAACGCCACGCTTCTGACAAGTAGGGCCGCCTCGTCACCTTCACATCCCCCTCGCTTCTCCTCTTTCTCAGCCCTGGCACAATATATGTTATTTTTGGATCTCTCTCCACTTCAGTGTCAGAGAAACTGAACCCAAGATCCATTAGTCCCTTCAACTCCTCCAATTCCAGCTCTGACATGCTCCTGCTCAGTCGGTTTTTCATCTGTCGACTCTTTCTCTCTATGGCATCCATGTCGTCTACATGTAATTGGCTTGATTGAATTGGATTTAGTGATATCTTTCCAGAGGGGATTGTCTGGAGGCGTGGCGGTTTAACTGGACGGGGAAAGAAGGTGGAAATTGATTCATTGCTCCGAGTGCGGCGGTGGCGGATTGGTTGTGACGTCGGTAGCGAAAGTGGTTCTGCGTGCGGCCCTGACAAAGCCGGTGGTGATACTGGAGTTGGGAGAGGGGAGTAGGAGAGAATAAGGTGGTGGAACCAGTAGAGATCAAAAAGGGTCAGGATTTCATCAAATCTGTTGCGTGTTATTGCTGGTTCTACCTTTTCTTCTGTTTCTTCCATAGGAAGGATGTAAACAAGAGAGAGGGAATTGGTAGAATTGGTGGGTTGATTTGGGAAGACGGGAAAGAAGATGTTATGTTACTTGATTGGTGGGGAATGAGAAAGTAGCAGATTCGCCAGGAGAGTTCCCACTGGGGAAGCATTAGTCTCTGCCTAGTCAGCACTCTCGTCACTACTCAGTATTACACACTTGCACGTAGTCGTATCCTCTCCATTAACTCAACAAAGAATGTTTTGAGTTAATTCACCTGGACCGATCAATACGCTTTATGATCCGTGCAATTTAGATCTGCAATAATATTGAACATCCCTGCGTTGTGGACGGAGGCTGGATTGGCACCGTTTAAAATAAGACGGCTGAGATGATTTTTGAGTTAATGCAGGCCATGCGCACTAATATTTGAGTTAATGCAGACGATAAGAATTAGAAGCTGTTTAGCTGAGCTAGGGCTGTACAAAATGCTCGCGACTTGCAAGCTGCTCGAACTCAACTCGGTAACGAACTCGCTAACAACTCGTTCATTTAAAACTTGAGTTAGTCGATCTGACTCGAGTTGAGTAACTCGTTTAACTCATGAGTTGAGTTCAAGTTGGACTCAACTCACTCGTTACAACTCGTGGACTCATTTCGTTTGATTAATTATAATTCCGTTGACTCAGTTTGTTTAATTTTTTTGTTAAATTTTTGTGGATTTTTTGTTAAATTTGTTAGTTTGTTAAATCGTTGTGGATTGTTCGTTAATTCCATATTTACTTCTCATATTATTACATAACAACAATCATTAGTTCAAGTGTTCAACATTTCAACACTTTAAACGAGTTGACTCACGAGTTACGAGCCAACTCGAGTTACTCGCGAGTTGAGTTCAAGTTGGCGAACCAGCTCGGCTCAATATTCTTAACTTGAGTCAACTCGACTCGCTACCTTTCGAGTTGAGTTCGAGTTGTCCATAACTCGAGCTAACTCGGCTCGTTAGCAGCCCTAAGCTGAGCTGAATCCGCCGCCTGAGGTGACATGGACAGATGGACTGCAGTTGGATAACAAAAGTGTTAAAGGGAGAACCCGAATAATAATTCCCGTTCCTTGTCTAGAACTTTAGGAGTGCGAATCCTCTGAGATATCTCAATTTTTGCGTGACCGACGTGTCCGGTGCCTATTTGAGGCAGCGTAGGGGGCCTGTATTATTTGAGCTTTGAGATTCATGCAGAACATATTTCAACGATTGAGATATTCCAAAAAGTCACGCAAAGTTTGAGATATCTCAGAGGATGTGAATTCGAACTTTAGATGTTTTAGCTCTCACGTGAGAGCAGGTCCCATGGGCATCGGACCTAATTTGATTCTACGAGTTCATTCACCGTTTAATATGATTTAAGATTTGTGCGCATGCTTTAATTTTGTGATCATCAGTTTTGATTTTCGTATGCATAGATTTTAAGATGGATCAGATAGTCTGTAGTTCGTTGAACCTAAAAGTAAGTTCGATGGACATCGGACTCACTTTGTTCTCTTTAGCTCTCAGATTCTCTGAAACAAATACTGACAATTGACAAGGTCCATCGTGTAGCGATTTGTTGAGGCATAAACGAACCCGTCTTTTAAATTTACATTTCGATTTTCATATAATAATAAGAAGAAATTGTGACAAAGAAATCTATTAAATTTTTTTTTAATTTTAAATTCTACACTCAAATTATAACAAATTGGAGATCTGTCCAATTCGGAAAATAATTTTCTCGATTTGTATTTTTCTTATTTTTTAATTAAAATAGAAAATGTTATGATTTATTTATTTTTTCTATGAAAATATTAGAAATATTTTTGTATTTTTCTTTAAAAATAGATATAATACTATATAATTTAATTTATTGAAAAGACTTCAACAAATAACCTGGATCAACATTTCAGGTCAGATTTTTTCTGGTTGTAAGGAAGATTATGTCGATCCGATTGGATTTTTTATTGATGTAAGGAAAATTAAAAAAAATTATGTCGGATTAAAAAAATGATTTTTACGGCTGTAAGAAAGATTATGTCGGATTTCTTTGTGTTATTGAAAAAAATAAAAATATTTTGAATCTGAGTTATTGATCTCGGTTCAAAAGTCACTTTTGAGTAAAAACAAATATTATGGTCCTTCTAATATATTTAAATTATAAGATATTGTATCTATTTTGACAAAAAAAATTATGAGAAATCATTTTGACATTTAAATTCTAAATGATTTTTGAATCGAGATTAATAACACAGATTCAAAATACTTTTTTGTTTTTCTAATAACACACAAAGAACTTTATTTTTTCTTACAGATGTAAAAATCCGGCCTAAAAAATATTGATCTTGATTATTTATCGCATTCTTTCTAATACATTCAATTATGTACATAGAGAAATATAAAAAAATATTTCTAATATTTTAATAAAAAATAAATAAATCATAACATTTTCTATTTTAATTAAAAAATAAAATAAACACAAATCTAGAGAATTATACTCCGGAAATCCAATTTCGGAGAGTTATTATCTGGATCCTCATTAACCGAGGCATCTCAAGATTCGGAGAATAGTTTTCCGGATTGAGCAGATTTCATACTTTTTTCGAAATTGGGTGGAAAATGTTAAATTTTATATTTTTTTAATATTAATAAAAATTTCGGCAAAGAAATCCTCTCTGTGTTATACTCTTTTTATTGGTCAATGAATGTCACATATATTGTGGCCCGGTCTAAATTTACATTTTGAGTTCCTCCGTGAGTGTTGTGGATTCTCGGGGAGTTATCAGAAATTCATATTGATCATTGAATTTCGGTGCTTATTGTATAACGGGCCTTCAATTAGCTGTTTTCTTGGATTGAAGCCCTTCTGTGAACCAAGTAATATATTCAATTATGCATTAATCCAGCTAGCGTCTCTAATAACTCTTGTGAATTGTGATTGTTATCATATTCCTTATTAGTAATCTCGTAATTATAGGGACTCTAAATTTTTGTCTTTTTTTGGACAAAGGCATAGTATTAACTATATATTAAGTATAGGATAATATATATAATATTGACGGTATATTATTTTACAAGTGACGCTATGGTACTATGCATAACGCATATTGGACTCAAATTTTCAATTTGAAAGTTGTAAAGATCGATCTGAACTATTTAACATGGTCTCCATATGAATATATATTTGTAAACTAAATTTTAAATTTGTAGAATTTTTTTAGACGGATGGAAAATCATTGATTTTAGATGGTCTAGAATTTTCAGACATGCTTTTGGATGGTTAACTCCTTTTGGATGGTCAATAATCTTTAGATCATGTGATTTTGTATATATCTAAAGAAATTCTAAATAAATACAAATTTGATCTTCAAATATTTTTTTAATAAATATTATGTTAAATGATTCAGATCGACTATTTGAACTTAAAAAATAAAAATATGGATCCATAACACAAATCTATATGGGTATTGCCAAGTACCATAGCCTCACTCATCTCACATGATAATGTAATTCACACAAAAAATTGCAAGAGAAATGGAGAGACCAAACAACATGCATGAATGCTTCATGTAATTTTCGTTTAGCCTTTTATAAGAATGTTAGATTGCGCAATTTGATTAAATGAATTATATTTTATTACATTTTTATCTCATTAACAAAAAAAAAAAAAACGACTACATCTTATATTTCATTACATTTTTTTTTATTAAATGAATTATAATATAGGTTATTGGAGGAAACTAATATTTTATAATATAGGTTGTTAACGATATCTTATAACAACCGGTCTAGGACATTTAGTGCAAATCAGTTAAAATAACGCGAATCAATCAAATTATAGCAAATAGATTTCATCCAAACAAGGGGAAGATAATGAGATAGAGAGGGAGACTTCCCGAATATGAAATGGAGGTTGCGATATTATACCAATCCAAGGCAAGTTTTCTCTGGGGGGATCCCCTCATGGTTGTCCCAGCGCTCCAACTCGACCCCCAATTGATCAATTCCCTGTCGAAGCATCTGAGATATATCACAAAGTGGAGAGCACTTTCAATTGGTTAATAAATAGTCTTCGTGCTTTCAACATGAAGCTACAAGATCAAAAAGTGTTAACGAGTGAGGAGCAGGAAAACCAAAGCTTGTGCACATTCCTAGCTCCCAGCCAATTTTTGAATGATTGTCAGAAGTTGGAGCCATATTGTTTAGAACTTGTCCAATCATGGTGTGAGTTGCTATGCCTGGAGCCTCTAGTCCGTCAGCTTTGTCACATCGACTTTTGCATGTACATTTTACCACTTTTGAGGTCGTGTATTCGGGTATGAAATTAATTTTATACAAGCATTTATGTTTGTGTCCCCACATGTTATGAAGCCCTATAACTCAATTTTCTACTTGATTACAGATTAACATGTATGCCGGCTTGAAACTCCGTGAACAGAAGATGAGAGTTTATAGCACAAAATCTCCTTGATCATAGAGGAATTGCTAAATTCTTTGCTTTTTTTTTTATTATAACATTTCCCAAGGAAATTGTGCAAGTTATTTGGTAGGTGCCCAGTCTAAAATCAAATAATAAATCTTCTCAGCTAGGATTCTTTTTCTTTTTTTTTCTTTTTTTGTTCTGCTGCTAGATGCATATATTTTACTTTTGCTTTCAAAAGAGTTGGGGGTTTGCTTACATCGGAATAAAAGTGAAATTTTCTGGTAAGAATTGTTTCTACTTTGCCATATTATTTTTTGGTTTTAATTTCTCGTATACCCATGAGTTTTTTAATCGTATTTTTTTCTATCTCCATCTAGACTTTAATGTTTCTTATTCGTTTTTTTGACTATTCTTTCTATTTTATCCTTAAAAGAATGAATTATAGATTTACATGAGCATAATCACAGTTAGATGTGACACATCCTGAAGAAGATGGGAAATTTCTTACACTGGAATTTTGTATCTCAGGAAAGTGGAATCTTCCAAACCGTCCGGTGCCGGTGCAAATTGAGGGTATTTTTAAATTTGCGGCATCTTCGAATTGGGGGCCAGGGGCTTCCTTTGAGAACCAAGGAAAACTGGTGGTGAATAAAAACGAGCCTGAAGAATATGCCAAGATGAACTTGGCAGTTTTAAAGCTCCAGATGTGTTTACACTTCGCTTTTGATGACAAACTTGTGAAATTTCAAGAGGAGCTGGAAAAAATGTTGTTTTAATATTTGATAACATGTTTAGACAATATAGAAGTCCTGGTGTTTTGTTTCTAGGATTTATCACCATTAAGACAAATAATAGTTTGCACCTAAGAATCTACTTTAAAATATATTGCTAGTTATAATATTTGTTATTTTCATTTTATATTTGTTTTACCTTTTATTTTTTTTTATAGTAAATTGGGGAAATTTCATGTATGCTCCCTCAAAGAACTTCAATATTACTTAGTTCCCCTTCCTCTGAAATTACAGTAACTCGCAATTTTAAGGGGGCTACATGAAATTCTAGTAAATTATAATGGCCTTCGGTTGAAGCGTTCTCTGTTGTTCTCTTCAATTTTGATTCATAAATTTTACTTTTGCTTTCAAAAGAGTTGTCAGAGTTGGAAGCAAAATTGTTAGGCATGTGAACTTTTTTTTTAACTTTTTGTTAATTGTTATTGTTGTACAAATTCTGTTTCTGTTGTTTTTAAGTTCTGAATTTTTAGGTTAGCACTGTGTAACGTCACTATAGTTGGCATCATGGCCGCACAAGCCAGCAAGCAATGAAAAACAGTTGTAAATTGTACAAGCATAAATTACAAAATGAGGAATATTATAGAACATAATTAATACCTGAATTGTACAAGCAGAATCAGTAAAATGAGAAAACTGTACCAATCAATTAACAAATAGTATTTTTTTTTTATGGAAAGTCCGTAGGTGATTATTATTAATTTAAAGAGTTAACAAACCAGTTGCATCGTCTCGAATGAAGACGGAGCTATGAGCAGTAACCATATCTATTAGGTGAAAGTACCGAAAGTAGTGGTCAGAACCATCAAACAAAAGCACCAACTCAGATCAGAAGTGGAGGATTAGAGCGAAGAGTTTGGCAGAGAGTGGGAGGGGGGCGCCACAGGCAGATTGCCTAGTAATCGCCTAAGGGGATTCTAGAGATGCTTAGGGTATTCTGTAAGGCGGTAGGAATATTAACAAATAATATTACAATAACAATACTAATGAAGGACAATGTTGTCATTAAAATCAAAATTTGAGCAAATTGAAATATAGCAACAGTAGATTCCTGCTTGCCTCAAGTTCGCTCTTGTCACCTTGCTCGCCTGCTTACTTTATGTGCCTTCCTAATTTGAAATTTTAAATTTGAAAGAAAATTCTAATGATCATGTAGCTAATTACCTTGCAAGAAGAAAGGTTAATACATCCACAAATTAGGTGTGCATTGAACATGTCAGTTGCTTCGGCTGCTCCTCCCCATCACTTTTTTTTTTTTGAGGACAAATAAGGGTCAAGAAACACCCTCAGAACCTCCCCTTTCAGCTTGGCAACCAACCCTTCCATTGAACTCAGATCTAACCTCCATACACAAGTCTGAGTCAAATCCTCTTTCTCCTTTCTCAAGACCCGATCTTGCACCCTCAAGATCTAGAGCCTCCTCATCTCCAACCCTTCTTCTCTTTCCTTGACCCAATCTTGATTCATACAACCATCAAGACCGAGATCTACACTCAATTGACCCTCCAACGGGTATCATGGGGTGTTAGCCCCCCACACCGGCCTAATCAAACCAAAACAAGCAAACCTAGATGGCTGGCCTCTAAGAGAGAAGAGAGAGACCGGCCGGCTAGAGAGGCGGCGGAGGGAAGAGGCCGAGCCGAGATGAGAAATGGTGCGGCGGAACTGCTACAGTGACAGCAGATTGCTACAGTGGCGACTGCTACAATAACGGCGGGCTGCTACAGTGCGGATTTCTACAGTAACATTGGAACAATGAACACTAGCTAACCCTAGATCTAAAAAGCTCTGATACCAACTTGAAATGAGCCAAAATGAATTATTATTTTATTCATGATCTCTTAGGGTATATATAGAGTTCCCATATTACAATCTAGTCTCTTGACTTCCTCTATATACCTATTTTACGAATAGGTCCCCTAAACTAGATACAATTAACTACATATAATATAGTAAGGTATCAGGAGGGTCGCATTCAGAATTTTGGCTACAGCATCACATATCTAAAAAGAATAAAAATAAGAAAATTTTCAATTTTTCCTCCTCAAATTTTGTTCCTTTGAACATGAATGCCAATTAGTTACGAGTAACGAAATTGAGACAAATAAATCTCAGGGAGAAAGATAATCATACCCCAATTCTTTGTTGGTTCAATCCACCATCAAGGGATACTTGAATGTATCCATTTCGCTGATTAGGATGTTTTCCATGCACAGTTGGCAGGAAAAAAAAAAAAAAGAAGGAACCGTATAGGTCGTATCTTTACCAGCTACGAGTTGGGTATGACAGTAAATTAAAATGCTTCTACATTACCTCTGTCCTTGCACATGTCCAGCCTTCATTTGATGCATACTTATCATTTCCCTCAATGTATAAATTTTCTCCATCCGACTTGTTTAGCATTGCATGATAAATGCACCTCCAATAAAAGCCAAACCTTCTCACCGTGTTCTCCTTCCACCTTATTTTGTAGTAGACCCTGAATTGCCAATCAAAATAACAAAATGTAAAAGCAGCATACGACCAAAATTCAAGGACATGCAAAACTAGATCAGCTGCTCTTTAGCCCTTCATTTATTTTATTTGTTTGTTATCTCCTTTATTATTTATTAAGCCCTTGGTGTATTGTGCATAATATTTTTCCGGAGGTTCCTTTTGTTGATTTGTTTGGTGTTATATGCAGTAAAAATCATATTACAACTTAACCAAGCTGAGTAATTGCAATGGTTAAAAAATAGTGGATCCTTAGTACAAAAATTAATTTTGCAGCTGATATTTAATTGAGCCAGAGTTGGCACATTTGACGCGTAGTACAAAATTCTGGTAAGTGGTTGCAGATTGCTAGATTAAATTAAGCCTTGAACGCTTAAGGCATAACTGCACAATTGAGGCAGATGTTAATTTTAGGGGGTTAACAATCGGGACAACTTTAATTTACAATTCTTTAAATCACTGTTTAAAGATGCAAATTATCCTGTATTGAGCATGATATAAAGGTTATTCTTGCCATTTAGGCTCAAAACTTGATATTTTGTACCTTTTACTGAGCACACCAAGGATGAAATACTATGGTACAACCTGAAATTCTACATTTTACACATGAACCTCCTGGCCGTCTGCAAACTGAGCAAATCTGATACAAAAATAATAAATATGAAATACCCATAAATTATCTCAAAGTAGAGGGATAATATTGTAAAACATTCTGAAAAAAATGTATTGCTAGCAGTAGATATGTTCTTTTTGGTGCGCTTCATTCATCATAGCATCTTTTTAAGAAACCTTATCCCCCAACAAAAAAATGACAAGAGTTTGTTTCAGTACTGTATCAGGAAGACCAGCATTACCAGTTTTGGTTAGTAGATCAGATAATCAGTGATGCTTCAAATTCAAAGTTCCACACAACGCATAAGAACATAACAGGTAACAACACTATCTTGAAATCTATCAGCCAAAACTGCATAGCTTGTACTATTTTTTCTGGAAGGAGAGGTGCCAGACAGATCAAAAGCAGCCATGGTGTTAACATTGGGGCACCTCGTACTGGGGAAAAAAAGAGGAATACTCAGATCAAAGTTTTTTGTTGGTGAGGTCCATTTTGCTGAATTATTAAGCATGGAGGTACAATAGCAGTCATGGCAAATCGAAAGTTCACACAGCAGCATATTAATTTTAATTTAAGATTAAGTGTTGACCAATAGGAAAAGGAAAGGTTAATAGACTGGGTATAATGACACTGATGCCTAAAATAGCCCATCAATGTAATTAATTTTATTTTGCAGACTTGTATCAACAATTGGGATGTGCAGCAGCAGTATTCGTCAACTCAGCATCTATTGGTCAATATGTGTGCAATATAAGTGCTATAATTTTTTTTTTCTTTTCAAATTACTGTACTAATATGATTAAACAATTCAATTGCGAAACTCAGAAGCAGGCTTGTGAAATCAAAGCTTGCTCATAATGCATATCTAAAATAGAATGCAGGATCAGCAAGCAAGAGAAAAGCACAAATTGTAAGACAGTAGGAACAAAACTCTGGCAAGAGGACAAACAAATACCGACCTGATGATGGATAATAGGGAGGAACCTTAGGAACTGGCAGTTCTTGACCCGGCCAAAGCAGAAAATGGTAGACAATGCAGCAATCCAAAGACAGCCTGAAAAGGGAAGAAACAATTTTGCAAATCAGATTAGAGGGAAACTGAACCGAGTGGGAATTTTCCTAGTAAGCAGCCATTTTTGGTTATCACGCAGTGGATTGGTGACAGCAACTGATAGATTAGAAAGAAACCATACCAGCAGGAGGAACCAATCATAGAAGAGGCAAGAAGGGCCAATAACACCGAGAAAATTGGACTCCGTGCAAAGTAACGTGAGACGACTCTGAGGAGGAATAAGCAGCACACGGATCAGCAGCAGGGAAGTAATAAAGAAAGTAAAACCGAGAATCGAAAAGAGAGAAATACCGACTAAAATCTAAATGGGCAAAGCGTCGAGAGCAGAGAAAGCAACACGTTCCAGAGAGAGATGACAACGTGGTACGCGGGGAGGTTGCGGAAGCAGACAGCTGGGAAAGAATGAACAATCGCCGAAGATGGTAAGCGTCGCTTGAGTGTGTTTGGGCAAAATCGCGCACGGCAAAACTGGACAGCAGCAGCGATATACACTAGATGAGGTAAAGCTCCGTTTAATCTGAGGCATCCATCGCTGATCGGACGACAGATAAGCATTATAGCTCATGACCTCACTTTACATCCAAAATTAAGGGTTTATAATTATAATAATAAGGGAAGCTCGCCAAATAAGAGAGTAGGATTATGTTTTTTCAAATTAAATCATTCATCTGTGTTGAGATTGGTGCATGAAAAAAAATTCAATACTTATATTTGAAAAAACAGGGCTATGCTTGTCTCATAGGAGAGCAGCGGAGTCGGTTCCTATAATAAGAGCTAGAAATTATATTAATTATTAGGAAGTTGTTAGCAGCCCCTAACACCAGTACTCGGATTATTTTTCGAATTCACGAGGTTCTGTAAACTTCAATACTAAATTCTGTAAACTAATACAATGAATTATGCAAATATAACTTCTCATTACTATGTGGTCTCCAATAAACCTCTAGTTTAACAACTTCAATTGTTTTGACCGGGATCACTATAGACATTTGACCGTCATTTTTATCCATGCCCAAAATTATTAACATTTCGCCAACTCTGCCCACCAAAACCAGATTGTGTCAAAAATGTCCAAACCAGCTATTTAATAGCTGGTTCCTATCTTTTTTTTTTTTTTTTAGAAAAAGTTATAATTTCTTTATTTTATTTTTATTAAAGTTTAAAAAAAAAATTGATATGTTTCTTTGAAATTGGATAGAAAAGTATATAATTTAGTTTATTTCCAGGACTTGAAATCGAATCGGAAGAATATATAATGTAGTTTATTAGAAGGACTGAAACAAATAATCCGGATCAATATTTTTTCAGATCTAATATTTCGCGGCTATAAGAAAAATTAAAATATTTCATTGTGTTATTAGAAAAAAGAAAGCTTTGGTAGAAGTGTCAATTTTTTTTTAAATGATTTGATAACATCATTTAAAATGTTTTTCTAAAAATCGTGCATAATAATATTAATAACATCATTTAAAAAAATATATCATTAATTACTTAAAAAAATTGCATTAAAATGATTGCATTGAAAGTTATAAGACTGCTGTTTTATTGTATGTATATATTATATATAGATTCAACATTATAACATGAAAGACTTTGTAATATAGTAGTTAGGGTGTATGGCTCTCACACCCAAGGGACGCGGGTTCAAGCTCTAGTGGTGACAAAAAAAAAAATTCGCCATTCATAAGCAAGAGGGGGGGGAGGAGACGGTGGGGACTAGTACTTGGGGGTGTAACCCCGGATATCCGACGAATTAGAATCGCCAAAAAACGTTGTTTAGTGTCTCAAAAATTAAGTTCAAGATTTTTAGTGTCTCAACTAAATTTTCTTGTGTTGAAAAATACTTTTCAGCACCGAGAATGAGATGGAGAATGAGAATGACAACGTGGTACGCTTGGGAGGTTGCGGCAAGTGGTAAGCGTCGCTGGAAAGAATGAGCAAAATCGCCAAGCAAGATGGTAAGCGTCGCTTGAGTGTGTTTGGGCAAAATCGCACAAAGCAAAACTGGATAACAGCAGCGATATACGCTAGATGAGGCAAGCTCCATTTAATCTGAGGCATCCATCGCTGATCGGACGAAAGATAACCATCATAGCACTGTTCATGACCTCACTTTACATCCAAAATTAAGGGTTTATAATTATAATTATAATAATAAGGGAAGCTCGCCAAATAAGAGAGTAGGATCATGTTTTTTCAAATTAAATCATTCATCTGTGTTGAGATTGGTGCATGAAAAATTTCAATACTTATATTTGAAAAAACAAGGCTCTGCTCGCCTCATAGGAGAGCAACGGAGTCGGATCCTATAATAAGAGCTAGAAATTATATTAATTATTAGGAAGTTGCTAGGAGCCCCTAACACCAATACTCGGATTATTTTTTGAATTCACGAGATTCTGTAAACTTCAATACTAAATTATGTAAACTAATACAATGAATTATGCAAATATAACTTCTCATTACTATGTGGTCTCCAATAAACCTCTAGTTTAACAACTTCAATTGTTTTGACCGGGATCACTATAGACATTTGACCGTCATTTTTATCCATGCCCAAAATTATTAACATTTCGCCAACTCTGCCCACCAAAACCAGATTGTGTCAAAAATGTCCAAACCGGCTATTAAGCCGCCGATTCCTAATTTTTATTAGCAACCGGCCATTATACCGCCGGTTCCTAATAAAAATTAGGAACTAGCTATTAAGCTGCCGGTTCCTAATAAAAATTACAAACCAGCTATTAAGCCGCCGTTTCTAATTTTTATTAGGAACCGGCTAATAAATAGCCGGTTCCTATCTTTTTTTTTTTTTTTTTGGAAAAAGTTATAATTTTTTATTTTTTTTATTAAAGTTTAAAAAAAAAATTGATATGTTTCTTTGAAATTGGATAGAAAAATATATAATTTAGTTTATTTCCAGGACTTGAAATCGAACCGAAAGAATATATAATTTAGTTTATTAGAAGGACTGAAACAAATAATCCGGATCAATATTTTTCAGATCTGATTTCTCGTGGTTGTAAGAAAAATTAAAATATTTCATTGTGTTATTAGAAGAAAGAAAACTTTGGTAAAAGTGTCAATTTTTTTTTAAAATGATTTGATAACATCATTTAAGAAACATCATTTAAAATGTTTTCCTTGTGCATAATAATATTAATAACATCATTTAAAAAATATATATCATTAATTACTTAAAAAAATTGCATTAAAATGATTGAATTGGAAGTTATAAGACTACTGTTTTATTATGTATATATTATATATAGATTCAACATTGTAACATGAAAGACTTTGTAATATAGTAGTTAGGGTGTATGACTCTCACACCCAAGGGATGCGGATTCAAGCTCCAGTGGGGGAAAAAAAAAAATCACGGTTCACAAGCAAGAAATGGATCAAGGGCCGGAAGCATCTTTTTTAAAAAAAAAATAAAAACTTTAAACGGCTATAACTTTTACTAGAAAAGTCGGATTGGCGTGTATGACCCCAATTCGGAAAGGGGAGGAGGAGACGGTGGTGCCAAAAAATGTCGTTTAGTGCCTCAACAATTAAGTTCAAGATTTTTAGTGTCTCAACTGAATTTTCTTATGTTGAAAAATATTTTTCAGCACCGAGAAATGCACCAGCAGCAAGTGCAATTGCCACAGGAGAAGTCTTATACAAGCATTTTGTCTTCCAGTTCGATTTCAAGTCCTGGAAATAAACTAAATTATATATTTTTCTAACCAATTTCAAAGAAACATATCAATTTTTTTTTAAACTTTAATAAAAAAAAATTATAACTTTTTCCAAAAAAAAGAAAAAAAAAAGAGATAGGAACCGGTTATTTAATAGCCGGTTCCTAATAAAAATTAGAAATCGGCGGCTTAATAGCCGGTTCCTAATTTTTATTAGGAACCGGCGGTATAATGACCGGTTTCTAATAAAAAAATTAGGAACCGACTATTAAATAGCCGGTTTGGACATTTTTGACACAATCTGGTTTTGATGGGCAGAGTTGGCAAAATGTTAATGATTTTGGGCATGGATAAAAATGACGGGACATTTGATCAAGACCACTAGAACCGCATCCAGAAGATCTCTAACAACTTTTCAAAACTAGTAACTAATAGATACAACTTTAAAATTCAGTAAACAAATACTGGTAATTCTTTAAATTTTAAAATTATTTTAAATCTAAATGTGGATGCTACATTCAATTATTTTGAATTATGTAAACCTTATAACACAACTTTGTAGACAATTTCATTGAACACAGTAAACTAATAAAAATATTTCAATTTTTTTTTAATTTGCATCTAGATGCTACTTCCAATTATTTTAAATTCTATAAACCTTATCATTGAACACGGTAAACAATTTTATTGAATACTGTAAAGCAGTAAAAGTTTTCTAATTTTAATTTTTGTTTCAAAACTATATTTTATTTTCCAAATTTTTTTTGAATTTACATCTAGATGCTACTTCCAATTATTTTGAATTATGTAAATCTAATCACATATTATGTAAACTGAAGCTTTGAATTATGTAAACTAAATGACAAATTATGAATTTTTATCTTTTTTATGTAATGCATAAAAACTAAAAAAAAAAAATTTGAATTACATAAACTTTTCCTGTAAAACTCTATAATGTGATACTCTATATACTGTAACATAACAACTAATCTCAAAATAAACAAAATATTTTGTCTGGCAATGAGACATAATTATTATCACTAGAATAAATCATAACAACGTAAATAAAATGAATTGCAAATAAAAAATATACATATTTTCCACCAAACATAACATTTTAAAAAAACTTTTTATTAATTGTTAACTATTTTTTAGAAATTAAGGTATCTAAAGGTTCTAAATTCTCACATATCTGAAATTAACTTTAGAGTTTCTATTTATGCCACGTTAGCAATAAATTGAAAATGAGAAATAATTTGAGATAATTATTTGACCAGTATAAATAGTTTCTAAATAAAAAAAAACTTTCATGCATAATTACTAAATAAGAAAATCTCTCGCATTTCTGAAACTGGATTAAAAATTATCACTTGAGATGAAAAATTCTAATAATAGCATGAATGTGGTGGTCTTAGATAACAAATAAAAAATAGAGTTACTTATGGTTTGCTGTTTTTTCACATGCAAAGAAAATTGCTTTTTGTCAATACATTTTTCTCTTATGTTAGTGCGGCCTAAATTAACAAGTAACCAATTCCAAAATCATGCAGTATATTTATTGTTCGTCATGCGTTATTGCGAATTCATTTTTATATATATGTTTTATTATTTATTATGAGCTGGTATATACGAAGCATAAAAACATCTTTCATGTTCGTGTTAGATATTGATATGTATTATTTTTAACTTAATATTGGTAAAAAAAAAGTTGCTTGCTCCGTACTTAATAGGTAGTTGCAGGAAGTGGTCTTTTATAAAATTTTGTATATATATATATATATTTTTTTAAAAACGAGAGTTCAAAATTAATTATACGTCAAACTCATAATAATCGTTCCTCGTATTAATATATGGAGATAATTTAGTATGAATTTTGATGCATAGAAGTGATGGGGAGGTGCAGCCGAAGCAACACATGTTCAATGCACACCTAATTTGTGGATGCATTAACCTTACTTCTTGCAAGGTAATTAGCTACATGATCATTAGAATTTGCTTTCAAATGTCAAACTAAAATTCTGAAACACGATTCCACTCCTTGATAGTTTTTACAATTCAAATATAGTTTTAAAGGAATCCAAATATTAAAGGCTACTGAGCCATTCATTCCGGTAATAATAATCTAACTGTTGCTATTGTTTGGATTAGGAAGGCACCTATAGTAAGCAGGGGAGCAAAGTGACAAGAGCGAACTCGAGGCAAGCAAGAATCTACTGTTGCCATATTTCAATTTGCTCAAATTTTAATTTTAATGACAACATTGTCCTTTATTAGTATTGTTATTGTAATACTATTTGTTAATCTTCCTACCGCCTTACCGAAGACCCTAGACATCTCTAGAATCGCCTTAGGCGATTACTAGGCGATCTACCTGTGGCGCCCTCCCTCCCTACTCTATGCCAAACTCTTCCCTCTAATCCTCCACTTCTGATAGTTATGACCACTACTTTCGGTGCTTTTACCTAATAGATCTGATTACTACCCGTTGTTCCTAACAGCTGATTTGTTAACTCTTTAAATTAATAATAATCGCCTACGATTCTACCAAAAAATATATATATACACTATTTGTTAATTTATTGGTAGTCTCATTTTACTGATTCTGCTTTGTACAATTGAACAATTCACACCGTGTTAATTGTGTGTTCTATAATATTCCCCATTTACGATTTATGCTGGTACAATTTACAACTATTTTTCATTACTTGCTGGCTTGTGCGGTTATGATGCCAACTATAGTGACGTTACTCAGTGCTAACTTAAAAATTCACATGCCTCACAATTTTGCTTCCAACTCTGACAACTCTTTTCAAAGTAAAATTTATGAATCAAAATTGAAGGGAACAATAGAGAACGCTAGAACCTAAGGCCATTATAATTTACTAGAATTTCATGTCCCCCCTTAAAAACGCTAGTTATTGTAATTTCAGAGGAAGGAGAAATACGTAATGTTAAAGTTTTTTGAGGGGGCATACATGAAATTCAACCAATTTACTATCAAAAATAAAAGGTAAAACAAATTTAAAATGAAAATAACAAATATTAAAAATACCGTCAATTTGAAGATCCTGCAAATTTAAAAATACCCTCAATTTGCACCGGCACCGGACGGTTTGGAAGAGACCACTTTCCTGAGATACAAAATTCTTGTGTAAGAAATTTCCCTTCTTCAGAGGATGTGTCACATCTGACTCTGATTATGCTCATGTAAATCTATAATTCATTCTTTTTGAGTTAACCTAGTGTTATTAACTAAAAGGATAAAATAGAAAGAATAGTCAAAAGACGAATAAGAAACATTAAAGTCTAGATGGAGATAGAAAAAAATATGATTAAAAAAACTCATGGGCACATGAGAAATTAAAACCAAAAAATAATATGGCAAAGTAGAAACAATTCTTACCAGAAAATTTCACTTTTAGTCCAATGTAAGCAAATCCCCAACTTGACTTGTCCTGGGCCACATTGATAAACACCTGTTTATATCATTTATAAAACAAAAATCAAGCAAGTATAGGAATGAGAAGAAATATGGTAATATGGCATGGTATATTGGTAAATTTACAACCAAGTCCTTGTATAAGTGGCTAGACTGTTGCAGTTTCCAAAAAATTTTTTTTTTTTTTTTTTACTAAAAGTTACTCACATTCCCAGAAGACAGCAGCTCTAACTCAAAATGATCTGCCTTGTACATCAAGTCCAAAGAGCAAGACTAACCAGCTTCTCCTGAAATTAAATAAGATAACATACCTAAAAGAGTTGCAAGAAATGATATATTGAGAACAAATAACAGACTAAAAAAAAATAAAACCGATACGCAAAGAGGTTAAGCATACCTTCAACATGCAGTGTATATCAATATCAGACCCAAGAATCGATGTATACAAGATGTATACAAGGGAAATCTCTTCTGCACGAATCAAACAATATAATTGTCCTAAAAAAAACATTCATGGATACCAAACATATTTATAGAATATAAGCTAAATTAGGGGCGTTCATTGAGTCCGGTTTATTTGGTTTTTAACCGAACCGGAAAATTTTGGTTTAAATGGTTCGGTTTTTCAGTTTAATCGGTCCTGTTCGGTTCAAATTTTGAAGTTATTCGGTTTTTCTCATATGGTTCGGTTTATAAATTCTGAAAATCACGTTAACCAAACCAACCGAAGTAACGTAACCCTAGACTCGCTAAGTCCCGTGACTCACATCCCCATCAATCGATTTACTCCCCAACCCCTCTTTGCGTTATTGTGTCTTCTCCCCCACTTTCCCACCCCCTCTTTCCGCTCAAATCGCCGAACCTACTCCCTCACCCGGGTCAAATCACAAAACTTTCTGCTGTTGCTTCATCCTGCTCAACCAAGCTCAACTGTCAAATTGCGAAAGCTCTTCTCGCACGATGTTGCGTTTCGCAACACAAGCACAGTTCAATTTCGTTGTTGGCAGGCGATCACCAGGATGATCGGAACACCACCATACCTGATGACAAAACATGGGCTGAAAAGAGTTCGTTGATCTAATTTCCTGTGTATTTTTGTATCGCCTTTGAGTTTTTAGTATGTTTTCTATGTCAATTTAAGGTTCGGTATTTGGTTCAATCATTATTTTGAGAATGTGATAACATAATAGCTTTCTTAAGTGTATAGATTTTTGTTTGTTCTTTTTATTAAGATTAAGACGTACTGGTGTTATAGTATATCCAACATTACTAATTATTAATTTTGTATCATGATAATGTGGTATTATGCTTAGCTGATATTGGTTATTTTTTTTATTCTTTTAGCACTTCAACTGGTACCGGAGACTGATTCTCACTCCATTATTATTTCAACTCACTAATTTTTGCTTTCCTTGTATTTGGACTAGATGATGTACAACTCAAGACTAAGGTGTAAACTATTTTCCAAACTGTGATAAAAAATAAACTTCACGAGAAGAACTTGTGTGTTCGTACACAGAAGTACTCCGAAGTTTCAGTATAGCGAGCTGTACCTTTTAAAACTCGAGTCTACCTCTGGTCAAGACTGCAAGTGCACAGTCCTACCATTGGTATAGTCGGGCATCGTATCCACAGGGACGGAAGGAAAATAACCAGACTTAACTTAAATCTACTAAGATCCTAGAAGTGAGAAAAGTTGATTGGTTGGTTCTTAATTCTACTTGATTTAAACAATAATTAAAACAGTAAAAAGAATATTAAAAGTTTGTTT